>OX155901.1:26739399-28133566 GCA_944588485.1 Phosphuga atrata | reverse complement strand
TTTATTGAATATTTGCCAAGTTATGTGGTAATAATTGAATTGAAAAACAGCAATTTGTCGCACTAAAAAAACGGGCGCCAAGATAGTACTTATCCCTCATGAGTAATAAAAAATAATTTTACATATATTTCTAGACGTCATAATAATTTGATTTAAATATACACAAGTAGTATTTAGTAGATAAATCGAAGCCATGTAGGGCGGAACACAGTTTATATATTTATGAAATTTCAAACATTATTTTCCAAATGTGCAAATATTTCTCATTAAGATCCTATAACTGCGGATTTAATCTATTTTCGTTTTCGTGTGCTTTTCTGTTCCTGAACTTATTTTGTTTCATGTAGTCCTGTCTAGTCTCGTCTGTTTTTTTTATCTAATCTTAGTTACTCCTGCATAATCTTTTCTAATCTCGTCTACAAGGTTTCCAAGAAAAATATAGGCATAAGTTCTGCGATAATACTACCGCACTCGGAGCAGTTTATAACCCAAAATATATTCCCAAGCAGCAAAGTTGAAGAATGGCCCAGTACATACGTAACAGGCAAAGATTTCTCTGAGGAAGAGATTAAGCATCCAGACAAAAGGGTAATTGCAAACAAGGTCTCAGAACCGGATTCTCCAGAAGTCTTCCAAATCCCAATGGAACATCATACGTCTATGTAGGGTAGGGGATTGCAAGAAGCTTGGATGGAAAGCAATTTGGTTCGCATAGAAAAGTCTACAGAAGAAGAGGGGGAAACTTCTTACAAACCGCAATTTCAGCCGAATACTATCGCAAAGCAGTACGAACATATTATTAAAAGAAGAGATATGGAACAGGGAGGGAGCCAATTTCACAGACAATACGGTTTCCGGTCTGGAAATTTTACGATACATGTAATTCTGGAGGTGTTCGAGATGGCAGAGTCAGTATTGCAGGAAGGAAAAATTACAATCATTGTGACCATTTATATAAAAACCGCCTCTAACACTCAACTCCCGAAAGCTATAGTGGTAACAGTCAATATGAGACGGGCACCACCGTGTATATACATTTTCAGCTACTCCCATATCAGGCTTATCAGGCTGAAGAATTTACACCACTTCTAAACCGTAAAACAATCTACAGTTAAAAGGGACCTGAGAAGAGAACTGGAAAGAAATCATTCAAGGGGTGCCACGTCAAAAGCGCGACCGAAAAGGCAATGAAAGCAGCAATGGCACTAGAACGAAAAGTTCCAAATCTAGCCGGTGCCATGCAGCAGCAAGGTTCTGGTGGTCATTCCAGATTCCATAGTATTGTATAGGAAGCGATTTGAAGCTAGTAATGTTCATGTTTATGTGAGCAAGTACAAGAAATACCTGGAGAAAGTCCAGCAAAAATTTGTCAGTGCAAAACGGACGAAGTCAACATATTAGACGACGTAATCCTTGCAAGATGAGGAGAGGCGATTATAGACTGGGAAGCTTTAAGCGAATGAGGAAAAAGGGAAAGTCATCATGTCGAAGATATGTCGAGAGGTTTCCAATCCAGCTTTATACCATCCAGCTATATCTATACCATCCAGCTTTTATTTCTTTCCAGTTCTGTTCTCAGGTCCTTTTTAACTGTAGATTGTTTCACGCTTGTCAATAATGACTCTTTTTAACACCGCCAGCGTGAAACAATCTACAGTTAAAAAGGACCTGAGAACAGAACTGGAAAGAAATTATTCAAGGGGTGCCACGTCAAAAGCGCGACCGAAAAGGCAATGAAAGCAGCAATGGCACTAGAACGAAAAGTTCCAAATCTAGCCTGTGCCATGCAGCAGCAAGGTTCTGGTGGTCATTCCAGATTCCATCTTATTGTATAGGAAGCAATTAGGAGCTAGTAATTTTCATGGTTATGTGAGCACGTACAAGACATATCTGGCGAAAGTCCAGCAAAAATTTGTCAGTGCAAAACGGACGTAGTCAACCTGGAAGACGACGTAATCCATGGAAGATGAGGAGAGGCGATTATAGACTGGGAAGCTTTAAGCGAATGAGGAAAAAGGGAAAGTCATCTTGTCGAAGATATGTCGAGAGATTTCCAGTGGTAAAAGGTAGATTGAATGAATGAGAGCTGGTTTACGGTGGAGCTTCCTTTGTTTAAGGGTCTACTCAGACTACCTTGATCTGTGTACCCAGATAGCCTGGAAGTGCGTAAAACATTCTTTCCTTCTCCAAAAAAAGTAGGGTATGTTAACATTTGGGGGTACGAACTTGAATTTTTAAATCACGATAATAGCCATTAAATAGATAAAGAATTAATTGCGTTAAATTTGGAACTTGTAGAAAATAGATTTCGGATTTTTGTAGCGGTGTGGTTCGCACAACATATTTATTCTGCCTAGGGGTAGCTCCAAATGTTTAGAGACCACTGGCCTAGACAATACAATATTAAACATTGCAGGGCTAGATAGTAGACTAAATAAAATTCGTAATTAAAGAAAAATGTATAAGGCAAGACTAGACCAGTCACGACAAAACTAGATACGTCTTAATAGGCTAAACCTTGAATTTATAAATTTGAATACCTTAAATCTTTTATTATACAGAATAATGTTTTTGTTTATTTATTATAATTTATGACAAATGTGTAAAAACGTTTTGGTCACGAATTTTTGTTAGCTACATTCTTAGCCGTCTCGAACATAAACATAAATACACATAAACTGTGTTTAAATAAATATAAAACTATTTTGAAATCGCTATTGTTGGTCAATTTGTTTATAAATTATTTTATAGTAGGTAGATTTCAAGATAAATAAGATTGTGTTCAGATAAATGTGAATTTTCAAAAAATAGTTTAACAATGTTATGCTACTAACGTATTTTTTAGCAGCTTCTAATTTCCTCTGGATCTCCTTCTCCCTATTTTGTTCAGCTACAGAAAGCTTAGTTTCTATTTGGGCGGATACGGTCGTTTTTCGTCCTTCAACGGTCTGTTTGATTTCGACGGCGCGTGTATTCTAAACATCGTTTGTATTCGTGTAAGCCAAGTGAGTATTTTAAAGCAGCGTTAGAAATTATAAACATAAAATGGGACTCAACCGAATGAAAACATTTAGAACTTACGTGATTGCGCAACTTCTCCTTCTGTTCTTGTTCGAGCTGTTCGCGTCTGTTCTGGGCGTGATCTAACTTTTCTTGGACGGCCGTTTCTAGCTGCTGGAATTTGACGGCATTCGAGGTACGTACGCGTTGCACCTGATCCTCCTGATTGACGTACACAAAACGTGCAAAACGAAAACGATAATAACGGAAAAAAAAGAAAGCGATGATGAACATGTGAATGATATTGACGAAGGTGGTTGAGAGCTATGCGCTCCGATGATTTAAACTTACGTGCTCCTTTAGGCGTTCGATCATTTTCTTGATGTTCTCATCGCGATGGGCAGATGCTGACTTTAGTTTCTCTTCAATCGCAGTTCTAACTTCATCCGTCTGCTGCTCTAGAGTCAACCTAGTCTTTTCAACGTTTTCAATATGATCCTATAAAAAAATTGAATATTTAATCATGGATCGATTTATTTCCTTATATTCCACCTTCAGTTTGGATTTCAAATCTGTAATGTACGCTTCACGCTTCCCAACATGCGTTTCCATTTTCTGTTCTAGAGCATCTTTAGTATTCATTATAAACTGACTGGTTTGTTCATCCTTCTTGCGAGAAGCCTCTTCAATCTTCAACATCTTGGCGGACAAAGCAGCAATCTTATTCAATTCCAATTGCTAAAATTCATCAAATTGTAGGAGTTGCGGGGAATACATAAATTTTAATCCTTGTTTGTACCTGTCTACGTTCCTCTGCCGCTCGCAGTTTTTCTTCAATCTCATGAACAGAGATGTTCTTGTTGGGTGGTGACGAAGTTCTTTTGGGCGGTGTTGCTTTTGCCTCGGGTTCCCCAAGAATTACCTCATAGCATAGACCTCCTCTGGTCTTCTCTTGACATCTCACTTCAGTTGCTATAAAAAAAATTACTTTATACTTCATGTTCATCAACAGCTGTTCAATGTTAAATGTCGGTTTGTATTGGTTTGTAATGTCCAAAATTGTTGTTCAAGCAAGAAAAAAAAGTAAAGTATATAGAGAAGCTAGTGGTTTACAAAATTTAGTTTGAGCAATTTCAATATCAAAGTTGTACAGGTTCTGAAAGGCCAATTGATGCAGAAAAGACAAAATAAAGGTTTTGCTGCCTTAAATGGCCGAATAGCAGCATCATAAATTCTACGAGAGTTTTGCGGAATTCGACAGTTCAGGATTATGTGAAGCTCGATATTTAAATTTCAGTTTTCAAATAAACATGCAATTTGCGCCGTCGAACTGTGATTGCTTAAAAGCGTAATATGAACTATTTCTGAGAACCCAATCATAAAGTTTTTATAACTGTTGGGCGCAAGGGATCACGAAGTTGATGAAATGAGCCTTCCAAGTACTTAAGCCGATATTCATCAAAGAGTTATACTTTCTCTTGGGATATAATTAATTCAGTAGTGTACTGCCGGAAATGGGACAAATTGAATGATTCTAGTTAATAGAAGAGACCAGAAATTATTAACAGTAAAGGCTTGCGCCATAATCTCATACAAGTTTGACAAGCCGCCAGAAGCGGTTACAGTTTATATTTGATAGATCGGACACCCACCGATTATTACTTATTCCGGTTTGAACTATTTACACCGCAAAACCAATTTAGTTATGTAACTTCAGTAATATTATAGAAAGTAATGATTTCTCCAAAAAATCGATTGTGTGATAAAAATAATATATAATCTAGTTTTTCGTGTTTTTTCGATTCTCTTGCAATTTATTTCTAATATAAATGATTATTCAATATAAACCATTTTATTAAAAAAAGATCCTTGTCCTTAAAAAAACTACCAATTTCTAACAAATAAACTAAACTCAATGACATAAGAATTTAGTTAAAACTATTTTTCGAGTTGGGGTAGACGGCCGGGATGCGTGACGCCGTTCTTAAATCAGACATATTGTTTTCTTAAGGGCTGGCTGCCCGTTTGTCCTCATTCATTCCCTGTGACGTGGCATGCGACGCTCGGCGTCTGTGATGGTGTGGATGTGGGGAGAAAGAGAGACCCGACGGCGCCGCGAGGGGGATCAATAAGGCCTCGGCAACCGGACGGCTTCTACACTCGATCGCCCTTTCGCCCTAAACTTTCGCTCATTCGTTTCTCCACAACTCCCATCAATTGTTGGTGAAAAAAATATATATACAACAAATTTGATGAAATGGAATTAAATTTGCCTGAATCTCGGGATTTTACTTGAAAACAAAGAGCAGTTTGTGGCTAATTAAAGCTAAAGCGCAAAAGGGTTTAATTAATCTCAATTGCGAGTTCTTCTTTTAAGTTTTTTTTAGGATTAATAGTACAAGCACGTATTCCTAGGTGGAATTTATTTTGGAAAATCTATATAGAGTGCACTGCAATGCGGAACAATTAGATCTGAACGCCCTATTGAAAAACAAACCGATTTACATGTTATGCAGAAATTTGAGTTAAAACTAGAATAACTGGAAACACGCGACGCGTTGATTTTCGAAGGGATTTCCCCAGCGTCGTTTTTATTCAATTAGCGGACAGTCCCTAAATGCGCGCAATTACGCAAGATTAATGTTTGGAGTTTTTGGACAGTAAAACAAAAAGTTACGATTGGAATGGGGAAAGCAAGGAAATTAGGGTGGCTAAAGGTCGGGATATATCCAACCCCCCCATCAGAAATGCACCCCAGTAGTAGCAACGGCGAAATATTTATGACCTTGTAAGAAAAGTCCAATGGGGTGCGATACAAGTGCAACACCACGACCACTAAATACATAAAATCGACTGAAATAAAAATAAATTTGTTATATAACAAAGCAAAAATAAATTATTTATTTTTGGATAATAAAAAAAGATATAAAAACAAAAAAGGGTGTATTTTTATTAATAAAAAAGCAAACAATAAAAAAAAAACAGAACAAAATAAATCTTTCTTGAGGATCTTCAGATTTCTTCAACATTTATCAACTCTATAAAATAATATCATTATTTATTACTTACTGACGAATTGCACCTTTTTTGGTTGAACAGTTCGAGGTTTCGTCTTCACTTTCGCTACGAGACCCTGATGGCGTCTCTGAACTGTAAAAAGAAAAAGGTCGCATTTGCATTATAAAGGAAGAACCCATTACTCGAGAAAACACGATGTATATTCATAAAATGTTTGCGGATGCTGAATTTCAATTGCCAAACGAGAACACAAAATTTGCTAGACAGAGATGGAGAGAGCAATGGCAAAAAAACGAGTTGGAAATAAGGTACAAGGGGAATAATTTGAACACGCTCAGTTGACGAGCGAGGAGTGAAAGGTAATCTTAAGAGGATAATTCAAATGTCTTTTACCCAACCACATAAGCTTATATTAGTATATATTTTTCCATCATGCCCTTCGTCTAAAATGTGATTATTGTTGGATGATATAAGTAGGATGGAAGCTTTCTACAAAACTAATTACTGAGCAGAAATGGAGTTTATTGAATATATGGATGAATATATAGGCAAAAAGCCGAGGTTTAAAAGATTTCCTTTTTTTCAAGGGCAAATTGAATGGATTTAAGGATACTTGTTCCAAGGGATTCTATCGATTGTTCATGCTCAACAAACAGTATATGTTTCCTTAATGTTTACAAACATTTTCCATTCATTTCTAGTCTAACCCACATTCTTTTTGTAATCGATAGAATGTTTTACGTGCTAATAATTAATGAAGAATGAACGCAATATAACATTCGTAGTCGTATATAGAACATTGATTTCTGACACAAGGCCAAGGGTTTATAAAAAGCCAACGACTAATTAATAAAAAGCACACACGAAATAAAGATTATCGTAAAAAATTTAATCAAGAGGTTAGTATTGAACTCAATTAATTAACATAGAATTATTAGTATAATTCTCATAAGCTATAATAAAAAAACTGGTGCTTTACGGGAAGGTACTTTAACAGGCTGCCATTTTTTGTATTATTTAGTTTTGATACTTCTGGTTAATATTTGGCATTGTAGGCATGGAAAATTGTATGGCATCAGTGTTCTACGCGTCAGTCCAAGGCCATTGTGCCTTGGACTGACTTTCGTTAGCAGTCAACCTAACGTCAGTGAAAATATTATGGTTTGCGCCTTTCGGAGAAACTATTTTGGAAACAACGCCCACAGTGCTGAAGAATACAAAAATCAGCAGGGAACCTGGTAAAGCAGAAAGAAAAGGTTTTTCGAAACCAGAGGTTTAAAGAGTAGAAGTGAAACAGCATAGTTTGGATGGGAATATAGAAATAAAATAGAAAAAAAGAATAATCAAATATTTCTGGAACTCTGCGGCACTGGTACTGGTTCAGAGGACGACCAGATGCAACAGGTCTATAAAACCATTGATTAAAATTAATGATAATTTTGGGTCGAAACAATCTACCAACAAATGAGACTATCTACTGTATAGTGCGTACATTTGAATTACTGTTGCAGATAGGCCGGAGCAGATAGGCACAATTAGGATTGTAGTATCGCCTAAATGCATTGCTGTTGTGTACGCATATAAATGCATTGCGGTTGTGTACGAATCTAAATGATAACAAATGATAACACCGATACAGAGATAGGTAAGGGCCGTAGATTAAAAGGGGTTTAGTGTAATTTTATAAATAGAAAATATAATTCGATCCTAGGGTAGGTTAAGTTAAGGCAGCATTAGAGTATTGTGTAGGCCAAATTTCGTTCCACCAAAATAATTTTATTGAAATCCTTCTAGTTAAATTTACGAATTAGACGATAATTTAGAATTTGTAATTTATTTATCACAGTGGTACAAATTCATGTTGTTTGTAAGTTATGTATGTTGGTTCAATATGGATTGAAAGAAGTTAATCAATAAGACTGAAAGTAGCATTGCATCGTACAATTGTTTAGGAATGAAATGTTTATAAAATGTTGAACGATAGATGAAAATCTCAAAGGCAATTAAATAGGAAACTAGAGCTATGTCCACATGATAGGCGTCTCGACGGCTAGCGTCCATTCGGCTCCCCGCCGAGTATGAGTCACACGTCCAGCCTGTCTGGAGGGAATTCCGGGTTTCGAAATCCCCCCATTAGCCAGCCAATAACATCCGGACTCCAACAAATTATACACGTCAATAACTGGCGCCAGGGTGGATATGGATACCGTTTTTTAACTGCATTTCGAATCGCTATAAATAGAACAGTTTACTCCCAACAAACAGGGTGTTTCGTTTACCACATTCGTGAAATTTCTGGAGTGTATTAAAGGGGAAAAAATGTGTGAATTATAACCTTTCGGAAAACGTTCTCGACGTAAAATATGTTTTAGGGTTGAGAGTGTGCGGCGAGGAAATTACGAAACATACATCATGCGCGATTGTGCAATTAAGCATGGGATAAATTAAAGCGGACGAGAGGTTCAACGGACTTTAAAACTTTTACTTGAAAAGGGAAAACGGCGCAATGCACATGCAGAAGCATATGCACAGATACTAGAAAATCCTCTTCCCTCCCTGTCTGCATGCATTGCGCACAGATGATGGAATCTGACGACCAACCGGTCGCCTGCCGAGTTTCTCGTTCCAAATCAATCAATCGATTGGAAACTCTCGCCTGTAGGAACGACGAGAATGGCGAAACACACCAAGCACACATACCATGGGAAATTCCATTATAAATATAACGTGAAACGCAAAAGCATTCCTTTTTCTATTCACAAATATGGGAGATGTTCAAGAAATTGAAAATATTCACACAAAAATTTGATATAGAAGATAAGAAGAGAACAGGTATTCATCAGAAAAAAGTTATTAAAAAACAATACCATAGGGAAATTTGGATAATGGAAATATTTCACTTAATAATTCTGATGAAAAAAGTACGAAATTTTCAATATATGACCCAAAGAAATATATGTATGAAAATGATATATAGAATCCAAATAAAAATAACTATGAATTGTTAAAATAAATAAGTTTGAATTGACAAAACAATTTCAAAGGAAGTAAGGAAAAACTAGTCTATTTTTTGTTCAAAAGGACATAATCTTATATTATTGTTTGATTGAAAATTTTTCCATGTCATTACCTTTCAAATTCTCCTTGCTATATTAAGCGTAAAATTAGAATATCCAATTTATAACGGGTTTTAAAAAGACCCTAAAATACCTCCCTTAATAAAACACCAACCGAAAAAATGCCTTAATTTAAAATTCAACTTTAAACTACAACAACCTTTTAGATTTTCACTGGATGTATCTTCGTAATGCCTAGTAAAAAATCAATAATACACAGCTTCCACGATGTTTTTCCCGTAGAGGAAAGAGAAGAGTCTCTTTTTACATTTGTTTTCTTGGGAAACTTTATTGCTCAACTTCGGTGTAAGTAATAGTCTTATGATCGATATAAAACATGAACCCTAAATATTTTATTACTTTCTGTATTTAGGTTTTCGGATAATATTAAAATAAATGAAGCAAATTCTTAAATTTTTTATAAAAACGTTAATCATTAAATTTATTATAAGCAGGAGTTGTAACTATTTCGCGTGAATATGAAAACATAAATTAGAAAAGATAATTAAAATTATTATAAACGGGTGGCTTTCGTTTTATTGGTAAAAGTTTTCAAGGTTTTTCCTATTTTACTAACACAAATAAATTATGATAAAACAAAAGCGTCAATTCTGAAAAAAACTGTTTTGAAGAAAAAAAAAACTAATGGAATTATATGCAAATAACAATCAAATAAATCAGTTTGTTTTATGAAACTACAAAAACTATAAAAATGGTTTTGATTTTATTACAAAATAAAGTTTCTATGGTTCATGTCGCAGAAGCATAATTCTAGACCTCGGCAACTTGCCAAAACGTTGAAACTGATAAAAATTTTGAAATGTGGTTAACGACATGGAAAGTCAATGATAAATAACAATCAATGTCACTATCAAAAATTGCTACATATTTCATACGATGTTTAAATTACTTTATTTTAAATTATAAGAAAGCAAGATATTAATTACTAGCCTATATCACAAAATTTGAAAAATATATGAAATATCTTGATATTAATATTTCCATTGCAGTTTTCCATTGATTATATTTAGTACAGAATTATTCCCATCGGATGGAGATCGTGAAATATTGTATAAATTGGAAATTTTTATTAGCTTTCCTGAAGTTTCAAGGACAAGATGATTTAAAGGATATTAATATGGTCGAGGGTTAAGGAAAGGTAGCACGAACGTCGTAGTATAACTTTGGAATGCTTCCTTGGAATTCAAGGACAAACAGATGTGGAGATTAGTTGGAAGTAAAGCTATTAGATGGACTGGATCAATTTAACCAATTGACATATAAAAATTAACTTACGAAAATAAAGTTAGAAGGTGGATTTCTGTTTTCAGATTTAGAGGGATATAGGGGATACAAAAAAAATCAAGGACTTGTATACCTTAATCCGTGAACATAAAAATAGGGTTGAGAAGAGGCTGTTTTAGGGTAATTTTCATACAAATAAAGGCAGGAGAAATCGAAAATCTATCCTTATTTTTAAAGGAAATATTTTGGCAATTGAAATTCTTGTTACACCGGCTTTTTAAGTGTAATTTTAAGGGTAATCATGGATTTCAAGTGACTAGAATATAATAAAATCGATAATTTTCTTAAAAAAATAATATTTCTGAATAGCACTTACCTGCTGCGGGTAGTGGTGCTCTGCAGGTATGACAGAAGCACTGCATAACAGATTCCCTTACCAATCCAATAAGCATTTTGGCGAATTTGTAATGTACGGCTTCTCAATTTCTATTAAAAAAACACTAACTAAAACGACTAGTGGCGTCAGCAGTGCGGATATTCGCAGTGAATTTCGTTTCCTGTTCCTGCAGGCTTCAAGTGGATCCAACAGTCGGCGGCACACTGTGCAGGTGTGGTGCCGGCCTTTTTCTGCGACGCCGCGGCCTCGACCCGGTCGATATCCGTCGGCGTCGTCGCGCCGCCACCAACGACGCCGCCAACGTCTTCCGTGTGTGCGTGGACCTCGTCTCTCCGCAAGAGGAAAAGATATACGATATACCATGGGCGTCGCAGTTGGCAACAAAATAATCTTGTATACCTTATTGTGTTATTTCTTTTTTTTTGTCACTTCGGAGCGGTTTCAATAGGATAATAAAATAAACCGACAGAAGATTATTTTCAATTAGTTTTATAGTAAACGTCTGATTAATAACATTTTATAGCTTATAAGAAACATAATTTCCGTATCATAAATAATATAAAATATTTGTTTGTTGTAACTAACAATATTTTAAATTTCGCATAATAACAAGAATTAAATTTCATTTAATGTTTTATTTCATATTATGGTCTCTTCTGATAACAACTTCAATCTGAATATAAGTAACATCTTGTCAATCCAGTAACAGCTCACATTTAATAATATTATAATTTAAATAATTAACTTTCTCTAGTGCGTGTGTACACAGTTTTTTCAATGTTCGTATTAGTAATATTTGAATTAAGAAATGCTTTCTAATTCAATGTAGTTAAAATTAATTATTTTTAATAAATAAATTTAAAAAAACGATGATTTTTTATATTTGATCTGCTTGTATCAAATATTAACACCTTTTTATAATACATATAAATTTATTTTTCCTTTTTGACAGAACGATAAAATATATAGCAAAAAATACTTTCTGGGGCAGATAAAAAAGAGATTAAAATAAAATTTTTAATTAAAAAAGTTATGCAACATTACAATATTTTCTTTGACTTTCTCTTTGTCAATTGTGTTTCACTATTTATTAAATGATTTTCCCATTTCTAAAACGCCAAAGCCGTATGTCAAATGCTCTTCCATTTTTGTTAATTCAATTTCACTTTATGTGAAATTCCTTTCCAATATTTATATTACATATTTTGTATAGTGTTTTAATTTAGAATAAGATTTATTTATTTATTGAGAATAAAGGCCGATTCTCATATACGCGACACTCAGCTACGCGACACTCAGCTACGCGACGTCGCGCGACATCGCCTGTCGAATAATGATTACATTTTCTTAAATGGACACGTTCTCACTATGGCTACGCGACAGCTGCTACAAGTCGCAATGCCGCGCGCTGTCGCTGACATTATTTCGTAAGCAATCTTTTACGTTTTGTCGCTCGACGTCGCATGACGTTGGACTAGTTTGTTTGTGATTTTAATGGCGGATTATGTCATAAACGGCGTGTTGTTGAAAATGAGTGGAATGAACCACGAAAAAGCAGAGAAATAGATCGCTCTAGGTATGACTTACAGAATCGTCATGCAATTGTTTGAAGATAGTATGGAATTCTCCCTTTAGTAGTCTTGTTCTTAAGATCTGATGCACCCAATATTATCTTTTCCTCTTCTTTTCTTTTAATTTCTCATGGCTAAGACGAAAAAATCATCATCGGAACTTGACATTTAGAAAATATAACTTAACCTGAAATGTAGAGAAACTGCATCGCGTAGCTGAGTATCGCATATATGAAAATACCTAGCAGTGATACAACAATTCGCGACACTTCATCGCGCGTCATCGCGTATCTGAGTGTCGCGTATATGAGAATCGGCTTTGTAAGTTACAGATTTATTTGTGTCTTTATTTATTTAAATACACAACAGCACATTCTAATTAATTGAATATTTAATTTATTTTTGAGCAGCCTCTTAATTACGCCTGCATGTGATGCACAGTTAACAAACAACAACAATGTTCATTACTTCACTACTGAATTCATCACTACTGAAGAAAACAATTTATTTTCATTTGCTCTTTTAATTAGCTGGTTCCACTGATAAGGAATTCCTCCATAGGACTTAAAAAAGGGCTGTAAACATGCGGTCTGATTAACATGATTAACATGAGTTGTTGCAGCAACATTGCGCCCTAAAAGTTGAGCTTTTATTTTTTTGACCCATCTTACATATAACTTTCATTCTCATAAACAATTTTTCTTTCTCAAGCATAAAGTCTGTTACACCGAATCAAATAGAAAGAGCGTATTCCAAGGTAAGCCTAAAAAACTTCCAACTTATTTCATCTGTCGCAAAATCTTTTAACCGAGTAACGAAAAGTCCTTCGAGCTACGTTAATCGCAGACAGTGATGTTTAAAGAAGCGGTCACTGGTTTAAACACGTTTCTTGTGACTTATGGAGCTTGTACACGAGCAATAAAAAAATGCACATTGCCGGGCAATGTTTCTGAAATGATGGTCCGGCAATGTTGCTGGATAATGTGTTGTCGACATATTGCTGGGCAATGTGTAGCCCAATATGTCTCGGTAATATTGTGACAACAGTGTTGCCCGAGACATCGCGCGTATACGTTCAGCAATTATGACCTACAGTGAAGAAGTACTTGTTAGTGCAGCATACATGGTACTTGCTAATAAGTAGAAAAAATGAGCAAACTATCGATTCTACCTTACTTAAATAGACGAGACATTTAATAATTTAAGTAATGAATTAATACTGATGATTTTACTTAACTTTATCAAATTTTAATAGAATGTCAAAGGGTGGCTTGAGAATTTAAATAAACAAAATCGGCCCCAACATTGCCAAAAAAGACAGTCATGAGAAGAGCAATACTATCACTACAAGGTTGGCTAAAACCCTACGATTTTTGGCAACCAGAGACTCTTGCAAGTCTATAACCCTAGAAGCCTAATCTAGGTCATTTTTAACTACTCAAACGCATTGGGCTTTGTAGCCAGTAAAATAGGATTGGGCTTCTAGGGTTATTGCACTTATTGAGTGTCAGATTATTTGATTTCTCGTAGATACAAATTTGTAACTAACAACTCACTAATCCAAAGAATTTGAGAAAGCAATAAATAGTAGTTGAAGAGTTTGGACATTTAGTGGACAATATAATTAAAACACATTCAAAAATATTTATTACCACTGTCAGATGTTGGGCCCTATCGTATCGATTTACATTTATGCTAAAATCATTAACCTAAATGTATTAAAAACCACAATAAATAATATTTTTTCTACTGATATATGTGAAAATAGCATTTTTCCACGGCTTACCCTACATGAAAGTGACATTTTTTCATTCTAGAGATGAAAATATTTTCAAATCTAGAGACGAAAATGAGCATTTTAAATTTATGATTTTCTTGATTAAAACACTAAACTAACCAAATTTGCATGGACTTTCTTATTAATAACATCAATTTCAATGAAATATTTTATGTACAAACGTAAAACGAGCCTGAAACTATTTAAAAAAACCGAAATAAAATTAAGACATTTGACTTAAAAAGTATCACCTTCTATGAGAATGCAATATGTTACCATGGAAACGACCAAACCAACAATTAAATTTGTATTGACAGTTCTGACTGTTCGCTTCGAATTGGATTTATTAAAGTCGAATTATGGATTCTACAACCGAAATCAGTGAAAAATTGCATTCACTACTCGAGATGAAAGTGTTTTTTTTTTTGGTTGGGTGTGATTGCTAACTCGCTGGCGCTCGTGAGCAAACTCCCACCTCACCAAAAAAACGCCACTTTCATATCTCTTGCTGTAAAATATACTATATTTTGTCTACATATAAACTATACCTTTTCAACTTCAAATTGGGAACTAACAATTTCAACTTGGGGACAAACAACTTCAAATTGGGAACAAACAATTTCAAATTGGGAACAAACAATTTCGAAATGAGAATAAACAATTTCAAAATGGGAATAAACAACTTCAAATGGAATGGTGTTTATATTAAAAGACATTCACAATGAGCCGGAAAGAGCAAATTCGCCAGAAAATAATGTAAAAAAACGTGCATATGCTCAGAAACTTAGCCAATAGCAAGTCGAAAATATTTCTATAATTTATAAGGATGAAACCAATTTTAATTTATTTATATCAAGAAAAAAGGGGCGATCAGAGAAAGGAAATCGTTGCTCATACATTTCTGCTAACTGCAGAGGAGAAAACATTCATGTCATCGGATATATAGGGAATATGGGGTTGATTTATCATGAGATTAGAAGAGGAGCAATCAAGAGACCATAAGAAAATGAGTTTGTGCGACATTGCCTTTGTAAAATATGTATCAGTCAAATGTTATATTAGTAATTGATAATGCTCCTTACCATAATTCAATCGAAGAAGTATTTCATGAAGATGAATTTAATGGCCACCAAATACTGAGGCTTGGTCCATTTAGTCCAATGTATAATGCAATCGAACATGCATGGTCGCCTATGTCAGCCGATGTTAAAAGAGATTTGGCCGTTCAAATGCCAATATTTTAGCCGGAGCGGACAGAGAAAATGTTTCTCAAGCCGAGTATCGTCTACAGCGGCTAAATACCATTTCAATTGATAATTTACGGAACCTGATTGTGGCTAAATGCGCCAGATACGCTGCACATATTCAAAGGCAGACGACATCTTGCCTGGTGCTTTAAATATGACGCTAATTTCTAATTATTATTATTAGGTTATTTAAGTAAATTCAGTCCCTTCCTTATAATTTAAAGAAAAAATATATCACTAGAAACACAATGTAACATTTAAAAACATTGTTTTTTAAAATTAAATTGTGTATTTGCTTTTCCAATTTAAAATTGTTAATTCGCATTATAAAAATGGTTGTTCACAATTTGAAATTGTTTGTTCTCAATTTAAAATTGTTTATTCCTAATTTGAATTGTTTGTTCCCAATTTGAAATTGTTTGTTCCCAATTCATTTGAAGTTGAAAAGGTATAGAAACGGAATAGAAATCTATTTAGAAATGGAAAAAAATGAACGGCAATGTTAACTATTGCCGATCCATATGTACATGTTGCTGAATATTGAGAAATGTTGCCCAGCCATCATTGCCGGCCACACATTGCCGTTGAAATATTGCTCGTGTATAAGCCCCCTTAAAGAGCAATCTAGAACTAACCAGTTACAACTTTGTTTTATTTGCTCTAAAGAGATCTTCGTTTAGCATCCTTTTGTATATCTCTATATGCTGCTTCTACCTTTCTTACCCTATTTGGCAGGACATACAATTATACACTTTCCTATTAGAGCATTATACATTCTTAAATTACGTATTTCATCGATCATTTTAGTACTTTTGTTCCATAATTACTATAACCGATATAATTAAATGTAACCTATTAGCAAGAGACGTATGCAAGTTCACTGATAAATGGAGAATCACATTTGTCAAAAACGTTATCGAAAAAAATCTACTACTTTAAAAAATGGGAAAACTCATTAAATAGTGAAATTCACATTGACAATAGGGAAAAGGCAAAAGCAAAAGAAAGTATAATCAGTTTTACGATTTGATCTATGACAATTAACGTTACACAAAGAGTAATACCATAAATGTTATTCCGTGAAACATGAATTGGTAGAAGAAAACCGATTTGTTGTCACTTGAGAAAATTAAGTACCTGAAGAATTTAATTTAAGGGAGTGGAGAATATTGCACGTCGGCAACAGCAATCACACAAAATTGATTGATTCATTAAGACGAAAAATAAAACATTAGAAAACTTCGTTAATCTTAAGTTTTTTGTACAAATTAGATATTGTGTATCCATATTATTACAGGGATAACAACTAAGTTACGACTATATTCGGAAAGTTAAGCTCTACCATGTCAGTCTGTATGCGAACATCCCAATTGATCTTTGAAACCTCATTTAGTACAACTTCGACTGGCTGGTGGCTGCACCAGAAGTGTTTTTATTGATGCGGTGTTTTTGCGGCATAAGGTGATAAAACATGACAAGGTTATGATAACGTTGTGACATGGAAGCTTGTAATTCGAATGTGTAAAACTTAAAAGGTCAATAGTGTCCACCTAATCATTTTATAGAAGGCATTATCCGATATTCTTTAGACGACCCTCATGATATTCGTAGTTACGGTCTACCTATCAGACTCTACCTCTAAACGGTGATAGGTATACAATAATAACTTTTTGACTTGTGACATTATTGCGTCAATATCCATATATAAGAAAATATAAAAGGTAAAATACCTAAAACAATATTTATATCTACAATATATATTGTGGTCTATCCATGTCTGCATAACTCAATATATTTACAGTCTTAATTAACAAAAACAAGTTGCGTGTATTATCTGTCTACATAGACTTATCGATCTAGTTTTGCGCGTCTCATCGGCGAAATATTTTCTATGTCTTACTATTCGTGTCACATTCATTAATGGATTAGATTTCAAGGGAACATTTGGTTGCTGGAATTAAGTCAATTTCTTAAAGCCAATTTGAAATTTGCCAACAAAATGAAATATGTGGTGTATTATCTGTCTATATAGGCTTATCGATCTAGTTTTGCACGTCTCGTCGGCGAATGTCTTACTATTCGTGTCACATTCATTAATGGAATAGATTTCAAGTGAACATTTGGTTGCTGGAATTAAGTCAATTCCTTAAAGCCAATTCGAAATTTGACAACTAAATGAAATATGTGTGTATCATATTACATCAAAGTTTGTTGAAATATTATTCCATCCTATAATTATTCTAGATAATTCAAGCAACATTATAGAAATCTAAACACGACTCGAGTTTCGAGTGGTAAAGGTCATTTTCAAGTGAAGTTTTCACTAGAAAATGATCTTTGCTAGTCGAAACTCCAGTCGTATTAAGTGTTTAGATTTATACAACTTCACAAGTTATATCATATTTTTAAATAATTAGTGGTAAAAACGTTTGTACTTTAGCCATTTTTCAATTCAGAGTAGGTAAGTATGGATTACCAACTTTAATCATTTGAATTAATTCATTTGTAATTTACCATTTAATAAATTAAGTAATTTACCATTTAATTATTATAATATATTTTTTGATATTTATTTCCACAAATAATGTTTGTATATCCATTATATACGAATACCGAACATTCATAATTTTAGCGGTAAAGCGTAGTTAATTATTACTAATACGTAAATCTAATTGTTAAGAAATGAAGCAATTCAGGCAAAGGATTAAAAGATAATCCTCATGCTATAATAGAATAGGGTTCTCAAATTTTGAAAATTATTATATATCATTATCAAAGGGAGTTATCAAAGACGAGACAATAGTCGGGCCGTTTCCGGTGCAGCGATTTCAGATGCGAT
Source organism: Phosphuga atrata (assembly GCA_944588485.1). Lineage (NCBI taxonomy): Eukaryota > Metazoa > Arthropoda > Insecta > Coleoptera > Silphidae > Phosphuga > Phosphuga atrata. Next base: position 28,115,356 of record OX155901.1, on the reverse strand, counting down.
AATATGAATAAAGTGTGTAGGATTATTACATAAGTTCGCTTTAATGCAAGCGACGCTCCTTAGAATGTCGGCCTACAATAAGCCCACCATCTAGAAAACTGGAACAGCTTTTTACAATGCCTTTGTACACGCTTGTACTCTCTAGAATACTGCAGAGATTATCTTACGAATATAATATAATATCTTCTTGTAAAAGACTTAGATTAAAGACTTAAATTATAGAAGTATTAAGCCATAAAATAATAAGATTCAGTGTATATTCCTTTAATAAAAAATTAACAAAGAAAAGTTTGTAACAGTTGTAACATCATCTATTCAGTTACGATACTCTAATTTCAGCAGAGATCTGTTTCAATTTGATCAGCGAAACGCTCTAATTTAGTTTAGTTGATCAGGATTGCAATGTTAGTTAATCAATCAGTTTATAAAAAACATAATGTTATTACAATGAGATAAATGTGTTCAGAAAAACAGTCTAATCTTGAATCTAGACTTGTCCTGTTTTGTATATATAGTTTATCTGATCTTGATCTCTATGTCTAGTCTCGTCTGTCTAGTTCTGTTTGTCTCGAAGTCTCGTATGTTTAGTACTGCATGTCTAGTCTTCTCATTATTGTTTTGTTTTGTCAGTCTTGTCTTGTATGTATAGTCTTGTATTATTTGTCAAGTCTTGTATTATGTGTCTTGTATTGTCTGTCTAGTCTTCTCTTTAAAATATTGTATGCTTAGTCTTGTTTGTTTAGTCTCGTATGCCTAGTCTTGTGTGTCTAGTTTTCTCAGTCTAGTCTTGTAAGTTTAGTCATGTCAGTCAAGTCTTCTCTGTCTAGTCTCGACTATTTAGTCTCGTCTATTTAGTGTCTAGAACTGCCAGTCTAAGTCTTGTCCGTCCAGTCTTGTCGGTCTGGTTTTATCTGTCTACTCTAGGTCGTATAGTATAGTCTTCTCTGCTTAGCCTTGAGTGTTTAGCCTTGTCCGTCTAGTCTTCTCCGTCTACTCTTGTCTATCTAGTCTTGTCTGACTACTCTTGTCTGTCTAGTCTTGTCTATCTAGTCTTTTCTGTCTAGTCTTCTCGATCTCATCTTGACTACCTAGGCTTGTCTGTCTAGCTTTGTCTGTCTTATATAATCTTTAATAAAAAATTAACAAAGAAAAGTTTGTAACAGTTGTAACATCATCTATTCAGTTACGATACTCTAATTTCAGCAGAGATCTGTTTCAATTTGATCAGCGAAACGCTCTAATTTAGTTTAGTTGATCAGGATTGCAATGTTAGTTAATCAATCAGTTTATAAAAAACATAATGTTATTACAATGAGATAAATGTGTTCAGAAAAACAGTCTAATCTTGAATCTAGACTTGTCCTGTTTTGTATATATAGTTTATCTGATCTTGATCTCTATGTCTAGTCTCGTCTGTCTAGTTCTGTTTGTCTCGAAGTCTCGTATGTTTAGTACTGCATGTCTAGTCTTCTCATTATTGTTTTGTTTTGTCAGTCTTGTCTTGTATGTATAGTCTTGTATTATTTGTCAAGTCTTGTATTATGTGTCTTGTATTGTCTGTCTAGTCTTCTCTTTAAAATATTGTATGCTTAGTCTTGTTTGTTTAGTCTCGTATGCCTAGTCTTGTGTGTCTAGTTTTCTCAGTCTAGTCTTGTAAGTTTAGTCATGTCAGTCAAGTCTTCTCTGTCTAGTCTCGACTATTTAGTCTCGTCTATTTAGTGTCTAGAACTGCCAGTCTAAGTCTTGTCCGTCCAGTCTTGTCGGTCTGGTTTTATCTGTCTACTCTAGGTCGTATAGTATAGTCTTCTCTGCTTAGCCTTGAGTGTTTAGCCTTGTCCGTCTAGTCTTCTCCGTCTACTCTTGTCTATCTAGTCTTGTCTGACTACTCTTGTCTGTCTAGTCTTGTCTATCTAGTCTTTTCTGTCTAGTCTTCTCGATCTCATCTTGACTACCTAGGCTTGTCTGTCTAGCTTTGTCTGTCTTTTCCTGTCCGTCTAGTATGGTTTGTCTGTCTGTCCTCGGTAGAGTAGTTGACAACATATCCGCCTTTCAATGCGGGAGACCCGGGTTCGAATCCTGGTCTGGGACGCGACAACTAGGGCGGTTTTCACTAACCGTCCGGGCTGCCCACCCTAAATGAATGCAAAACATGCAATGCCGGGGTGGCGCATACTAAAAGCCAAAGTGGATTAGGCGGTTTAGTGAGAGCTTCCACTTAGCATGTCCCACTTAACATGTCTTGTCTGTCTGTCATATCTGCGTTGTCTTTGTAGTCAGTCTTGTCTGTCCTGTCTGTCCTGTCTGCCTTGTCTGCCTTGTCTGCCTTGTCTGCCTTGTCTGTCTTGTCTGTCTTGTCTGTCTTGTCTGTCTTGTCTGTCTTGTCTGTCTTGTCTGTCTTGTCTGTCTTGTCTGTCTTGTCTGTCTTGTCTGTCTTGTCTGTCTTGTCTGTCTTGTCTGTCTTGTCTGTCTTGTCTGTCTTGTCTGTCTTGTCTGTCTTGTCTGTCTTGTCTGTCTTGTCTGTCTTGTCTGTCTTGTCTGTCTTGTCTGTCTTGTCTGTCTTGTCTGTCTTGTCTGTCTTGTCTGTCTTGTCAGTCTTGTCTCTCTTGTCTGTCTTGTCTGTCTTGTCTGTCTTGTCTGTCTTGTCTGTCTTGTCTGTCTTGTCTGTCTTGTCTGTCTTGTCTGTCTTGTCTATCTAATCTTAGACAGAACATGTCTAATCTTGTCTGTCCTGTCTGTCCTGTCTGTCCTGTCTGTCCTGTCTGTCTTGTCTGTCTTGTCTGTCTTGTCTGTCTTGTCTGTCTTGTCTGTCTTGTCTGTCTTGTCTGTCTTGTCTGTCTTGTCTGTCTTGTCTGTCTTGTCTGTCTTGTCTGTCTTGTCTGTCTTGTCTGTCTTGTCTGTCTTGTCTGTCTTGTCTGTCTTGTCTGTCTTGTCTGTCTTGTCTGTCTTGTCTGTCTTGTCTGTCTTGTCTGTCTTGTCTGTCTTGTCTGTCTTGTCTATCTAATCTGGTCTGTTCAGTCTTGTTTGTCTAGTCGTCTAGTATGTTGTCTGTTTATTCTTGTCTGTCTAGTCTTTTCTGTTTACTCTTTTCCGTCTCGTCTTTTCTGTGTAGTCTTGTTTGTCTAGTCTTGTCTGTGTAGTCTGTTCTGTCTAATCTGTTCTGTCTAGTCTTGTCTGTCTTTTCAATGCGGGAGACCCGGTTCGAATCCTGGCAGAGGAGACGACAACTAGGGGCGGTTGTCGCTAACCGTCCGGGCTGCCCATCCTGAATGAATGCAAAATATGCGATACCGGTGTGGCGCATTCTAAAAGCCAAGGTGGAATAGGGGGTTTAGTGAGAGCTTCCCCCGAAAAAGAAAAAGTATTGTCTGCCTAATGTCTTGTTTGTGTATGTGGTTGTCTGCTTAGTCTTGTCTGTGGTGTCTTTTCTGTTAAGTCTTTTCCGTCTTGTCTTTTCTAGTCTTGTGTGTCTAGCCTTGTCTGTCTAGTCTTGTCTGTCTAGTCTTGTCTGTCTAGTCTTGTATGTCTAGTCTTGTCTGTCTAGTCTTGTCTGTCTAAGTCTTGTCTGTCTAAGTCTTGTCTGTCTAAGTCTTGTCTGTCTAAGTCTTGTCTGTCTAGTCTTGTCTGTCTAGTCTTGTCTGTCTAGTCTTGTCATCCTACTATTGTCTGTCTAGTCTAGTCGGTCTAGTCTTGTCTGTCTAGTCTTGTCTGTCTAGTCTTGTCTGTCTAGTCTTGTCTGTCTAGTCTTGTCTGTCTAGTCTTGTCTGTCTAGTCTTGTCGGTCTAGTCTTGTCTGTCTAGTCTTGTCTGTCTAGTCTTGTCTGTCTAGTCTTGTCTGTCTAGTCTTGTCTGTCTAGTCTTGTCTGTCTAGTCTTGTCTGTCTAGTCTTGTCTGTCTAGTCTTGTCTGTCTAGTCTTGTCTGTCTAGTCTTGTCTGTCTAGTCTTGTCTGTCTAGTCTTGTCTGTCTAGTCTTGTCTGTCTAGTCTTGTCTGTCTAGTCTTGTCTGTCTAGTCTTGTCTGTCTAGTCTTGTCTGTCTAGTCTTGTCTGTCTAGTCTTGTCTGTCTAGTCTTGTCTGTCTAGTCTTGTCTGTCTAGTCTTGTCTGTCTAGTCTTGTCTGTCTAGTCTTGTCTGTCTAGTCTTGTCTGTCTAGTCTTGTCTGTCTAGTCTTGTCTGTCTAGTCTTGTCTGTCTAGTCTTGTCTGTCTAGTCTTGTCTGTCTAGTCTTGTCTGTCTAGTCTTGTCTGTCTAGTCTTGTCTGTCTAGTCTTGTCTGTCTAGTCTTGTCTGTCTAGTCTTGTCTGTCTAGTCTTGTCTGTCTAGTCTTGTCTGTCTAGTCTTGTCTGTCTAGTCTTGTCTGTCTAGTCTTGTCTGTCTAGTCTTGTCTGTCTAGTCTTGTCTGTCTAGTCTTGTCTGTCTAGTCTTGTCTGTCTAGTCTTGTCTGTCTAGTCTTGTCTGTCTAGTCTTGTCTGTCTAGTCTTGTCTGTCTAGTCTTGTCTGTCTAGTCTTGTCTGTCTAGTCTTGTCTGTCTAGTCTTGTCTGTCTAGTCTTGTCTGTCTAGTCTTGTCTGTCTAGTCTTGTCTGTCTAGTCTTGTCTGTCTAGTCTTGTCTGTCTAGTCTTGTCTGTCTAGTCTTGTCTGTCTAGTCTTGTCTGTCTAGTCTTGTCTGTCTAGTCTTGTCTGTCTAGTCTTGTCTGTCTAGTCTTGTCTGTCTAGTCTTGTCTGTCTAGTCTTGTCTGTCTAGTCTTGTCTGTCTAGTCTTGTCTGTCTAGTCTTGTCTGTCTAGTCTTGTCTGTCTAGTCTTGTCTGTCTAGTCTTGTCTGTCTAGTCTTGTCTGTCTAGTCTTGTCTGTCTAGTCTTGTCTGTCTAGTCTTGTCTGTCTAGTCTTGTCTGTCTAGTCTTGTCTGTCTAGTCTTGTCTGTCTAGTCTTGTCTGTCTAGTCTTGTCTGTCTAGTCTTGTCTGTCTAGTCTTGTCTGTCTAGTCTTGTCTGTCTAGTCTTGTCTGTCTAGTCTTGTCTGTCTAGTCTTGTCTGTCTAGTCTTGTCTGTCTAGTCTTGTCTGTCTAGTCTTGTCTGTCTAGTCTTGTCTGTCTAGTCTTGTCTGTCTAGTCTTGTCTGTCTAGTCTTGTCTGTCTAGTCTTGTCTGTCTAGTCTTGTCTGTCTAGTCTTGTCTGTCTAGTCTTGTCTGTCTAGTCTTGTCTGTCTAGTCTTGTCTGTCTAGTCTTGTCTGTCTAGTCTTGTCTGTCTAGTCTTGTCTGTCTAGTCTTGTCTGTCTAGTCTTGTCTGTCTAGTCTTGTCTGTCTAGTCTTGTCTGTCTAGTCTTGTCTGTCTAGTCTTGTCTGTCTAGTCTTGTCTGTCTAGTCTTGTCTGTCTAGTCTTGTCTGTCTAGTCTTGTCTGTCTAGTCTTGTCTGTCTAGTCTTGTCTGTCTAGTCTTGTCTGTCTAGTCTTGTCTGTCTAGTCTTGTCTGTCTAGTCTTGTCTGTCTAGTCTTGTCTGTCTAGTCTTGTCTGTCTAGTCTTGTCTGTCTAGTCTTGTCTGTCTAGTCTTGTCTGTCTAGTCTTGTCTGTCTAGTCTTGTCTGTCTAGTCTTGTCTGTCTAGTCTTGTCTGTCTAGTCTTGTCTGTCTAGTCTTGTCTGTCTAGTCTTGTCTGTCTAGTCTTGTCTGTCTAGTCTTGTCTGTCTAGTCTTGTCTGTCTAGTCTTGTCTGTCTAGTCTTGTCTGTCTAGTCTTGTCTGTCTAGTCTTGTCTGTCTAGTCTTGTCTGTCTAGTCTTGTCTGTCTAGTCTTGTCTGTCTAGTCTTGTCTGTCTAGTCTTGTCTGTCTAGTCTTGTCTGTCTAGTCTTGTCTGTCTAGTCTTGTCTGTCTAGTCTTGTCTGTCTAGTCTTGTCTGTCTAGTCTTGTCTGTCTAGTCTTGTCTGTCTAGTCTTGTCTGTCTAGTCTTGTCTGTCTAGTCTTGTCTGTCTAGTCTTGTCTGTCTAGTCTTGTCTGTCTAGTCTTGTCTGTCTAGTCTTGTCTGTCTAGTCTTGTCTGTCTAGTCTTGTCTGTCTAGTCTTGTCTGTCTAGTCTTGTCTGTCTAGTCTTGTCTGTCTAGTCTTGTCTGTCTAGTCTTGTCTGTCTAGTCTTGTCTGTCTAGTCTTGTCTGTCTAGTCTTGTCTGTCTAGTCTTGTCTGTCTAGTCTTGTCTGTCTAGTCTTGTCTGTCTAGTCTTGTCTGTCTAGTCTTGTCTGTCTAGTCTTGTCTGTCTAGTCTTGTCTGTCTAGTCTTGTCTGTCTAGTCTTGTCTGTCTAGTCTTGTCTGTCTAGTCTTCTGTCTAGTCTTGTCTGTCTAGTCTTGTCTGTCTAGTCTTGTCTGTCTAGTCTTGTCTGTCTAGTCTTGTCTGTCTAGTCTTGTCTGTCTAGTCTTGTCTGTCTAGTCTTGTCTGTCTAGTCTTGTCTGTCTAGTCTTGTCTGTCTAGTCTTGTCTGTCTAGTCTGTCTAGTCTTGTCTGTCTAGTCTTGTCTGTCTAGTCTTGTCTGTCTAGTCTTGTCTGTCTAGTCTTGTCTGTCTAGTCTTGTCTGTCTAGTCTTGTCTGTCTAGTCTTGTCTGCCTAGTCTTGTCTGTCTGTCTAATCTTTGTCTGAATAAATATTTCCGACGCTCAGTAAATATGTGGTTTAAATATAATAATTTATTTATTAAGAAGAGATGTTCAAAAAAACGTGTACCTTTCTGTAGAACACCCGTCATTGGAGCAATCGAATATTTTATGTATTGGGCACAGAAGGGCAAATTGAGTATCATTAATATGTTAGAGAAATTCAATATTTTTTTATCTAAAAACATTACTGAAATTAGATTAGGTTATAGTAGAGAAGATATTATTTTTCTGTTTCACATTTTGTTTCATTTCATTTTTCTTATGGACCCTCCGTATCATTTTCCTTTGTTTACGAAATCTAAGAGGAATAAAAGACATTTCGTCCCCAATGTTCCAGCATTGCATTACTTTCACGACGGGTTTATTACTTGCGTTCGGGACAACACCCCACGCAAAACGTTTCGGCCTTTTTTGTCCCTTCGCCCTGCTACGCTCACTCGCGCAAGGTTAATGAATGTGGATGTGTTCATTCGAAACCTGTTGGGATACAAGATCTCTGTGTATGTATGTGTGATGTTTGAAAAAAAGGGAGGGAAAAGTTTTTGAGTAATAATGTCTGGGTGAGTCAGCGCAAGGGATAGATCTATTGCTGGCTCGTTAAAATAGATTGTCGGGGAAATTTGTTGAGCAAATCGAAATTATCTTCATTTTATAAGAATATTTATCAGGTTATAGTATTTTTTAGCAACTCATATGGTCTTTCATAGCACGAAAGTGCAGGAAACCAAATTGTACTTGTAATTATATTTATTTATGTTATAAGTCATGAGGGAATTGGAGAACATAGTAATTTCTTAATTCTTTTCTTGTAATATGGAAATTCACATAGTAAATTATTCCCAATTTTATATTGCTAAAGTGTTTAATTTTGGGATAGCTTTTGTTATAAACATTTATAATTACGTAAAAGTGAAAATAAGGTTAAGCAGGCAAAATTAAACAATACTGGAGAAGATTAATCAAGACTATACAAGACTAGACAAGACTATAATCGACTAGACATGATTATTCAAGACAAAATCATTGAAAATTGGATTAGACTGAACAAATCCAGACCAAACAAGACAGACTGGACAAGTATTGGAAAGTTTAGAAAAGAATAGCACATAAAACTTTACTAGAAGAGATACAATTTCAAAAAACTTCTCTCAGATTTTGATAATTTATACATTTTAGAGAAATAAAATATTGAAGTCTTGCATGTCTAATCCTATCGGCCTTGTCTTAATTTTTTAGTGTGTCGGTCTGGTTTTCTTTTGTCTCTTTAGCCTTGTCTGTCTAGTCTTTCTAGTTATGTCTGCCTAGTCTTGTCTGTCTAGTCTTGTCTGTTTAGTCCAGTCTCTCTAGTCTGGTCTGTCTAGTCTTGTCTGTCTAGTCTTGTCTGTCGAGTCTTGTCTGGTCTGTCTAGTCTTGCCTGTCTAGTTTTGCCTGTCTAGTCTTGCCTGTCTAGTTTTGCCTGTCTAGTTTTGCTCGTCTAGTTTTGCCTGTCTAGTCTTGTCTGTCTAGTCTTGTCTGTCTAGTCTTGTCTGTCTAGTCTTGTCTGTCTAGTCTTGTCTGTCTAGTCTTGTCTGTCTAGTCTTGTCTGTCTAGTCTTGTCTGTCTAGTCTTGTCTGACTAGTCTTGTCTGTCTATTCTTGTCTTTCTAGACTTGTCTGTCTAGTCTTGTATGTTTAGTATTATCTGTCTAGTCTGTGTAGTCTGCCTAGTCTCTCTAGTGTTCATAATTAATTACCGACCTTCAGTAAAATATTTTTTTAAGAAGATTAGACAAGACTAGTCCTGAACAGTCCTGCCAAAACTAGACAAGATTAACAAGTTACCATTTTGTATAAGGCTAGACAAGAACCGACAAGACTGCACTAGAATGATTAAATTTGAACAAATTTCTTTCAGATTTTGATAATTTAGAATCTTTAGAGAAATTAAATGTTTTGATTTTTAAAATTCTAATAGTCAATTAGCAAAATAATAACAGTGAACAAATTTCAGGTCAATTTTAAGTTGTTTCTTTTCAAAATTTAAACCAAATTATTAGAGAAAATTTAATAAAATTATCTTTAAAATTATCGAAATTTTGTAGCCATTTGTCTGGAACGTTGAAATTCTGAAAATTTGTATTATTAGTTGATAAATGTTCAAAATATCGTACAATTCAACAAAATTTTCAAATTTGCAGATTCTATAAAATTTACACATTTTTTCTGAAATCTGTAATAGTATATTTTGTAACTAGGGCGGTAGGTTGTTAATTGGACACGAGAGCGAAATTTGGCACGAACGAAGTGAGTGCGCACATTCGCTCGAGAGGGCAATTGACAATACCGCACGTGTTGCAAACGATATTTTTGATTACTCATGCGAGGAGATATATCTTACAAGTTTGGGATCCAGGTGCCATCAACAAAAAAATTTAATGAAGAATTTGCTTTTTCAATTGTCTCCGGTCAATTGTCACCGCGGTGGTGTGGATTCGTCATAAAAACTCTCCTCTGTCTCCGGTATCATCATAGAATTTACACTCATTTTTAAACGTTTTCTTTAATTCTTATTTTGTCTTAATTGTGTTTATTTTATTTATTTTATTGGTTTTTTGCTAATATAACCTAGCGATATTGAATATTTGTGTGCTTTGCCCAAGTTATGTGGTAATACAACCAAAAGTTGCATTTCTCGTACAAAAAACGTGCACAATAAGTAATATTAATGCATGAGTAATAAAAAATTAATATATGATTTCATAAAAGTTTTGCGTTTTCAGACTTATAAAATTATTTTCTTACTTATGAACAATATTAAATTATGAAAATAAATAAAACTATTAAATTATCTATTATCTAGATTTGTAAGAATAAATTAATTTGCAGATATAATAACGTCCATTAAGATTTTGTACTAAACAATATAATTTTAAAAAGCAAAAAAATACTAGCCCTTTCTAGATTATAGACATCAAGTATTTTAAATTTTATTTCCATTGTTATAGAAATTTGAGTTATACACTTTTGAGCAAATTTAGTATAAAATATTTACATATTTCAATTTCATTTTTTAAGAATTACAAATTAGTATAATTGTAAATGTATATTGCAGAAACGATTAGATTATGATCTGAACATGTTGCAACCTCGAACACTGAGACGGAGAATATATAACTAATCTATTGAATATTCATGTAACTAAATTGCATTTAATATAATAGATTTGATCAAATAAAAATTCTGTATTATTCAAATTACTAAATTCTGTGGATATTATGATAAACAAAATTTATTTAAATTTAGATAAAGTTCTAGTAATATTTAATAATTAAACCCTACGGAATCAAATTCTTATAATTGTACTATGAATATCTCATTATTATAAAATATATTTAAAATAAAATAAACCCATTATCCTAATCATAAATTATAATCCTACAGAAATAATATCCTGTAGTTTTAATACGATTTTTTTATATAATATTTTATTTAATGTCGTGTGAACTTCACTGGTTTCTAGCGACCACGTTACCGTATTTCTATTTTTCCTTTGGATGTCTTTCTTCTAAGATTTGTCTTTTGATTTCAAACTTTGTTATACATTCCACTCTTTTTTTTAGGAATTCAATTGTTTTTTTTGCACTGTTCCGAACTTGAAAGGCATTGCTTAAGATCAGCTGGAATATTGAGCGCTAGTCTCATGTTATATGTGGTAGCACATTCTGTGAGAATGTGTTCAACGGTAAAGGGAATATTATATGTTTCGCACTTTGCCACAGATGTTTGGAGATCAGGTGTGAGTGAATGATGTTTGTATGTTCTGTTCTCAGTCTGGTAATAATAGACTGGTCTCTGCAGTTGGTCATCAGTAGTGGGGCATTTTCATATATATTATTTCTAATTTATTAAAGTTTGCTATTGCCCGTGTTTATCCATATTTCGTTCCAGTAATTGTTTAAGCAACTTTATTCGTGCTGTATGGCATCTGAGAGGGTCAATGGTGTTATTGTAGCGGGTAGAGGGGATCATTGTTTACGGCGGCATTCCTGGCCGCTTGGTCAGCTTTCTCGTTGCCCGGGATTCCTTGATGTGCAGGAATCCATATCAGATCTACCCTTGCTGTAGTTCCTAGGTTGGATATGCAGTGTTGATTTTTTTGTACAAAGGGTGACTCTGAGTGCCGATCTTTTATGGCCAAAAGTACTGATAGTACTGGTTGTTGGAGAATTCGGGACCTTGGTCAGGGCTTTGAAGATTGCGTAAGATTCGCAGCTGAATATTAACAATTGGTCTGGGAGTCGGAAGCCCTTTACAGAATCGCCGTTCACTATGGCGCAAGCTGTTTTGCCTTCTATTGTCGACCCATCTGTGTATGTTATGATCCGTCTCCGATGAGAGTGGACCAGTTCATTGAATTTAGAACGGTAGACTATATTGGGTGTGCTTGGCGGGTTTGAGGTTTTTTTTTTTTAGGGTTGAATGCAGTCCATGGAGGAATTGGAAGTAGCTTTTTTCGGTCATCGGAAGTTTCATCGGATGTCTAAGGTGCTTCCAATGGTTCCAAAAAGTAGCTATAGGGCTATCGGTAGGCGAGTGTATTCTAGTATTTTTTTCCTCTTCAGGAGTCAGTTCTTGTATGCGAACGGGAGGGTGAGGAGCTATGGAGTTACTGGCCAAGACGTAATTTACGATAAGCTTCTAGGCTAGGATGCTGGTATTAGGAGTGGATTTGAACGAACCAAGAGCTAGTCTGAGCGCCAAGGTTTAGAGGGGTTTGAGTCGTTGGAGTATAGAGACGTAGTATCATTTGCATTTAATTATTGCTTTGTATGTATATAGTAGTATTATCTTGGTAAGCTCCCCAAATTGCCGATGCTAGTGATCTGAGTATGTTTGTTCCTTTTTGGCATTCGATTTTTAAATTAGCAATGTGAGGAACCCAAGTAAGTCATACCAAGGATCTTTAGTGTATTCACCGTCTTCAGTTCGTGATGTACATGAAGGTTGTATTTTCCTAGCGAACGTGATCGGGTGAATATCATGGGTTGTGTTTTCGTGATTGATAATTTGAATCCAGAATACTCAGCCCCTTTCGGGAGATTATTTAGGCCGTCCTGCATGATCTCCTCCATAGTAATACGAATTTTATTATTATAAAATATATTTAAATGTGCATAAAGTGGTTTTAAATTAATGTACACAAAACAATTCTATATCCAGCTTATTTTCAATCATCTTATACAATTTATTTAAAGACACAAAGACTATTTTTAAGACTCAACTTATTTTAATAATATTAATTCAATTTTAATGTATATTCATGTTATATGCATGTCACAAAAATAAATATTTAAAATGGAGGGGAAGTACATTATTGATGGGGTGAGTAATTTTCGGGAATTTCCCTAAGGATCTACGAGGTTTCTATTTCCGCTACTCTCCTCGTATATTGGTGTAATATGTCCTTTCAATTCATATTTACCCCTCCAATCAAAACGAATTATCGAAATAAAACAGAATTGATTTGACATAACACTTAACATTTATTACAAACAATAAAGCAATAAACTGAGTAAGCAATAGCTCAAGTTCTTTAATAGAAATTAAATTTAAAAAGATATATTTAAGAAGGAATTAATAATTTTAACTGTAAAAACATAATTAAGATTTTAGTTATTAATTCACTTACTTGAGACTTTGCGACTATACTTCAAATATATACTTAATAATACTTAATTAAGCGGAAATGTTTAAGCAATTTCAACCTGAAGCCTATTTTAGCGTTTATAATAATAACATAAGTATGAAAGGGGAACCGTAAATAAATCACAAGTTTTAAATTTAATAGTAACATATGTGAATTTCATATTACAAGAAAAGAATTAAGAAAATTACTATGTTCTCTAATTTACTAATTGACTAATAACATAAATAAATATAATTACTAGTACGATTTGGCTCCTACACTTGCTCATGCACATGCTATGAGAGATCATGTACTGATCAGGTTATGTCATTTTCTAGCAAACCACGTGGTCTCTCATAGCATGTAAATGCAGGAGCCAAATCGTACTAGTAATTATATTTAATTATGTTATTAGTCAATTAGTGAATTAGAGAACATAGTAATTTTCTTAATTCTTTTCTTTTAATAGTAACAGTTTTTTTGAACATTTAACTAGCTTTTAACTAACTTAATAGAATATACGTGTGATTCATATTATTATTTAAGATTATTTTCTTGAGGATATACATCAACGTATATACAGAGCGATCCATAAATTTATTTTAGCTTATTTCATACAAGAAAATATATGGTAAAAGCTATGTATGTACAAGTTATTTCCGGTTGCAAATACCAGCTTTAGCACGTGATTCAATTGGTGATAAAACACATTGGGAAATCGAGTTTAACAAGCTCAATTTATAAATTGGGTACTTACGTATTAACGCCACCACCGCTATATTTTTAAATGCCGCCAATCTACACTTAAAATTTTTATGATAAATCACAAAATAAAACATTTTATTCAAAATTAAAACATTTTTAAAACTCAAAATACTTTATTTTTTTAGCGCCGGTTAGATTAGGTTGCCCGCCGCGAAGCGGACAGATAAATCAAGACAACATACGTGCGGCAGCGCGAACTTGATCCAATATATAGCGGTGGTGGCGTTAAAACGTAAGTACCATAAATGGTTTCTAACATTATATGCGTGTTTCTTGTTATCTTGCAAAAACTATTTTACAAGTTTAAAATGATATAGACACCGCAATAAAACTGATGTGAGATTTAGATTTTTTAAACCCCGACACAAAAGAGGGATACTCTAACAATAAGTTTGACGTGTCTCTCTGTCAGTTTGTCCGTCTGTCTGTATATGTGGCTGTTTATGGAATCGTAGATCCTAAACGAATGGACCGATTTTGAATTGACCGGTTTTTTTTTTGCTGACATGATCGGGGAGCTATATATATATATATATATATATATATATATATATATATATATATATATATATATATATATATATATATATATATATATATATATATATATATATAATATATATATATATATATATATATATATATATATAAATATATATATATATATATATATATATATATATATATATATATATATATATATATATATATATCAGATAAATATGTTTGTAGATACAGTAATGTTAACTTTATTGTCACTTGGAGATAATAGATTGTGCAATTCCATTAGCTAAAAGCTAACTGTACATCGCAGTGCATGTACAGCAATGCATGTAACTCGATTTGCACATATTAATCCGGAATTAAATCCAATAAGAAACTTGTACGTGGAATACATAAAAGGCAATAAAATTAAACCTTTTAAATCGTTCGTTAGCAACTTTTACAGCTAGTTAACAGAAGAAAAAAATATCTTTAATAATTTTACGGAATAAGAGAAATTTAATGATAGCAGTAAGTTATGTTTCTCTACACATTTTTTGCATACAATTGTTTCTAGCCGTATTTTGAGATAGACGTGTGCTACTTATTTGTAATTTAAATCTTTGAATGCAAATTACTATAATTTTGTTAGTTCACCATATCTTTACCATTTCTGTCTTGATAACCAATTAGTTGCCTTAACCCAATTCTTCGGAATTAAGAAATTATTATTAAAATGTTCAATAAGCGCAATTTTTCAGCAGGCGTCCATGTTTCCTAATGGACAAGTGCGAAAAACGCCTTATGAACGAGTTTTTTATAATATCTTTCCTACTTTGCGCCCTTTTATGCCATTTCTAAATAAAAAAATTGCCGATACATAGAGCAAATTGTATCGCACTCGGCGGGCCTTCGTCTATGTTTTTTGTTTAGTGACGCGATTGGTGCCATTGTAACAACAACAATTTATGTCGTTTACTAATGTAACTCCATTACATTTTACGCAAACAATGGTCTTTTACGCACGATTTGGATACTTTTACACACGATTACATTCATTTTTTTTTTATGTATTGTTTATTGCTTTGTATTCATTTTTTTGTCATTCACACACACACACCATTGTTGTATCAATTCATTACCAGAGAATATCTTGTTGTTTTAGTGTCCTATTCAAACACATCCGTAAAAAAATGTTATTCAATTTTGAACACGTGGGTGATTAAACATTAGCTAAAATAACAGAAGCATGTCCGAGAATAATGAAATATCACGGAATGGATACTGAACATACACTGACATTTGAGTACGGTATGGTGCCGGATGAGTATAGATGAGTTTATTAAAAGTCAATGAAATAATATGATTTATTACTGACATGGATGGAATTTCAGGAAACTAGGTGGATGCTACACAGATAAATTTTAATAGACCTTAGTGTATGTTTATCAGTGTGAAAATACGATACTGCGTCTGTTGGGAGCAAATGTGTAGAAAAAAGTCAACGAAATAATATGATTTATCACTGACACGTTTACAATTCTACGTAACTGAGCAGATATGGCTTTGATGTGTGTGAATAGAGCTTAAGTCTCGGAGAACTTAAAATTTATCATATTCGGAAAACGAAGCTTGGAATTTATAATATAGTTAAAACATGTTGGTAAAGCATTTAGACCGTTTACATAACATAAATCCATTTTAGTATGAAAGCTATACAATGGAATATATGTGCAGTTTAATGTAAATCACAATTATTCGAGACCAAATCGATAACGCTTTCCTATGGCTTAACTGACCCTCCACTATAACAAAACCTATGTTCCACGTTCAATTAATCAAACTCAATAGCCCGCGTTTCTAATCCATTTAAACTTTATTATTTGCGTTTATTATATTCAATTTCAGAAAATTTATCCTTATGGTACAAAACACTCCCACAACCATCAATAACCATTAACATATTGCGGTGATTACGATCACGTTTGTGGCATTTTAGGCACCCTATCCGTTTTATTGTCACGAAATAGTTGGTCTTCTTGTTGAGAAAAAAATATATAGTATATATAAAAGTATAGTCCCTTAATCTGTTCTACGCACGCATATAGTACAGTTAACGCTGCATGTGGAGGCCGACCAGGCAGAATCTTCCAGTCCAAGGTGTTTTCTTATTTCTTTAAAAACGCGTATGTGCTTTACACAGCAACAGAATACTAAAAACTAGAGGAAACCTGCTTTGCAAATTCCCCCCTTGGAAAAGATTTAAAGACAATTGTAGGTTTCACTGACGTATTTCTATATTGAGTCATTACTTCCTTGTTTGCTTCATCGCCCGTAACCTTATTTTATGATGTTAACCCTCAACCCGTAACAATGCCTCTAGTCCCCCATTAAAGGTTTATTCGTTTTAATACTTGAATTACAAATCTTGGTTGCTTACAACTTCTTGTTTATTTAGTCTCGTCTCCCAACTGAGCAAACATTATTTGCCTTGGCTGTGTGCTCTTCTGAAACCATACACTGTTTCTCAAATGCACATAATACCTACTGTCCATGTAAGATTTTATGCAGTTGTGTGATATCTATTGATACTTGGTTAAGAAACGGTGATGTACATACTATAACTTCTTATTTCTCGAATTACCTGATTTATAAATGTAATGTTATGTAGTTTACGTAGTGTTTAAATTATCTAAATATATTAAACTATTATACATTTACTAAAGCAATTATAAGAAAGCAAAAAACAGAAAACCTGTTTTGCAAAAAATTTCCCTTAGTATAAGGATGGATAGTCGAGCGATAAATGTAGACTTAGCGGGCGTGTTCCTTGTATTGACTCATTACTTCCCTGTTCGCCATTTTTGGCATTACTTTGTTAAGAAGTTTACAGCAATTAATGTTTGATTAACTTCCTCAAGATCGAGGCCTTTAGTCCTTTTACGGCGCAAGTCAATGATAGATAAAAAGTTGTGATAATAAAAATTATTGGAAACAATTTTATCCATTAATTTTTCCAAAGTTCTTGATTTATTTTTTTTTATTTCGTAACTGTAATAGTGTATTGTATATCACGGATAGCGCATTCAAGTATTATTGGATTTCATCATTGATTAATTGTGTGTAATTAGTTATACTGTCAAGTAAATTTTGATCGAGTCTTAAACAATTTGAACACACACCGAGAGGGAGAGAGAGAGAGTATATATTTATTGCATAATTTATTTTGTATAAAAATGGTCTAACGACCACGAGGTCCTTCTGCCCATCAATTTGAACATTTAGTTACAATTGCAAAATTTCTATAAAAATGAACTTAACACGTCCGTTATCACTATTAGGTCGTGAAAACAAACCCACAATTCCTATTATTCTAGTTTTGAATAATAAATTATGGATTTTAGAAGAAATAACGAACTAAATAGGATCTGACAAACGCTACAACAACAATGGTATTTATTTTTTTGTTCGGATAATGGGCAACCCTTGTTGGTTTTGATGCCAAATTATCATTCTCTAAACAACTAAATCGAATATGACAGATTCTACATTAACGGGGTCAATAGGGACCTCTACATGAACGTTTTTGTGTCGACGTGCACACACAAGTGTAGGTTTAATACAAATTTATACGTCGAGGTGTTTAGTGCAATTCAAAACGCAGTGATTTCTCAACACAAAAATGTGAAAATGTGGATAGAAATCGCAGACAACAAAATCTAACGTTCAACGCAATGTTTTAGGAAATGACAACACATTGCAATGGAGCACGTAATGAGTAATGACTAAAGAGTTGATTACGTTGAGCAACTTTAGTAGTCATTAGCCGGCGTATTCAGGATTTGCTAATACTGCTAAAAAAATTATCCCAGTGTAATAACGTTCACTAGCTAAGTAGCAGATTATAAAGAATTTACAGAGAAAGTTGAAAAAGAAAAAAGATTGTTTAGCTATTAAAGTAGCCGTGTGTTATGATAGTTGCTAGTGAAGTGGCTGCAAGTATCCCGGTGATTCCTGGTTTCAGTGGTACAACACGTAGTTTACGCCACGTCTTTAAAATCGCTAGGTAGTTGTCTACTGAGCGAATTTACCGTTTAGTGTCTCATCGTCACTATCGCATTTGCCGACTCGCCCGCTTGTATATGCAGGCGCCGGCTAATAGCTACTAAACTCGGTCAATGTAATCGACCCTTAACCGCACGCAAAAGTGCAATATGCGAAAAGGATGCTACTATCCGTAAGTTATCGCGAATAGTATATTAACTGTCTCAGTTGATAGCTTTTTAGTAATATAATATTTTGTTTTAACTTTCATTTTAAGAACTCAATTCGACCCTTGGATTGGGACTTTGTTGAAAAATAACATTCCAACCTTATATTTTTATTCACACCACCAAGTACCTGCTTTTTAGAGGAGCTCAAGGGTGGAACGTTCGGGCATTAAAATATTGGTACAGTCTAGTCGAAATAAACATTACGGATATATTCGAACCCTCGAGTACCTGCTTTTATGAGGGACTGAAGGTTGGAACTCTAGGGTTTTACAACACCGTTTTTAATATCTGTTTTTGAAATTTCGGCTTGTGAAATCGACAATTACAAAAATTTCGATTTTGGAGAGAAAAAGAAATTATGCAGGTGTTGTTGCGAAAATTGGATGGCACATTCTTTCGATCAAATTTTTCAGGTATCGAAAAGTTTTCTCGCAATTTTGACCCATTTCGATTAACTTTAGTCTTGCAACTTTTTTTATCAATTTTATGGAAAATTGGTTGAAAATTTCTTGAAGAACCTAAAATTTCTTGAAGACCTTCAAGAAGGTGGTGTGTGTAGAGAATTTCCCAAATTTTAAGTTCTAACAAAAAACGTGCCACCTAACTAATTTCAGAGTTCTGAATCCAATGGTATAATCTAGAATTGACTACGACAAACTTTTAAAGAATTTCTGCATTGTGAAATTTCTTGACAAACTTAAGAATCTTTCAGACAATACTTTTCCTGCTGGATTACAAATATGCAATTTGTATATTGACAATATTTCCGTTCGTGAGATAATACATACACATTTAATTACTTATATTTTATTAAATCGACCGAATTTTTACAACATTTTTATTTTTAGAATTGGAAACCGAATATAAAAATAACCTGCTGAAATTTTTGAGACGACTTTGAGACTGACAGAATTTGAAATTTTTTTAATTTTCAATTTGAGCTATCCCGGTGAAAAAAAGAAAAAAGAATGAAGTTAAGTTTCAAAACAATTTGAACCTCATTTTTTCATCTTATTAATAAGTTTTGGTGTGGCGAAAATTATTTGTCTGCAATTTTGTAGTTGGTCAAGAAATTTCACAATGCAGTAATTCTTTAAAAGTTTGTCGTAGTCAATTCTAGATTATACCATTGGATTCAGAACTCGAAATTAGTTAGGTGGCATATACGTTTTTTGTTAAAACTTAAAATTTGGGAAATTATCTACACACACCACCTCAGAAAAATCTTTGAAAATCCTAACTTCCACCTTATGAGGCCTTCCGAACTGTTACCGAATTTTTCAAGCCTCATTCGAACCTTGTCCTCTTCTAATTAGGAAACCCTAACTTCGGAATATCTGTTGAAGTCCTAACTTCCACCTAATGAGGCTTCCGAAACTGTTACCGAACTTTTTCAAGCCTCATTCGAACCTTGTCCCGTCCTAATTAGGATGGCCTAACTTCGATATATCTTAGGAAGTCCGAATTTCCACCTAATGAGGCCTTCCGAACTGTTACCGAACTGTTTCATTAATTTCCTTACGCGCATGCGTCCACACCCTTCCACTTTCAAAAAGACTATTTCCATACTCGACCAAGATATAGCTTTCGTTACCTATTCTTTCAAATACTTTATAGTGCATCAGCTTAATGATCCATTTTTTTTTCAAGATGCACTTTTAAGCTCCGCTTTTATCTAAACTTGTTTCTCAATAACAATAAAAGTTATCGGAAAGATGAACCTAAATAAACATAAGCTAAAAAAGTAATCTTCGGTAAAAGTCGGCAGATAATCCCTTGAGTAAGTGTTCAGAAGATAATGTGTGTCCTGTGAGTTGGGAAAATTAAAAAAGAAGAAACAAATTAAGAAGGCAAAGAACAAACAAAAAAAAAATCAAAACTTTTTTTTTCACAATTTTCAAATTAATAGAAACAAATTTACCTAATGAATATTTACTGACAAATAGTTCTAAATATACCACTTATTCGTATGCCAATATTTTACTGACTCGTTTAAAGAGTGTTACGTTACGTTTACTATTAATGTTTTAATAAAAATATTTGCTATAAGTTAAAGTGTTTATTGTTCTTTCGAAATTTATTAGTTCGCTTACTAAGTTACTTAAATTACTATTAATATGTTTCATGATTCCTATATAATCGCGTTAAATTAATGTCACAGTTTCGTGAACAATTTATAAAACAAACTGTCAACGAAAACAGTAAGTACTACATTTTGTTCGTACAATTGTAATTATATATATTTGCATTTTTATTAAATATATTACACCACAGACAAAAGGAAAATGTGGACCACACATTTAGTTACAGTTGATGCATACAAGGATACAAGTGGGGCTTCCGAATCAGGTTTCCTAATTAGGAACGAAGCCGGACGTGCGTTACAAATGTGATGACGACCTAATGCGGTTGCCTCATTTAAAACGAACATGAGTACGGCATGCCTAATTCGTTACTAATAAAAAACGAACTGAAATTCCTAGTCGGGTCGCAGCGACAAACCCAAAGCTACCGCACTAAGAAATTGACGAAAAATCGAGAAAATTAATTTTGCTAAAAGCATTGTTAATTACATTATAGGAAAAAATAAAAAAGCAAACTATTTATTTTTGAATGAGTTTTTCTTGCTGATAACTTGTAAAAAAAATAATCAAAAAGCGCATTTGGGAATCCCAAATTTACTCTTATATTGTTTATTAACGTTAAAAAAACGTATATAAATTTCTTCCAAAGAAGATCTTTGTATATAAGAATCAACCATGAATCCCTGTCTCCCTCTTGAAGGTTCCCTCTACTCTATAATATCTGCTCTCTAAAAAGAAGAGGCTCTCCCCTGTACTATTTAATATCTTCTGCCACGACATTTATAATGTCAACCTTGAAGACAAAACATAAATTAACCTTTCCTCATATATCCTACAGTACGCCGACGACACAGCACTGATATCACACAATAAAAACATGAAAAAGACCATCACAGAACTACAAACACTTACAGATAAAACTCTCCTATGATTTTACCGCTGGAGACTACAAGAGAACCCTACCACAACACAACTTCTTATCCGAAACCACAACATATCACCTAACTCAAATCCTCCTTGGCACCAAGGACCCAACACCGACACCACTCATCAAGTAACTAGGATTGACTTACATTCAAGACTGACGCTATACTGAGGAAAAAAAACACTACATAGGAGCAATACTTCCGCTGTATTTCTTCTCGCATCAACGGAATTTCCACGCGAACTGCCACGAAGATTTATAAAGCCATTTGCAGAGCAATTTTAAACTATGGACATATAATTCTGTCTAACGCACACAAAACGACAACCCAACGACTGAGAATTGCGGAAACCACATCGTTACACATAATAACCAAATTAAGACAACCTCACACATACTCCATAAACATAACATAACCCACCCAACGATCTCTTATACACTCCGACCAAAGTTCCGAATATAACAAACAGACACAAGCAATTATGAACCAAACGTAATTTCTCTAATTCCTTTATTCTCTTCGTATTCAACGCGATCGAAGACACCATACGAGCAGACACCCGACAAAAACTATATACGAAATATCATATTACGACAATGACGAGGTCAATGCTAATACATGAGAAGAAAGCATAACAATTCTCCCTTTCTAGATTTTTTTTTCTTTTTCTTACCATTGTACTTAATTTATTTTACCATATCATAACTATCGTTTTATATTATAATTAATTTTCCCATTAATGTTATACCATTGTACTGTTCTTGCATATTGTATCAATTTTGGTAGAAAGACCCTAGAGTCGATAGCCATTTGTTGCAAGTTGTAACAAAAAATATACTTACTACTATATATACACACACACATATGATGGGAAAAAAATAACACAGTTTGAAATTTCAACTTAATAAATAATTTATAATAATACGTTGAAGTTAAATTAGATTGAAGTTAAAAAATATTAAAAATAAGAACTTTAACTGTAATTTCTGTACTTTTGACTTTACTACGATAGCTCTTTGTATAAAATTTTAATAATAAATATTTTCTCTCTCGAAACTGAAACTTTGTACTATAAAGGTGAATGTACGGTCATAAAATATGATTCATTATAAATAAATTATAACTGTAATTAGGTAATTATCACGAAAACTTATATAAACACGTATTTATTTCAGCAACGAAATTTATAAAAAATACACAAAAAAATTATAATAATTGCAACATAATAGTTTGGAAGAAAACAATGTAATAATCATTTGTATTTCCAAAATGTGTGTAAATTACAAACAGCAACGTGTGAATGGTTTGTAAAAAACATTATGTAAGAATCATTTAAAAAAATATTTTAAATTCAAGATATTTTTTACATTACTATCAAATAATGCCATACAATGTCAACATCATTTTGTGTAATTTATAATTATGATCTGACCCGAAAGAAAGCGTCAAGAGAACGAAAACGGTCCGAAATTTCTTAAAATAAACGTTCAGTAAAAGGAACAATAGGGGTAAACAGTACAGTGATCGGTTCTTTTAGAAATTGAACAAAGAAAATAATAGATTGCATGCTTGTACAAAACGAATTTATGTATTATTATATTGCTACTAATTGCAAAAAACGATACTTTTCTATTTAAATAATAACTCGAATCAGAAATTAAAAATTTGATAGAAAATAAGATAAGAAGATAAATGCTTGATTCATCCAAATAACATAGTTATCGGTAACATAAATATTGTACAATATAATTTCGATAATCCAACACATATGGGCAGACAACCGCCGGATTATAAGAAAATGTGGTGGGAGGGAAGAGCGCGAGCGCTCTCCACACCGCCGGATTACTGAAGGTGTTATTCGATTAACGAACGGCCGAATTACTAAGATTATACTGTAGTTGTTCAGTGGATTTACAGCAATTGGTCAATGCTTTATAATAAATAAAAATAATTCAAAAATATGTAGGACAGTCTTTAATAAAGTCCTACAATATGTCTGTCTAGTCTTGTCTGTGCAGTCTTGTCTGCCTAGTATTGTATGTCTAGTCTTGCCTGTCGCGTCTTGTCTGTCTGGTATTGTCTGGTATCTTGTCTGTCTGGTATTGTCTGTCTAATCTTGTCTGTCTGATATTGTCTGTCTAGTCTTGCCTGTATAGTCTTGTACGTCTAATCTTGTCTGTCTAGTCCTTGTCTGTCTAGTCTGAGTCTTGTCGAAGTCAGTGAGGCGGACGGACGTCTTTCAGTGTGATCCAGAAAGTTATAAAAAATCGTCAAAAATCAATCCTTTAAGGTACCGAAATTTTGCGACTGAATAAATAAAAGTGTTGTGTCTATTCATGTAATGGTCTACGGTGATTACGACAAACAGCTCGTTTTTTGTGTTCGTCTAGACAAAATTTTCAGTCTAGACAAACAAGACACATCTGTCTAGTATTGCATGTCTAGTCTGCTCTGTCTAGCCTTGTCTGTTTATTCTCGTCTGTCTAGTCTTGTCTGTCTAGTCTTATCTCTCTAGTCTTGTACGTCTAGTCATGTCTGCCTAGTCTTGTCTGTCTAGCCTGTCTTGTCTTGCCTGTCCAGTACTGTTTGTCTAGTTTTGTCTGTCTAGTCATATCTGTCTAGTCTTGTCTCGTCCTGCCTAGTCTTGTCTGTCTACTCTTTTCTGTCTACTTTTGTCTGTCTAGTCTTGTCTGTTTATTCTTGTCTCTTTAGTTTTATCTGACTAGTCTTGTCTTTTATAAATTCTTAGCATATAAATATAAATCCACATTTTAATCAAAACCATTATGCTTAGCTTCTTATGCTCTTATTATATTATATTATTATTTATATTATATATTATTATTATATTAGCTTCTTATTTATAAGTTAAAATTTACTGCCACTAACTGTCACATAGTTACTCTAATTTCAGAATAGTAATTGACCAATCACTATTTTTATCGTATGATATTTATTGTTCTGTCAATTTTTTCACAATCAGTGCTTTATTTTTATTAAAATACTTTTATTTCTATAATTTGAACCTGTATTGATTTACAAATGTCAAAAATTCTCACAAAAATAATGTTTTAATGATAATGAAAATATCTAGAAATAGTAGGGTCACTTTTTGAAGTTATCTGTCTAAAACGCCGTAAATTTGCAAGAATCTTGGTCTTGTCATTTTATTAATTAAATAAACACACGAAACTTTAAATTATAAAAAAGTTATGGGTTATATCCATTACAGAAAAGAATATAGTATTTTCTTCTGTTAATAAAAAATTATGTCACCAAAAGATTGTCTTATAGTTATATAGTTTTCAAAATATGACTAATCACTCTCGGCTGACCAACAACTGTACTATTTACCCCTATAGTCCATCGCTATTCCGAACCATAAAGTATTAAGTAAAGTATTTAACCATAATTATTAAGCAAATCTATTACTCGTGCAGAAAGAGGTGCAAAATTATTCACTGTTTTTAAATTGTGATGCTACCAGCACATTTCAAGAATTAAGTGAAAATGAGTTTATAAATCTCCAAAAAGTTTAAATTTGGATTCTAATGATATTTTACAAATTAAAATTTAATAAATCTGCCAATTTACAGGTGCAAAATGAAATAAATAAAAAGGAAAAATTTTGGAACGTTGTTATTAACAAAAGTTGCGAAACTCTGTTATAGACTATTCAGTTCTTACTCACTTACAACTTAAGTCATTCAATTAATAAAAGATGAATCACAAAAAATTCATATCGTTTGGGCAATAACAAATCAATACATTTGCGATACAAATTCTGGTTTCATAGTAAAAATATTTTCAAGAAAAAAGACACTGTTTATCAAAGCAACCATATACGATATAACTAGTTTTTAAATTTCCAGTTATAGAAAACCATATTTTTAATAGCTGTAGAAATTATTAATTTTTTTCTAGATGTTTTTATAATAAATCGATAAGTGTATATGGCAAATCTACTCAGCAAAAGAAATTAGGCCACTTTAACAAGTTTCAATTACATTAAATGAAAAAATAAATAGAAATTGGTCGTCATCAATTTATAGCTTATAAATAACAAATTAGCTCTGGCTATAAAATAGTTTTTAGGTAAAGTTCATTGTCAGTCAATTAGTCAGTTCTTGTATTAACTTTAGTTTTCGAAATTTGGAACAAACGTTCTCGGCATGCACATAAAAACCTTTATTTTAAGTAGAATCAAGAAGGTGAAATTAAGTAGAATTAAGAAGGTAGAATTTGAATTAAGTTTCTTCGAGTTCTTTAATAATAATGATCTATCAACAACAATAAATATGAAACACGTAAATAATAAAAACATAAGTTTTTATTATTTACGTGTTTCATATTTATTGTTGTTGATAGATCATTATTATTAAAGAACTCGAAGAAACTTAATTCAGATTAGTCTTGTATAAACATTACATTCAAATATTTTTTAATTTGTTTTCCTTGAATTGTTTATTTAATTATCATTATGTGGTTTCTGAATAGTAGTTCATTCAGATCAGTGGTGCGCATGTGGTTATCTATATATAAACTTTAACACTACATTTGAAATGTAATAAAGAAATAAATCTAAAACAAATTTGCTAGAAAACTAGAATATAGGGTATAGATAGAATTTATAGATTATAATTTAGACAAACACACACGTATGCAAATTTTCAGACAAAATTTAATAATGGCCATTTTAGGTTTATAGTCTTAAAAAAACTTACTTTCAAGTTATAAGAAACCATTTTTTCTTATCATCTGTTGCTTATTTCAAAAACTTTCTACTATCCGCACTTAATAAAAATGAGCATGATTACTTACTGGCTGAAGGCAATTAGCACAAAAAATATTCATTGCAAAATGATTTAATGGATTTTAAATGGTTTCCGAAAGTTGCTAGTAATTAAGAAATAATTTACTGGGAAAAGGATCAAAGTAACACGTAAAAAAGGCACGCGATAGCCTCGTATCATTAGAAGTTGCTAGTTGTTAATGAGATTCAATTTTTAACAGTACAGTTCTTTATAGATAAATAGAGAAAAACAGTTAAAGATTCTTTTGCAACCTATTTTCCCGTTTCATTACAATTTAAAATAAATATTTAATATAAGAAGAAAATAGTATAGAACAAAGAAGAAACAACAATGTTTTACATGTATCACTACATGGATGTATATGTATTGGATGTATTAGTTTTTTTTTTTCAATAATCAAAACTTGTTACAACAAATTGATCCTCTAGGCCAGTGTTCTTTAACCGGTGTTCCATGGAACCTTAGCGTTCCACTAAAACATCCAGGGATTCCGCGAATCAATGCTAAAAAAATCAGAACTTTAACCGGCGCGGCGTTTACAATTAGAGACGATGCGTTGCGCCGCTCTCAGGAACGCGTGTGTCGATTGGAGTTTCATATTGTAACTATTCATTTCAAGTTTTAGAACTGAAAACGGTAATAAGTTAATTATCTTATAATAAATTGAGTTTTGTTTTAACTTATCCTAAAATCCTACAACTACAGTAGAAAAAGGCATTTGAAAGGTATGTTCGTGATGATAACAAAAATGTTCTAAAAGCATCTTATTTAGTTAGTTTGCGTGAAGCTCATACGATTGCAGAAGAATTAATTAAAGCTTGTACAAAAGATTTATTCAAATGCATGATCGGTGAAAAAAATGCAAACAAAATTGACCTCGTCCCATTGTCTGATACGACGATTTCATGACGAATTAAAGATATGATTTCTGCGAAGTGGAACTAGTAAGTGCTTTGAAAAATCCTAAAGATGAATTCAATGTCTTGGAATTCATGTCATCATCTATGATGGATCTAAAGCTATCGTTGGTATTATAAAAGGCGTAATAGCACGTTTAAAGAAACTAGTTTCAGACATCAAAGCCAGCCATTGCTGTCTTCATCGTCATGCTCTCGCTGTTAAACGGACACCAAAAGCATTCCAGAAGTTCTCAATGAGGCCGTTAAGATTAATATTATCAAAATCCAGACCCCTTAAACCAGGGTATTTGCCCTATTGTACGATGATCTGTGAAACTCACATAAAAATCTCCTTCTTCATACTAAAGCAAGATGATTATCCAGTGGAAAGGTTCTGACCAGACTCTGGGAATTGCATAATGAAATTCGAATCTTTTTATCTGAACTTGAATTTTCTGGAAAACTTAATGACACTAATTGGCTTCAAAATCTAGCCTACCTTGCAGATATATTCTCGTACATGAACGAAGTTAATCTTTCACTTCAAGGACCAAATACTGCTGTTTTTAAGGTCAAAGCAAAGGTTTAGCAAAGTTAACTTAATCAAATCGAAAATGAATTGGGAGGAATGCATCACCAAAAGTAATACAGAATGTTTTTCTAATTTAAATGATTTTCTGGCAAACAATAATATCGCATTAGTCCAGAATTTAAAAAATCATATTTTGGAACATTTAACGAGACATTTTCGAATATTTCCCCCCATTTGAAATAATTTAAGTAAAATCGAAAATCCTTTTTTCAATTTGCATCTGTAATGGATTCATAACAGCACTAATATGTGTGCACTCGCCAAGTGTGATACAATTTTCTCAATATGTATCGGCGATTTTTTTATTTATAAATGGCATAAAAAGGGGCAAAATAGAAAAAATACTATAAAAAACTCGTTTTTTATGCGTTTTTCAGCACTTGTCCATTAGAAAACTCCTCGCTTCGCTCGTCGTGTTTCAAACTTGCACGCGCGTGCTGTAAAATAGCACTTACTGAACTTGTCCTTTAATATACTATCAATGAGTGTTGTGATGTGGATGCCTTGCAAATTAAGGAAAGAGAGCAATTTCAAGATACATGTACCTACACTGCATTACAATTTACAGTTGGACCGGATGGCATTGGTTTTGGATGAAATTAAGGGAAGAATATCCGGAAATTTCCAAACGCGCGGTTTAGGAATTGATGCCTTTCGAAACAACCTATCTCTGTGAAAAATCCTTTTCCACATACGTCGCTACAAAAACTAAGTATAGAAATCGACTTGATGCCGAAAATGATATGCGTCTGCAATTAACACCGATCCAACCAGATATTGATAAATTATGCAGTCATAAACAAACACAACGAAGTCATAATTTTTTTTTCTTTTGATTATAATTTCTATGTATGTATAGTATAAGTATTTTATATTTTATATGAAGTTATAATTTTGTTTGAATAAATGCAAATTTATTTATTGAGACTTTTACAAAAATGAACCTTGTTCATAACATGTAATGCGATTTCCCCCCTTAATCAAAGTGCTACTAAACAGAGGGTTTCATAAAAATAAAATTCTCAAAAAAGGGTTCCGCGGGATGACAAAGGTTGAAGAACACTGCTCTAGGCTAGTATAATATATTTTATCTACTCGCATCTATTGTATGTGAAGGATGTCATTATTATAATCGTGTGTATAATTAAGTCGTGCGTAAAAGTCCAATGTAAATCAAATGGAGTTTTATTATTAAACGATTTATGTTTGTTGTTACTATGGCAACAACTCGCGTCACAAAACATAGACGAAGTGAAAATAATTTTTCTGACGTATATTAAAATTGAATTAATTTTTGCTATTTTGAATCAAGAAGTCTCGGCCTCTCAGTGTGGATTTATCTGGCTCTAATATAACTTAACCTAACCATAACCTAATCTAGATTAAATCTAAGCTAACCTAGATTACATCAACAACGACCAAATAGTGTTCCCGTCACTGAGCGTTTTTACTAGTTAGCAATTTTTGCGCGGAGGCGGTGAACGTTCTAACCTTACTGTGTCAATGATTTGTAGTATTGTGTCTGCCTAAATTAAAATTTATTAATATTATCGGTAAAAAACATTTTTTTTTTTTGTAGATTCAGCAGTATTTTCACATGTTTCGTAGACAAAAAAATGTATGAAACACGTGTGTGAAAGGCTTTTTTGCACACGTATCTTTTTGATTTAACTTATCCTAAAATCCTACAACTACAGTAGAAAAAGGCATTTGAAAGGTATGTTCGTGATGATAACAAAAATGTTCTAAAAGCATCTTATTTAGTTACTTTGCGTGAAGCTCATGAAGCTCATAAGCTCATAATGGTATCTTATACCATTATCATTAAACCATGCCATTTTATTACATGCAATGTTTATAAATTTATACGATTATAAAATATAATTTTATAAGATTGACAAACCATTAATTTATATGATTTCTATATAGTGTTATATAGAATTATGTGAGCCACATATTATGTGGGCCATTACTCTCCGTATAAATTTGAAATATATATGATAGCTGTAAGAAACATAAAATCATAAATATTTATCTTAAAGGATAAAAAAATGTAAGTTCAATAAAACCTTCCGTTTATAAATATTTACAATACACCGCAAACGTAATAGAAGTTAGTAACACAAGATAATGATTAAATGCAAATCACAACAAATATTATTCCGTCGTTTCCCTCACATAAATCCCATCCTCGACAAACTAAATCCATTTATGACTCCTATGTTTCGTTTAAACAATTCGAATAGCGACTTCCTCGATTAAGAGAGTTAATGGTGCAGAAAATAAAACAACATAGAACAATATAATGTTCATATCATATTCATATATTCAATAGAGCAAGTAGCCCAGAGGCGGGTTCGGAAAATTGGTGGCGGAAAATGCATCGCACAAAATTTATTGCAGAGAAAATTAAGGGCAAAAAATCGGTAAAAAGCATATTGGTTAAATTAACTGAGGATTAGACATGTTTTAAAGCACTAAGACTAGTTTTAGAGCTTTATTCGTTAGATTAGATGTACCAATGATTAGATGTACTATACTTATTCTTTACTGATCAGAGACCAGTCTAGTAACAGTTCATTCAAACAGCAAATCAATGAAACACAATAGACTAGGCAAGCTAAATCTAGATGGACAGTACTAAACATATATAAAATGAAATTAAAAATTCAAAATAAACACGATAACCAAAAAAAAATTTAAAAAAAAATTCTCTCTTCCCCTTTTAACTTGAAAATTACCTTTTAATATTACCTATTACCTATTAATATTTGGATGATGAGCGTCACCGTGTCGGGGGACCGCTATGTGAAGAAGTATGTATAATTAGTAATACATACATATGTATAACGAATAGAAAATACCTACTAGTTTCAAATTGTACGTATAAACTTAGATGTATGTACAATCTATCTTATCAATTCTGCGAATTTTAGGAGTAAATTAATCAAGACAGAAAACGAACGATTGGATATTGTTGCGTCGTAACTTACGTACGTTGCTTACACAGAGTAGGTCCTTGTATAATACTTTATCATTATCAATCTTATTTTTATCTCTTTGTATTCTGGTTTTATTATTTGATTTACTTAGCAGTCCCCGACGCGGCGACGCTCACCATTAAAATATTAATAGGTACTTTTAATGAAGTTAAAAGGGCAAGAGAGAAATTTTATTTTTTTCTTTACTTAAAATTTTTAATTTCATTTTATTATTTGAACATTTTTCTTTTCTTTAATATTTTGTTTGTAAATATGTGATTAATGTTACCTCTTTGAAATTTCGTTCGCAAATACGTGATTGATGAGGATTGTTTACAAAAAAAGATTAAGTTTATTGGTTAGATGATAATAGTAATTTGTTTATGTTTAGATGATTATTTCGTATAAATAATTTTCAATTGATGTGATAACGTATTTAGCGTTATTATTTCTCGAAGGAAATTCATGTGCACACATTTACTTCGATAACAAGTTTACGTCAAATTGGTTGCAGATTAATTTTGTCAAGTAGGAAATGAGCTGATGATCATCAAACGCTGATGATCACAAAATGATTTATCATCATTTCAAATAAGAACCTTCTCGATCACGTCAGCTTTCAAACAAAATAACCGCTCCATTTGTTTAGGAGCTACAATTCCATAAACGGCCACTAATATGGAGAGACGGACAGACAGACAGACTGTCCGTCTATCTGTCTGCCCGTCTGTCCATATGCAACGATCTGTCCGACTGACAGACAGATATCTCAAGCTTATAACACCCCTCTTTTTGTATCGGGTGTTATAAAATAAACAGACATGACTGGGAAGACAAGACAAGGATAGAGAGACTACACAAGCTAGAGATTAAAAAACATGATAAGACTAGACAGATAACACTAGTGAGACGAGACTCGACTACACAGATAAGATTAGATAAGAAAAAGTAGACACTGAAGACTATACAGTCTCGAGTAGTCAGACAAGACTAGCCAGACGTCTAGGCAGACATGACAAGACAGACAAGAATAGACTGACAAGACAAGACTATACAGATCAAGATTATACAGACAAGACTAGACAGACAAGCTTAGACTGGACAAATAAGACTAGACCAGACGGACAAAATTCGACTAGACAGAAGACTAGACAAAGTCTAGACAAATAACGGTAGACTAGACAGACTAAGGCAAGACTGGACAAGACAGATAAGACTAGACTAAACAGAAAAGACTAGCTTAGAAAGATAAGACTAAACTAGACAGACAAGTCTAGCCAATCAAGACTAAATAGACAAGACTATACAGACAAGATTAGACATAAAAAATTAGACAGACAAGATTAGAGAGACAATATTAGACTGACAATATTAGACAGACAAGATTAGACAGACAAGTTTGAACAAAGATTGGACAGACAAGATTGGAGCAAGAAGATTAGAGAGGTGTAGTCTCTAGATTGACACTAAATTCACACTAAATCAGGTCAAAACAAGAGAAACGAGATTTGAGATACAAGACTTTTCTGTCTAGTCTAGTTTGTCTACCATTGCGTGTATATTTTTGTCCATTTTGTTTTGTCTATCTTGTTTTTCTAGTCCTGTATGTCTAATCTTGTCGTTCCAGTCGATCTATCTAATTTTGTCCGCTAAGTCGTGTATGCCCAATCTTAGTTCTGCTTGTCTAGTCTTGTTCGTTTAGAGTTGCGCGCCTAGTCTGGTTTATCTACTCTTGTCTGTCTAATATTGCCTGTCTAGTAGTGTTTGTCTATTCGTCTTTCTAATCTTGCCCGTCTAGTATACTTCTGTCTGTCTACTTTTGCCGTTACATTTTGTGTTACTAGTCATATCTGTCTAGTCTAATCTGTATAGTCTTGTCTGACAGATAATATCTTGACTATCTAGACTAGAAAGACAAAACCAGATAGACAACCAGATAGATTTTTTTCTGCGAAAAATACTGTGCAATCTATTTTCCTTCATTCGTCCAGTTATGTATGTGAGTTTCTATTTGAGTATTAGGATAGTTTTATCTTATAATGCAGTGTTTTCCAAACCTTCTATCCACGTGTACCCCTTTCAAAAACTTTTTAACACTTTGTATCTTTATACTATTAAAAATAAAAACTGTACCTTTTAACAAGTTAAATTCAAAAAGTTCAAGTTCTAAGAAAAGTTCCGTTTTCTGTGTTTTTTTTAAGAGGACTATGCCTTTATTATTGTCATGACAACGATAAAATTTTGGTAAGAATTAACAATTTTGTTTAGAGCATTGAGCCTTTATTATTGTCATTATTTATATATTTATATATATATATATATATATATATATATAGATTAATTTGTATTTTATCAATTATAAATGGATACATCCGAAGAATGATTGTTAGATGGTGACGCAATTGCGGAAAGATTACTTTCGCAGAAATCAATAGATTTATACAAAAAAATGTATAACTTTTTTGATTGGCGATCCAAAAGGAACATCAGCGAAGTCAACATTTAGGGTTATGTTTACGGAGCCCATAAGTGAGTTATTTTAATGCATTGTTATGGATACTTCTACTTCACTAGTGAAATAAAATTTTTATTTAATTAGTGAATAAACCACTGTTTTATTGATCCGCATTCAAGGAACAGACCTTTTAACGGTTAGTTAAGCGCATGCGCATCCGCCAAGTTTGAAAGGCGGGAATATGAAAGTTTTCCACATATTTAGTTATACGTCAAATAGTTCGGGCACTTCTTTGACGTATAACATGGCGGAAATTGACACATTGCGTACAAAGAAATTTCAACTATGAAAAGGTCTATTATAAACGTAGCGGCAAAATCGAATAAAAAATATTACAAATATTTGGAAAAATGTTTTTCTTTATGAGTTCTCTTTTGACAGTTCTGACAGTTTCTGCTTGTCTTTATATACGTAAAAAAAAATCTGAAATCATTTTATCGGGAGGAGTTAGTAAAATAAATTATTGGTTATTTAAAAATGATAAAAGTAACAAAATCATTTAAAAACGGAATTTATCTCAAGTTAGTTTTGATTTGCATTATATAAATAAATTATCAAAAATGATCAAGATGAACTGTTTGCAGATTCAAAGCTAATTCATAGGATTCAAACATTTTATAGAAAGTAATGTTTGATGTACTTTTTAATGTAATTTAAATATTGTTATTTCTCTTCATATTTCCACTTTGTTATCCACAAAATTTTGGAACATCATTTCGTGCCCCTTTCAAACCATTCGCGTATCCTTTGGGGTACCCGTACCACACTTTGGGAAACACTGTTATAAGGTATACTAGATGATTATAACATTTTAAAGTTTAAATTAGTTTTTTATTCTACGTAAAATAAACAAAACTTTAAGATATCTTAAGAAATAGCAAAAGTTTTGTTTTCTTTGTTTTCAGAAAAAATAATACGAGCAGCAGAAAAATACAGTTTCTAACGTTATGAGCGTTAAAGAGTGTTTTTTTCTGTCGCTGGTGGACCACTGAAATTCATTCATTCAGCAATCATATTACATTTTATCAAATCCAAATAAAATGTAGAATTATTAATTAAGTACAATTATACAAATATTAATTAGTTGTAGGATGTTCTAATCAAAAAGCTTTTCTTAAAAAATTCTTAATATTATTTTGGAAATGTTAGTAGTTTCTTTGTGATTCTAGAGGAACAAACTACTTAACTATTAACTAATAAAAGTTCGTAAAAAATCGTATTGAAAAATTTATCTTGAATTTGTTTTATAATTTATACTGCACATGTGCAGTTATTCAATCGGTGGTTTTAAGTCGATACGATCTTAGTCACTGTCGATTCAAACAAATCGTAACGACCGAATAATTCCATTCAGTTAGTATTTAAGTTAACTATTGTAAACATTGGTTTCAGAAAAAATAAATAAAATTATCTAATTTAATGAGGCGTGAAGCGAAACCAACGGACGGAATCGCAATTAAACTACTTTACATTATCGCCTCACCCAAATAGAAAACAATCGAATTACGACTTAAAAAGTACACAAAACAAAACGTACGAGACAATGGTTCGACCCGAAGTGACCCACGAGTGTCTCACTGTGTACAAACGTTTCATGTCTTGCAAGGTCAGTTATTATTGCAAACCGAGTGGAGAGATAAGGACGATGGAAATCTCTCGCGATTTCTTTGTCGCGTTCGGAAACAGAACGGCGGGCAGCAAAAATAAGTATCTTATATCGATTCCGCGAATACAAAGGATATTGTCTCATTCAAGTAGAGAAGGAAAAAAATGATGTGTACTTGCAGTACTTACATGGGCTGGTCTGTACATCTGCCATTATCTTCAGTTGCTTGCAAACCTAAAACAAAAAGATATTTAAAAAAATATATTAGGTTAGGTTAGGTTATATATAACCTACTAAAATTAATCTATTAAAATAACCTACTAATATCCACCCAATTTTTTTTTAACAAATTACAACTTTACTACTTGTAACAATATTTGTTAAATCTAATCTTATCGCATATTATAATTGATCTGATTTTCTCATTCCTGAACTCAATATCAATTGCAAATTATTTTCTTTATGTCTAATCAAGATTATTGATAATTAACACCTTTATCTTGATTTTTCCTCATCTAATCCGCCCAAATGATAATAATCAAATGATAATAATAAAATATCTAATGATACTCTGACACTGATACACTGATACATACTGATACACTGATTTTTGTTAGTCTTATCTACTTACAGCTCATATAATTAAATCTCGACGATTTTATTTCTATCAGCTAATTCTAACTCTTCTCTGACTGTTAGTATGTCCATAGACATTTTGCCAAAATTCGTTCTTTAATATAATTTAGCGTTGAAGCATAGATGCTTAGTTATAATTATATCGTTAAAAAATCGACACTTTATGTTATGAATCAGTTAAGGCTATTGACCTTCAGCTTAAAATATTTGAGTGTGTGTCTATTTCTGTGCTTTGAAAAGAGTTTCATTTTGGTTTAACAAAGTTAATTAATGGAACACCTGCGAAAGCTTGCCAAAATAATTTAATCTTGAATTGACTTCTATAAGCTTTTATTGCATAGCTAACAACTGAAACTTATCCAAGGTTTAATGCCCTTAGGTCCAGTTATATCCAACTATACATATATAAACTCAAAACTTTACCCGTCATCCAGCATATAATGTAATGCCATGCAAAGGAAATATCTAATATTAGTTTCTCAAATAAAGCTCTTCATCTTCGTAGACTTTTTTCGCCTGGAGTTGAAAATACATACATTGTTGTTCAATTTATTTAGTTTTACTACACACACTCGTCTAGTTTTGTTATAAATTACTTACTATAATCAGTTTTGTTTAATTCACCTTTGTCTATTTACCTTTTAAACAAATATTATCTCAGTGATTAAACAATTTCGACTTGATTTTATATTTAAACTAGTTTGTCCAACCTTCTTTTCGTCTGGAGTTGAAAATAAATTGTTGTCCATTTTAATTAGTTTTGTTTTAATTATTTCCTATAATCAATTTTATCTAATTAACCCTTCTATTTATTGTTTATATATATATACATATATATATATATATATATATATATATATATATATATATATATATATATATATATATTACCTGATATTTTCTCCACTTTAAATATTTGTTGGCCGATTTTATGTTATTTGTGTGCCCATTCTAGTTCGCACAACCTTTATATATTTTATATCTTTTGCAGTATTTGTATGAACATATATAAACAATAAAATTATTTGAACTAGCGAGAAATCTTGTTAATTTGGTTAAATGAAAGAGTGTTTTATGTAGGTAATCATAATATTTATTAAAGAAGTTCTTCAACCTCTGCGAGTCTGAATGAAAGAGCAACAGGTAACGAATGAAAATCGTTCAGCGCATGAAAAAATATAACAAAAAACAGCGGAAATGAATTGTATAAAAAACATATATTTCCAACAAAGAAAATAATGGGCCTGTCTAAATGGAGAGATTATGGGAACAAAACATGAAATACGACGTTTTTGGTGATGAAAATAATTCATTCTAAAACACGTAAAACTATACACAATGTTGCTTTATGGTACATTTATATACTATGTTTTAATCAAATTTGTATGCTGACAGCTAAATAATACTATTATTGACTTTTATATTTGATTATCCAGAAAAACAAATAAAATTCGTATATATATATATATATAAATATATACAGGGTTACTATAAAAGAAATAAGACACCTTTGGTATTGTATAAAACAAAAGTGATATTGACATGCACATGCATTTTGGGCTGTCAGATTGCGGAACTGTAGAAGTTTCGATAGTACAGTTGCTAGTACTGCAAGCATAATAGCTACGATGGCTGCATTCACTTCCCAGAAAGCACAATGCGTGCTTGAATTTGCACAAACAAACTCCGTAACTGTTGTCCGACGACATTTTCGAAAGTTTTGGACAATCACCACTTACTAGACAGTCGATCTACGATTGGTACAATAAATTTGAAACGACAGGGTGTCTATGTGAAGACTAAAGTCCGGGAAGACCTCGTGTGTCAGAAAAAGCAGTGGAACGTGTTCGTGCTGTTTACCAACGAAGTCCACAAAAGGCAACAACACGTTCAAGTTTTGAACTACAAATTCCACAACCAACTGTGTGGAAAATTTTACGTAAGCGACTAAAACTGATGCCTGACGTGAAGATTTCTGCAATGAAATGCTGCAACGTAATGAAGAGTTTTTCGAGCGGATAATTTTCAGTGACGAGTCAACGTTCGTTCCACATAAGTGGCAAGGTAAATAAATACAACTTCCGAATATGGGGGAATAAACCTCCGAGAGTATTGGTGGAGCATTTGCGTAATTCTCCAAAAGTGAATGTGTTATGTGCTGTATCTCGTAAAAAGGTGGTCCTTTCTTTTTTGAAGAAAACGCAGTAACGGTAGCTAAATACCATCAAATGTTGATCAATTGTTTGATGCCTCAACTGCATGAGGACGGGGGCAACTTTATCTTCCAGCAAGATGGAGCGCCTCATCACAGACACCGTATCGTTAGAAATTATCTGGACGAAACACTTCCACAGCACTGGATAGGCCGTTTAACAGCCGACAACCGCCTTCTCGTACGGTGGCCACCAAGGTGCCCCGATCTTACACCGTGCGATTAGATGAGTTAAAACAACGCATCACGAGAGCTGTGGAAAGTGTCAATGCAAATATGTTACACGAGTTTAGAATGAACTAGGCTATCGCCTTGATGTGTGCTGTGATATCAGGGGCCTATATTGAGCACCTATGAGTTCCCAAAGTAAGCTAAAAGAATCACGGAATAAAATAGTTTAAACGAATTCATAATAACGTTATTAGTTTTCGATTAATAAAACATTGAAAGTGTCTATTTACTTGTTAGACAATGTTAGACAAATACTATCTTGGTTTCTTATTTTGCTCTCTTGTCGTATTTTCATCAAGTACCGTGGACCTAACAACTATTATATTAGATTGAAAAACACCAATGAAATATTTGCGTCTTTGGTTGTCCATTATGTTAGAGCAGGGGTTCCCAAAGTTTATCTTAGGCGGGCCAATTTAATATTACCGAATTTTTTGGCGGGCCAAAAAAAACGGAATAAAATCAAAACAATAACCACGTTTTTTTTTTGTTTTAAATATATTTTATTATATGAACTATTTGTTACTTTTTTTATTAGTATACTAAATTTAATATAAATATAAATCTTTAATTTTAAATTTATTAAAATAAAAAAAGTTGCTAAAAAACATCACGTGATTAATGGACCCCTTGTATGTCCATCGAATGTATTCTTAATAGTGCTTGTAAATGATTTTCTCAATTTTTCAAATGATCACTCAATTTTGATCTGAATTTCGACTTATTTATGCTAATAATTGAGAAAGTTTTTTCGCAAATATATGTGTTCCCATATAATGAAAACATTTGTTGAGCATGTTTTCGTATTTTCCGATAATTCTCGCATGAATCCTTTATACAAAAGAATTGTTCCGATAAGAATTCTTTGCATCGATATTTCCGTGTAATTCTATCAATTCAAATTGCATCTCTTAAATTATTAACAGTTCTGTATCTATTTGAGACTACTATATTATATTTCTGTACAAATGTGTACTAGACATATTGAAATATTTTTTAAAATATAAACAAAACAATATTTTATTAATACAAACGCTACTGGTTAAAGCTCTGTAAGATTTTTTTAATCTTACTTGTAATATTATTTATTTTACTATTTACTTAATCATTTTTTAATCAAAAAATAATATATCGTATCGATACCGCGGGCCAAATTCACGGGCTATGCGGGCCGCATTTGGCTCACGGGCCGCACTTTGGGAACCCCTGCGTTAGAGGATAGAACAACCAATTATTACTACAACATTTCATTTCTGTAAGAAGACCAAACAAAACCAGACAAAGATTAGTCAAGACTTGACAGACTAAACAAAACAAGACAAGAAAGGCTTGTATAGATAAATCGATACTAGACAAAACAAGACTAGACAAAGCAAGAATATATAAGATAGGGCTAGACAAGATTAGACAAGGCAAGACAAGACAAGATAAGACTAGAGAAAGCAAGACAAGACAAAACTAGACACTACAAAATAAATAAACAAACAAACAAAACTAGATACAATTGAGGAATACTCAACAAAAGTAGATATTTCTAGATTTATAATGCAGTAGTAAAAATTCTTTTGCTTTAAAAAATATTAAACATTAAACAATATATACATTATATAAACATTAAACAATATTTTAGGGAAATCATTCAACGTTTACATCATGAATGTTTCATACTCAAAAAAACTTTTGTTTGCTCATCACTAACAAAATGCGCATTTTCAGAACATTAAAAACTAAACATGGTTTAGCTTAAAAGCTAAACATGGTTTAAATTAGGGATGAGCGATATTTCACTACCGGTGATTTAATCACCATGAACTATAAATCACTGGTAACTACAGTGATCCAATACTCGCATTCACTATGACTATTTATTTTTATTTATAGGTTTATATTCTACATTGTTTGCCATGTGAAAGATTTTTTCTAAAGCTGGTCAGGTCTTGACTGAACGTAGAAATAGATTAAATGATGCAAAATGATTTTTTTTAATGCGAATTACAAATATTGTGAATAAATGTACTTTTTATTACTCATGCATCAAAAGTATTATCTTGGCGCACGGTTCTTACTACGAGAAATGCCACTTTTGGTTGTATTACCATTGTAACTTGGGTAACGCACGCAAATAATCAATATCGCAAGATTACATTGAAAAAAAAAACAATTAAATACATAAAATAAACACAATCAAGACCTCAATATTAAAAAAGTGACGTGAAGTGGCAAATTTTTTTTCATTACATTACATTTCATTACATTAAATAAAAATAACAATTAATGAAAACGATTTAAAATTTTAAATTCTCTGGTAATACCGGAGACTGAGCAGAGTTCTTATGACGAATCCACACCACCGCACCAGAGACAATTGAAAAAGCAAATTCTTCATTTTTTATTCTTTTTTTTTATGGCACCTGGATCCCAAACTTGTAAGATACATCCCCTCGTATGAGTAATAAAAATATTTTTTGCAACACGGGCGGTATTGTCAATTGCCCTATTGAGCGAATGTGCGCACTCACTTCGTTCATGCGCCCAATGGCGCTCTCGTGTTCAATTGACAATCTACCGCCCAAGTTACAAAATATACTATTTTATTTTTGTAATTTATTTAATTTTTTTTTTTTTCAATGTTTAATAAACAACAAATTCCTCAACCATTGTCTTTTTTGTTCAAAACAGTAATAATTCTGAAAGGTAAACAACCAGCTCATTCTTTTTCTATATAAATTGAAATATATGTAGTTGAAAAAATACTACATCACTGCTGGCTATATACCTCTATGCCGTGATTAGCGATAGAAACTTAAGAATAGTGGAAGTGAACATAGTATCGTATTAGTAGGTAAGTAGTTACTGATTATTTTAATTTGAATTCACTAGGCGCAAGATCGGGATTTGTAGTTTATACTACAATAACGCAAT
This sequence comes from Phosphuga atrata, assembly GCA_944588485.1. Lineage (NCBI taxonomy): Eukaryota > Metazoa > Arthropoda > Insecta > Coleoptera > Silphidae > Phosphuga > Phosphuga atrata. Next base: position 28,075,130 of record OX155901.1, on the reverse strand, counting down.
CACTGTCACCGTGAAAAAATAACCGGGATTGAAAAGTAGTAGTGACTGATCACAACGATATCAGAAAATCACCATATCGCTCATCGCTAGTTTAAATTGAATTATGTTGAGAAAAATCTAACCGGTAATTTCTAGTTGCACTTGAGCTAATATAAGCTTCCTGTTGTTGCAATTGCACTCAAATATGGCTGATGATTTATAACAAACTATTTAAAGAAAGTTTATGTTTGTTTTTATCAAGTCATGTTAATGTAAGTTTTTATCTGTCCTAACGATGTTTTCATAATTTTACAATTTGTTATTAATTCATAAAACATAATTTGACTCTCTATCATTGGCGTGGAGTTAATGATTATATTTACTCTCATAACTTTGAAACTTTTGAACCAAAGAGTAGGATTTTGCCCTCCTACATACCTGCTAATTCTTTCTCAGCCAGCAAAAAAAAAATTAATCTTTTTATAATGTTTGCAGTTCTAAGAAAGACTAATTTGTTTGAATAGTTAAAAAGTTTTTTAATTAATCATTTTCTAACGATATCATCCAAACAAATTAATTTATACTTCTTCAACCATTAATGTTACTTAAATGAAATTAACAAAAATAATAAAAGCAGCATAATATATATATATATATATATATATATATATATATATATACATTTATATATACATATTTATATATACATATTTATATATACATATTTAAATATGTATATATATATATATATATACATATTTAAATATGTATATATATATATATATATATATATATATATATATATATATATATAGTTTTCGAGAGAAAAACGAGACTACTGCATGAACACGAGAGACTATTCCTTGAGACTGCCCTCAGCATGGCGACCGACCATATCCACCCTCAAAACGCACACAACGCGCATGACCCGAAGCCAGACAGCTATAAGTAGTCGCATCGCACGAACGAGCTCTCAGTATGCGTCTAACGGTTGACCCGCACAGACGCATATCTCTTGAGAATGGCGAATGTTAGTTCGCCGAAACGTCGAGAATCCGGTTCTTTTCAGAGCCAACCCTCAGCATCAACGCGGAATCCCCGAGAAAACAATACAACACACACACACACACATATATATATATATATATATATGTATATATATATATATGTGTATATATATATATATATATATATATATATAATATTTATTTTAATATCATTCACGCTTGTTGGTGGTATGATTGACATTGACTGTTAGTGTTAAGATTGACATTGACTGTTAGTGTTATGATTGACATTGACTGTTAGTGTTATGATTGACATTGACTGTTAGTGTTATGATTTTGTGGTTTTTGTTTATAATTATTAAGAAAGTAATGGTAATAGAAAGTAATTACTTTTACACAAAGGGGACAAATATCGTCAATAATTCGCAATATCCAAGCCAAATTTCGCAAAATCGATGCAGTTACATTTTCGATAATGCAAAAATAAAATTGAAAATAGGAAAATTGAAGATATCGTAGTGATAAACTCCTATTTTCAATTCTATTATAAATTTGGTTCGGACCATAACATCTCATTTGAAACTTTGCAAAAATAAATGTCACTGTTTCTAGCAGGGTTGTAAAAATCATGATTTTTTATCAAAATAATCGGATTTATTTGATTTAAATCGTATTTTTTAAATTTATTTACGTATTCCATTCTTTTATTATTTGGAAGTCGGTTATTATTATAAAAAGCATCCCGGTTTATTTTAATTATAAAAAGAATGTACTAAAAACCGTTTGAATATTGCTCACTCAGATATATTTAACCCAGTAGTAGTACACCCAGACCAGGATAAATTGGTCGATATTTTAAAAAGTAATCCTTATAACAGGTTGTGAATCTCAGTATCTGCGTAGAGAGTGGTAAGGAAATGCCGATTGTCAGGGTACAGTTGACCGCCACCCCGAGAATTATTTAGACAAGGTCAAAGGTGTCAGCGGGTGAGTTACACCCACCTTAAGCTCCGTGTAACAAATTTTGTACTAGCATTTGTAGCGACCACGGGCCGCTAATAATAAATCCTTACAGGTATGGATTAAGGACTAAGAAAAATCCAACTAAGAATTCGGATTTACGATGGGGTTTCTTTTATAATCTCGCGAACGATGTAAATTTAGTAATGGATATTTTACGATCAGATTATAGAAACAATACCCCATGAACGATTCCTCATACCTGAAAGAGGATAAAAATCTGGTCAGCCCAAAACAAACTTGTCAGGATAAGAAGTCAGGGTAATATGTTGTACGAAGAAAATAAAAATTGAGTCTTTTAGACGAAGCCGAAGTTTCTTCTGGCGATTCCGATAATGAAATCGATGTTAGTCAAAGAAGCTGTGAAAGAGATACAAAGCAGGAGAGGACGTCGAAGAAGAGTCGGAGGTTAAATCGGAGTAAAATGAGAGCGAAGATTACAAGACATTTATTGGGGAAGAAAGGTACAAAGTGGTATTGTCGCAGTAAAAAACGGGCGCTAATATAGTACTTATCCCTATTATGAGTAATAACAAAATTATTTAGAATGAATCTTAGTTCACTAATAAATACTGATATTTAATAATCAATAAAATATTAATAAAAAATACATTACACCATTTAATTCACACGATCTCTATCAGGGTTTGTTACACCCACCTTGCGCTCCGTGTTACATATTTTAACCTACCGCTCGCCGGGTTAATATTTTGGTATTTACGTTCTTACTGGTTACACAATTATTTTTTCCATGCAGGTTCTTTAAAAGGAAAATTAATTTAGCTGCCTCCAAGGTGCCTAACCTATTTCTTATTTTGGTATGCACCAAATTAAACGTTGAAAATGTTCTTTTCACCCAAGCGGAAGACGCAACTGCCTTAGCATTTGCTTTTTATTATCTATAATTCTGATTCAGTTAAACATTTTTTCATGTTGTGGATTGCTAACCACCATCAGTAGGGTCGGTTTCCTGTATGAGTTGTTCATCTTGTCGTTGTTGTCCTCTAACTCCTACGCGGAGCATAGGGCCTCTACAAAGACCTTCCATCTGACTCTATTCTGAGCGAGGCGTTTCACCTCGTTCCATGTTTTTCCTGCGATCTTTAATTCTGCGTCTATGGTCCTCCTCCACGTGTTAGCTGGACGTCCCTTTCTGCGAGAACCCTGCGGGTTCCATTGTAAGGCTTGCCTAGTGATGTTTCCTTCGTCTCTCCTCAATACATGGCCCAACCATTTCTACTTGCGGTGTTTCATTTCTTTTTGTATCTCTTATTGGTTTGTCAGGTGCCATAAGTATACATTGCGTATTGTATCTGGAAAAAAATTGCGCAGTATACTTCGTAGGCATTTTTTTTATGAATACCAGAAGCTTATTTACTATTGTTATGGAGATTTTCCATGTTTGGCACCCGTACAGCAAGACGGATTTCACATTTCACATTTGAGTTGAATATTAGTTTTGTTCGTGTGGAATACAGTCTGGAGGTCCAGACCGGCCTGAGTATACCAAATTTGCCCTTTTTATTCGGTATGAGATTTTATTCGGTGGTGGTGCCGCCCTAATTAGTAATTATGCTTCCTAGGTACGTGAATTCGTCTACATCCTCTATTTGTTCGTCATAAATGCGGAAGGCGTGGGTATTCTTCGTGGCGGCTCTAAGCGATTTGGTTTTGCCAATGTTTATTTTTAAACCTGCTTTGGATGCTTCTGCAGAGAGTCGGTCGAGTTTGCTCTGCATGTCGGCGTGGATGTGTGCCAAGAAACAGATATCGTCTGCGTAGTCCAGATCTTCCAGGAACGTCCATTTAATGCCCTCACTTCTTGACACTACTTTGTCCATTATTGAGTCTAACAGAATGTTAAATAGTAAGGGCGATAGTACGCAGCCCTGTCTAACTCCCGAGCTGATGGTAATGCCGCTTCTCTTAGCAGTTTGGTGTTTAACATAGCAGGATGCGTCCCGGTATAGTTCCTTTACTAGGTTTATTATCTTTTCCGGTACCCCCTTTTCTTCCAGCGCTTTCCCGACTGCATTATGATAGATTCTATCAAAAGCCCTACGGAAGTCGACGAAGACCGCGTATAATGTAGACCTCCATTCCATGGACTGCTCTATGATGATTCGCATTGTGTTAATTTGATCGACACCTTTGTTAATCAAGTAATACTCCCATAAAAGGCTCAACTTTTGCATTCAAACGAATTATGCTGTTCATCAAACTTTCGTCGCTCGACAACTTTTCTTGGGGCAGTTTTGAATTCACCATGTAAGGTAGATAATGAGGCGCTGTTATCGCTTGGCGATAACGTTTCATGGCAATCTTCATTTGGATCATATTTAGTTCCACTCAAGTTGGATCCATTCATTCCTTCCAGGTAAGTACGCTATCTGAAATGTACACTTATCGCTTTGAATCTTGTGCAGAGCTTTAGTAGCTATTGGCTCTATTAGTGCATACTTATAAATGTTAATACTTATATTTTATATGAGGTTTCTAATATGAAAGTTCATTTCCTCTTTATTTTCATCTGTTATTTGCATCAAAATCGACTATTTTTTAACATAGCTCTTTAGTGAATCACACATCGTGTTCCATCTTAATTCTGGTGACATTTCAAAACTATTCTCCTTAGCGAGTGAATATTTAGCATGCGCAAAATGATGTTTCTGAAACACTTAATAACTTTCAGAACATGTGTTGTAGCATCTGAAATTTATAAAACTTTAGCCAGTAGATTGAGTATATCCGCAGAACATCCGTACGTAACTATTGTACATTAACTTTCGCGCCATTTCCGTCATCCGTGTTTCTTTCAAGCTGCTTACGCATTCTTGCAATGTTACCTGCATTATCCAATACAACACTTCTAACTTTACAGTTAAAAGGTTTTTCTGCTTTCTGTATACTTTTATGTGCTACAGTTTCTAAGTCGTCAGCAGTGTTATGGTGTGTTCGTGCATATCAATGGTATCAACCAAAACAGTTTTTCCATAATTCGTTGAGTCACGCTTAGAAACGATAGGGTCGTTTCGTATGTTATACCACCAATTGACAAAGTTAAAGACTCTTGACAACCAAAAGTTGAAGAAGTGTGACATACCATAAGGCATGCCTCTTACCATGCGCTAGTGCAAGTTGAAATGAAAGATGAAGCGCAAGTTGAAAGGGAAGAGAAAAGCCCATAAGTGTGGACATACCTTTTTGTTGATTTTGTGGATTAAAAAAAGTATTGATTTAAATCAACAATTTAAAAAAAAACACTAGATTTTAATCGCAATTTAAATCACTGATTAAAATCAAAGCTGTGAAAATAAATGAAGAGAAGACAATACATGATCATACAGAGAGAAAACATAACTACAGATCAACGCAATAACCTTAATATAGACAATTTCACGTTTAAGGACAATCCAAACTTCAAATACCTCGGTGTCAATATAAATGACTGCAACAGAAGACAAGTTGAACACCATATTAGATTACAGAACGCAAACAAAGTTTAGTTGCCGCTGCAGAAATTAATTTCTTCCAAGCTGATGACCAGAAACACCAAACTAAAGCTAAACAACACGATCATCAGACCAGTACTACTATATGGAGCCGAAACATGGAGTGCGGCCAAAAGGGAGGAATACCAGCTTACGGTCTTACAGCAAATCAAGTGATTTTAATTGTCTTAACCTTGGTTTCTACAGTGTACTACTATTATAATAATACGAATTAATAAACGATGTACCTACATGTAAGTCCAAATGTGAAGTACTCAAATTGTAAGTCCAAATGTGAAGTAATCAAATACTTATCCAATTATTAGCCTTTCTAAGCACTTCGGACCTTAAATAAGGTCTTGGGTTCCTATGTAACAAATCTACATTTTTTTCCTCTAAGGCTGCGCCTCCACCTACATGTCCATCTTTTAAGGAGTATACTATTATAGGATTTAAAGATGTTAGCGCCGTTGATTGATATATTGCTAAAGTTAGTGAAATTCGTATCTATGAAAAGGATGTTGATTGTGTGCTACTTATGATTGGTGCAGAAAATTTAAAAAAAGGTTTAATCTTGTGAAGAAAGTGTTGATTTTAGTGGCAGAATGTTAAGGAAATTACCATTTCTAATCCAAGCTCTAATTATTAATATCTGAATATTAATTATTCTAAATATTAAGTATTGATAGTTCCATATTTGTTTTCTTTCTTCATAAGAGTTGGTAACAGGTTCGTTGGCAAACGTAGATTGCATATTTACAGTTTATCATATCAGATCTTTACAGAATTTTACAGTTTATTTTTATCAGAATTATCTCTATCGACTATATTAAATCATCATTAGTTAACAGTGATAAAGAGGCCTTAGAAGACTATCTGCCAATGATGTCCTAAATATAGAGCAAACTTTATAGTGGTGAAGAATGGTATGAAGAATTTCGGAGCATTGGGCAGATTATGAAAGTGGAGGCCAAACTTGTGTTTCAAATATTATTGACTGTTCTATCACATAGTTATAGTTATAGTATTTAATTTAATCCTAAATATAGAGAATAATTTATAGTGATGATGAATGGTATGAAGTATTCAAAGGGTCTGGGCAGATTAGGAAAGTGGAGGAACTAGTGGAGCCAAAACAGTAGAGGAGCCAAAAGTTTCGTTATAAATATTTGATTTGACTAACTTCATAATAGTAACCTAACTTCATAGCAATGGTGCAACTTGTTAAAAAAATTAAATATGTATATAAACTACATATAGAATACAAAGAAAGTTGATTACCTATAATTAATATTAACAAAATATCTATTTAAAAGCTTCAATCTAGAAGCTGTACAGACGATTCTAATGTTTGAGGTAAATTTTATAAATGTTAGGAGTATTAATATTTATTAAATTACGCTAAGCAAAAGATAGTAGGTGAATAACCTCGAACGATAAAGCTTATCAATGTTTTCTTTTTCAAAGCAATCATATCTCTAAAAGTCTCCTTTTTTATATATTATTAACCTGTCACAATAAAGTGATAATTACAGTTAAGTAAATTACAGTAAACTTCCTGTGATCGCAATTTCTCTGTCGTTGCGTATGCAACGATAATGTGTTAGACACCTTTAAATGTGCCTATTACTTCTCTTTGCCTGTCAAAATGTAATTAACGTTCATCATGTTTCATTTCAATTGAGTGTATCATTGCAATGCACTATATTTATAGTCCTTGCGTGCAACGTTTATGGATTATCTTTCCTCTCTTGGGATTAATTTGCATTCAGAACCACAAAGAAACATAATATTTATATCATTGGTATAAGTCGGAGAGAATTTATAATTGATTGAGGAAAAGTAAGATCATAAGGAAATATTAAAATATCTTTACAATTATTTATTTCTGTATGGAGATGCAAGGTCGTGCGTTTTTATTCTTTGCATTAAAGATGAAAGAAAATAAATATATACAAAATTTGAACTTTAAAAGAAATAATTCAAGGTTAAACATTTGTGATAATAAAAAAGTATTTATTGTTGATACTTATACCATGTTTTGTTGGTAGTTGCATTTTTTTTATATTGACAAATTATATCAAAATAGGGACAAAATAATTATATACTAATAGGGAATATGCAAGTAATTTAAATTTACTTGATTTTTTTTATCCCCGATACTTGAGTTTACACCTAAACCATTATTTTGTTTGAATTTAATTCAGTGAAAGTTTAATCAAAACGTGCAACAGCAATAAGCGGACGAAATTAAAATTTTCGAAACGCATCACCATTGATCGAATCGAAAAATGACGCCACATGGCATGTTATAAGATTTATCGGCGTGGATATTCATACTGTGCTAGTCGTGTTTGAAAGAAAATTTATTTTTATTTATATTTCTTTAGTGTTTTCCATTACCTAGTGAGACTTTGGTATATAATGACATTAGAAATTATCAGGAAGAATGACTGCAAGTGGTTTTAACAAAGCTTTGTCTTATACAATATCTTGCCCGATCTCGTGGAATCTTATCCGATATTATATTATTAAGTTTTCATTAGTCTTGTCTCGTCTTGTTTAATCCTATTTAACATTGTCTAGTCTTGTTTAGCTTTGTCTAATTTTGCCTAGTCCTGCTTAATCTTAGATAAACAAAACGAAGCCTATATCTTCTTAAGCCTTCTATTTTTTACTTATTTATTTATCTATTTTACCTACTTTGATTTATTTACCTAGACTAAATAAAACAAAATAAACTGGTATATATTTTACTATTCTCCATAATCTGTTTGCTCTTTCATTTAAATTATATAATATTATAGTATAATGAATTCAATCATGTCCAGTTTTGTTCAATAATAGTAAAAAACTAAGTGATTTACAATGTAAAGTCTGTCGATCAATGGGCATCAGTTAAGTTTGTCGATGAATAGACCTTAGTAATGTTGGTTAATATGCCTAAATTCAGCTTTAATCGTCTTTGAAATGTATTTGTTTAGCCTTATTTAACCTTATCTAGTTTTATTTAGCCGTATCTAATCGTGTGTAGTCTTGCCTGCTACTGTCTAATATAGGATGAACGTAACCATTTTTAACCTTGAACAGATTTATCCAATTTTAACCAATCTTGTGAAATATTAGTAAAACAACCAATTGTAAGTGATCCATTCCATTTCCATGATCAATTTCCATTTCTAAATGCATCATTAAAGTCTATCGATTAACAAACATCAATAAAGTTGCTTAATAAGGATCGCGATAAGATATCTTTTGATCGCGTTGACTTACAAGTTTGATTTTTACACAGCTGAAAGAGACCGCAGACCCGAATATTTGATACAAATTTCAACTTGTTACCTCTACGCGTTCCTGAGAAAAATGGTCTTGACAGACAGACAGGCGGACATACAGACAGACAGACAGACAACAAAGTGATCCTATAAGGGTTCCGTTTTCGGTACGGAACCCTAAAAATGATGCATATTCCCTATTATCATCCAAACTTAACGCGAGCTTAACCTGAAACGAACTCTTTATTATTAATTAAAAATTGCAAGGTAACTTACTTAATCCCTTGATATACAAATAAAACGGAATATAATGCGTCTGAAAAATACTATTAGTTTCTTTGTTATATAATGCTTTTTTATATAATAAAGTAGTAGTTTTAACACAATAATTAAGTAACATTATAAATTAATAAAGTAGTAGTTTTGTAAAGTATGGAACATTTAAAAACATTATGGAATATTTAGAGGAATTAGATATTTAATACACTGCCAAGTTGTTTTGCTTTTTATATATTTTTTTTACGCATACCGATTTCTTTGCAGGATATTCCTTTGGTATATGTTGGGAAAAATGCGCCCAATATTTTATCTGTTACCGAGTTGGGCACTCATTTTGCGAAAGTCTGCCACGTGTAGGATAACGAGGAAGAAACAAATTACATAGCATATCTTCATCACTATTCAATTGAAAATCTACAATCAATTATCTTGATGAATTAGGTAACTTAGAATAGAGGAATAAGCATTCTCAATAGCTATATCAAGCATACAAAAGAAGTTTTTTTTAGCTTTTAACAAGCCTTCGCATATGTTGGAAACATGCAAGAAATTGATCTTGCCTGCCGACCCTTCCTATTCCATGGTTGTACTCCAGCACACAGCTGGATTTTAAAATGTTCTTTCTCGCTTCCTTTCTTTTTTAATTATTTTTCCCGCGTCAACTATTTCTGCCCTTGAATGTAGTGCTTATTATATATACAGCTTTCTTATTAAGCCAGAATAAACCAGGGTCTCTCCAGTAGTTAATAAAATATTAATAGTTTATTTATAATAGGTTATTTCTAAAAGCAATTCATATATTGGTAATATTTTTGGTATTTTAAATCTTCTAAACCCATCGGTATTTTTCTGCAATGATTGTGGCTAAAATAAAAACAGTTTTGCTTGAAAAAAATATTACGCAATTTTAAATAAATTAGATAACTAACTAGTCCTTAATGGGTAAATAATTTCAATTACAACATAATCTACAACTACATTATGTACTCTATAAATATTCTTTAAAAATGTCAAAAGTTTGTTACGTTACGTCGCTAATCAACGCGAATGACGTTGGAGGATCGCATCACCGGGTGTAAAAAGTATATCTAAAAGATTAATTAAGTAGTCTCAAATTTTATCAGACAATTGTGATTTACGTATCTCAAATTTAATATTTAAAACTCAACGGCAGCTGTAAATTAGTAACTCATGAATGGTAAGTTCGGAAACCATTGATCTAAATTAAAGTAATAATATCCCCGCAGGTACCAATCTCCGAAGAGGTTCGACAAGAAATATTATAATTGTAGAAAAACAAATAGTAAAATCATAAACTAATTACCTTTTGTTTACTATTTTAATTCAAATTTTAAAAATATTGAATTTCTTAACATTTAAGACCACAGGGAGATAAAATAAACTTGGTTTCGCTGTAACTATTTCACTTCCTTTAGAAACTTTATATTTAATTAGATTTTTCATTGCTATAAATATATGAGAGCAAATATGCTTTGTTCTTGCATGTTTGCAAAAATCTTATCTCGTAATTCCAAGAATAAATCTGTATAAATATTTTGACGACAAACGCTGTTTATAAAAATGATTTTATTGTATGAAATCATTTATAACAGTAAAGAATACAAATGTGCAATTTACTTTTTAATTTTGTTTTATTATATATGTCAAGATTTCAAAACTAAAATGTAAATATAAATTTCGTTCAACAAACTCGATTTTTGTTTACAATAATTGTAATATTGGCAGAAACTATCTTTTGAATATGATGTACATAAAAGATAAATTGATATTACAAATAAAGATTTTCTATATCTTGAAGTGTACCGGCACTAACAATACCCATACATTAAAACTTAACAGTAATCTATAATTGAGTTATAACTAAAATGATTAATAAAATAGTAATTGATTATTTGACAATACTAAAGGACAAAAAATCATTACTTTTATATATTTTTATTTATTAATAATGATTGGAATCAATTTGTGATAAACAACACGTGCAAGAATACGTATACAAGAATATAAAGTACTAAATAACTTTCGAAGAAGAACTAATTTCGTCAAAACATTCAGAAGAACCAATTAATTAATTCTGGATTAATCTTACATTAGATACGATTATCCGACAATGTATCAATAGTTATTTACATTAGAGTGCGGAAACATTGATTTTACAATGCAACAGCTCGGTTGGGAAATGAGACCTAAGGGCGAGTTCCCCATTTGCTGGAGCATCGTAAAATCATTTCCGTACGAAATTTGTATAAGATTTTTTTGGCCGACAATTATTATTTAAGAAACAAATAGATTTAGATTAATTACAATATTGGTTCAAACAAGGTTCAAACGCAAATAAGCTTCTTCGACTAACTTTGGATTAAAAATGTCTTGAATAAGTAGCTGATGTTCTACTTATTCAAGACATTTTCATAAGCAATAGCATTAAAAAAACGGATCAATTAGCAAAAATCTGTCAAGACAAAGGAAACCATGATAGCCAACGATGCGCGTTTAATTTAATATCGGTGCAACTTTTCTCCCCTAATATGGTGCCTAGATAAAAGTTGAAGAAGATTACTTAGTATTAAGGAGGTTACTTGTACCAATGGCGCCAACTAAATTACCAAACAGTACTAGTCGCACTAAATTTTGAGAGAGTTTAAAGCTTTAATTTTGAATAGAGATTTTGTAAAGATTCTCATTTATCAGGAAGATTAAGGAAAAGCAAGGATACATAAGAAAAAATAAAACACCCAACTCTTTTATTAAGCGCTGAACAAGCGTGGTCCAAAGTAGGCCTATTCGAAAGAAGAAGAATACAAAGTTTAATATTTATTTTTTTTCTGAACTATATTTCTGAACTATATACATAAATTTATGGAAGTGTCCAACCAATTTTTATTAGAACCTGTCATGTTTTCTGTTAGCTTTTTGCACTCTTTTCTTGAAATCAGCTACAAAAAATGAAATCTTTTTATCAAGATCCAGAATTAGGTCTTTAGGACACTTTGTAAGTGTTTCGACGATTTTTTTCATAAATTTTACTTTACTTCGGTTCTGCGCTGTCACCAGTTAGACCAAATCAGTGAAAACACGTCTAACGCCGATGCAGATATATTGACCACTTCACATTATTTTGCTAAATAAAAAATTAATATTAAAGGATAACGTTGAAAGTAGAAATAAGCTATGTGAATAAACAGAACATTGATATCACTAACCATTTTTCCACAAAAAAAATCGTGAAAAGTTGGTATTCTTTTGCGCTCTAAACCAGCATTATCTCCAATTGGCGCAAACATGCGCAGCTTTTTTTTAAATTAATCGTGAACTAATCCAAAAACAAAACAAAAACACAACTGCAAACATGTATGCACTGATGTCAACTAAATTCGTACAAATAAACGTTACACCCTTAAACTGTAATTTTCATTTACGCGTCTTTGTTATTTAATATTATAACATATTACTAAACATCATACAATTAAAATTAAAAAAAATATATATATATAGTAACCTGTAGGTAAGGATGCCATACTGGCAAAACTGGTAAAACAAAAATTTTTAACTACTATAGTTTTACCATACTGGTGAAACAAGATGACCCGTGTCGTGTGTCCGTATCGTGATTTTTCGCAAACCTTGTGAACGCGTTCATTCTTGATATGTACATATATATAGTTTTAAAAAATTACATATTACGCTTCGTATTATTGTTTACAAACGTTGTATTTATCAATTAATATTCAAAACTTAGTTAAAATAATTTTTGCCAAGAATTCATTTACTTGGCTTCACTGTGCAACGGTTGTTTGGTTGGTTTCGTTTATCTATGGCAAAAATATTCGAATTTCAGGCCCACTTCTTAAGGCGCATATTAAAACTTTAGAGAAAAAAATTAATATTTCAGAATTTCAAGCATCTAACGGTTGGCTTGCTAGTTTTAAGAAAAAGTATCACATTAAATTTGGTACAGTTTGTGGTGAAGCCGCGGATGTCTGTCAACAGACAGTTGAGGATTGGAAAAAAGAATCGTAATAAAAATTGAGGGATGTGAGCCTAAGCACATAGCAAACGGAGTTGAAACGGCGCTTTTTTGTTGATTTACCAAATAAAACTTTTGCACTAAAAAGTGAGAAATATGTCGATGGTAAGTATTCGAAAGAACGAGTCACTTTATTTCGTTGTGTTTTGCTGATGGAAAATTCGAGAAACCTTTGGTTATTGGCAAATCTTTGAAGCCCAGGTGCTTTAATCAAATGAATATACATGATTTACCTCTTGAATGGCATGCAAATAAGAAATATTTAGATATTGCAACATGTCATCCACATTTGGAACTTCCAAAATTGAGAATTGTTTTTTTATTCCTAACGCATCCAGTATTTTACAGCCAATGGACCAAGGAACCATAAAGTAACATATAGAAACCTCTTGTTAACTAAACTGGTTGCTATAATTAATGAGTGCAAAAACAGAAATAACAAAAGCTATCACTATTCTTGATACATTATATTGGATCAAAAGTGCAGTTTCTTACATTTCATGCATCGTTGATAATTAATAATAAAATCTGGATTTCCAATAGATTTTGTTTTCAAAGATAATTCTAATTCTAGCGAGCTTTTACATTTGCTTTTAACACATTCACTGTCGCGCCTGATTTTAAGACTTTCCTGTATCGCCGATTTAAACCACTGTACAAAATCGATAGTTATAATGACTTATTTTCTAAATTTATTTTCATTCTCTAGGAGCCCCATAGAACTAGTTTATATAGAGGAATATGGAAAATATTTCAGCTTCAGATTATTTAAATATAGATAGTGAAGCAATGACTGAGGTAGATGACGTAGAGTTACTTCACATTTTAAATGGGGAAGCACACGAAGCTGTCAGTTTCAAGATGAAAAGTTTTTGTGAGTTTCAAGATGAAAATATAACTGTAAAAGATGCATAATACTATCGCTATGTCGCCGCGTCAGTATCGCTGCGTTAGTGACGCCAGAGCTAGTTGTAGTCTAAGTCTACCTTAAGACGGAAATATTTCCCGGTGCCTTGAGGTTCCGCCTTAGACAGGTTTCACTGTATATTCCTTTCTTTTAATTATACCTATCTTTTTTCAACGTTTTTTTATACGACTTTCTGAGGAACGTATCTACCGTGAAAAAAATAGTTGGGTTAATATCACAATAAAAAAGAGAACATATATTAATCTCTTTAAAAGATATGTTCTTTTAACTCTACGTCTTCCACTAGACACTTAAAAATGTATTGTAATTTTTAAATTGTAACAGTTTCTTTTGGCTAACAATAAAATTAAATTTTGAGGAATCCATTTGATGTTTATTTAAAGTAAAGTATGAAAATATTCTTTAATGTCAAATATAAAAAAACAATACGGTACCCCAATATATGGATGAACAATTTTTATATCTCGTATTTCATAAATTGTATTAGGTTGAGAGAATCAATTGAAGTTTAACCCATTGCTTCCCGCTGTCCTATTTTTAGAACACTATAGGGTCATTCCACATCAACTCAACACAGGGTCTAAATCTCACGATCTCAGATTGTCCTGAAATTTGGCACAGGTGTATTAATAGTATAGACTTGAAAAAATATGAAATTTTACTGAGATGTGTCAACTCTTTCTTGAATCACAGAAATGCAAAATTCTCAAAAATGGATCCAAAAACAGGGAACAACAACTTTTTGAATTGCTGTAAAATCTTTCCTAATTGAGCTAGAGACCTAGAATTGTTGGCATTTTACAGCATTTATCATGCTCTTCCCTATGATTTACAACACTATATAGGTTAGGTTAAGAAAAAATTCTTAAAACCCATGTTAAAATTTTAATTAATTTTTTTTCAGAGAACATATTTTAAAATTTCGAAATTAACTCCATGACTAGCTGGGGATGCAAACGATACATCGATATTTTAAAACATCGATTTATCGTTCATAAACATCGATGTTTTAACATCGATGTTAGAACTCTTAACATCGACGATATATCGATTCTTCTATGAACGATATTTTCTTAGAAATTAGAAATTACTTTCACGATAAGGTCGTTGCTATAATCCCCGAACAATTTCTAGAAATTTTTTGTCTGTTTTATTATAGGGTTAATACTGTAATCACCTGAACGGTTTTCATAAATATTTCGTTGAATATTTTATGACAGGGTCATTATTGCAGTAATTTCTAAAAGATTTAATATTTGTGTTTTATGGTAGGATTGTTATTTCTTCCAACAATTTCTAAAAAATTGAATATTTATGTTTTATGGTAGGATTATTATTACAATCTTCGAACGATACGTTTACGAAGAAAGATTAGTTTACGAAAGTAAAGAAGGAAACAATCCCTAATAAAACGGGACCAGATACTTGAAGGGGCATATAAATACGCGCACCCCCGAAAAATAAGTCAGTCGATGATTCACCGTCAAGTTGATCATTCACACGTCAAGTCGATCACTTCACATCAGTCGAAGTTCACCGGAACAGTTCAGTCTATAAGTTCACCCAGTTAACTCGAGCTACAGTCACGCCAACAAGTTATAGTAAGTTGAAGCTTCGCGAATCCGTTGTTATTGTGTTATTTAGTGTTTATAATTATTGTAAATGAATCGATCATTTCAAAAACCACATAAGTCACATTTTTTTGTAACATGCTTTTTTTGCTGTAAACGGTTCCTTAAAGGGAGATGCATATTCTGGGTATAAATCACGTCAGTCAATACATTCCTTCCTCTTCAAGTAACACTATACTGAGCTCAAAAAAGTCATTTAAAACTCGTTTATCTGTAAATAATTCAGTTTTTATTGATTCCTGAAAAATTCTAATTGTATGACATGCGGTTTTCGAAACCGATTGACCGATTCAAATATATTTTCTCCTATCACAAAACGTGAGTGATAAATTTATTCTTAACCCTTATCACCCACATTACCATTACTCGTTTTACAGACAAAATGCCACCTAATAGAAAAAAAAGTAAAATATGGATTTTTTTTCAAAAAAAGTAACAGAATCAATTTGCAAATTTTGCAATAAATGCATGAAAACATCAGGAAATACCACTAATCTTCGGGGTCATCTGGAGAAATTACACGTAGATGTTGTTCAAGAGTTAATAGCAGAGGAGCCAGTAAAAAAAAAACAAATTACAGTGACGAGACAAACAAGGAGGTTCAAAATCATCAACCTGTTATTGATGGAATGGATGTTGATTATTCTAAGGATATTTCTAAGATTATTTCTAAGGTAGCTCATCTGGTTGCAGTTCCAAAGTTAAGATCAAGGATACTCTACTGAACTCAACTGATACTCAACAAAACGTTCAACAAAATATCAAGGAATTGTTCAGTAATATTAAAAGTATAACAAATGTTGAAGGTAACAAATATAAAAAAATAACTGAAGCAATAATGAATTTCATTATTATGGACCATAAACCATTTTCAAGTGTGGAAGGAAACGGATTTATACAGTTAATAAAGGAATTTTGTACAAGGGTACCAGTTCCCTTGTACAAAATTCCTTCTAGAGAGAAAAAAAACGTATAGATGAAGTTAAAAAAACGTATAGATGAAAAATATGAGGCTATGGCAGAAATTTTTAAAAAATACTTAAAAGTAGCAGAACATTACTGTATTACATATGACATATGGACAGAGACGATGCAGAACAAGTCCTTTGTTGGAGTCACCATCCATTTGTTAGAAAAATCCAAACTTATGAGTGGAACTTTGGGAGTCTTTGAGTTGTTCGAAAGACATAGTACATACAAAGCAGAGTACATACAAAACAGACTTTCAGATATCTTCGACGAATGGAATATTACTACCGATGCAGTTACTGCTGTAGTTACTGACAATGACAGCACGGTTATGAAGGTAAATAGAGACATGTTTGGTGAAAAAAAATAATACCGTGCTTTGCCTACACATTGAATTTAGTTGTCACAAACACATTGGATAAAGCTAAAACTGCATCAATGATCGTCACCAAAGTGCGCGAGATTGTAAAATTCATAAAACGTAGTGTCAATGCCAGTGACGAATTGCGGAAAAAGCAAAGAGAGGCTGGCAAGATGGAAGGCCAGACAAAAAAGCTGATACTTGACGTTCGCACTCGGTGGAATTCAACGTAATATATGTTGCAACGTTTTATGGAGCTAATTTCAACGATCGGTGCAATATTGTTATGCCGTTCTGATGCTCCAACAATGATAACTTCTAATGAAGTGGTCTGTCTGCGCGAAATTGTACAACTTTTACAGCCCTTTGAAAGATTAACAAAAGAAATTTCTGCCGAAAATTATGTTACAGTAAGTAAGGTTATTCCACTTGTAAACTGTCTGCGGGGCATGTTAGAAAAATTCTCACCAACATTTGAAAGCACGGTTTCATTAAAAGCCGAAATTCAAAAAGAGGTATCAAAACGCTTTGATAAACTAGAACATTGCTCGTCCCTGGCTATCGCAACCGCTCTAGATCCACGCTTCAAACTCATTCATTTCAAAGATGAGACTGCTAAGAATAAAGTCATCAGTTATATAAATAATTACTTAACTAAGATGCAAGCAGCAGTTTTACTAACTGATTCTTCTGACGAATCTGAAAGGGATGAAAATAATGAATCCGAACGTGACATATGGAGTTACCACAAACATTTAACACACAACAACATAAAAAATAAAACAAAAGCATAATCAGAATTTCACATGTTCATGTCGTCTCCTGTAACTCCTATAAAAGCAGATTATATATATTTAGAAATGTGGGATGACATCAAAGGTTTATTTCCTGGGTTGTATAAACTGGCGATGATACATTTGCCTATCGTAGCAACGTCAGTGCCCAGTGAGCGGCTGTTTTCAGAAGCTGGGGCTACGATTACTCAAGAAAGAAACCGCTTACTAGGCACAAGATTGTCAAAATTATTATTTTTAAACTCTATTTTGCGAAATAATTAACTAATAAACATTTTGAACATTCCTATGTGGTTTTTTTTTCAAAGCATCGAAATAATATCGATATATCGTTCATAAACATCGACGTTTTCGACATCGATATTTTACTTTTGAAAACATCGATGTTTTAACATCGACGTTTTTTATGAACGATGTTGCATCCCTATGACTAGCTAGTATGTATCTATATTATAATGTAGCCATTGCCCAAATTTATATTTCCCATTCCTTGTGATTTGCAACAATACTAAGTATTCATGGAATTAATTTAAAAAATTAAAAAAATGTACTTTCTGAAAAAAAATTAGGTTTAGTAATTTTTTTCCATATATTAACCCATATAGTGTTGTATATCATAGAAAAGGGCGTGAAAAATGCTGTAAAATGGTACCTATTCCAGGTCCCTAGCTCGATTAAAAAGGCTGATACAACGTTTAAAAAAAATGGTGTTCCCTGTTTTACACCCATTTATGAGAACTTTACAGCACTATAATTAAAAAAACGAGTTGACACAACTCAGTAAAATTTCATATTTTTCTAACTCAATACTAATAGTACACCTGTGACAAATAACAAGAAAATCTGAGATGGTAAGGACGAAAATGGTATTTTTCCGTGTTGAATTGACATGGAATGATGACCCTATATTTGATTTTTTTTTCACAAGTTAATATTTTTATATTGTTTCTAATAAAATTTGTATTTAAACACCATTTTTCTATCAAAATATATTTTTTGGCAGTATAGTATACTGCCAACAAAAAATTGGCAACATATTTAAATCATTTTATGTATTAAAATGATTTATTTGATATATGTTAAGTTTATCACTATTATTGCGTTACGAAGACCATTTTTCATTTTATATAGCGTTTTAAGAAAAAAAAAGTACTTCAAAGTGAAAACAATTACTACTAACAATAACTTCTTTACTAACAATAAATAAACCTTTACTAACAATAAATGCATAATTAAAAAAAACCTCTCCACAACCGCTCTAACGAACTCCTCTACAGAAAAACACAGGTCCCACCAATTGCAGACAGACATGACAGCCTAACAAAGAAATTTAAAGAACTATGTTTAAAACGACAAACTAGACATTCGAATAGAAAATATCCCTCCCGAACGCTACTCGAATCTCAAACGTCGACTGATTTTTTTCGACTGACCACATTATTTTTTAAATCTCTTTGTTTTAATACTTTTGTCCTATATTTGTTTATTCCCGGCTGAAAGACCACGGGTCGAAAGCCAGTTGTTGTATTTTTTGTATTATAAGTACAGCATTAAATATGTTTTATTATTATTATAAATTTAAAAAAAGAACAAAATATATTTTGGAAACAAGTTATGTACCTTCAAAATGAGCCGTACAATAAATATGACACTGGTAACACGTGTATGCTATTTAACACGAAAGCGTGTTCCATCCTGTGCACAGAGCAAGTTCAAACCTACCAATTGTTTGTTTCTTGCGGGTCTTGTGTTTACATTAAATGATAAGTTTACGTCGAATGCAGCACATCTCGTGACATAATTGTGATTTACGTATCGAAATAAATAAAAACTTGTGAATTATAAGATTGGTATTGGACTGGAAAAAAATATTTTGAATCTAAATTTTTTGAATTTAATATTATTATGTGAAAAAAATACAAAAGACGAAGATACCCGAAATCGCAGACTATCTTCAGGATTTGGAAGATTCTAGTGATAAGGATTTCAATAATGTTGAAGTTGCTATATCGTCTCCAGACGCAGTGGTTGAAATTACTGACACGAAAGAGGGTCCTGACGACGATATTGAAGTTTTGCCGGTGTTAGATGGTATTGTCCTCTAGCCATTAGAGTTTTGGATATCACTCTAGTGAATGCATGGATTATTTATAATCAGGTAAATAAGGATGAAACCATCCCTCCGCTAGATTTTAGAAGGGTTTGTTTAGTTGGGTAAAGAAATCGGCAGGAAACCTACTCCAGGTTCTTCCGAAGTTCTTAAACAATCTGTCAGGTTTGATAATTGAACTTGACAATTAAACAATATATAGTAAAGAGGGACAAACAAAGGCGAGGCCAAGGGCAAGGTCGTTAAAAGAACCTCTATTTTTTGTGAAAAATGCGAAAAAAACACTATGAAGTGAGTGTTGTATACGCTTATATAATTTACATCTAAAAAATGTTATATAAAAATGTTTAAAAAATAAATAGTTTTTCTTGTAATATTTGTAAATTAATAATAGTAATATTTCTTAATTTCTGACCCCATATCCCCATTGTCATATTTAGAGAACATGCTGATTCATCAACCAGGGATTGTTTTTTCAATTTTATTTTATATTACTTTACTTAAATGACCTTAATTTAACGATTTCAACAAAAAAAAAGTCTGATGTTTTCTATGCAAATGAAACAAAAATTAAATAAAAATAACATTATTTAGATGCTGGAATGGAGAACAAATATATCCATGTAAATTTGTATTTTTAATGGACACCAAAAACAAAATGACAAATTAAGGTTGACAAATGTAAAACGTCACAAAAATATATTAAAAATGTAATTTAAATTAAAAACTCACCAAAATAGAAGCGAAAAGTATCTCAAAGTCTAAAAAAACTTTGTTAATAAAACCAAACACGTTTTCTATTAACGAAAATACTCCACACTAACGTGTAGACGAGCTGCAGCTAAATGCACTTTTCACAGATCTTTACGTTCGTTTTATAAACATCTGAGACAAACGAACGCTTGATTTTACACGTGGGCAACGACTCGTTGCTATTGGCAGTTACAATTCAAATTTGTTTGGAGTAGGAGACGAATTTCAAATCCCATTCGAGCGATTTGAACTTTTTAACAGTCTTCTTTCAGTCCTCTCGAGCAACCGCTTTCCAACCGATTCGTAAACAAAGAAACGAGCAACAGGCAATTTTATTTTAAATACAGGGACACAACGGGCGGACGGTGTCCTTCGAAATTTAAAATAAATTTATTTAGCTAGTTTCTGGAATTGCTTATTTTTCTTTTTTTGAATTGTTTTCGTTTTAAAAGAACCCGGTAATTAGTCATCGGTTAATTTAAAAAAAAATAATAATATTTCTATTATGAATCGAACATATTATCAATGTTTGATGCAAATAATTTTAATAAACAATAAAACCCTGGATAACCGAGAGGTTAGTTGATTGTATTAATAAGAAATAGCGATTCATTAAAAAATCAACTAAACAAGCACCTCTCATATGAATTGGAACTAAAATACAAAACCTACAGAAATAAACTAAATAAGTTACTGAATAAAAATAAGAACTATCTTAAACAAATCGAAAACAATAAAGATGATCTAAAAAACACCTAATATCAGAAGCTACCAATGAAAGAAATAATAATAAAAAAATCTTATAGATTGCTGATAAAGATGGCGTTGCATTTAGTGATAATAAATTAATGGTAAATTATTGTAATAATTACTTCAGTAACATCGGCGGTTTCAGGGGAGGGTAATCGGGTAATTATATAAATATACTCGGACCGGCGAGAGAATGCATCTCGTCTCGACGAGTTTAGCATTGTTCTGCGTGTACCCCCACATTATTCCGAAAGCTCGGTGTTTAGTTGTCCGAGTTTGAAAAACTGACGCATATTTCTTAACTCAAACTAACTTACGCTCCCTCGGTACCGAGGTACGCGCCCTCGGCGCATTCCTTGCCCCTCATTCCTCGGCGTAGTACAGCTGTATTCTCTCGCCGGTTCGACTTTGCGTCAATTGTTTTTGCGCCTACTTGAAGTAAATTTTCGGTCAAACAATTTGGGGTGAGTGATTGTTATTTCACATTTCTTATATTGTTACCAATAATTGTTGTAGCATAATTATCAAGCATTCCAAGTGATAATATATTTTGAATTTATCTCGACGAAGTTTTTAACCTAAAAGTGTTTTTACGGAAATGTTGCTAGGAGGGCAATGCCGGTCACGATGACCAGTATTACCCGCGAGTAAAATTAATGTTTGTATATTATTTCAGAATGTCCAAAACAAGAAGCCAACCAAAGGCGTCAAACCGTTCAAAGGCGTCATGGGGCCAAAATCAATTATACAGAGTTTTTAAACTAGTGGATGAAGGGAAACCTATTAGAGAAGCAGCTCGATCTACTCGCGTGCCATTTTCAACGCTTCAAGAAAGATTGAAGAAAAAAAATTGTGGTAGCCCACAGCTGGGAAGAAATCCAGTCTTCACAGGGGAACAAGAAGATGAAATGGCTTTACAAATTAAGTTCCTCGGTAAAATATTTTATTGGTGTTCTTCGCTTCAAATTAGAAAGATGGCTTATGAATATGCTGTAAAAAATAACATTAAGCGTAACTTTAATAAAACTCTTGAATTAGCTGGCTAGGATTGGCTAAGTTAAAGAATTCATAAAAAGGTATCATTTGTCCATCAGGAAAGCTCAAAGCACGAGAGGAAATAGAGGAAAGCTTAAATTAACAGGAACGAAGTTGCTATATTTTTCAAACTTCTTACAGAGCTAATGGATAAATGTATATTTCTGCCAAAGAGCATATGGAATGTAGACAAAACTGTAATTTCCTCAGTGCAAGTCCCTGGTAAATAGTTACTGAGAAAGGTAAACAACGTGTGGGGTCTATAACCAGCGCAGAAAGAGGAAAGACCGACACAGCTGTGTGTGCTGTGAGACATTCATATCTGCTTTAGAAGCAGATGGCCCTCGCGGAACAGTTTATCGGTCCTTAAAAAAATGGGTGGATCAATGAAGATCTCGGTGTAGATTGGCTGAAACATTTTGCTGATTTCATCAAACCTTAATGAAATGAGAAAGATGAAAAAATGAGCCCATGTTGCTTGTTCTTGACAATCATTCCAGTCACATCTCTTAAAGAGGTTAGGAATTTTGCAAAAGCTACAATATAGTTATGTTATCATTGCCACTCCATGGCTCTCATAGAATGCAGACTCAGGATGTTTCCATCTATGGCCCCCTTAAAGCAGCTTATAAACAAGAATGCAACCTTTTCAAGAAGTTATTTTTTGATGTAACGTCCATCTTGTTTTAATGATTATTGTATTTTGACTCATGTCCAAACACCTGAGTCAAAATACAATAATCTTTTCAAGAAGAATCAAATGGGAAAAAAATCACACAAAACGATCTCATTTCACTGTTCAGGAAAGCGTTTCAAAAAGTAGCAACCATCCCAAAGGCTGAAGCAGGTTTTGCTGCTACAGGAAAATATCCTTTAAACGCAGACGTATTTATTTATATATTTTGGGGCTGCTGACATTTTGCACAGCAACGAAGTGGTAGCTTCGGTAGAAGAAATAAGAAGCCTGGATAGTAAGACCACAGATACCCAAATAATATTAGCTGAACCTAGTGATCCACTAACTCATTTCCAGACAAACTCACCTCAATCGCCATCACTTCTTGTTGATGTAATTGAACCAGCCCAGATAAATAAATCGAGGAATGGACCCGAACTCGAGCAATGGACTAATTTTTTTAACAACCCCATTCCTTCAACTTCAGGAGTTTATAAAACTACCATTGCTAAGGATCTTCTGCCGCTGCCAAATAAGTTAAAAGACAAGAAAAATGTTTACTATCTCGCAAACAGCATGCAGTCTTCCTAACAAGAACTACCAACAAAGTAGCTTTGGTCGAGAAAGACAATAGAAAACTAACAAAAGAGAGAAAAAAACTCGCTCTCAAAATTAAATTTGAAAAAAAGACAAGGAAAAAAGAAGCAAAAACGATTGTTGTGAAATAGGCTAAAATGAGAGTACTACAAGATAAAATCAAGCAAAATGATAGTATGTCGAACTCAGAAATAGAAATGATAGACCTGCGTGAAGATAAAGATACTGACGCTGATAAGAACTTCGAAAGTAAATGTATAATCTGAGATGATTATGGGCAAAATAACGAAATGTGGTATAGGTGTTTGATGTGTGGTCCCTGTGCTCACGCTGACTGCTCAAGGTATGATTCTCCTTAGGGTTATATCTGCGACTTATGCCTCAAGAAAGCCTGACTGGCATTACCAACCTAGTGACTGTTATTACGTGCCATGGTGTTTAATACCAATAAAAGTCGTTTATTTTTTAAATATTAATTATGCCAAATTTGTTCAACTTATTGATCTCAATGATTGTGATTTTTTTACAAAAATAGTTAAAGTTTAATTAGAAAAAGGATTAACAAAGAAATATTGATTATTATCTGATTTGTGATTATTTCTTCTTAAGTGACCGGTAATATCCATACTTACCTTATGTATATGTTATTGTTATTATTAAACTTCCTTTTTGTTTAAGTCTTGTTTAATCTTATCTATACTTGCTGCATCGATAGTCCGTAGTGACGTTGTAACAAGCCTGATTTACACTGCATTGCCAAATTTTACTTTAAAACTTTTTATTTTAACTTTAAAAACAAAGTCTTGAAAAAGACTGATTTAGGGATAAAATGTAATCACTAGTTTTAACTAAGACAGAAACATTGAAAACACAAAAGCACGTGGTATACAACCGGACTGGTCCACTGGTTTAAAGTTTCGGCTGCGTGATCTACGCTTCAAAAGCGTTTGCACTGACCAATAGGGAATCATCCCCCGAAAATCACGTGACGATCACACAAGTTTATTACTCCATCGGGTAGCTGCGGCAACTATAGACAAAACATTTTTACAACTTGCCAATATTGTTAATAAAATTGATGTACGTAAAGCAAGTGCATTCATTTTATATTAACTTATTTTCTGCTAAATAGTTTCAGTTTTGGTAAGTTTTCCATAAATTTGCATCCATTTGGCGACGAAACTCGTACATGAATCGCCATGTCGTGGAATTACAACCACACGGCTTGATAAAACTCTCCAACTTAACTAATTAATTCTAAATGAATATTGGGGTGAAACCAAACAAATTATAGATACAATCATACGAACTTTTTTAAGCAAAATATAGCTTGAATATATTTAATTAAACAACAGATATTTGTGTTATTTACTGGCCCCCAGTCCTCTTTCGTGGCACTAAACAAGAACTATTCTCGTACCTGCGCGATAATACATCTCGTCTCGACGAGTTTAACATTGTTCTGCGCATAGCCCCACTTTATTTCGAGTGCGCTGTGTTTAGTTATCCGTATATGAAAAATTGACGCATATTTATTAACCCAAACTAACCTACGCGTACCTCGGCGCGTCCCTCGCCTCTCATACCCTGACCAGTTCAACTGCATTCTCTCGCCGGCCCGAGTATAGATACTTAATAAATTATTTTTTTCATAGAACACTCATTAAAAATATTGAAATAAATTCAAATTCCATGTTTCTTAATTCAATAACAGAAAATAATTGATAGAGCATATATTTGCATACTTTGAAAAATCACATTTCGCCTGGCGTATATGGGATAACTACTGATATAATTAAACAAAGCCACCAATAAATACTGCAACCCCTTAAACATTTATTTAATCTGATCTTAGAAAAGGTCACGTTCCCAAACAGTTTAAATCCTCTATAATTACACCAATTCATGAAACTGGCTACAAAACTAAAATTATTAATTACAGACCAATCAGCACGGTAAGATCTTTGAAAAATGTCTAAAAAGCCGGTTAGTACAATTTTTTGATAAAAATAAAATCATACATGATTACCAATATGGGTTTCATGCTGGTGTAGCTACTACCGATGTCACGTACAGTGTTATCAAAAGTATTACAAAGGGACTTGATGAAAATAAAAAATTGTATTGCAGCATTTTTAGACTTTGCAAGGCATTTGACACTGTTGATCATGTTAGAGCGTTATGGCAAACGTGGAGCAGTGAAATAAACATGAAATGAAAATGAAAAGAAATGAAAAAAAATAAAGAAGGTCAAATAATTGGGCATAATTATATACTAAAGTGTAAGATGGAGCAATCATGTCGATTAACAAAAAAGATGAGGTGAAATCTACCAATATTAATTTATAAATCTCTAGCTGAATCATATTTCGTTACGGTGTTCTGTGGTGTGCAATGTATAAGAAAGAATTCCTTGCTAAAACTGAACATAATACAAAACTATATTCTGAAATCAATTTTGAAGAAAGAAAGATCTTTTCATACTAAACTTATATGGAGTCTTCCAATAAGAGGTTTCATTTTGATATGTAAAAAAAGAGTATTTTTAAACGAAATCATCGAATGTTTATTTCATTGTAAAGAGGAGGGTGTGCCATTATTAATGGAAAACAATATTAGCCAAATGGCCATGATGGATACGCTTGCAGGGCATATTCTTTTCATGAAATTTTCCATCACCAATTCGCACATTTGCGGCTGTATGTCCTCGATAACTTCTCGAATTACATCTTTGAGGTCTTGAATCGATTGTGGGCCATTGCCATAGATTTTTCACGTAGCCGCAAAGAAAAAGGTCTAGAGGTGTTAAATCACAAGATTTCGGTGACCAATTGAAATCGCCTCTTCGAAGGTTCGCCTCGAAGTGCATCGAGAAATTGCACGGTCAGAAAACTTCACGAAAAAGATATGGTATCGTTACTTGTGTGGCTCGTAGCGCCGTCTTGTTGAAACTAAACGTCGTCCACATCAATATCTATCAATTCCGACCACAAAATCTCCAAATGCTCCAGCCTCATTTTCAAGAAAGTAAGATCTAATGACCCCGCCAGACCAAAAAAACCGCACCAGTCACAGGTTGAGGATGGAGATGCTTTTCAACAATATTTCTTGGTTTTCTTTGGTAATCCGAGCCCCAAATGCGACAATTCTGCTTGTTAACGTAGCCTCCGAGGTGAAAATGGACCTCATCACTCAAGATGACTTTTCGATAAATTTCCGGATCAGTTTGATGTATCTCAAGGACCCAATCAGCAAAGACAAGACGTTGTTGATGGGCGGTAGGCCCGAGTTCTTGTGTTAACTGAACCTTAAGACCTAAGTATTTATGCAAAATACGGTGTAATAGCGTTTGTGGAATGCCCAATTCCAAAGATCGACGAGAAATAGATGGGTATAGAACTGGGTTTTCGTCAACACTATGGGCGACTACAGCAATATTCTCAGTTGTTCTTGAGTGACATGCACGAATTTGGTTCTTCACATCAGTAGTGCGCAAACTATGACCTCTCGCGACCCCCCCTCTATTTTGTGTAAGCGTTTTGTTGCGACCCCTGGATAGTTTGTAGCGACAGTAGACGTCATTTTGCATATATTTTGAAATAATTTGGAGCCCTACAACAATTCACTCGCGGCCCTAGGAGAAGACACACGGTTTGCGCACCACTGCTTCACATCACTAACTTGTCCCAACAGCTTAAACTTTTCCACCAGTTTCACAATTGCTGGTCGAGAAGGTGCTTCACGATGATCCAATAATGGTTTAGTTTTGCAAACTGTGACTGCGAAATTTTTTTAGGGAATTTTAATACTTCCAATGCGTTGTTGAAGCGTATATCGTTCGATTTTCATTAATGCCGTAGTTTTTACTTGTCATCGGTCAAGTAGTTACAGGTTGACTCATGACGACTGTTAAAATGGCGAGCTATTGAAAATGAAACCTCTTATTGGAAGACTTCTTACAGAAAATTTGGAAATATGCGAAAAGTATATTTCATAGTAAGTATGCATGCAAAAATAAAATACTTCGAAATTCTATTCTCACAGTTTATACTACTAAAAGCACAATAAAAGAATTACTATACATTCTGAGTGTCAACGAAAATGTTTGTCATCGTTTTGTATCTTACACATTATATAACATTTGCCTACCCTTTAAGACAAAACATATAAAATATAATAAAGCCTTTTCACAAGAATTAAAAACATTCATCTTTGAAAATGACTTTTGTATAATTTTGTGTACCAAATAAATAAATAGAATAATATATTAATAAATTGGATGAAATATACATGTTTTTACAAAACATGCTTTTACTGTTACAAAACATACATGTTTTCACAAAGGGCTGTTGATCAGTATCGACCTAATTGTATATTTATTAATTGATCTTGTTTGACCTTTAGGCAATATCTATTTAAAACTACGAAGCAAATTAATGTTAAATAAATTTTAATTTCTGCAGAAACTGGTAAAATTTAATTTATTGTTGAGTAATTTGTCAAGTAATCTTCATTTAGTCGTGTTTAAACGGATTGTTCAACAAACAAATTGAAATTTGATTTTCTAGACTGTCTAGCTGTCCTTTTTCATCAATCTGGTCAATTTTCATGTCATTGAAACAAAGTTACACTATTTTTTTTAATAAATCGAATTTGTTTATTAAGGTGATTGCCAACAAATTAAGGCTTTAATTTAAATCCGCCTTAAGGATGTTCAGGAGGTTGACGAATATACTGAAAAAGTCATAAAACTTCTACAGATAGTTAAGGATGTTGTTTAGAAATAATAGAAAAAAAAACAGGTCAATTCACTAAACCGTTTAATAGTTATTGCAATTTAAAGCTGAACAGTTTTTACATGGCGTCTTATGAGCATACTATATTCTCTGCATAAAAAGGGTCTAAAAGTGTCATAAAATTTCAAAAAAATCAGATGAGTAGCTTTATAAAATCGCAATAACGTTGCAACGTTTCATCGTGATTGATATACACCGTTTATGAGATATTGATTAAAGTTCGTTGAATTTCTGGATAAAACGAACTTGTACCATAAAAGTGTGGTACGCTGCAAATCACATTGGATTCAAGGTACATTCGAGGAAAAATGTCGCGCTTTGAAATGATTAAAATTGCAAAATATATTTAATAGAACGAAGTTTAGAGGAAACATACACATGCAACACAAAAAAAATAGTTTACATCGCTAAGTTGATTTTTTGCATTTTTATGGTAAAATATGCTAATTTACGTGAATTTCATATTCTGATTTCATATTTTGTCTCCAAATGTCCCTCCCGAACATCCTTTATTTCTTTGTGAAGTTTTGGATGGACATAGTTTCAAATTAGAAACAAACAAATATACAATTGTAGGGACTCATTAATTAATTATTATTATGTTATGTTAATATTAATGTCATCCCAGATTGCAACAGAGATTTGGGTTTTCCTCAAACTAGTCTTTTCGGTCTTTCCTCAAAGATTATTCCTATAATCTGGCCCAGACCGTTTTATGAGCGTAATGGAGCGGACCCAGGTGTTCGGTTTTCTCCGAATAACAACGCTGTTTTTTTTCAACCCCAACAAGTGCTGTTTCGGTGCAGCACCAATACAGTTTCTGGGGTACCGCGTCTCCGAGAGAGAAACAGAACCGCTTCCCGAAAAAGTCGCCGCTATCCGAGAATATGAGAAGCCGAAAACCACCAAGGGACTACGGCAGTTCCTGGAGATGCTCAATTTTTATCGCAGATTTCCACCCAAGGCTGCTAAAACACAGGCGACCATCAACGAACTTCTCAAAGGTAACATCAAAGGGAGCACGCCGATTCATTGGAACAACGGAGCCGAAGAAGCCTTCATGCAGTGCACGGAGGAGCTGGCCGCCGCGGCACTCTTGGCGCACCCTCGACCCGTCGCAGACCTGTCTCTGGTGTGTGACGCGTCGGACTACAGCATAGGCACCGTCCTTCAACAACGAGTCGACGACCACTGGGAGCCGCTTGGATTCTTTTCAAAGAAGCTTAGTGGCTCCGAGAACAAGTATAGTGCATACGATCGGGAGCTCCTAGCGATTTACTGTGCTGTCCAGCATTTCAGACACATGGTCGAGGGCCGTCCGTTCACCATTCTGACGGACCACAAGCCGCTAATTTTCGCTTTTCGCTAGAGGTCCGACAAATGCTCGCCAATTCCGTCGCCTGGTCTTGATTAGCCAATTCACAACCGACATCAAGCACATCGCGGGGCAAGACAACGTCGTCGCCGACGCTCTATCCAGGGTCGACGAGATCATTGTTCCAATGGACTTCGAAGCTCTAGAGGCATCGCAGCAACAAGATCCGGAACTTCAAGGATTCTTGCAAGACGACAGCTCGGAGACGACAGCTCGATAGCTCGGAGCTGGACTGCGACAAATCTGCATTCCGGGTTCAGACGCCGCGATCTTCTGCGACGTCAAAACACCCACTGCCAGGCCTTTCCTCACGGCACCGTCCCGCAGGGCAGCCTTCGACGCCATCCACGGGCTGTCTCATCCTGGGGTCAGGGCAACAACGAAACTGATGACACAGCGCTACGTTTGGCCCTCCACCAACGTGAACTGTCGCACCTAGGCACGAGCTTGTATCCAGTGTCAACAAGCTAAGGTCACCAGGCATGTATCTGCATGTATGTACACCTCTCCGGATCACCACCGACCAAGGCAGGTAGTTCGAGTCCCACCGGTTCCGCTGCCTCAACCAACTCCTAGGGACGACACACCTGCACACAACGGCGTACCACCCGGCGGCCAATGGCATGGTCGAACGTTTTCATCGGCAGCTGAAAAGCTCAATCAAATGCTTGCAGGCTAATCGGTGGACTGAGACGCTCCCAACGGTGCTACTTGGCATATGCGCCGCCTGGAAGGACGACTTACAGGCAAAAACAGCAGAGATGGTCTACGGTCAGCCCCTCCGCCTTCCCGGTGAGCTCCTGGTATCCCGAGCGATCCGAGAACTCGACAACTCCGCTGAATTCCTAAAAGAACTTCGTCAACGCTTCGAGACACTCCGTCCAGTCAGTTAGTCCAGGCACGGTAAACGCAGAATATTCGTCTTCAAGGATCTCGTCACTGCTACCCACGTTTTTTGCGCCACGACGCACCTCTCCAACTGCCGTACGGGACCTCTCCAACTGCTGTACGATGGCCCGTACGAAGTTATTTCTCGCAATGACAAGGTTTTCATTCTCTTGATGCGGGAAAGACACGTACCAGTTACGACCGATAGACTCAAACCTGCCTACATCATCGACGAGAACATCGAAGAACCAGAGCTGGAGAGCGACTCCGACGACGACCCCCCGGACGACGCGGGCGGCACCCAAGCTCCCCGGCAACCAGCACCAGCGCTTGCACCCCAACCTGTCAATCCCAACACCGACCCAGGCCTCCGAACAAGATCAGGACGCCGCGTTAGATTCACCGAATATTACCAGGCGGGCTACGGATAAACCCGGTTATTAAACACCGAAACCGTTTTGTTTCCTCGACAATGTAACAACTGATAATCTGCAATTTTGTAACTTCGTGCATTATACACTTGTATCGTTAATCACTAGCAGGGGGGTCCTGTAGGGACTCGTTAATTTATTATTATTATGTTATGTTAATATTAATGTCATCCAAGACTGTAACAGAGATTCGGGTTTTCCTCAAACTAATCTTTTCGGTCTTTCCTCAAAGATTATTCCTATAATCTGGCCCAGACCAGGTTTTATGAGCGGGATGGAGCGGACCCAGGTGTTCGGTTTTCCCAGAATAACAACGCTTTTTTTTCCCTTGAATAACGAGGCCGGTTTTTCCTTGGTGTTACCTGGCGTGCTGACCAAGTAGTGGAGGGAAAAATGGATAATCAATCGGGACAACGAAAAGCCTCTCTCACCAAGTTTCTGGGAGGTAAGATGCGTTTTATTGAGGGCTGGACGAGGTAGAACGTCTCCGACAACTGAAAAGTACACATCTGACAACAAGCGCCGAACAGTCGACAGTATATGTAGTAGAGTAATAAACACGTCTCCGAGTCTGTCGTTTTATTTTTCCGCAGCTACCCCGTTACCAAACAATAATTATTTTAGTTTGTCTAAATTTAATCCTGATTTAGCATTTTATATACACACAGGGTGCGGCAAAATAACTTCCTTTTTTGAAAACATAAAACTCATTTCATGAAACTCATTTTTTTTCTTTTTTTCTATAATGTAGGTACATAGAAAGTTTTGTTTTACATAGTTTTAAAAATTATGTCAGGTTAATACAATGAGTAAGCCGAGTTCTGGCGTTAGCCATGATCCTTATCAGCATATCAGCGGGTATGTTGGCAATCTCTGCCCGAATATTGGCCTTCAGGTCTTGTGGGGTCCTTGGACGGTCGACATAAACGCAAGATTTTATTTAACCCCACAAAAAGAAATCGCAAGAGGCCAAATTGGGTGAGCGGGCCACTCCAAATCGTTCCCTTTTGAGATGAGGTGCTCCGGGAAGTGTTTCCTCAAAACAGCCATTGATGTCCTTGAAGTGTGAGTCTATTTCATCAAGTCGTGGAAAGAAAAATTTCCCCAACATGTTCGTGTACCGGTCCGAATTCATTGTCGTTGCGTGGTGACCTCATTTTCTTAAAAAAACAGACCAATAATCCCAGCTGACGTATTGTTGGTCTCTGATTCTACACCACACTGTGAATTTAGGTGAATGTAAAGCCCTTTGATGTAAATCTAGGAGAGTGGTGTCAGATCAGTAGCGCATGTTCTGCTTGTTAACGTATCCACTTAAGTAAAAAATGGGCTTTCGTCACTGAAAAAAACAATAGCGTCCTTAGGACGCTTTTACGCCGTGTAAAAACTGTTCAGCTTTAAATTGCAATAACTATTAAACGGTTTAGTGAATTGACCTGTTTTTTTTTCTTATATTTCTAAACAACATCCTTAACTATCTGTAGAAGTTTTATGACTTTTTCAGTATATTGGTCAACCTCCTGAACATCCTTAAGGCGGATTTAAATTAAAGCCTTAATTTGTTGGCAATCGCCTTAATAAACAAATTCGATTTATTAAAAAAAATAGTG
Organism: Phosphuga atrata; assembly: GCA_944588485.1. Classification (NCBI taxonomy): domain Eukaryota; kingdom Metazoa; phylum Arthropoda; class Insecta; order Coleoptera; family Silphidae; genus Phosphuga; species Phosphuga atrata. The sequence continues at coordinate 28,042,327 of OX155901.1, read as the reverse complement.
TAACTTTGTTTCAATGACATGAAAATTGACCAGACTGATGAAAAAGGACAGCTAGACAGTCTAGAAAATCAAATTTCAATTTGTTTGTTGAACAATCCGTTTAAACACGACGAAATGAAGATTACTTGACAAATTACTCAACAATAAATTAAATTTTACCAGTTTCTGTATATATTCTGTAATAGATATTGCCTGAAGGTCAAACAAGATCAATTAATAAATATACAATTAGGTCGATACTGATCAACAGCCCTTTGTAAAAACATGTATGTTTTGTAACAGTAAAAGCATGTTTTGTAAAAACATGTATATTTGATCCAATTTATTAATATATTATTCTATTTATTTATTTGGTACACAAAATTATACAAAAGTAATTTTCAAAAATTAATGTTTTTAATTCTTGTGAAAAGGCTTTATTATATTTTATATGTTTTGTCTTAAAGGGTAGGCAAATGTTATATAATGTGTAAGATACAAAACGATGACAAACATTTTCGTTGACACTCGGAATGTATAGTAATTCTTTTATTGTGCTTTTAGTAGTATAAACTGTGAGAATAGAATTTCGAAGTATTTTATTTTTGCATGCATACTTACTATGAAATATACTTTTCGCATATTTCCAAATTTTCTGTAAGAAGTCTTCCAATAAGAGGTTTCATTTTCAATAGCTCGCCATTTTAACAGTCGTCATGAGTCAACCTGGAACTACTTGACGGATGACAAGTAAAAACTACGGCATTAATGAAAATCGAACGATATACGCTTCAACAGCGCATTGGAAGTATTAAAATTCCCTAAAAAATAAACTTAATAAAGACGGAACAAAGCTTGAATATATAAATATACTCAACCTTTCCGGAACTCTATAATACTAATGAGTCTTTTTAGGACTACCAAAAACAAATCTCGTATGAAATTTGTCAGTTATTCTATAGCTTTCAGTCCACCTTCGTGGCACTCAACAAAAACCATAAAAATAACTTTGATTTTTAAGATCATGTCTTTCCGATACCTTGAGTGGATAGCCATCTGTGGACGCGTTTCGGGCTATCCACTCAAGGTATCGGAAAGACATGATCTTAAAAATCAAAGTTATTTTTATGGTTTTTGTTGAGTGCCACGAAGGTGGACTGAAAGCTATAGAATAACTGACAAATTTCATACGAGATTTGTTTTTGGTAGTCCTAAAAAGACTCATTAGTATTATAGAGTTCCGGAAAGGTTGAGTATATTTATATATTCAAGCTTTGTTCCGTCTTTATTAAGTTTATCTGATTATCTATAATGTTGTATGGTTTTACCAATTCAAAATTCCCTAAAAAAATTTCGCAGTCACAGTTTGCAAAACTAAACCATTATTGGATCATCGTGAAGCACCTTCTCGAGCACCTTCGTTAGTGATGTGAAGGAGTGGTGCGCAAACCGTGTGTCTTCTCCTAGGGCCGCGAGTGAATTGTTGTAGGGTCCAAATTATTTCAAATTATATGCAAAATGACGTCAACTGTCGCTACAAACTATCCAGGGGTCGCAACAAAACGCTTACACAAAATAGAGGGGGGGTCGCGAGAGGTCATAGTTTGCGCACTACTGATGTGAAGAACCAAATTCGTGCATGTCAGTCAAGAACAACTGAGAATATTGCTGTTGTCGCCCATAGTGTTGACGAAAACCCAGTTCTATACCCATCTATTTCTCGTCGATCTTTGGAATTGGGCATTCCACAAACGCTATTACACCGTATTTTGCATTAATACTTAGGTCTTAAGGTTCAGTTAACACAAGAACTCGGGCCTACCGCCCATCAACAACGTCTTGTCTTTGCTGATTGGGTCCTTGAAATACATCAAACTGATCCGGAAATTTATCGAAAAGTCATCTTGAGTGATGAGGTCCATTTTCACCTCGGAGGCTACGTTAACAAGCAGAATTGTCGCATTTGGGGCTCGGATTACCAAAGAAAACCAAGAAATATTGTTGAAAAGCATCTCCATCGTCAACCTGTGACTGGTGCGGTTTTTTTGTTCTGGCGGGGTCATTAGATCTTACTTTCTTGAAAATGAGGCTGGAGCATTTGGAGATTTTGTGGTCGGAATTGATAGATATTGATGTGGACGACGTTTAGTTTCAACAAGACGGCGCTACGTGCCACACAAGTAACGATACCATATCTTTTTCGTGAAGTTTCCTGACCGTGCAATTTCTCGATGCACTTCGAGGCGAACCTTCGAAGAGGCGATTTCAATTGGTCACCGAAATCTTGTGATTTAACACCTCTAGACTTTTTTCTTTGCGGCTACGTGAAAAATCTATGGCAATGGCCCACAATCGATTCAAGACCTCAAAGATGTAATTCGAGAAGTTATCGAGGGAATTGGTGATGGAAAATTTCATGAAAAGAATATGCCCTGCAAGCGTATCCATCATGGCCATTTGGCTAATATTGTTTCCCATTAATAATGGCACACCCTCCTCTTTACAATGAAATAAACATTCGATGATTTCGTTTAAAAATACTCTTTTTTTACATATCAAAATGAAACCTCTTATTGGAAGACTCCATATAAGTTTAGTATGAAAAGATCTTTTTTTCTTCAAAATTGATTTCAGAATATAGTTTTGTATTATGTTCAGTTTTAGCAAGGAATTCTTTCTTATACATTGCACACCACAGAACACCGTAACGAAATATGATTCAGCTAGAGATTTATAAATTAATATTGGTAGATTTCACCTCACCCTTTTTGTTAATCGACATGATTGCTCCATCTTACACTTTTGTATATAATTATGCCCAATTATTTGACCTACTTTATTTTTTTTCATTTCTTTTCATTTTCATTTCATGTTTATTCATCACTGCTCCACGTTTGCCATAACGCTCTAACATGATCAACAGTGTCAATAAATACCAAAAATTGTAATGGACGATACGATTCCAAACTCAGCTTGTGATCCCAAAAATAAAATTGTAAAGTCCATTTTGTGTCTTAAAAAATATATTTTTTTAATATTGTAAAAATAATTATGCTCGTTATATTTTAATTACGTTAGGTATATTATATCATATATTATTGATGTATTGATGTTCTGGTCTTCTTCGCTTCTTCATAAAGTATAGATCTTCGTCAAATTCATATTTATAATTATAGGATTTTCTGCGTCCACAATTATTTCAGTTAAATTGTTCCAAGAATTTTTTGCTCCGTTAGTGTTCTTGGTGAAATTCTTAAAACTGTTGATGCTAATTTTCTTGAAATCAAAAATATCGTCCCAGCTCAGTTCTTTAAAGTTATATGGTTTTCCATCTACTTTTGCTATTTTAACAAGCATGATGAATTAATTGATCTGGTGTGAATAAATTCACATGACGTTTTTTTCTTCAATGAGAGCATGAACACTGTCATTTTCGTTGTGCGAGTATCCTTGTTCAAGATATCTATGCACAATGGAAATTTCATAACGCTTAGCGACATATTAGTACATGTTGACCTGAGTAAAATATAAATTTCTTTTTGCCCCTCTTGATCATCCCTGTTAAATAAAGATACAAACAGCTTAAAATTTAGTTGGCATCTCTCTTTCCAATAGCTTCGTGCCATATGTAACAAAATCCGTCTTAGTTTGCTAAATTGAAAATTGTAAAGTTGAAAACTGATAATTTACATTTATAGTAAATTGTAAGTTACGCGCCTATGGCAGTTGAATAACTTTTTATAAGCCAAAGCATGAAACATTTAAACTATTGTCTATCTTTGCACGATTCTTATCTTCTTCCTTTTCCTTCCTCACTATCTTCTTCCTAGAAAGATGTTTGTTTTGTTTCTCAACCATTTGTGGTGTCTCTTCTTCTGTAATTTCAAATAAATTGCAAATGTCACATTTATCTTTCTTTGGCGTATGGAAACCAATAACGAACTCATTATTGAAAATATCTCTGTATTGTCTTTCAGTAGCCATTGCTACATCGTCGTTTGCTGTAACCCAAGTTTTATATAATCTGTATATTTTTGCTATAGTTAAAACGGTACTTTGGGAAATAACTCAATATGTTGACGAACACTTCGTTTAACTGTTTCTGGAATTAAGTAAGTTCTATTGCTGTGCGTCCCTCTTTTATCTGGTGAGACTGTGCCAGTAGTAGAGTTCCATCCATCTTCTTTAATGCAGTCATCACCCACATATCAGTTATGCGTAATGTATTTAGAAACATTGTTTTGCACACGCCTACTTTTTCTAAAGCGCTCTTTGCCTGCGCTTAAGCCGTCTGTATTTTTTGTTGTATTATTTGCAGAAAAGTTAATTTCATTTTCTTTAGTTTGCGAATGGTCAATGGGCTCCATGCGTCTAAGAGGAACGGTGAATGATGAAGAATCTGATTCAACGTCGGAGTTGCTTTGTTCATATTCTGATACTTCGTTTTCATTGGGAGAGCTGTTATTAGATGCGCCCATTTCTGTAAGGCTGCTGTTTTGAAGACGAAAATCATTGCAACTCTTACTGGTAACTTCTTCCAAAACTATTTCCGCGTCTAACATTTGATTAGGTGGGCCCATTTGTATAAGACTTATAGTGTTTGGAAGACTTAATTTACTCCAATTATTATTTGTAACTTCTTCTCTAACTTCTGTATCTAATATTGAGTTAATTTCACAAATAATATTATTTTATTTCGGTGGTAAATAATAACACGAGTAATTGTTATCGCTTGGGATTTCATTATTGCTATCAGTGCTACATAACTCGTTATTAATTGTTATTAAAGGTTTTTGATGGATTACTCGTTCAGCTTTTCACTCCTTGTTTACTATTATTTTGTAAAATATTTGGTTCTACAAAAAATGGTAAAAACATGCTTTAAATAAACATTGACTACCTTGCTTCTTTACTAATTCTAAAATTCTTTCGGCTCTAGACATTTTGACTTATTTTTGTTTCGACCACATCCAAAAAAGGTACTTTTAGTTTTACTTTCACTAATAATATTTATTGCAGTGTGTAGCCTAACAACTTTGTATCTAGCACGCACCAAAAAAAATGTACCAGATAAAAACATTGTAACTAACAAAATGTGCTGAAAATTCTAATAAAAAACTTGTAAGTGCGCTTACAATTTTAGTAGTGTCTTATATTACCAGCGCCCTATCATCGTAACATGCTATACAATCATTTTTATGGAGAACACGAGCAATATGTCCATTGTAAAGTATTATACAATTAAAAATAATTCAAATCTGAAATTGTACCGTTGTACAAGTTAATTGTTGTAACTTAATTGTAATTAACTTTACCGTGTTTTTTTACTTTCAAAGACATAAGGTTTGTATTTACAATGAGAATATATTTTCATTTTTCTACTATTCGTATAAAAAAAAATAAGCAATTCGATTAATATAAATTAAACATTACGATCTACTTATTCTGAAAGCATTAAAAAACGAAAATGGTCAAAATGTCAGTTACAATCTTTTAATTTGGAAGTATCGATATATATATATATATATATATATATATATATATATATATATATATATATATATATATATATATATATATATATATATATATAATACTAAATCGAGAAAATAGAAAAAGCCAAATGGAGTAAGTACATACAAAAGGCATAACTGAGATTGTGGGGGCATCTAAAAAGGCTAGAGAGAAACCGGCAAGTCAGGAAAGTATGGGAAGCAAAGAAAAGTAGCAATAGACGAAGAGGAGGACGCAAGAATCGAGTAGTAAGTAGTATTTGGAGGGAATACTAAACGAAAAAGGCTTAAGCACAAGAGAAGCGGAAGTACTTGCAGAAGACAGAAACACCTGGAGACAAAAAGTGACTGAACCAGGAAATTAAACTAAATAAAATGTATAAAACCTCAACACTTAACAGTATATATATATATATATATATATATATATATATATATATATATATATATATATATATATATATATATATATATATATATATATATATATATGTGTGTGTGTGTGTGTAATTATTGCATTAACAGGCTCTTGATTTAGTCTAATATTATCTAACATTTCATTTCCAAAGCTGATTCATTTATAACCACAATGCTAAATCACTGAACGCAAAGTTTATACAAACTGTACAAAGACTAATTGTTTTACATTCTAGCTAAGTGAATCGCAACCCTTTGGCATTAAAGGGTCAATTTGAAAGCCAAATTTATGAGAGGGTCGCATTTTCCGACCCTGCGAACATTTTAAACCCACATATTTTTAATTCAACAATTTTCTAGCATGTTTCCTAGATAATTTACATTACAATAGACTTGTTTTACATGTTTTACAGTCCGATGACGACCAATGCAGTCAGCTAATATCAAAGAAACATAAAATAATACAATATAATAAGAGAACAATGTTAATCAAAGGAGGGAAACTTGTCGTAAACAAGATTTAGTTGGTTTTGAAAATACATATTTGGAGATTTTGAAATCAGTTCTTAGTAATTATAAGATCTCTGATTATAAGATATACTTTCATAAAACAACAGCTTTGGGCTAATATAGAGTCATTAATGTTCTCACAAAAAAAACAAATAAATAGAACAAACTGCTATAATATCAACACGTATTCCTAATTAGAAACCTCAAAGTAAACATTTATTGAAATATTTTTTCAAAATGCGTTTCGGAACGAGACGGACGGGCGGTCGGTTTCATTTCGCGGCTTTTTTTATAACTCGTATTAAAGTCGTCTTTCCATATAGAGAAAGAAATTTTATTTCTCTCATTTCTTTGACCTTCTCGAGACTCCTTTGTAAATGATTCATCACATTCGAGTCTAGCAAACGGTCATATTTTCTTTCTGTTCGGGATTAAATGGTTATTGTCACGGCCACGGTCGAATTGAATCATTTTTTATCATATCCAATTAAGAAAAAAACGGGTTGGGATAAAATATAACATCAGCTACCTAAAAAATGAGGTTCGTTGCAAAAACTATTTAATATTTTCTTGTAAATACGAGTTTCATTGCGCTTATTGTTAGTAAAATGTTCTCATTACTTGCCTATTTTAACAAATTGTTGTGTTGGTTGTTTTTCAGAGAAAGGATGTTAATTTTACGCGTGGGCAGGAAAGAATTTAAGTAAAATCACAAATGGGCATAATGATCGTCCAGGGTTATAATGAACCTTGATGGCAAGATATTTATTTGAACTAAATATGGAAATAATAATAATAAATATGCAAAGATTTAATTGGATTAGAAAAATGTATACAATATTTAGAGTGCTTTATTTAAACGTAGTATTCCTAGTTTATATTTATCCAGATCTAATATATATCTTGTACCTTCTAGGTACTGTTGTTTATTTTCTATAGTTGGATTTAACTTAAAAATGAACATAAAAAACATCCAATATCCAGGCCCTTGTTGAAATTTCCGAAGATGACTACTGTTTCATTATTGCTTTGGCTTAAAACAGCGCTCCTCGTAGGGACAACATCTCAAAACTCCTTATCAGGCATCTAAACTACAAAATTCACAATCACATAATCAAATTAAATAATTTTTGCCTATTGTACCTAGGGATTGCAATCCGGTGTCATTTTCAATCCGGCCGGATTCGGCCACCGGATCCGGACGGATCCGACCGGATCGATGGAATTAAATCTAACATAATAAATTTTACTAAAAAAAATTAGTTAATCAAGTTGCTGTAAATACCGTATTTGCCGGTGCATAACGCGCACCCTAAAATTCAACCTACTTTTTGTGCGTCTATAACGCGGACATATGTTTTAGAGGCAATTTTTTGGAAAAAAGGTGCGCGTTATTCACTAGAAAATACGCTAATTATTTTAAGTATACATTATTTAACTATGTTTTAGAGCTCAATCTCATCTTCATTGATATGTTGTTGTCTTATTTTTAAAAATAGTAGCAAATCGGTTTCAGATTTTCAAAATGTGGTCTTTTTGGAGAAATTCGAGGTTATTAGATTTTCAAAATTCCTATAAATAGTCTCACAGTAGAGAAAATAGCGAGAGTGTATGAATGTTAATTTTGTCAAATCTTAACCTCGTTTTCATTAATTTATCGCTGCCTTATTTTTCAAAATATTTACAAATCGGTTTCAGATTTTAAAAATCTAGTCTTTCTGGAGAAATTTGTGGTTTTTAGATTCCTAAAATTCTTCCAAATAGTCACGCAGTGAGGAAAATAGAGTCAACAAATGCTAATTTTGAAAAACCTCAACCTCATCTTCATTGATCTGGCGCTGCGTTATTTTTCAAAATATTAACAAAACGGTTTCAGATTTCCAAAATTTTGACCTTTAGGAGAAATTTTTGGTGTTTAGATCTTCAAAATTCTTCCAAATAGTCGCCCAGTGAGGAAAATGAGTCTACAAATGTTAATTTTGTAAAATTTCAATGTCATCTTCATTGACCTGTCGCTGCCTTATTTCTGAAAATACTGACGAATAGGGATTGCAAACCAGTGTCATTTTCAATCCGGCCGGATTCATGGAATTAAATCTAACATAATAAACTTTACTTAATCTACTGAGATCACAACAATCAGGTATTTGCGCATGCTAACAAGTTTTCTTCTTATATTTATGACAGACATCATTATGAATCTGTCTAATGAAATATAATATCTATTGAAATATCTATTTGGTTTAATCAACTTACTATAAATACCGTATTTGCAGGTGCATAAGGCCCACCCTAAAAATTCAACCTACTTTTTGTGTTCCTATAACGCGGAACGTCGGACGGATGTTTTAGAGGCAATTTGTTTGAAAAAAAGGTGCAAATACACCATCAATTACGCTAATTATTTTAATTATACATTATTTATCACAAAATAAATTTTGGTTTTGAAAAGACCATGTAGCAAAAGACCAAGACCATGCGCACCACGGATTTAAAGTACCTACTCGTGCAACAGCTCGATTATTTTACCAGAAATTAGCATCACCGGATCCGGTATATTGGTACAGGGTCCGGTAAACGTTTAGTGATGCCGGATCCACCGGATTACCGGATCCGGGTTTCTGGATTGCATTCTCTAACTGTAACGCGTGTTTGCCCCTTCTTGGAAATCCGGTACCATCATCACACTATTAAAAAACGGCCAAGACAAAACCGTCTATACCAAAAGTTATACCAATCATCCTACTCCCTGTTCGGTAAAAATTTTGAAAAAATCCCGAAATGCTGCATTTGGACTTGTTTGAAAAATCAGATTCCTTGCCTCCAATTTGGATTTAAACCTTCCCATTCCACGATACATCCACTTTCCATCCTCACAAACAATATACAAACCTTTCACCTTCTTTATCAACACTCTACCGCACTTTTCCTCGACATAAGCAAAGTATTAGACAAAGTTTGGCACGACGGACTGCTTTTCAAACTGCACAAATTTAACGTCCCGTCATAACTTCCTTTCATGAAAGACTTTCATGAAGACTTCTTACGTGACGGAAAGTTATGTATTAAAGTCAATAAAGCACACTCTAACTTTCTCTCTGTAACCCCTGTTCAAGGTGTTCCCCAAGGTTCACCAATATCATCCCTATTTTACAACTCGTTCTGTCACGACATCTTTAATATGGACTTCAACTCTCCCAATCTCGTAAACCTTCCATACATTCTCCAATATGCCGACGACACGGCCCTCATTTCACTTGCCAAATCTAACAAAAGCAATCAAAATGTTACAATCACTTACCAGAACAATTAGTTCAATAAATGGAGACTAGGCCCAAACCCTATCAAACACGAACTACTTTTACCCTTCCATCGGATCTCTATCAACTCTTCACATATTAAGTATGGCCTTATTATAGTTAATCCCACATCTACAATTAAATATTTAGGCATCACACTCGACGAAGCATTAAAATTTAACATTCATATAAAAGATCGCAATCACGAAACAATCAAAAGACCAAAACACTTCCGGTCACTAACTTTCCGTAATCAGGGGATTTCCACGAAGACAATTTATAAAACCATTTGCAGACCGATCTTGGACTATTAACACATTATTTGGACGGACACGAACTAAATGATTCGACGTACCATAGAAATTGCCGAAAGATCCGCACTGAGAACTATTACAAAAATTCGTCATCCAAACAACCCTCTACAAGTCTACACAATCCTTGTTTTGTATTTTTGTTTACGTTTGAGCGTGTATTTGCATATTTTTTCCCTCAACTTATGTAATATCCAGGGCCGATAGACCTAAGGTCGCTAGCCTTTTATAAACCTTCCTAGTATAATAATGATAGATATTGTTATTATTATTCAACATAAAAATGTTTATAATTCATATCAAATTGTGAATAATTAATATCAAATTCGGGATGAGCAATATCAAATTTGTAATTCAATATTAAATTGTGAATAATTAATTTTAAATAGTTAACGCTCGATATCAAATTGCAATACTCCGTATCAAATTGGTAATACAAAATATCAAACATGGAATAATCAATATCAAATTATAAAATCCAATATAAAATTGGAATTATCATCATCACATTGCGAATAACCAATACAAATCTTCAGAATAGGTAATGTTATATTGAAAATAATCTATATAAAATTGGAAATACACATTATTAAATTGGTGTATGGTATCAAATTGGCAATATTTATTATCAAACTACGAATAATTAACATGAAATTGGGAATACTCGCACATAATATCAATAAATAATATCATATTGTGAATTTTAAGTGGACAACAAATTTTTGGCTGAACATAGATGAGTAAAATCTAAAGTATAATAACAAGTTAAATGCTTAATCCTAAATTAACAATTAATACTTAAAAATTACGTATTTTAGATTAGTGGTGCGCAAACTATTTTCAATTACAACGCAACATTTTTAGATAAAAGTAATGTGATCATTGTAATTTCCAAGCATTACAGTTCTACCAACATTTCCACAAAAGTTGAAACAAATTACCAAATTAGTTTAGGCGAAAATTAAGTTTAAAAATGTCAATGTTTACAAATTTGATTTTCAAGGATAAAATTTACAAAAAACTGCAATATTTGCTGAAATAAATATTAAAATATTGGTAAATTTGCCAAATATTCCGGAATAGTTCTACCAACATCTCCACAAAATTTGAAACAAATATCAATATTAAATTTTGAGAAAATTAAATTTGAAAATGTCAATGTTTACAATTTTTATTTTCAAAGTGGAATTTAAAAAACTGCAATATTAGCTGAAATGAATATTAAAAAATTGGTAAAATTTGCTAAATATTCCGGAACAGTTCTACCAATATCTGCACAAAATTTTAATCAAATTCCCAAATTAGTTTTTGAGAAAATTTCAATGCTTACAAATTTGATTTTCAGAGTAGAATTTACAAAAAACTGCAAAATTTGCAGAAATAAATATTAAAATATTGGGAAAATTTTCTAAAAATTCCGAAACAGTTCTACCAACATCTCCACAAAATTTGAAACAAATCCCCATATTAGATTTTTAGTAAATTATGTTTGAAAATGTCAATGTTTACAATTTTTATTTTCAAAGTGGAATTAAAAAAAACTGCAATATTTGCTGAAATGAATATAAAAAAATTGTGAGAATTTGCTGAATATTCCGAACAGTTACAGTTAAACAGTTCTACCAACAACTACACAAAATTTGAAACAAATCTCCAAATTAGTTTTCGACGACCCTAAACGATACCCTATCGACCCCTCTGGGGGTCTCATAGTTTGCGCCTCACTGCTTTAGATGACCTCGTTGAGAAATGAACCCATTGCACGCTTGCACATTTCTGGCAAAATATCAGCAATAGCTTTTCGATTTCCAAGGATTAAGACTTCTTAGAGATTAGGATTAGAAGACATTAAGATTTTATGTCGGTTCTGATAAACTTTAGATTTAACATGAATGAATAGATGAAACTGAAGAAATAATGCAAAGCCGTCAAATTCGGAGAGCAAGGAAACCACAACTGCTGAGAAATGCTGGGATATTAGACGACAAAGAAAGAATTCTCGTAACACTCCCAAGGTCATGTTGGATACATGAGGCCTTGCACCATATTGCTGATACCAAATATCGTTTGTAATCGGAGTTGAGCTACGCCATCCATAATGAGCATTTGTAGTATCTCCACATAACGTTCACTATTGACAAATATTGCATTTCCCATTTCATTTAAAAAAAGTACGGTCCCAATACTCCAGCAGAGCATATTCCACACCATACAGAGTTACCTTTTGAGAATGCAGCTCTTTTTCGAATAGAACTAGAGGATTTTTGCAGACCAGTATCGTAAATTTTGTTTGTTCCTCTACCCATTCCGGGCAGCGGCAACTTGACCTATGGTATAATTTGTGGACCAAGAAGGATTTATCTAAAGACAAATTAAAGGATATTGAAGTCACTGACCTGTTTAAGGAAATCAATATTTTCTTTCCCGCCTTGAGAAAAGCATTCTTAATTTTGAGCACTATTCCATGCACTACGGCGACCGTCGAACGATCACTCAGTACGCTTCGAAGAGTGAAGACCTGGCTTAGGAGCACTATGGGAGAGACAAGGCTGACTGGATTATGCTTGATGAGCGTACATCTGAATTTTGTGAAAGAAAACCGTGATATGATGGAAACGAAAGTAATGGATAAATTTGCAGCGAATCCGAGAAGATTATTATTAATATAAAAATTTAATAACGTACAGTTTATTAAATTTTTTTTATAAAAACCGTATCAGTTGTAGTATGGCAGTGATTAATACAATTTCTCGGTAGTTTTTATTCCTCATTCTTTCCTTGAAACAAATTTGAGCTGCCCCCCCCCCTAGTTCAGTTCCTGGGTACGCCCTTGCCTCTGCCCAAAATCTATCGACTGATTTCTAAACGTGAGTTTCGGTCTACTGGAAGAAGTTTTGGGCTTTTTGTCATTTGTAAGGCCGAACGAGTAAATCTTTCTTTAAAATTGTGCTTACAAACCCACGTGAAATTCCTACTTGCTGCAATAAACGTCGCACGGATTGATTTGAATTCTTTTTCTAATTACCAGTACCAGAAGTATTTACTTCTGTTAGGTTTTTCTTTCTGCAGTTTTTTTCCTCTCTTCAAGTTTAGTAACCTTAAGTGAAACTGTTCGACGATATTTTTCGATTCATCTTACAATTGTCGTACAATTTTGGGGGCGCCTCCTGAACCTCTGAGTTAATTATTAAATTAAATTAAACCTCTGAGTTTGAATAAAGTTCATTAGGCCACCGCAAAGTGGTGCAAAAGACCTAGTTACTTGGACAAAAACGACCCTTTAAATCGTGGAATATAATTATCACAATTCATAGAAAACACACACACACAGATTTTTGTCCAAAGTTAGTTTTTAATGACAAGCCATAAAAATATGGTTACCTATATAAGAAAATGCAATTTTTATGCTATTTATTTTTCGATTTCGAATTATTGTTCAAGCCAGAATCTCAAGGCTGCAAATGAAGATTCTTTCAGAAGCATGAAGGTCATCATTTCGCGATTTTCGTCGAAAAGTGGACGAGCTGTGGAAGGAACAAAGAGCGGTTTATACAGAAGAACTCTGGTTGGCGAATGGGTTCAAAAATATCTTCGAAAATATCTATTGACAACCTGTTGCCAACTACTTCTAAAGAACGCTTACCAGGACCTGGGAGGCCTAGTTAAAGAGTTTTCGGAATCAAGCCATAAGACGGGTTGATGATCTTATCCAGAGTAGATGTGGGATAGTGAGCTAATCTACGCTGCTGAGGTGTCAACGCGATTGTCAGGTAGTAGAGACATGACAAAAAGGTTATCCCCAAATTGTGACGAACTTACAAAAACCAGTCCTTATTCACAGTTCAAAAGTTATTCCATCTGCTTTGTTTTTTGCTAGCGGCCAGCTTTCCGAGGAAGTTGAAGAAGCCCAGAGGAAGTTGAGGAAGTTGAAACAAGTACTGTAGAAGGTTTCATCAAGACAATACTCGTAAGCAGACACGTATTTTCATGAATAAAGATTTACTTAATATGTTATTGATAAGGTCTGGCGCTGTAATAACCAGTTTAAGAGATGTCCCGCTATAAAAGGCTTCCAAATTCTCTTCTGAAGACCTAGATTTATACTATTACGTAATATTACCCTCTAATATTACCGGCAAAGACAGTGTAAATCCTGATCCTACTCATGACCCCTAAACACAAGATGCATCTGAAGAAAGTGATGAAGAGGACTAATATGAAATTTTACATATTAATAATTAGTTAATACAGTAAATTCATACAGTGCACTGATGAGAGATAAATCTCGAAACTTATTCACATAAGTTAATAGAAAGACATGATCTTAAAAACAATATTATTTTTCTGGTTCTTGCTTACTGCCGAAAGCGGATTGAGGGCTAGTAAATTTCATATGAGATTTGTTTTGGTAGTCTGAAATAGTATATTAAAGAACGAGTTCAGTAAGCGCGATTTTACAGCACGCGTCCAAGTTTGGAAAACGACGAGCGTAGCGTAGAGTTTTCTAATGGACAAGTGTTGAAAACCGCCTTACGAACGAGTTTTTTATAGTATTTTTCCTATTTTGTGCCCTTTTAAGCCATTTCTAAATAAAAAAATCGCCGATATACATTGAGAAAATTGTATCGCACTCGGCGAGCTATATCCGCACGTATATGAGTGCTGTTATGAGTCCATTACAGACGCAAAATAGAAAAAGACTATTATAGAGCTCCGGAAAGGTTGAATAAACTCTGTCGAGCATAAAATTAGGGTCACTCCGTAATTTTTAGTTATTTTAGAAATTTTTAGTTTTTAACGTGTTTTTTGGGTTGTAACAATTTACTAACTGATTGCTTGAATAAAACAAAAGGTTTTCGTTGTTCAAAGTTTATTGAAAGTAATGAAAATGAACAATTTTAACTTGATATGCTCAGTATTGAAAATGAACAAGGTAATATGCTCTTGTTGAAACAAAAGAAAATTCTCTGTTCTCCCTCCTCTGGCAGTGACAACAGCTTGCAAACGACGCGGCTTGCTCTGGATCAGATTTTGGATCACATTCTGCGGAAGATTCTATTCTTCCCCAGTCCCTTTCTTGCACCAGTACGTCGCGAAGCTCTCTAGAATTTATAAAGGTCGGCACATGTCTCCGTAAACGTTTTCCCATCTCATCCCAAATATGCTCAATTGGATTTAAATCTGGATTGCGAGTTGGCCAAACAAATCGCGTGATTTCACACTCGTCAGGATACTCAGTAACTATCCGAGCAGTGTGGGCCGTGCGTTAGCATGCATAAATGTCGTCTCCAAGATTAACCATGAACGGTAAAACATGGTCTTCAACGTGCAGTTAACGTCCAATTCTCTATAAAGACTAACTCCGTGCGAGTGTCAAAAGATATGCCTCCTGCCTCCCCATGCCATAATTGATCCTCCACTAAATGGAAGTCGCTCAGCAATACAGGCTTGACCATATATCTCGCCTTGTCGTCGCCACACTCTTATATGTCTATCTGAGCCCGTAAGACAGAATCACGATTCATCGGAAAACAAAACGCTATTGTCCAATCCAAGTGTTCTCGAGCAAAATTCAACCTCGCAATCAGGTGTACACGGGAAAGCGGCGGTCCAGTAACACTTATTAATAGTTTACAAAACTTTATTTATAATAAGCATTAGAAT
Source organism: Phosphuga atrata (assembly GCA_944588485.1). Classification (NCBI taxonomy): domain Eukaryota; kingdom Metazoa; phylum Arthropoda; class Insecta; order Coleoptera; family Silphidae; genus Phosphuga; species Phosphuga atrata. Next base: position 28,026,634 of record OX155901.1, on the reverse strand, counting down.
AAAAAAACATAAATTTTAAAAAAAGTAAAGATTTCATATACAAATTTTAATACAAAATTAAAAGAAACAAGAAATTAACAGAAAAACGAATTTACTTGAAATTTTTAATGCGAAATTTGGAGCTACACGTACGCAGCTTTCTAATCGGGCATCGTTTAGTCTTGATCGGTAGTCATTTTTTATTAATTTCATGGTTGAAAATAATTGTTCGCAAACATACGTACTTCCGAACAGAGACATCATTTGCTTTGCATTTTTAGTCAAAAGCGGAAATTTTTCAGGGCTAACATAAGATTTATAAAAATTTTCGATGCTTACTGAGAAAAATATATTTTTTATATCGGTATTATTCTGCAGGTCAATTACTTCCATTTGCAAGTCTTCGGGTACTGTATCCACATCGATATTAAATGGCGAGGAAAACATTTTCATAGAAACCGCTGTCTTCTCAGCTTTAAACATTTTGAATCATAATTGAAATTCGTTGATTAAAATGTCTATATATTCTGCGTATTTTTGAGAAGTAGTAACGTTTTCTTTTTCTAAATGTGGAATGACACCTTATTCTGCAAAAGATGCTGTTTCCACAATTTTAATTTGCGCTCAAAGCCCTGAATTTTATCATAAAAATTGTGAATAAACTGTCCTTTGCTTTGAAGTTCCACATTAAGATCATTGAGATGCTGAGTCATGTCGATAAGAAACCCAAAATCGCACATCCATTCTTTATTACCAAAATAAGGAAAGGCATATTCCTTCATATCCAAAAACAATTGTATTTCGCTTTTTAAGTTGTATACTCTTTTTAACATTGCACCTCTACTAAGCCAACGTACTTCGGTATTAAAAACCACGTCGCCATATTCAGTTTCTAATTCTTTCAGGAATTCTTTAAATTCACGGTGATTTAACGCGCGCGACTTTATAAAATTGATTGCTTTAATTATTGGTACTGTGACATGTGGCAAACTCAATCTTTTCGCACACAAATTTTCCTGGTGAATTATGCAATGGTTAACGAATATTTCCCTTCCTGTGGCATTCTTAATGTCTTGAAATAGCCTTCCCGATACTCCTACCTCCATGCTTGACATTGCTCGTGCTCCATCTGTCGATATACCAATAATCTTTTCTAATAAAATTGAAAACTTTTCCAACACAGACTTAAGTTCATCGTACAGGTCTTTGCCGGTTGTAGTCCCTTTCATTGGAATCAGTGAACACAATTCTTCGGTAATATTAAATTTGGTGTCAATACCACGTAAAAATATAGCCACTTGTGCTGTATCGCTAATGTAGCAATTCTAATCAAGTGCCAAAGAACAGTATTCGAATTTTGCAATACGTTCACGAAGCGTTGTTGCTATGTTCCCGGACAAGTCTTCAATTCTTCTTGCAATGGTGAATCTTGATAAACTAATGTTTGAAATGATATTTATTTTATCAGGAAATGCTATTTCTGCAACAGCAGTGAGACATTCTTTTATCATCTCTCCATCCGCAAAGGGTTTCATTTTTTTTGCCAGTATTTGACTGACAACAAAACTAGCCTTTACTGCCGAATTTGATAAAATAGCTTGATTTTTAAAAATAGCCTGTTGTTTTCCCAAATTTTTCTCCAAGAAAGATTTCTCCTAAGATTAAACTTATCTATCCGGAGTTGTCCTGTTAAGTTTTTATATAGTTGTTCATGTTTTGTATCGTAATGCCTTTTTAGGTTATATTCTTTTAATGTCGACACAGTCTCTGAACATATTAAGCATACAGCTTTATCTTTGACGAAAGTGAAAAAATAATCAAATTTCCACTTTTCTTGGAATTGCCTGTGCTCATCCAACCTGTGCAACCTTCCGTTTTTTTGTTTGATTTTCCGACATGCTATTATGGATTAAAAATTTGAAAGTTAACAAAATTTGTAGGAAAACTTAATTGAATAAAAAAACTCTAATATTACCTTTTTGGCAATAATATTGCACTCACGCCTTTCAAGAAACACAAGAAGTGCTAAAATTGCTAGTTAACCTTACCAGTCTGACTGATTGTGTGACAGAGCAAACGCAAAGAAGCGCAGACGCGGCGCGTTCGTATTTTATGTTTGAACAAGTCGCCGACAAGTGAGTATTTCATCACAAAAAATCGAACAGACGCAGCGCGTTCGTATTGCATGTTTAACAAGTCGCCGACAAATGAGTAACTAGTCACAAAAAATTGTTTCGGTTTAGTATGTACTACCATTTTATTATAATTATTTTTATAACAATATATTGATGGTAGAAAGTCGATAAAATAAATTCAATTTTAGAAATGCTTGGCGGGCCGCAAAAGGGTGTTTAAAGCGGGCCGCGGGTTGCTCATCCCTGGTCTAGATGATGGAACTAAATGTCTCGGGGTCTTCTTAGATTTGGAAAAAGCCTTTGACACAGTTGACCACGACTTGCTACTACAGAAAATGGAGAGAATGGGTATAAGAGGTATTACAAACAAATTTTTCGGATCCTACTTGAATGGACAGACTCAGGTAGTAAAAATTGGGTTAAAACCAACAGTGATGCATTGACAATGAAAACGGATGTGCCACAAGGATCAGTTCTGGGCCTGTTTTATTTTTAATATATATATATATATATATATATATATATATATATATATATATATATATATATATATATATATATACATTCATATATATATATATATATATATATATATATATATATATATTATTATATTAATATTAATTATTATATTAAAATAAATTATATTATATTAATAACTTACTAAATTTGAGTATTACAAATTGTAAGTTATATTTCTTTGCTGATGACACAGTAGCTATTTTTTCAGGTTCCTCTTGGAATGAAGCTTTTGGTAATGCATCAGCGGGAATGAAAAGTATAAAAAATTGGCTTGATTCAAACTTACTTAGTCTTAATGTGAGTAAGACTGTGGCACTTCCGTTTTCTTTAACAGCTGCTAGATAACCAACAGAAACTTTTCGCCTATGGATTCACAGAGCGTGTTGTTATGAACAGGTTTGCTCTTGTGATTCAATCCGCTTGGTCGATAGCGTGAAATATTTAGGCATTATGGTGGACCGACACCTGCAGTGGGACTGTCATATCTCGTACCTGTGCTACAGACTCAGGAAGACAATTTACAAGTTTGTTCAACTGAGATTTGTACTATCTGCGTAGCAGGTGGTTGGTTTGAGAATGGTTTTCATGGCGTTGGTCAAGTCCATTGTTGAGTATGGGATTGTGGGTTGGGGTAATTGTGGGTGCTAGAACCGCTAAATTTGGTGTATAAAAGGATAATAAAAATTTGTCTAAAAAAACCACTCGATTATCCCTCAGCTTTTCTTTTTACTGAATTTCGGACTTTAAATATTCAAAATTTGTTTATATTAAATTCTCTAAAATTCATTCATAAGCACCAGTCTGACTTCCCTGTGACCCCGGCCCACAATCACGCGACTCGCAGACAACAACGCATGCCCCTGTACGAGCCTCGCAGCCGAACCTCCTTGGCTGAGAGGCACGTGGCACGATGGGGTCCCAGACTTTTCAATCGTCTACCTGAGGAGGTCTCCTTGTCTATGGGGTATAACCAAAAATAACAGTGAGAAGAATTATATTATTTCAATTATTTTATTTTTAATTTTGTATTAGAGTTTTATTTTTATTTTCTTTCTTTAGATAAAAGATAAAAGAAGATACATTTTATTTGTTTTAAACGACTCCTGGCTACGCACGGGCACTGCCTTTGTGGCCAGTATTTTCTATAAATATGTGTTATTGTGTATTTGTATATTTAAAAGAAATACATTTATTTTGAAAAATTTGAAATGAAAAACTTATGTTTATATTTCTCATTTCTTGCAGATGATTTCGATGGGAAACTGCCGTGACCGTTTGGTTTCTCAAAGCACTAGAAACGAGAAAGCTGCTGGCTATCTCTAGCTGTTGTAGTCTTGCCTCGGCCTGAACCTGAACCAAATCTTCGAGTGAGCAGACCAGTCTATTTGTACCACCGCCATACTCGTTGCACACTCGAGAGAATTAAGGCCGGTTTCCTTTTGTCTGCGCAGTTCAACACGTTGCAGATAAAACGTTGCATGTAGAGAGGAAAATTGCGCAGTTTTGAGAACTGCGCGGAGACGCTACAGTTGCAGAGATAACTGAGCTAAAGAGCATAGATATCCATGAACTGTGCAGACAAGTCGGCGTATGTGGACGGTAGCACCGTTTTTCGATTCATTTTGTTCCTCAGTTTCTTTGAACGTGTTTATTTAATATATTATTATTAATATATTATACTCCTATCTCTTATTTTATCTTTTATTTAATTATTATATCATTAGGTTCATCACGTAATTCACGCAGTAATCTAATATATGAAATGTGCTGCCTTTTGAGAAGCCACTTCCGCAACCACTTTGAACGGAGGATACTTCTGAGATGTTCCAATCTTTTATTTTTCTTAACAAGACAGCATGCCAAAATTGACCAGAGTAGTACCTCCTCCATGACGATATCACTAAAACTCTGCGAAATTTGCAGATATATCTGCACCGTGTGGACGCTCTACAAATTGCAACACTTTCATTCCATCTTAAAACTGTGCAGACAAAAGGTTGTGCAAAACGGAGCGTCTGGACCAGTCTTTACACCAACGTTTCTCGCAGTTTCGCGCTGACCGCGGCCGTGTTCTAAAGCCGCCACAATTCGTGCCGCAACAACAGGATTTATGCTTATTGCAAAACACTAATAATGACAACAATACACAAACAATTTACAACAGACAGATGACACCACAGAAACAAAAGCCATGAAACCCTTAAACTTTCTTTTGTTTCAACAAAAGCATATCAAAATAAACTTGTTCATTTTCATTACTTTCAATAAACTTTGAACAACTAAAACCTTTTGTTTTATTCAGGCAACCAGTTAATAAACTGTTACCACCGAAAAAACTCGTTAAAAAATAAAAATTATATAAAATAACTTCAAATTACGGAGTGACCCTAATTGTATGCTCGGCTGTGTATTTATATATTCAGGCTGTGTTTGACTATTAAGTTTATATGATTATCTATAAAGTAGTATGGTTTTACCAATGCCAAAATATATGTGTTTTATTGACATAATGAGTCTGTGGGATAACTACATGACAGACCTATGCTCATACAAACTATGTGCGACAAATATTTTTTAAAACAATCCTGTCTAGATTCAGCTGTATATATCTAGTCATAAAACTAACTTTACATTTATTTGTTAAATCAGAAGTTAAATTATTTACTAATGTATAAAGTTGGAAATTAATACCATGTTCTACAATTTTCAAACTGGTCTCGACTATTGAAAACTACTAAAAACGTATATATTAAAACTTTTATGATAGTTTAACGAAACTTAAATGGTAAATTAATTTATGTCATTAACATTATAATCTGAACTCAATTAAGGACATTAGACATTTTATTGGATTAAATTATTGCTTCCCAAACTTTTTCTTTGATTATCCAAAACCGTTTATTAGAAAGTTATTTTGCCTATTTAATTGGCTAAATTGGTGAAAACGACAAATCAAAACATCTTATCTTTTTAATCTAGTCTTCCTAATAATAATCTAGTTTATTTTAAAAATTAGATAAATTAGTAGGTTATTTGAAGTTTCGAAACAATAATACTAAACGAGCATATAAAACTGCATGCGAGTGTATATTGTAGTTTCCCAAAGAAAAACCATTTTGTGCACAGTTCTAATAATTAGATTCATTATTATTGCAAGTTAATTATCAATCTATTTCTTCTAAAAAAGTTAAATTTGAGAAAAATTAATACATTTCTAGTTTGTTGTGAATGTCGGCTCAAATAATTTCTTAATTAATTACAAATCACACATGACTACGACATTCAAGAATCAAGAAGGTTCCTGATGTAGGTTCTAGTCATCTGTGTGTTCTGATACAAACTCGATTTTTCTAAAACAATTAGGTTATTCAAAAAGCATACTTTAACAGAACAGAAACCACAATCTTCCTTTCAACCAGGTTGAATTTTCGTCTGGTTTTTACCAAAACTCTTTTATTGTGAAGTGTCGTCGAAGTGCAATGAAGTGTACTCGTAGTGCAACGAAGCGTTTCCGAGACATACGGGGTGTTGTCGAGCGGCACAGATTTTAACAATTTCCCAACATTTCAACGACTCTTCACAATAAAACAGTTTTAGCGAAACTGTTTTATTGTGAAGAGTCCTCGAAATAGTTTCACTGTACAAATTTCAGTGCTCAAAAAGGCTTCCCTAATATTTTGACGACATTTCGTGTGTGTTTTGTAAGGAAAGGAATTTATGCAACAAGCCTTATATTTTAATCAAGATATTTTTTATATTCCAATTGTTCCTAGAAATATTCCCTTGTTACAAATTCATTCCGCATTCCACAAAAAATAATCCGTTTCCCTACTAATTTTGCTTTTCTCAGTTTCAAAACTAAATATCTGTATTAATACTAATTTTGTCGTAAAAACTGTTGAAACACTTTAAATACATAATAAACTTTCCAACAAGTTTTATTTAAGCAAATTTTCTGTAACGTTTAAGATAACCGAGAAATTCACGATCAACAAAAATGATTACCTTTCTCTACAATTTTTGTATTCCTAATTTTCAAGACTAAATATCTTTGTTAATACTAGATTTATCGAAAAAACTAATCAAATGTTTTAAATAGATAATTAAAATACCAATAAGTTTTATTTATACAAAATCCTTGTAACGTTTAAACCAAACGAAAAAATCAGCCTCAATGAGAATGACTGTTTTTATTATTTTTGCTTTGTCTTCGCGACTAACAATAAGTAAATATGTTGGTTAATACCCATTTAATGCGAAAACTGTTAGATAATATTAAATTTATTAATTTATTTCCCACACAAAATTTTTCAAATTTAAGAATAAAACAAGTTTAAAGACTTAATGAGGTGTATCCACATGTACTTTATATAAAGTACAAGATAAAGATTGTTTACGGAATTACCACCTCAGTGACTTAACACTTGTGTTGTGGTACAAGTCAATATTAATTGATCTAATTTTACATTTGTTTACAGACGGTAATGGTTCAAAATTGTGATATAAGTGTTAGTGCATCTGTCATTGTTCTAGTACAGCGATCATCAATTAGTTTCTTCGGGGGTCCGGTTTTAAAGATTACTTTTAAAATTACCATCGCGGTCCGTTACTACTTGAGTTTATTAAATAAGCAAATGTAATGTACAGAAGTAACAAGGAATTTTTTTTACATATTAATGTGAAAAATGACATGTTTTGCCTTGAACTATTTGTCTGAAGTATGGAGTAAAGTTGGTGCAAGCTATTGTCATTAAATCCTGGTTCATCAAGTCGAGATCGAAATTTATTGTTAATGAAGTTCATCTTCGAAAATGCTGCTTCACAAATATATGTTGACCGAAACATAATAAGAAGTTTCAAGGCTATTTTTTGAATTCTGGATATTTATTACCACACACAAATTTCAAAAACTTCCGTATGTTTGTGTTTAAATACTGTGTTTTTCTGGAAATCGATCATTTCCATCTGCAGAGTAGCTTTATTACTCCCGTAAACATTTGTGGGTTCGTTGCTCCATTCACCATCAGGATGCGGAGAGTAAATGTTGCTGCGGATTCCAACGACATTCATTTGAAATCTGCGAATCTGTTTTCAAATACCGATTTAAGATCCTTAAAGAACGTCTTGTATTGACCGACGTCAATTTCGTTGTCACTGCTGATAATGTTAATAAAATTAGAGAAGTGGGTCATTCATTACCAGGGTCATTATAGAATAGATCGAGTTTTCGCGAAAAGCTTTTCACTTCTGACATGATCTCCCATATAACTTTCCTTTGCCTTGAAGTTTATAGTTCAAATCATTAATATGTTTAAAAATATCTGTTAACAAAGCGCAATGGAAGCTACATTTTCTTTTTTGCTTAGAAAACTTAGGTAGGCATTTGTTGAAATCTGTTGAAAAGAGATGTTCGAAAATGCTGTCCAATCTTTGTAAAACGCAGACTTTGCTTAATCAGCTCACATTATTATGCAACAATAAATCGTCATATTGTGCATTAACTTGTTCAAGATATGCTTTTTGAATTTACGATGTTTCAGTGATGATTTTGCACGAAGAAAATTTACTATTTTAATTACTTCTTGCATAATACTCCAAAAGTATTATTAAGTTTGCAGCAAAGCACAGTTTGGTGTATAATACAGTGGTAGGAAATCAAATTTTCATTACATTTTGCATTGGTCCTCATTAGGTGAACAAGTCCTTTTTAGTCACAACAATTGCTGGAGCACCGTCAGTAGTTACTATTAATAGTATATTAAGTAACTAGAGTTGTAAGAAGTAAGAAGCATATTACGTGCGAGCGGAACAGTTAGTGCGTAATTCCGCGGGTATATAATTGCCTTACAACTCGAGTAATGTACTATACTTTATCTATAACCACACTAATTTGTTTCTGTTTAATAAGAAAAATATGTTTGATGTAACAAATTTATTTCTTATTTGGTACATAATATAACACATGGGCGTAGCCAGGGGGGGGTTTGGAGGTTCAAGCCGCCCCCCCCCCCCCGAAATATGAAAAATATATACATAAATGTTATATTGAAATAAAGAGACGAGTAGAGATGACTCTCTTCAAGAGAGCATGGTAGATGTGAAGTTTAGGAACCCTTGTGTGTCAGTTTAGAAAGTAAATTGGTGTATTTCCGTTACTGCATTTTCTTAGAGTGGGCATATATAGGCAACCCAATTAACGCAATGTCAATTTCCGTTAGCTCTTACGCAACTCTCAACCAATCAACGAATCGTAAACCAAATCGTAAACCAAATCATTAACCAGTGGCGGCTCGCCCATAAGGGTTGTAGTGCTGCAGCTCTCCCGCCAAAATGAAAATATTTTTTTAATTGTTATAAACTATTCTAACTAGGAGGCTAAATGGCTGGTATGGGTCTCAGGGGTAGCAGAAAGTGCCACTATTCCTGCTACAACAAAACTCTGGGAAACGCCCACAGTCCCGAAAAGGACAAATCCAGCAAATCCCACTTCCACGTCCTCATCGTGGCCTCTGGGTGCATCGCGTACAATGGATGTGCGTGGTGTAGCAGACGGAAGGGGGTAAATGGCGAGTTTCCGGCGCCTGAAAACCGGAACAAAAGTGGCTAAGGGAGAAAACCCTAACAGAAAATCCTGGTCCTTTAAGCTAGAGGGTTGAATCGATGGGCCAACACCTCATCATTCGGAAAAAGGAAAAAATGTTAAAAACTTCAAAAATCCACCTCGGAACAATGATGAACATAAAATACAACGAACTAGGCAAAGAAAATTGACTATGAGAATGGCGACCTGGAACATACAAGCATTACGAACAAAGAAAACAGAAGTATTCCAAGAATTAAACAAAATGAGACTGGATGTCTGTGTGCTTACAGAAACTAAAAAAAAGGGAATGGAGTCGAGATGGTAGGGGAATATATACATGTTTATAGTGGAGTTAAAATGGACACAAGAGCAAAGAGAGGAGTAGCAATAGCAATACACAGAAAATATAAAAAATACATTAAATACCATGAAGAAATTGACGAACAAATAATAAAAATGGAAATTAAAAAAAATGGACAGAATATAGTTATAATAGGAGTATACGCTCCTAGCGAGGATGCAGACCTTGCCACTAAAGATATGTTCTACGAAAAACTATTCCGTATAATATCTGAGATAAAAGGAGATCGAGAAATACTTATATTGGGAGACCTAAATGAAGGAAACAACCCGGTAATAGGTAGATATGGAGAACAAACTGAAAACGATAACGGCAGAAGTCTAAAACAACTATGTCAGAATATGTCTCTAAAGATAATGAATGGTTTCTTCTCCCACAAATATATACATAAATACACGTGGACCCAACCCACAAAAGGACTAAGATCGATAATCGATTACATTATACAAAAACAAGACACAAAAATAACAACCACTGACGTAAGGGTGTATCGAGGAGCGGAATGCGGATCGGACCACCACCTATTGGTAGCAACAGTCCTAATAAAGTATAGGAAAACTAATACGGACAAAACTAGTAAAAACGACATCTTAGGAAAAAACACGAATGAAATCATATACAATCTAGAGAGTTTCGGCAACGAATCTACTAAATTTTTGTACAAACTAAGATTAACTGCCATGCTGGCTAAAGTACAATACGGAAACACAACAGCGAATTAACTATATCAAGACCTAAGGAACTGTATGCACCAAGCAGCGAACGAAGCTATAGGACCACAAGAAAGGCATTTTAAAAATAAAGAGTGGTGGTGTGAAGAAATAGAAAGACTAGCAGAAATTAAAAAAAAAGCTTATCAAACTTGGCTACAATCTAAAAAAATAGAAGATAGAACGATCTATGCACACTGGAATAGAGAAGTTAAAAAACTTGTAACAAAAAAGAAAAATGAGATTTGGGAAAAAAGATGCGAGGAGATAGAGAGGTGCATGGGAGGAACAAAGGTTTCGGAAGCGTGGAAGGCAATCAAACATATTAGAAAAGAAGGGCAAGTAAATAAAATTGAACTAATAAGTATGGAGGAGTGGGAAACATATTACAAAGAACTTCTAACAGAAGAGTTCCACATTGATAACCTCGACATAGAGACACCCACAAATGAAGAAGTAAATGCAATAACGATTAAAGAAATAAAGGAAGCCCTAAAAGAATCTAAAAATAAGACGGCTGCAGGGCCAGGAAATATCCCAATTGAACTAGTTAAAAATGGACCAGAATTATTACTAGAGCTGATAGCCAAGATCTTCAACAAATGTCTAATAGAAGGCGACAACATTCCAGAAGATTGGAATATTGCTCATATGAGCTCAATATATAAAAAAGGAGACAAAAGACAATGTAGTAACTATAGAGGGATCAGCGTAACTAGTGCGCTTGGGCGGTTGTACGGCCGGATACTAAAAAAAAGAATTGAAAGCAGCATCAAAGAAGTAGAGGAGCAAAGTGGCTTCCGAGCCGGAAGATCATGCATTGACAATATATTTGTTATTCATCAAATTATAGAAAAGCGGAAAGATAGAAATCTACCCACACACCTATTATTTATCGACTTGGAGAAAGCTTTCGATACGGTACCCTGGAAAAAGCTTTTTGAAGCATTGACGAGGATTGGGATAAATAGTGTATACTGTCGGGCAATCAGAAATATATATATCGAGTCAAAAAGTGCAGTCAAAATAGGAAACGTTATATCGCGGCCTTTCTGTACAACGAAAGGATTAAGACAAGGCTGCAGCCTGTCTCCTACATTATTTAAAATATACATACAAGAAGCACTAACAAACTGGAGAAGAAAAACCGCAGGAATGGGAATAAGAACAGGTGAACATTGTTTGACAAGCCTGCTATTTGCTGACGACCAAGTGATACTAGCAAGTGATGAAAGAGATATAGATTATATGTTAAGAAAATTGAAAGAAGAGTATTCGGAATGGGGTTTAAACATGAATATGTCAAAAACAGAATATCTTCGTGTCGGGGAAGAAGGAGAAGACCCAGGAACTGCAGTTAAGAAAGATTAAAAAATGTAGGGCATACAAATATTTAGGAACTATCATCTCAGAAGAAGGAACAACAAAAAAGGATATAGAAAATAGACTTGGACAAGGGAAAAAGGCTATCTGCTTGTTAAATTCAATGCTATGGTCAAATGAAATTAAACTAAGAACAAAAATGAGGGTATACAAATCGATTGTAGAACCAATAACAACTTATGGTTCAGAATGTTGGCAAGTTTCACAAAGAGATAAAAAAAGTATAGAAGTAGTAGAAATGGACTTTCTACGAAGAGCTTGTCAAACGTCCAAACTAGATCGTGTAAGAAATGAACATATAAGAAGACAGACGAAGAGAGTCTATGGCACTACAGACGACATAGAAACACGGCAATTAAAGTGGTATGGACACATGCAAAGGATGACTGGAGAAAGATGGCCAAAAATAGCATTCCAATATATACCAAGAGCAAGGAGAAGAAGAGGCAGACCAGCAATAAAATGGATAGATGGTATTATGGAAACCATTAAAGATAGAGCCATAGAAGAAGATGGCTGGAGAGATAAGGAGAGGTGGAAAATGAAGTGCGGGATGCGGCAAAGGCTCTAGGAACCTCGCTGTATAAAAAAAATAAACTATTCCATTAGTATACAATTATTTTACAAAAACATATTTTTCCGTTCGTAGTATATTTATTTTTTGAATTTTAGGTAATAAATACCTCGATAGGCGCTCTGTATGTGTATATTGTGTAATTTAGTGCGGTTGTATATTCATAGCTCGGGCTGCAGTCAGTGCAGGCCGAGTCTCGCCGCGTAGTTAGTGTATTGAGCTGGTTACCCCCACACGCGATATACGTTTTTGTAATATGTATATCGTGGGCTGCAAACATTGCAGTCCGCACTCCGTATTTCAGGCATTTTATAAGTTTTTTTCTAAGAACTCGAGTTTCGGCAACGGCAAAGAACCTTAAGTGGACAATTATTTGGTGGACAATTGAAAAGAGGAACAATTTAAAACAAAGTATTAATAATTAAGTAGTTCTTAGCTATACACATAGAAAGTAAGATAGTTATTTTTGAATTTAATTATTGAATTTAATTTTAATTACATTTTTATAGAAATTGACGAAGCAAAAAATTTAGTTATGTACTTGCGAAAGATCAACTTTGCACGAATGGAATTTCAAGAAAAAATTGAAATTAAATCATTAGGACGGTTTAGTTAGAACTCCAGATTTAAATATTTGTCCAGTGTCACAAAGTCGTTCAAATAATTATGACCGAAAATTTAATTTCAACATTTATTGGTTAACAGGTTGTCACTGAATTAAAAAATTAAAAAAATCTTCAAATATGTTTCTGTATGTATCAATGAAAATGCAGGTTTTTCAACTCGTAGAAATACTTTTTATTATATTTTTTTCCAGTCCTCCCACAAACATCATCCATGAGCCGCCACTGTCATTAACCGCGGACTGTTACATACGTGTCTGCTATGATGTATTTACATAGTCCAGGAACAGTACAATAATAGACATTTACAATAGTGGTCGTAGATAAAAGCTTTTTCAGGTCTAAATCATCTTTATCGAAATAATCCATCACCGCGTTGTTCATCTTCTCCTTGGGTTCTTCCTAATAATGACAAAACAGCCAACATCTTATCAACAAAAGTTTCTCACATTTGGTTCAGGAAGCGTACAGAAATAACCAGTTGTGCCTTATTAGTAACGTCACATCATTCATCAATAGCCAAGGCGTAATAGTTTGCATTATTTAACTGCCTTTTCCCGTCAAAATAATTTTCTTCTGACAAAACTTGAGTATTTCTTGTGTTAGTAGACGTAGATAACGGATTCTGTCGAATAGTATCAACAATATCTTTTCCGTTCTCAAACAGAACATTGCCTGCCTCGACAAAGCATTCTTGAACTATGTCAGCATCAAGTAAATCGTTTCATATGCTTAGCAAGAATCCAAGAAACACGCTTCAAAGAAGCCTCACCATTTTTTTCCTGCTCAGTCATTGAACGACTCATAATTAAAGGTTGGAACTTTAGGCATTAAAAATAGTTAGAATAGGTAGGTTATTAGGTTGTCAAAAAACACAAAATAGGTTTTTAATAGGTTCTATAAAGATAAGAAAGATATTTCAGGTTATATTTTTTATTAAAATTTATAAAAAGCATGCAGCAGTCCAAAAGTATTTTATTCAAACATTTATGTGTCCACCTATATATTGCACAAAATTAATTACTTAAATTCTACAAAGAATAAAAAAACAATACTTCTATTATAAAATGTAAACAAAAGTAAAAATCATTTCTTAATTATTATTGTTTCGATTTTATATTTGCTATTGCAATAAGCTAGGCTATGCCTTCAGTCAGATAAAACCATTTTATATGCGGAAAAAGAACGTTCAACATCGCACGACGTTACCGGTGCATACTTCAACATTACAGCTGTTTCTGGAGTTATGTTTTCAAGAAGCTCACTTAAAATTTTTCCTACATTTCGAAAAATAGAAAAGTCTGGATTTTTTGTAAAGCGGCCTCAAGTTTTAAAAATGCACATCGTGCATTTTGGCTTGGTGCCGATTTTAAATGGTTTAATACATTGTTCACCAATGCTACACACTCTATTAATGGGGTTCCAGTTTTTTCCAATTTTGTAATTGTTTTTGTTAAAATGTGAAAAATGGATAAAATATAGGGGAAAGTGGGGCGGATTTACACAAGGGGCACCTACATACACTGAGCGTATTTGAAGTTAGACACGGGGCAAAAGAATGATGTTACTGTTGGTGCATAGCTTTTATGTGTGTATACTGACTAGTGAAGTTTGGCATCAATCGCCGCGGAAAGCGCTTCTGTGCAACACGGAACGTGTTTTTGCCTCGCCTAAGTAATTTCATATTCTTACTTTGGACGTATTTTGTAACTAGTTAATTTTGTTTGGATTAATCATTGCTATGTAATATCAATCATAATATTATAGAGCTTTTGATTTGTAAATTATCCTACATGAAGACAGTTTTTTTTTGCATATTTTTTTATTAATTACATGTGATGAGGTAGATTCATACACTGAAAGTACAATGTACAAGGGGCACATTCATACTGTATTAATATGCCTCTTATTCATGTTTTTTGGCAATTTAATGATACCTGATATCATTTTTTGTTACACAGTACGATCATGGTTAGAAATTATAAGAAGAAGGGGACGAAGAGTAGGGAGGTTAAGGAAGAGGCAATATCGTCAACTATATCTGATGTTTTGGAACACAAACTCTCTTTTCGGAAAACATCAGCCAAATACGGACTTAATGCACAAACATTAAAGAGCCGAATAATTTTAATACTTCTTTTATCTTCTTTCAAGTGTGTATTAATCTGCCCGTTCGTGTATGAATGTGCCCCTCCGGTTGTATGAATGTACCCCATTAGTGGGGTACATTCATACATTTTCCTTTTTTTTTTTAAGCATTATGTAAATTCGCGCACGTGGATTTTCAGAAATATTGTGCTTCTACTACAGTATGAAATAGTTCAACTATCAATATACTGTAAATTGAAAGAGATATACTTAATACACAGCATTCCACAAAGCGAAATATAAAAACTGTATGAAGCCGCCCCACTCTCCCCTATGCCAAATAATTTGTATGTTCTATATTTTTAAAATGATTTTGTGCCTTACATACACTGCACAGCTACAGTAAAATTCCATTACAACAATTATAACAAACAACGGTCCCCGCAGAAGTATTGTAAGTTTGTAAACAAAAGTGTAATTTTGAGGTTAGGATTCATAAATACGTGACGAAAACGACGAGACTAACTAGTTACACTAAACTAGTGTAAATCGATAGAGAATCATGTAAAACGGATTTATTTGCTTATCTTTATCATCTGCCTATAAAGAAAAAAATAGCAAATTACCTAAAGTTCCGACCTTTACTCATAATAAATCGGTCCATTCTGACAAAAACTGTCTTTTTTGGTCTTCCGCCTTTCTTTTTTTCGGTAAAAAAAAGTCGCAAATGTAAGCAGATAATTAAGCTCGTAAGGTAAGCAAAACACTGCCAGCGAGAGGCGGCACGACGTGCCCTTCGCCATCGCGATGTCTGACGAATTCATACTCCGCGAACTGCGTCTATTTCTCTCTCTCCTACGTTATTGACGAATTGACGGCAGCAAAGACAAAGCGCGACAAAAATTGAATAAAATGTATCCCCCATTTTATTAAGTTACGTACTCAGTAATACAAGTTACTGTTTACTAAGGTCCGCAGTAAATAGGTCGGTGGTCCGAATCCGGCCCGCGGTTCGCCATTTGGTGACCCCTGTTCCAGTATTTTGATAAATTTAAAGTAATAATGCACATACGTTTAATAAGTAAAGATGAACATACGATGATACAAATGATTCCCACCTTCACTTTTAAACAAAGTATGAATGTAAGTAAGTTAGAAAACTTATTGAACCTAGAACGGTGCCTCTATTCTTATAGTCGTAAATAGTCGTAACATCGAAAGGTATCTAACACTGCTCCACGTATACCATAATGCTCCAATACGTTTAGAAGCATTGCATCAACAACAGTGTATAATGCCTTTGTCAAGTAAAAAAACATTGCAATGCATTTTTTGTTTTCATCAAGTTCCTCTGTAATAATTTTGATGACATTGTACATGGCATCGGTAGTAGCCAAATCAGCACGAAACCCATATTGGTAATCATGTATGATTTCATTTTTATTAAAAAATTGTACAAACTGATTTTTTAGACATTTTGCAAAGATCTAATCAAAGGTGTTTATTGTGCTGGTAGGTCTGTAATTACTAATTTTAGTTTTGTCGCCAGTTTTATGAATCTGTGTAATTATAGAGAATTTTGAACTGTCTGGGATGATAAGGGCCGTCTTTAACCTATTGGAGACCCAGGTCACATTAGGATAAATGGGCCCCTGTGACCTTGACATTGAGTAGACCTTGACAATAGACAAAGAAAGTAACAATTTACAAAAGTAACTCTTTTAGCATTTGCAGGTTAGCGCTTAAAAATCTATATTGGTTGAAGAGGTACTCTTCTAGAGATGATTTCAGACGGGTAAAATCGTTAATCACGTCTTCAAAATCTATGTTTTTGAGCATATCACTTTCTATGGACATCAGCGACAAACTGGTTAATCTTTCTTGAAGCTTTGTACTTCTTAATTCATTTTTTATTCTTTTACTTTGGAGAAGGAGCGTTCCCCACTGTAGTTGGTTACCATCATGCTTAAAAAGATTCTCAATGCGATTTCTACATTTGGAAATGTGTATTCAATTTTGTTTTCTTTCAAACGGTGCTATCTATATTTCCAATATACTATTAGTTCACAAATTGAATAAATGTTTGAGGGGTTGCAGTATATATTGGTGGCTTTATTTAATTATTTCAGTAGTTATTCCATCTATGCCAGTCGTTTTTTTTTTAAGTAAATATATGCTCTATCTACTCATTTTCTCTTATTGGATTGAGAAACATGGAATATATTTCAATATTTTCATTGATTGTTAATAAAGTCTCTCTATCGTTAACCATGTTTAGGCCGATGTTACTGAAGTAATTTTTAATATTACTGGCTATTTATTTATGTCATTAAATGTAACCGCATTCTATCAGCAATTTGTATTTTTTTTCAGAAATTTATTTAGTTTATTTCTGTAGGTTTTGTATTGTTTAAGAGCTTGTTTAGTTGATTCTTTAATTTGTCCTATTTCTTATTGATACAATTAACCTTTCGGTTATCCACGGTTTTATTTTTCTGTGTTTTTTTGCCAAGCTTTTGTACTTTTTGCAGTACATTATCGATAAAATGTCATTAAATTATTTTAACCCTTCATATCACTGTGTGACAATTGCAACAAACCAAGTAACTCTTCAAAAAATCCCAAGTTGTTGTTTTATTCCATTTTATGAAGGTGTATCACAACGGTAACAAACAGGCCGATGCAAGCTAGTGTCATTATGACAAATAGATGGTGGCTTGGCTATTTGTGTAAAAAAATGTTCAATAGACGTTTTTACGGTTAGTTAAGCGCATGCACGTCCGTCATGTTTAAGAGGCGGGAATATGAAAGTTTCGGGCACATTTTGTTATTTTTACTGGTTATACGTCAAAAAAGTGCCCAAAAACATGACGGAAATTGACGCATGCGCACAAAAAAATTGAACCATTAAAAGGCCTGTTGCCGGCTGTGCTTAGAAGCGTTAGTAGTTCTGTTCGCTGTTTGGTGAATATTACAAAAATTAAAAGAATATTAAAAACTAACAGAAGTTCATAGCTGTGGTGTAAGTCTAATAGGGAAGTGTATAATTTAGCCTATTTATTGTTATATACGCGTAAAATTTATGTAATTTGTGATAAAACTGTTGAAATTGTGTTTGTGACACTTTTGTCACATTGTTGTAATAATGTTCCTATAGTGCAGTACATTAACCTTTCTTTGATGTTTTGAACAGAATGGCTACACAAAGCCTACCTGACAAAGAAATTGAGCAGTATCTGTTTTATTTCGAAATCAGCGAGGACGGACTGAATGGTGACAGCGTTGCGGATCCAGATTTATTCCAAATCTGGACATCCCTTTTGAAGACGATAATCTTTCCCCAGATGCAGCGGCAGATATAACTTTTCCCCAGCCAACACTGTCGCCTCGGCCAGGACCATCCAGGACCATTAAAAAAAATTAAGTCATCAAGTTTTTTTACAAAATAATTCCAAAAAGCTTGATCGAAGATATCGCAAATGAAACGAATCATTACATAGTGCAAGAAGATTCTAGTAAGACTTTTTGTTTAACTGAGACAGATATTCGTGACAGACCATGCCATTGGTTCATCTTCAAAGAGTTATGAAGCACTGGAGCGGAAACATAGGAACGTGTCTAGTAAAAGAGACAATGGCAGTAAATAAATTCGAAATGATCAGGCGATTTATTCACCTCAACAATAATAGATATAATGTTCCTCGTGATCACGCCGACCACGACCGTATTTTCAAAATTAGACCAGTCATCAAAACTCTTATCCAAATTCCTTCCAGAAATGTGCCTTTTGAAAAGTATCTTTGCGTGGATGAGCAAATTTTTTCTACTAAAGCAAGACGCAACTTGAAAAGGTATAATCCTAAGAAACCAAATAAATGGGGCTATATATAAATTTATGTCCTAAGTGGTGTGAGCCGTTTTGAATACAAATTTGAGCCCCAAACTGGAACAGAGAATGAAATTGAGAAATGTGAGCCGGACTTGGGAGCTGCATCAAATATTGTGGTCTGAGACTTTGTCGGCAAATACCTCGCAACCAAAACTATTGCCTTTATTTCGACAATTATTTCACGTCATTATCGCTCTTGGAATATCTGGCTAAACAAGGCATTCAAAGTATTCAAGGCATTCCAAGTCTTGGGACCCACAGGGGTGGGTATTGTGGCGTACGCAGACGACCTGGCACTTGTCTTCACCGACAGGTGCTGTGATATGCTGCGTCTCAGTGTCACGCGCGCGGGGGAGTGGATTGAGACTCGTTCGGTAGTGGATGGAGACGGCGGCCCTGTTCTCCACTCCAAGGTCAGGTAGAGGCATTCTGGAGATTGAAATTTTGGGAGAGAGGATACCGGCAACGCGGCATCCTCAGGGCCACCGGGCCTGGGAAGGGTAGGAAGAAGCTTATGGCCAGTGTGGCCACTAGCAGACTCTTATACGCGGTACCGGTGTGGGTAGCGACGATGAGGAGTAACGCTAGTAACAGGGAGCGTTTGCGACGGGCACTGCGCCCTGTGGCCATCATGGTCGCCCGGGCTTACCGCACTGTCAGCAGTGACGCCGTGGAGGTCATATCGCGAATTCCTCCCGCGGACCTCCTTGTTATGGAGCGCGCGTCAGTGAGGGACGCAAGAACATCTGGTGGGAACCGCGGGGAGGCAAGGAGTGTTGCTCGGAAGCAACTACTTGCCTGCTGGCAGGAGAGGTGGTCACGCGGCGGAAACGGCGCGTGGACTCATCGCCTCATCCCTGATTTAATTCGGAGAATGGGGCGAGGGCTGGACGAGGTTGGTTCATACTTCCACACCCAGCTTCTTACCGGATACGGGTCCGTCCGAGTGTATCTCCATAGAATTGAGAAAGCCCCAGACGACAGGTGCACATCCTGTGGAGAGGGCGTGCGCGACGACGCGGAGCACACTCTCGTGGCGTGTCTGCGTTGGGAGAGGGAGCGACGGGGCCTGGCATCGGCCCTGGAAGGGGAAGTCACGGTCGAAGCCGTGGCGGGTGGCCTCGCTGGTGAGGTGGGGCGGGGTGTGTGGGCGGCCTTCAGGTGATTCGCGACTACAGTCATGCGGGCTAAGGAGTTGCCTGGGTGGGAACATGGGCGGTGTTTTTTTTTTCTTTTTTTTGGTTTTGTTTTATTTTTGTTGTATATCGTATTGTAAATGCTATTGCATAGCATCTTGTACTTTCATGTAAATGCTGTTGTACTTTTATTGAATAAATCTCATCTGGTGCCCGTTGCGGGAAGACTCGAAGGGTGGGCAGAGGCAGTAATGCCATCGTTGGTGGTCTTCTGTCCTTCCGTTTCAGTGGAGCCACTTAGATATAAGAAAATAATTAAAAAAAAATAATTAAATAAAGAGATATAATTAAAAAAAAGTCTTGGGACGCAAATAAGACGCAATCGTATACCTGATTGCAAACTACCCATGGATAAAGAGATCTCCAAAAGGGAACGTGCTTTCTCTATGTATGTTGGCAGTGTTGAAGGCACAGAGATAACTGCAGTCGCCTGGAAAGACAATAAAATACTTGCTTCCAGTTTTGTGGGTGAATAAACGATACGTTACCATTGATCGGCCAAACAGAGTCGGAGAATACAACCGTCATATGGGCGGACTTGATTTGATCGACAGCATCATGAGGAGATATTAAACTTCGAAGCAAAATATGGCAGGTCCGTACGTTCTATCATTTCTTGGATCTTGCCATGTCCAATGCCTGGTTGCTATACAAAAGAGTATGCAAGATCAAGAACATAAAAGGGAACATGATGTCGTTAGCCGATTTCCGCGAAGAAATTGCCTCCGTGTTATGCAAGATCGGGAAAAAAGCAAATATAACACGGCAAACCGGAACCGAAGATTGAACCGGAACTCCAGCAGCTGTTGGAGGAACAACATTGGTTGGTGATTGGCCTGTATCGGCTGAGAAGAGGACCCGGTGCAAGTAT
Source organism: Phosphuga atrata (assembly GCA_944588485.1). NCBI lineage: Eukaryota > Metazoa > Arthropoda > Insecta > Coleoptera > Silphidae > Phosphuga > Phosphuga atrata. The sequence continues at coordinate 28,005,720 of OX155901.1, read as the reverse complement.
CCTCAGTGTGCTGGCGTAATACAAATTGTGTGTGAAAAGTGTGGCGTAGCATTATGCTACAATAAACAAAACAATTGTTTTTGATCTTTCCATACAGCTTAGAGGACCAGTTTGCAACAGTGTAATATATCTCTCACACTCCCTTATTTTTCATTTAATTCGATTTCTAATTAAATCAAATATACAAAAAATACGTGCATTTGTATTTATTAAAAGCTACCATAAAATCATCTATCTGAAAAATTTTACAAAGTTGAGATATAAAGGGTTAAGGAGAGATCAGTCCCGAGTTGAGGATCACGTTCACACTTATAATCATATATTAGATTATAATCATTATTACTTCATAATCATTTAATATTATATCCCAGGTTTCTTTCTGTAATAGGTTCTCTAACTTCTAATAATCGATTTTTGTTGTGATTTTTTTTCTATTTTACGGAATTTTTGTTTTTTTTGATGTGTAATCTGTAATCTGTGATGTAATGTGTAATCTGTAACAATAATGATCTGTAATGCCATACTTCAGAATATATGAATTAAAAGTCAACTTTTGGTTATTGTTAGATTCTTTAATATGTGATCAATGCATGATTCAGTTTCAGTTTAAAATGATAAGCTATATTTTAACTACCTATATATTAAATATAATAAGTTAAGTCTTATATAATAGTTAAGTCCACCTTCGTGGCACTCAACAAAAACCATAAAAATAAAATTATTGTTTTTAAGATCATGTCCTCCCACGAATTTCACCTTGTCGTGGTGCGGGGGCTTAGCTTCGTGCTGCCGTTTGGACGTTACTGATGCGAGGAGCATTGCCCAGGCGGGGCGACTCGTGTCGGGGCGGACTCTGGGTGCCGAACAACGAAGAACTTCTAATAAACAGTTCCTGGCAGAAACGGGGTGCCCTAGCTGGATGACTGCTGTCTAACTCTTCCTGACTTACGGCAGACATCCACTTACTTCCCTTTCTATACTGTCACGGCCTCACTTGGCCTAACTCTTGTTCACTTCAGATCTAAGGATCTTCTGTAATCTATCTTTTACGCCTTCAAACCCTAATCCAAGCTGTAAGCTACCGTGGTGATGGATGAATGGCACTGGGGTGATTTCAGTGTCTTAAACCTTGGGAGGGGGCAATTCTCAGAGGGGGTACCGCGAGAGATATTGTCCGTACGACCAAGGAGGCGGTTTGGTTTCCAACTGAACTCCTTGGAACGAGGGAGCCAGCTAAAATACTCCCCCTACTTAAGGCCCAAAACAGGGGCTTAAACGTAGAGGAATGGAGCATTGTCCGCAGCAATGCGGATCCTAAGGGAACCACTTTGGTTCTCTACATAGATTCCGCATCCCTGAGTGAGCTGACCAAAAAGGGCTGCAAAGCCTATTTTGGTCTAAATCAGCTCACTTTCAGGATCATAGGGAAGAGAGCGGAGCGGCCCACTGATGGAGGTACTTCAGATCAACCTTCAGCATAGTGCGGCTGCCTCTGCCTCCCTATGCAGAATCTTAGCTGCTGGCGCCATCAGCATAGCCCCGATCCAAGAACCCTGGTTAAACAGAGGCAAAATAATGAGTCTGGGTGAAGCTAGGGGTAAGTTAATCTATGACTACTCCTGTGACAATATCAGATCCTGCATTTATGCTAGGAATGATATTGACATATTAACGTTACACGACCACTGTTTCAGAGATCTTGCCACAGCAAAAATCAGGTATTGTGACCTCTGCGTACCTACCATACGATGCACCTGAACCACCTACCACCTACCGCAGAACTGGAGCGCCTGGTGAAATACTGCGAGGTTTCCAATCTCCAGATCCTGGTGGGGATGGATGCCAACGCCCAAAACGTGCACCAAAACCAACAAAAGAGGTAAGTCTTTGCTTGGATATTTAGTGTCTATGAATCTGGTAATACTGAATGTCGGTAACAGGCCCACCTTTCAAACAAAACGACGGAAAGAGGTTATTGATACCTACCGCAGAACTGGAGCGCCTGGTGAAATACTGCGAGGTTTCCAATCTCCAGATCCTGGTGGGGATGGATGCCAACGCCCAAAACGTGCACCAAAACCAACAAAAGAGGTAAGTCTTTGCTTGGATATTTAGTGTCTATGAATCTGGTAATACTGAATGTCGGTAACAGGCCCACCTTTCAAACAAAACGACGGAAAGAGGTTATTGATATGACGTTGGCGTCCTTATATACAAGTGCACTAGTGAGTAAGTGGTATGTGTTCGAAGAACCGTCGTTGTCAGACCATCGATACATCTTTCTGGAGGTCAACGCCGTTGACAGGACAGAGGATGTGCATCGTAATCCATGCAAAACTGACTGGGAGCACTATAAGGAAGTGCTAAAGATACATACAAGTGTGTTAAGTTCGAACATAACCAATCCGCATGATATTGAAGAAACCTCCACTCTACTTCAGGAGGCTATAAAATAATTCTTATCATGACAGCTGTCCTCAAGTGAAGCGAAGCAGGAAACGAGAAGTTACCTGGTGGAGCAAGAAACTTGAACAGAAGAAAAACAAAACGAGAAAGCTCTACAATAGAGCTAAAAAGACAGGGATGTGGACCGAATATACGGCTACACTCACTGATTATAACAAATCTGTACGGAGGGCTAAAAGGGAGTCCTGGAGGAAGATGTGTGAGGATGTCGAAAGTACATCTGAAACAGCAAGACTCCAGAGACTTATAAAGAACCCGTTAAATCCGGTTGGTACTATCAGAAAACTAAACCGAAACCACACAACCAATGGGAAGGAAACTATGGAAGTTTTACTCCAAGCTCACTTCCCAGGTTCCTATGCTGTACGCTCTCAAACAAGAGGGACGAGGTGTGACTTGCAGGTGTCCAAGAGGGTTGTCCCAGATTAAAGAATTGAATGGGCCATAAATACATTTGTCCCATACAAATCTGCTGGCCCGGACAATGTCTTCCCCGCCCTTCTGTGGCAGGGGAGGGAAACGCTGGTGCTAATACTGTTCAAGCTATACAGGGCAAGTCTGGCATCAGGCTATGTGCCAACTCGCTGGAGGCAAGTAAAAGTGGTATTTATACAAAAAGCCGGGCGTCTAGATTACACCCAGGCTAAAGCGTATTGACCAATAAGCCTAACCTCCTTTCTATTGAAAACGTTAGAAAAACTGGCTGAAAAGCATCTGAGGGAGACCTGCTTGTTAGACAGGCCCCTACACTCTAATCACCATGCCTATCAACCAGGAAAATCATGTGAATCTGCTCTACACTATTAGTGGTTAGAATAGATAACACACTAGAAAACAAGGAATTGGCGCTTGGCGCCTTCCTTGATATCGAAGATGCGTTTGACAACACCTCCTTCGACAGTATAGCCAATGCAGCCCGCAGTCATGGTGCAAATAAAACATCAATCAGATGGTTTAAGTCCATGCTACAGGGTAGAAATGTAGAGGCTACAGTAGCGGGTGACACAATGCGGGTAGCTGTCATCAAGGGGTGTCCTCAGGGTGGGGTTCTATCTCCACTCCTTTGGGATATGGTTGTTGATAGCCTGCTTGTGTCACTAAATAATAAAGGATTTTACACCCAAGGCTTTGCGGATGACATAGTCATCCTCATCAGGGGTAAATTTGCCACTGTAATAGCAGCGCTTATGCAAGAAATACTGAACGAGGTGGAGAGTTGGTGCAAGGGTTCGACCTTCGGGTCAATCCCCAAAAATCCACTCTAGTACCATTCACTAGAATGAGAAAAACGGATGGGCTAAATCCCCCAATTTTTTATAACGAACATCTAAAGGTGAGTGATGAAGTCAAATATCTAGGTGTAATCCTGGATTCCAAACTGACTTGGAATCAACACCTAAAGAAAGCTACCAACAAGTGTAAAATGGCACTTATGATGACCAAAAGAACACTTGGAAAATCATGGACTAAAACCAAGCATGGTATACTGGCTATACACTATGGTAGTTAGACCCATTCTGACATATGGCTCCACAGTATGGTGGACCAAAGTGAAGCAAAAACAGGCCATCAGAGAACTTTCCTATGTTCAAAGACTGGCCTGTTTAGCAATTACGGGAGCGATGAAAACCGCCGCAACTACAGCTCTGGAGGTGATCCTAGGCCTTCCTCCCCTGAATATCTTTATCATGGGCGAGGCAAGGATGGGAGCTTTCAGATGCATATGCAATGGCACATGGGAATCTCTGGCGAGGTCAGGACACACCATGATAACGAATGTCATATTAGAATCGTACCTCAATATAGAGGGGGATTCGATGCCCAAAAGGCTGTTATTCGATCTACCCTTCAAAACTCATCTACGATGGACAGAAGGCAATCAAATAACCACTTGCCAAGGAGGACTGGATTGGTATACAGACGGCTCCAAAAAGGACAGTGGTACTGGCGCAGGAATCTATGGACTGTCCCTGGGGTGCAGCCTATCTGTACCCCTGGGGACACATGCCACAGTATTCCAAGCAGAAATACACGCTACCATGGTCTGTAGCCGTGAAAATTTGAGAATGGACTACAAAAGCAGAAACATCCGCATTTTCACGGACAGTCAGGCTGCGATCAATGCTCTAGCTTGTAACGAAATCAAATCCAAGACAGTTTGGGACTGTCTTCAGGAGCTAAAAGCCCTGGCAAAGCATAAAAAGGTCACACTCGCTTGGGTGCCTAGCCACACGGGACTGGTGGGTAACCCAATGGCGGATAAGCTAGCAAAATATGGAGCCTGCAAGGCAAACATCATTGCTGAAAGCGGACCCTACATTACCAAGACCACGACCCGAAATAAAATCTGTAAATGGGTAGCAACTAAGCACAGTCTACAGTGGGTCAATTTGAATGGTCTGACACACAGAAAACGAATGTTAGTAAACCTATCGGAAACTCTAACTGCTGAAATCCTGCAACTGCCAAGGAAGCAGATCGCAATTGTGGTAGGCCTACATACAGGACACTGCCCTCTACGAGAACACCTGCATAAAATGGGTATCTCGAAGGATGAACCTTTATGCAGGTTATGCTACGAGGAGGACGAAACCGCACAAAAAAAAACATGGAAAAACATGGCACATAGAATCCTGGACCTAATGGAGGGACTGGATCTATTTGCATGAACGAAACAATGTGGGGAAATGTAACAGGCCAATGGGCCGCAGTGTTTTATAGGCTAATCTCCCTGGACCCACATTGGTTAGAGGAAAAAAAAAAGATCATGTCTTTCCGATACCTTAAGTGGATAGCCATCTGTGGACGCGTTTCAAGTAAAATAACTTACAAATGACATATAAAATAAAATAACTTACAAATTTCATGTGAGATTTGTTTTGGTAGTCCTAAAAAGGCTCAAAAATTGTTATAGAGCTCCGGAAGGGCTGAATATATTTATATATTCAGGCTGTGTTCCGTTTGTTTTAAGTTTGTATGATTATCTATAACATAGGATGAAGAATGGTTTCACCAATTCTATCCTAAATATAATAGTTTACAAAATAATGTACTCTTACAATTAGTAAGAGTTTGTAGATTAGACATAGGCAACACATATTGTACTAAATGCAAATAGTGCGCAATCGTCAGTTCCAATATGTCGGATTGTTTACAATTTAATCCATAATATCAACAAATGATTGTTTACAAAAGTTATAAGTAAAAATTCACAAATCATTTGGTTAATATGGAGTTGGATTTTAGCAAAATATGCAGAGTTTGTTTAAAAGACGGCCAAATGATGTCAATATTCAAAGTGAATGTGTCCAAGAAGATGATGGCCTGTGCCTCAGTACAGGTAATTTAGTCGACATAACTTGTTATGAATAACAACAAAACTGAAATTGCCCCCGCGTTTAACTAACTTGCTAAACTGCAATCACTTAGTTTCTATATTCTCAAACCGCTGCTGATAACACGAAACATTGCATTTATTAGTTTTGTTAACAATAACAATGATAATGAAACCTGAAAGTATTAAATATTTGTTTAATTTATCACATACATGTGATGCTCTCATAAAGTTATCTGATTTTGTTGAGCATCAAACACTTTATCATATCAACATTTCATGTTTACAAACTTTATTTGTCTTTTCATCTAAAAAATATATTATTTTATCCCTGAATATTATAACTGCATCTTTTTGCAGACTTTTAATTAATCTCAATGAATCTATTTAAATATTAAGTAAAATATTCCTATAAAGTAGAAAGAAGAAAACACTTGAATCAAGTGATGACATTTATTCACTTGATTCAAGTGTTTTCTTCTTTACTCATAAGTCAGTATTGTAATGACTGTTTGCTGTGGATTCTTCATTTAAATCAGGAATTCTCATTGGGGGCCATGGACATTTTGAATAGGGTCCATAGAATTTGAGAGGTCTATTTGGGGTTGATGAAGGATTTCCTGTTTTAAATATTACTTAATTTTATCTACAGTCTACTTTGCAAAAAGACATAAGTCCTGAACATGAATCTTTACAGGAGAGACAAAAAAACTGATTTTGTCTAAATGGCTAAATTACACACTTTTTTGTTTTCAATGCTTCTTAGACGAGTGTTGCTTAAATAACTTTGCCTATCTAGTATAAAATGACTTTAATGAGAATTGGTTGTTATTGGTCGATATTAATTAAAAGTCTACAATAAGATAATTGTAATCTATGCAATTATATTACTAACTAATGCAATTCATCAGTGATATTTTCATATCATAGAGACTTGGTAATGAAATCCATAATTAACACATATCTTTGATTTTTAATTTGATTTTATGTAGAGATCTCTATTAGTTCTATTATTGAGGGAAACAGTGATTTATATCTGAAAAGTATCAGCCTTTCACTCAGTCACTCCGTTCTTCTTTGGGATGTGACAATCTCTTGCCTCCATTCCTTCCTACCCAGCGCTGCATCCTTCCATCCAGTTACGCCCATCTGTCTGCAGTCAGAGGTCACCTCATCTTGCCATCTACTCCTCAGTCTTCCTGGGGGTCATGAGCCTTCCATCTTCTTCTCATAGATCTGGCGAACTATTCTGGGAGCATCCATTCTAATCACATGTCCTGTCCATTGCAGCCATCTCACTTTCATGATGTTCACTACCCTTTGTGGATAGCTAACTTGTACAGCTCATGGTTTGATCTGAGAACCCATCTTTGAGTTTCCTGGTCTAACATGGATCTGAAAATATTCCTGTACACCTTGTTTTCGAAGACTGTAAGCTAGCTCGTGTTCCTTCCTTCTGGTCGCACTCCATGTTTTGGTTCCATATAGCAGTACTGGTCTGGTGATCATGTATAGATTTAGTTTGGTTTGCAGTCACGTTTTCTCTCTGTAGTAGTATTATGTATATTTATTACCCTTTACGGGTTTATAAATTGATTCCAAAATTTTTACATCACCCAATACATATATAAATAAAACTAATATAGTGCATAGTATAAATAAAAATTAAAAGAGAAAAGAAAAAATAAAAATTCAAAAAAAGAAACATATGCTAATCAAACTAAAAACAAAAAAAAGGAAGTCACTAAATTCCTATCCCTAAACCGATTACCTGCTTCCCACCCAACATATTGCTCTTCTTCTCTCCTCAACTTTCTTCATACAATCTATCCTTCCATCCTCGTTTAAAATCTCTTTCTCTTATTTCTGTACATACGTTCAGCAAGTGCTCTATTGTTTCCTTGTTTTCTCCGTACATCCTGCATACTCTGTTCCTATCCTCCATCCAAAATTTATTCTCTCTCTCTTCATTTCCACATCTGAATCTTGCTACTGTCACTCTCTCTTTTCTACTCTCTCTTCCTAGGTACGTTGGCAGTTCTTCCGTTATTATTTTTTCATATTTCCCATTGTACCTAGACTCTGTAATTCTTGCTCTCTGTCATTACTCTGCCTCTCTCTCTCTCATTTCTTCTATCTCCGCTCCTGCATACCTGTTTCTAGATATGCCTCCCTCTCTTTCCACACCTACTTTCCTATTTCTTTCCTTTTTTCTTTGAGGCACTCTTGCAGAATTCTGAACTCTCCTCTCTCTATCACTCTCTCCTCAAAACTTATTGCTCTCTTTCCTGCTTCTATTCTCATTCCATCTCTCTTTGTTTCCTCCATCACTATATACCCCAGAGTCTCTCTACCTATTCCTAGCACCCATTTCAAATATTTTTCCTTGCACTCTTTCCAGCCCTTCTTGCTCTCTCCATCCCCATATTTCCACTTCATACATCATCACACATTTCACCAGCCTATCAAGCATCATCACTCTCCTTCTATAGTCGTGTCCAAATTTTCTCTCTCCTATTCCCCATACCGCTCCTAGTATTTTATTAGCTTTCTTTACTAGCTCTGTCATGTGTGCTGTTTATGTATTTCTATCATTAAACACGTACCCAAGGTATTTAAATTCTTTTACTTCTTCAATTTTCTCCTTCTCCCATCTCACTCAATTACTCTTCTCCTGCCACCCCCTTTTCTAAACACCATCATCTTGGACTTCATTCCCCCATTCTCCCTTCATTCTCCCCATTCACTGTCAGCTTTTTCCTCCTCACATATTTCTCCATGTTTCTTATCATTTCTTTCATTCCCTTCTCGTCTCTTGCTAGCAGCACCAAATCGTCCGCGTAGGCTAGGGACCACACTTTTTCTTTGCCCACCACAACCCCACCCATCTGCGCCTTGCTGAACATCTCCTCTATGTCTCCAATAAACGCTGCAAACAGGCTGGGGCTTAGTGGGCAGCCTTGTCTCAATCCCTTATGAGTATTAAAACCTTCGCTCACCCTTTCACCAATTCTCACTCTACTTATTGTCTCTTCATAAATCTCTTCTAATTTTGATACCAGATGCTCCTTTATCCTTTTCTTTCTCAGGCATTCCCACAGTGCCTCTCTTGCCACATTATCAAAGGCCACCTTCAGGACCACAAATAATGCATATATCTTGCCACCCCTCTTTTTTATCTCATTCCCTACTACTTGATTCAAGATGTATACATTATCCATGGTCCCTCTCCCTTTCCTAAATCCCGCCTGCCCGTCTGGTATCACACCCCGCTCCTTCATTTCCTTTGTCAATCTCTCTTCCACAATCATTGCATATATCTTATATGCCGTATTGAGCATGGTGATCTATTATTGAGCATGGTGATATAATTACTTGCTGTTTCCCTTTCTCCTTTCTTATATATGGGGCATATTATCCCCTCTTTCCACTCCTGTGGGAAGCCCTCTCCCTTCCACACTCCATTCATTATTTCTAACAACCTGTCAGTTTCCCTTTCCATTTCATATATCCACGATTCATTCTGTATACCATCCCTCCCCAGTGCCTTTTTCTTTTTCAGTTTACTCAGTTGTTGTTCTAATTCTTCTCTTGTGATCTCTTGTATTTCTCCCACTCTGTGTTGACCCTTCTTCTTTTCTTGTCTGATTTCATCACCACCCAGCAGCTCACTGAAGTACTTTCTACATTCCTCCATAGTAATTCTATTACTCACTCTTTCTACTTTTTTCTTTCTTTCCATATTTATGTATTTCCATACCTTCCGTCTTCTTCCGTCTTTATGCCTTTCATCTTTAGTTCTTCTTCCATCCGTTTCTTTTGCTTCTTCTCTTTGCATACTAATTTGTACCTCTTGCAAGAGAGCATTTGTACTCTTCCTTAGTTGCTTTTCCTCTTTTCCAATTTCTTAATTTCTTTCTTACTGCTTGCTTCCCTTCCCTGCATTCTTTATCCCACCATTCCTTTTTCCAAGACCCCACCTTCACTCTTGTCTCTATCACTTCACTTCCAATGGCATATGATCTGACTCGACTCTTTCTCCCACCTTGAATTCTTCTATTTCATCCCATGCTTCTTCATTCACCATAACATAGTCAATAACTGTCTCCCCTCTTGGTCCGATATATGTGTACTCCCCTTTCTCATTTCCTATGCTGTTTCCATTAAGTATGTCCCACCCTCTTTCTTCTACTAGACTAATCAGTAGTCTCCCTTTGGCGTTTTCTGTTGCATCTTTTGTTGGTCTTCTTTCTATTGTTGTTTGTTCTTCTATCCGTATTCCTTTTTCCCCAATTCTTGCGTTAAAATCCCCCCCCAATCACCAGAGTTCCCTCATCTTGGTCTTTTACTCGCTCTCCTATCATTCTCTTTGTTTGTTTCATACTTCTGCTGTATATTTTTATAATTCTCCATTTTCTCTGTCTACTTTTCACCGTTCTTTCCATAATCCCTCTTTCTTCTTTTGCTTCGGTTCTGTTTTCTTCTTCCAAACCCTTTTTCAGTCCCATTATTATCCCCCCTTTAGCTCTCCCTTTCCTGCTTACCCCTTCTGCAAATTGACACTTCTACTTAAACTCTTTCAGCATTATTTTATCCAATTTTTCCCACCCCTTCTCTTCCACCCACGTTTCTACCATTCCTAAAACTCATTGTCTTTGTTCTTTATCCCCGCTGTGTTCCAGTATACTATTCTTAATTGCTCCTTTTCTTCCTTATTCCTCTCCGTGTTCGTTTTCCGTTTTCTGCCCTGTCGTCTTTTCCTTGTGCTCTTATTTAATTTTTTTTTGTATTTAACTCCCCCGTCACCACCGTCCTTTTTGTCGCTCTTCTTTGGCTAGCGCTCTTAATTCCTTCGGTATGTCTCTTTCCTTCTTCGTCAGATCGTCTTTTATGTATTTTTTCTCTTAGTTTCCACTTATTTTCCATAACTTTCCGCTTTTCACCCCAGCTCCCAAGTTCCGCCACCAACTTTTTCCTCCACTTACTTTATACATCTCTTTCACCGTCACTTCTACCTCTAATTCTGCCTTTATCCATTTTTCCAGATTCTTCTCGTTCTCACATTCCCCTTCGTCCAGTCCCGTTACTACAATGTTCTTATTTCTCATTATTTTTTCCTTCTCTTCCATTTTCTCCTCCAGTCTTTTCATTTTTTCATTTAGTTCCATCTTTTCTCTTTCCCATTTTTCTTCCTTTTCACGCATCATATTTTTCAAATGTTCCATTTCCCGGCTCATCTACCGATTCTCTTCCTTTATCTCCGCTATATCTTCCATAATTTTTTTCAGCATCTTCATTTCCTCACCCATTTCCTTTTTAGCCGGTGATCTTTCCAGTTTCTTACTTTTTAGAAAGGGGTTAAATCTTTCTTCTGACTCTCTTCCCTCTTCTCTTTTTCTTTTATAATCTTCGTCTCGGTCGCTTTCACTATCACTTTTTTTCATTTTTTCTTTTTCATTTTTTTTCCTTATCGCGCGCCGTAAAAACACGCGTCACAATAAAAAAACTCAATCCGCAAAACCCGCTTCACAAAACACGTCCGCTCCGCTCAACCGCTCGAATTGGAATCCAATTTCTCTCTGTATGACCATGTATTCTGTCTTCTCTTCAATATTTTTTAGATCTATTTTAACAGCGGTTTCATTTAATTTCCTGAATAGAGTTTTAATTTCTCCTTGATTACTTCCTATTAATACTATGTCATTTGTATAAGCGAGGATTAACGGAGACGGCACCTAAAGAAGGAGAATAACCTGAGATATTAAGATCTAATTAAAAACCAAAGGTAAGTGTTACTTATGGATTTCATTACCTAATTACCTAATTTATCAACTAATGAAAAAAAATCACATCAAATACTTTTGAGTAGTAAAAGCGAAATCCTAGAAACCCAGATAGAAAATTATCAGGAACATTGACAGGAAAAACCCTGCAGGAAGTACTGAAGGATGAAATAGTGTACCTCTAGTAAGGAAGTATAAAATACAACTTAAAAAAAACTACCCCTTATTGCAGTCTTTTTCAACCGGGGGTGCCGCAAAAATTTAATTAATTAATTAATTACAATTTCTAGGAAATTTACTTCAGTATAGTTCAAGATATCGCACAGTGGGGCCGAATGCATGATTTCCTGGCAAAAATTATTTTGTCATCTTTTCTTGAAATCAACCACAAAAAATATTTTTATCAAGATCCGGAATTGGGTCTTTAGGACACTTTGTATGTGTTTCAACGAATTTTTTTCCATAAATTTTACTTGATCTTCTAGTGTAATACAGTTAGATTGTCTCATTTTATCAAATAAGGTTTTTTTCACCAAAAAACACTTCTGTGGAACCAGATCCTTAAAAAAAAAATTGCATAGATATATCACCCAAAAATTTACAAAAAGATTTTTCATTTTACAGGACCGCATGGTTTAGAGCGTCAAAAAATACAGTTCTCCCAATTTTTTTTGGGGAAAATGGCTAGTGATATCATCACCTTCCTTTTTATGTTTTAGACTGTAGACTACCTATTTCGGTTCTGCGCTGTCAGCAGTTAGATCAAATCTCATTGATTACATCTTGATCATTGTTTTGCTATATAAAAATTCAAGGATAACGTTGAAATTATAAATAAACTATGTGTGTAAATAGAACATTGATATCACTAACCATTTTTCCACAAAAAAATCGTGAAAACTTGATATTCTTTTGCGCTCTAAACCAATATTATCTCCAATTGGCGATTAATTTTTTAAATTAATCGTGAACAACTAATCCAAAAACAAACAAAAAAGCAACTGCAAACATGATATGCACTGATGTCAACTAAATTCGTACAAATATGTTTACACCCTTAAATTGTAATTTTCTTTTACGCATCTTTGTTAATTAATATTATAACATATTACTAAAAATCATACAATTAAAATTTAAAAAATCATATATAGTAACCTGTAGGTAAGGATGCCAAACTGGTAAAACTATTAAATCTGAGCCGCGATGGTTACTTCTGAAATGAACTTTAGCTTCAGCAGCTTTAGCCAAGTCTAGTCGCTGAAAACAAATGCTAGATCGCGGCTGCTTGATAGCATGCGGTACATGTGAAACATGTACATATCAAGAATTAACATGTTCACAAGGTTTTTCGAAAAATCATTGCAGATCTCGGCGAGCGTATACATCAGCAATGACTTTTCGCAAACCTTGTGAACGTGTTAATTCTTGACATGTACACATATATAGTTTTAAAAAATTATATATTACACTTCGTATTATTATTCACAAACGTTGTATTTATCAATTAATATTCAAAACTTAGTTAAAATAATTTTTGCCAAGAATTCATAGATTTGGACCCGTCATGTGTTGTCCGGTGTAGTCCGGTTTATTTCCAGCTTTTTTGCATTAAAATGTTACTTCACTAGTACTGGTAACCTTGTACTGGTACCATATCTTTGATAAGGGGCGGTAATGGTACCACATCAAGAAGATGAGGGGCGGGAACTAGGGGGGAACGTAATCTAACAAACCTATCATTGGAAAATGATAAACCAACCTAACCCAAATTTCAAGAAGTTTACAAACCACAGAGGGAATTGTCCTTGTGATTGTTATCTGTAAGGTCTCTGGTTGTGGCTTCTTTGGTTTCCCTAATTACTTTTTCCAGAACAATGCTGAAGAGAAGTGGGGAGAGCGCATCGCCTTGTTTTAGTCCAGTTCTGTTTTGAACACTGTCTGATATGGAGCCACAGTGTGTCACCCTGCTCACTGTTCACTGTCTTTTCTTTACACATTTTGATCAAGCTGAATAGTTTCTGTGGGATTCCATAATCTGCCATGATTTCCCAATACTCTTTCTCAGTGGACTGAGTCGTAGGCCTTTTGAAAATCAATGAATAGGTAATGGACGCTTTTGTTGTATTCCCAAACTTTTCCATTGATTGTCTTGATACAAAATATGTTGTAGATCTGTTTTTACGGAAAACATTCTGATAGTCTCCTATTATGTCTTCGACGTATGGAATTAGTCGTCGTAATATAATGTGCGACAGTAATTTGTAAGCTGTGACAAGTAGGGATATTCCTCTGTAATTTCTTCAGTTTTGCTTATCTCCCTTATGTATTGGGACCATAATCGCTTCCTTTCAATCATCTGGTATTTGTTCCTAATGCCATATTTTCAGGATATGCTGATTGCAGTTTCTTATGGAGCTTCTCACCCCCATATTTCAGTAATTCAACTGGTATACCATCAGAACCAGCAGCTTTATGGTTTTTCTGTTTCGTCAGACTGCTGATTACCTCTTTATATGAGGGATCATTGATGAATTGCTTCTACTGCTGTTTTGCATGTGTCATTGAACCATTTCTTCTTCTTTTATTCCACTTTTGGTAGTGTGGTTTTAGCTGATTTTTTTAATCACCTCCTTGGTATCCTTCCACAGTCTATCAATATCTGTAGTTTTACCTTCATCCACTTCTCTTGCTTCATCAAATACATCAAATCTGTTGCTCACTTCCACTTGATAAGTTTCAGGATTTGCCTTTAATGCTTGTAGATTATACTGCGTTGCGTGCCTTTGTTGTTGTTTGTGGTATGTTTTCAGTTTCACATCCATGGATGCAACCACCAAATTGTTGTCAGAGCCTATGTCAGCTCCCTGATAGGTACAAATATCAGTGATGGCGCTTCTGTGTCCGTTTGAGATTAGTACATCGTCAATGTGGTTTGCTGTCTTTCCATGTGCTGAATACCATATTTCTTTGTTTACATCCTTGTATGGGAAAGTCGTACTCCTGACATTCATGTTTTCTTATTCTGCAAATGAGATCATTCTAAGCCCATTTTCCGAGATTTCTTCATGAAGGCTTTACCTATCGTCGGTTGCCGGTGTTTCTCTTTTCCTACTTTGGCATTAAAGTCTCCTAGTACAATCTTTGTCATGTTGTGGCACGCCTTTATACACACTCTCCAGTAGTTCATTGAAGCTGTCTTTCTTTAACATTTGTAGGTGCATGTACATTGATAATGCATATATTAAACCATCGACCTTTATCAGCCTTTCTGCTATACTAATTATATAACTAACTGATATTCATTAAATGAAACTAGAGTCGGGAAAGAATTGAAATTTATGAATTTAAATGAATTATAAAATAAACTTATAAAATCTAGTATAAAATGACAATAATGAGGCTATAATTATCAATGTTTGACTTATGTTTTTCAATTCAGGAAGTTAAACAGACTATCAAGATTTTGCTTGGGAATTAGATGTCCCCATAAGAAAAGCTCTGTAGGTTAGGTTCAATTTACCAAAAATCAGACTTACTTCCTCCTGCAAGTAGACCATTGATATGTAATTATTACATAATAATAATAGTTGTAAGGCTGAGAATCAATGATTTAAGGCTATTAAACCTGCTAAAAGTATCTTGTCGGCCTCGTAGTCTAGAGTTAGAGTGAACAAATCTGGAAGTCCCGGGTTTTATTCCAGGAGTGAATGTCGGCATTTTTATCAGAAGACAAATGAGTAATTAATTAACTCCAATTAAAATAACACCTAGGTTTCTGGGCCTATAAAGTGAAAAATATGGGCAAAATATAATAGGCCACTTGCCCGCGGTATTGGATAGGTTAATAAACTGCTATCCACATTAGACCAAACTTAAAAAAAGGTTGGGAATCACAGATTTAAGTCTATTAAACCTGCTAAAACTATCTTGCCTTCGTTTATAAGTTTTTCACCACCTGGCTTTACCATCACGCATTAAGCCAGTGGCTCATAGAGTCATTTTCATTGAGTCGCACCCCTGACTGAAAAACAAATAATTGTTGCACCCTCGACTGAAAATCAAAAAATCGTGGCACTCCTGACAGAAAAATAATTAAAAATTGTGGCAGCCTTGTCCAGCGTCGGATCAAGTATCTGAATAAGGGTGGGTGTTAATGGGCCAGGTGATTTTTTTGCGAAAAGGAATATCACGTTTGGACGTGATACGCTGGGGTGGGAAGAAAAATTTAAAAAATGACAATTTAAAGTAGCATTTTAATGTAAAAAAGCTGAAAATGAACTGACGTTATCTTGAACTATACTTAAGTGAATTTCCAAGAAATTGCCTAAACTTTGCAGCACCCCAATTGTGGCGCCCCGGTAGAAAAACACTGCATAAAGGTGTAGTTTTTCTTAAAGTGGTATTTCATCCTTCATTACTAGAGGTACACTATTTCACCCTTCAGTACTTTGCAAGGTTGTTCCTGACAGTGTTCCTAATAATTTTCTTCCTGGTTTCTAGGATATCACCTTTTCTATTCTAAAGTATTTGAAGTGATTTTTAGAAGATAATTTCATATCATAGAGACTTGGTAATGAAATCCATAAGTAAAAATTATCTTTGGTTTTTAATTAGATCTTATTATCTCAGGTTATTCTTCTTCTTTAGGTGCCGTCTCCGCTCCAAAGGTTGGCAGATCTAAATAGCTGGTTGTTGGTACAGCCAAATTACTTCCTAATATTTTTCAACCATGAGTTTCGTCTCCTTTCTATTTATCTCTTTCCTTTAATATTTCCCTGCATGATAACTTGCAGTATTTGATATGTCCTTTCATGATATGTTCCATATACAAAAGTTTCCTTTGTTTAATTGTCTGAATTACTTTTACTTTACTCATACGTGTCATCACTTCTACGTTGGTAATTTTCTCTACTTATAAAATCCTCAGTATTTTCCGATATATTCATAGCTCGAATGCCTCCAGTCTTTTTACCTCGATCGCTTTCAGCGTCCAGGTTTCCATCCCGTAGTATAGTATTGACAATACATAACATCTCACCAGCCGTATTTTCAATTCAATATTTCTCGGCAGATCTTAGGTTAGAGGTATAGATCTCGGCAGCAGAAAAATCTTTTCATTTCTGTAACTGTGCTTCTTGCCTGTTTTCATTGATGGGTGTACCTAGGTATTTGTATTCTGTATTCTATATTTTCAAGATTAGTTCCTCATCTCTCAACTTCGAAATTCGGGAATGTTGTTCTTCCATATTTCTAGTTTTTGTTCTATTTTGGTGACTATTTTCCCGTTGTCGTACAGAATATTGGGTTGTTTTCGGTCACTCGTGCGAGTTCTTCGACTTTTTGTGTATGTTGAAACTGTCACGTTTTGCTTGTAACTCTTCAATTTCCTCCCATTTTTGTTTAGTAGTACTCATCCTTTGCTTTTCTAATTTTTGTGTGGAGGGTTGTATTTCTTTATTTTGTTGATCACTTTTTCCTTTTACGCTCCTTCTCTTAATCATGAGATTAAGAATTTTCTTAGTTATCCATTCTTTTTTTTTGCTGTGCATTTTTCTTTCTTTAGAGTGGCTGTAGAGCGTTCCAATAAGGCTGATTTGACATTTCGTTTACGTTTCTACACTTTCGTAATTCTTCCTTGTTTTCTAGTGTATTCAAATGTTCCTTTTTGTTTACAGCTCATTTCGTATGTTTTGTTTCTTTAAGTGCTCTACATTTATCTGACTTTGTCTCTTCTTCGGTGTTCTTTTCAGTTTGATGTGCGCTTGAGCTATTAAGGGATTGTGGTCTGAAGAGACATCAGCGCCCAGGTAAGCCTTAGCAATTTTTATATCTCGCGCTTATTATGACGTAGTCTATTTGGAAGATGCAGCCGGCTGAGAAATGTAGTAGATTTGGCAGCGACTGCTAGAAGGACTGCTAGAAGGACTTTAATTTATTGGACTGGTGGAGACATGGATACAGGAAAAAGAGTGGGGGACAGCCAGGAGCAAACGATATAGATGGAAGATGCAACCGGCAGAAAATAGAAAAGGATTTGGTAGGGCGAGAATGGAAATATTACAGGAGTACATAACGCAATAAGTGAATCTAAAAGAATACGCGTCGAAACAGAAGGGGTTATGTTGAGGGAAATGAAGTTAGAAATTAACTAGTGGCAAGTGGCGGCAATATACAGTAATAACGGTTTTACATCAAGTGACGGTGTTCAAGACTAATACTGAAGATTTTAACAAATGATGAAACAAGACAGGAAATAAAAGGTATGGAAATCGGAATGAGAAGTGAGTCGGACCACATGGCGGTAATGCTGTTGTTGAAGCTGCGAATGAAAGATAAGGTAGGAAGGAAAAATGGGTGAGATAAGGTTGCATCAGATGAATGCAGTAGGAGACTAGAGAGAGAGATATTTGTGATCCCTGTCCTGTGGGGACTTATATGTATAGAGTCGTCACTTAATAAATTGTACTAGTATATCGCCTCTTTCACTTCTTGACTAACAATCGGCTATGTATTTGTCACTTCTCCCTTTGCCTACCTTCGCGTTAAAGACCCCCTTCGCGTTAAAGATTACTCTTGACTTTAGTGATTCAAGCATTTGTTTGATTAGTTCGTGGAATAGTTCGATTTATTCTTTAGGTTTGTCTGATGTTGGAGCATATATTTCTATTATGTTTAGTTTCCTTGAGTTGGTCTGTAGTTGTAAGAGTATGACTCGGTCTGTGATAGGGATGAAGTTAGTGACGGACGCCATAATATCTTTCCAGACAATTATTGCGATACCGTGTCTTTGATGACTATCTTCATTTCGCGAGGAGTGCAGCAGGCCTCTCTCTGTTGGGACTTGACCAAGACCTGGTTCCTCTTGTTTCACTAATTCCTAAGATGTTGACTTTCAGTCTTTGCATTTCGTGTATAACATTATATCTGGTTTTTAATTAGATCTTATTAGACTTATTGAGTGAAACAGTGAATTATATCTCGAAAGTATCAACCTTTCTGCTATACTAATTATATAACTAACTGATATTCTTTAAATGTACTTGAAACTAGAGTAGGAAACAATTATTATGGACACCAGAAATAGGTGGAATAGCTTAGTCCAAATGCTTGAGAGATTAAACCAGATAAAAAACTATGATTAACTGATACCTTGTCTGATATTGATATTCAGGATGTTGATTAACTACATTATTTCTGCACTTCTCCCAGGTTAGTTTATTTTGTTGAGACTACATACAATTTTTCTTTCAGTTGATGTGGTACTGCATAGACAAATATGTTTAGAACCCTTCAGTATTTACTCAACAGTGGAGAAATTGAAATTAGAAAATGCACTAGTGAAAGATAATGAAAGCTTTGCATAAGGAATGATTTTCAACACAAATATGCAAGCTTCAATAAATAATAATGAATGCATTATCTTAAATAAGCTGTTTCTTTATTATTAGTATCAGTCCAAAAGATAATTTAAATATTATTATTAATTCGATGGAATACTTAATCTAGAAATGAGTTTTTTTGCTCTAACACAGGGGTTCTTAAACTTATGTAGTCCGCGGACCCCCCTTGAACGAAAATTTGTTTGCGAACCCCTTTTTGAAGAACATTTTTAATTTCGTCTTCTTTAGACTTAATTTCATTAAAATAAGAGTGTTATATAAGAGAGAATATGAGTGTTCATTAAAATAAGTAAAAATAAGTTTCTAACGACATTGTCAATTTTAAAACTACAATTGCTATCGCCGAAATACCGCTGGAAATAGTGGCGTAAATACTCGATAATTAGTCCTCGAGAATGGCCTACTGCCGACCTTACCTCGGCGGCTATCTAAATGAAATCATATTCCATACTTAATCGAAATCGAACACTCTCTGAAATAAAATAAAACTGATAAACTGATAAAACGTTCATTTTCTTTCATTTGTCATCACTAGACATCGGATTATATGCACTATCAACATGCTAAAATATGCAAGCAAATATGCATTGAAAATGGGAGAAATATACACAAAAAAATGGGCGAAATGTGATTAAAATATGCACAATCAAAATACTATTTATTATTGGAATTTATTTATTTTTTACAATATACAGTTGTAGTTCCTGTGACAATATACAATTAAATATTTTTTTCTATTTTGTGTCTTTAATGGACTAATAACAGCATTCATCTGCGTGCTATTATGGCTCACCGAGGCTGTTATGAGTTATTTTTTTCAAGGTTGGCACTGAAATTCAGAGCTGTCAGTGTCAAATTTTCGGCGAGATAGTTTTTAGGTTATGTGATGTGTGTAAATCGCGAATACACAAATTTAATTAATTAATGGTAATAACAGCACTCGGCGAGCCATAACCACACGCATACGTTTGGTGTTATGAGTCCATTACAGACGCAAAATAGAAAATAGTATATTAAAGGACGAGAATAGTATATTAAAGACGAGAGAAAACGACGAGCGTAACGAGGAGGTTGTTTTTTTCTATTTTGCTTCTGTAATGGACTCATAACAGCACTCGGCTCATAACAGCGTACGGTTATGGCTCGCCGAGTGCTGTTATTACCAGTAATTAATGAAATTTGTGTATTCGCTATTTCCACACATCACATAACCTCAAAACTATCTCGCCGAAAATTTGCCACTGACAGCTCAGAATTTCAGTGCGATCCTTGAAAAAATTACAGCAACTCATAACAGCACTCGGTGAGCCATAACCGCACGCATATGAATGCTGTTATGTCCATTACAGATGGAAAATAGAAAATAGTATATGAAAGGACGAGTTCAGTAAGCGCGATTTTTCATCACGCGTCCAAGTTTAGAAAACTCGCACGTCGTTTTCTAACCTTGGACGCGTGCGAAACATCGCGCTTACTGAACTCGTCCTTTAATATACTATTCGATATTCTAGATGATATTCTGATGTTTGTCACTTAATATTAATTTGTAGGCTGAAAACGACCTCTTTACGCCAAGTGACGTTACTGTACAGAACTTGAAATTTGGCGTCACTTCTGCAAAAAACCTCTTCAGGCAGAGTTTGACTGGTGCCTTTTATAAATGCATTTACTTTCTTTATTCCTTCAAGGCCTGGGTTTTTATAGAGAACAGCATTTAATTTGCCACGGACCTTTTCTGATAGTGAACTCGGAAGGTCGTTGCTCTGTTCAATCAATATTTACAAGGCCTTGCACAGAGAAAGATTTTTAGTTTCTAGAGCCTCAATTGCTTCGGAAGTATTGCTGAAATGTGTTACAATTAGAGCAATATTTTGTTTGATTAAAAGAGCCTGAAATGCCAGCTGGCTTGAATTAATAGACTTTTTGATAGTTGAAATTTTCTTGTGCGCATGTCTCAATTTCCGCCATGTTATACGTCAACAAGTGTCCGAACTTTTTGACCTATAACTAAATATGTGCCCGAAACTTTCATATTCGCGCCTCTTCGACTTGGCGGATGCGCAAGCGCTTAACTAACCGTAAAAATGTCTATTGCAATGGCTTCTGAACTGTCAAATTGACCAACTAATTCTTTTATGGCCTCAATTCTAAGCATACAACACTACAGCTTTCGACCACGTTCCTCACCGCGTTAATATTGGTTCTGGAGGTAGTGCTAGGTTTGGTGGTCGCTCTTTATATTTTTGTACGCGCGATGGTGCTTTTAAAAACACTTTCTTTGTAGAGGAAATCAATTTATTGACTAGTGCAAGCCAGTAGTCGGGTTGCCCAGTGTGAGGTGCCCGCATGGCACGTCACTGGCTGCGACCTGCCACCGTTCCCGCCTAATACAAGAAACACTAGAAACACATTCAGCAACTGAAATAAGCACTATAAATGAAAAAGTACTAAAATTTGCAATAATGCTATGAAAATGGCGTTTTATGCATAAGCAAACATGCAAATGCATATAATCCGATGTCTAGTCATCACCCTATACAAATAATAATGTATATATACAAATAGAAATATTAATTGATTTTGCATAATAATAGCAGAGTCATAATTTATTTATTGCCTTAAAAAGCAAATCCATTTTTTAATAGTAAACCATCTCGCGGACCCCCGATGATGGTTCTGCGGACCCCCAGGGGTCCGCGGGCCCCAGTTTAACAACTTATGTTGTTTTTTGTTGTTTTGTATTTTTTTCAATCTTCCAGTACTGTAAAAGATTCAGCATTTTCGTTTATTTTTATTTAAAAAAACTAAAAATGTGTGCCATTTTGGACACGTGTGCCATCTTGGACACGCGTGGCATCTTGGACACGTGTGCCATGTTGGCTACGTGAACATGATTAGACGCGCGTGGATAATATTGGATAGTGCTGAAATGTTTGTGCTGTATGTGTGCTGTACATGTGCTAGATGATCATTGTTTCCCAAAGTGGTCCATACTCCTGAGGGTTTTTGGGAAGATTTAAGGGGTCCGTGATAAGTAAATTATTTTGGGGTTCCAAGAAAAACAACTGGGGTTCCGCAAAAAAAAATTTCGAAATTTTTCATAACTAAAAAATTACAATAATTTAATAAGTGATGTTTCCCGCTTAACCACACGGCGCGGATGGAATCGATCATGCATAGAATCACTTTTATATCATTTATTTAAGAATTTCTTTATAATTATTTCATTGAGTTCCGATTTCCGATACGCAGATTATACCATCATAGTAGCAAACACCTTGGAGAGCCTACAGAGTATAATAAACAAGGTCAAAACCACAAGCGGACCGGTATGGACTCACATTAAACACTTCAAAGACAAAATTCATGGTGATATCTAAAAACGAGAACCCACACCAAGATACACTAATACTTGGCAATGAACGCGTTGAGAGAGTAGAAAAATATGTCTACCTGGATACCCTCATAAAAGACGACTGGGATTACTCCAAAGAAATTCGTGCAAGAATAGAACAAGCGAAATCTTCTTTCTACAAACTAAAGAACATGTTCTTCTCCAGCGACTTGTCGATTCCTTAAAATCCGAATGTGCTATATCATGCCTGTTGTCTTATATGGCGTAGAGGCGTGGACATTAACATTGTCGATGCAAAATAGGCTGGAGGGTTTCGAGCTTTGGATATATAGACGCGCATATCATGGATCCATCATATCACAAATGAAGATGTACTCCAACAAATCGGTAAAAATAAAGAACTGCTCAACATCGTCAAAGAAAGAATGCTGCAATTAGGGATTGCAATCCGGTGTCATTTTCAATTCGGCCGGATCCGGTCGAATTTCAATCGACCCGATCCGGCCGGGTCGATTCTGTAAGATCGATGAAAATTCGGTTGACCCGATCAGGATATTTTTTTTTTTTTTTAAAAAAGGTACTCGTTATACACCGGTAAATACGGTAATTAATTTAAGAATACATTATTTATCTCAAAACCAATTTTGGTTTTGAAAAAAACCATGTGGCGCCATGCACACCAAGCATTTAAAGAACTTACTCATGCAACAGCGCGATTATTTTACCAAAAATTAGCATCACAGGGTCCGGTGACCGGAACCAGTATATTGGTATCGGATCCGGTCAGGGGTGGGCTGGAGCCGGCTCGGTCCGGATCGCGCGATCCGGTTGTTAAAATTTTTGAAACTCGGCGAGCCGCTTGTTAAAGTACCCCTAAAACAAGAAAATAAGCCATTTTCATAGTATGTTTATGCAAAACATGCACAACGCGCTGATGTGCCACACACTCGAAAACATATCATGTGCGCAAAGGTACACTACACACATCATGTGCGTACGTAAAATACGAAGTACTTGGCTCATGCTTGTGAGTGAGTCACAAGTTGTGAAGCTTCGGCACACTGCACATGGTATTGCCCGCTTTATTATTTCCTTCGTTACTTGTTGCAACTTTATTTTTTTTTTATAATTTGTTGGTTTTCCTCTTATTATTTTCGTAGATATAAAAGAATTGACGTCAACAATTGCCGAAAATATTTTTATGGCGTTTTACTGTCTTATCGACTATGGATTTGATAAAAATTATTTACAAAGAAATCTCATAGGAATCTGTTCAAAAGGTGCATCGACAATGTTAGGAAGAAAATCTGGAGTAGCCACAAAATTAACTGTAATGTGTCAAAATATAATCGTTTGGCATTGTTTGAATCACCGATTGCAATTGGCACTAGATGATTCCATAAGCGAAATTAAACAAGAAAATCATTTTAAAATAGAATAATAAAAATTGGTCGCCTTTTTGGACCTCGTTGGGCATCCTGTAGCTTGCGAGCAGCTACTGCTGTGTGGCGAGCATACCCAGCGTTGTATAAACATTTTATCCAGTCCATATCAAATTCAGGAATGGTCAAAAGATTAGCTAATACACTTTGTATTGAAGATTTAGCTTTAATGATAGATATCTTAGAAGAATTGTCAATACTATCCAATGCGCTTCAATCAAAACTTACCATATCTAAAGCCGATCAATTAATTAAGCGTTCAATAAGAGCTACACATGAATGATAATTTTGGTGTCTACGAAAATTTGATTACAATAATAAATTTGTAGCTCTTCCCAGAGAGCAATTATTAGATAGCGTGGCAAAGAATATGAAAGCAAGACTTTTATAGGCTAGTCATATAAATATGGATGAGGATAAGAATCTGAACAATTACACTGATAACTATGAAAAAATTGTGCAGCTCTTCGAGATTTTAGATCCTTCTACCTGGTCATTAGATAAAATTATGTCACCATGGCTAGAAGGTTGAGAAATGGTTAGAAAATTATGTAACATTTTAAAGTTTCAAGTAGATGTTAATGATTTTCGTGACTTTATAAACATACAACTGAAAACTATTCAGTTACCTAATTAAATTTTAAGGGCTAAAAATATAGCAAGCGCAATTGCTATTAGCAGTTCAGAAGCTGAGAGAGGTTTTAGCCTTATGAATTTAATTGCATCAAAATTAAAAACCAGCCTTATAATACAATGGAACATATGAATGATATATGGAACATATATCCAATGTAATGACAATATATTTATTGGGCAAACCTATAGCAAATTTCGATGCCACTCCTTTTGTTACATTTTGGGTGAACCATAATCACAGGTTACCAACAAAAACAAGGGTAAGAAAAGGGCACAATTATGATGTTTCTGCGAATGAACAATGCATATGGACACACATGACAATCAGTGTTGCATAGCATATTTGCATAGACAGTTAAGGATTTTCAGTTTGAATTTGCTAAATGCATAACATAACGAATATAAGCAAAGAAAATTCAGAATAAACAGCTTGGTGCCAACACATACTTTTTAACCTTCGGACCTAACCGAGGAGGACCTAACTGTATGCAATCCATATGCTTCCGGAGCCTGACAATACCACTACGACAGCATTCGTGTATTTAATTTCAATAAATTTCTAATAGTAAATTCGCATTTTTCTTGTAACTAAACTACATATTTACGGTTTTCAGATTTTTCCCTTTACATGTGCTGTAAGATACCGCTTCTTGCCAAATTTCATGATTCTAGGTCAACGGGAAGTACCCTATAGGTTTTGATTCACTTGTGAAATTGCAAAATATGCGACTTAAACGGTCATATCTTTTGATCGCGTTGACTTGCAAGTTTGATTTTTTCACGGCTGAAAGAGACCGCAGACCCGAGTATTTGATACAAATTTCAACTTGTTACCTCTACGCGTTCCTGAGAAAAATGGTCTTGACAGACAGACAGACGGACAGACAGACAGACCTTCACTGTTGAAGGTCACTTTCAAGTCAAACTGTCCCTTGAAGTCACTTGAAAATGACCTTCAACAGTCGAAACTCGTGATAAGTGTCTAAATATAATTGTGAATAAAAAGTTATATAATTGTGAATTTATCAATTCAGTGTAACTGAGGATTACCACGTAGTAACGATCGCAACTATCCTATTCACTATGACAATGGTTTATAACTTAATTTAATTAATTCATATAACTACATGGCTTATGTGGCTGACTTATTCGCCAAAAATGAAATAATTTTAAGTTACAAGGTGATCAATTAAATTTGATCACAAATAAAGGTATTATATCTGCATTTGTTGCAAAACTTTTGTTATACAAACAGAATTTGGGGAGAGGAGAATGTTCTCAGTTTCCAAGTCTTGCAAAATTACTGAAAAGTGATGAAGATTTGCTTGCCTACAGTCAATACTTAACATCCCCACATTCTGACTTTTGCCAAAGATTTCATGACATTCTTCAGATTAATATACTAGATTGGATACCATTATTCAAGTAGGATCAAAGTCTCAGATGCGCCGATATCTATACAAGAGACACTTATTGAAATCTCCACAAATGAGGAGCTAAAATTAAAGTTTGAAGAAGGATTCCATTAATTTTGGTTACAAAGGCAGGTTTCAATTCTGTACCCTGCATTATAGGCTATTGTAAGGAAGCTGTCTATTGATTTCCCGTCATCATATTTAGTAGAACGTGGATTTGGTGCAGTGCCAAACCTTATTAAGAAGAAACGAATCCGACAAAAAATTATTGATCGCGTTGACTTACGGAGAATTGACAAAATGGAGCCATACATAAACAATCTGATATCCCATCAGATTCATTAAAAATGATATAAGTATAAAGTACTTATGGATATTTTCAAACACAATTGCATGTTTTCTTTTGTTTTAAATTAAATTAATTAGTAAGTAGGTCATTAATTAATTTACCTATCTACGAGCAATCGTCTTATCAGAGTTAAGTTTTTGATATGGTATGGGGTTCATGACCGAAATAAGATTGGGAATCACTCTGCTAGGTGTTGCTCACTTTTACACATAGTGTTTCAATTAATACAATGAAACCGACTTATACTGCTTCTAAACTAAATGTCACCCTGTATGTCATAAAATATATGTTACGTTCCTGTTTAATTGTAAGTAGGACTTTAGTGTAATAGGAAATTTAATTATATAAGGAAATAATATTTTTTTATATGATTTTACAAAACTATCGAATAACAATCTGATAATGTGATAACATGCTATAACGTTTGTCATATATTTATCAGATTGTTTACTAATTTCAGAAATAATTTAACTAATTAATGTGCATCAATCTGTCATATCGCAACATTTGTGAACGCTATCGCAGGACTAATAAAAAAATTCGTAAAACATTCCGCTACATTTTACTAAAATTTCTAATTAATTTATTAATGATTTATAATAATTATTTATTATAAATTTATTAGAATATTTAGTAAAATAATAATTGAATTAATTGTAATTGAATTTATACAGCGTGTCCCACGCGCGGGAAGCGACGGGAAGGTAACATATCTTTTCGAATATACAGGGTGTTATTTAGTTTTGCAACGGTATAAGCGGCTTTCTTTACTTCAAATGGTAGGGTGAAGTGTGTAGTAATTGGTTTTCAGATAGTTATTGCCACTTAGCAGTAAAAATAAATAAAATAAGTTTTAACGGCTTAAACAGGTGATTTAGGGTGCTCTTTAATAAGAATGTGTCCTCTACCAAGAGGGCCAATGATTGTGGAAACACTGTGCCATCACCGAGACACCAATAGCTATATTCTGAAAAAAAAATCTAAATTTTGTCTTTATTTTCGAAAATGGTTTTTTGAAAGTTTGCATTTTTTATGTTGTTTTAGAATGATTTGTTTAAAAAAAAAGTAAATTGGCTTGTGGGATCTTCAGAAATCAAGTAAAAAACAAGTAAGGTTTTTTTGGCCACGGAAATCTAATTTGCAACTCATTTTCTTCCAGAAAGCCATTTAAAAGAGTAAAACATTCGTAGATTTTTGGTTTAATTCATTCGATCCAAAAGTCAAGTTTGTTTTTAAACGACGATATTTTGTCTCTTACTGTAAACGCGCTAGTGGCTCTTCCCTGTAAGGACTTACAGATTTCATTGAGTTTATCGAATATATTGGCCAAATAAGCCAATTCCATCAACCATTTCTCTTCGTGTAATAGTTCAACAAGCGTACTAACAGATGCAGAAATGGGTTGTTTGGCCAAGGATATCTGAAGCTCGTTGCGCAATTTAAACAGCCTTAATAGAACTTTTCCTCTTGAAAACCATCTCACTTCCGTGTGTAGTAGAAGTGATTGATGCTGACTTTCTACATCTTGACACACTTTTTCAAAATGTCTTGACTGGAGTGGAGGTGATTTAAAGTAATTGATAATTTGTACGGCTTGAACGAGACCTTTCTTTAAGTCGGGAGGCATTTTCTTCGTGACAAGGGCATGACGATGTAAAACGCAATGACTACTACTGCATTTAAGAGCAACATTCTTTATTATTATCACATTTCCTTTTATTTTTCCGGACATAGCTGCAGTTGCATCGCTGCACACGTCAATACATTTGTTCTAGTCAATATGGTATTTTGTCATGTAACTATCAATTAGTTTAAAAATTCTTCAGTTGTATTGGTCTCCAAAGGTGCACAAAAAACAAATCTTCAATAGATTGTCTGTAGGGGTATCTCACGAAAACAAGCAGTATACATAGTCCGGCCACAACTGTACTTTCGTCAAGTTGTATTGGAAATATACTTCTTATAATACTTCTTCTTCTGGCGCTACGGCCCAATTTGAGCCTTGGCCTCCCATAGCTTCCTCCTCCATGCCTCCCTTTCCCGGGCCAATTCCTTCTATATTCCTAGTTTAAGGATTCGTCCGGCGTTCTGGTCTACTTCATCCTCCCATCGTTTTTCTTGGTCTTCCTATCGGCGTCTTCCCCTCCATTCGGCCGTTCAGGATTCTTTTGGGCATTCTACCATCTGGCATTCGTATAATGTGGCCTGCCTACCGGAGGTGCTGCAGTTTCACGTATATCGACACTGGTTGGTCTTTAAGGGCCTGATATACTTCCTTGTTGTATCGCTTCCCGTACTGGTCCTAGGACCCACCTTAATATTTACCTCTCAAACGCGTCGTTTTTTTCTCGGTTGTTTACGGTGAGGATCCACATTTCGCAGCCGTACGTGAGTATTGGTCGGATGATTGTTTTGTACACCTTAATTTTTGTGTCTTTGTGTATCACATTGGACTTGAGTACATTCGCCAATGATAAGTGCGCTTTATTTGCCATCATCACTCTGGCTCTAATTTTCGCGTCTTACAGGCCGTTGCTATTGATTTGTATCCAGATACTTGAAGTCGTTCACTTGTTTCAAATTGTCTTGTGTTTGTATTCTTGGTTTGTATTCTTTGTATTCTTGGTGTACCCGTTCTACTTCGCACTAGCGTCTTTGTTTTGTCGATGTTGATTTGCAGGCCGATTGTTTGGGCTGCTGATTTTAGTGCTGTATAAGCTTCCTCCGTGACTCGTTTTGTGTGTCCCATTATGTCAATATCATCCGCGTATGCTGCGAGTTGTACGGATTTGTTTATTAGCGAATTGTCTCTCCCTATTTCAGTCTTTCTTATTACATGCTCCAGGGCAAGGTTGAACAGCGTCGGGGCCAGTCCATCGCCTTGTTTCAGCTCTTGTCCACATGTAAACCTTTCCGATAAATTGCCCTGCACCCGCACCTCTGCGGAGCATTCTGACATGGTGAGTTGGACAAGCCTTACCAGCTTTTCTGGTATGCCCTTTTCTGGTAATGCCCTTCTGTCAGTATCACTTGTAGCTCGTCTCTGTTTATGGAGTCGTATGCTTGTTTGAAATCGACGAACACATTGTATACGTCGACATTGTGTTTCCAGGCATTGCTGAGAGTACGTTTGACATGTGTGTATTTGGTCTACTGTCGATCTTCCAAGTCTAAAACCTGCTTCGTACTCTCCTATTATATTTGAGGCAAAATGCTTGAGTCTGTTATTAATTATGGTCGAGAATATTTTGTATTCGTTGCGCACCAGTGATACTGCTCTGTGGTTTGAGCATGTCATCCTATATATCGGGCCTTTCCTGTATATCGGGCATATTATGCTCTCGTTTCATTCTTGTGGGATCTGTTAATTCTTCCATATTTCCATTAGGAGATGGTGTAGGTAGCATGCTAGCTTTTCGCCGCCCTATTTCAGTATTTCGCTTTGTATTTCGTCGATGCTTGGAGATTTGTTAGCCTTTAGCGCAATTGCTGTTTAAGGGCAAGATTTGTTGCTGTTACAACTTCTTCTATAGTTGGTACCGTCGTGTGTTCGCTGTCTTCCTCTATTGGCAGTAGCTCTGCTTGTCTTAATGGTGTTACTGGAGCTATAGTTTGCGGTCTTCTATCCGTAGTGCTCGGATTTAGCACTCGGATTTAGCAACTTTTCGAAGTACTCCGAATATATTAATGTTTTTCAATTTACAAATTAATTCATCTTCAATGTAGACTGAAATCTTATGGACTCGATCAGATACGATGTTATTGGAACACTGAACTGCTACAACTTTCTTCGCTGCGTCTTCTCCGAGTACGCAATTGACGATTTCTGTCATACATGGCTTTATTAAATTCTGTGCAATCGTGTGTGGTTTACCAGCACGAACAATTCTGTAAGTTAGCAATAATGATGCTCTTGTTGCATTTTCATTTTCTGTTTTATTTACTTCTTTGTGTCTTAAAAACTTAAGCTTTTATCCTTCAGTTGCGGATGGTTGGTTTGAAGGTGTGGTTTAAGCTTTGCAGGTACCAGAGAACTGTTATTGATGTACAGCTGCTATTTTTCTCCAAATGAGAAACTAAAAGACCTGGAAAAATCTCTGGAAGAAATCGGCGTAATGGTGAGAAGAAACACTAAACCCAAACTAATTGCGGGTGATTTCAAAATCCCCAAGCTGGGGATGTCTCAAAGAAGGAACATTGGAAGAAACTGTGCCAGATGGTAGACGATGACCCCTGGGGAGACGCCTACGGAATAGCCACAAGAGGGCTGAAGGCTAGCTACCCCCGCCAAAGCTCCCAATCGAAAAAATCAAGAAAATAATTCTTTTTCCCAAACACAAGGTATCAAACTGGGTGCAGCCAACGGTAAGCGACATCCCTGAATTCACTTTGGAAGAGCTAAAAATAGCAAAGGATCGCATCCGAGATGGCAGGGCCCCAGGGCCTGACGGAATTCCACCGGAGGTCATAAAACTGGCAGCGTGCAAAACGTATTCAGGCGTTACATACTCGCGGTTATGAATAGATGCCCGAAACTTAGACACATCCTAGAGATATGGTAAGTTGCGAATTTAGTTCTACTTCGGAAAAATTTAAATAACGCTAATGAAGCCGCCGGATATAGACCACTGTGCCTTCTGGATATGGCAGGCAAACTGCTAGAGCAACTGCTGGTAGGAAGAATAAGGGCGGAAACAAATATGTCAGAGAGACAGTTCGGTTTCAGGCCAGGAAGGTCAACGATAGACGCTATCGGAGAGGTGGTGGAAACGGCGAGGACAGCTAAAGCAGGAACGTGAAGGACAAGAGGGATCTGCATCCTCGTAACGCTCGACGTAAGAAACGCGTTCAATTCAGCAAGCTAGCACCACATCATGGATGAGGCGACAAAATTAGGACTCCCCGCATAGCTACTCCGCATAAATAAGAAGCTACCTGGATAAGAGGAAAATAGCAATACAGGCAGAAAACAAAACACTGGAGGTTAGAAATCAGCAGTGGTGTTCCTCAGGGCTCGGTATTGGAGCCAACTCTGTGGAACATTCTGTACGACGGAGTGCTCACATTAAGACTGCCAAAAGGAGTTGAGATAGTCGGTTTTGCGGACGACAATCACAATATGTGGAAAAACCGAAAACATAGTAATGGACAAGGCAAACAAAGCAATAAGGCTGGTGGACGAGTGGCTAGAGAAAAAGGACCTAAAGCTAGCCCCAGAGAAGACCGAGGCCGTAGTACTGGCGGGCAAGAGACGGCTAAATGATAACTTCAAAGATACCATAATAACACCGAAAAGTGCAGTTAAGTATTTAGGTGTTATTATCGACAAAAACCTTTCGTTCAGCGACCATGTCTCCAAAGCGGCAGACAAAGCATACAGAACCACCACTGCGCTGGAAAGACTAATGCCAAACGTGGGAGGTCCCACTGCCAGCAAAAGGAAGTTACTCTGTTCGGTAGCACAATCTGTGATGCTGTACGGAGCACCAATTTGGGAGAGGGCAATGACGGTACAGAAGACAAAAAACAAGCTGGCGACAGTGCAACGTAAACTGGCACTAAGAGTTAGTAGTGCGTACAGAACGGTATCCAGGGAAGCCATTCTTGTAATTGCAGGAATACACCCTATCAAGGTGCTAGTGTTGGGAAAAAAAATCTCTTCGACGAAACGCCAAGGTAATCTGTCAAAACAGGACATCAAAAAAGCTGCTACGGACCTGATGTACGAGATCTGGCAAAATCAATGGGACAATGCAACAACAGGAACATGGACAAGACGTATTATACCACAAATCCATAAATGGGCAACAAGGACTCAATGGGAGATAAGCTACCACGTCACCCAAGTACTTAGCGGCCACGGCTGCTTTCGAAATTATTTATACAAAATCGGAAGCAACGGACACCCTGTGTGAGTACTGTGGAGCAGAAGACAACGTCGCACATACGATCCTTGAATGCAAGCGCTGGGAAAAAGAACGCAGGGACCTACCAGAAATTAAAGAGGAAAGCGATCTGGTAAACAAAATGATGGAGTCCGAACAAAACTGGGTTAAAATACAGGGAGTAATCCGTGAAATAATAACAGGGAAGGAAGAAGAAGAAAGGTCTCGGCAGAAGAGCGAATCATGAGAGAAAGCAAAAGATAAACAGAAAAACTAAGGTGTTAAAACAACCGTCCGAGCTGCTCACCCTGAAGGAATGCGCAAGCGATACCGGGGTAGCGTACTTAAAGCCAAGTGGAAGTAGGGGTTTAGTGAGTGCGAGCCTCACACATAGGCTGGTAGAGCTTCCCCCAAACCACATATAAAAAAAAGGTACCAGAGAACTATTACAAAATTTTTTTTTGCAAATGACGCATTGTCCCTCCTGATTTTCAGCAATTTCTACAGGAATAAATCCAAAGGACTAGTAGGATTCGTCATATTTCCTCTTTTTTTAAGTAGTTCTCTCCTGAGGATCAGTCATTTTTTGGTTGGTGTTCTTTGTCGGTCTTGCACAGGAAAAGAGTATTCCGAATTTACTGTACCCTGGAATAATTTAATAAATATATGTATATATTATATATATAAACAGGCAATTAAAAATTGGTCATAAATGATTCTAGGTACATACATATAAGTTTCTTGCAGAGAAACCAGCAACAGTTTCTGATAAAAAAACTTCAGTAGACTCTGCAGGTGAACATGATACAACACTTTTACCACTTGCGATGCACCCCGTTTTGATGATCCAATGATCCATTATTATAATGGATAGGCGTAAAACGTAATTAAAACGTTGTTTAATTTATAATACTTAATTTGGAAATCTATTGTTAATAAACTGGTGCTTACGTTAACTAATACGATTTCTAGAGTCAAATTTTTAAGTGAAGTTAGCGAGCCCTTCGAGGTTAAAACAGGGCCAAGACAAGGGGTCTATCACCACTGCTCTTCAATTTGGTCTTGGATAAAGTCATGAGGGCGTTTTGGGAGAAGAACGATTCAAGTGCTAAAATTGGTAGAAAGAATCTGAACCTCAAAGTCAAAGGTTTAGCATTTGCTGATGACATAGCGCTGTTTGCTGAATCAGAACAAGAAGCTATTAACCTAATTAATCAGTTAAAAGAAACGGCAGAAAAAGCGGGTTTACAGATTTCGTTGGTAAAAACAGAGATCATGACTAAGTAAATCATAAGTGATTAGAAATATACTAAGAAAATGATAAAAACAAATTATGGGTTTTTATGGGACGGATAAAATGGCAATTGAGAACAAAAAAGGGAAATTGAAAAGATTAAATTTTTGTACAAAAAATATATACAATAAAAAGAACCTGTCTATCAATGCAAAATTACGACATTTTAATACAGCTGTTACGAACCAGTCATCTTGTACGGCATGGAAACTACAAATATAACCGGAATGGAGAATTTGCTCAAGATAGAAAGAAGAATTTTAAGAAGGATTTATGGTCCTAGGAAAACACAGGAAGGTTATAGACTGAGATCCAATGCAGAAATTTATAGTAAAATTGACAACCTTGAAGTGATGATCAGAAAACGGCGACTTCAGTTCTACGGACATATGGTCCGCATGGATTGCTCAAGGTTAAACAAACAAATTTTTTATAAAATCTGGAACTATAAAGGGCAAGGGGGCTATGTAAAACAAATGAAGGAAGAACTTCAAAAATTCAAAATTACTGAAGAAGATTGTCTAAACCGAGTACAGAAAAAGAAAAATTGGCCTCAAAATTCTTGTCGGGAAGAAGAAGAATCTCCACAGAGGAGAATGGACTGCTGAAAGAAGAGCTGCGCAGTCGACCAGGATGAAAGACTTCTGGAAGAGAAAGAAGGAAACTAGACCTACAAAGAAATGATATTTGCGTGGTCCTTGTTGGCCTGTCAGCAGGTAAAAAAAAACTGGTACTTTGATATTTTGGTATCTTGGTGACAAGAAAGTTATACCCTAGTTTTGTATCTCCACATTCACAGAGGCATTGGTCTTTCCAAATTTTTCACTTCGGTTTGCTTGTTTTTAAGGGTGGCACACCGGTTCGTATTCTGTTTAGAGTTCTCCATGTCTTCCAGTCCAAATTTGGCAATGGCTGCACAGTGGCTTTCGTTGATAGGGAAATTGTCGGGCGGTGCCATGCTTCACAGTTTTATATACTTTATCGCTGTCATAACTTTTGAACGGCTCATTACAGATACTTCTTCGTCTTCACCTATCGATTCAGCGTCCCAAAATTAGTCGGAAGACGTATATAATGTTCCTTAGAAGCTTTCAGTTAAGAAACACCATCGACACGGGGAGTCTGGACCGCGGAAACGACGAAATGGGAGAAAATCTATTTTGTCAAAATCGTTATTTTTTGAGTTACAGCAAAATTTAAAAACGTTTATGAAAGCATTTTTGCTGCTGATTACATATATTACATTATATTCCGCTAGCTCTTTCCGTTCACTATTGCCTGCAAGAATTGATGAATGTACATTTTTAAATTACATTTTACATAATTTAGTTTTTTTACATATTCAAAGGAATTTTTAGAAAAACATTTAATTTCTTTAATAAATTTAGCCTCGCTTCCAGGGGTTGACTCTTCGATTGTATCGAGTTTCTGCGTTAACTTTAATGGAACAAATTCAGTATTATATCTAGCGACTATTTGCTCCAACACATTATTTAAGACACTTTTCACTCGGAAGAGCTGACACTTTAGAGCTTTCAATTTCTGTAATAGTGATATGAAATACATCAGCTTGTGTTGATTCGGCATTCGCTTTGAAAATGCATAAAATCACAATTATACTTATTTAGTTTTGCAATATCATGCAAAGTGGTACAAGCAGTACATCCTATAAGGAAGGCAGTACAAATGCAGTGCCTAAAAATTGGACAGTACAGACTATCTCAAAGAAGTACTGTACTGCCCAAAGCAGTACGTCTTTAAGGTCACCTTAATATTACGTAAATTTATTATTACGCAAGTTTATTATTACGTGAGTTTATTATTACGAGAGTTGTAAGAAGCATATTACGAACGAACGGAACAGTTACGTTTACTTACGATCCGCGTAGCGGGGAGTGCATAATTCCGCGAGTACGTAATTGTCTTACTATAACTCGAGTTATGTACTATACTTTATCTACGACCACACAAATTTGTTTCTGTTTAATAAGAAAAATATGTTTGATGTAACAAATTTATTGCTTATTAGGTACAGTATTTAACATTAAAAAAAAAAACAGTTACTCTGTAAACTGTTACTCGACATTATTTAACTTGATAGAAATGAAAACAAATACATTCATAATGGTTACATACCTTATTATTTAGTACTTATTTGGGTTAAACTGGAATAAGAGTGCTCATAGATATAAGTTGCTCTAGTTTGAATTGTGGCACGGGGGCGCTAAACGTATGAGCACGTAGTAGCAGCTCTCAACCAATCAGCGAATCGTAAACCAAACGCACGTGTGTATTATCAATTATAACTTATATATAACTTATTATTAATCGCGGACTGTTACATACGTGTGTGTTATGATGTATTTACATAGTCTACGAACTTTACAATAATGGGCATTTACAATAGTGGTTGTGGATAAAAACCATTACCGGTCTCAAACACGTAAGCGGTCATAAACAACTTTAAAAAGTACTCAACAATCATTCAGGACACCACTACCAGATGTTGGGACCTATTGGTCGCTTTACCGTAATCTTAATGTAATCTACTATTACCTAATTTTTAAAACCTTTAGAAAATAAAATTAAAATAATTTTAAGACCAAAATAAAAATAAAATGTTGGGTCTTAACAACCGCAGCTGCGTTGTTAAGACCCAACATAAACAACTGCGCGCAGTGATGATATTAACAATTTAATATAAACCAAAAGCTAAGAACGAACTCGCGATGCACGTTGCTTATAAATGTATAAGGTAATTTAAGTATGAAAAAAATATATAAAGTAGGTTTTGCGGCGGAACCCCTGTGACTCTTCCACGGAACCCCAGTGTTCCGCGGACCATCTTTTGGGAATCGCTGGCCTACAGTATTGGTTAGCAATAATTTAACACTACAGCCTGTTTTAAGTGATTAGGTGTTTAGGAGTTTATATTGTTTTTCCTGTCTGGCCTTCTCGCCTTGTAAGCCTCTAGTCATCGACCAGGGATGCAGTTCAGTGTTCGTCCGCCCTTAATACTAAATATGTTAGTCACGTTTTGTTAACCTTGTCTATTGTAGAGAAATCTTTGTTTGCTCTTCTTTTATTTTTCTGGCCTTGTCTGATCTTATCCCATTGTGTAAAATCTTGTCTGGTCTAGTCAAGTTTGTCTAGCCTGATGTACTATTGTATTATTTCATAATGTTTAATTGCATCTAGTCTTATTAAAATGTCATGTGTCTAGTTCTATTTAATTTTGTATAGTCTCATTTAGTCTTGTATCATCTTGTCCTTTTATTCTCTGTTTGGCTTTGTCTTGTTTGATATATTTTTGTATTATAGGGTTATATATTTGAACAAGAAAATAATATTTAAAAATATGGGCAGTAATTTATTTTTAAATATTTTTCATTTATTTGTTATCAATTATGCTACTTCCTATGAATTTTCATATATAATCTCTATATTAATCATCTATAATTACCTAATTGCAACAACTCTACAATTTTATATCTGATTTGAATTCAATTTTTTTATTGATATTTTTTTAATATTAAAAGTAACGAACGCTCAAAATCCTTAGAAAGTGTATTAGATAAGTGTAGTAGGAATTGTATCAGATTACATTTCATTACTCGTCATTGCGATTTAATAATAAAAAAGAGGATATTAAAATTGGATTCATCTATGATTTCCGTGTGAGTCTACTCTTGTCTGGTATAGTTTGTCAGGTCTTGTCTTGTTTGGTCCTGCCTGACCTTGTCTAGTCTTACATTTTTTTTAATTTTAAATTAATTAAATTATAAAAATTGGAAAAAATATTTAGTTTAATAAACTTTCATTTTTTACAGGTTTGGCAAAACGATGGATTACCAACTCAAATATGTAACAAATGTTCAGCAAAACTCCATATATCTTTTCAATTCAAGAAACAGTGCGAGAAGGCGGACGCAAAACTTCGAGAGCAGCTAACAAAACCAAGAGAATTACCTCCCGAACCGCATCCAGAAGTCCAACAGCTCCAACAAGTACAAGAAGCCCCTGCCAACAATTGCGTATTCATTGAGTGCGCGCAACTTTTAGACATGCCCGACGAACCAGCAAATTTTCAGCATGTGATGCAAAACCAGCCCCCTCTCACGCCAATCAATTACAACATACAATCCCAAAACATACACACGTTGAACGGCTACAGTCTGCAAAATGTCGGTCAAGTTCAGGTTTACAACGGCGCATATGCAATGCCTTTACAGCAAATGCAAAACACCAATATCCTCCACAATCAAGTATTGCCGCCTCAAATGCAAATCCAGCAGAGCATAATGCCCCAAAACCAACAAATCGTTCAACAGACCCAACAGATGGTACAAGAAATCGAAGACAAAGATAAAAAGAAAAAGCTGCGGAAGGACAATAAAACAGAAACGAACAAGCAGTGTAGCATATGCAATAAAGTTTTTGCGACGGCTACCAAGCTGAGCAGACATATGAAAACACATTCCACCGACATGCCTTATAAATGTAAAGTTTGTAATAAAGCCTTTTCGCATAGCGGAAATTATAAAATTCATCTGCGGATGCACACGGACGAGAGACCTTACCGATGTACGGTCTGCAATAAAGGATGTCGACAAGCGCAGGATTTGGAAAAGCATATGAGGACACATACGGGTAATTTGAATATATCAAAATAATGGACAGATAAGACTACTTAGATTTAAGTCCAGATAGACAGGACTAGACAGAGAAAAGTAGATAAACTAGACAGACAAGCCTGAACAGATTAAACATACAAGACTAGAGAGACAAGACTAAACAATCAAGACTAGACAGACAAGTCTAGATAGACAAGTCTAGACAGACAAGACTAGACAGACAAGATTAGACACACAAGACTAGACAGACAAGACTAGACTGACAAGACTAGACCGACAAGAGTAGACAGACAAGACTAGACAGACAAGACTAGACAGACAAGGCTAGACTGATAATGCTAGACTGACAAGGCTAGAATGACTAGACTAGACAGACAAGACCGGATAGACAAGACTAGATAGACAAGATTAGAGAGGCAGCACTAAACACACAAGACTAGACGAAACTCAATAAGCACGACTGGACAGACAAGACTGGATAGGCAAGACTGGACAGACAAGATTAGACTAACAAGATTAGACAGACAAGATCAGACAGACAATATTAGTCAGACAATAGTAGACAGGCAAGAATATACAAACCAGAATATAGAGACAAGACTAGACAGACAAACCTAGTCAAGCAAGACTAGACAGACAAGACTAGACAGACAAGATTAGGCGGACAAGACTAGACAGACAAGACTAGACAGACAAGGCTAGTCAGACAAGACTAGACAGACAAGACTAGACAGACTAGGAAATAGGGGACAAGAGTAGACAGACGAGACTAGGCAGACAAGACTAGACAGGCAAGACGAAACAGAGAAGACTAGAAAGACAAGACTAGACAATACTAGCAAGACAAAACTTAGACAGATAAGACTGCACAGATAATACTAAACAGACAAGACTAGACAGGCAATAATATACAGAGAAGACTATATAGACGAGACTAGAGGAAACTGGATTGGCAAGACTGGACAGACGAGACGGAATAAACAAGACAGAACAGAAAAGACTAGACAGTCAAGAGTAGATTTACAAGGCTGGACAGACAAGACTGGATATACAAGATTGGACAGAGAAAACTCAACAGATAGGACAAGTGGATACAACAGACAAGATTAGACAGAAAAGACTAGTCAAACTAGAATAGACCGATTCTAGAATGGAAGATCAGACAGGCATGACTAGACTGACAAGACAAGCAAGAGTAGACAGACAGAAATAGACAGACGGAACTAGACGAAACTATTAATATTTACTGAATATGTTTTTATTTTCAAGGAGAGAGACCACATCAGTGTAATCTGTGTACAAGAGCATTTTCAACGAGTTCGAACCTCATAGCTCATATACGAACGCACACAGGAGAACGTCCGTACGTCTGTTGTGTTTGTCAAAAAGCGTTTTGTCAATCAAACGAGCTCACTAAGCACATGCGAACTCACACAGGAGAAAAATCTCATATATGTGATATTTGTCATAAAGGTCAGTTTAAATATATTCCTGTTTGTTTAGTAGTGTCTCTCTAATATTGCCTGTCTAATTCTGTAGGTCTAGTCTTATCACTTTAGTCTTGTCTGTGTAGTCTAGTCACCATAGTCCTGTCTGTCTAGTCCAATCATATAAGTCTTATTTTGTTTAATATTTTATTTATTTGAAGGTTTCAATGGATCTAGTACATTAATAGTTCATAGAAGATCTCACACTGGTGAACGTCCATACGTGTGTACAATATGTAATAAGGGTTTTGCACAATCAAGCTGTCTAGTAGTTCACATGAAACGGCATAACGGCGACAAGAAATTCTCGTGTACGAGTTGCGACAAGTCCTTCGTGACGAGTGCGGATTTAAAGGAACACGAGGCCACTCACTCCACGGAAAAGCCGTACGCATGCAGTGTTTGTGATAAACGCTTCAGCCGAATGAACGATTTGACTAGACACAGTAAAACGCATGGAAACAACGATACGATTGAGTTTCAAAAGGATCTGAAGATTAACATTCAGAACGAAATAATGCCGATATAATTTTGTACACGACAATTTATTATTTACAGAAAACATTTTTCTTTAACGTATTGTGATTTTATTCGAAGACTTGCCAATAGATATATTTATTTATTTCATTTTATTTACACTTTTATGTATATTATTGACTTATCAAATATACTGATCATATATTTTATTTACATCTTTAGTTTTAATAAAATTTACGATTTTTCTCATAATGTTTGCTTCTTTATTTTATTTAGGAAGTGATAGTATGAACTACGTAACATGACATGAACAAATACACTAGACAGACCGAAAAAATTAAACACAAATACTTTGACATTAAAGTGTCTTGTGAGGCTCGCCTTGTCTGCCTAGTCTTGTCAGTCTCATCTTTTGTGTCTCTTTTTGTATGTCTAGTCATGTCTGTCTAGTTTGTCTGTTTAGACTTGTCTGTCAAGTGTTGTGTGTCTAGTGTTGTCTCGACTAGTCTTGTCTCTCTAGTGTTAGTTTTATGTGCTAGTTTTTAGTGCTAGTCTCTCTGAATAGTTTTGTCTGTCACGTTTTGTCTGGCTAGTCTTGTCTCTCTAGTCTTGTCTTTTAGTCTTGTCTTTTAGTCTTGTCTTTTAGTCTTGCCTAGTCATGTCTGTCAAGTTCAGTCTATATAGTCTTGCCTGTCTAGTCTTATCTATCTATTAGTCGTGTTTGCTATATTTTGCTATCTATTAGTCGTTAGACAATCTGGTCCTATCTAGCTGTGGGTGCCTCATCTAATCCATGCATCTAATCTGTTCTAGTTCTAACTTTCTTATCTTCTCTGCTCATCCATCTTCTTTGTCTTGTCTTATTTGTTTAGGTTTTGTACTTACTTCTTGTGATAAAACAAAACAAAACACTTGAGTATTATATAAACCAAATCTGCGTCTATAGCCTTTGAAGACAATAGTATTGTTTGGGAAAAACATGCGATTGTTATAAAACCAAGGTATTCTGATAAATGATCCCCACCACGTGCAATGTAAAAATATGATAAGATTTAAACAATATAAATAGGAGCGTAAATTTGAAAGCCGTTATCGTTTCAATGAGGTGTTTATTGTGAAAGCACCAAACATGTTGAAAATAGCAGCGGTAACCGTTTACGCGTTAATTTTATCTTGCGGTGTGAATGCGGCGAAAACTCCGTTTCAATTGAATGAGTTCCTCGATGGTACTTTTGTGAATAAAGGGTGGAACGCAACATGGATTTCAGGTAAATATAAAAAAATACATCGTTGTTCCTATTTTAAAAGTAATTATATAATTATTAGACTATTAATACTTAAATTAATTTTAATTATATGCATAGTAAAAAATATTGATTGACAAATAATTAATAGCATAGTTTTATTGGCCGATTTGTGTGCCAATTCTTCAGTTTCTGACGATTAGAAAGCAATTTAAGTTACTGCAGGAACAAAAACTATAATTTTAATTACAAAATCTAAATACGTGGTAAAACCGCAAATTATGTTTTTTATATAAATTATAGGTTTATGTTGAAGAATATATTTATAATGGCACGAAGAAATTAATATATCGAAAGACATATATGTCATGAAAAAGTTAAAATTTATGATAAAATTAGTATGTTGAACCACAAAAATGTCATGACCAAACGGAAATTTCGTGACAAAATTAGGATATTGAACCACAAAACTGTCATAACAAAGATAGGGAAGTGCATAAGAAAATTAGTATATTGAACGACAAATATGTCATAAAAAAAGGAAGGTTTATGTAAAAACATTCTAGGTACATTAGTACATTGTAAATGTATCACGAAAAAAGGGAAAATTCCTGATAAAATTAATATATCGAACGACAAATATATCAGGACAAAAAAACTTTTTTTTATCAGTGGCACTAAAACAGTGGCACTTGATTTCGTTTTATAAAATAAACCAATGTATAATGTTTAATATACAGGGAATTTACGGTCTTACAATCTTAATTTCAAAGGGATTAAACATCTTAAAAGAAGGATTAACTTTAAAATGTCTTAACAAAAGTTGCATAATAGAGATAGATTTTCAATTATTTATTGTATTTTTAAAATAGCGATTAAGCATATTAAATAAAACATTATTTACATTTATTTCATGGAATCTACTTTACAACAGTTGTTCAAAGTGACCGCTATGTTGCAGTATGTAGTCCGCTGTCTTGTAGTAAGTCTCACTGAACTTATCTATGAATTGGAATAATTTACGAAGCCTAGGTCTTGCTGTCGAATTGTCGCAGCAGCTGCCTCAACTCGGTTACGAAGATCATCTAAATCAATTATTTCGATGATCTATACCAGTAGTGCGCAAACTATTTTCATTTGCGACAAAACATTTTCAGTAATATCGCGACTCCTGGATAGAAGAAACGTGAACATTGTAATTTCCAACCAGTTCTAGAAACATCTCCACAAAAGTTGAAACAAATCTCCAAATTAATTTTGGAAATATGTTTGAAAATGTCAATGTTTATAAATTTGATTGTCAATGCTGTTTTAAAAAAGAGCAATATTTCTAAAATAAACATTAAAATATAGGGAAACTGCTAAATATTCCGAAACAACTCCCTACAAACATCTTCACAAAATTTGAAACAAATCACCAATTTAGTTTTTGAGAAAATTAAGTTTGAAAATTTCAACGTTTACAAATTCGATTTTAAAGTGAAATTTACACTACAATATTTGCGGAAATTAAAATATTGGAAAAATTTGCAAAATATTCCGGAACAGTTCTACCAACATCTCCATAAAATTTGGAACAAATCCCCAAATTAGTTTTTGAGAAAATTTAGTTTGAAGATTCCAATGTTTACAAATTTGACTTTCAGGTGGAATTTACAAAAAACTGTAATATTTGCTGAAATAAATATTAAAAAATTGGGAAAATTTGCTAAATATTACGCAACAGTTTCACCAACATCTCTACAAAATTTGAAACAAATCCCAAAATTATT
The DNA here is from genome assembly GCA_944588485.1 of Phosphuga atrata. Classification (NCBI taxonomy): domain Eukaryota; kingdom Metazoa; phylum Arthropoda; class Insecta; order Coleoptera; family Silphidae; genus Phosphuga; species Phosphuga atrata. The sequence continues at coordinate 27,962,747 of OX155901.1, read as the reverse complement.
TTTTTTAGAAAATTATGTTTAGAAATATCAATAAACTTAGAATTGTTAAAACCATCGAAACATATTAAAGAAACCATCGGCAAATTTGTTAACGTAAAGCATGATCCTCAAGTTGTAAATCCTGTACTTTTTGTATATGGAAAGGATACAATTAACTCTCGCGCAGTGTTCGCCGGACAATTAGATTTGAGATTAATCTACTTGGAGAGATATTAGTCGCGTACTACTCGAAGAATCTACTTCGAAGATTTAAGATTACTTCTTCGACATCCATAATTCGTTGGTGTCGGTCAGGTCCAGCATCCCGAACTTGACGGGTTTGCAGTACACCAGTTTCTCATGCACGGATTTTTTTCTCTCTTGTCAACCATATTGTTTGTATTTCCTCACATTGTTTCTTTCATATAAATAGGTCCAGCCCCTGTATTAAGTATAAGCCCTGTATAAGAGTCTGTAGAGACATCACAGTTGCATTGTTGTAATCATGAAAAAACAAGAGTTCGGTAGGAGATCATAGTCGTCCGGTATGGTAGTAACCATGGAAAACAAAAGGAGAGAATTGATAAGAAAACAAAAATGGTGTTCTTACGACGCGATACAAGCCGCAAATAGTTTTTATGTGTTCTTACTTTGTCGTATTTGAATTTTTATCTTTATTAAATAATTTTCTTTGTAATTAACCACGAACGCTAAAATTGGTGACCCCGACCTGTCATTGTTCAACAGATAAAATTCGTGCGTACATCCCCAGAACCTACGTCGTAAAGTCTTTGAAAACTTCCACAACCTAGCTAACCCAAGCGGCAGAACAACCAATCATGCCATAACAGCTAATTTTGTGTGGCCCTCAATCAGAGGCTTACCTAGTAAATATAGGATAGGTTGCTTACGTTTTATTTTCTAAAGAAAACTACTTTAAAATTGGGTAAAAAAGCAAACAAATTAAATCTATTAACACTTTATTACAAATTTATCTTTCTTGCTTTAGCTGGCGCAATTTTTTTGATTATATTATCAAACTCAATTCGGTCATTTCCCATAAAATTTGAAACAAATCCCCAAATTAGTTTTTGAGAAAATTAAGTTTGAAAATTTCAATGTTTTGAAATTGATTTTCAAGGTGGAATTTACAAAAAACTGTAATATTTGCTGAAATAAATATAAAAAATTGAGAAAATTTGCTAAATATTACGCAACAGTTTCACCAACATCTCTACAAAATTTGAAACAAATCCCAAAATTATTTTTTGAGAAAATTATGTTTAAAAATATCAGTAAATTTAGAATTGGTAAACCCATACTACATTATAGATAATCATATAAACTTACTGGTTAATTCCTACAACCTGGCCGGAAAAAACTTAGTGGCGCTGGTGTCGTTTTTATAAATTTGGTGCAAGCCCATTACAATTTTGGACATGCGCATTACAATGGGAGACAGAGGCGTAGTGAAAATAAGTTGAATATATTTTGTGACGAGTAATAAAATATATTAAAATATATCTAGACAGACAATCATAGATTGTGAGAGATCATATATTTCCTACAAAACGCCACGTTTATTCTTGCCCGTTTATATCAAAGAGGATCCGATCCTCTTTGCTTTTATATGAAAAACTTTAACTATGGCAACATATATATTATTTTAAGCGTCGTATTGAATTTGCATGCAAACAGCTACGGTACAATGTCTCGTGTGGATTTTAATGGTGGTTTTACCTTGGTTAGATTAGGTTGTCCGCCGCGAAGCGGGAAGATAAATCAAGACAACATACGCGCAGCAGCGCGAACTCTCTGTCCAATGTAGGACAAAGTGGCAGGGGCCTTAGGTTTAACCCTGGTTATATTAGGTTGCCCGCTGCGAAGCGGGAAGATAAATTAAGACAACATACGCGCGGCAGCTCGAACTCTCGGTCCAATGTAAGGTTTTATCTGTTTTTTTTTAATTTCAAAATTTACTCCACATTGGGACAGCTAACATGATATGAGGTTATAATAGCTTCCTGAAGTAGTTCCTCGATATCAGGTGAACTTCCTATTGTCTAAATGTTTATGTTAGAAATATCGGTTTAATCTAGTTTTTTAACTTTCTCCTTAAATAGTGTTGGCACTCCTGAAATATATTTTTTATATATTTTTTTATATAAGTTCCTAGAGTTTTCATGTTGTTATTAATACGTTTGGTTAATTCCTACACTCAACACAAACATACCTTCTCCCTAACAATCCCAGATCCAGCAACCATTCAATCAATCTTCCACTCTCTTTCATCTCCCTTAATTTATCAATACAAAATTCCATTTTAAAAGTATTACAAATTTTCTACTTGTGAAAAGGTTACAACCGTTATTTTTCTATAGTGTGTTTCCGCGCAACGCCACTGAGCTGCCACGTTAGTTGCATTTTCTGCCACCTACAGGGTTCCCAACTTAGGGGGTTTCCCCCCAAATTTAGGGGGTAAATAAGTGGGATGGGATTTTTTTAGGGGTTTTATATTTTTAGGGGTATTTTTAGGGATTTTTGTATTATTTTTTATATTTTTTATGTATTTATTAATTTTTTATTGAAAAATAAATTGTACTGCTTTGCATAATATTGTAAAAATAAATAATTAAAACTGTGATTTTATGCATTTCCAAACTGAACATTTTGCTCACAATTCAGAATTGCTAATAGTGTCAAAGCAGCAATAACAGAACATTGTAAGAGTGATAAACATAACACTCAGATTACTGCAGCAGCCCTGGGCAAATGGCGGCTCGCGGGCTTCATGCGGCCCGCGCCGACAATTTATGCGGCCCGCGTAGATCATTCAAATTTTTGTTATCGATTTTTTTTGTAAACCACATGGGTAACCATTACCCCTCCATCCGTCTCATCCAATGTATTGCTTTAGCGTTTAAATAATCTGGAAATAGGTAAAGGTAAGTGGCCACTGCCAATTTTTCTTCCAAAATTAGGTTAACAGTGAACGCTAACTTTCAATTCTAGAACGTTTGACCTTGATAGTTTTCAAAAATTCGGCTAGGCAGTTATTTTGAAAGTCCCCATATCTCGAATATAAAGTGACCACATTTTCATGACAAAGAGACAAAGCGGGACAAATGTGATGAAATGAGAATAGGTGTGACCTTTTCATAGTTTTTTTTTCATTGTTTCATAGTTTTCAATTTTTTTTGTACGCATGTATCAATTTCCGCCATGTTATACGTCAAAAAATGCCAGAACTTTTGGCGTATAACTAAATATGGGCCCGAAACTTTCCCATGCGCATAACTAACCGTAAAAAGGTGTAATATAATTCAGTTATGAAAGCCGACAAATAATTAAAAAAATATACATTAATACATTATTGTGTGTAAAGGTGATGTGTGACTCGTAACCAAGTACGTAACGTATCCTTTTACTAATAACGCAAATCAAAAAAGATCATTTTCGCAAATATCATTTTTGGAAAATGTTTACTAATATATTCAAAAGAGCTTTTCACATATTCCCATAAAATCTCCTTTTTTAATGTCACCCAATGAAAATTTCAGAACAAGGTGCCATTAAACGACCGGATTTTCTGAAAGAAGTCAGAAATTTTTATAACCGCTTGGAATATCTTGAAGAATAGATAGTTCAAATTAAAAAAATTCATTGAGTGATACTAAATAAAGGAAAAATCTTATTTTATATATTAATGTACATTTTAAATAAAAAATTCAGATATTTTCTGAAAAAAGGGACATTTTTAAAATCAGGCGGGACGCGGGCCTGTCCTCCAAAAAGCGGGACTGTCCCGCCAAATCGGGACGTGTGATCACTTTACTCAAATAGCTTATGTACTGCTTTCGGTTTTAAAAAATCTGGTCACTTTATCCTATCTACAATATTGCGAAAAATAAGTTGCGGAATAGACTATCTATTGAAATGTTACAAAATAAGATGATAGTCCGATTCACATTGCATCGAAATGGTGGATCTTGCACAACATTTAATCCATCCCCTAACATGTTAAGTTTATTTAATGTCAACATGTATGATTTCAAAAACTCGGAACTAGATGAAAACGAAATTATATTTGAAGTATTAAGTGATTATATAAATAAAGAATATTAAAAATTATTACAGAATATTAATTATTATTAATTTATTATTTTTTATAGAATATTATTTTTTTAGGGGGATTTTCAAGTAATTGTGGCAATTTTAGGGGTTTTTGACTTTGGCTTAGGGGTAAATATTTTTGGCAGTTGGTAACACTGGCCACCTACTAGACGGCCAGGTTGTAGGAATTAACCAACTTACTATGTGTTCCGACGTTATTAAGAAAATATCAATGTTTTTTTAATTCCTTTATATTGACATTTCACTATTTACTGCTACTCTATACGATCCTAAAAGATTCTCTATCGACCCCTCTGGGGGGTCGCGACCCATGGTTTGAGCAGCACTAGTGTATACCATGATGTTTATAAAGCCCCATAAACAGACATCGGGGTGGTTAAGGTCGGGTGACCAAGGAGACTATGTAACAGGATCACCTCGACAAATCCACATATTATCAATCATATTATCTAAATGGGCCCGGCCCAAATGTTTATCGAAAATCTTTTCTAATATAACGACTATGATATGATAACGACAAACAGTATGTGGATTTTCGACAGCCCAAATATAACTATTATGACGTTATTTACGCCGTTACGTGTAAACGCTGCTTCATCACCAATACAATGGAAGAAAAATTTTGAATTTATGCATGTTATTAAAGAAACCATCGGCCAATTTGTAAACGTAAAGCTTGATCTTCAAGTTGTAAATCCTGTACTTTTTGTACATGGAAAGAATACAATTAACTCTCGCGCAGTGTTCGCCAGACAATTAGATTTGAGATTAATCTACTTGGAGAGATATTAGTCGCGTACTACTCAAAGAATCTACTTCGAAGATTTAAGATTACTTCTTCGACATCCAAAATTCGTTGGTGTTGGTCAGGTCCACCATCTCGAGCCTGACGTGTTTGCAGTACACCAGTTTCTCATGCACGGATTTTTTCACTCTTGTCAACCATATTGTATTTCGGCACATTGTTTCTTTCATATAAATCAGTCCAGCCCTTGTATTAAGTATAAGCCCTGTATAGGAGTCTTTAGCGACATCACAGTTGCATTGTTGGAATCATGAAAAAACAAGAGTCCGGTAGGAGATCATAGTCGCCCGATATGGTAGTAACCATGGAAAACAAAAGGAGAGAATAAATAAGAAAAACAATTGTTGTTCTTACGACGCGATACAAGCCGCAGATATTTATAATGTGCTCTTATTTTGTCGTATTTGAATTTTTATCTTTAATAAATAATTTTCTTTGTAATTAACCACGAACGCTAAAATTGGTGACCCCGACGTGTGATTGTTCAACAGATAAAATTCGTGCGTACATCCCCAGAAGCCTACGACGTAGAGTCTTTGAAAACTTCCACAACCTAGCTAACCCAAGCGGCAGAACAACCAATCGTGCCATAACAGCTAATTTTGTATGGCCCTTAATCATAGGCTTACCTAGGGTAATTATAGGATAGGTTGCTTACGTTTTATTTTCTAAAGAAAACTACTTTAAAATTGGGTAAAAAAGCAAACAAATTAAATCTATTAACACTTTATTACAAATTTATCTTTCTTGCTTTAGCTGTTGCAATTTTTTTGATTATATTATCAAACCCAATTCGGTCATTGCCTATAAAATTTGAAAAAAGTTTGGAGCTTTCAATGTTTACAAATTTGATTTTCAAGGTGGGATTTACAAAAAAATGCAATATTTGCTGAAATAAATATTTAAAAATTGGAAAAATTTGCTAAATATTACGCAACAGTTTCAGCAACACCTCTACAAAATTTTAAACAAATCCCTACATCATTCTATGAGAAAATTATGTTTAAAAATATCAATAAATTTAGAATTGGTAAAAACCATACTAGCTTATAGATAATCGTATAAACTTACTATGTGTTACGACGTTAAGGGGCCTACAGACGATCAACATGGTTGACCAACATGGTTGGCCAACCATGTTGATATTTCTCTACAGACAAGAACGACAGGTTGTTCCAACATCATTTTTCGAAAAGTTTTATTGGAAGAAGTTGTTTTGTTTTTTTCATAATTTTTGGTTCAGTGCTAATGTACATTTAATTTAAATTTGCTTATTGACTATTTTACGTATTGAATTAATATGGGTGATAATTCGTTAGTTTAGTTCCCTCCGGAAACAGGTTCTAATATTAGTTATTCTTTTTTTTAGAGTCAATTCCGGCAAGCCTCTTTTTCGTCCTGTCTTTATAAACATCAGACTCAACTAGAGTCAATTCCGTAGCTTCTACTTCTATTTCTTTGTAAACTTCCAATAACTGGATCCGGGCAAGCCCTTAAAGGTTTTAAGTTCCAGGCAAGCATTAAAAAAAATCTCTCCACTCTTGAGTATCAGGAATACTTGCCATATTTATTGAAACAAATAAAATAACTTGAAAGGAAATACAAACAATTGAAATAAATTTTTTCTAACCTCAAATTGCAAAAGCAAAATAGTGATAAGACTGATGTTGAGACATAGGTTGGTCAACCACGCTACACACGCTTCAACATGGTTGGATGAATTAGGCTCCGCCCACCAAATATCAAAACTACTTTGATTTTATTCAACCACTGGCCTCAACCAAGCCTCAACCATCCAACCTGCCTACAGACGTTTAACAAACACTTCAACACTGCATTTCACCAACCATGTTGGTCAACTATGTTGATCGTCTGTAGGCCCCTTTAGTTCGACGGAGGTTCGAGGGTAACTAATGAGTCAAAATAGTGCTATAATTTTTCTATATTTTCAATTATCCTAAATGTTCAAATTCATTATTTTTATTTATAATACCATAACAAATTTTAAAATTGGTAATTATAATTTATTTAATAAAATAAAGTTATTAAATGACTTCGTTATTTTTTACTTATAAGGTGACATAAAAAGATCTGGCAACATCAGTGTTATGAGTCGTCTGGTTGTAAAGGGATCAGAATTTTATTAGCCCATTAAATGTTGGCCGAAAACCTCGAATTACCAAAAGAAAAGCAATTATAGATAATCTATGTAAAAAGCTGGAGTGTATTCTATCAAATAGTTTCACAGACGTTCAAAAGTTCAAAATGTTTCCATGTTTTTCTTTTCTCTCACAATTAGCTGTTATCGCAACGTTGCCAAACCATCTGTCATGTCGAATTACTGAATTACTGTCGATACACAAGATTCAAATCAAAAAAATTAAACTTTAATTATTTAAATAATTACATCGGGAACATCACATTGCTTTAATGTTATTGTGTTTTAATAATATCTAAGTTTATTGTATATAGTTTTTTATTCCTTAAAGTTGGGAAATTAATATCGAAAAAAATAAATAAAGACGTGACGGAGCTTGTCGGCCATAGGAACCTGCGTATAAGATTCGAAAAATCTTTTTTTTTTGATAAACTAAACGGAGGATCACTTTCAAATTTTGAGAGGACATAAATAAAGTATTGATCTTCATGTATAAAAAGTTTCAAAGCTTAAACTTGAAAAAAATGTTTAACATGGGATTCGCTCAAACCTCCTTAAGAAAATATCAATGGGTTTTAAATTCCTTTATATTGACATTTCACTATTTACTGCTACTCTATACTTACACACGAAATGCCTCAAATAGTTTTTGAATTCGACGACCCAAAAAGATTCTCTATCGACCCCTCTTGGGGGTCGCGACCCATGGTTTGCGCACCACTGGTGTATACCATGGTGTTTATAAAGCCCCATAAACAGACATCGGGGTGGTATAGGTCGGCTGACCAAGGAAACTATGTAACAGGATCACCTCGACCAATCCACATATTATCAATCATATTATCTAAATGGGCCCGGCCCAAATGTTTATCGAAAATCTGTGCTAATATAACGATTATGATATGATAACGACAAACAGTATGTGGATTTTCGACAGCCCAAATATAACTATTATGACGTTATTTAAGCCGTTACGTGTAAACGTTGCTTCATCGCCAATACAATGGAAGAAAAATTTTGAATTTCTGCTTGTTATTAAAGAAACCATCGGCAAATTTTTAAACGTAAAGCATGATCTTCAAGTTGTAAATCCTGTACTTTTTGTACATGGAAAGGATACAATTAACTCTCGCGCAGTGTTCGCCAGGCAATTAGATTTTAGATTAATCTACTTGGAGAGATATTAGTCGCGTACTACTAGAAGAATCTACTTCGAAGATTTAAGATTACTTCTTCGACATCCAAAGTTCGTTGATGTCGGTCAGGTCCATCATCCCGAGCTTGACGTGTTTGCAGTACAGCAGTTTCTCATGCACGGATTTTTTTCTCTCTTATCAACCATATTGTATTTCCTCACATTGTTTTTTTCATATAACTAGGTCCAGCCCCTGTATTAAGTATAAGGCCGAGGCCGCACTACGGTTTTTCCCGCAAGCGGTTACCGCTATAACCGCGAAACCCCACGAGAAACACACAGTACGATATGAGAAAAATCAGTCGCGGGAAAAAAACAGTAAGTGAGGCCGCTTGTATTAGCTTACTTGAGTCACAAAATCACGCGACTAAAAACCGCGGCGGTTTAGCCGTAGTGCGGCCTAGGCCTAAGTCCTGTTTAAGTGTCTGTAGCGACATCACAGTTGCATTGTTCTAATCATGAAAAAACAAGAGTCCGGTAGGAGATCAAAGTCGCCCGGTATGGTAGTAACCATGGAAAACAAATGGAGAGAATAAATAAGAAAATACAAATTGGTGTTCTTAGGACGCGATACAAGCCGCAGATAGTTTTTATGTGTTCTTACTTTATCGTATTTGAATTTTTATCTTTCATAAATAATTTTCTTTGTAATTAACCACGAACGCTAAAATTGGTGACCCCGACGTGTGATTGTTCAACAGATAAAATTCGTGCGTACATCTCCAGAAGCCTACGACGTAGAGTCTTTGAAAACTTCCACAACCTAGTTAACCCAAGCGGCAGAACAACCAATTGTGCCATAACAGCTAATTTTGTGTGGCCCTCAATCAGAGGCTTACCTAGGGTAAATATAGGATAGGTTGCTTACGTTTTATTTTCTAAAGAAAACTACTTTAAAATTGGGTAAAAAAGCAAACAAATTAAATCTATTAACACTTTATTACAAATTTACATTTCTTGCTTTAGGTGGCGCATTTTTTTTGATTATATTATCGAACTAAATTCGGTGATTTCCCATAAAATTTGAAACAAATGCCCAAATTAGTTTTTGAGAAAATTAAGTATGAAGATTTCCATGTTTACAAATTTGATTTTCAAGGTGGAATTTACAAAAAATCGCAATATTTGCTGAAATAAATATTCAAAAATTTGCTAAATATTACGCAACAGTTTCAGCAACATCTCTACAAACTGAAACAAATCCCAAAATCATTTTTTGAGAAAATTATGTTTAAAAATATCAATAAATTTAGAATTGGTAAAACGTACTACTTTATAGATAATCATATAAACTTACTATGTGTTACGTCGTTATTAAGCAAAAAATATTTTTTTTTAAAATTCCTTTATATTGACTTTTCACGATTTACTGCTACTCTATATTTACACACGAAATGCCTCTAATAGTTTTTGAATTCGACGACCCAAAAAGATTCTCTATCGACCCCTCTGGGGGGTCGCGACCCATGGTTTGCGCACCACTAGTGTATACCATGGTGTTTATAAAGCCCCATAAACAGACATCGGGGTGGTTAAGGTCGCCTGACCAAAGAGACTATGTAACAGGATCACCTCGGCCAATCCACAGATTATCAATCATATTATCTAAATGGGACCGGCCCAAATGTTTATCGAAAATCTGTGCTAATATAACGATTATGATATGATAGCGACAAACAGTATGTGGATTTTCGACAGCCCAAATATAACTATTATGACGTTATTTACGCCGTTACGTGCAAACGTTGCTTCATCGCCAATACAATTTAAGAAAAATTTTGAATTTCTGCATGTTATTAAAGAAACCATCGGCGAAATTGTAAACGAAACGCATGATCTTCAAGTTGTAAATCCTGTACTTCTTATACATGGAAAGGATACAATTAACTCTCGCGCAGTGTTCGCCAGACAATTAGATTTGAAATTAATCTACTTGGAGAGATATTAGTCGCGTACTACTCGAAGAATCTACTTCGAAGATTTAAGATTACTTCTTCGACATCCAAAATTCGTTGGTGTCGGTCAGGTCCACCATCCTGAGCTTGACGGGTTTGCGTTACACCAGTTTCTCATGCACGGATTTTTTTCTCTCTTGTCAACCATATTGTTTGTATTTCCTCACATTGTTTCTTTCATATAAATAGGTCCAGCCCCTGTATTAAGTATAAGCCCTGTATGAGAGTCTGTAGCGACAACACAGTTGCATTGTTGTAATCATGAAAAAACAAGAGTCCGGTAGGAGAACATAGTCGCCCAGTATGGTAGTAACCATGGAAAACAAAAGGAGAGAATAAATAAGAAAAACAAAAATGGTGTTCTTACGACGCGATACAAGCCGCAGATAGTTGTTATGTGTTCTTACTTTGTCGTATTTCAATTTTTATCTTTAATAAATAATTTTCTTTGTAATTAACCACGAACGCTATAATTGGTGACACCGACGTGTGATTGTTCAACAGATAAAATTCGTGCTTACATCCCCAGAAGCTTACGACGTAGAGTCTTTGAAAACTTCCACAACCTAGCTAACCCAAGCGGCAGAACAACCAATCGTGCCATAACAGCTAATTTTGTGTGGCCCTCAATCAGAGGCTTATCTAGTGTAAATATAGGATAGGTTGCTTACGTTTTATTCTCTAAAGAAAACTACTTTAAAATTGGGTAAAAAAGCAAACAAATTAAATCTATTTACACTTTATTATAAATTTATCTTTCTTGCTTTAGCTAGCACAATTTCTTGATTATATTATCAAACTCAATTCGCTCATTTCCCATAAAATTTGAAACAAATCCCCAAATTAGTTTTTGAGAAAATTAAGTTTGAAGATTTCAATGTTTACAAATTTGATTTTCAAGGTGGAATTTACAAAAAACTGCAATATTTGCTGAAATAAATATTACAAAATTGGGAAAATTTGCTAAATATTACGCAACAGTTTCAGCAACATCTCTACAAAATTTGAAACATCCCAAAATTATTTTTTCAGAAAATTATGTTTAAAAATATCAATAAATTTAGAATTGGTAAAACCATACTACTTTATAGATAATCATATAAACTTATTATCTGTTACGACGTTATTAAGAAAATATCAATGTTTTTTTAATTTCCTTATATTGACATTTCACTCTTTACTGCTACTCTATACTTACACACGGAATGCCTCAAATACTTTTTGAATTCGACGAACCTACAAAATGTTGAAGTGGAACTGCAATTATTTAAATAAACGAGAAACCTCTCTTAACTGCTCACTAATTGCTCAATTAAAATCCGCAATTGCTCATATCATTAATTAATTATTTTATTAGTTATTAACTATTTAAAGTACAAATCGTTTTTCCCCTATTTGTGAGGGAAGCATTGAGTATTTCTTATTAAATTTGCTTTCAATAAATTGCTCACTTTTTGCTCATCTAGTTTCTAGGCAAGATCTTGGTTATTTTTTTAAATTTAATTTTAATTAATCAAAAGAAATTATTTCAATTTAAAATGGGGATAAACGTAGTAAAAGACTGATATTTCATGCGCATGCACATAAATAAACTCATCGCGCATGCGCTTATTGCACGGAAAACGTAAGTATACATATGTACAAAATAATAACAAAACAAGTAAACATAAACATATATATGGAAGGCTAACCTACATTAAACAAATACTTTCAAGGTAAACTAATTAGTTATTATTAAATTAAAATTTATTTAGATGTAGTCATTGCTATAAGACAATTAAATTTACAATAGGAATGTTATTATGATGTGTTGTCGCCATTTAACGAATAAACGTCTTTTGTGTACGTCGAATTATTTGTTTATTTTAAATATTTAAAAATAAGTAAAAAATTTATTATAATTTTCGATTAATATGCGTTCAGCCATTCAGCGCCCTCCGTCGCACAATTGAAATTAACGGAAATTGTCATAAAGCCTCCAGTGGTGTGCACAAAACGCCATCGTAGCTACAGATTTGAATAAAATGGATGGTTAAATTATGGTTACATTAGGTTATATTAGGAGAAGATCAATCGAGACCACATACCGCGCGGCAGCGCGACCTCTCGATCTGAAATAAGAAAAAAATATCAATAATACAAACAATTTTTATATACCCCCTTAAAATTTATTTTCCCTACGCATTGGTTTTGCAACCAATGCGCATGCGCAATGAGTTTATTTATGTTCATGCGCATGAGATATCAGTCTTTTACCATGTTTATCCCATTATAAAAATTAAAAAAAATAAACGAAATGTAAACGTTGCTTCATCGCCAACACAATGGAAGAAAAATTTAGAATTTCTGCATGTTATTAAAGAAACCATCGGCAAAATTGTAAACGTAAAGCATGATCTTCAAGTTGAAAATCCTGTACTTTTTGTACATGGAAAAGATACAATTAACTCTCGCGCAGTGTTCGCCAGACAATTAGATTTGAGATTAATCTACTTGGAGAGATATTAGTCGCGTACTACTCAAAGAATCTACTTCGAAGATTTAAGATTTCTTCTTCGACATCCAAAATTCGTTGGTGTCGGTCAGGTCCACCATACCGAGCTTGACGTGTTTGCAGTACACCAGTTTCTCATGCACGGATTTTTTTCACTCTTGTCGACCATATTGTATTTCCTCACATTGTTTCTTTCATATAAATAGGTCCAGCCCTTTTATTAAATATAAGCCCTGTATAAGAGTCTTTAGCGACATCACAGTTGCATTGTTGTAAACAATGAAATTTCATGAAAAAACAAGAGTTCGGTAGGAGATCATAGTCGCCCGATATGGTTGTAACCATGGAAAACAAAAGGAGAGAATAAATAAGAAAAAAAAGTGTTGTTCTTACGACGCGATACAAGCCGCAGATATTTTTAATGTGTTCTTACTTTGTCGTATTTGAATTTTAAAATTTGGTCCTAAAATTGGTGACCCCGACGTGTGATTGTTCAACAGATAAAATTTGTGCGTACATCCCCAGAAGCATACGAGTCTGAAAACTTCCACAACCTAGCTAACCCAAGCGGCAGAACAACCAATCGTGCCATAACAGCTAATTTTATGTGGCCCTCAATCAGAGGCGTACCTAGGGTAATTATAGGATAGGTTGCTTACGTTTTATTTTCTAAAGAAAACTACTTTAAAATTGGGTAATAAAAGCAAACAAATTAGATCTATTAACACTTTATTACAAATTTATCTTTCTTGCTTTAGCTGACGCAAATTTTTTGATTATATTATCAAACTCAATTCGGTCATTTCTATGTTCAGTAAAGCAAAATCACATAATCTACTTTGGCCCATCGAGGCTCTAAAATATGAAAGGATCAATTTTAATTTCCTAAATGATCTTCCACAAATAGCAATAGAAACGGCGATTGTCAATAATATTTGCAATGCTATACGCATATTGGGAAAAACGTTTTCATCTCCATACTGAACTATAAAAGTAAGTCATTGTTCGGGGCTTGATATTTTTTCGGTACGGCTTGTTAGCAGCGTTCCAAAATCCTAAATTTCTTCATATAATTCTTGCCCATCCATATCACAACTGTCGGCTTCTGCAAACAGTGCTTTCACAGCGCTCTTTCAAGAAGCTTGTTTCGGCTTTAAATATCAAGAAGAAATCCGAACTTTCCATCAATTTCTTGTAAACAAACGCTTCTGCTTTTTAATTCATTGAATAAACGGTCGACAGTCCCTTTCATAATTCTTTCCATTCACCTTTTAAAAAGGTGAATAAAGTAACCATGAACGAATCACTTTCTCACCAAGACCATTTCCTACTACACAATTATTTTTCGATCCAAGATTTCTTCAAGGAACGATTGCTAGTTAAAGAGTTAAAAAAGGACTCTCGATGTTTTTGTAAATACTTAGAGTTTTATTATTTATATTCTCAACGCATCAGTTACAAATTGCCTTTCCCGATTCTTCACTAAACTTAAGAAGACCGATATCGTGTTCTTCAATCGCTTTAGATATGGCATTTTTAATATTTTCTGCTTCTTTGGACATCAAGTTTTTATTTACTTCAACGTCATCAATATCTATTTCTTTGTCAGACCATCTCCTAATTCTTTAGGAGTAGCAGACTTTCTGCAATTCAAATTCTCTGAATACCGTGTCAAAATATTTTCAGATATCTTTTCTGCATCATTAGATGTAACAAATTCCTTCTCGGTTGAACTTAACCCAGCATCTTCTAATTCTATAGAATTTGTAGAATTTTCAGGACATTCTGAAGAAGTCGTGTTTGTGCTTGATTTTTGAAAAAATACGTTAGAATAACAACACATGTGCTACGCCCTACGCGATGGAGAAGTGGCTTATTTACGCACAAGCAGTTGAGGTGGTCCCCTCGCCTAGGGCCCGGCATGACAATACAAAATATATATGTAGAAAAAAATGTTAAGTTTTCATTATTTATGGTCTAAAACGGATGAAAGTATTTGTGAAATGACCTGGATGTAATTGTACTTGCTCTGATATTTATTTAGGAAATCTCTTTCTGATGTGAATGACTATGTCATCTGCATACCTTTAGGTATAAAGTCCTTTGTGGTTTAGCGATACAACTAGGCTAATGACAACCATGTCTAAAGTGACCACACGTCCCGATTCTGGCGGGACAGTCCCTCTTTTTGGAGGACAGTCGCGCGTCCTGCCGATTTTTAAAAATGTCCCGCTTTTTTGAAAATATCTGCATTTCTTATTTTAAATATATATAAATACATTTTTGTATATTTATAGACAAGTATATGAATATATAAATTAATAGTAGTTTATAATACAAGTGTGTGAAGAAGAAGGGCTTTTTTGCATGAGTTGCGATGAGTTTAAAGCATATAATCGCAATGAGTAGATTTAATCTAGATTAGGTTATGGTTAAGTTAAGTTATATTAAAGCCAGATAAATCCAGGTTAACAGGCCTACTAAGAAGTCGACCGACTTCTTGATTCAAAAAGAAAATTAATTCAATTCTAATATATTTCAGAAAAAATATTATTGGCCTCCTGAATTGTAAAGCTAGATTTGACATCGTGTATACGTCCAGCGAAACCAGATTTTTACACACAATGTTGCAAAGTACGGCCACGATGCGGTAAAGTGACCAGTAAATTTTAACCTATCAGGGACACTTACAAAATAAATTAAGTATAAGACAATAAAATCTAATTTAGAAAACAAAAAATGACAAATTATTTACCTAATAAATTTGAATTAGTAAAATGTCAAAGTTTGTGAGTACCAACAATAAAAAATTAAATAATTTCCAATATTTTAAATAATCTAAATCTATTTATTTCTTAAATAATAATTGTCGGCCAAAAAATCTTATACAAATTTCTTGCGGAAATGATGTTTCCGCACTCTAATGTAAATAAATATTTCACTACGTCGATGATTTTTGTTTAGTGACGCAAGTTGTTGCCATAGTAACAAAAAACAGATCGTTTAATAATGAAACTCCATTTCATTTAATTGGACTTTTACGCACGATTTGGATACTTTTACACACGATTATAATAATGTTTACATACAATAATGTATTTATGAATGTGTTCATTTTGGTGAGTGTTTACATGAGTGTTTGGTGAATTATTGGTCTGAACTAAATTATAATTCTCATTTCATCCCATTTGTCCCGCTCTGCCTCAATGAAAATGTGGTCACTTTAACCATGTCCCACAGGAGTGGAGAACCCCATCCTGAGGACACCCTTTGACAACAGACACTCTGATTGTGTCACCCACGACAGTAGTCTCAACATTTCTAGCCTGCAGCATGGATCTTATCCATCTAATGTGATATTTGCGCCATGACTAAGGGCTGTATTTACTATACTGTCGGATGAAGTGTTGTCAAACGCTCTTTCAATGTCAAGGAAGGCACCAAATTCTACAAATTCCTTGTTTACCAATGTGTTTTATATTCTTACCACTAATATGTGAAGAGCAGATTCACGCGATTCATGCACGGATTACTAGAGCGGTGAATTTTTGTGGAATAGGTGTTGGCCTGTTAGGAAACCGCTCAGCGTACAATGGACTTGCAGCAGCAGAATTCTGTAGTACTTCCCTATAAATTAACAACATGTCTACGTGTTCACCGTTGACGAATAGACCATTTTTACTTTCCTTATTAGGATTTATATAGAAAAAATCACAGTGCAATAAGAACTGATGAAACAGCTAGACAGATGGTAAATGTTATCATCAGACTACTTCACTGATATATAAAATCACTGATAATTTATCGATTGTATTTAAAATATTTAATAGAAATATCTCTCTTATTACGCAACTTTTGTTAAGACATTTTAAGGTTGATGAACTTCTTTTAAGATGTTTAATTACCCCTTGAAAATGGAATCTCAAGACCGTAAACTCCCTGTATTTTTTAAGAAAATAGAGAAACAGAAATGCACCAATTTACTTTCTAAACTGACACACAAGGGTTCCTAAACTTCACATCTAAAATGCTCTCTTGAAGAGAGTCGTCTCTACTCGTCTCTTATGTTATATTTCAATATAACATTTATGTATATATTTTGCATATTTCGGGGTTGAACCGCCAAGCCAACTAGGCCTTTACTAGGCAAGCAAAATTAAAAGATATTAATTTTTAAAATAAGTAGATAAAAGTTTGATCAAATATTTACCACGTTCAAATGGATAACAGATTTCAATGTACAATTACACAATCATCATCGATCGTAATTTATTAACTTGGAAAAATACTTTTTAAAAAAAATTATCAAAAACATTCTTAACTATAATATACAAAATTTTCATAGAATGTCAAAAAGAGGGTTTACAAATATTTATGAATCCTTTGACATTTCAATTTGAATAGCAAAGGGTGACAAATTAAGATTATCCTGTTTTTACTTAATTAAAACCAAAAGAAGTAATGACTTATTAGCCATAATTTTAACTGTCTAAATATTCAGTGAACTTACTTAGTGAAGTTTTTTTTTTTTAATGGATTGAACAAAGGATTGCTTGTGTAGAACATTTTATTAGAACGAGCTCCTATTCACACTCAGAGGTGGTTTCAACAACTGCAAGATGGGTCGAAAAATATCGTCGAATAAGTATGTCTACTCTTAACCCTCCGTCGGGTGCAATATGTATTGTAACACATTCAGGCGCAATGCATCTGGCAGATCCACGACAATCTTGACTCCTTTCTTTCATATTTAAAAACACCCTCAACTGGTTTTGTCAATTTTTTATAATATCAAAACTCATATCTTTAAAATAATCTTTTTATATAAAAATGTCAAAAAACAATTAAAAGCATTTAAAAAATATATTTTAAATGCAAAATAAGGCAGAATATTTATTAAATGTAAATATTATTTAAGTTTGTTTTTCCAGACATCACAAACAAAACTAGCATGGTTCAGACAGATGTTTTTTTTTACATTTTTTATATTTTGACATTCTCTTATTGGAGTTTCGGCTAAACATGTTGCACATCGTAGCCATTTTGATGCTATTTGAGATGATTCTACATGGGTTTCGACAATAGCCGGACGATATATTTTCAAGTTTTGCTGAAAAAATCTTCTTAGCATTGGCTCCAATTTATTACCTAGGTGGGAAGTGATACATACCACTTACGTTTAGCATTGGAGAAAAATAGCATTGGCCATCTTCTGACGTTTCTTGCAGTATTATTTGTGCTGCACATTTGGTCTGCCGTATGCGCAATGGATCGCACAGATGTTTTTGTCTAATACATACACAGGCAAAGGGCAAACAGTAAACTAACTAGATATTACTAAAGACACAATATAAACGAACAGCTACTGAAATGGCCAGTTGGCTCGGCATACCTAGTCAGACGGGGGTGATAATACTGTGTTGGATCTCATAGATCCAATGGGCCCGGCGTAGGGTTAAGGATACTAAACTTGCAGAGAGGAAAAAACTGCTAGAACAGAAGTGAATACTTCGCAAGTTAGGAACTAAATTGAAGAAAATTGTTTATCTCAACAAGTATGAATTTGACGTGGGTTGTTAAGAACAATTTTAAAGAAAGATTAACTCTTTCGGCCTTACAAATAGCAAAAAGTCCAATAACTTCTTCGAATAAACCGAAACTCGTTTAGAATTCAGTCGATAAATTTTGAACAGATGAGATAATTTTGTCAACAAAATAATTAGTGACGAAGCAGATTTTCATTTGCATGGGGAACAAACAAAATTTGCGTTTCTGGTCTGTCGAAAACCCTTAAGTTATATTTGGAGAAGGGCTGCATTCTCAAAAGGTAACTCTGTATGGTGTGGAATATACTTAGCTGGAGTATTGGGACCGTGTGTTTTTTAATATGAAATGGGAAACGTAGTAGTTGTCAATAGTGAACATTATGCGTAAATGCTACAAACGTTTTTAATGGATGGCATGGCTCAAACCCGATTACCAATAAACGATATTTGGTATCATCAACAATCATCGTCTGATTTCCCAGCGTGGGGATCAGCTGTGGACTCCTCGCTCTCCTGATTTGTCAGCTAAGTATTTCTTACGGGATCATGTTAAATCTAAAGATTGTCAGAACCAACCTGAAACCCCGGAAAACTTAAAACGAAACATTTGACAAGATATTGCTGAGATTTCGCCAGAAATGTGCTAGCGCGCAATGCGTTCATTGTTGCATCGATCAGAGTCATTCATTGAAGCAAACGGAGATCATCTAATTGATGTAATTTTTAAGTATTAATTGTTAATTTAGGATTAAGCATTTAACTTGATATTAAACTTTAGATTTTACTCTAGAACGTTTACGTCTGGAAACAAAAAAAAATGGTGGCGAACTTATTTCGTTTTTTGATAGTAGTTTTTTGATAGTATTGTAGTTTAACTCTTAATTTGTCACCCTTTATATTCATTTTATAAATTCATATGTAATTTACAAGTCCTAGTTTTTTCTAGTGCTTTCATTTTATATCTGTTTTATTACACTACACAAACAGGAATAACCTGCGGAAGATTTGTCAAGAGGAAACAAGACAGAAATACACAATTAATTAGATAAATAGAGCTAGATAAGACTATACAAGATAGAATAGATTGGACATAACTAGTCAAGCCTGGACAAATCTGAGCAAGTGTGCAAAAGTCTGGACACGACTACATATCTCTGGACATGGCGAGGTATAATACCTATCTGAATATTAATTATAGCAGAGATTAAAAAATATCTTGATATAAAATATAACTACTAATATTTTGTTGTGATAATCCGTTAATACATGTAAGACTAAAATGTCTGATAAAACCTTTTCAACTTTATTAAAAAGATCGAACGTTAGTTACATCATTTCATAATTAAAAAAGTTTAAGTTAAATATGAATGCAGGTATATTAATTTTGATAAGAATTTATCCATTCAGTATTAATCTGTACTTATAAACAATTTTATTATGCAAGCAAAATTAAAAGCAAATATACACTCTCTTGCATAATTTTCTTATACATAGGATTATATTATTTGCCTGTACCTATAAGTAATAAATATGTATACAAATATGTATAAAATACTCAAATTAGATAAACAAATGCGTTTGAAAGTGCAGAAATATACAATAAATATGTCTACACTTCATTTGTTATAGGTACATATAAATATGTCTGCATTTTCAAACGTATTTATTTATCTAATTTGTGTATATTATACATATTTATATCCATATTTATTAGTTATACGTACAGGGAAATAATGTAATCCTAATTATACTAAATATGGCTCGGATAAATATGCATTAAAAATTATAAAATGTGTACATATAATATGGACTAAAAAATCTAAAATATGGAAAAAATATATACACTGCCGAGCATAAAATTAGGGTCACAACGTAATTTGAAGTTATTTAATTTTTTTTTAGTTTTTTACGTGTTTTTTCTGTTGTAACAGTTTACTAACTGATAGCTTGAAAAGAACAAAAGAATAGAACAAAATTTTCTTTTTCAAAGTTTATTGAAAGTAATGAAAATGAACAATTTTAATTTTATGTGCTAAATAATGAAAATAAACAAGTTTACTTTGATATGTTTTTGTTGAAACAAAAGAAAGTTTAAGGACAGCATAGCATTTGTTTCTGTGGTGTCATCTGTCTGTTGTAAATTGTTGTTATTGTTAGTGTTTTGCAATGAGCATAAATCCCGTTGTTGCGGCACAAATTGTGGCGGGTTTAGAAGATGGTCGCGGTCAGCGCGAAACTGCGAGAAACGTTGGTGTAAGTCTCTCGAATGTGCAACGAGTATGGCGGCGGTTCGAAGAGACAGGTCTGCTCACTCGAGGACCTTGTTGAGGCCGAGTCAAAACTCCAACAGCTAGAGGTGACCGCTTTCTCGTTTCTAGTGCTTCGAGAAACCGAACGGTCACGGCATTTTCCCTTCGAAATCATCTGCAAGAAGTGAGAAATGTAAACATAAGTTAGTGGGCAGTTAGGAGACGACTTTATGCAGCTGGATTATCTTCTCGAACTAGAGCTACTGGATCGCCGCTTTCCCCTGCACACCAGATTGCGAGGTTGAATTTTGCACGAGAACACTTGAGTTGGACAATAGCGGATTGGAGACGCGTATTGTTTTTCGATGAACCGCGATTCTGTCTTATGGGCTCAGATAAACATGTAAGAGTGTGGTGACGACAAGGCGAGAGATTTGCTCAAGCGTGTATTGCCGAGCGACTACCATTTGGCGGAGGATCAGTAATGGCATAGAGAGGCATATCTTTTGACACTCGCACGGAGTTAGTCTTTATCGAGAATGGAACGTTGACTGCGCATAGGTATCTGACAGAGGTTCTAGAAGACCACGTTTTACCATTCATGGTAATTCTTGGAGACGATGCAACATTTATGCATGATAACGCACGGCCCCACACTGCTCGGATAGTTACTGAGCATTGACGAATGTGAAATCACGCGATTTGTTTCGACAGCTCGCAGTCCAGATTTAAATCCAATCGACCATATTTGGTATGAGACGGGAAAACATTTACGGAGACATGTGCCGGCCCCCAGAAATTTTAGAGGGCATCGCGACATACTGGTGCAAGAATGGGACAATCTTCCGCAGAACGTGATCCAAAATCTGATCAAGAGCATGACAATTCGTTTGCAAGCTGTTGTCAATGCTAGAGGAGGGAATACTCACTACTGAAGTCCTTAAACTTTCTTTTGTTTCAACAAAAGCATATTAATGTAAAGTTGTTCGTTTTCATTACTTAGCATATCAAATTTAAATTGTTCATTTTCATAATTTTCAATAAACTTTGAACAACAAAAACCTTTTGTTTTATTTAAGCAATCAATTAGTAAACTGTTACAACCGAAAAAACACGTAAAAAACTGAAGACCTCTAAAATAAATTCAAATTATGGAGTGACCCTAATTTTATGCTCGGCAGTGTAGTTTATATAGTTAAAAATAACAATAACTTTAAAGTATCGTTTAATGAAAACACAGTTTAATGTGAAAATAAATAAGAACAATTTTATTTTATTCGCCTTCCGTTTCATTCACATTATTATATATATTATTCACATCATTATATATAAATTATTGCAGTACACAATACATTTTCAAATTTTCAAAATTAAAACTGTTAAAACTGAATGATCTTTCAACATTACAGGGTGTCTCTGGAGCATAGTTTAATTTGCACAATTCTGCAAGTAAGTGGGCACGTCTAGGTTGTCTTCTAATCTTCTGCCCAGCATGCTGTTATTTTTTTTAGGGTATCAAATCATTTATTTTTTTTTCCAATACATTTAACTTTTCTTTAACCCCGTCAGCAACGAGGCCTTCTGCTTCATATTTTCTAGTGCCTTCAGCTGGTGTGATAAAAAACAATAATTGGTTTTTGTGAAGACCAAATCGTTACGCAGTCTCATTGAGTCTCATTTTCAAGAAGTTCTTTCGAGACTAAAATAATAGCAGACTTGTCTTCTAATCCATAAATATTTGTTTTGATTTCATTAAAATGTTGAGTGTAGTATTCAACTGCTGTCAGCCATGTACCCCAACGTGTCAGCACTGGCTCCGGCGGCAAAAGAAAGTCGGGATACATCTTTTTAAATTTGGAGATCCTGTTTGGTGCTTTCTAAAAGATTTTCTTCACATTTGATACTAATCTATTTATACCATGTTCTATGCACATTACCTGGAATATTTTGGGATATAAGGCTTTAAGAGCATCTGCTGCTTTAACCAAGCAAATCCTTTTTATTGGCGTGTGAGTAACTTCCTAAATGCAACCATCAAACATCAGCGAAGCTTTTTAATGATGCTATGGGTGTTTTGTGGTATAATGGAATTAAACATGAACAAGTTTTCTTTCCTCTTTCTTTCTTGAATCAACAAAGGAGCAGCAAGAAAACTTGTTTATGTTTAATTCCATATATTTGAAGGTTGCATTTAGGAAGTTCTTCACACGCAAATAAAAAGGATTTGCTTGATCTGTCTTCAAATAGACAATAGACGACCAATAATCACGTTGCCTACGCAACGACCTTGAGTATTTGTAGTTTCGTCGTTTGCAACCCATATGGGGCCATCTTGAATATCTTCACGAATCAAAGCTAAACAATCTTCATAAATACCACTTACATAGTTTTTCCTTAATTTTATTCTTCTTAGTAATATTTACCTTATGTTTTGCAGTAGATGCGTGTTGCGATATTAAAAAACGTTGCTCAGTCGATACAGATTTTTCACAGACATTACAAAACATCACTCTCCCATCGGTACTCAACGATTGATTTGGAAAATCTTCGATATATTTTTCCAATTTGAACCGCACAATACCATACAGCAAGCGCGATATCAAAGTGGCGCAAACGCGAATTTTGTGCATTGCTGTTCCGTTGTATAATTATAAAAATATGGATGATTTTAATTTTTTTTTGTAAAATATGGACTTACCTTTGAAATATGGAAAAATATGGAAAATAAAGATTACATTTTCTGCTTCCAAATATCATAATTTGTGTGGAAAACAATATAAAGACAGAAAATAATTTTAATAAAAAATATGTATTTACATATTAATCTGGGCCCTAATACTAAAAAATATACAAGAGTGCATATTTGCTTTTAATGTTGCTTGCTTAGTAAAATTGTCTATGAGTACAGATTAATACTGAATGGAAAAATTCTTATCAAAATTAACATTCCTACAGTCATATTTCACTTAAACTGTTTTAATTATAAAATGATTAACTAACGTTCCATCTTGTGGTTTTTAATAAACTTGAAACGGTTATCAGACATTTTAGTATTACAC
The DNA here is from genome assembly GCA_944588485.1 of Phosphuga atrata. Lineage (NCBI taxonomy): Eukaryota > Metazoa > Arthropoda > Insecta > Coleoptera > Silphidae > Phosphuga > Phosphuga atrata. Next base: position 27,939,173 of record OX155901.1, on the reverse strand, counting down.
GGATTAATGGATTATCACAACAAAATATTAGTAATTACATTTTATATGAAGATTTTTTTAATCTCTGCTACAAATAATATTCAGATAGGTTTTATGCCAGGGATCGGCAACCTTTTTTGGCTGCGGGTCAAATTGTGAGTTTGTAAGGAAACGTTTGGGTCAGTGATATTGAATTTTTAAAACAGTCGTTTATTGAAAATAAGTTACATTTACGCTTTTAAACTTTTAACAGAAATTCGAAATTATAATTCTTATATTATAAAAACAAACATAGTTGAATAAACTTTATGTATAAACGTTCTTCGATATCAATGATATTGAAATTGTGACGTCAATTTAGTCAAATGTGGTTTATAGTTAGTCGTTTTAATAGACAGATACGTCTGAAATTTCGGTGGTTAACCTATTCCTGTTCTTGCTTAAATTAAATTTCATTTGTGAAAATAATTGCTCACATTTAAAAGTTGAACCGAATGTAGACATTTGTTGAAATGTTTAATCCTGTTTTGTGTCATGTTTTGTTGAAATGTTTAATCCGAAATGGCAAAACCAATTTTTTTCAAAGATGAAAACTTCGTAGGTGGTGATGAACCCAACACGTGGATATCATGAGAAAATGAGCTGCATGAAGATAGCCCCCCAAAATTGAAAAAAATTAAAATGGGATACGTTTGACAAAGATATCTTTCAATTTTTCACCCCGCATGCAAATAAAACGGTTCTCTAAGGGTGGGCAGACGTCAAAAGCTATTTTTGCATGTGTGAAATATCATCCTACAAATTATCAGGATCGCTTATTATCCATTTGATAGAAAATCCCAGGGGCATATATAGCAGCATTTTTAGAGTATGCAACGAGTATATTCGATTATCGTCGGAAAAGTACGGCAATCCATTTCTTTTGGGGAATAGGCCATGTTCATGGATATCAAACACTAAAGCAGCGATTTTTGGGCACTTAAAAATATTTTGTATTAAAACAAAAGGATGGGAAAATATGGTCAAACGAAGTTCTTCAACACCAAACGAAAAAAAAACAATAAAAATTAAGAAAATAATATTAAAAAATCGATTTAGGGGTCCCCAAAAAAATATAATTCAAAAAAATGGTGGGCAAACATGGACAAACCATGTTTTTTAAGATGCCATTATCAAATACTGAAAAAATGCATTTTGGGGGGCTAGACCCCCAATCAATTTTTTACAATATCTTTTGAACGAAATGTGGGCAAACTATTTGGTGCTCAATCATGGTCAAATCTTGGTCAAACGTATCCCATTTTAATTTTTTTATTTTTTCTATTTTGGGGGGCTGTCTTCACGCAGCTGATAAGATGATCTGTTTTTTCCAAATCTTCCCGCAATTTCTTGAATTTATCCGTCGTCCATAACGTTGAGCTTTTAAAATCAATTATTTCTTAACTAAGATTGTCAATTTTTCGATATTGAAAATACTATACTGCACGTTTAAAACCTTTTTTCTATTTCGTCGGACTTTATTATATATGTAAGCATTTCGCCATTATTTTGAAAACTTTGAAATCGACTTTCATATTCACTTTAAATGACGAAAATCTAACCATTCAAAAATATTTATATAATATTTATATAATATGAAATTTTACAATTTTTTATGTTAGTTTTAAATAATATTAATTTCGAAGTAAAACTTTTCCATTCCTGAAACATTTTTCTCAAAATTCCTCAAAAATTGTGTGGTTATTTCCTTAGAGTAGTAGGATGAAATCAACAGCAAATCTCCATATTTCGATTAAATTTCCTCCAAAAAAGCTTTGAAGTGCCTGGATATTAATGCTGATCGCGCTATTATCATGTTTACGATCCTCACAATATTTTCCATTACATCTATAAGTTGTTGCGTAGATGCCTTTGCAAATAAAATTTCTACATGTATACATGTATTGTACAATGAAACGGTAAAAGTGAGCGGCCAAGTTCATTTTCCTTTAGTTTTACAAATACAACAGTTTTCCCCCTCTTATACTTGGAGCGCTATCATTTGTTATGGAAAATAACTTACTTCTTAAATCCAATACTGGCCCATTTTTTAAATTTGTAAACCCGTGTACTTGATGAAAAATATCAGTGCCCTTGGTTGTATCATTTATTGAAGCTACAATGCACAGTTCTTCATTGACATTCGAACTATTTATTGATGCAAATATATTAATCATTGCAACATCTTCAACACGACGCAGAATTGTTCTAGCTGACAATGACAGTTCTTTGATTCTGTCAATTATTTTTTTTTAGCGGTCATTAAGTAACAAATACAAATCTTACCGATATGTTTCATTTTTTCATGTTTTCAACGTGTCACAATTAGTTGTCTATTTAGTGAGGTTGTGGAACCATCCTAATGTTACATAGCTTACCTTCGTTCTAAACTGGACGAGTGTAGATAGTCTGGTTTTGCTTATATAAAATACTATTGTTTAACAATAACTTTTACAAAATTAAGAACAATATTTTATTTTCGGTACTAAACTGGGTTACTTGAAATTATCAAATGGGTCGCTCGGTGACCCGCGGGTCATTGTTTGCCGACCCCTGTGTTATACTATGCCATGTCCAGACATATGTAGCCTTGTCCAGACTTTTGCACACTTGCTCAGACTTGCCCAGGCTTGACTAGTTATGTCCTGTTTATCCCATCTTGTCTTATCCAGCTTTATCTATCTAATTAATTGGATATTTTTCTGTACAGCCTTGTCTAGTCTCCTCTACATTTGTTTCCTCTTGACGAATCTTCCGTAGGTTATTACTCTTGACTCTTACACACTCTTAAACATATACAGTTCTTCGGGCGTGTTCAGTCCTATCAATAGTCTTGTCGTATCTTGTCTAGACTACCTACTGTCTGTCCACTTTTGTCCAATGTATTCCAGTCTTCTCTATCCTTCTCTAATCTGTTTAGACTTGCCCAATCTTGTCTAGTTTGTTCAGTTTGTCTCGTCATGCCTGGTATTGTGTTCTCGTCTGGTCTTGTCTGGTCTTGCCGGTTCTGGCCTGGTTTTGTCTGGTCTCGTCTAGTCTTGTCTGGTCCTACCTGTTCTTGTCAGATCTTGCCAGGCCTTGTCTGGCCTTGTCTGTTTGAATAGGGATTCAAACAATACTTCATTGTTAAATAAATTATAAAATTTATAGTTTATGTGAGCATTTTATGTGAACAATATTTTTTAAAAGTGCTCAATCAGATTTTGTACAATGTTTCAGTACATTTGATTTTCTTTGAATTTTTTTAATATAATCTTTTAAGTGGACACAGTACGATAGTTTAAATATCATTTTAATTTAAAAGTTTTAATACCATTTTAATTTAAAAATGTGAACTCATCGATCTGATATTTTCGTAATGTGTTCGTATGTCGCTGTGATATTTTGCGTCGTGGTATTCTTTGGCGGGTTTTTTTCGAGTAGAGTAAAATCTAAAGTATAATAACACGTTAAATATTTAATCCGAAATAAACAATTAATACTTAAAATTACATCGATTAGATGACTAGATTAGATGTTTCGTTTTAAGTCTTCCAGGGTTTCAGTTCAGTTCTGGTAAACATTAGATATAACATAACCCCAAAAGAAATAATCCAAAGCCGACAAATGCGAGGAGCGAGGAGGCCACAAGTAATCCCTTCGCTGTGAAATCAGACGACCAGGAAAGAACTCGCGTAACATTCCCATAGACATGTTGGATACATGAGACCTTGGACCATCTTTCTGATACCAAATATCGTTTATTTGTAATCGGAGTTGATGGCAGCCATTAAGAACGTTTGTAGCATCTCCACATAACTTCAATATTGACAACTACTGCGTTTCACATTTCATATTAAAAAAATACGGTCCCATTACTCTAGCTGAGCATATTCAACACCTTTTGTGAATGTAGCTCTTCTTCAAATATAACTTGAGGGTTTTAGGCAGACCAGTAACGTAAATTTTATTTGTTCCTCCCCCTTGCAAATAGCAATGTCTCTCTGACATTTGTATGGCCGAAAGAGTAAATCTTTCTTTCAAATTGTTCTTAACAACTCAGGTCAAATACCTACTTGTTGAGATAAATGTCACACGGATTGACCGATATTTTCGTCAATACAGTTCCTAACTTTCAAAGTATTCAATTCTGTTCTAGCAGTTCTTTCCTCTCTCCAAGTTTAGAGCCCTTAAGAGAACCTGTTCAACGATATTTTTCGTCCCATCTTGCAATTGTCCTGCAATTTGGCCGCGTAGGAAAATTAAACTGTTGTCGAGACCACCTCCAAGATTGAATAATGGAGTTCGGAAACAAGCATTCCTCTGTTCAATCGGCCCCCGCTCCATTTTCAAATAACGTGAAGCTTCACTGAATATTCAAATTACGACTTAAAAAAATAATCTAAAACGACTTAAAAAAATAAAATAAATAATCTTCATTTGTCACCTTTGACTATACAAATTGAAATGTCAAATGAGTTCACAAATATTTGAAAACCAACTTTTCGACAAACTATGAACATTTTGTATTTTATAATTCTAAATTTTACAGTAAGAAATGTTTTTGAAAATTATTTAAAAAAATATTTGTCCAAAGTAATACATTACGATCGATTATTATTGTGTAATTGTACATTGAAATCTGTAATCCATTTGAACGTGGTGAATATTTGATCAAACTTTTATCTACTTATTTTAAAAATTAATATCATAATCTTCCATGGATTTGTAGAAATCTTCAAATATTGATCTAAATTAATAAATTTAAGGCGCAATTCGATAAAAACCTACTTTACAGTATTTTATTAATAAAGGGTTTACTAAAAGATAGTTGGTATCAGTATTTTATTAAAAAAAGCACATCGACTGTGAAATTTAAAAAAAATATAATTGTATGCAGTAATACAATAAAATAATGGGTCATGTTGCATTGGTCGATCTCGCGGTCCAATTTTGGATAAATTTATTTAGTAAGTCAAGCTGGATTTCCTCAACGGTTCAATGAATGTTTATTCTTAGTTGTTATACTAATGTTGTTCTTCAGTTGGGTAGGAGTTTTTGGTTTATTAGCGAAAGGCGTCGTTGGTCTACGTCCCAAAGAAGAAAATCTAAGGGCGTTATATCGCACGATTTCGTGGTCATTCGACATCACCTCTTTTCGAAATTTCTTTTGCAATAACTCACGCGTATCATCCGCTGTGTGGCACCATCTTGTTGGAGCCACATGCCGTCTATGCTTATATCGTCCATTGCGGGCCACAAAAGGTTTCTTGAAAAATCATGGTTCTATGCCGTTCAACGTTAACAATCACTCCCTGATCTCTTTCGCATCGAAAGATGTGACTGACCGGACCAATGATGAACAATCCGCACCAATCAGTCAGTTTCTCAGGATAGAAATGAGCTTCCAGTATCTCCCGTGGATGGGTCTCACCAAAAATGCAATAGTTATGTTTATTTACGTATACATTGAGTCAAAAATTGCTGAAGTTGATTTTTTCGTCAAAACGAAGATCAATTCTGGTACCAATTGAATCTTATACGGGTACAGCTATTCGCCAAGTTGTGGTCTCAGAAAGACCAAGTTGTTGAAAACAACGAAAAATGTACAGATCTCGCTCTTCATGCACACTTTCATCGACAGCAGCAATATTTTCAGTCGAACGCCTGAGACGATCACGCTTTTCTCGATCACAAACCGATCCAGTTTGCTAAATCTCCTCATCAATCGTTCAATCGTGGTAATTTTTTTTAACATATAAGTATATGGCTAGCATAAATATTTGTATTTTTTCAATTAAACCTATTAAGGAAGTACAGTTTTTAACAACACCAATGCAAAAACGTGGATTCTTGATAATCTTAAGTTATATACCGGGTGTCCCATTTTAATCCGCCAGTAGCGATAATTCTGAACCAGTGCATTGCAGCAAAATGTATCCTACATAAAAGTTAACGGTTATAAGGGGGACATCTGATGCCGTTGACTTTGCCTCGCAAGCACCCCAGGGAGGGCGGGAACAGCGGGTAACTTTAAAATCTTAAATGAAAACACCTATTTTTAATTGCAGATTCGGATAGAGCGTTAAAAAGTAGAGAAATTTTATTCGGGTTGTTTTCCAAAATTGTTGATGGATGGCGCTGCAAACGTGATGTCCCATTTCAAACCGCCAGTTGCGATAATTCTGAACCAGTGCATTGAAGCAAAAAGTGTTCTGAATAAAAGTTAACGGTTATGAGAGGGACATCTGATGCCGTCGACTTTGCCCCACCAGCCTACTAGGGCCGGGAGGGGTGGGCGGTAACAGGAGACAATTTTAAAATCTTAAATGGAAACCCCTATTTTTTATTGCAGATTTCTATAGAGCTTTAAAAAGTAGGCAAATTTTATCCGGGCTGTTTTCCAAAATTGTTGATTTTTCTCTTTTTGACGTTTGCAGATCCGAATCTGCAATATGAAATAGGGGTTTTTGAGGCGGGGAGAAAAACAAACTTGTAATGTTGTGAGTGAGGCTTAAGTAAGAATAACAATTAATTATGTAAGAAATTTTGCTATTTAATTGATAAAAAACACTTTTTCACGTCTACCGCGCCATCTATCAACAATTTTGGAAAAGAACCCGGATAAAATTTATCTATTTTTTAACGCTCTATCCAAATCCGTAAAAAAAGTGGGTTTCCACTTAAGATTTTAAAGTTGTCTCCTGTTCCAGACCCCCCTGGGGGGCTGGGGGACAAGATCGACGGCATCAGATGTCCCCCTCATAACCGTTAACTTTTTATTCAGAACACTTTTCGCTTCAATGCACTGGTTCAGAATTATCGCTACTGGCGGATTAAAATAGGGCATCACGTTTGCAGCGCCATCTATCAACAATTTTGGAAAACAACCCGAATAAAATTTACCTACTTTTTAATGCTCTATCCGAATTTGCAATAAAAAAAGGGGTTCCCATTTAAGATTTTAAAGTTTCCCCCTGTTTCTGCCCCCCCCCCTCCCGGGGGGGGGGCTGAGGGGGTGGGAGGCAAAGTCGACAACATCAGATGCCCCCCTCAAAACCGTTAACTTTTATTCAGAACACTTGATGCTTCAAAGCACTGGTATAGAATTATCGCTACTGGCGGATTAAAAGTTATTGATATTGTGAAATGAAAAGTTATTAGATATTGTTGATGGTGATTCTCTGTGGGGTATAAATAAAAAATAGGGGTTTGCACTTAAGATTTTAAAGTTGCCTCCTGTTCTTGTACCCCCTGGGGGGCTGGGGGGCAAGGTCGACGGCATCAGATGTCCCCCTCATAACCGTTAACTTTTTATTCAGAACACTTTTTGCTTCAATGCACTGGTTCAGAATTACCGAATAAAATTTACCTACTTTTTAACGCTCTATCCGAATTTGCAATAAAAAATAGGGGTTTCCATTTCAGAATTTAAAAGGTGCCCCCCGTTCCAAACACCCCCCCCCCCCTGAGGGGCTGGGGGGCAAAGTCGACGGCATCAGATGCCCCCCTCATAACCGTTAACTTTTTTTCAGAACACTTGATACAAAGCACTGGTATATATATATATATATATATATATATATATATATATATATATGTATATATATATATATATATATATATATATATATATATTCCATAATTTGAGATTGTTTTTATCATCTTGCATCAACTCACTGCAATCTGAAGTTGATTTCATTTGAATAGATATTGTTGATGGTGATTCTCTGTTAATTAAAGATGGTGTATAAGAAATATCATTATCAAATTGGTCCTCACATTGAATTGAAAAATTCACTTTGTTTTTTACCATACTTATATTATGTAAAAATATTATATAACTTATTATTCACAGTTATATAAATTTCTACACATATCACGACTCGAGTTTCGACGTTTGACGGTCATTTTCAAGTCACTTGAAAATCAACATTAATTTCTAAAATCCATCTTGGACAATCTTGGATCACGCAAATATTATCTCATACGGTGTTTTGTCTTTCTCTTCCTCGCCAGTAGTTCTTCATTCTTTCGGACTGATCATTTTTCCTTTCTGCAGTCCATTTTTCTCGGTTGGGAGCTTGCTTTACCCCCACAAGACGATTAAATTCATATATCATCCTTCTGGACTTTTCTCGGTGCAAATAGTCAAAAGTTTCCCCCTGTTTCTGCCCCCCCCCTCCCGGGGGGGGGGCTGAGGGGGTGGGAGGCAAAGTCGACAACATCAGATGCCCCCCTCAAAACCGTTAACTTTTATTCAGAACACTTGATGCTTCAAAGCACTGGTATAGAATTATCGCTACTGGCGGATTAAAAGTTATTGATATTGTGAAATGAAAAGTTATTAGATATTGTTGATGGTGATTCTCTGTGGGGTATAAATAAAAAATAGGGGTTTGCACTTAAGATTTTAAAGTTGCCTCCTGTTCTTGTACCCCCTGGGGGGCTGGGGGGCAAGGTCGACGGCATCAGATGTCCCCCTCATAACCGTTAACTTTTTATTCAGAACACTTTTTGCTTCAATGCACTGGTTCAGAATTACCGAATAAAATTTACCTACTTTTTAACGCTCTATCCGAATTTGCAATAAAAAATAGGGGTTTCCATTTCAGAATTTAAAAGGTGCCCCCCGTTCCAAACACCCCCCCCCCCTGAGGGGCTGGGGGGCAAAGTCGACGGCATCAGATGCCCCCCTCATAACCGTTAACTTTTTTTCAGAACACTTGATACAAAGCACTGGTATATATATATATATATATATATATATATATATATATATATATATATGTATATATATATATATATATATATATATATATATATATTCCATAATTTGAGATTGTTTTTATCATCTTGCATCAACTCACTGCAATCTGAAGTTGATTTCATTTGAATAGATATTGTTGATGGTGATTCTCTGTTAATTAAAGATGGTGTATAAGAAATATCATTATCAAATTGGTCCTCACATTGAATTGAAAAATTCACTTTGTTTTTTACCATACTTATATTATGTAAAAATATTATATAACTTATTATTCACAGTTATATAAATTTCTACACATATCACGACTCGAGTTTCGACGTTTGACGGTCATTTTCAAGTCACTTGAAAATCAACATTAATTTCTAAAATCCATCTTGGACAATCTTGGATCACGCAAATATTATCTCATACGGTGTTTTGTCTTTCTCTTCCTCGCCAGTAGTTCTTCATTCTTTCGGACTGATCATTTTTCCTTTCTGCAGTCCATTTTTCTCGGTTGGGAGCTTGCTTTACCCCCACAAGACGATTAAATTCATATATCATCCTTCTGGACTTTTCTCGGTGCAAATAGTCGTCTTCTGTCAATTTGAATGGTTGTAGATATTCTTTTATTTTTATTCATTCTTCATGTAGATGGTTTGAGTACGGTATTTATCAATTTTATCAAATATTTGTTTATTTAATCTATCAGGAGTCATTCGTACTATATGGCCAAACAACTGAAGTCTACGTTTCTTGATCGTGATTTCTAGATCTTCTATCCTTTCATATATTTGCCTATTTGCTCTTAATCTATAATCACCGTCAACTATTCGTGGTCCATATATTGTTCGAAGTAATTTTCTCTCTATTTTGAGCAAGTCTTCCACACCACTGAGACTAATAGTCTCTGTACCATATAGAAGTGCCGGTCTCACAACAGCGCAATAGTTGGCAGATTTCGCTTATTATATATGCTTCTGGCGAGGAAACGTTGTTGTTCAAATTTATGAATCTTTAGTTCTATTTCTATCTATATTTATTTGTTCCTCTCGGATTGATTATTTCTCCAAGATATTTAAGCTTACTCTTCACTTTCATCCTGCCGTACTTCGTTTTCATATACTTTTTTCGGTACTTAAGTACTAACGCCACCGCTACAGATTTGAACAAAATGAATGGTTAGATTAGGTTATAACGTAGCAGATAAATGCAGACCACATATCGCGGGATACCACGATCTCTCGCTGCGGTGGCGTTAATACCCAAGTACCCTTTTTTCTATAGTTTTTTACATTGGTTATAATTTCTGTTTCGGCAAAGGAGATCTTAAGGCCGGTTTTCTCCGCTGTCTCTTTCAACTGGTTGATCTGATCAATAGCCTTTTTCAAAAAGGCCAGATTGTCCGCGAACCCTAGGCAATAGGATTTGACGTTTGTTTTTTCTGTTCCAATTCTTGCATACGACTTATTATGCAGCCATAATGTTTTCATCACTTTATCTTACACCGCGTTAAATAGAAACGGTGATAGGCTATCTCCTTGTCTTAGACCCGTTTTTATCTGGAAAGGATAACTTTCCCTTAAAATTTGATTTTTGATACGGTGTTGCTTAACGTTAATTTAATTAAGTTAATGGTCTTTTGGTCAACTTGGTATTCTTGTAGTGTGTTAAAAACAGTGTTTACCATTGTGTTTTTTACCATCAGTGCCATAGGAGCGTCTTGATAGTCAAAAATAATTGGACAAAATTGTGTTGCGCAAACCTGGATAAATAAAACTAAATGGACAAAATTGAGTTGCATAAACCTTGATAGTCAAAACTAAATCAACGAAATAGAGTGTAAACTAACCTGGCGCAAACCTTGAAGAACAAAACTAAATGAACAAAATTGTGCAAATGTTGATAAACCAAATTTTTGTCTAAATTACTGTTAAGATTTCAATCCTGCGCGATTTCAGTCTACTTACGATAACATGCGCGTACGAGACTGCGAATGACGTAGTAGAACAGTTACCGCGCAGATCAATAATAAAAGTATAAGCGACAGGTTTTGATATAACCAGCCACTTTGTTTTAGTTTTCTGTATCGTTAAGTTTGTTTATTTTTAATTTGAAGTTTTAAATTTTAAGTTTATTTAAGTTTATTATCCACTTCACGAAATCATACGTTCAACAATTACATTATAAAGATGATACAGTAGAGACTGCTCTCTGCACTTTTGATGTTAGTACGACGAAATTCGAGTAGGTTTAGCAATAAATTGCATAACCAGGAACAACTTTAGTAAAGGGACTTAGATAACATTTGCAGAAAAATCCTTATTATGTGCCTAATTAAACAAGAAAATGTTCGACAATGGAAAAGTTCAAATATAACAAGAATATATAACTTGTTTTTAATGATGATAATGATGAACATGCGATGGTTACTACGTGGTAATCCATACTACACTTACGATACGGAGTTTTCTAATGGACAAGTGCTGAAAAACGCCTTACGAACGAGTTCTTTATAGTATTTTTTCTATTTTGCGCCCTATTATGCAATTTCTAAATAAAAAAATCGCCGAGACATATTGAGAAAATTGTATCGCACTCGGCGAGCCATAACCGCACGCATATGAGTGCTGTTATGAGTCCATTACCGACGAAAAATTTAAAAAATACTATATTACGTGTTATTCGCAGTTATATAAATGAAACAATACTAGAGTTTCCACTAGTGAAAGTCATTTTCAAATTGATGATTGTAAAAATTATTGTAACAAATTGATTGATTCTATTTATACTAATGGTTTTAGGCGGGGAATGTGCCTTTCTGCAATTAGGGAATTACCTGCAGACGATTGTGTGAAGATTAGAAAGCTGCGAAAATATTAAGCCGGTCTGCTCGTTAAGGAGATTAACGGACGGGTTACGGCTTTGTTTGAAAATCTCTAATGACTCCATATTAAGTTTCGAGTTTTGTAGATTGTAGATTTGCTGGTGACTTCTACTGCGACCTTCACAGATCTATTATACTCCAGCCTTTTCCTCTAAACGTTGGTATACTTACCCACTTAGAGAGCCTCCTCAAGTTCTGTTTCCTTTAGGAATTTCAAAATTTGGGTGGGATTCAAGGACTGCAACTCCTTTTCCAGGATAGATTCCCATGGATTGAAAGTGTTTGGTACGAGGTCCAAACACTCCTGCACCAGTACCTTCCTTTGTCTTCGAACTATGTTATATATACCACTTGATAGCATTTTGCTCTATGTGGTATACTGAGGATTCATCGTTCCAATCATTTACTACTACATATTGCTGTGTAGTTTTTCTCGAAGTTTTTCATCTTTTGGTAATTCCAGCCAAGGGATAATGGAAGCGAGGCTGTTCCGGTCTCTGCTCTCGATTATTTTACCTCTACCTATTCCTTCCTTGCTAAACCTTACAATGGATGATCTGGCGGCCCCCTCCACGACAAAGTGCAACGGACCGTCGCCCCCGCGATGTAGACACACGCCAGTCTTTGAATCTTCTCAAGCTGCTTTCTCATAGAGACCAGATTGGTTCTACTTCCCAACGCAACTGCCCCGTAAGTGATCGCGGGTCTTACTATCATGGTGTACATTCATCGCAGGATTGTGGGGTTACAACCCCACGTTTTCCCTGCTAGATTTCTGCACACCATTAGAGCGCGTTTGGATTTCCTACCACTTTTCAGCGTGCCTATTTCATAGGAATTTGCTATCTAGAGTTATGCCCAGGTACTTTATCTCCTGTTTGTATTCTACTGTCTTCCCATCTAAGAATATGGGCTGTAGTTTAGTCTTCTCTTTCTAGTAAATGGTGTCACCGTGGTTTTGCTCAGGTCGAGTTTCAGTCCCACTGCTTGACACCATCTACTAGTGACTTTGAGGCCTCTATGTACGATTTCACAGAGCGTTCCCTCAAACTTCCCTCTGGCTATGATTACTATGTCATCGGCGTAATCTTGACGAATCTTAGTTGCAATTATGCAAGGTATTTGAGATTGTCTTTTTCTGGGAATTTATGATTACATTCGAGAAAATGGATTGAAAAAGGACTAGTGTCTTTTTAAAGACGAATAGCGCGAAAATGTTCTGAAAACCGTGTTGAAAAACTTCGTCTTCTCTAACCTACGTACATGCTATTGCATTCGGAAAAATGAATTTAATAAAAGCCGGATTTTTGAGGTGGTCGATTTTGTCTTTTGCATTAAGTAATATGTGGGACAACTTTGAGGAGGGTTTAAATGCTACTTGATTTTGCTTTCGAAGAAAGTTTGATATTTGTTCGCTTGTTTTGCCAAAATATGTCAGGGAGATGAACGTTTTTTTTTCTAAATGTGAGGGTTTCGAATATATTTGAGCCATTGTTTTTCATTGAGTTCGTTTGTTATTCATTAAATTTTGGATGAGTTTTGTTGGGAAATTATTCTCTGTAGCAATTGAAAGATGGTATTTAACTCTATGATTATTATTTCCGGTGTAAAGGGGATTGAAGGCTCTAAGTATCAAGGAATTATAGGCAGATAATTTGTGTTATCCAGAAAATCACTCGTAACACCCGTTCGTTAATCTCCTTAACGAGCAAACCGACTAAATTTTTTCGCATTTTTTTTAATCTTTCACAATCTCCAGGTAATTCCCCAATTGCAAAAGGGCACCTCCGCTCGCCAAAAACCTTATGCTTTTATAATTTTAATGATATTTTTGGAAAAAAACTTAATAGATATCTGGGTCTTAAGATATTCAATGTATTCATTGAAACTCATAATTAAAACTTATGAGCTAAGTGAGAACCTTGTAAAACACGACTACTCAACTGGTCTTAATTTGCATAAATAGTTTTCGAAGAATTTTTTATAGCCTGTCGGTTGATTTAATTGGCTTTTATATTTTGTAGATAACGAGTTATTGTACAAACATGAGGGAGCTTATTACAAATTCAACGCCGAAAATAAAAAAGGAACCGTTTTTCTCACTGCCGATGTTTTGGTAAGTTCTTGTAATGTAACCGAGAGAAAAAAAGCTCATAATAATATCTAATTACAGAAGGATTTCGTTAACCCGTCAATAACTATATCGCCGGATGGCAAATATGTTTTGATTAGATATAACCCAATTTCGGTAAGTTGAAAGGAGAAATAGTTTTAATAGTAATAGCAACATGGGATTTGTTAATCACGTGTGTGATATAGAATATATCAAAAATTTCTATAGCAAAATAAAAATATTACATTATAATCAATTTTGGAAATATTGAAATGTAAAATTTGTTTTATTTTTTAGATTTTTAGACATTCTACAACTGCTCAGTATGCTGCTTATGACTTCGAAACGTGAGTAAAATAAAAAAATTTATTACACTCTGTGACATAAAAAATGCAACACCAAGAAGGGATAGGAAATTTTAAACCAAACTTGGTAGCAATGATTTACTAGTCAAAGGTACTAATTTATAACAATTTCAAAGATATTAAACAAAAAATAAAGGCATTTTTTATTAACAATGTGTTGACCCCTATTAGTTTCACATTCCCGCACACTTCTGGGCATGGATTCCACCAGGTTGTCGATTTCTTCCTGAGGTATTGAATCCCAGGCAATCTGTAATTCATGCTAGAAAGCTTCTAGTCTCTGTAGAGGATAGACTAATTTCTTGAGTGTTCTATCATGTTCCACACATGTTCGATGAGCCACAGGTCGGGAGATCTGGGTGGACAAGGCAAGATATTGACGTTAGCAATGTGGCGACGGGCATTAACCTGTTGGAAAATCGGGGCCTCCAGCTCCTGGAGGAATGGAAGTGGTGTTCTATCACTTCATCAACATATAGGTGGGCATTCATATTGCCTCGGATGAATATCAACTGAGACCTGCTTCCATAATAAATAGCACCATATACCATAACCCCCACTGTGTGGTGCACATGCCGCTCAACAGAAAACTGCATGGCGACGTTCTCCACGTCTATGTCTCACCCTCATGCGACCATCGTGCATTCCCAAGCAGAATCGGGATTCGTCACTGAACACCACTTTATGCCATTACACGTCCTAATTCAGTCGCAAGGTACACCACTACAAACGTTGATGTCGATGACGAGCCGTCAGCGGAAGCACAAGATGTGGTCGATAGGACTGCAAACCAAAAGCTCTAATTAATCGGTAAACTGTACGAAGAGTTATAGGGCGTCCTTCGTTTCCAAACCATTGATCGGCTATTGATCTTGTAGTCGAGAGTTGGTCTCTTAATGCCATTAATCGGAGATAGCCGTCCACTTCTTCTTTACGTCCACTTTTTGTCCACTTACGACAGTCTTGACCTTCTGTAGACCGTGTTTGATAACACCGTGCTACAAAGGAGTGGTTACGGTAAAAACTATTAGGAATTTATCTGAATGAAGAACCACTTTCACGAAAGCAAATAATGTATAATGCGACTTCTGTCAAATTCACTCAGTTGTCCATAATTTTCACATTGCCGAACTCTAGGCATAATAGCAACCTCAAAACGCAACGAAGATCTCAAAAATAAAAGAATTTCAACCAAAAACAATATCGAAATCGACTTAACGTCGCAAGAAATGCACCCAATAGTTTCGATTGTAACAACAAGTATTGCAACGTCAAATTTGCCATGGCTACTGGATTGTTTTGATTGAACTTTTATTCAATTACTACCTGACTGGTTAAACAAGCTTCTGCCAAGTTTGGTTACAAAAACATTCGTATCCCTTCTTAGTGTTGCGTTTTTTGTGCCACAGAGTACCTATGTATTTTTGTCATGTTTTTAAACGTAAGAAATTCTCTATTCATTTCGACCAACACATTAAGCCAAATTAAATATTTTCAAGAAAACCTTTTTTGAAATAGGGCGAATTTGAATTCAGTAAGATTTGAACATCGTTTTGTTTGATTTCAAATAAGATTAATTTATTTTGCATAAAAGTAAATTTGGAATAGAAATACAGTATTATACCTCTTATATAATATAACAATTAATTTTCATATAAAACGGTGTAAAAATACGGTGACAGCTACAGTATTGATGATTATTAAAAGAAATCACTAATACAATAACAATTAGATATTTTAATGAAATCATAATTACATATGTTATGGTTATGGTTATATATGTTATGGTTAATCAAAACTAAAGGCACTAGAAGCTAGAGGCTGAGAAAGTCGAGCTAACCTAGCATTTATTATATATATATATATATATATATATATATATATATATATATATATATATATATATATATATATATATATATATATATATATGTATATATATATATATATATACAAAACATGAATTTTGTAGCTGTTCTTAGGGCAGGGTTACTCAAAATAAAACATAACACAAAAAACTGCTGATAGGAGGAGACTCAGCACTCACTCAGCAGTGAGGAGACGATGGGAATTAGCAGTAGTGGAGGTGAAATCACGAGGAAATCTAAGGATAAAGTAATGAATGCTCAAGGAAAGCTGTGGTTGGAGTGGGTGAAGAAAAACCCATGGGAAGTGCTAAATGGGTGCTGTGTAGGAGACTGGGACGGGGAATTTACTTTTGTGGGAGGTAGTGGTGATTCCGTTATTGACCTAGTGGTGGCAAATGAGAATTCAATGGAGTCAATAGAAAGTATGAGGATTGGTATTAGAGAGGACTCCGATCATATGCCGGTAATGGTGACCCTGAAAGAAAAATACGAAACAAGGGGAAGTGGGGAAAGGATAATATATAAATGGGATCAGCCCGCACAAGAAATATATGCCACGAGGCTAGCAAAAGTTGATTGGAAAAACCTCAAGGATATGAAAGAAATAACGCATTATATGAGAGAGTCAATGGTGGCAAAAACTATGAAGATAACTGGAACCAAATCCACATGGTTTGACGAAGAATGCAGGAAAGAAAAGAAAAAGCTGAGAGAGGTGGTAAAAAGACGGAGAGAAGGAAAGGGAGTCAAAGAAGAAATTAAGAAACAAAAACTGCAGCTTGAGAGAGTTATGAAGACAAAAAAAGAAGATGGGTAAAAGAAAAGGGAGGAAGAGATATCAAACATTAATAATGAAGCGGAGCTGTGGCGGTTCCTAAGGAAAAACGAAGGTAGAGGACAATGAGTGACAGACAAATTTGAGATAGATTGATTGGAATAGAGGATTGGAAACTGCATTTCATGGAGTTAGTAGGAGGGGGTGGGGGGGGGGTAGATCAAGGAGAACCGATGAGGCACGAACTCGGTATGAGCATAGTGGAAGAAGAATTTTCAGTGGAGGAGGTGGTAAATATGGCAAAATCCTTAAAGAAAAAAAAAGCGGCAGGTCAAGACATGGTACCGAATGAGGCTTGGATGATGGCAAATGAGCAATGTTTGGAGAGAGTGACAGACGAATTCAATAAAATATGGCGGAAAGAAGTTGGAATTCCAAACAGTTGGACGGTGGGGGAAGTGATACATGTCTACAAAAGTGGTGAGAGGGACGAAATGAGAAACTATAGGGGTATAACACTCAGGGATTCATCCTATAAAATGTATGCGAAATTATTGGAAAGGCGTTTGGGGGAG
Source organism: Phosphuga atrata (assembly GCA_944588485.1). NCBI lineage: Eukaryota > Metazoa > Arthropoda > Insecta > Coleoptera > Silphidae > Phosphuga > Phosphuga atrata. The sequence goes on along the minus strand of OX155901.1, from coordinate 27,921,844 downwards.
GAAGTGGAAGGAAAAATGTTGCTACCAGAAACGCAAGTAGGTTTTAGAGAAGGAAAGGGAACTACTGAACAATAACCCTGAGGTATATTATCGACCAGAAATTAGCAAGTCCCAAGGGTAAGCTCTTTGCTCTGTTCCTAGACTTAAAGGCTGCATATGACACGGTAAATAGGAAAATGTTGTGGGAATGTATGGAAAAAAAGGGTATATCTGGAAAATTGAGAGATGGTATCGAGCGGCTGTATAAAGAATCGTGGTGTAGGGTCAAAGTGAGAGAGAGTAAGTCGAGCGCTTTCAAAGTAGATATGGGTCTGAAGCAAGGTTGCCCGCTTAGCCCGGCACTCTTCAATATATATGTGGCAGATTTGGAAAAGGTCTTGACTGCTGGACAAGCAGGGGGGAGTGGTGGTGGGGAGCAAGAAGTTGTGGAGTCTGGCGTACGCGGATGATGTGGTAATACTGGCAAAATCGGCAGGAGAATTGAAAGAAATGATTGAGAGATTGGAGAGATTTTTTGATAAAAGGAAACTGACTGTAAATGTAGATAAAACAAAATGGATAAAGTTTAAGAAAGGTGGGGTGTGCAGGAAGGAGAGGTTCGAATGGAAGGGAATGGAGATTGAGCAGGTTGGGCATTTTAAGTATTTGGGGTTTGTATTTGGGAGTGGGTGCGGTAATAAACAGCATATAGAGTACGTGGCAAAAAAAGCGTGGGTGGCGGCAGAAAGGTCCTTGAAGGTATGGGGAAAAGAGTTTAGCACAAATTACGGGGCGAAGGAGATGATGTGGAAGGCTTGCTGGCGAAGTATATTGATGTATGGAGCTGAAATATGGGGGGTGAAGGAAGAAGAAGGCGTGGAAAAGGTGCAACTACATTTTTTTAAAAAGGCCCTGAAATTAGACAGATCAACCCCGTCCTACATAGTACTGCAGGAGCTAAATGCATTTAAATTAAGAATTGAAGCAAGCCGACGTGTAGCAAGGTATGGAAGTAAAGTGAAGGGAATGACTGAGGAAAGAATTGTAAAAGAAGTGTTCAGGGTAGCAAGTTTGAAAGGAATTAATGGTAAGAGAGAGACAAATTGGGGAAGGAATAGAAGGAAACTCTTTGAAGGAGGTGGTATGTCTATCATGGAAATGGAGAGGCTTAGGAGGGAAGGCGTGCGAGTTGACGAATGGCTAGTGGTAAGGCTGAAGGAAGTTGAACTGCAAGAACGTCAAAGGAAAATAATGGAAAGTAGATATAGTAAGGACTATGCGGAAATACAAATATTTGAAGAGCTACTTAAATACTTAAAATCAACAATGGGCCTGAATGCCCAGTCAGTAATTGCCAGGGTTAGATGCGGCTGTGAAGAAAGAGGGCGAAAGTATTGGATGGATGACAAGTATAAGAGTTGTGGTGTACGTGGGGCAGGGAAAGACGTGTGGGTGTTAGAGAGAGAGTGTTAGGGTCGAAATGGAAACAGTGCATGAATGAGGATGGTAGTGGTTTAGTAATGATGGAAAGGATAAAAGGATGGAAGTAACAGGGAACGGAAACAGAGGAATGTTCAGTGTAGTTTTTTTTTTCTCTCTTTTAACTTGGACTTTATTGTTTATGGTGATTATTGATTTTGTTTTCTTTTTTATATTTTGTTTGTTTTGTTTTTCTTTGCGGAATCTAAATTGTTTTTATTTAGTATTGTAATAGGAAAGGTTTATGTTTTTTTTAATTTATGCCAATAAAGGTTTGTATGATTGTATGTACTCAAAGTGGTAAGTGGTACGCACACCCTTAGGGGTGTGTGGTTTGGAGGCGATCCTCCCCATCGCCCGTTACCGCCATTCTCACAAAACAATCATTTGGACTCCTTTCGTGTGACTGGCGATAATTTTGTTCGAATAACAGGTTTTATAATGAATCAGTGGTTACAAACGGGGTCATTACGCAGAAAATGTCCAGATACATCAATGTCCTCATCAAGTTTCCATATTATCCAATGGATATTCCATATTCAATTCCATCAAATTGCGTCTACTCCTACTGAAACTTCAGTTTCAAATAAAACTTCTGCATAATCGAGAAAACCAGAAAAAATATCAGTTCATCGGCAAGAAAAGGAAAAATGGATATAATTGGATTTACATGCAACGAATAATCTCAATACCCAGTGCCACAGTGTGTTATATGTTTAGAAGTTCTGGCAAAAGGCTCGATGAAGTAAGTCATCATTGGTGCGAAGACATTTGGAAACAAAACATCTGCAGTACGTTGGCATACTTTCAGATTTTTTATTTTCGAAAAAGGAGTTGGATTCTTCAAAAAGACTATGAAAACCACTTTGGCTACAACTCTGAATATTTACGTTCGTCTTTCCTTGCGGCATATAATACCGTAAAGACCGGAAAGTCATAATTGATTTTACCAGCTGCTAAAAATATGGTCAGTTGCTTATTCTTAGTCAAATTGAAGAAATTGCTGTATAAAATACATATCTTGAACGATATAATTACACGTTGCATTCACGACATGGCACATATTGTTCAAAATCATGGCACACAATTCGAAATCTTCTCCGTAGGAACTATCACCGCTGAGCAGTTTCTCATGTATCAATTTATTTTACTATAGTTTTGTTAATGTATTTTTTGAATTGGATGCGGTGAAATTGCCGAACGGTGTACCGTGGGCAGTCAAACTTCGCAGACGTGAAACTGCTCAGCGGTGAAAGTTCCTGCGGTGAAAGTTCCTACGGTAAAGATTTCGCGGTAAAACGAATGCGGTGAAGGTACCGGATACCACTGAAAATCCCGCAACGATTACATCATTATTATGCGATTCGACTTGATGAATCAACAGGTATTAGTGGATTACCGAATTTACTTGGGTTTGTTAGATATGTGTATGAAAGCATATCTGAAGAAGATTTTATATTATGCAACCTTGACACAACAAAAGGAGAAGATATTTTTAACACAATCAATGTTTCTTTTGAGGAACGTGGCATGAGGCAACATGGCATGAGGCACAGATTGGACAAAGTGTGTTGGTATATCAACTGATGGTGCCAACGCCATGACAAAAAGGTTATCTGGATTAATTTATATTATAAAAATATCTCGCTTGTGAGGCCAAAAGTTCGCATTGTGCATTGCACAGAGAAGCAATGGCGTGCAAGAAAATGTATATCTATTTAAAAACATCACCGTCAGATGCCGTAAAAATAATAAATTACATAAAAGCACGTCCGCACAAATTCAAGACTTTTTGCATTGTTATGCCGAGACATGGGTAGCGACATGTTTCATCACTGTTACAATGTGAAGTGCGCTAGTTGTCAAAAGGCAGGATGTTAGTCTCGATTTGTTGAGCATCGTCTCGAATATCTATTTATTTTTGAAAGGCAGTCACCGAGTAAGCTATTTAGCTGACGTTTTTTCTTGTCTCAACGAAACGAATGCTTCGATGCAAGGTTCCACATGCAGCGTATTGACTGTGTAGGACAAAATATAATAACATTAGAAAAAAGCCATTTATTCCATAATTTCAAAAAATATAATTCAAATTTTGTTTCTACATGGTTCCAATTCAAATGTTGTTAGTAGTGTAATATTAAATCTGCTTATTGTATATGGTTAGTATTATTAATTAGTCTTCTTTTATTGAAATATGAACCCCTATTTGGGCAACGGCCTCCTCCAACTTTTTCCACAAATCCCTGTCCTTGTCTGTATTTGTCCAATCATTTCCTGACACCTGAATAATGTCATCAGTCCACGTCTTACAGGTCTACCAGCATTCCTATTTCCCTGTGGACCTTTCCATCGTAGTTTCTATGGTCCATCTTTTATCCGTGTAACGTGTTATTTGTCCACCTCCATTTTAGTCAGCGTGCATGTGTGAAAGTATCGATTTTTGTTTTTTTGCCTGATATGTTTGTTTTTACTTAGTCTATTTTCCAGACCTTCAACATGCTCCTTTCCTTAGTGGTTTGGGTACATTTAATTTTTTGTTTGACTTTTTTGTTTTTGTATGACTATTGGTATAAACCCAAGTCTGGCAGTCGTAAAGTAAGCATGGTAACAGACATGTATCAAATACTACCTTTTTTAAATGTAAACTGTTCCCTTTTAAAATTCCTCTTAGGGACCAGAATTTTTTCCAAATTAGGTTGCTTCTTCGTGTTACTTCTTCCTTATTGTTGCTCTTATATTATACTATATACTATTACTATTTCCTTTTATCGCAATAGATCTTTTTTAATTGTTGGCCACTATATTCGTTTTACTCGCGTTCATCAATTTCTGAGCTTTCGAGATCGAGTGACCATCTATTGGACCAGGTCGATCTATTATAGATTTCACCTCTCAGGGCCCATGCAGTTCGGGGTGAATTTTTCGTACAAGGGTTTGAGAGCAAAAATCGTAAATAGCATAGCTGGAGAGCACATAATTATTTAAACAATTATGCGTCATTTAAAATTTATGTTCTCGATTATTTAAGATTTCACCTTTTATGGCTTATATATTTCGAGGTGAATTTCTCATACAAGGGTGATAGCACAAAAATCGGGAATATCATATCTGAAGAACACATAATTATTGCAACAATATCGCGTTGGTTTAAACTTGTTTGCTCGATTATTATAGATTTCGCCTCTTGTGGCTCATTCCGTTCGGGGTGAGTTTTTCTCACAAGGGGTTGAGTTAGTGAATTCGCCCCAGGGTACTTGAAAAGCACATAAATAGCACATAATTGAAGTGCTTATTTGGTATCGGTATCCCATTTTTTCGGATGGGTGGGTGCTAGCTTGACTGTTAAGTTAGCACCCCCACTAGTAAAATTTGATTCTTTCATTGAAGGCTTCGAGCAGAAAAATCGCGATTGCGGCATATAATTAACACATAAAGAGCACATAATTCTGATGTTATCAAATTTTAATTTTGAAGAGGTGGGGGTGCCAGATTTATAGACCTTGTGCATTGCCAGAGCTTTGAGGTTCCGGAGGCAGTTAAAAGTTGTTTTGTCTAACGTTTGTCAAAACGTTTGTTTTGTCTAACTTTTGTCTAACGTAGCTGTAATCTCCCTAGATCACTAAATGCATAGCCTTTTTATAGGTATTATCTACAAGTTTTGTTTTAAAATCTTCGTTTCTGAGTCATTTTCAAATTTTTGAGACAAGAAAAATATAAACAAGAATAAGGTTTCTACTCTGTTAAAGGTCGATTATATCATATTGATAAATTAAAAATTAATTCAATGGTTTCTTCAATCAAATTTAATTCATTACAATTATTTTTCTAATTTTTTTTTTTAAATTTCGGTACTTTCTGTGATAATAAAAGAAAATTTAAAACAAAAACAAAATTTTACTTTGTTTCAGAGTTGATTATTAGTACCCATTTACAATTGAAAAGTCACTAAATAACATGGTTTCAATAAAAAAATTCTTCTTTCCTTAAAGAAAGAATAAGAAATAACTCTTGGTTAAGTTATTTTCGCATTTTTTGAGACAAAAAAATGTAAACCAAAATTTGTAATATAACTGCCAATATTATAAAATCGAACTTAAAGGGATATATTTGACCGTCATTTTGGTGTATACAAAAATAAATAAATCATAAAATAATATTTATTTATTATTTTTTTTATAGATTTGTGTTATTTACCTAGAAAATTGCAAACTATCAAAGGAATAATTAAATATATCTTGAACAATTTTAGTAAATTTGTGCAACATATCCAAAACAAACAACAACTCCAAATTTGTCAATGGGGAACCAAAGGCAGCTCTGTCATATACGTATATGAAAATAATATTTTCTATAAGGAAGATATTAAAATAGGAATTGTGAAAGTTTCTCAAAGTGGTGTCCCCGGCATTGTTTACAATGGAGTACCTGATTGGGTATATGAAGGTAAGGCGAACATTTTATCTACTAGATTCGAGCAAAAACAATTGCGGTTTATATTATTTTAAGTTTGGCAATGATCTTTCTAATTAAAGTTAATTTTGTTATACATGGTGACAAATTAAGAGTGCCCTAATTTTAAACTGCAATAGGGAATATGCATCAATTTTTTTTATTTGCTTAATTCACTTTTTACTTCGTTTTAACATAGTAAAAAATATAAATACTGTTGAAAGTGGTTTAATTAATTTTTTTAAAAATATATAAAATACCGATTACATTTGACCTGTTTGAATGGTCCGATTTATCGCGCTCTTTGGTTGACGTCACAGCTCTCGTTGTCATTCAGTGTTGTTTACTATTTGCATAAGCAGTTAAGGATTTTCAGTTTCAGTCGCTATTTCGATAATGGAAAAAGCTAAAAAAACATTTTATAGATATTGTCTAGTACCGGAATGCAAAAACACCAGATACACCAGTACACTAGATAAACTGTTGGATAAAGTCCCAATCGAGGTGTATAGTCCACCCTACCCATATATTTTACATATGCGCAACAAAATATGCTTTCATGTATCTATTTTTGGTAGATTGTCCGATTGTACTTTAAAAAACCACATTCAGTCATTGTTCTTGGTCATTTATAATGTCACTATATACCAAAATCGCACTAGGTATTTGAAAATACTACAGAAATATTGCATAGCAAAACAGCACAGTGAATATCAACGCCGATCAATATCATAACGTGCACGTAACAGTCCTGGTTTCAATTCGACCAATGGTGATGCGTTTCGCAAAGTTGAATTTCGCTCGCAAATTTTGGACTTTGATTTTAATTTTTGGAATTAATTACAAACTAAATAAGAAAATAATGGTATAGCTGCAATGTCAAGATCATAAAATATCGGGGATAAAAAAATCATGTAAATCTAAATCTCTTGCATATTCCCTATTGTCAAAAAAACGAAATTAGTTGGACACCAAATTTTTTGTTGAACACTGTAGAGTAAAATCTAAAGTTTAATAACTAATTAAATGCTTAATCCTCAATTAACAATTTATAAAAATTACATCGATTGGATGCACTCCGTTTATTGTATTGCACGATGGCGAATTCCAGGCGAAATCTCACCAACAGCTTGTCGAATGTTTCGTTTTAAGTCTCCAGGGTTTCAGGTCGGTTCTGATAAACTTTAGATTTAGCATGACCCCATAAGAAATAATCCAAAGCCGAAAATTCGGAGAGCATGGAGGCCACAACTGATCCCCACACTGGGAAATAAGACGACCAGGAACCCTCGTAACACTCCCATATACATGTTGGATACATGAGGCCATTTTGTTTAATGGTAATCGGAGTTGAGCGATGGCATCCATTAAGAACGTTTCTAGCATCACCACATAACGTTCACTATTGATAACCTGTTAACCCATTCAACATGGTGAATAGGCAAGCTCTGTGGCAAATGAAACTACTCCAGGAGGTAACCAGTCCTCCGTCACTAACAGCGGCGGAATCAGGCCTTAGGATTCTGGAGAGCCTGAAAAACCATGCCGTACAAGAAATTCATAATTCTATAAACCAAAGAAAAACAACATACATTTCTTTGGAACTTTAAATATTAGCCGGCAAACTGAAGCAACTCACCAAAGTTTTGAAGAATCGTAGAATCCAAATTTGTGCACTGCAGGAAACTACATTTACGGATAAAGATTTAATGGACTATGAAGGATTCAGGATATTTAAAGGAAAGAAAGGTTGGAACCCATGTGGAAAAGAGTTGAAATTTGCGAATTGCAGCGGTAAAAGGTGAAAGACGGATTAAATATGACGCCCGAAAAAATGGGCGGAAGGACACCGTTCAAAAATTTCTGAAAAATTAGCATGTCAGCTAAGACACAAAATGAGAATCTAGTTTTTTTTGCATTAACTTTGCCAGTTGCGAACTTTTTGCAACTTTTAATAGCCTATGGCACGATCCGGTCTGTTCTCGATCTGCCATTGTAGGGTAGGAAGTTGTGCCATTTGTACTTTTGTAGATCTTGATTGCGGACCTACCGGTTTCCTACTATCGGCCGTGGCGACCTCGTAGTTTCTGCGAATCGACAAAATCGGCACATCGTACACAACATACCGTCGACTTCCATCGAACAGTGTAAAAGAAATTGCAAAATTCCAACCACTTCCGGTTCGGCAGCCGCAAACGTCTGGTTTTTCAAAAACATCTACCGCACGGCCATTTTTGCAAAAAATCGCACAGCATCTTCGAAGGCCCAGAGTCATTATAAAATGAGTTATTTGTAGTTTTGATAAGATATATTTTTGTAATGTACGTTGTTTGGAAAATGTACACATTTACCGGCATATGTGCAGATATACCATCTTAGTTGCTAAATGTAAGTTCAACTTACATTTATCAACTATTCCCGGCAAATGTGAACATATAGCTAATGATGTTGGCAAATATATAGAGGTTTTTAAAAACACCTAATATTTATTTTTTTCGGTCTGTTTAGATCTCATAAATAATAAATTTCGAAATACAAATACAAATATATATATATATATATATATATATATATATATATATATATATATATATATATATATATATATATATATATATATATATATATATATATATATTATTCAAGCGGATACAATTATAACGAATAAGTAAGAAACGAGTAAGATTATAAGAATACGTTCGTTATTCTTATAATCTTATTTTAAATAAATTACGTTTAAAATCTATTAATTGTTCTTTATTATTACATATATAAAAATAGTATATGTACACGCCTTTCTGGGAGGGGGCGGGAGAAATGCGTCAAATCGGATTTGGAGAATGAAAACGGACGTTTTGAGTGATGTTCGAAAGAAATTTTGCCAGGCGAAAGTGGTAAAATGTTGAAAAAACTCCAGACATTTGACGAATCTTTGAGATATTGTGGTGCCGCCGAAAACGAAATTTCCGTTTCTCTATGTAAATAATATATACCAAAACAAATCTCATTGAAATTTGTAAGCCCTCAGTAATTTACTAGCACTCAGTACACTTTCGTGGCACTAAACAAGAACCAGAAAAATAACATTGTTTTTCAATACCATGTCTTTCAATAAACTTAAGTGAATCTGCAGACGCTTTGATGAGAGAAACTCAATAATATTGTGGAGCTTCTTAAAGTTTGAATATATTTATATATTCAAACATTCAGGCTGTGTTCCAGTAAAAATAAGTTTTTTATATGTAAGTAATTACGTATTTAGTCGATATATAATTATAAAATTAGTAAAAATGATGTACGAATTCGATATTTATATGATAAGAAAATACAAGCTAGAAACAGCGGAGGGTAGGGGGTCGCGAAATATATTTCCATGCTAAGGGGGTCGCGGCATGAACAACGTTGGAAAACACTGGTCTAAAATATATCTTTCCTGAAAATTTCTGAAGCATCCCTGGGACGCAATGTCTACAGAATACGACTTTGACAAAGCCATTGAAGTGGTCATCAATGACCGCCAAAGCAGTGTTCAAAGAATCGAAAACCTGGGACAGAGCGTCCATTTGGTACACTGACGCATCAAAAACTGCTAAGGGTACAGGAATTGGCATATACAGCCGGAGTCACACGGAGTCCACGGCATTGGGCCAGGCTCCCAAGGTACTACAGGCTGACATTATAGCTATTGTAAGATGCGCACAAATTTGCCTAAAGAAACGTCTTAAAGGAGTGCAAATCTACATCCTAACGGACAGCCACGTAGCTGTAAGGAATTTAAAAGCCCACAACTTTAATTCCAAGGTAACCTGGAACTGTAAACAAACCCTAAAGCAACTGGTGAAAGGTATCAGACTCACGCTAATTTGTTCACCGGGCAACCAGGGTATATATGGGAATGAAATTGCCGACGCACTTGCCAAAAGCGGGGCCGAGGCTCCCTTCATGGGCCCGGAGCCGTGGGCTTACAAAGGCCCACTTAAGGCCGGGGGATAAGAAATGGGAAGAAGAGCAAAAGCAAACCCACTGGAAAAACACGCCAGGACAGAGGCACTCTAAAATGCTCATAAACTATTCTGCCGCAATAACGCAGCAGATGCTAAGCTTCTCCAGAAGAGAAATCAGAACTTTGGTAGGCATACTCACAGGACATTGTCCAGTGAGATATCACCTACACAAAATGGGAAAGGCAGAGAAAGTTGCCTGTAGATTATGCGAATCGGATGAAGAAACCGCTGAACACATAATGTGCACATGTGTAGCGCTAGCACACATAAGGCTTGCCCACTTCGGGGTCGCAAGATTGACCACCTTGGACCTGAGTAGCAAGCTTCTCAAGAATATCTTAGACTTCGTTGACGATGTTGAATTCGTGGGAGAGTCCAATTTTTTCCTCAAACTTACACAACGTAAAATTAAAAAATTTGCAGTAACACTGATGTGCATTATATCGATTATTTATGTATCGTTTAATATATCTATATTTTTTTCTTTAGAGGAAGTATTGTCTGCTGGTTCTGCAATGTGGATGTCACCGAATGGGGAAAGCCTAGCATTCATTGAATTTGACGACACCCACGTTGAAACATTTACTTATTCTAAATACGGTGAACCAGGAAGTATGAAAAGTCAATATCCAGAAATTGTCCAGCTAAAATATCCAAAGGTAAAGAATAAAATGTACAAATTATTATGTGTGACATTCCATGTTTTATTTGATGCTAGAACCGATTTATTGACATCTCAATAAAATTATAATCGGCATTCTAAATGGGGCGATGCATATGTCTGATTTGTCGTATTAAACTGGAGATGTGAAATACCAAACATAATACCCAATGTAGAAAACACATCATTACTAATCTGATCATTCCCACTGGGGATATTGGAAAAACTCGAAAATTATCTTATTAGCCTTAAAGAAGCTTTTAAATTAAAGTAATTTCAGTTTTTTTTTGTTTATATTTATTTATTTTAATATTTTGACAACTCTACTTGAGGCGTCTTACTAGAAATTTGGAAATTAATCAAAATATGTTGTATTAATAACCTTAGTATGTTAAAAGTTCTTGGAGCCATCTTTTCACTTCCTTATTTTCTTCCAATTAAGCAGTTAATTTCAATATTATTATTCTTCAAGATTTTTTTTATCTCAGTTAATAAATCACGAAGCTAACACTTGTTAGAGAATTATGCAGTGGTAGCTCAAAAACTTGGAAATACATCATTTTGGCATAGAGTTATAAATCCATTTATGCCGCCTATCATTTCTCCTGCTCCAGCTGTTGTTACGATGTGATGTCCTAAACGAGTAACGAGCCGTCATTAGGGTAAAAAAATAAAATTTTATTGAAAATAATGAAAAATTGGTTAAAGGTGCAGTTTTTCTCGGGATTTTTTTCCATCAGATGGAACAAAAAAAAATAGTGTATTTATTAGTTTTACAGTCTCCCAACGTTTCGGAGTTGTGGGTGCGTTTTTTAACATTTATAGATATTTTCACCGAGAAAACTCCTTTCCTCTTGCACGGCGATACGAGAAAATACCATTTTCCGGCATAATCAGTGTCAGTCTACCACGTACAAGTCTCACAAAACGTCCTCCAAGTGCGAAAAACGAAAATACACTTTTTCGCCGATTTGAGAAGCAACTTTGGTCCACGGCTCGATTTTTTTCTTGCATGCTCTGGCCGCGTCCCTGGCACGTCTATCGACATTTATCGGATAAGTATGCGACCGCCAATTCGTCCGGTGTAGCGGAAAGAAAATTTCGTTTCTGGGGTTACATTTGTGGACGTGGTTCATTTATTAGAAGGGGTCCCGGTCTGAAAATGGGTTCGTTCGATGCGGGAGGGTTGCCCGCAAAGGCCAGTGAAAAAAATCCGGTAACTGCGACGTCCTGTTTCCACCCAACGTCAATTTCATCGCGAAAAATCTGGAAAACGCTATTTTTTTCAACGGGAACTCCTCCGAAGCCGCCACTCAGATTGCCACCGGACTAGCGCCATGTTTGGGAGTTTAATCGCGATTGCATTTAAAATGGCGTCTCGACGCGATACAAACTTTTTAGGACTTTTTTTATTGATTAGTGCAAGTGCCATCGCGCTGCTTCTTTTGCAGCCGTCGCGACACCCGCCAAAACTCGCAGTATTTCAAGAAACAAATGACGAAAATAAAACGTTTTTGCAGTCCCCTGGTGAATATTCTGGATTTTGCAGTGGATTGTGGAATGGTATTTTGGCTTTCCGCACCCATAATTGGACTTCGCAGAATCGCGTCGCTACGCCCAGTTAGAACTGTTAAACCGTCCAGAAAAAAAATTGAATGTCGAATTAGAGCACTTGGATGTCGCGTTTTTGACATTTTTCATTTGACAGACGCGCATTTTGGTACCGGCGCCGTGTCGCTGCAACCACGGAGACGCCCGCCTCAGTTCGAAATGTATCGGCTCCCGTTCGCCGGAATCCTTCGAGCCGCCGACGTTTGAAAACTTCAGCATTTTTTTTTGCACGGTTTTTCGACATTTCCCCCCTCACCTCGCTGCCGAACTCCGCCGTTACGCGTATTTTGGTACAACTGGTGGCTTCCTGCGCCCCTCCCTTCACCCGGTGCGTCCGAAATGTCGAAAAAAATCCGCAACCGCCTCTTTGGCCACCAATTAGCGAGGTCGACGGTCACCGAAGAAAAATTAGGTGCGCATCGCGCAGAATAGATGCGGCAATCCAAAAAACTTCGCACTAGCGTCGAGACTCCCGATCCGGTAATATCTTCATAAATGTGCAGGGTGCCCTCTAAAAGTGCACGTTCAAGTTTGTAGGCATCTGGGTTGAGCGAGTCGCGGCGGACTCGCGATTTTCCAACGCAGTTCTTGGGATTGAACCTTCAGCTTTAGGGCAGTATAACCGGGGCCGCCGCAGGGCGTGGCGGCGCCGAATTATTGTGGAGCAAAGACTTCGAGATTTTTATTGATACTAATTTAAAAAGTGGTACTTTCAAAGGACTTGGTAAAGAATACGGGATTGTTTTTAATTTTAGTGTTGCGGACTTTTTACCTGGTGTAACTGTTGTTAATCGTCTTTGACACTCTTTAACTAAGATCCGAAAGCAAAGAATAAGCTTCTACGTTGTCTACGTTGGTTTCATAAATATTCGTGTTTTTGTTGAAAATAATTGTTGATATTTTCAAGATGATAGACAGAAGCGAAGAGAAAAAAGAACAGAAGAGAACGCAACTAACTCGACGTTGCCACGTTTATTATTGTTTTTAAAGAAAAATATTATCCCATATGCATATCAAAATAAATATCAATACTTTTTTTAGAATATTAAAAGTTTGGTTATTTAACACAAAATTTATTTGACAATAAAAACAACGAAACATTTCAATTTTAACAGGAAACAATACAAATAAATTGGATTTTTTTTCAAAAAATTTCAAAAGTACCCTTAATACCTAATTTTCACTCTAATTATCAACAGATTTGCTTCGAAATAAAAAAAAGGAAAACTTTTTTGTAATTTATCCAGGAAAAAATAAACTAAGATTTTCTTAAAATTAAATAACAAAAAATCACGACATCCTCCATCTGGAAAATACAAATAAAATTTGAAATTTTAATAAAAAAAAAAACAGATAAACCTTACGGGTAATGTTCAGTCTAATCATCATCAGATTTTCTTCAAAAAATTAAAAACGAAATCTGAAAAATACAAATAAATTACAATTAAAAAAAAACAGACAAAATCTTAATAACAAAATGTGAATAACAAATAATATCCTGTCTATTCATCATACGATTTCCTCAAAATAATAAAAAAAAAAATTGGCCCAAGTCCTTCGGCTGAAAAACATTTTGTTAAAAATAAAAACAGAAAGAAACCTTACTAGAACAATGTGCGATCTAGTCATCGGAGTCCACGTCCGTATCACGATCATCACCACGTCCTGGCTGGGGATGCAGGTATCGTACATCTTACCAGCCATACGGAAAAATTCCAGAGTGAATTCAAGCTCAAGCTCTGTGCACCGCTTCTGGAACATGTACCGAGCGAGGTTACCAAGTACGTGTTTTGTGATACGCCCAGATGACGGCATGCAAGATTTAGCAGCCCTCCACGTTGACTTTATGGCATTTGTATTTGCCCCCGTATCGGGATCTTTAAAGTTATTCGAATGATTAACAGTTAGGTGTTTGTAGCGAATGTCATTGAGAGCGCTAAGGGTCTTCCAGCAGTCACTGATTACCGTCGTACCCGGTTCTATTCACGCGCTACCGCGCGAACTCTCGATCTAATACAGAACAATGTAGCAAGGACCGAGTTGGTTTAACCAACTCGGCTGGTATCAATTTACATTCAAGTAATTTTTGAATTGTTTAGTCGGGATCTTTGAAAATATTCTGAATATTCATAATAGACAAATAATTTTAATTCATTTTAAAATTAAAGCCAATTTTGTATATATTTCACACAAATATGTGACGCAGAAAAATTTAATTAATTAATATGTTGTCAAAATTAAATTTGGCAACGCTGACCCAATTGTATCTACATTCTCAGTCATGTGACCAGTCATACACGTTACTTATTTGGTTGAAGATACAATTTTTTATTATTTTTTTATTACAAAAACACAAATATTTCTCCGAAATAAGAAAAAAGGCCTTGTTACGAGGCCTATGTCTTTCCACTAGAATGTGCATGCTATTTCTGTGACGGTGGCCTTAATAAGTAGGTAAAGAAAAAGCAACCAAGCTTGAAGTATCCCAACATATGATGCTTGAAGCATTTATACAACCCATCGGCCGGGATCAAACTCCACTCAACCAACTTCTTGGCGGTTTCGACTGGATCCTGAAGAATCTGGTAAATATCCAGGACAGTTAAATAATTTACACGAGACATTGTGGCTGTTTGTGACGTGGCTGTTCGTTGAAATATGAATGCAACTTCAATGCGACGATTGTATATATGTGGCCAAATTTACAGTTTTTCATACAAACGGGCATATAAACAAAAATAAGCGTGGCAACGTCGAGTTATTTGCGTTCGCATCAACTATCTATCATCTTGAAAATGTCAACAATTATTTTCAACAAAAAACACCAATATTTATTGAACCAACGTAGACAACGTAGAAGCATAATTTTTGCTTTCGGATCGTAGTTAAAGAGTGCCAAAGACGATTAACAACTAAGGTTCAAAACAATCCCGTATTCGTTACCTAACCCCTTTCAAATTAGCGAGCAAGTTTTTAAAAGAGTTCAATGTATCTAATCCTTTGTTTCAAAGAAATCCATTCCCAAAGATTCTTCTTTAGATGTATAATTTTTAAAAGCCATGCGAATAAAAACAAGCAATTGTGCTGTGTCATTTACATCTGTAGATTCAACAAATTGAAGGGAAATCAAGAACATCTTATCGTTATATAACTGTTCTGTTATATTTTCACTCATTTTCTCAGTACGCCGCATCACAGAATTTCGAGACAATTGTACATCTTTAATTGCAGCAATATTTCAGCCTTATTCTTAAAATCATTAAAACGTGAATCTGGCAGTTCCTAGAAAGTTTATTTTATCAGAAAATGGTTTACATTTTTTTGTTAGCATATGGTTTACTTGGAATGATGCAATTGTCACTGCACGAGATTTCAACATAGGTTTTTAACACGACAACCAGTCAAGAAAATGAACATTTTGTAATGGTTCAAAAAAGATATACATAACATTTTTATATTTAATATTTCTTAATGCTTTTAATGCAACAGGTTTAACATAAACACATTTAACATACAAGTTGTAAAAATAATTTTGATAATAATAACTCATAATAATAAATTAATATTTCGTTGCTTCTCTCTCGCAAGACGACTACCATCTACACCTCGTTGATATCAATGTTAATATTCCGATGCACGCTTAAAAGTGCACGACCTGTTAGCCGCTCTTGACCGGTTGAATTTCGCAAATAATCTTATACACGTCTCAACGTTGAAAATGATCTTTCCGAAGAAGCTGTTGATACAGGTAATGTCGCAGGGATTTTTAAAGGAGTATGTATATGGAGTATGTATATCCCAATTTACTTTGGGAAAAATACATTCATTATATGCTGATAATGAATCAATAGCATTTTTTGTTTGTCAGCTTGAGAAAACTCAGTCCATCTTTGTTTCTATAAGTGTAACTATGCAGACAAGTCATCAAGGTCCAAAAATTGGTTGTATAAAGTAAAATCTTCAGCCTTCACCGAGTGTGAAACGCACGTAGTTGGTAATAGAACATGTAATGAAGAAAGTGATTTCTTATGATTTGCAAATCTTTCAGATAATTGTTCTATGAAATCATCAAGAATTGCAATTGTAAAATGAAAATATTCCTGTAGGTGGCTGCTATGACATTAGAATGATTCTGTTAACGTGAAACTATTCTTGGTCATCTAAAAACTCTTTTTCAGTGTTATCTGCCTGTTTTCAAGTGTATCTTTTTCAAAAATATTACTAAACACCTAATCTATATCAAGCCTAATTTCCTTCATTTGACTTATGACACTACCCACGTGTTCAACAGCTACAAATAGATCAAAATTTACAAACTGCAGACATACATTCTACAGTTCTACATAAAGGTAGAGTTAACATTCTGACGATAAATTCGCTAGTCATAATCACGCGAAGGAACTGCAAAGCTTTTAAGGAAGTATTGATGTCTTTTCTAGTTGTAGGTCTTCTAATGTTTCAACAATTTTTTTAAAGAATTCAGTGAACCTAATTAGTCCGTCATGATTTTCCACTAACGGAGTTTCACACATAGATATTAGCTTAGTCCATTTAGTATTTGAGTCGTGTTCTTTAATTTTATTATTCAAAATGTCAGTGTGCAATGCTGAGATTTTTATTAAATTTGCTATAGATTTTATGGTTTCAATGCAATTTCTATTATTTTGAACCTTACAGGAATTGGAGAGAGCTAAATTTTAAAGAATAGCCACTACAGTGCACGTATATTGCTGCTACATATTTTTCTCTTATTATGGCCTGCACATATTTAAAACTGCCACTCCTTGCAGTAGCACCATCATACCCTTGTTCAACCAAGTAGGTACAATCTACTCCAAGTGTAAACTTTGTAACATAACTGTCGCTAAATTCAAACTATTTGTATTATGGACAGCTACAAATGTAGGACTAGTTTTTATTTTCTTCATCAAAATCTATATATGTTACACAAAGCGATAACTGCTCAGTACGGGAAATGTCGGTGGTTTCGTCCATTAGAATAGAAAAAGATTTTGCACTATTTACTTTAGTTATAATTTCACGTTGTATTATTTCGCCACAAATTTTAATTATATTATTTTGAATTACTGGGCTTATGTACATAGCGTTCAGTGACTGCCCCTGGATGTGATCACTTCATTTTTTGTCTCCACATGATAGACGCATACGCAGTAACGCTCTGAAATTTCCATCATTCCACATGGGCTGTTCCGAAGTTAGTGGTCCAAAATCAGAAGTTCCTCGTAGTGCTAACTCTTGACGTCCACATTATTTAATTGTTTCAAATATAGGTGGTAACTTATATTTTCAGCAATTTGCTTAGAACGACTTGAATCGAGTGAAAATCATATCGTCCCTGTTAAAAACGCATAACTTTAAAATACATACTTTCTTTTTGAAAACATTTTTGTATTTTTACATTTCCCGTAAAGGTGACTGCTTAAAAACTTAAAACAAACGGAACACAACCTGAATATATAAATATATTCAGCCTTTCCAAAGCTCTATAACAATTATTGAGTATTTTTAGGACTACTAAAGCAAATCTCACATGAAATTTGTAAGTTATTTTACAGCTTTCAGTCCACCTTCGTGGCACTCAACAAAAACCATAAAAATAACATTGTTTTTAAGATCATGTCCTTCCGATAACTTAAGTGGATAGCCATCTGTAAACGCGTTTCGAGATTTATCTCTCATCAGCACAGAAATCTCGAAACGCGTCCACAGATGGCTATCCACTTAAGGTATCGGAAAGACATGATCTTAAAAACAATGTTATTTTTATAGTTTTTGTTGAGTGCCACGAAGGTGGAGTGAAAGCTGTAAAATAACACAAATTTCATGTGAGATTTGTTTTGGTAGTCCTAAAAAGACTCAATAATTGTTATAGAGCTCCGGAAAGGCTGAATATATTTATATTTTCCGACTGTGTTCCGTTTGTGTTAAGTTTGTATGATTATCTATAACGTAGGATGGTTTCACCAATTTTATCCTATCAGTGACTGCTTAATAAAATAATATTAAATTTTCTTCTTAGGCCGGCCATGTTAATCCAAGTTTCAAAATTCTCGTTTTTCACTTCGCCAGTAAAACTACAAGGGAAATGAATCTTCTTGAAGGTGAAACTTCTAAAGATAAAGTAATTCATGGCCTTAAGTGGATTTCAGAAAATAAGTTGATCGCCTACATCGCAAACCGAATCCAAAATAAAGGACAACTTATTAGTTGTATCATTACCGACGAGGAAACTGACGAGAACTGTTTTAAGGTAAATTATAACCACAAATTAATGAAATATGTGCTAATAAAGTATCCTCTTAGGAACTAGAGTTTGTTTCTAACGGTTGGCTTGATCCGTATTTGCCAGTATACAACGTTGGTAATACCAAGAGTGTTTTAATTTCAACAAAAGACAAGTTTGCTTCTATGTTGCTTCGTGAAGGCTCTTCTACAGATTTAGTTGCTTTAACTAAGAAAAAAGTTGTAACTGATATTTACGGTTGGTCCAATGATATAGTGTAAGCTTAAACACCTCAATTAAAATTCCTTCTAGTAACAAGGACAAATAGTTACTTTGCAGGGGCTTTAGAAGAAAAGTACACTCAACAGCACATTTTTTCCATCGACGTTACAACGAAGAAAGAAATTTGTTTTACTTGTAATTTGGAAACTCCAGATAAAGATTTTTGCCGCTACGCACAAGCATCCTTCAGCAAGGATAAAAGTTACGTAACAATTATTTGTCAAGGCCCAGGACCAACTTTTATCGACATATTTAAGTTATCAGATCCAGTACGTTACAATGCAACAGAAAATAATATCTATTTTTAAAATTCTTTTTTGTATTTCAGAAGTATAAATATACTTGGGAATCTAATGAGGATTTGAGGAAGAAGTTGCTCGATAAGCATTTGCCGACCACTAAAGATGTTATTATTGAGATGAATACAACATCGACTACAAGACTGACTGCAAAGTATGACTACACGATCGTTGCTAGAATGCTGCTGCCGCACAATTTCGATTCGAGCAAGAAATACCCAATGATTGTCAATGTGTAAGTAGTTTTATTTATCTATAAATCATTTGACGCCAGTTTAAACAAAGAAAATATTTGAATAGAAGAATGTTTCTAACAAAACTAAAATTCAATTTCAATTGAATTGTAACTGTAATAAATAGAACCTATCAGAATCAGTACCCATCAGAACCCATCAATGACAGCGCATAAATGTGGAGAGCGAGATTTTTTTTTTCAAGAAATCGATTCTAAAGCTCCATGGGTGGATTAACTGTAAATTTTACAAACTGCCATTGTTGAAACAGATAGGGTTACTGTTACTACGTGGTAATTCATACTTACACTGAATTGAAATATTCAATATGTTTTAACAACACTTATAATATGGACAAATATTATATAACTTATTATTTCTTAATTTTTCACAGTTAAATAAATTTATAAATTTATCACCACTCGAGTTTCGAAGGTTGAAGGTCATTTTTAAGTGACTTACAATTTGATGAGTTTGAATATATACCTATAGGTTTGGTGGGGAGGGAGAGTGTCTGTCCGTAGTTGAAGACTTATTTGCAGGAGATTGGGCGAGATTAATAATTTCACTCAATTTAAGGAGATTAAGAAAATGGTTAAAGAGATTTACTGAGGTATTAGATAAGTAGATTAACTGAGGTATTACGGTTCTGAGGTATTACGGTACTGAGGTATTACGATTTGTTTGAAAATTTCCAATTACTAAATAAAAAACTAAAATAATGTTTTGATTTTGATCAAGGTTAATTATTACCAATTTGACAGATAAAAAACACTGAATATAGGAAATTTAAATCTTCAAAAATGTTATTCGAATTTTATTTTCATAACATCGTTTAGTTTACGTGTTATTTTCGAATTTTTAGGACAAAACAAAAACACTAAATCAGACGTGGCCAGACAAGACGAAACAAGACCAGACAAGTCCAGACAAGACTACACAAGACTAGACAAGACCAGACAAGACCAGACAAGACCAGACAAGACCAGACAAGACCAGACAAAACCAGACAAGACCCGACAAGACCAGTCAAGACCAAAAAAAAAACAGACAAGGCCAGTCTAGATCAGACAAGACAAAACAAAACCAGATGAGAGCAGACAATACCAGATAAGACCAGAAAAAACCAGACAGTACCATACAAGACTAGGAATTACTAGACAAAAACCAGACCAGACTAGACAAGGCCAGAGAAGGTTAGATATTATTTATATATGGTATTATAGAAATAGTATTATATGTTCAGTTAGTGTTGTCAGCAATTGACGATAAAGATCTAAGAACGAGAAATTCAACTAATAGACTAATGCCTTCAAATAATTCCGAAGGTAGATGCTCCCTAATATTAAAGCACCGATCTGGCTCACCATGACAAGTCAACTAAACAAAATACCACCAATTTGTCCGCGGGCTTGAAGGAATATTTATTATTTTTTCTATGGAATAAATTTCATGTTTAAATTTCGAGTCTCGTTCTTGGAGATTACACTGTAGTATCGCTACCTTCTACTAGATTCAACCACAAGTTCAGAGTTCCAAAATTTTCGGGCTCCCTACATTACCGGCCACACTTCATAACGTTCTTTGTGCTAGACGAAACCACATGTTTTTGAGAGTGTTTAACCACGTGTTAACCCAAAAATAATTATTTGTGTTAAGATTAGTGAAACAAACACATCAAATTCGTAGCGTAAATGGCTAAGAGTAGTACAGGGAAGAGAATAAAATGTTCTTTTCATTTAAAAGGTTAAATGATATTTTATAACACTTAAATTTACACGACATCTTGTAATCAATTTGTGTGAGTCTTGATGGGCGTACCAGGCTAGTGACTTTTTGATGTAGGAGGCACTAACTACTAGTGTTGTGAATCATCATTTGGCATTATCAGGGAATAAATGTTCTTTTCATTTAAAAGGCTAAATGATATTTTTTAACACTTAAATTTACACGACATTTTGTACTCAATTTGTATGA
The DNA here is from genome assembly GCA_944588485.1 of Phosphuga atrata. Taxonomy (NCBI): domain Eukaryota; kingdom Metazoa; phylum Arthropoda; class Insecta; order Coleoptera; family Silphidae; genus Phosphuga; species Phosphuga atrata. Next base: position 27,900,626 of record OX155901.1, on the reverse strand, counting down.
GTCTTGATGGGCGTACAAGGGTAGTGACTTTTGCACGTAGAAGGCCTGAACCTTCATCTGGCATTATCAGGGAAAATTTTCCTTTTTATTTGTAGATGATGTTCAAAACTGCCGCAAAGTAAACATAGATATTGACAAACAAAACAAAATGATCTTGGATGACTATTAGTTTATCCAGCGAGATAAAAATGGGTCTAATTGACAAATATCCACATTGTGGTAATATTCATCTCAAAGCACCAGAGTCAAATGCAGAAATCTCATCAACTCTAAACGAAAAGGGGATTAAGAGAGATCAACAGTTCGTTGCTGAACAAAATCTAGCTGGTTCAGCCTTGTCTGCCTTGAGTCAGAGCATTTCAATGGTTGTAAATCATGAAGAATAACCTTTAGATCATTTAGAACTCTTAGAAAAGCTGGCCGATACAGGAAAACTGGTATCACAATTGCATTATCAGATCTCTTCAGCTAGAAGGGCATTTATTTCTTCAGACGCCTTCTAAGTATATGAAAGACTTGCTACAAGGAATGGAAAAAGATCAATAGTGATGCATTTATTTCTAATTTCATATTGGTTTATGAAATATCTTTTCATACCTATCGTCCTCAATCTCTGAGCTTTATTAAGGATATACAATTTTCATTAGTAGATGAAAGTAGAAGAAAGAGTTTGAATTTGAAAAATTATTAACTGTGGAATCAATAATGTCGAATGTGAACTTGTAGTATGCCAATGTTTATCACCATACTTCCTTGTTTGAAAACCTGATGAAGCTAAAAGATTTATATTGAATCTTAAAACAAGTTCATTGAAACTCAGCAAAAAGGTCTAGATGTAAGCATAATTAAATGCACCGCAAAATTCAAATTTTTTTGCAAAAATGAATTCGTTTTGGATAAAAATAGTTTGAATTAAGCTCGTTTGAATAAGCTCGTTGTTTTAAAAGGATTTAAATGTTAATAATTATAATTCATTGAATTATAGAGACAATTTGCTCTAAACATCTACAATGCAATCTCCAAGAACGAGACTCGAAATATAATTTAAAATTAAACGAACTTACCTTAAGTGAAGTTCGATTGTAATTATATGAAAGTCTCGTTCGGGATGATTACACCCCTCCCTCCTTTTCCTCACGTAAAAGTTTTCCCAACCCTATTAAGGAATCTTGTGTATACGAGGTAAATTTCTTAATATTAAAATAAGCTTTTAAACTACATGAAGTGTGACCGGTCGGTAATGTAGGGAGCAGGGAGCCCGAAAATTGTAGAACTCTGAACTTGTGGTTGAATCTAGTAGATAGTAGCGGTACTACAATGTTATCATCTTGCACGAGACTCTCATATAATTAAAATCGAACTTCACTTAAGGTAAGTTGGTTTGATTTTAAATTTTCTTTTATAAACACGTCAAAACACCACTGGTATAAACCTACATTTAAAACAATAAACGTTTGCCTTAGTTATTCGCCAAGCACCAAAACTGTCCTGTTTGCACTTAAACAGATAGAAGAACTGTAACCGTCTATAGATAAAGCAGTTTACAAAGTTTTGGACTCGACTGATTTTTATTTAGTTAGTAATGCCTTGGATTGTTTGGATGCTACCTATGATAGACGAAAATAATCGACAAATTTTCCATTTATATAGACAATAGAAAAGCGTTCAGATTAGAAGTTACAATCTTCGATTTGGTAGAGAATATAGTAAATATAGCTCTAAAAGAGAAGCTATGAGGTTTTCCGAAACCGAGGCAGGGATAGAGAAAAGGACTCGAAGACGAAAAGATGCGATGATAGGTAAGAGGAGAAGAAGCTATCTAGCAGTCGCGACTGTCGGATTTAAAATCGGATTAGTCAGACTAATCAATCCGACTAGTCGGATTAAAGAAATGATGGTAACACCACTGAAACAAATAGAAGAACGAAAGAGAACTTTAGACAACTCGGCAAAGAGTGCAGTTTCTGCTAAAATAGCCAACACCCCGATTGCTCCCACTAGCATTTACGTAATTACAATGGGACTTTTAAATCTAGTAGATACTGATAAAGCGAGAAAAATAGCCGACTTCTAGCTCAAATTAAGAATAAACTTCCTACGGGAATTTTAGAAACAGAACGTTATCGTGCAAGTGCATCTTGCACGTCTCCTTTCATCTTTGATGAAGAAGATCGAACGGTTGATAAAAATGTTAAAGCTGCTCAACTCACCCTGAACGCAAGCGCTCCAACACTTAAAGCCAACATTCGAGAAGAGAAGCGAGAACAATTTCGAATGTAAGGTGATAAACATAATGAAAATTCTGCAGAAGCTAATTTATTTGATACCAGAATTGGAGTGAAATCTATTATTAGAGCCACAAGGGCATTAAGATACCATGAACCAGGAAAGTTTTTATAATAAGGTGAAAGGATGTGCATGAGGGTTCAACTAGAAAAATTACAAAATGAGATTTCACAAATTGCTAAGAAGATTGGAATGTCATCGATCACAAAATTAGCTCTGATTGCAAAATGTGAGGGACTGTATGAAGATTATATATTCCGGAGATGGAATGGTGGGATACTGTTATTTTAGAAGTTCGTTTAAATACTACTAGGGATGGTAAAATTGCTATCAAAAGTGAAATTATTAATATATTAATTGTGCATCAAATAATAATATTACATAACATACGAGATGCAACACTACTGATCCAATAAAGCCAGCATACATGCTTCCTAACCGAGAATAAACGGAAAAAGCTCCGTCGCCAAAATCGAGAAATGTGGAAGGAAGAACAAGAAAAAATCCGTTGGGGATTGGAAGTTCCATCCGCGCCCAAATTACGTATTCCAAATCTAAGGCTTGTCTGAGGCACTGAAACTGTTTAAGATCCCTAAAAAATCGAAGCATACGTCAGTGAACAAATGGCAAAAAAGAAACGCGATAAAAAGGTAAAGAAGATTAAGGAAGATACGTCCGGTGGAGTTTTTTTTTCAGCCGTTTTTCATCCACATCTGGACATAGGCCTCTCCGATTCTCTTCCACGTCTGTCGATCTTGTGCCTTCTTGTACCACCGGCTACCTGCGGCCAATTTTATGTCATCTAGCCACCTTCTTTGCGTTTATTAACAAATTGATAGATAAAAATCCATAAATAACTCTGCCTTGCAACTGCCTTGCAACATGACCTGCCCAGCTCTATTTCTACTTGGCTACACGCTCTATTATGTCGGTTACTCTTGACTTCACTATCACTGTTTCGTTCCTGATTCTGTCCTTCAGTGATTTCCCCAGCATCGCGCGTTCCACAACCCTTTGTGTCGTTCTTAGTCGGTTGGAACTATTTTTTGTAGTCTCATTGTTTCGAACCCGTACGTATCTACAGGTAAAACGCACATGTTGCATATTTTGCTCTTGAGATTTATTGATATATTCTCGTTTTCTAAGATGTACCGGAGTTTGCCAAAACGCTTGCCCATGTAAGTCCGATTCGCCTGGTGACTTCGGCCGTCTAGTTCCCCTTCCCTAACATCATAGTGTGCCCAATATAGGTATATTGTTGCACGCACTCGATGATATCGTTATCTATGCAAATGTCTGGGTCGTAAGAGCTCATAATCTTGGTCTTGCTTAGGTTCATTTTAAGGCCAATACTTCTTGACGCCTGATTGTGTTGTTGTAGTATTCCCTCTAGTTTATCAGGGTAACTTGAGATGACAACGATATTGTCAGCGAAACGAAGGTGGCTAAGGTATGTCCCATCGATATTTAAATCTTTCTCTTCCTATCTTAGTTGTTTGAAAGCGTCTTCTAGGCATAGGGTGAACAGCTTGGGTGAGATTTTATCCCCTTGACGTACTCCTATCTTTATATTTATTCTGTTGGTGGTGAGTCCTTCCTCGATCTTGACGTGTAGTGTAGCTCTCTTATAAATATTTTCGATTATGGCAGTGTATCTTGAATCCACTCTTGCATTTCTCATAGCTTTTAGGATTGACCAAGTCTCAACTGAATCGAATGCTGAACCCTCTGCGGAATCCTGCTTGTTCCACTGGCTGATGAAAATCCATTTTCTCTGTAGCTCGGCTGAAGATGATTTTTGTGAACAGCTTGTAGTGGTGTGGTAGCAGGCTAATCGGGCGATAGTTTTCAATATTGGTAGTGTCTCCCTTTTTGAACAGAATTATCACTTTTGCTTTACACCATTCGGTTGGTATTTGGCAGTCTCGCAGGCATTTGTTCAGCAGTACCTGGATTGCGTTTTCCAAACTGCTTTCGCACAGTTTTAACATTTCATTTGTGATTTGGTCTTCTCCCGGACATGGGCCATTTTTAATTTTCTTAAGAGCACCACTTATTTCTTGGACATATATTTCCGGTAAATCCTCTGAACCTACGTTCAATACTTTACATGGTGTTATCGTTTCGTTGTCGGGTGTTTTTGACGAGTATAGGTCGGTGTAGAACTCTTGTATTACTTTTGGTAGTTGTAAGTCTGAGATTTTCACTCCGACTTTGTTCTTACGTTTGGTTATTCTTATTTTTCCCTTTCAGAATTTGGATCTGGGCACTTTCATGTTGGCGTTTTCTCCGACTATCGTTTGGATTATGTTGGTGTTGTATGATCTTACGTCTCTACGGATGTCTTTTTGATTTTTCTTTTGAATATCTTGTTCTTATTAGTTCCCTTTACTATGCCTCTTCGTTGCTCGATATTTTTCTTGGTTGTTGTACTTAGCTTCGGGTACCCTACTCGTTTTGCTCTCCCACCTATTTTCTTTGTAGCAACCCAAGTTGCAATTTTTATCTTCCTTACAAGTTGGGCTATGCCTATGTTAACCATATTTGTGAGTTGTGAGTTGAAGTGTTTCTTCTCTTCTTTCTGGTATTCTTCCTTGTTGTTTTCTAACTCTATGCGTGTAGGCAACCTCGCTCTCTTCATTAGTTTGTTTCTCTCATGTTTGAGGTTTATACGTAGCTTTGATCGGACAATCCTGTGGTCGCTTCCTCTATCGAACCGGTTCATGATTCCGGCGTCCTTGCATATTAATCTGTTATTTGCGAGAATGTAGTCAATCTCATTTTTGATCGAGTTGTCCGGGCCCCTCCCCGTCCATCTACGTTGAGACGGTTTCTCAAAGAACGTGTTTAGCCAGTACAAATTCTCTTTTTCCAGAAAATTTGCCAGCCTTTCTCCTCTTCTGTTCCTTTCGCCGAGGCCTTGTTTTCCAAAATACTGGGATTCGATGTTGCTGTTGGTCCACTCACCGGTTTTTGCGTTGAAATCTGTTTTGCTCTTGCTATATCTTCATACATTTGCTCTATTTCCTCGTCGTCTGAGCTGCTTGTTGGAGAGTAGATATCGATATTTTGCATGGATTAGCGCTTGTTCAGCCTTGATATATATGACTCTGTTAAAGAGAGAAGCGTACTTCATCACTTTATATTTCATTCGCGCATTGACGAGAAATCTATGCCTCCCAGATGGTCTTTCTATGTTGTGTTTTTCTGGTATAATATATATAATAGATAAGTCCTGAGGTTAATGTGGTAGTTTTTTTTATCCGGGAGACGTGTTTCCGATAGTCTCACGATATCCCACTTAATGGATCCCAGCTCGTGGTTCAGCTCCGGCTCCAAGTCAGTGTGAGATTTCGAGTTAGACTCACCTGGGATATATTTGTAGAAATCGACGTGTTGATTTCACTTCATTCGGAGGTTGCGGAAAAATTAAAACACCGCACTTGCCCTGCGTGTTGTTGAGTTTGTTAGACAGCCTCTGGGTGCAGACGGTGGTAGTAGCCGCCCATTTTGGGTTAGACGCTGCTGAGTGGATTAACTTAACTTCCTTTCTCACCTTTGACCTTACAAGCAAGGCTGGCCCTACCAGGAGCCTATGCTTCCGCTAGCATCGCTCTCAGGATCCTTGAAAGTACTGAGCCCTCTCACTACCACAAAGTGCAAGTTAGCTGCAAAGAAAAATAAAGTTGAAACAAATGCTAAACAATGGTATATGACGAATGAATGAATGGTATAATCCGTATATGACGGAAAGTGTAATGATGTATTCGGATTGTTGTGAAAGATATTTTGAAAGATCTGGATGGAAAGGTAGTTCTTAAAAAATGTTTGTTACTTTGGGAACACACGAACAAGCAGATTCATTTTGGAGAAGATGAAGTTCAAAGTATGTCTGATGGTAAAAATGACCAGGGAATATTTTAGAAGCATAAACAACACTTGAACATTACTTGTTCTTGGATTGCAATGGTGCTGTTCTGGAGTCCGCAATTAAATCATGAGTTTATTTTTAAATATAATAATGGTATTGTATTATGTATATTGTATTTGATTAAAGTAAAACAATTATATTATAATATATTATAATTAAGAGCTATTTACATTGGATGATGACTCTTACGCTAACTATTACATATCGCATTTAAATGTGAATGTTTTAAATGTGAAAATATCGCAGTGAAAGGAAAGGAACTGAAATCTACTCCACTTCATTAATTGACTATATGTGAAGGATTTATTACTTGGTTTTCTAACATTTGAATATAATCGCTAATAAGTTAGTGTGGGGTAGTTTATAATAAATATATGTTTTAGGTATGGTGGTCCAAATTCCAATCAAATTAAAGACACATTTTCACTGGGTTTTGAAAATTACGTAGTGACGAACAAAACCTACATCTATGCATACATTGACGGAAGAGGAAGCGGCAGAAGAGGTGAAGATATCATGTTCAGCGTTTACAAAAAATTAGGAACTGTAGAAATCGATGATCAAATTTTAGCAACAAAGTAAGATTTGACTGTTTTAATGATTTTATTATACATAACAAATAAAACAATTGTTTTAGGGAACTAGTCAAGCAATTTAGTTACATTGACGCAACTCGAGTGGGAATTTGGGGATGGAGCTACGGAGGTTACGCAGCTGCCTGGGCTCTGGCCAAAGACGACAAAAAAGTTTTCAAGTGTGCATTGTCCGTAGCTCCCGTAACAAGTTTCATTTATTATGGTAAATTACATAAGATATCTAGTTTCTGAATCAAATTTATTTTTGACCGCCTGCATTGTAAAGCTAGCTTTGACATCGTGTATGCGCCAAGCGAAACTAGATTTTTACACACAATGTTGCAAAGTACTGCTACGATACGGTAAAGTGACCAGTAAATTTTAACCTTTCAGGGACACTTGCAAAATAAACCAAGTACAAGACAATAAAATCTAATTTAGAAAACGCTACTTCACACCATATTTGTCTCGATAATGTAGAAAATAAGAGTGATTTTTTAAATTTTACTGTGCGTCTGACATGTGGAAAAATAACATATTCTGTACCTAATAAATTTGTATTAGTAAAAATGTCAAAGTTTGTGAGTACTAACATTACAAAATTAAATAATTTCCAAAATTGTAATTAATCTAAATCTATTTGTATCTTAAATAATAATTGTCGGCCAAAAAATCTCATACAAATTTCGTGCGGAAATGATTTTTACAATGCTCCAGCAAAAACGAGCTGTTGCATTGTAAAATCAATGTTTCCGCACTCTAATGTAAATAACTATTTCGATATTATTCTTATTTTCAGATTCCATTTATACTGAAAGGTACATGGATTTGCCTGAAAACAACCATTTGGGCTACAATAATACCGACTTGACACGAAAAGCAGCAGCATTTAGGGACAAAAATTTCTTCTTGATCCATGGCAATGCCGACGACAATGTTCATTATCAACAATCTATGCTTCTGGCCAGAGCTTTGGAACTTAACGACATTCCATTCCAACAAATGGTATATATCAAGATGAACTGTCAAGTTTAGCTTATATAGACATGTCAAACTATTTGTGTATAGTGTTACGTTCGTCTAGTGTTAGACTAGTTTGTCAAGTCTGTTTCCTGTCTGTTTGTCTTGTATGTTTAGTCTTTACTTTCTAGTTTTGTCTCTCTAGTCTTCTCTAGCCTTAAATGCCTAGTCTTGTCTGTCCAGTCTTCTCTGTCTAGTGTTATCTGTCGTGCCTTTCTAATCGTGTCTGTCTAGTATTTTCTAGGACTAGGCATCCTGTCTGTCCAATCTTGTTTGTCTAGTCTTGTCTTGTCTTGTCTTGTCTAGTTTTGTCTGTCTAGTCAAAATTCAAATTCAAAATCATTTATTTCTATAATCCAGTTTTACAACCATTAGAAATATGTCAAAACAATATATACATATAGAAATTTACATTTTAATAATGAGAATAATAATACACTAAAGTTTCACTTTTTATTTAGAAAATCTTCTAATGTGTAAGGTTCCAAGTTCCTTACATAATTAAATACTTGTTTTTTATATGTTTTATAGTTTGTTATGTCTTTAAACTTTTTTGGCAAGTGATTGAACAATTTAATACGGCTGTAATAAGGCCCTTTTTCCGACATTGTCAATGAGTGGATTGGCGGCATATATTCAATATGTTTCCTTCTTGTTTCCACATGGTGGTTGTTTTTACTATTTTCGAATAGATTTTTATGCTTAAAAAAAAATTCAAGGCCTCATATATATATTGACCATATACAGTTAATATATTAGCCTCTTTACATTTTGCTCGACAAGATTGTCTATAATCTAAATTCAGGATAATCCGTACAGCTTGTTTTTGTGCTACTAAGACATTGGTAATGTTCTTTCCAGTCCCCCAGAAGATTATGCCGAATCGCATATGAGAATAAAAATTAGATTAATATACCATTTTCAATACCCTTGGACTTAGAACTCTTTGTAGGATTCTTAATGAGTATGTTGATTCATTTAATTTGTTAATTAACGAGTCTATGTGCGTTTCCCATTTCAAGTTATCATCAAAGTGTATTCCAAGGAGTTTGACACTATGTTTTAGATGTACTGTCTCACTACTGAGTTCTATTTGTGTTGGAAAGTCTAGGAGGGATCTATTTGTTTTAAAAATTATATTCGTTTTTTGTTCGTTTATTATTAGTTTATTTTGGACTAACCAATCTTTTATTAAATTTAACGCATTATTTGCATTTCGACTAACTTCTGCTAAGTTCTTGTTTGCTATGAGTAGCGTCGTGTCATCCGCATAATTCAAAATATTAAATGATGTGTGACAAAGCCAACGGCAAATCATTCAGGTACATTAGAAACAATAACGGCCCTAATATACTCCCCTGCGGCCCAAATTGTTGTGTTTGTGATACTTGATTTAGAGTGACCACATTCTGCTTTTAATTTTGTTGGGTTCTACCCATTAGGTATGATCTAAACCAGTTGAGAGCTACACCTCTAATCCCATACCTATCTAGTTTGTATAGTAAGATATCATGGTTCACTGTATCATAGGCCATTGATAGGTCAATTAGGATACCACAGGGAATGTCACGATTTTCAAGGTGTTCTAGGATTTTATTAATAAAATAGAAGCAAGGTGTTTCTATATTACGTTTCTCGATATACCCATGTTGGGTGTCATTCAGTAATTTATAGCATTTTAGAAAATCTATAGTCCTATTAGCAACTATTTTTTAGAATATTTTGACAAAATGACGACAGCAAACTTATAGGTCTATAGTTCTCTATAAATGTTTTGTCTCCTTTCTTGAAGACGGGTGGTATAATAGCATGTTTTAGCTTCTTTGGAAAAACTCCATATTTTATTGAATTATTTATAATTTATTCAAGGGGTTCTACAATTCCCCTTATAACATTTTGTATGACACATTGATATTTCATCGGACCCTGAACTTTTTTTGTTATTGAGTTTCATAATTATTTCCACAATTTCTTCCTGTGTCGTTGGCTTAAAATATATAGAATTGATTGTTGGATTAATTTTGTCTGAGTATTCTACTTGCTTCATTTGTTGTGACAATTCTATCGGAGTGTTTGTGTAAAAATTATTTAAATCATTAACAATTGTTGAAACTTTCTCTGGATCCATTGGAAAATGTGTACTCTTTGGTTTGTTTGGTGCTACAATTTGGTTGACAACATTCCAAGTAGATCTCATTATATTATCCGAATACTTAATTTGGTTTTCTAAATATTTTTTTTTGTTCTTTTTTAGTGAGATCATATTCCCGTCTGGTCTTATTATATTGTTTTCTAATATCTTCATCAAAATGAGACAATATTTGTAGGATTTCTAATTATATATTATAGTCTTGACTGTCTAGTGTTGTCTGTCTACTCATGTCTGTCTAGATTTGTCTGACTGGTCTTGTCTGTCTAGTCTTGTCTGTCTACTATTATCTCTCTAATCTTGTCTCTCTAGTCTTGTCTGTCTAGTCTTGTCTGTTCTGGTCTTGCCTGTGTAGTTTTGTCTGTCTGATCGTGTCTGACTGGCGTTGTCTGTGTGGTTCTGTCTGGCCTTGTTTGTCTGGCATTGTCTGTCTAATCTTGTCTGTCTGGTTTTGTCCGTCTGGTCTAGTCTTTCTGACTGGACGTGTCTGTCTGGTCTTATCGGTCTTATCTTGTCTCTCTCTCTCTCTCTTATCTTATATGTCTTATCTGTCTGGTCTTGTCTGCCTAGTTTGGTATGTCTAATGTTGTCTATCGAGCATTCTAAGTATATTCTTGTGTGTTTAGCTTTTGTCTGTTTATGTATAATTGTCTCACTGCAAAATTGTCCACCTAGTTTACTCTTCTAATTTATTATCTGTTTATTTTCAGAGTTATCCAGATGAGAACCATAATTTAGGAGGAGTTTATCACCATCTTTACCATACTATAGATAAATTCTTCACCACGCAATTATATCTAGAGAGCACGAATTCGGCGTTCGTCGTTCAACCTCAAGTTCCACTGCTTGCGACACTTTTCGTTTTGTTTCGTTTAATATAGAAATAAAGTATTTATGAGGTTGTTTTTAGAATCCAGTTGCTAATGAACTATGCAATAGATTTTAATCGGAATGTGCATGGTATAACAAGCTAAAAATTAGGAAGTTAAAATGCACTGCTTTGTGTTTTGTTTGTATGTAGCTATATCCCGGTTGGAATTTTTGTCTGTTCTAAATATTTGCTTTTACAGTACAGGTTTGTTTTACATCACTGGTTTGTTCGTTTTTTTTGTTTTAATAATATGTGATAAAAAAGTATTTGATTTCCTATTTTTACGAATAAAACATTAACTGAATATACCTACTTCTATTTCCAATGTTACATGTTTCAAGACAATATACTACAAACAGTAAAATCTAAGAATGTAATATTTTAAACTGAAGACAGGTGCAATACCTATACAAGACAGTTCCAGGAAAATTGTTCGAAAGTAATTTGTTAAATATTTTAATCTAGATATATTTTAGAATTATTAAATTTATTAAATTAAACGTCTATTTCCACGAAAAATACAAGCCAGCTCCACAAAAGTGTAAAATGACGATGTCGCGTATTTCGTGCGGCTACGTGGACAGTAGCCCTAAAGTGTACTTTAATAAATTTTTAATATATGTTACATATTTTCTTTTGTCTAGCAATTAAAAAAGGAATGTCCGAAGAAATATTTTTTTTTCAACAAAAGTCCGTTCGAAGAAATTTCAATACAACAAATTTACATTCGGACAACTTACCGATTTTGTTATACAGGGTCCGCCAAGTATTGCACCAAGCGATGTAAAATTAATACGCGTGCGATTTAAGACATATTTTAAGTAGCATACCAGGGCATATTTTGACAATGAATTTTGACAATATTTTAAATTTGTGAGTAGCGATACATATTATTGGATAGAAAATTTTCTTGTGAATAGGAGAGTCTATCAAAAAATGTGGGGTCACATATCAAATTTTCAATAAATTAATAAAATGAATGGAAAAATAAATATTGTTTTCATTCTACAGTTTACATTACAACAAATAAAATAAGCAAGATGAATTAGAAAAGATGTTCAAATTGTTCCCCATTTACTTTCTGACAATAGTTAATTCAGGCAATAAAACTGTTAAAAACATTTTGCAGCCATACACGAGGAATGTGGACTATTTAGTTACGTATTCTTGCTTCCAAGTTCTGTAATGTTACTTATTTACGTACACAACGCCCTTTCCTCCTCCTGGGTCCTATTACCCTCACAAAGGTTTGCTGGCACTATGCTTCTACCATTTTTAAAGCAATTTTCTACTCTCTGTTCTGGGCTAGTTCTGTGGCCTCGTGCACAGTAGCTTTTCTAATGCATCCGGTCTTCTGGAGACGCGCCCAAAATACCGCACTTTGTTCCGGTTTATTCTCTAGGACAGTCCTCGATTTTTAGTTCTTCTAGGATCGATACATTGGTGCGGTGCTGCGTCCATGATATTAGGAGCATTCGTCGGTAAGCGCACATTTCAAATGCATCTATTTTCTTTCTGTCCGCTTGTCTGATCGACCAGGTTTCAGCGGTGTATGATGCAATTGGGAAAATTAAAGTAGAGACCAGCCTGATTTTCGTAGCTTTACTAATTGACGTGCCCTTCCATATGCGTGTTACTTTAGTTGTGGCCGTTCTTGCTATTGCTAGACGTCTTATTTCGGCTTAGCTACCTCCTGTGTTGGTGATGAGGGAGCCAAGATAGATAAATTTATCCACTACTTCGAAACCGGCTACCTGTCGTATATGCGGAGAGTTGTTCGTTTCCCGGTCTACTATCATGACTGGTTTTACTGATGTTTAGTTTTAAGCCGTACTCTTTGCTTGATCATGATCATTTCCAGTTCGAGTTGATCTGCCGCCAATATAAGAGTATCATCGGCATATCTCAGATTACCTATGCGCCCTCCTCCTACTGCAATCTCCCCATACCATTCATCGAGTACTTTCCGCATGACGTACTCACTATATATGTTAAATAGGTTTGGTGACAGGATACACCCTTGTCTAATCCCTGCTCTAACGTCAAATTTGTTTAAGCAAGTTTGATCTATTCTGACCCTTGCTGTGCTGTGTTTATAGAGGTTCCGTATCAGTTATATTAGGTGCCCTGGTGTGCCCCTTTCCTCTAAGATCTGTCAGAGGGCATCCCACTTGATGGAGTCGAACGCTTTGGAGTAGTCGACAAAGCACATAAACATTGTGACGTTATATTGGCGTGCTTTTTCGATGATCTGGCGAATATTCAGTATTTGTTCGATGGTGCCTTTTCCTGGGACAAATCCACTCTATTCGTCCGATATTTAGGGAAGAAGAAAAAGTTTTAGTCTCTCGTTTATTATGGTAAGCATAATTTTACTGGTGTGTGATATTAATGCAATTGTTCTATAGTTGTTGCATTCTGTAGGATCCCCTTTCTTTAATAGTGGGATGAATATTGGCTCGCGCCATTCTGAAGGCCATTTTCCGGTGTTGCTTCTGCTTCGTATAATGAGTGTATTACGTCTACTCCCTTTTCCCCCATGGACTTGATGATTTCTGATGTTATATTATCCGTGCCAGCAGCTTTCCGGTTATTTAGTTTTTTAATCGCCTTTACCACCTCTGATCTTAGAATGTTTGGCTCTTTTTCTAGACAGTAGGTTGGTGTGCACCTTGGAATTTGTACGATATCGGAAAACAGTTTCTGGCAGTACTGTCTCCAGACTCCCGCGATCCCATCTTTGTCTGTTATGAATTCTTCCCTTTCATTCTTTCTTATTTGTGACCTTGGTTTGAATTCTCTGGCTAAATATCGGATTTTATCGAATAATTCCTGGGACTCATTGTGTTTAGCATGGTGTTCAGCCTCCGCACATATATACTTAATCTGGTTATTTGTATCATATCTGCACGCTCCTTTAATTTGATGATTTAGTTATTTTATATGCTGGTTCTTTTGTTCTATATTTCCTTTTGACATCTTTATAATTCTCTTATGGTAATATACGTTGGATGGTTGCATCTGACATCCAGTGTTTCGACCTGATTCTTACTTGTACTGGAGTACTTTTAAGTGCAGCTTCTGTGATCCAACGCCCTTTAAATGTCCCCGAAATAAATAATCCAACGGTGTCAAGCTGGGGGAGCGTAGGAGCGTAGGGTTCGTCCAATCCATCTTCTAGGAAAAGTTACATTTAAATACTTGCGCACTTCCCTACCATAATGTTCGAGTGCACCATCTTGCTGAAACCAGACATCTGGGTGGATAACATCATTATTATCTGGGTGGGGTCGAATTTCTTTTATTGTTCCATCCTAAATAGTTGCTTGGTATAAATAATTGCGGTCGATTATAATAGCATCTAATATCCCAGACAACACATTTATCTTTTATCTTTTAATTATCTTTTATTAATTATCTTTTATTATTACTGAGAATGAACTTTCACGTGTGGATTTACTTGATGCCAGTATCTACAAATGTGTCTATTCACACAACTATTCAATTGGTACGTGGCTTCATTTGACATCACAAGGTTCTTCATAAAATTATCGTTAAATCATTTATTAGTTCAGATATTATTTCTTAAAATTCAACCCTGCGGTCAAAGTAATCATCAGATAATTCCTGAACTAAATGGGCTTTGTACGGTTTAAACCTTTCTTTTTTAATATTCTTCTCAGTGACGTTTTAGAGATATCATGGTCTGCAGAGAGCTGACTGATGGAATTCTGTGGGCGTTCGGCTATATCCAGCAAAATATTTAGTGCCCCCTCAACATTTGTTGCCGTCCTAGGTCTACCAGAGGAACAACGATTTTTCACACTTTTGGTTTCTTCATATTTTTGAACGGTTCATGTAACTGAGGACCTACTGATAGGGATTATCTTTGGATGAGTGTTATTAGATAAATGATAAATTAGATGAGTGTTATTAGATAATAAGATAATAATTTAGATGAGTGTTATTAGATAAATGAAGTGTTATTAGATAAAAGAACTACGCTTTCGCGTAGTTCTTTTACGATCCCCATAACCAACGATTATCAGATTTTTTATCCTTTAGGTTAGGGTTTGAAGAAAATACAATTACAGAAATGCGTGAATTTACTTTATAAAACCGTGTCAGTTTTAGAAAGTAAATTAAGGGCTCCTAAACTCCACATCTACCATGCTCTCTTAAAGAGAGACGTCTTTCTTCGGCTCTCCTTATTTAAATATTATATTTTGCATATTTTGGAGGGGGCAGGTATTTGAACCCCCACCCTGGCTACGCCCATAATGTGAGCCCACATTTTTTATAGACTTTCCTATTTACAAATAAATTGTCTATCCAATGATACCAAAAACGACCTATGATGTCATTAAAAAAACGTATGTGGCGCCACCATTCGGAAACAATTGTTACCAGAGATATTATGGATATGAAATTTCGGATCTGGATACGGATACGGATATAGGAATAATATTATAACGGTTTCGGATACTGTTACGGATATGAATTTTTTTCGGATTATCCGTTAGTTTCGGATAGTTTCGCTTACGGATATTAGATTTCTAAGGGATTGTAAAAGTAGAGTAGGTAATGGGTAAATAATTTTAATTTATTTCTATGTTATAATTTGGTACTACAATCATGTGTCATACAAGTACTACAACATAAGTAGGTAATAATAATTTCTGTTAGATATTGAAATATCTTTATAGGAATTATTACAACATTTCAATCAAAATTATCCGAAATTATTCGAAACTTTTATATCGGATTCGGTTACGGTTACGGATAGATTTTTATTTCGGATATCCGATAGTTTCGGTTACGGGTACGGAGCTCCATAACATCCCTGATTGTTACTAACATTAATTAAAACTATCGTCAAAATATGCCTTGTTGGATACTGTATGCAACCTTAAAATATGTCTTAAATCGCATGCGTATTAATTCTACATCGCTTGGTGCAATACCTTTGGCGGACCCTGTATAATATATTAATAATATAAAAGATTTTATAATATATAATAATATAATAGTGTGCAGAACAAATTCTTAGTTTAAAATTGATATTAAAATATTACAAAAACAGGCCAAAGAATATCTTTATCTCCTTCGTTGATTGTCAGAAAGCGTATGATTTAGTGGAAACTGTTTTTGACACATTGAAGGAATACCAAGTTGATTAAAAAACAATAAATTTAATTAAACCTACTTTAACTTATACGATTTCCAGATTAAAATTTTTATGTGAAGTTAGCGAGCTCTTCGAGGTTAAAACAGGGCTAGGACAAGGGGACAGTCTATCACCACGGCTTCTCAATTTGGTGTTGGATAAAGTCATGAGGACGTTTTCGGAGAAGAACTATTCAAGTGCTAAAATTGTTACAAAGTATCAGAACCTCAAAGTCAAAGGTTTAGCATTTGCTTGGACGACAATAGTGATGTTTGCGGACTCAGAACAAGAAGCTATTAACCAAATTGATCAGTTAAAAGAAACGGCGGAAAAAGCGGGCTTACAGATTTCGTTAGTAAAAATAGAGATGATGAGATCAGATCAGAAGTGATCAGAAATACACTAACAAAATGATAAAAACAAATTATTGGAGCATCTGGGTTACTGACCGATTTAAATATCTTGGAGAAATAATTAGTAGCAATGGGACGGATAAATTGGCAATCCAGTACAAAAAAGGGAAATTGGAAAGATTAAATTTTTGTACAAAAAATATATACAATAAAAAGAAGCTGTCTATCAATGCAAAATTACGACATTTTAATATAGCTGTTAGACCAGTCATCTTGTACGGCATGGAAACTACAAATATAACCGGAATGGAGAATTTGCTCAAGATAGAAATAAGAATTTAAAGAAGGATTTATGGACCTAGGAAAAAACAGGAAGGTTATAGACTGAGATCCAATACAGAAATTTATAGTAAAATTGACAATCTTGAAGTGATGATCAGAAGACAGCGACTTCAGTTCTACGGATATATGGTCCGCATGGATTGCTCAAGGTTAAACAAACAATTTTTTGATAAAATCTGGAACTATATCATGTCCTTCTTACTCAGGGGATTCCTTGGCTAGTCTCTGGACATCACAACAACCCACACCACCTTAACGGCGGTGGCGTAGCTGGTGCTCGGCCCAGAAGTCTTGGGAGGGCAGCTGGGGTAGCTGACCACTCCCAATGCCCCACTTTGTATGTTCCCCTTCTGTCTCTTAGCTGCCTTGTCTTGGGGCGTGATAGAATCAGCCCCTCTTTTGGCAGCTCCTTGTGTTTGTGGTGTAGTTCCCACCTTTTTCTGTAGTGCTCTCTTCTTAGATTCCTTGGGTTGTAGCCCGTCTGCTAAGAAGCGCAGATACCATCTCACCCCGGCTCCACTGAGGCCCTTTCTCAGTGGGTCGTCGAGTCTGCCTGGACTACCTAGGGGTGGCAAAGGATGTGCCCATCTCGTCTTCTTCTTACCTACCTTGGGCTTTGTCTCCTCTTGCTTAGTCGCGGGCTTGGTGGGAGTAACGGTGTTACTGGTCACCTTGCCCTGACTTGTAGAAACCGTTTTGGGAGCGGGTCTCCCTTGGCTTACTTCTGGGCCGAGCACCAGCTACGTCACCGCCATCAAGGTGGTGAGGGTTGTTGTGATGTCCAGAGACTAGCCAAGGAATCCCCTGAGTAAGAAGGACATGCCTGCTTTTGAGCAAGCAATTATGAAGGAGGCAGTCGTAGACTGGTCTCACGAGATACAGTTTGAAGGAATACACTTCAAACCAGGACTAGTAATTGTCGATTGTGCATATGAACAGACGGCAAAATGGTTGATGACAAGAGCGCCTATCCTAAGACATTGGGAAGGAGGGGCTCTGGTGGCGAAATTGGGTGATGATATTCCCAAGCCACACTTCATCACCATGTTCCTACTTAGGAGCGGGGACCAAACCCCGGAGGCCTCCATCAACTACCTCAGTGCCCAAAACAAAGGACTTAACATTTCCGAAAGGAAGGTCCTCGGGTGCCGGGTGGAAAATGGGGGTCAACTCCTAACGGTGGGAATTGACGAAGAGTCCGCTGGAGCCATAGCGGAGACCAACCATGGCCTCTACTATAGGTTCGGGCGGATCAAAGTCCATGGGCGGAAGAACGACGCCACACAAAAAGCGGATGGAGAGGTAGTGGCAGCCACAGCGGCCCCTCCCTCGGAAGTTACGACTTCAACAACGGCCACTTCCGGCGGCAACTCCCTCTGCTGAACCTTTACTGGCCTAGGCCGCGAACGAGGAGGTCAGCCCGGATTACCGGGAGAACGACCTCGACCTCACACTCGTAGACATGGGCACTCCAGCTATGTCTATGGAGGAACAGGTAGATGTTGTTCTGGTGGAGACAGAGGAGGACTTGCCGCCTCCTGTCACAAACCAAGAATGACCAGCAGGCGCACCAAAGTAGCCCAGGTGAACATCCACCATGCCAGGGCAGCCTCGGCTATGAAGGCTAGGATGTACACCAAACAATACCTAGGGCTAGCGCTACTGCAAGAACGCTGGACCTACGGAGGTAAGATCAGAGGCCACAGCAACAGGGAATGTAAGTTGGTATGGGACAGCCGTGAGGCCTTCCCTAGAACTTGCATTATGGTAAGGAAGGACATTAATTACTTATGTCTTTCAGAATTCTTAACGCGGGACTTAGTTCCGATACATGTCCTCATCAAAACCGAGGGCCTCCACCGCGAAGTAGTGGTCGCATCAGCATACTTACCTGGCGATGGTAACAGCATACCACCCATGGAGGGACAAAGGCTGGTCGAGCACTGTATTAGGAGAAGGCTGCCACTCATCTTGGGATGTGACGCGAACGCCCACAACGAGATGTGGGGCAGCACGGACACGAATAAGAGAGGTGAGTACCTTTTAGAATACCTCATTAAAGAGAACTTAATTGTGTATAACGTCGGGAATACACCAACTTTTGTCACTAAGGCCAGAAATGAGGTACTGGATATTACGGTAGGTAGCGCTGCCCGGTAAAAACCGTGTAGGAGCATAAGGACGAAAAATGATGGAACAAAAATTTGTCTACATTAAGAGCAAAAGTACGTAGGCTTTTCAACAAAGCCAAACAATACGGAAATTGGCTAGAATACTCCGAGGTGCTTACCACCTACAACAAAGAGATCAAAAGGGAAAAAAAAGGAAAACTTTAGGACCTCCTGTGAAAACATAGAATCCACTCCGGTGGCAGCTAGACTGCACCAAGTACTAGCGAAGGATAGAGTGGAAATGACAACCACTGTCAAGAAACCGGATGGGACCTTCACGGAGGATGAAGAACAAAGAGCTCTCCTCCTACTGGAAACCCATTTTCCGGGATGTAGAAGATACAGTGAGACCGAGGTAAACCGAATCAGATGGGCTATCGGCACTTTCCAACCTTTTAAGGTCCCAGGTGTGGACGGACTAGTTCCTGCCTTCCTACAAAAGGGAGAGAGAGAACTAATGCCGTATCTTCTAAATATCCTTAGAAGTAGTTTAGCGCTCGTATATATACCGGAGCTATGGAGGGCTAAGGTGGTATTTATACCGAAGGTGGGAAAGAAAGACACCACTCAACCGAAGTCATTTAGACTCATTAGTCTAACATCTTTTATGTTAAAGACAATGGAGAAGGTGATTGATAATTACCTTAGGACTACAGTGCTGGTAGGTACACCACTACACAAGAGACAGTATACTTACAGAGCAGGGAAATCCACAGAAACCGCCCTGTATCAGCTGACAAACGAAATAGAAGCAGCACTAGAGACAAAAGAAGTAGCGATATGTGCCTTCTTGGATATAGAGGGAGCTTTTGACTACACCTCACACGAGGCTGTCAAGGCGGCCCTCGAAAGAAGGAATATCGACAGCACTATCTCAAAGTGGATGTTAGAAGTGCTAAGAACTGGAATGGCGGAGACACAAGTGGGAAGAGATACCATTAAGATCTCCACAACTCGAGGGTGCCCACAGTGAGGAGTAATATCAGCGCTAATGTGGAGCCTGGTAGTTGATGAACTACTGGTTAAGCTAAACAACCTATACATCAAATGTCAAGGTTACGCCGATGACATTGTCATAATGGCCAGAGGAAAATTTGAGGGAACGCTCTGTGAAATTGTTCAGAGAGGCCTCAAAGTAACTAGTAGATGGTGTCAAACAGTGGGACTGAAACTCAACCCGAGCAAAACCACGGTGATACCATTTACTAGAAGGAGAAAACTAAACTGCCTACATCCCATACTCATAGATGGGAAGGCAGTAGAATACCAACAGGAGATAAGATATCTGGTATTCAAATACCACTTCGAGAAAAACTACACAGCAATGTGTAGTAGTAAAGCCGATTGGAGCGACGAATTCTCAGCATACCACATAGAGCAAAATGCCATCAAGTGGTATACAGTTGGTTCGAAGACAAAGGAAGGCACTGGTGCAGGAGTGTTTGGACCTTGTACCAGATACTTCGAATCCATGGGAACATCCCCAGGTATCTTCCAAGCAGAGGTACACGCAATTGAAAGATGTGCACAGTTTAACCTCGACAGAAATTACCGCAAAAAACGAATTGATATCCTGTCAGACAGCCAAACAGCCTTCAAGGCTATTAGCTCATACACCATCAGATCGAAACTGGTATGGGACTGTGTGGGGAAGCTGAACAAGCTTGGCAGGGATAATAAAGTAACGCTATACTGGGTACTGCATATTATTAATAAAACAACAACACGGCAACACTGCATATTATTAATTTTCCTGTCATTATCTGTAATTTCTAGATTAGTCGTAGAGTACGAGCCATGAGGAGTAACGTGACACGACATCTGGTGGACACAAGCGGAAATAGGTAGTACCTTCTATCGCTAACAGATGGCGCTAATAGCACGTACAGAATAATCTCGTTGTTTCGAGAAAGTTCTGGTATCTTCCACTCACTTCTAGATGGCAGTAATTGGAATATATAAGAAGGCTAGTGGCGCAACCACAAGTCAGTTCCTATGACACTGTTGTGAAATAAAATAGTGCGTACCTCCTTAAAACGTGTTTGTGCGTGTTTAAGTTTAATACATCTTTGTAACAGTATTTTGATTTGAATTGTTGCTTTTGTGTGTGATTTAGTAGTATGGAAAAGAAGCGAAAAATTGATAGTGAATGCAGAAAATTCAAAGATCACTGGAACATTCAGTATTTCGTAATTGAGTCCAGTAACAAGGCGCTATGTTTGATTTGCAATGAAAGCATAGCCGTTCTCAAGGAATATAACATTAAACGTCATTATGAAACAAAACATTTTCAAAATTACTCAAAATATACAAGAAGTTTGCGGACAGAAAAATTCGAAGCTATGAAGCGCGGATTGAAATCGCAGCAATCTTCATTTACAAAACTCAAAACTGAACAAGAGGCTGCAACTCGTGCCAGCTTTCGTGTGGCCCTTGAAATTGCAAAACGTGGAAAACCATTCACCGATGGATAAATGATCAAAGAATGCATAATTGCAGTAGCCGAAGAAATGTGCCTTGAAAAGGTAAATTTATTAAAAACTGTCAGTATGTCAGCAAACACTGTGGCTCGAAGGGTAGAAAACATCGCTGAAAATATATCCTCTCAACTGTTCGACAAAAATGGACATGTTGAGTGGTTTTCTTTGGCCTTGGATGAGTCAACGGATGTGTCAGATACTGCTCAGGTGTTGATTTATATTCGAGGAGTAGATAAAAGCTGTGAAGTGCATGAAGAACTTCTTGATATGTATAGTATTCATGGCACAACTACTGGTACAGATATTTTTAAAGGAGTTGAAATGACCATTAATCAAAAGAACCTTCGATGGAAAAACTTGAAATGTATTACAACTGATGGAGGCAAAATCATGAGTGGGAAAGATAAAGGAGTGGTCGCTCTTGTGTCAAAGGCTGTAGAAAATGACTGTGGTTCAAAACCATTAGTCTTACATTGTATCATTCATCAACAGTCTTTGTGCGGAAAATGTTTGGATATGTCTGAAGTTCTGAAACCAGTCATATCAACTGTTAATTTTGCCTGATCTTTTGGGCTGAATCACCGACAATTCCGACAATTCCGGCAATTTATTGAAGAGATTGCAGAAAATGACTTACCATCAATCATACTGCCGTACGTTGGCTTAGTTGTGGGAAAGTCCTTCAGCGCTTTTTTGAACTTCGAGCAGTGATCGAATTTTTTATGAATGAAAAGCATCGCCCTCTTACTGAATTACAAAACAACGTATAGCTGTGGAAGTTAGCATTCTATGTTGATTTGACAAAACATGGGAACGAACTGAATTTGAGATTGCAAGGAGAAAACCAGCATCTTCCTGATTTATACACTAATATGAAATCATTCCGGAGGAAATTGATACTGTTTCAATCACAACTACGAAGTAAATGTTTTTCACATTTTAAAACATGTGAAATATTCAGCCACACCACTGAGACTGAGTTTCCTATCGATTTTGCAATCGAAACTTTGAGTGCTTTGAAAATAAATTTTGATACTCGTTTCTCGGACTTTGATGCCATTGCGAATCAAATTAAGATTTTTCAGAATCCTTTTGATACTGACATTGAAACCCTAGCCCCGGAACTTCAAATGGAAATGATTGATCTACAGTGCAGTGATATAATTAAGAACAAATATCAAAACTCATCTTTGTTGGAATTTTATAAGAGTCTTCCACTGACACAATTTGATAATTTGCATAAATTTGCTCGTGGGCTGTTTTCTGTTTTTGGTACTACTTATTTGTGTGCGAAGACCTTCTCCAAAATGAAGTACACAACAAATGTTTACAGATCTAAAATAACTGATGAGCATCTTAAATCTCTTTTAATAATTGGTACAAGTAAAATTAGTCCAAGTAATTAGTCCAAGTAAAATTGGTACAAGTGGAAACTACGAACTATTGTCAGTGGAAAATCTCAATTACATAAATCTCATTAGTATTTCATATGTCATTATGCTTGTTATAAGTTATGTTTTTATTTAAAATGTATAAAATGTTAGTTGGATTCATTTCAATAATTTGTTAGTTATTAAATACTGAAGTTAAATTATCTGCATATTATACATGTCTTTACTCATTACAATTCTGTGTTTCTTTGTCCAACTTATCACAAAAACAATAACAATAAGCCTACAACAATGTTATGAGTAGTTAGCCCATGACCATATCAATGTAGATGTCATATTAATAATTATTCAACATAAAATTAGAATACTTCAGTAAACTAAATTTAATTTGCTATAAAAAATATGTTCTCTAAAAGGAGTTTTCAAGTATGCTAGCTCTCCGCGGGCCGGACAAAATCTGTCCGCGGGCCGGATGTGGCCCTCGGGCCGTAGTTTGGAGACCCCTGGTCTAAATCGTGTAGCAGAAGATATTAAGAATCGATTTTCCGTTGTTAACGATTTACTTAACAATACCAAAAAAAAAAAAATTAAAAGCCCCTTTGAGAGTGTACTATTATAAGGAGCGACTTGCGAATGTTCAATTGCCTCCTTGAGGATTGAACCTATAATTACCAGATGGGGTACGTGGTTAGACGCAGCAATTTTTTATGCCGATAATTTTGCAGGTATTAAAGATATTCACGAAATCAGTGATTCCAGCGCCGCTTTGGAAAATTGCAAATAAATTGTTAAATGAACGGATTTGCCTCAGGACCTTGCATTTATTAAGGCAAACTATTGCTTCGTCTCGAACTCTATTAACAGACTGGAAATAAAAGGTTTGCCTCTATCAGAATCTATTGATATCATAGAAGAATTTGATACGTCCTGTAAAAAAGTTAAAGGTAGAGTAGGTGAATTTATACACGAAAAATTTAAAGTGGTAATAAAAAAAATGAGGGATTTTAAAAAATAAAAAATATCAACAGAATCTTAAAAGGCGAAAAAGTTGAGTTGAGGATATTAATTTAAATTTTGATTTAGCGATAGTTGTAAAAATGAAATGCGCCAATTACTTCTGTAGATGTTGAAAGAAGTTTTTCGATTTATAAACATATGTTTTCAGACAGGAGACAAAAAAATCTGTTTTCAGACAGGAGACACAAATTATGTATATGAATTAAATAGTGTACTTATATTTTTGTTTAGTTTTAGTTAATAATTGTAAATTAGAATTAAGAAAATTTTGTGTGAATAAAAATGTTAGATTCCCTTAATTATTTAATTATTTCTAAATTTTCTTCATCAATTTCTGTCAAAGCTTGCATATTGTACTGCATATATGGTCGAATTGAGTGCATATTTCCTCAAAAATCAATGCATATATATATATATATATATATATATATATATATATATATATATATATATATGCGTTATATTTCGTTTTTTTGGTGCATATAATTCGCCCTCTATTAATAATTGTTTAAACAAGAATAGAAAACAAAAAAACATTTGTATACAAATGAATGGAAAATTGATTACGGAGGCAAGTGAAGTTGCGGAAGAGTTTGCTGCCTATTTCTCCACCATTGCGTCAATCATTTTCTTCCGTCACCAACATCACGGCAATGTACTCTATCAAGTGTTAGATCAATGCATTCCTTCTACATGACACCCATAGACACAACGGACCTAATGTTGTCTCTAAAATGTGTGCTAAAACTTTGTCAGGTATTGATGATTTCTCAATAAAATTAATCAAGAACTATCTTGACCTTCTATTAAAATCTCTTGTACAGCTATACAATAAGTCAATAGATGAAGTATATGTATATGCAACTTGCCTAAAAGTAGCGTTGGTATTTCCATTGCTAAAAAAATCGGATCCGCGTATTTTGGCTACCTATAGACCAAATATAACAATAGTCTCTACGTTTTCAAAAATATTCGAACGATTGATTTACAATAGAATGATGGCATATCTTGTCAAAAACGATTTACTTCCCAAATGTCAGCATGGTTTCAGAACAAAAAAATCTGTAGAAACTGCTTCCTGTAGAATCGTGAAATTTATTTTTGAGAAACTGGACAAGGGAGATCACGTTATTGGATAATTTTTTGACTTAACTAAGGCGTTTGATACAGTGGATATAGATTTTCTTATTAACAAAATTGAGTGTTTTGGATTTCGGGGATGTTTTTCCAATCGATTAAGATCGTTTCTAACAAATTGCAAATTAATTGTCAAAATAACTAGTTACTTTTCTAATGCAAAAGATATCTCAATAGGGATACCGCAAGGATCTGTCTTGGGTCCTCTATTATTCATTTTATTTATAAATAATCTCCTAGAGTTTTTAGGTGCTGAGTCTATTTTGTTCGCCGATGATACAACAATTGCAGTATCAGCAAAGAGTTCTGAGGAATTACATGCGAAGTTAGTGGAGGTTATAATAAAATGTAATAATTTGTGTACCGAAAATAAGCTAATATTAAACAGCAACAAAACCGGCTGTCTGCAATTTGGCAAAAGGAAAATTGTACCAGCTAATTTTCGATTAATTATTAACAAAGTTACAAGCTATCCAGTTCTACTAGATATCTTGGAGTGTTGATAGATTCTAAACTAACCTGGTTTAACCACACGGATAAGGTATGTAAAAGACTGGCAAGTGCATATTTCTGAATATCTCAAATGAAGAAATCTATGGATTCTAGCACCTTATTAAGCCTCTACTACGCTTTAGTTTATTCACACCTCTCGTTCAATGTGTTACTGTGGGGGAGTTCGAGTAATATGCATAGTTGTTTCATTTTACAAAAGAGAATTCTAAGGGTTATTTTTAATTTAAAGCGAAGACAAAGCTGTAGGAGTTGATCAAGAATAATAAGTTATTAACGTCGCCATCTATCGTCGTCATTTATCTTTGAATGCTTCTGTTACATACAAAATAACATAGGTAACTATTGTATAGGATCTAACATTCATTCATATAACACAAGGCATAGAGCATATCTAAAAAAAGAAAAGCACAACACAGCCTTTTATGGAAAATCGTTTTTTTGTATGGGTGTACAATTTCACAATCATCTACCAATGGCCACGTGTGGCCAATCGTCTAATCGTTGGAGGCGATCTATTGAATGAATTTATGACCTAAGGTGATTATTTTGCTAACGGCATCTTGGATACATTAATGAAATTCTTTTTGGCTATGTATTCTATTGATAAATATATTAGATTTTTTGTCGAAGAAACATCAACGACAGCTAGCTGTCCATACTGTGTAATCCTTCTTCTCTATCAAGATTTGCGTAACTTAATTTTGTCCATTCAGATTTGTTTAGCAATGTTAGCGTAAAACGATTTTGTCTCTCTAAGCTTTGGGCGACACAATTTGGTACATCTAGAAGTACATCTAGTGAAACTCAATTTTGTGAATTTAGTTTGGTCTATTAAAGTTTGCGCAACACAATTTTATTCATCTGGATTTGCCTAGCAAAGTCTACATAACACATATTTTGTGAATTTAGTTTTGTGTATCAAGTTTAGCACTGTTTTTTTTTCATTTTGTTCAGGGTAATTGTATACATTTAGATATTGTCTATCAAGGTTTGGTTAATTCAGTTTTATCCATGTAGATTTGTACCTCAATGCTTACGCAACACGATTTTATCCTTTTAGTTTTGTCCATTTTGTCCATTTAGATTTTGTTTATCAGGGTTTGTATAAATAACTTTTTGTCCATTTAGATTTGTCTATCAAGGTTTGTATGTAAGGTTTGCGTAAAACACGATTTAGTCAATTTAGTTTTGAATATAAAGATTTGCGCAGCCCAATTTTGTCTATTTAATTTTGTCTATCAAAATTTTATTTGCGCAAAACAATTTTGTTACTTTAGCTCTGTCTATCAAGCTTTGCACAACAACAATGGACGAACGTGCTGTCTTGCAGTTTTCATAGTTGTATCCATCCAGACTAGTATAGATAGGACGACACCAAGAAGAGCCATCCTTAGAAGAAACTGAGAAGGTGATTAAAAGGTTAAAAAACAAATCTCCTGAAAGTGACGGTATACTATCTGAACTGTTTATGTACGGTGGTGGTCGCTGAAGCACATAAGCTAATAATATAGAATCCTGAAGTTATCATGCAAGAGTGGAAGGTCGGGCTGATGTGCCCACTCCATAGGCATTACGCTTTCAAAAGTTGCATATAAGATATTCTCAAATATTTTAGCTGCCAGAATTTTGCCATTAGCTGAAAATACCATCGGCAGCTACCAGTGCGGGTTTCGACCCGGAAGGTCTACCAAATATTTGCCCATCGACAACAATCATCGAGAAAGCCTTCGAATCGAATACGTGAAGAGGGTAGAACTGAAGGATACAGTGCAAATCCTTGGCATACTGAACAAGTTAGTAAGCCTAACGACAATAAAAAACGCTGCAAAGATGACAATGAAAAACGCTGTCTGCGTTATGAAGATACAAGATGACGTCTCAAATCATTTCCCGTTATCAACAGGAGTACGACAGTGTGACGCGCTCTCGTGCATCCTGTTTAACTTGGTGTTAACTGAACTGCGCGAGACGACAAGAAGTCATTCGTAAAAATCGAGACAGCAGCTGCAAGAATGAGTTTAAAAGTAAACGAGACGAAGACAAAATATATGGTGACCACCAATAACCTGATAAGACTGATCTCACAGTAGATGAATATAACCTCGAGGTGGTCAAAGCGTTTGTCTATCTGGGATCAACGGTAACCAGTCAAAATAACACAAGCCATGAAATTCAAGGAAGAATACTCATCTGAACTGATATACTCCCGTAATCTAACCAACAGATTTAAACGTAATATCTACAAGACCTTAATTTTATCAGTTGCAATATATGGTTCAGAAACCTGGACCATGTCAAGGAAAAGTGATGCGATTCTTTGGGTTTTCAAAAGAAAGGTACTTCGTTGGATTCTTGGGCCAGTTCGTGAGGAGGGTCTCTATATTCGCCGTTATAACCACGAATTCTACCAGCAGACCGAGGATGCTGATATCATTTGAAAGATCAAACTAGGACTTCGATGTGCGGGACATGTTAGCCGCTGACCAGCAGAGAACACTTCGAAGGAAGTTCTCGCTGCGAAGCCAGTAGGGACGAGAAGACTTGAAAGGCCAAAGCTTGCGCCAGAAAGACGGGATGTCCGAGGATGCAAAGAAGCTGGGTATTCGGGGTAGTCTATTGCCGTATGGACCGTAATTTCTTGAGGCAGAAACTGGAGGCCTACACACTGTTGTAGCGTCTATGATGATGATGATCCCAAACTAATCTAACCTAACCTAGACTTTACAGGGTTGCCTTATACTATTATACTATGACCATTAATCCAAAACTTATGAAAGAAATATTATTTTTCCTTTTATGCTCTCATCTTCCTGATTTGAAAAACGCTTTCTTACTTCAATTCTTCTCTCAAAACATACTGTTTACTTGTCTCTTTGAATAGTTGTAACTCATAAATTCTAAATAACCGTCACATAAGATTTCAATTTTTTTACCGAAATCCAAATACTTTCAAAATAGTTCTGAAAGTACAAGTCTGAATTATCAATACTGATTGTGAGCCGTCTCGAAAATTAAACAATATATTTTAGTTTATTTTGCACTGCACTATATTACAATGTATATCAGTTACAAACTTGTTGTATAAAAAAGAATAGTTGTGAAAGAACTGTTGTGTAATTCGTGCTTAAGTAATTAAGTTTGTAATTTAGTGGCTAGTGGAACTTGATTTATTATAGAATATATTAAAACTGATTTAAAATCTATTTTTAACTTGCAATGTTTAAAAGGCGAATTAATTCAAGCAGAGCTGTGTTTACTCAGAAGTTTGTTTTCTCTCAAGTTTTTCTCTAATTGTCAGACTAATTATCTAAAATATTGGGGTTTCGGTCTAATCGATACTTCTGTAGACGGAAAGTTAATGTGAAAGTTAATGTGAGTTAATTTGACTAACCCAATATAGAAAAAGAAACTAAACTAGTATCCCCCAGTCCTCTCTCTCATACTGTCTAGATCTGTCTAGTTCTATATGGTCTCCTCTGAACTCGCCTGGTCTTGTTATGTCTAGTCTGATTTTGTCTGATTTAGTTCGGCCTTATCTTTACTTGTCCGACCTTATTTACTTTTGTCAAAAGCGGCATTGAATCTATTAATTACATAAAACTGAATTGATTTATTTAAAATTGATATTGTATGAATCTAGTACGGATAATGCTGTAGACTGGGTAATTTATTGACATGTTTATGATTTATTTAGAAAACTCGGAAAGTGCTATTAAAGTTTGAAATCTGAACTCCTATGAAATTTTTTTTGTCTCGAAAAGCAATAGTTTATATGTGACAAATGGCATATAAGTTATACATATAAATAGCGACGCTTTCGGAGAATAAGACCAAATGGTCCTGAACCGGAGTCGAGGGATTTCCAACTCCCGTTTCAAGACTTTCTTTTTCTTGCCTCATAAAACCAACCTCTGCGCAAGGAACATCAATCTTGATGTACAGCCAAACATAAACAACCGTATGTATATAAATATTAAATGCAATATTAAAGAATAATCCTTTTAATACCCATCCATATCCAAAAGTTTGATTTTATGTCTGGTTCTGTCTATTCTTGTCTGTCTAGCCTTATCTCTTCAATCTTGTCAGTCTAGTATGGTCTGTCTAGTCTTGTCCATTAAGTCTTGTATGTCTAGTCCTGTCTGTCTAGTCTTGTCGTATTGTGCCGTGAACTGTCAATATACTTGACTCCGTGAAATTATTAAATTTAAAACACTAAAAATAGTACAAAAAAATAATATAAACTACTTTTTCGTGAGTTTCACTGAAGACCAAGGACATTTAAGTGCTCAAGTATAGCAGAATTTCTCTGGAGGACTGTGACGTCAAATTTTTCCGATTTAAAATGTCTAGTTTGACAATCTAAGGTTATGGAGAGCAATGTACCTTTGTGTGGGATTGTGTCACCCAATAAGAACACGAAAGGGAAATCCCCAGATAGAATAAAAAATGTTGAAGATGAAATAGTAGAAGAAGTAAAATTAATGTTTGATCGGGCAAACGAAATAATTGGGTCAGGATCAAAATTAATACGAGTTGAAGAGAAAAAAGAATTAAGAAATAAACCGATGAGCATGTTTGAACGTATCAGCAACATGGCTGGCATAGTTAAAGAATGGAGGACAAGTTTATAGGCAGTTCAAACAAGAACAAAACCAAGAACAGTAACTATAAGAATAAGATAAGAATATCTGCACCCTCGAGACTAAAAAAAAATTGAACAAAACGTCGATTTAGCTAAATCAGGAGTAAGCGTTAAATCTTCACGACTAACGAATAATGGGATATCGGCATTCATGACATTTTAAGATTAGCAATATGTAAGAATGTCGAAAGTGTGACAGAAACCAAATCAAAAGAAAGCCACGAATAATAATTGTTGGTGTTTCAAAAACATTGGAACCATCAGATCTTTATAATAAAATTCGTGAACAAAATTATTTAGTAAAGAACGCTTACGCCAATTCTTCAAATCTTTAGTTAGAGAAAAAAAAATCTGCCATTCATTTGTAGGTCACAATAAAGAAGGAAAGCACAACATCGTCATGGAGGTGACGTCAAAATTTAGAAATTTAGTGGTCGATAGATTTAGTGGTCGATAGATATCTATTGGATGGACAGTGGTAAAAATTAATGATTATCTAGATATTACATTTTGTTATAAATGCTTAAGACCAGGTCATATTGCAAAATTCAGTGAAGAACGACAAGTTTGCGGTAAATGTGGCGAAGAAGAGCATGAGCATGATCAACAAAATTAAAGTGTGCACAATGTGCAAGAACATACTCGAAAGAATGTCCAACCCTGGCCAAGTATAAAGAAATTTTAGTATCTTCAACTGATTATGGATCTTAAACTGAAAAAAGATAAATTCCAAATTAAATGCTTACAGATAAACTTAGGAAAATAAACTTTAGGAAATAAACTTAACAAAAGCGGCAACGGCCGCACTTTTGGCAGCGATGTCTACCAAAATTTTGGCCGTAGTTCAATTGATTTATGGCGATCTAAAATTTTTCGCAATATCTTTATATTTACCTCCTCAAGGGAGACCAATTGAAAATGATAGATTTGTAGAAAATATAGAAAATACAGAAAAGATAATTGACGAACTAAATTCTAAAGGAGATATTTTAATAGCAGGTGACTTCAATTTTTCTTTCTTTTGGTTTTATAAAAGTGTTCATTTCAGTTTAATTTGTGTCCCAGAACGCAGCGTGAGTTTTTTTTGAGCAAAAAATATGAATTTAAGGCGATAATTAAATTCATATTTTTTGCCTCTCCTTCTTATCTTATCTTTTGAGATAAGAATAATTAGCCGCGGATTTTCTTGCTTCAGTTACTGTAGCACGATATCTGCGGCCAATTTCACCCCCCCCCCCCCCAGTAGGGGAGTGTTTCTTTAATTTATTTTTAGTTTTGGGGAGAGTCTGTCCAGTATGGAATCTTTCCTAAAGCAAAAAGTGAGCAGGGGTGCAGGGGATATGGAAAGCCGGGCGAGGAGCCAATCCATTGGAGAAACCCCGAAGAAAAGAAAAGTGGCGGACCGGTCGACGGATGACGTCGACGCATACAAGAGGACTGAGTGCTCGATTGTCTTTACGATCGTGGAGGCGATTGGGGCACTCAATATACAGGTGGAGGAGCTGGAGAGGGCCATCGCTGGAGGAAGCAGCACGAAGCGCGATATCAAGGAAGCAGCATCGCGAGTCAGGAGGACAACAATTGTTTTCTCGCGCCACTCCGTGACCAGTTGGCTCGAGGAGCATCGCTTCCAGCCTATTGAGAAGGTACTGTACGACGTTGAGGTACAAACGGTAGGTACGGTGTGTAAGGAAGTCAGCACCCAAACGGAGGCTGAATTTAGAATCACCAGTGCGCTAAAGCCGGGGATGAATGTACAGGAGTACATGTCCCTGGCGAGGGAGAGGTGGTCCGAGGACGCCTTCACCTTGGTGAAGATGGCCAAGGGCTCTCCTCTGGCCAGGGACGAGGATGTACTCCTGTTAGTTGCAGGAGAGAAAGTGGATAACTGTGGACAGCTGGGCTGGGGGTTGCTCGACCAGCTCGCTCAGGCCAAGCGAGTGGCTGGAGGCTTGAATGTAGGTTCCGTGGCCTACATCAAGAGCGAGAATGTGGTGTGTATGGGAGGCGATGAGTCGTTGGACTCCGAGAGGAAGTACCACTTCATCGCCCGGCTGGATGATAATAAGGTCGAGGGCGCCGAAGAAAAGGCGTTCGAAACCTTATTAAGGATGAAAGGTCTTTGTGAGAAGACTGAGAGAAAGAGGTTCGCTATCGGTGTGGCTGGTAACCTTAATATGTGGCTGGTACGAAAGATGGCTGAATGCGTGTGGCATGGCACAGGAGTTGAGCTAACCCTGTGCTGGATGAATGCGGAGGGCCAAAAGCCCAGAGTGGAAGGGGCCGGAGGGCCAGAAAGGCAGAAACCTTACTGGTGAGGAGGGCAGAGGGTGTTTCTTACGCCCATATGGTGAATGTCCTTAAGAAGGAAGTAGACATGGAGGACATAAATGTAAGGGCGATGAGGAAAACCCACGCTGGGGACCTCATCGTCAGAGTGAATGATGAAGGGGAAAAGAAGCGACTGGCAGAGCGAATGGCCCTAGTGAGGCTGTAAGGGATGTCAGGACGGAGGTGGGGCTCAGAATTGTCCTTGTTAGGGGCATGGATGAGGCTACCACCACCGATGAGGTGAAAGGAGCCATTCAGAAGGCGGCTGAATGTAAGGAGTGTGTGGTAAAGTCTCTCCGTACAGTGCGCGGAGGGGCCAGTATGGCAGTTGTCACTCTTCCAGTAAGAGCGGCACAAACCATACTGGAGAAAGCAAGAATAAAAGTTGGATGGATCATGTGCCGAGTGACCGAAGACAATAAGCCGATCAGGTGCTACAGATGCCTTGGCTTCGGGCACCTGGCGGCAGCATGCAAGGGAATAGAGAGAAATAATGCGTGTTTGCGATGCGATGAAAGTGGGCACAAAGCACACGAGTGCACGGCCAAAGAGGCTAAGTGCTTCGTGTGCGGAGTGAGTTGGCATAGGGCAGACTCCATGAACTGTCCTGCGTACAGAAAACTGTGCAGGGAAAGTATGAAAGGGACGTCCCAAAGAAACAGATTATGCTAGTATTGCAGACGAACTCAAATAGGAGTGCGGCTGCAATGGAGCTTGTATGGAAGACGGTGCATGATGAGAGAGTGGATGTGGCCATTGTCTCCGAACCAAATCTACGGACTATTGGTAACGGAGGCTGGCACGTGGACCAGTGTAAGAATGTTGCTGTGAAGATTTTCCAATCGGAAAATCCTATGGTTAAGTGTGGATGTGGAAATGGATATGTGTGGATTGAATGGGAAAACTGGGTGCTGTATGGGTGCTACATCTCGCCTAACATAACGTTAGAGCAATTTGTAGCTTTTATGGATGAGCTAAGGGCCAGTATGAAAAGCTCCAAAGAGATTGTTGTCGGGGGGAATTTCAACGCCAAGTCCGCTTGGTGGGGATCCCCTAGAAAGGATGAGAGAGGGAGAATGATGGAAGAGTGGCTGGCAGAGGAGGACCTGGTGGTTCACAACAGTGGGAATGTGCCAACCTTCGTGCGGGGTGAAAGTATGTCTTTCATAGACATTACTTTTAGCACCTCACGGATTGCAGGCAGAGTGAAAGAGTGGCGTGTCAGAGAGGGAGAGAATCTGAGTGATCACCAGGATATTCTCTTCGACGTACGAAAGGATGTTTCTGAGGGACCGGTTGATTGTAGAACGAATGGATGGAGAGTGGACAAGAGTCTACTAGAAAGATTGGGAGACGTGATGAAAGAGCTGGCTGAAAGGACAGGCCCCGAAAATGGATTGCGAAGCTCCTGCGAAGCAGTTCTTCACGGGGCCTGTGATGTGGTGTTTCGGAGAAAACGGAGGGGCGTCAGAGGCAGGAAGGCAGTTTACTGGTGGAATGAGCAGGTAGCTGAAAAGCGTAAAACCTGTTTGCGTGAAAGGAGATGCATGGTGAAGAGCAATAGGCGAGCAAATGAGGAAGTGCGTGAGGAGTGCAGAAGGAGGTATAACTTGGCGCGCAGGGAACTTCGCAGAGCCATCGCGAACTCCAAGCAAGAAGCTTGGAGAGTGCTCTGCGAAGAGGTGAATAATAACATCTGGGGTGACGGCTATAAGATCGTCACCAGAAAAATTGCGCTCAGGGTTAATACTCTCCGGGGGGATAGCCTAATGACGGAAGTCAAGAAGCTGTTCACAGTACATGAGCGAATGAACTGGCTGGAACCCGTGGGATGGAGATGGGCGCCCCTTTTCACTCCGGCCGAGCTGCAGAGTGCAGTTGGCCGGATGAAGGAGGGAAAAGCGCCGGGTCCTGATGGTGTTCCACCGGAAGCGTGCAAGGTGTTTGGGCATGTGTGTGAGGACATGTGCTTGAGCATGATGAATGAATTGTTGATGAATGGCAGTTTCCCCAAAGAGTGGAAGAGAGCGAGACTGGTGATGATTGAAAAAGAGCGAAAGGAAGGTGAGGAAGCCAATTACATGCCAATCTGCCTACTGAATGGGATAGCGAAGATGTTTGAGAGTATGATCGGAGCTAGGATAAATGAGGATCTCGAGAGGGCAGGGGGTCTTTCAGAGGAACAGTATGGGTTCAGAGGCGGCCGCACTACGGTGAACGCAATGATGCGTGAGATAGAGAGAGCAAGGTTAGCTAATACGGGTCCATGGCGTACCCGTAGCTACTGCGTGCTTGTAACTCTGGACGTGAAAAATGCCTTAAATTCGGTCCCATGGGGCGGAATCATGGAGGCTTTGGAACTAAAGGGGGTAGCTCCCTACCTTCGAAAGATGGTGGGGAGCTACTTGAATGATAGGGAGATAGTGACTGTAGAAGATAAAATCTTCAAAATGAGTGCGGGTGTTCCACAGGGTTCGGTTCTAGGGCCGATACTGTGGAACATATTTTATGATGAGGTTTTGAGACTGAGGCTGCCAGACGGGGTTACACTCGTAGGGTACGCTGACGACTTAGCGGTGGTCGCTGTCGCAAGAAAGTCTGAAAGCGATAATGAATAAGGCAATTGGTAGGATTGGTCAGTGGATGGGGGAAAAAGGGCTTGCTCTGGCTCCCCACAAAACCGAGGCGGTCCTGCTAATTGGGAGAAGAAAGCTGCGTGAATTGACCGTGCGAATGGGGACAGTTGACGTACCGGCTCGGGAATCTGTAAGATACCTTGGGGTAGAGCTCCAGCGAAATCTCAGGGTGTCCGATCAGGTCACCCGGGTGGTGAGCAAGGCTACATACAGCATGTGTGAGAGCCCTTGGACGGCTGATGCCCAACATAGGTGGGCCGTTGGCCTCCAAGAGGAGGGTTATGAATGCGGTCGTGCACTCCATTCTCCTGTATGGGGTGCCGGCATGGATAAATTCGTTCAAGATTGAATGTTATAGAGCGAGACTGATGAGAGTGCAAAGGTGTATGCGGCTGCGTGTGTGCAGCGCATACTGGACTGTTTCTGGCGACGCCGTAGCGGTCGTTGCTAGAGTTATCCCGTTAGACCTTCTGGCGCATAAAAGGGTGAGAGTTTGGGGAGGTAATGACCTTAGAAATGAAAGGGGAAAAACAATGCGTGTATGGCAAGAGCTATGGCAGGGGTCGGAAAAGGGAGCCTGGACCATGCAACTGATTCCGACTATCGATGAATGGGTCAACCGTGGGCACGGGGAGGTGAATTATCACCTCACCCAGGCGCTTACGGGGCATGGATGTTTTGGGTCTTACCTGGTGCGCATCGGGAAACTGGTTGAGGCGCACTGTAGGTACTGTGGAGCGACTGAGGACACTGCGGAGCATACCATCTTCGAGTGTACGAGATGGGAGAGAATGAGGAGCGCCGCAGAATGCAAGTTGGGAGAGAATGTGAACAAGGACAGTATGGTGAGAATCATGCTCCGCAGTGAGTATGAATGGGGCGTGCTGACTGGAATGATAGGTTATATAATGAGGAGAAAGGAGAAGTCTGTCTAGTCTGTCTAGTCTGTCTAGTCTGTCTAGTCTGTCTAGTCTGTCTAGTCTGTCTAGTCTGTCTAGTCTGTCTAGTCTGTCTAGTCTGTCTAGTCTGTCTAGTCTGTCTAGTCTGTCTAGTCTGTCTAGTCTGTCTAGTCTGTCTAGTCTGTCTAGTCTGTCTAGTCTGTCTAGTCTGTCTAGTCTGTCTAGTCTGTCTAGTCTGTCTAGTCTGTCTAGTCTGTCTAGTCTGTCTAGTCTGTCTAGTCTGTCTAGTCTGTCTAGTCTGTCTAGTCTGTCTAGTCTGTCTAGTCTGTCTAGTCTGTCTAGTCTGTCTAGTCTGTCTAGTCTGTCTAGTCTGTCTAGTCTGTCTAGTCTGTCTAGTCTGTCTAGTCTGTCTAGTCTGTCTAGTCTGTCTAGTCTGTCTAGTCTGTCTAGTCTGTCTAGTCTGTCTAGTCTGTCTAGTCTGTCTAGTCTGTCTAGTCTGTCTAG
This sequence comes from Phosphuga atrata, assembly GCA_944588485.1. Classification (NCBI taxonomy): domain Eukaryota; kingdom Metazoa; phylum Arthropoda; class Insecta; order Coleoptera; family Silphidae; genus Phosphuga; species Phosphuga atrata. Next base: position 27,864,208 of record OX155901.1, on the reverse strand, counting down.
TCTGTCTAGTCTGTCTAGTCTGTCTAGTCTGTCTAGTCTGTCTAGTCTGTCTAGTCTGTCTAGTCTGTCTAGTCTGTCTAGTCTGTCTAGTCTGTCTAGTCTGTCTAGTCTGTCTAGTCTGTCTAGTCTGTCTAGTCTGTCTAGTCTGTCTAGTCTGTCTAGTCTGTCTAGTCTGTCTAGTCTGTCTAGTCTGTCTAGTCTGTCTAGTCTGTCTAGTCTGTCTAGTCTGTCTAGTCTGTCTAGTCTGTCTAGTCTGTCTAGTCTGTCTAGTCTGTCTAGTCTGTCTAGTCTGTCTAGTCTGTCTAGTCTGTCTAGTCTGTCTAGTCTGTCTAGTCTGTCTAGTCTGTCTAGTCTGTCTAGTCTGTCTAGTCTGTCTAGTCTGTCTAGTCTGTCTAGTCTGTCTAGTCTGTCTAGTCTGTCTAGTCTGTCTAGTCTGTCTAGTCTGTCTAGTCTGTCTAGTCTGTCTAGTCTGTCTAGTCTGTCTAGTCTGTCTAGTCTGTCTAGTCTGTCTAGTCTGTCTAGTCTGTCTAGTCTGTCTAGTCTGTCTAGTCTGTCTAGTCTGTCTAGTCTGTCTAGTCTGTCTAGTCTGTCTAGTCTGTCTAGTCTGTCTAGTCTGTCTAGTCTGTCTAGTCTGTCTAGTCTGTCTAGTCTGTCTAGTCTGTCTAGTCTTGTCTGTCTAGTCTTGTCTGTCTAGTCTTGTCTGTCTAGTCTTGTCTGTCTAGTCTTGTCTGTCTAGTCTTGTCTGTCTAGTCTTGTCTGTCTAGTCTTGTCTGTCTAGTCTTGTCTGTCTAGTCTTGTCTGTCTAGTCTTGTCTGTCTAGTCTTGTCTGTCTAGTCTTGTCTGTCTAGTCTTGTCTGTCTAGTCTTGTCTGTCTAGTCTTGTCTGTCTAGTCTTGTCTGTCTAGTCTTGTCTGTCTAGTCTTGTCTGTCTAGTCTTGTCTGTCTAGTCTTGTCTGTCTAGTCTTGTCTGTCTAGTCTTGTCTGTCTAGTCTTGTCTGTCTAGTCTTGTCTGTCTAGTCTTGTCTGTCTAGTCTTGTCTGTCTAGTCTTGTCTGTCTAGTCTTGTCTGTCTAGTCTTGTCTGTCTAGTCTTGTCTGTCTAGTCTTGTCTGTCTAGTCTTGTCTGTCTAGTCTTGTCTGTCTAGTCTTGTCTGTCTAGTCTTGTCTGTCTAGTCTTGTCTGTCTAGTCTTGTCTGTCTAGTCTTGTCTGTCTAGTCTTGTCTGTCTAGTCTTGTCTGTCTAGTCTTGTCTGTCTAGTCTTGTCTGTCTAGTCTTGTCTGTCTAGTCTTGTCTGTCTAGTCTTGTCTGTCTAGTCTTGTCTGTCTAGTCTTGTCTGTCTAGTCTTGTCTGTCTAGTCTTGTCTGTCTAGTCTTGTCTGTCTAGTCTTGTCTGTCTAGTCTTGTCTGTCTAGTCTTGTCTGTCTAGTCTTGTCTGTCCAGTCTTGTCTGTCCAGTCTTGTCTGTCCAGTCTTGTCTGTCCAGTCTTGTCTGTCTAGTCTTGTCTGTCTAGTCTTGTCTGTCTAGTCTTGTCTGTCTAGTCTTGTCTGTCTAGTCTTGTCTGTCTAGTCTTGTCTGTCTAGTCTTGTCTGTCTAGTCTTGTCTGTCTAGTCTTGTCTGTCTAGTCTTGTCTGTCTAGTCTTGTCTGTCTAGTCTTGTCTGTCTAGTCTTGTCTGTCTAGTCTTGTCTGTCTAGTCTTGTCTGTCTAGTCTTGTCTGTCTAGTCTTGTCTGTCTAGTCTTGTCTGTCTAGTCTTGTCTGTCTAGTCTTGTCTGTCTAGTCTTGTCTGTCTAGTCTTGTCTGTCTAGTCTTGTCTGTCTAGTCTTGTCTGTCTAGTCTTGTCTGTCTAGTCTTGTCTGTCTAGTCTTGTCTGTCTAGTCTTGTCTGTCTAGTCTTGTCTGTCTAGTCTTGTCTGTCTAGTCTTGTCTGTCTAGTCTTGTCTGTCTAGTCTTGTCTGTCTAGTCTTGTCTGTCTAGTCTTGTCTGTCTAGTCTTGTCTGTCTAGTCTTGTCTGTCTAGTCTTGTCTGTCTAGTCTTGTCTGTCTAGTCTTGTCTGTCTAGTCTTGTCTGTCTAGTCTTGTCTGTCTAGTCTTGTCTGTCTAGTCTTGTCTGTCTAGTCTTGTCTGTCTAGTCTTGTCTGTCTAGTCTTGTCTGTCTAGTCTTGTCTGTCTAGTCTTGTCTGTCTAGTCTTGTCTGTCTAGTCTTGTCTGTCTAGTCTTGTCTGTCTAGTCTTGTCTGTCTAGTCTTGTCTGTCTAGTCTTGTCTGTCTAGTCTTGTCTGTCTAGTCTTGTCTGTCTAGTCTTGTCTGTCTAGTCTTGTCTGTCTAGTCTTGTCTGTCTAGTCTTGTCTGTCTAGTCTTGTCTGTCTAGTCTTGTCTGTCTAGTCTTGTCTGTCTAGTCTTGTCTGTCTAGTCTTGTCTGTCTAGTCTTGTCTGTCTAGTCTTGTCTGTCTAGTCTTGTCTGTCTAGTCTTGTCTGTCTAGTCTTGTCTGTCTAGTCTTGTCTGTCTAGTCTTGTCTGTCTAGTCTTGTCTGTCTAGTCTTGTCTGTCTAGTCTTGTCTGTCTAGTCTTGTCTGTCTAGTCTTGTCTGTCTAGTCTTGTCTGTCTAGTCTTGTCTGTCTAGTCTTGTCTGTCTAGTCTTGTCTGTCTAGTCTTGTCTGTCTAGTCTTGTCTGTCTAGTCTTGTCTGTCTAGTCTTGTCTGTCTAGTCTTGTCTGTCTAGTCTTGTCTGTCTAGTCTTGTCTGTCTAGTCTTGTCTGTCTAGTCTTGTCTGTCTAGTCTTGTCTGTCTAGTCTTGTCTGTCTAGTCTTGTCTGTCTAGTCTTGTCTGTCTAGTCTTGTCTGTCTAGTCTTGTCTGTCTAGTCTTGTCTGTCTAGTCTTGTCTGTCTAGTCTTGTCTGTCTAGTCTTGTCTGTCTAGTCTTGTCTGTCTAGTCTTGTCTGTCTAGTCTTGTCTGTCTAGTCTTGTCTGTCTAGTCTTGTCTGTCTAGTCTTGTCTGTCTAGTCTTGTCTGTCTAGTCTTGTCTGTCTAGTCTTGTCTGTCTAGTCTTGTCTGTCTAGTCTTGTCTGTCTAGTCTTGTCTGTCTAGTCTTGTCTGTCTAGTCTTGTCTGTCTAGTCTTGTCTGTCTAGTCTTGTCTGTCTAGTCTTGTCTGTCTAGTCTTGTCTGTCTAGTCTTGTCTGTCTAGTCTTGTCTGTCTAGTCTTGTCTGTCTAGTCTTGTCTGTCTAGTCTTGTCTGTCTAGTCTTGTCTGTCTAGTCTTGTCTGTCTAGTCTTGTCTGTCTAGTCTTGTCTGTCTAGTCTTGTCTGTCTAGTCTTGTCTGTCTAGTCTTGTCTGTCTAGTCTTGTCTGTCTAGGCTTGTCTGTCTAGTCTTGTCTTTTTTTTTTTTTTTTTTTTTTTTTTTTTTTTTCAGAGAGGAGGGGGAATGCATTGTTGCACACCGGATATTCAAACCCGTGTAGTGTGGGGCTCTCTGATCGAGTTCTTCGTGACCAGCATACCCACTAAACCCCCTCCTCTGTCTCTACACTACACTCCACCCGGAACTGCGTGAGCATTACTTCAGGTGGGTGGTGGTGTTTGTACCAATTGTTTCCTTACTGTTATTTTTATTGTCCCTTACTCGTTTCGATATCGTCTTTCGTCTTCTGTCGTATTAGTTATGCAGTCGTGTGATAAACCATTTTTCGGTCTTTTCGTCACATATCTAGTCGTCCATGTTAGCTTCTTTGTGTTTCGTGTGATATTATAATCGCCTTCCATTCTCTCTCCATTTGTTCTTTTCCCAACATGATTTCGGTTATGTAAGCTTGTACTGCATCCCAGTTATGCTCACTCTCTAACATAACTTCCATGATGTTCTGTTCTTCTAGTTTTGTACCGCCTAGTGTCTCCGCGAGTCGAGTTCTTTCGTTCTCTGATTCTGTACACATGAAGATAGTGTGTTGTGCGTCGTCTGGGATATGACCGCAATAAAAACACTCCGCCGTGTCTCTTTTTTTAAACCGTTCTAGGTATGCGTTGAAGCATCCATGACCAGTGAGTGCTTGTGTAAGATGGTAACTCATATGTCCGTGTGACCTTTCATACCATGCTGTTACGTTAGGGATAAGTCTGTATGTCCACCTGCCACTAGTGTCGTTATCCCATCTTGTCTGCCATCGGTCCATGAGTCTCTTACGTGCTCTCTCCTTAGCGGCTGCTCTTTCGTGTTTTACTTCTTTTTTCGCCCTGTGTTGTTGCAGGTCTTCGTAGACTTCTTGTTTCTCGCGAATCAGTAAGTCTATTGGGGGTGTGCTTGCAAGTACCAGCGCCGCGGCCTCCGAAACCGTTCTGTAGGCAGAAATTACTCTTAGAGCACTTCTTCTTTGTACTCCTGTAAGTAGTTTTCTCGCTCCAATCTTTTTCGTTACGCCCGCCCATATTTCCGCCGCGTAGAGAATTTTTGAGTGTACCACATTGTTGAGAAGTTTCCGTTTTAATTCCCTCGGTCCTCCAATGTTCGGCATCAACCTTACCAAAGCTGTCACTGTAGACGCTGCCTTTTTCGATGTTTTGGCTATATGGTCTGTGTATCTCAGACCGCTATCGAGTTGGACGCCAAGGTACCTCAATGATTTCGATAAAGGGATATTTTGCCCTTCCAGAACGAGTTTCGGTGGGGTGAATAGTCTCTTATCCGTGATAAGTATCGCTTCTGTTTTATGAACTGCCATTGTTAGACCCTGCTCTTTTAACCAATTATTTGCCCGCCGAAGGGTTTCGTTAGTTGCTAGTTCTAGTGTACTTATTTCCTTTGCAGTCACTACCACCGCGGCGTCATCTGCGAACCCAACTATTTGCGCTGTTCTAGGCAAGTCTAGGTTTAGCAAGCCATCGTACATAATGTTCCACAAGAATGGTGCCAATACCGATCCTTGTGGGACACCCGCCGTTACTTCATACTCAACTTCACCTTCGTCCGTGTGGTATATCAACCGTCGGTCGCTCAAGTAGCTGCTTATCATCTTTCTCAAGTATTCTGGTGTCTGTCTTGATGCTAATGCCTTCATGATTACATCCCACCTTGCTGAATTAAAGGCGTTTTTAACGTCAAGGGTCACTAATGCACAATAACCTTTCGATTGCCGTGTTCCATTTTTGACCTTTTCTGCTGCTCTAATTACTTCAGCAATAGCGTCCACGGTTGATCGACCTTTTCGAAAACCATACTGCCATTGGGACAGTTCTCCGTTGTTTTCGATATATGTCTCAAGTCTCCTAAGTATTAGTCTTTCAAAAAGTTTCCCTATGTTGTCCAGGAGGCATATCGGTCGGTATGACGATGGTTCTTCTAATGGTTTGTCCCCTTTTCTCAGTAATACGAGTTTTTGTCTTTTCCATTGCGTAGCGAAAATTCCCTTTCGAAGACACGCATTGTAAGTTTCCAGCAACAACTCTGGCCACATTTCCACCACTTCTGTGATGATCTCATTTGGAATATTGTCTGGACCAGGTGCTTTCCCTGACAGTAATCGTTTCCTGGCCTCAAAGATCTCCTCTACGCTGAAAGGTGTTACGAGATTTTCAGTGGTTTGCCATTTTTCTGCCGGTCTTCGTTCGTGAACTGGAAATAGTGTGTCTAGTCTTGTCTAGTCTTGTCTGTCTAGTCTTGTCTGTCTAGTCTTGTCTGTCTAGTCTTGTCTGTCTAGTCTTGTCTGTCTAGTCTTGTCTGTCTAGTCTTGTCTGTCTAGTCTTGTCTGTCTAGTCTTGTCTGTCTAGTCTTGTCTGTCTAGTCTTGTCTGTCTAGTCTTGTCTGTCTAGTCTTGTCTGTCTAGTCTTGTCTGTCTAGTCTTGTCTGTCTAGTCTTGTCTGTCTAGTCTTGTCTGTCTAGTCTTGTCTGTCTAGTCTTGTCTGTCTAGTCTTGTCTGTCTAGTCTTGTCTGTCTAGTCTTGTCTGTCTAGTCTTGTCTGTCTAGTCTTGTCTGTCTAGTCTTGTCTGTCTAGTCTTGTCTGTCTAGTCTTGTCTGTCTAGTCTTGTCTGTCTAGTCTTGTCTGTCTAGTCTTGTCTGTCTAGTCTTGTCTGTCTAGTCTTGTCTGTCTAGTCTTGTCTGTCTAGTCTTGTCTGTCTAGTCTTGTCTGTCTAGTCTTGTCTGTCTAGTCTTGTCTGTCTAGTCTTGTCTGTCTAGTCTTGTCTGTCTAGTCTTGTCTGTCTAGTCTTGTCTGTCTAGTCTTGTCTGTCTAGTCTTGTCTGTCTAGTCTTGTCTGTCTAGTCTTGTCTGTCTAGTCTTGTCTGTCTAGTCTTGTCTGTCTAGTCTTGTCTGTCTAGTCTTGTCTGTCTAGTCTTGTCTGTCTAGTCTTGTCTGTCTAGTCTTGTCTGTCTAGTCTTGTCTGTCTAGTCTTGTCTGTCTAGTCTTGTCTGTCTAGTCTTGTCTGTCTAGTCTTGTCTGTCTAGTCTTGTCTGTCTAGTCTTGTCTGTCTAGTCTTGTCTGTCTAGTCTTGTCTGTCTAGTCTTGTCTGTCTAGTCTTGTCTGTCTAGTCTTGTCTGTCTAGTCTTGTCTGTCTAGTCTTGTCTGTCTAGTCTTGTCTGTCTAGTCTTGTCTGTCTAGTCTTGTCTGTCTAGTCTTGTCTGTCTAGTCTTGTCTGTCTAGTCTTGTCTGTCTAGTCTTGTCTGTCTAGTCTTGTCTGTCTAGTCTTGTCTGTCTAGTCTTGTCTGTCTAGTCTTGTCTGTCTAGTCTTGTATGTCTAGTCTTGTCTGTCTAGTCTTGTCTGTCTAGTCTTGTCTGTCTAGTCTTGTCTGTCTAGTCTTGTCTGTCTAGTCTTGTCTGTCTAGTCTTGTCTGTCTAGTCTTGTCTGTCTAGTCTTGTCTGTCTAGTCTTGTCTGTCTAGTCTTGTCTGTCTAGTCTTGTCTGTCTAGTCTTGTCTGTCTAGTCTTGTCTGTCTAGTCTTGTCTGTCTAGTCTTGTCTGTCTAGTCTTGTCTGTCTAGTCTTGTCTGTCTAGTCTTGTCTGTCTAGTCTTGTCTGTCTACTCTTGTCTGTCTAGTCTTGTCTGTCTAGTCTTGTCTGTCTAGTCTTGTCTGTCTAGTCTTGTCTGTCTAGTCTTGTCTGTCTAGTCTTGTCTGTCTAGTCTTGTCTGTCTAGTCTTGTCTGTCTAGTCTTGTCTGTCTAGTCTTGTCTGTCTAGTCTTGTCTGTCTAGTCTTGTCTGTCTAGTCTTGTCTGTCTAGTCTTGTCTGTCTAGTCTTGTCTGTCTAGTCAAATTCAAATTCAAATTCATTTATTGGCCAGTTGGATGCATTCAGAATACATATAGGCAAGTCAGGAAATTGATTACATAAATTTGCATAATTCTAAAAATTCTTCAATTTTGTATGGACATTGGGCCACGAGAATATTTCTAATTCTTCTTCGAAAAATTCGGTATGATTGTTCTTGAGTTATTTCCAGTGGAAGCGAGTTATACAGATGGATCCCAAGAACGTCAGGAGCCTTGCTGCATAGGATAGTTCTAGTTTGAGGCGTGCACAATTTGAGACGAGTTCTGGTGGGATAGTTATGTTTATCCTTATTTTTTTGTATTAGATGTCTGTTTCGGTGGATATAGCTGGTTGTTTCTAATATATGTAAGCTAGGGACAGTTAGGATGTTAAGTTCTACAAAATGATGTCTACAGGAAGCAAATGTTGGCAGACCTAGCATGGAACGTACAACCCTTTTTTGGGCTTTCAGCAAAATTGTTAGTTCAGGGGATGCTCCCCATGTAGTAATGCCATATATCAAGACCGACTGAATTTCAGCGTAATAGAAGTTTTTCAGTTCCTGCATTGTTAAGAATGTTCGTAGGTGTCTAATACAATAAACTTTTTTGTTGATAGTCCGGCATATGCTGTTGATTGTAGTGTGCCATGATAGATGTTGCTCGAAATGGACTCCTAGGAATTTGGTGATAGTTGCTCTTTTAAGAGTAAGTGTTCCTAATTGAATGGAAAGATTAGTGACGTAATCACTTCTCTGCGTCTGAAAGATGATAAATTCCGATTTGTCCAAATTCAGGTGGAGTCTATTCGCAGAGAACCAGCTTGTTATGTCTTGTATAAGTCTATTTGCTTCTATCTGTGATTCTTTTAAGCTATTTTTAGATATTAAAAAGCTGGCATCATCTGCATAAAGAGTACAAAAGGCATTTGGAGAGTATGATACCAGGTCGGCCAAGTATAAGACAAATAATGTAGGCGCTAACACGCTTCCCTGAGGAACCCCTGTATTGGATATTATTTTTGAAGACTCGGTTTGGGTAGTGCTAGAGCGAATTTGTACATATTGTGAGCGATTTTTTAGGTACGATTGCAACCACATACCCGCTTTCCCTCTTATTCCGTATTTATATAATTTATTGATTAGCTGGGAGTGATCAACGCAGTCAAATGCTTTACTCAGGTCGCAGAAAATGCCGATAGGAAATTTTCCAGTATCGACTTCTGCGAGTATTTTATTATATAATTCCAGCATAGCCGTGGTGGTAGACTTTCCGCTCTGAAAACCATGTTGTTCCTTGGGTATAATTTTGTGCTTGCAAATAAATGGTATTAAGCGGGATAAGAAACAGTATTCAAGAATTTTAGAGAACACTGAAATTAGGGCAATGGGCCTGTAGTTGTTGGGTTCCTTTTTATCCCCTTTCTTATAAATGGGCAGGATGGTAGTTACCTTTAAAATGTCTGGAAATTCCTCAGCCTCGAGTGAACAGTTTACAATATTCAATAAAGGTTTTATAAAGTGCTGAGAGTTCTCTTTTATCAGGCGGCAAGGCAATCCATCTGGTCCGTGGGAGTTTTTGTTTTTTAGTTTGTGATCCATTATGGACTTTAGTTCATTTTCCGAGATGTCATCCAGGAATATTGTTTCATCTATAAATTGTATGTGATTCTCCGTTATCGTTGTTGGAGTGATGTTTTTCATTATTTCTTCGGGTGCTTTAGCAAAGAATTCATTGAAAAATGATGCTATTTTGAAGGGATCTTGAACTTGAGAGTTGTTTATCTCAATTTCGATTGGGTTTTGTTTGTGAATTTTATTAGTTTCCTGCTTGATCAGATCCCAAGTTGCTTTTTGTTTGTTATCTGCATTGTTTATAAAATTTCTGTAAAATGTTTTTTTGCAGTTATCTATTAGTTTTATATGTATTTTTTTATTTTTTAAATACTGCGGACGCAGTTGTGGGTATTTTTTTTGCAGAAGAAATAAGTCTTTCAGTTTTCTGCTGGAGACTCTAACTTCCCTCGTGATCCAGTTCTTGCTGCGAATATTTATATCTAAAACAGGGAAACTGATATTATAGTAAAATTGTAGTGTATTTATAAATGCTCTCGTTTTATCATTAATGTTGTCTGTATCGAGAACATCAGACCATGTTTCTTCCATAAGGTGGTTCTCAAAAATTATTTTGTTTTGTTTAGAAAAGTTCCTCACAGAACTCTTTTCATGTGTAGTATTAGTATTGCTATTTACACTATTTAAGGTAATTAGTCTATGGTCGGATATCGGGCAGTCTACTACAGTTGTCGACCACAGTGGTCTATTGAAAATTATAAAGATGTTGTCTATTAATGTGTTGGATGTGTGTGTAACACGGGTATGTTGATTGATTACTTGTTCAACTAGCCCAAACGAGATCAGCAAATTTATTAGAGTGCTTTTATCATTGGAATTATCCATGAAATTGATATTAAAGTCTCCAGTAATGATAATAGCCGGAAATTTCGGATAGAAATTGGCTAGGAGACTCTCCAGATTTCGAAAAAATGTTTCTTTGCATCCCAAAGGTGGTCTGTACACATTAATTATAAGAGTCGACTGATTTTTATTTCTCCATACCATAGCACATAGTTCGATATGCTTCTCTACCGTGTAGTTATCCACCAACAGATTTTCGGCTACCATTGAGTAAGAGTCGATATTGATCCTAGCCCATATTGCTGTTCCCCCTCCACTGGTCTCAGATCTACAATAATATGAAATTAGATGGTAATTCGGAATGTGTAGGAGCGGGATTTTGTCGCTAGACATCCAAGTTTCGGTTAAGGATAAGAAATAGGGTTTTTGTTCTTCAAGTATCAGTTCTAGTTGGGGAATTTTACGCTGTAGTGATTGGATGTTTAGGTACAGGAGTAGAGTAGTGTATTCCGTTTCGCTTGATGTTGTCCGCCTTATTATTTCTTCAGCTAATCTGTCCGGATGTTTCTTATCGATTTCACAAAAAAACGATTGATGCATGTGTTAATAGGCCAAATTTCTGGGTTGCTGATTTTCCTCAGGTCATCAAATGGGACAGAAACTTTAAAGGAGGAATATTCCTCCGGATGGTTAGACTTCAGCTTTTCACAGAGAACTATATCAAATTTCTTCTTGTGCAGATGGTTTATAATGTCAACTTCCGTAAGTTTTGGCTCTAATTTGAATACGTGCAGGTGCGCATATCTAATTGCCGCCTTTATGTTTGTATCTTCTGTATTTGTTCCATATATAGTATTAGAATTCATAGTTAGTCTTCTTTTTATATTAGAAAGGTTGTTAAAAGTTCGAGCTCCATTAGTTTCAGAATTTTGGGTACCCCCGGGTTTGTTTCGAGTATTATTTTTAACTTTATCAGCGTGCGAGCGAGAGCGTGCGTTTGGTATTGATTCGTTATCATAAATCGGGTCGGCAGGTACTAACGGTACATTATCAGTACGCTGCAGAGTTTTTATAATATCGAGCTCGGTTTCTATATCAGTTTCTATGTCAGATTCCCTCGGTAAATTAATTAGTGCCTTATTTGTAATTATAGAATTAAATAAAGTCTCATAATTATCTCTTAAAACTTTAACTTCTTTATAAAGGTCACTTACCGATTTTTTCAGTGGTTCTAACTCATTCCTAATAATTCCACACATTAGGTCAGTAAACATGGGACCAGATAAGAAACGTGTTAGATCATCTTCGGATTTATTTTGCGAGGAATTAGAATTAGAACGTAAAGATCTTGCCATTATTGTGAGTTTAAGAATCGGAATATCGATAAATACAGTTCGTTGCCAGCCACACGTCTGCTCTCGTTGAACGCTGCGAGCGAACTAGTCTTGTCTGTCTAGTCTTGTCTGTCTAGTCTTGTCTGTCTAGTCTTGTCTGTCTAGTCTTGTCTGTCTAGTCTTGTCTGTCTAGTCTTGTCTGTCTAGTCTTGTCTGTCTAGTCTTGTCTGTCTAATATTGTCTGTCTAGTCTTGTCTGTCTAGTCTTGTCTGTCTAGTCTTGTCTGTCTAGCCTTGTCTGTCTAGTCTTGTCTGTCTAGTCTTGTCTGTCTAGTCTTGTCTGTCTAGTCTTGTCTGTCTAGTCTTGTCTGTCTAGTCTTGTCTGTCTAGTCTTGTCTGTCTAGTCTTGTCTGTCTAGTCCTATCTGTCTAGTCTTGTCTGTCTAGTCTTGTCTGTCTAGTCTTGTCTGTCTAGTCTTGTCTGTCTAGTCTTGTCTGTCTAGTCTTGTCTGTCTAGTCTTGTCTGTCTAGTCTTGTCTGTCTAGTCTTGTCTGTCTAGTCTTGTCTGTCTAGTCTTGTCTGTCTAGTCTTGTCTGTCTAGTCTTGTCTGTCTAGTCTTGTCTGTCTAGTCTTGTCTGTCTAGTCTTGTCTGTCTAGTCTTGTCTGTCTAGTCTTGTCTGTCTAGTCTTGTCTGTCTAGTCTTGTCTGTCTAGTCTTGTCTGTCTAGTCTTGTCTGTCTAGTCTTGTCTGTCTAGTCTTGTCTGTCTAGTCTTGTCTGTCTAGTCTTGTCTGTCTAGTCTTGTCTGTCTAGTCTTGTCTGTCTAGTCTTGTCTGTCTAGTCTTGTCTGTCTAGTCTTGTCTGTCTAGTCTTGTCTGTCTAGTCTTGTCTGTCTAGTCTTGTCTGTCTAGTCTTGTCTGTCTAGTCTTGTCTGTCTAGTCTTGTCTGTCTAGTCTTGTCTGTCTAGTCTTGTTTGTCTAGTCTTGTCTGTCTAGTCTTGTCTGTCTAGTCTTTTCTGTCTAGTCTTGTCTGTCTAGTCTTGTCTGTCTAGTCTTGTCTGTCTAGTCTTGTCTGTCTAGTCTTGTCTGTCTAGTCTTGTCTGTCTAGTCTTGTCTGTCTAGTCTTGTCTGTCTAGTCTTGTCTGTCTAGTCTTGTCTGTCTAGTCTTGTCTGTCTAGTCTTGTCTGTCTAGTCTTGTCTGTCTAGTCTTGTCTGTCTAGTCTTGTCTGTCTAGTCTTGTCTGTCTAGTCTTGTCTGTCTAGTCTTTTCTGTCTAGTCTTGTCTGTCTAGTCTTGTCTGTCTAGTCTTGTCAGTCTAGTCTTGTCTGTCTAGTCTTGTCTGTCTAGTCTTGTCTGTCTAGTCTTGTCTGTCTAGTCTTGTCTGTCTAGTCTTGTCTGTCTAGTCTTGTCTGTCTAGTCTTGTCTGTCTAGTCTTGTCTGTCTAGTCTTGTCTGTCCAGTCTTGTCTGTCTAGCCTTGTCTGTCTAGTCTTGTCTGTCTAGTCTTGTCTGTCTAGTCTTGTCTGTCTAGTCTTGTCTGTCTAGTCTTGTCTGTCTAGTCTTGTCTGTCTAGTCTTGTCTGTCTAGTCTTGTCTGTCTAGTCTTGTCTGTCTAGTCTTGTCTGTCTAGTCTTGTCTGTCTAGTCTTGTCTGTCTAGTCTTGTCTGTCTAGTCATGTCTGTCTAGTCTTGTCTGTCTAGACTTGTCTGTCTAGTCTTGTCTGTCTAGTCTTGTCTGTCTTGTCTGTCTAGTCTTGTCTGTCTAGTCTTGTCTGTCTAGTCTTGTCTGTCTAGTCTTGTCTGTCTAATCTTGTCTGTCTAGTCTTGTCTGTCTAGTCTTGTCTGTCTAGTCTTGTCTGTCTAGTCTTGTCTGTCTAGTCTTGTCTGTCTAGTCTTGTCTGTCTAGTCTTGTCTGTCTAGTCTTGTCTGTCTAGTCTTGTCTGTCTAGTCTTGTCTGTCTAGTCTTGTCTGTCTAGTCTTGTCTGTCTAGTCTTGTCTGTCTAGTCTTGTCTGTCTAGTCTTGTCTGTCTAGTCTTGTCTGTCTAGTCTTGTCTGTCTAGTCTTGTCTGTCTAGTCTTGTCTGTCTAGTCTTGTCTGTCTAGTCTTGTCTGTCTAGTCTTGTCTGTCTAGTCTTGTCTGTCTAGTCTTGTCTGTCTAGTCTTGTCTGTCTAGTCTTGTCTGTCTAGTCTTGTCTGTCTAGTCTTGTCTGTCTAGTCTTGTCTGTCTAGTCTTGTCTGTCTAGTCTTGTCTGTCTAGTCTTGTCTGTCTAGTCTTGTCTGTCTAGTCTTGTCTGTCTAGTCTTGTCTGTCTAGTCTTGTCTGTCTAGTCTTGTCTGTCTAGTCTTGTCTGTCTAGTCTTGTCTGTCTAGTCTTGTCTGTCTAGTCTTGTCTGTCTAGTCTTGTCTGTCTAGTCTTGTCTGTCTAGTCTTGTCTGTCTAGTCTTGTCTGTCTAGTCTTGTCTGTCTAGTCTTGTCTGTCTAGTCTTGTCTGTCTAGTCTTGTCTGTCTAGTCTTGTCTGTCTAGTCTTGTCTGTCTAGTCTTGTCTGTCTAGTCTTGTCTGTCTAGTCTTGTCTGTCTAGTCTTGTCTGTCTAGTCTTGTCTGTCTAGTCTTGTCTGTCTAGTCTTGTCTGTCTAGTCTTGTCTGTCTAGTCTTGTCTGTCTAGTCTTGTCTGTCTAGTCTTGTCTGTCTAGTCTTGTCTGTCTAGTCTTGTCTGTCTAGTCTTGTCTGTCTAGTCTTGTCTGTCTAGTCTTGTCTGTCTAGTCTTGTATGTCTAGTCTTGTCTGTCTAGTCTTGTCTGTCTAGTCTTGTCTGTCTAGTCTTGTCTGTCTAGTCTTGTCTGTCTAGTCTTGTCTGTCTAGTCTTGTCTGTCTAGTCTTGTCTGTCTTGTCTTGTCTGTCTAGTCTTGTCTGTCTAGTCTTGTCTGACTAGTCTTGTCTGTCTAGTCTTGTCTGTCTAGTCTTGTCTGTCTAGTCTTGTCTGTCTAGTCTTGTCTGTCTAGTCTTGTCTGTCTAGTCTTGTCTGTCTAGTCTTGTCTGTCTAGTCTTGTCTGTCTAGTCTTGTCTGTCTAGTCTTGTCTGTCTAGTCTTGTCTGTCTAGTCTTGTCTGTCTAGTCTTGTCTGTCTAGTCTTGTCTGTCTAGTCTTGTCTGTCTAGTCTTGTCTGTCTAGTCTTGTCTGTCTAGTCTTGTCTGTCTAGTCTTGTCTGTCTAGTCTTGTCTGTCTAGTCTTGTCTGTCTAGTCTTGTCTGTCTAGTCTTGTCTGTCTAGTCTTGTCTGTCTAGTCTTGTCTGTCTAGTCTTGTCTTTCTAGTCTTGTCTGTCTAGTCTTGTCTGTCTAGTCTTGTCTGTCTAGTCTTGTCTGTCTAGTCTTGTCTGTCTAGTCTTGTCTGTCTAGTCTTGTCTGTCTAGCCTTGTCTGTCTAGTCTTGTCTGTCTAGTCTTGTCTGTCTAGTCTTGTCTGTCTAGTCTTGTCTGTCTAGTCTTGTCTGTCTAGTCTTGTCTGTCTAGTCTTGTCTGTCTAGTCTTGTCTGTCTAGTCCTGTCTGTCTAGTCTTGTCTGTCTAGTCTTGTCTGTCTAGTCTTGTCTGTCTAGGGTATAGGAAAATTGTATCCGTGTTATAGCTTAGCTTGTCTTGTGCATGACGTGTGACAGGTGTTCTGTCATATTTATGGGTTTTTCTGTATAGAAATTATTAATGCTGTCGGCGTTAATACCTGGTCCAAAATCGTGGTATGTCTGTCGTTTGTCGTTCCTTTTAATCTCAGTGATTTCTGCGACTGCTTTCCAAGTAGATTTCGCTACGTTGTCACTTAGCTTAATGGCCCTATCAAAATACTTCTTTTTTTCTTGACGCAGTAGGCTTGCATACCATCTTCTTGATATATTATAATATCGTTTCATATCTGTGTTTGTTCGTGCCAGTATTTGAAGTAGCTCCACACTTTTCCGTATAGTCTGCAGTGCTGTACTATTAAATATTCTCTTTTTTGCTTGTTTAATCCGACGATTCTGTACTGGGAAACACTTATTGTAATGCAGTTTAAAAATATTTAAGAACCTGCTCCACTGTTCATTAATGTCCGTGTTCGACACCATAAATATTTCCTCCCATGTTTCTTTTGATAATGATTCTTTGAATTTGCAAAGATTTTCTTCCTTATAGCTTCTGATTAACTGGTATAACGGTTTACACATATTGGACTTGAACAATGAAAAACAATGCATTGTGCAATGTGGTCTGATATATGGAAGTCTACTGAGGAAGTTGTGAAGCTCATACTTGTATATACCGCTATATAATCTAAGCAAGAATTGAAAGATCGATGACTCTTTTGTTTAAAAGTTAAAATGGTATTAAAAGAATTCATGAGAGATATGAGCTGCCTACTATTTTTTGAATTTTTTAAAATATCTACATTAAAATCACCAGCAATGATAAAATGTCTCCTTTCCTTATTTAACTTCGTCATTAGGATGTTTAATTTCTTCAGAAAGTTTTTAAAGTTAGTTAGATACAACCCATTATTAATATGTCAGAGGAATTAATTTTGGTTTCTACTGCCGTACACTCAAAAATGAAGGTTTCGGCCAGAGATTGAAAATCGTCTCTATTTTTAAACTCTGTAGATTGATGGCAATAGATAGCAACCCCGCCATGTAATCCTTCCTCTCGGCAGAAGCAGGAGGACAGGGCGAAATTCTGTATTTTAATTAAACTGAGTTGAGCTTCACTTTTCCAATGCTCTGTAAGCACGAGGTACTGGCAATGTTGTACCCTATCCAACATATATTCAATCCCATCGACAGAGTTTCCTATGGACTGTGTGTTTAAATTTATTAGACTTACGTCGGTATCAGTCTTCTTATTATGTTTTTGTGTATGTTGTTTTATATATTTTGTCGGAGTTGACTTCCATGGGGAAAATTCTCTTGGTGGTTACGGTCCAATAAACGGAAATTCAGTCTCTCGTGAAATATTCCTTCTGGCCAGAAGGCCGCTTGATACACATTTTCTTTCAATGAAAGATCGACACCGACTTTAAAACTTTTGTTATCTTTTTTATATATTTTGGGTACTATATTTTCCACGACAAAACTACCTTTATCGTGTCCTGTTTTATTTACTAGATAGTTTAGAATAATGTCTTTCGTAACGTGATCTCTAGCCCTAGATATATATAGCCATATTTTCGTAGGTTCTATTTTCCTTCCCACAAAACCTGATGTTCTATCTTCTTCAGTCACCTCGGCGTTTCAGAAAGAAGCTCGTTGTCTTCTTCTTTTGGGTTCGACAAACCCTTGATTATCATCTTGAGCTGGTTGGCCAACAGTGATCAATTCTGGTACATTTTGTGGAGTACGGACCTGTAGTTGTATGGTTTGACTGGTTGCCTGGGTCTGACTTCTAGTTGAATTAGCGCTACCTTCAGTGTTATCGCGGGTTTCTGGCGCGAGGACTGTGGAATCGCTGTTGACATTCCCACTGTGTTGAGGTTCTATTAGAGCGGAGGCAGGTTTGTTTATAGTCTCTTTATTTTCTTTTAATAACTCTATATATGCCTCCAGAGTTGAGACATATTTTTTTAATATATCATTTTTTTCTTCTATCTCTTTTAACATCTTTACAAACTCATTTTCATTATATTCTGTGATGTTTCTAGTTTTTTCTATGATTGTCGGTGATTCCACCGCAAATTCCTGAATTAATTAGTCTTGTCTGTCTAGTCTTGTCTGTCTATTCTTGTCTGTCTAGTCTTGTCTGTCTAGTCTTGTCAGTCTAGTCTTGTCTGTCTAGTCTTGTCTGTCTAGTCTTGTCTGTCTAGTCTTGTCTGTCTAGTCGCGTACGAGACGCGGAAGCGAGTAGACGTGCAGCCGAGTGCTCCACATGTTTGTGATTATTAATATGTTGGTATATAAGTTTTTTAGTTATCAGTTATATAATTGCAATCAAGCCTAGTGTATTTGGTTTGTTTCTATTCTCTTGTAGAAATTTATTTTTGCTTAATAGCGGTGTTTTAATTTTTCTTTAAGCTAAATAGTTTTAGCTTAATAGAGTCACAGCACGTCGCGTGAGTTTTTTATATTCTTTAAATTCTCTCTTTTTGTTCCCACTCCTTATCTCATATATACGGAGATAAAGATAATCCAACGCCGCAGACGTTTTTGCATTTACTACAGCACGCTATCTGCGGCAAATTTTTCACCACCCCCAAGGAGGGGAGGATTTTTGAATTCAGTTTTTTAGTTTGTGGAAACTCCATTCAGTATGGATTTTTTCACAAAACAAAAATTGAGTAAGGGTGTATGAGCGATGGATAGCCGGGCGAGAAGCCAATCTATTGGAGAAACCCCGAAGAAAAGGAAAGTGGCGGATCGGTCGACTGATGACGTGGAGGCGTACAAGAAGACGG
Organism: Phosphuga atrata; assembly: GCA_944588485.1. Lineage (NCBI taxonomy): Eukaryota > Metazoa > Arthropoda > Insecta > Coleoptera > Silphidae > Phosphuga > Phosphuga atrata. The sequence continues at coordinate 27,846,846 of OX155901.1, read as the reverse complement.
AGTGCTCGATCGCTTTCACAACCGTGGAAGCGATTGGAGCACTTACCAGACAAGTGGAGGACTTGGAAAGAGCTATCGCTGGAGGCAGTAGGACGAAGAAGGAAGTTAAAGATGCAGCAGCGCGAGTTAAAAAGACAACTAACGTCTTCTCGCGCAACTCCGCGACCACTTGGCTGGAAGCGCACCGTTTCCTGCCCTTTGAAAAGGTGTTATATGACACCGAGATTCAAACTGTAAGTGTGGCATGCAAGGAAGTCAGCACCCAAACGGAGGCTGAATGTAGTATCACCAGTGCGCTGAAGCCGGGTATGAATGTGCAGGAGTACATGTCTCTGGCGAGGGAGAGGTGGTCCGAGGACACCTTCACCGTGGTGAAGATGGCCAGGGGCTCTCCTCTGGCCAGGGACGAGGATGTACTCCTGTTAGTTGCAGGAGAGAAAGGGGATAACTGTGGACAGCTGGGCTGGGGGATGCTCGACCAGCTCCCTCAGGCCAAGCGAGTGGCTGAAGGCTTGAATGTAGGTTCCGTGGCCTACATCAAGAGCGAGAATGTGGTGTGTATGGGAGGCGATGAGTCGTTGGACTCCGAGAGGAAGTACCACTTCATCGCCCGGCTGGATGATAATAAGGTCGAGGGCGCCGAAGAAAAGGCGTTCGAGACCTTATTAAGGATGAAAGGTCTTTGTGAGAAGACTGAGAGAAAGAGGTTCGCTATCGGTGTGGCTGGTAACCTTAATATGTGGCTGGTACGAAAGATGGCTGAATGCGTGTGGCATGGCACAGGAGTTGAGCTAACCCTGTGCTGAATGAATGCGGAGGGCCAAAAGCCCAGAGTGGAAGGGGCCGGAGGCACCAGAAAGGCAGAAACCTTACTGGTGAGGAGGGCAGAGGGTGTTTCTTACGCCCATGTGGTGAATGTCCTTAAGAAGGAAGTAGACATGGAGGATATAAATGTAAGGGCGATGAGGAAAACCCACGCTGGGGACCTCATCGTCAGAGTAAATGATGATGGGGAAAAGAAGCGACTGGCAGAGCGAATGGCCCTAGTGAATAAGGCTGTAAGGGATGTCAGGACGGAGGTGGGGCTCAGAAGTGTCCTTGTTAGGGGCATGGATAAGGCTACCACCACCGATGAGGTGAAAGGAGCCATTCAGAAGGCGGCTGAATGTAAGGAGTGTGTCGTAAAGTCTCTCCGCACAGTGCGCGGAGGGGCCAGTATGGCAGTTGTCACTCTTCCAGTAAGAGCGGCACAAACCATACTGGAGAAAGGAAGAATAAAAGTTGGATGGATCATGTGCCGAGTGACGAAGACAATAAGCCGATCAGGTGCTACAGATGCCTTGACTTCGGGCACCTGGCGGCAGCATGCAAGGGAATAGAGAGAAAGAATGCGTGTTTGCGATGCGATGAAAGTGGGCACAAAGCACACGAGTGCACGGCCAAAGAGGCTAAGTGCTTTGTGTGCGGAGTGAGTGGGCATAGGGCGGACTCCATGAACTGTCCTGCGTACAGGAAACTGTGCAGGGAAAGTATGAAAGGGACGTCCCAAAGAAACAGATTATGCTAGTATTGCAGACGAACTCAAATAGGAGTGCGGCTGCAATGGAGCTGGTATGGAAGACGGTGCATGATGAGAGAGTTAGTGTGGCCATTGTCTCCGAACCAAATCTTCGGACTATTGGTAACGGAGGCTGGCACGTGGACCAGTGTAAGAATGTTGCTGTGAGGATTTTCCAATCGGAAAATCCTATGGTTAAGTGTGGATGTGGAAATGGATATGTGTGGGTCGAATGGGAAAACTGGGTTCTGTATGGGTGCTACATCTCGCCTAACATAATGTTAGAGCAGTTTGTAGCTTTTATGGATGAGCTAAGGGCCAGCATGAAAAGCTGGTCCAAAGAGATTGTTGTCGGGGGGGATTTCAACGCCAAGTCCGCTTGGTGGGGATCCCCTAGAGAGGATGAGAGAGGGAGAATGATGGAAGAGTGGCTGGCAGAGGAGGACCTGGTGGTTCACAACAGTGGGAATGTGCCAACCTTCGTGCGGGGTGAAAGTATGTCTTTCATAGACATCACTTTTAGCACCTCACGGATTGCAGGCAGAGTGAAAGAGTGGCGTGTCAGAGAGGGAGAGAATCTGAGTGATCACCAGAATATTCTCTTCGACGTACGAAATAAAGTTTCTGAGGGACCGGTTGCTTGTGGAACGAATGGATGGTGAGTGGACAAGAGTCTATTAGAAAGATTGGGAGACGTCATGAAAGAGCTGGCTGAAAGGACAGGCCCCGAAAATGGATGCGAAGCTCCTGCGAAGCAGTTCTTCACGGGGCCTGTGATGTGGTGTTTCGGAGAAAACGGAGGGGCGTCAGAGGCAGGAAGGCAGTTTACTGGTGGAATGAGCAGGTAGCTGAAAAGCGTAAAACCTGTTTGCGTGAAAGGAGATGCATGGTGAAGAGCAATAGGCGAGCAAATGAGGAAGTGCGTGAGGAGTGCAGAAGGAGGTATAACTTGGCGCGCAGGGAACTTCGCAGAGCCATCGCGAACTCCAAGCAAGAAGCTTGGAGAGTGCTCTGCGAAGAGGTGAATAATAACATCTGGGGTGACGGCTATAAGATCGTCACCAGAAAAATTTGCTCACAGGGTTAATACTCTCCGGGGGGATAGCCTAATGACGGAAGTCAAGAAGCTGTTCCCAGTACATGAGCGAATGAACTGGCTGGAACCCGTGGGATGGAGATCGGCCGGATGAAGGGGGGAAAAGCGCCGGGTCCTGATGGTGTCCCACCGGAAGCGTGCAAGGTGTTTGGGCATGTGTGTGAGGACATGTGCTTGAGCATGATGAATGAATTGTTGATGAATGGCAGTTTCCCCAAAGAGTGGAAGAGAGCGAGACTGGTGATGATTGAAAAAGAGCGAAAGGAAGGAGAGGAAGCCAATTACAGGCCAATCTGCCTACTGAATGGGATAGCGAAGATGTTTGAGAGTATGATCGGAGCTAGGATAAATGAGGATCTCGAGAGGGCAGGGGGTCATTCAGAGGAACAGTATGGGTTCAGCGGCGGCCGCACTACGGTGAACGCAATGATGCGTGTGATAGAGAGAGCAAGGTTAGCCAATGACTCGTTTTTGCAAATGACCCGTATTGGCGTACCCGTAGCTACTGCGTGCTTGTAACCCTGGACGTGAAAAATGCCTTCAATTCGGTCCCATGGGGCGGAATCATGGAGGCTTTGGAACTAAACCGGGTAGCTCCCTACCTTCGAAAGATGGTGGGGAGCTACTTGAATGATAGGGAGATAGTGACTGTGGAAGGTAAAATCTTCAAAATGAGTGCGTGTGTTCCACAGGGTTCGGTTCTTGGGCCGATACTGTGAAACATTTATGATGAGGTTTTGAGATTGAGGCTGCCAGACGGGGTTACACTCGTAGGGTACGCTGATGACTTAGCGGTGGTCGCTGTCGCAAGAACGGAAGAAAGTCTGAAAGCGATAATGAATGAGACAATTGGTAGGATTGATCGGTGGATGGGGGAAAAAGGACTTGCTCTGGCTACCCACAAAACCAAAGCGGTCCTGCTAATTGGGAGAAGAAAGCTGCGTGAATTGACCGTGCGAATGGGGACAGTTGACGTACCGGCTCGGGAATCTGTAAGATACCTTGGGGTAGAGCTCCAGCGAAATCTCAGGGTGTCCGATCAGGTCACCCGGGTGGTGAGCAAGGCTACAGCATGTGTGAGAGCCCTTGGACGGCTGATGCCCAACATAGGTGGGCCGTTGGCCTCCAAGAGGAGGGTTATGAATGCGGTCGTGCACTCCATTCTCCTGTATGGGGTGCCGGCATGGATAAATGCGTTCAGGATTGAATGTTATAGAGCGAGACTGATGATAGTGCAAAGGTGTATGCTGCCGCGTGTGTGCAGCGCATACAGGACTGTTTCTGGCGACGCCGTGGCGGTCGTTGCTGGAGTTATCCCGTTAGACCTTCTGGCGCATGAAAGGGTGAGAGTTTGGGGAGGTAATGACCCTAGAAATGAAAGGGAAAAAACGATGCGTGTATGGCAAGAGCTATGGCAGGGGTCGAAAAAGGGAGCCTGGACCAGGCAACTGATTCCGACTATCGATGAATGGGTCAACCGTGGGCACGAGGAGGTGAATTATCACCTCACCCAGGCGCTTACGGGGCATGGATGCTTTGGGTCTTACCTGGTGCGCATCGGGAAACTGGTTGAGGCGCACTCTAGGTACTGTGGAGCGACTGAGGACACTGCGGAGCATACCATCTTCGAGTGTACGAGATGGGAGAGAATGAGGAGCGCCGCAGAATGCAAGGTGGGAGAGAATGTGAACAAGGAGAGTATGGTGAGAATTATGCTCCGCAGTGAGTATGAATGGGGCGTGCTGACTGGAATGATAGGTTATATAATGAGGAGAAAAGAGAAGGATGAAAGGGACGAGTGTAAGGCGCGTCGAGGGGTTGCTACGCGCGAGCCGAGCGTGCCATCGCCGGGCCCCCCTTAGTGCGAAGGGGGCGCACAAATTTATTGTAAACTCTGATGTGAGGGTGGGGGCACGGCAATTAACGACGCGCCCGACACAACGGATGAATGCTTTGGATATGAAAGGGGGAGGAACGTGGTGAAGTTATGCCAAATTTTGGATTCCATCACGTTCTCTCTGGTTTTGACTGGAGGGTCTGAATGGTGGGGGTTTTTTAGTGGGTCGCCCCTTTTGGGGGGCAGCCCCACACTACCACTCGACACGGGTCGGGTGGTGTCTGTTTGCAGATTTTCACCTCCAGCACGTGCAAAAAAAAAAACAAAAAAAAAGCCTTGTCTGTCTAGTCTTGTCTGTCTAGTCTTGTCTGTCTAGTCTTGTCTGTCTAGTCTTGTCTGTCTAGTCTTGTCTGTCTAGTCTTGTCTGTCTAGTCTTGTCTGTCTAGTCTTGTCTGTCTAGTCTTGTCTGTCTAGTCTTGTCTGTCTAGTCTTGTCTGTCTAGTCTTGTCTGTCTAGTCTTGTCTGTCTAGTCTTGTCTGTCTAGTCTTGTCTGTCTAGTCTTGTCTGTCTAGTCTTGTCTGTCTAGTCTTGTCTGTCTAGTCTTGTCTGTCTAGTCTTGTCTGTCTAGTCTTGTCTGTCTAGTCTTGTCTGTCTAGTCTTGTCTGTCTAGTCTTGTCTGTCTAGTCTTGTCTGTCTAGTCTTGTCTGTCTAGTCTTGTCTGTCTAGTCTTGTCTGTCTAGTCTTGTCTGTCTAGTCTTGTCTGTCTAGTCTTGTCTGTCTAGTCTTGTCTGTCTAGTCTTGTCTGTCTAGTCTTGTCTGTCTAGTCTTGTCTGTCTAGTCTTGTCTGTCTAGTCTTGTCTGTCTAGTCTTGTCTGTCTAGTCTTGTCTGTCTAGTCTTGTCTGTCTAGTCTTGTCTGTCTAGTCTTGTCTGTCTAGTCTTGTCTGTCTAGTCTTGTCTGTCTAGTCTTGTCTGTCTAGTCTTGTCTGTCTAGTCTTGTCTGTCTAGTCTTGTCTGTCTAGTCTTGTCTGTCTAGTCTTGTCTGTCTAGTCTTGTCTGTCTAGTCTTGTCTGTCTAGTCTTGTCTGTCTAGTCTTGTCTGTCTAGTCTTGTCTGTCTAGTCTTGTCTGTCTAGTCTTGTCTGTCTAGTCTTGTCTGTCTAGTCTTGTCTGTCTAGTCTTGTCTGTCTAGTCTTGTCTGTCTAGTCTTGTCTGTCTAGTCTTGTCTGTCTAGTCTTGTCTGTCTAGTCTTGTCTGTCTAGTCTTGTCTGTCTAGTCTTGTCTGTCTAGTCTTGTCTGTCTAGTCTTGTCTGTCTAGTCTTGTCTGTCTAGTCTTGTCTGTCTAGTCTTGTCTGTCTAGTCTTGTCTGTCTAGTCTTGTCTGTCTAGTCTTGTCTGTCTAGTCTTGTCTGTCTAGTCTTGTCTGTCTAGTCTTGTCTGTCTAGTCTTGTCTGTCTAGTCTTGTCTGTCTAGTCTTGTCTGTCTAGTCTTGTCTGTCTAGTCTTGTCTGTCTAGTCTTGTCTGTCTAGTCTTGTCTGTCTAGTCTTGTCTGTCTAGTCTTGTCTGTCTAGTCTTGTCTGTCTAGTCTTGTCTGTCTAGTCTTGTCTGTCTAGTCTTGTCTGTCTAGTCTTGTCTGTCTAGTCTTGTCTGTCTAGTCTTGTCTGTCTAGTCTTGTCTGTCTAGTCTTGTCTGTCTAGTCTTGTCTGTCTAGTCTTGTCTGTCTAGTCTTGTCTGTCTAGTCTTGTCTGTCTAGTCTTGTCTGTCTAGTCTTGTCTGTCTAGTCTTGTCTGTCTAGTCTTGTCTGTCTAGTCTTGTCTGTCTAGTCTTGTCTGTCTAGTCTTGTCTGTCTAGTCTTGTCTGTCTAGTCTTGTCTGTCTAGTCTTGTCTGTCTAGTCTTGTCTGTCTAGTCTTGTCTGTCTAGTCTTGTCTGTCTAGTCTTGTCTGTCTAGTCTTGTCTGTCTAGTCTTGTCTGTCTAGTCTTGTCTGTCTAGTCTTGTCTGTCTAGTCTTGTCTGTCTAGTCTTGTCTGTCTAGTCTTGTCTGTCTAGTCTTGTCTGTCTAGTCTTGTCTGTCTAGTCTTGTCTGTCTAGTCTTGTCTGTCTAGTCTTGTCTGTCTAGTCTTGTCTGTCTAGTCTTGTCTGTCTAGTCTTGTCTGTCTAGTCTTGTCTGTCTAGTCTTGTCTGTCTAGTCTTGTCTGTCTAGTCTTGTCTGTCTAGTCTTGTCTGTCTAGTCTTGTCTGTCTAGTCTTGTCTGTCTAGTCTTGTCTGTCTAGTCTTGTCTGTCTAGTCTTGTCTGTCTAGTCTTGTCTGTCTAGTCTTGTCTGTCTAGTCTTGTCTGTCTAGTCTTGTCTGTCTAGTCTTGTCTGTCTAGTCTTGTCTGTCTAGTCTTGTCTGTCTAGTCTTGTCTGTCTAGTCTTGTCTGTCTAGTCTTGTCTGTCTAGTCTTGTCTGTCTAGTCTTGTCTGTCTAGTCTTGTCTGTCTAGTCTTGTCTGTCTAGTCTTGTCTGTCTAGTCTTGTCTGTCTAGTCTTGTCTGTCTAGTCTTGTCTGTCTAGTCTTGTCTGTCTAGTCTTGTCTGTCTAGTCTTGTCTGTCTAGTCTTGTCTGTCTAGTCTTGTCTGTCTAGTCTTGTCTGTCTAGTCTTGTCTGTCTAGTCTTGTCTGTCTAGTCTTGTCTGTCTAGTCTTGTCTGTCTAGTCTTGTCTGTCTAGTCTTGTCTGTCTAGTCTTGTCTGTCTAGTCTTGTCTGTCTAGTCTTGTCTGTCTAGTCTTGTCTGTCTAGTCTTGTCTGTCTAGTCTTGTCTGTCTAGTCTTGTCTGTCTAGTCTTGTCTGTCTAGTCTTGTCTGTCTAGTCTTGTCTGTCTAGTCTTGTCTGTCTAGTCTTGTCTGTCTAGTCTTGTCTGTCTAGTCTTGTCTGTCTAGTCTTGTCTGTCTAGTCTTGTCTGTCTAGTCTTGTCTGTCTAGTCTTGTCTGTCTAGTCTTGTCTGTCTAGTCTTGTCTGTCTAGTCTTGTCTGTCTAGTCTTGTCTGTCTAGTCTTGTCTGTCTAGTCTTGTCTGTCTAGTCTTGTCTGTCTAGTCTTGTCTGTCTAGTCTTGTCTGTCTAGTCTTGTCTGTCTAGTCTTGTCTGTCTAGTCTTGTCTGTCTAGTCTTGTCTGTCTAGTCTTGTCTGTCTAGTCTTGTCTGTCTAGTCTTGTCTGTCTAGTCTTGTCTGTCTAGTCTTGTCTGTCTAGTCTTGTCTGTCTAGTCTTGTCTGTCTAGTCTTGTCTGTCTAGTCTTGTCTGTCTAGTCTTGTCTGTCTAGTCTTGTCTGTCTAGTCTTGTCTGTCTAGTCTTGTCTGTCTAGTCTTGTCTGTCTAGTCTTGTCTGTCTAGTCTTGTCTGTCTAGTCTTGTCTGTCTAGTCTTGTCTGTCTAGTCTTGTCTGTCTAGTCTTGTCTGTCTAGTCTTGTCTGTCTAGTCTTGTCTGTCTAGTCTTGTCTGTCTAGTCTTGTCTGTCTAGTCTTGTCTGTCTAGTCTTGTCTGTCTAGTCTTGTCTGTCTAGTCTTGTCTGTCTAGTCTTGTCTGTCTAGTCTTGTCTGTCTAGTCTTGTCTGTCTAGTCTTGTCTGTCTAGTCTTGTCTGTCTAGTCTTGTCTGTCTAGTCTTGTCTGTCTAGTCTTGTCTGTCTAGTCTTGTCTGTCTAGTCTTGTCTGTCTAGTCTTGTCTGTCTAGTCTTGTCTGTCTAGTCTTGTCTGTCTAGTCTTGTCTGTCTAGTCTTGTCTGTCTAGTCTTGTCTGTCTAGTCTTGTCTGTCTAGTCTTGTCTGTCTAGTCTTGTCTGTCTAGTCTTGTCTGTCTAGTCTTGTCTGTCTAGTCTTGTCTGTCTAGTCTTGTCTGTCTAGTCTTGTCTGTCTAGTCTTGTCTGTCTAGTCTTGTCTGTCTAGTCTTGTCTGTCTAGTCTTGTCTGTCTAGTCTTGTCTGTCTAGTCTTGTCTGTCTAGTCTTGTCTGTCTAGTCTTGTCTGTCTAGTCTTGTCTGTCTAGTCTTGTCTGTCTAGTCTTGTCTGTCTAGTCTTGTCTGTCTAGTCTTGTCTGTCTAGTCTTGTCTGTCTAGTCTTGTCTGTCTAGTCTTGTCTGTCTAGTCTTGTCTGTCTAGTCTTGTCTGTCTAGTCTTGTCTGTCTAGTCTTGTCTGTCTAGTCTTGTCTGTCTAGTCTTGTCTGTCTAGTCTTGTCTGTCTAGTCTTGTCTGTCTAGTCTTGTCTGTCTAGTCTTGTCTGTCTAGTCTTGTCTGTCTAGTCTTGTCTGTCTAGTCTTGTCTGTCTAGTCTTGTCTGTCTAGTCTTGTCTGTCTAGTCTTGTCTGTCTAGTCTTGTCTGTCTAGTCTTGTCTGTCTAGTCTTGTCTGTCTAGTCTTGTCTGTCTAGTCTTGTCTGTCTAGTCTTGTCTGTCTAGTCTTGTCTGTCTAGTCTTGTCTGTCTAGTCTTGTCTGTCTAGTCTTGTCTGTCTAGTCTTGTCTGTCTAGTCTTGTCTGTCTAGTCTTGTCTGTCTAGTCTTGTCTGTCTAGTCTTGTCTGTCTAGTCTTGTCTGTCTAGTCTTGTCTGTCTAGTCTTGTCTGTCTAGTCTTGTCTGTCTAGTCTTGTCTGTCTAGTCTTGTCTGTCTAGTCTTGTCTGTCTAGTCTTGTCTGTCTAGTCTTGTCTGTCTAGTCTTGTCTGTCTAGTCTTGTCTGTCTAGTCTTGTCTGTCTAGTCTTGTCTGTCTAGTCTTGTCTGTCTAGTCTTGTCTGTCTAGTCTTGTCTGTCTAGTCTTGTCTGTCTAGTCTTGTCTGTCTAGTCTTGTCTGTCTAGTCTTGTCTTTCTAGTCTTGTCTGTCTAGTCTTGTCTGTCTAGTCTTGTCTGTCTAGTCTTGTCTGTCTAGTCTTGTCTGTCTAGTCTTGTTTGTCTAGTCTTGTCTGTCTAGTCTTGTCTGTCTAGTCTTTTCTGTCTAGTCTTGTCTGTCTTGTCTTTTCTATATAGTCTTGTATATCTGGTCTTGTCTGTCTAGTCTTGTCTATCTAGTCTTGTCTATCGAGCCTCGGGTGTCTAGTCTTGTCTGTTTAGTCTTGTCTGTCTAGTCTTGTCTGCCTAGTCTTCTCTGTCTAGTCTTGTCTGTCTAGCCTTGTCTCTCTAAACTTGTTAGTCTAGTCCTGTCTGCCTGGTTTTGTCTGTTTAGTCTTGTCTGTCAAGTTTTCTCTATCTAGTCTTGTCTGTCTTGTCTATTTTGCAGAGTATCTGTCTAGTCTTTTCAATCTGATATTGCATGATTGCTTTTTGTTATTAATTATTGCCATAAATTGTTTAACACATTTAGCATTATTGTCCGTTTTAATTGGGATTCGTTGGAAGGATATGTCGGTAGTGGACATAAAAGAAAGAGCATTATTTAAAGAGACTTTGAGTTGGAAACTTAACATTAATTCTGTAGATAATCAATGGAATACAATATAAATTTATGGGTATGAAAAATTTGTCGGATTATTTTATATGACTTTTGTTATAAACAGGAAGACAGAAATTTGAATATGCAGAAGTAACCTAAGGTTAATCTTCGTTACTATATTAAAGTCAGACAATTTTTTATTCCCAAAGGTTTTGATGTTTGAATTTGCCAAAAAGGAACAATTAAAATAATTCTAAGCGTTTTATAGGGAAACCGAGGAAATAAAACGAAATACCTTAAAGTCCTTCCTCCAATCAGCTTAATCCAGGTCCACCATTCACCGAGCGAAACTGAATTGCATTCAACTGCTGGAGCAGAAAGAAAAGACAATTAAAAAGTAGATCGCTGAAAAGGTAGCTGAGTATTAAACAAATGAACAGCATTCTGCACAGAAAAAAAAGAAAAAGCAAAAAAGTTTAATTAGGTGTGGCCCTTGATTAAAGCCGAACTCATCAATCCAACGAGGATTCTACATGCTTGTTTTAATTAAAATCTTTTAAATAAAATTTAAACTTAAAAGTCTAGGAATAGCAGTTGGTACAGAGGGTGATTTGGTGTGGGTTTTTAACATGTTTATGGTGAGAGTGTTGTAAATTGATTTGTAGTATTTTGTTTTGGAAATTTTCGTGTTGATCGTTTACATGTCCTGGCAGATCCTGCCGGGTCCACAGTTTCGGGAAAATCCGCAAGGAGCGCGCTGTTCTGCCGTCCCGGCGGCGACCCTGCTGCTGCTGCAGTAGATGGCCCGAGCCCGACCAGAATGTACAGCGTCGCGACGCCGTTATCAAACCGTTTGATTACAGTGATATAGTGCGGTATGTCCGGATGTATTGAGTGTGTCGTCGTTTATGTCAAAGACATTGGATATTAAGAAAGGTAGTCGATGAATGTATATTTTTTGCAATTACTTTCGAAGGTTTGGGTGTTCTTTTATTAGCGGGAAATTGGTGAGAATTTTGGGAATTTTTAAAAAAGTAACATTTTTCCGTCGAGCAGAACGGGGCGAAATTCTGTGCGCAAGACTTGCGCGAGATGAAATAACATAATGCAGAGTGAGGTGTATATTGTGGGATCATTTTTTTTTTGAGAAATTGCGTTGTTCAATTTTCTCAATTCTTGAAAATTGGAAACAACATCTTTTAATTAAATTAAATTTCGCCTAAATGCGAATGTTCGTTTTATAATCTCGGAGAATTGGTTTATCCAATTAAGATTTTTTTTACTCTCAAAATAATTTTAACGTTCATTTTTTTATACAAAAAAGTATAAAATTTTGCTCCACGCAATGACAAAATAAAATATTTTAAACATTTCAATTATAAATTCTAATCTAATTTATATTATGGAATAAAATGGTAATATAGCAAATTGAATGATTTTTATAATGTATTTTTTTATCATTATAAATGTAGTTTTACATAGCTTTAAATAACATTATTTAATAGCAAATTTATGTAAAAAATAAAATGTGAATAAAAATATATTTCAAATTTCTATTTTATTAGAAGTTTATTAGAATAATATCACAATATATGTATTTTAAAACAAAATTTAAAATTTTTAATTCTAAAAAATCACAGATATAATGTCCCAAAACTTCAATGGAATTTAAAAAGAATACAAAAATATATTATTTAATGCATGTTTCTACTACTGAACAGAATTAACTGAAACACAATATAAATTCAATACGAAATTCTTTCCATTAGTTAACTAAAATCGTTACTATTGGGTTGTTCGGAAAGTAATTTCGTTTTTCCCCGCTGCCATTAGTTATGTATTAAGCAGCAAACCTAATTTTAAACTATTTCTTACCACCGTTATATATTTTGACTGCTGACATTTCAAAGGTTATTTATTAAAAAATATATATTTTTGAAATTATTATTGTTTCTAGTTATATATAAAACATGGAAAACGAAATGGAGATATATTTCGGCATATTTTGTTCATAGTATTGCATCATTTTCGACATATTTTGCTTTCATCTCACCGAAGAGGTAAGAATGGTGTTTGTTCAAGCAAGAAAAAAGTTATGTGAATTGTATGGAGATGTTTTAATAGAACGACAGTGCCAAAACTACATTTCATAATTTCGTTGTAACTTGCTTAGTCTCAGTTGCAGTTGATGAACACTAAAGGAAAATAATGAAATAAACCGAATAACAACAAGAGAAATTGCTACGAAATTAATTTTGTCGAATTGAACTATTCATGACTATGTGGAATTAATTGATGACCATTTCTCAGCTCAGTAAGCTCAGTATTTGGGTTCCACACGATTCTCTCTGTTTAGTGGGATTTCATGGGAGTTGTTTCTTAAGAGCTCCTACTGACTATTCCACAAAAAAAATAAGAATTTTTTCAAATTGGACAATTTACTGATTTCATAAAATATGTTCATCGGTCATCAAATTTGTCTGCCTTTTCTTTTATTCAATTCTGGCTTCTTGAATTGATTAAACGAAATGAAGACAATACGAAATTGAGACAAATTTGATGACCGAATGGATGAGCTACTCCTAGCATATTCACCACCGATTTGGCACGTACCGATTATTGCCTGTTTTGATCTTAATAGAATTCTTTAGACATTTTAACAATTTTTTTAAAATACGTCGATAAAATGAGGGTATCAAAATCACAAAAACTAATTTGTATGCAAGCAAACATAAGAAGCTATGAGTGTCAAATATCACTGCTGTCAAGAATTTAATAATTTAATGGTCCAAAATTGGTCCAATCCATAATTAAATAAAATATTTATATGCTATAACCCTATAAAAAATAATATTTGCAGCAAATTAAAGACCCGATCAGATGAGAACGATTCTTAACGTTATTTGATGCCCTGAAATCAGATCTTCCAACCTTGGGTCAAGATTGGTTCTAGTTCGCGCATGGTGGCAGAACTGCGCTCATACAACGGCTATCAGCTGACCACGTTGCATCGAACATCTTTTGGAACTTGTTTTTGTATTGTGATTGTGCTTAGGAACATGTCAAAATGAAGAGAAAACGTTGCAGAGTCGATTCAAAGTGTTTTTGTTACATTTGTGGATGTTATATACTGGGAAAACATGCAAAAATCATGAGAAATGCACTCGAAAATTCGTATTTGCAGTACTTTGGTTTTGCTGTAGTAAACACTGACAAGCCATGGGTACCGAATTGGTTTTGTAACGCGTGCAAAACAAAGCTGTAAAACTGGTCACTTGGTGAAACTATTTATAATTTTATTTTCTGTGCCAACATTATGGAGAGAACCGAAAAATCATGAAGATGATTGCTACTTTTGCTCAATGAATGTCGTCGGTATAAATGCAAAAAAACTAGCACGGTATAAATATCCTGACGTATCGACACTGATAAGTAAAGCCAGTTCCACGTACATCCATTACCAATTTGTCCAGGTATAAGTGAAAAAAATGCCCTAAGAACTGCGCCCTCATCACTGATGAGCAATGGAAGCTATTTCGTTATGGAAGAAAAGCATTTGATTTCACAAAGTGAACTGATTGATTTGATTCGCGATTTGAATTTATCGAAACAAAAAGCAGAGTTGCTTGCATCACTATTGCAAGAATGTAAACATCTTTACCCTAAAACACAAGTCACTATATACAGAAATAGAAATCACGCGATTTTACCTTTCCTCCAAAAAGAAAATCACATGTGTTTCTACAATGACATCAAAGGTTTATTTGATGTCATGAATACAGCATAGGATCAAAATGAATGGCGTTTGTTCATAGATGGTTCTAAGTACAGTTTCAAGGCGGGTCTACTCCACATTGGAAATGAAAAAACATCGATTCCGATTGCTCACGTAGTACAAACTAAGGAATGCTACTACAGAATGCGTACAATTTTGACCAAGGTCAAATACAATGAGCATCAATGTAAAATTGGTGGCGATCGGCGAAGGTTGAAAAATAAATTAATTGTACTTAATTTCGAAATAGATATTAATTGATTTACATATTCCTTACAGGTTATTGGTTTATTGGTTGGGATGCAATCTGGAAATCACGTAATTTTGCTGTTTTTGATCATCATTATGCGAGAAAGGTGTGGCCGCGCCGTACCCATTATGAGCCAGGATAATAAAACGTGTCCTCTATACCACTTGTGAACCCACAAGACGTTTTATTGTCACCTCTTCATATTAAACTTGGCCTATATTAAACAAGTTTGGAGCTCGAATGTCCCTCAAGATACATTTTCTGTATTCACATCTTGATTTTTTGCCACAAAACTTGGGCGATACGAGCGACGAGCAAGGAGAGCGGCCACATCAAGATATAGCGAAAATCAGAAGGCGATGCCAAGGATTTTGGAACGAAGGCATGATGAGCTGTTGGACCGTAATAAGCGATACAGGTCCAAAGCAGTATAAAAGTTTCAGTTCAACCTCTATTCACTTCTGATTTATACTTTTTAATTCAATAAATGGCCGTTAATGGTCAAAAATAGTAAAGTAATGATTTTATTAAATATTTCCTAAACTAGAGGCTATTTAAAAGAACTGGCTGCTGACTAAACATAAACTTGCTGATTTGGATTCAGCCCCAATTTACCTTATAAACAGCTTTTGGTTACTCAGGCCAAAACCGTGATTGTGATTCTTGTGATAGAGAACAATTTCGATTACTTCAATTTTCAAACATTTTTTATTAAACTAATTATTCTTAATTTAACTTTTTCGTAATAATCTAGTTTTTAACGTATTTATTGAACACCATTAGATATGTTTGAAATAAGAAGTTTTCGTAACACGTTAATCATCTTACGCTGAAGAGAGACAAAGATTGCACATCGATTGGCAAGTTTAATTAATATATCTCGCGTTAATTGACTAGCTGAAGGATTTAAAACTATTTTACTCAAATTATTTATACAGGTACTCCTCAATTAACGACCACTCAATCTCTCTGGTCAAATTTTCTGTAGCAATCTCTTCATAAACCGATCACGTTTAAGAATAAAATGAAGCATAAACGAAAAGGATGGTTGCGACCGTTGCTATGTGGTAATCGTAATCCATTACATCCTTACTCTGAATAAAAAAATTCACACACATGTTTTTACAACTAATTTTTGTGAAAATATAATATAACTTGTGAAGTTATATAAATCTATACACTTTAGAGTATTCGAGTTTCCACTGTCATTTTCAAGAGGATTACAAAGTGATGAAAATGATTTTATATTAAGAGTTTAGGTGAGTAGGGGAGGTGTCTGTCTATGGTTGGGGACTTATCTGGAGACATTAGCGTTAGATTAAAAAGTTAAAAAAACATTAGGTTTTTCTAATGGATTATGCTTTTGTTTGAAAATTTCTTACGACTCCTGGAGATTAAGCTTTTTACATTTTATAATTTTTTTGTAACTATTTCAATATTAAAGATACTGGCACAACTTTACGTAATCTAAGTCGAAGTTGTTGGAGACAAACTCAAGAGATAGGTTGAAATAAACCGAATAACATCACGATAAATTGCTACGAGATTGATTTTGTCTAATTGAACCATTCATGACTATGTGGGACGAGTTGATGACCATTTCAAAACTCGGTATTTGGGTTTCACACGTTCTCAAAGAAAGAGCTGTGCTCTGTGATATTATCATATGTCATTTGTTACATAAACTTGAAGATAAGGATAGATTTCTGAAGCGAATCATAACTGACGATGAATAATGGAATTTTTTTATAAATGTTGAACGCTAGCGAGAAGAAGAAATGGCTCATCTTTCAACCACTTCGTCAGGGGTTATTCAATAAAAACGTGATTCTCTCTACTTAGTGGTATTTCATGGGAATTGTTTCTTATGAATTGTTTCTAGACTATTAAAAAAAAAAAAATACAAGTGTACCAATTGGATAATTTACTGATTTCATCAACATGTTCATCGGCCATCAAATTTGTCTGCCATTTCTTTTATTCAATTCTGGATTCTTGAAATGATATAAAGAAATGTCAGACAAATTTGATACCCGAATGGAAGTGTACCCCTACCCCTTATATAATATTCACCACCGATTTGACACCCACTGATTATTGCCTGTTTTGGTCTTTATAGAATCCTTTTTAATTTATTTATTATTTATTACATTTTAAAATATTTATTCGAATAAAATACATAGTTCAAATGAGGATGTCAAAATCGCTAATTTCAATTTCTATGCAAGCAAACATAAGAAGTTCTATGAGTGTGGAATCACACTGATGTCAGGAATATCAAAATGTATTGGTCCAAAATTGGTCCAATTCATAATTAAATAAAATATTTATATCCTATAAACTTATTAGAAAAGTAATAATATAATAATTTAATAATAATAATAAAAGTAATAATTGATAACTTAATTTAACTTTATCGTAATAATGTAGTTTTTAACGAATTCGTTGATCATCATTATGTTTGATATAAATAAGAAGTTTTCGTAACACAAATCGCAAATAAATAAAATAACAAATACATTCATTTAATATAATCACCATTTAACCTTTTTAGACTGCAGAGAGACATAGATTGCACATCGAGTGGCAAGCTTAATTAATATATTTCTCGTTAATTGAATAGCTGAAGGATTTAAAACTATCTTACTCAAATTATATATACAGGTGCTTCTCAATTAGTGACCTACCTAATTAACAATCACTCAGTTTTACGACTAGCTCTCTGGAAAAATTTCTATAGTAATCTCTTCATAAACCGATCACTTGTAAGAATAAAATGAGGCATAAACGAAAAGGATGGTTGCGTTAGTAAGTGGTAATCTATACTTAATAACATACTGAATTTAAAATTCACTATGTTCTTACAACTAATTTTTGTGTAAATATTGTATAACTTGTGAATTATATAAATATACTTATATATTCGAGTATCGACTGTTGAAGGCGATTTTCAAGTGGATTACAAATAGATTACATTGATTTTAAACTAAGAGTTTAGGTGGGTAGGGGAGGTGTCTGTCTGTAGTTTGGGACTTATCTGGAGACGATTTTATAAAGTTAAAATACTATTAGGTCGGTTTGCTTGTTAAAAAGATTAAGTGATAGATTACGATTACGATTAAGTGATAGGTTATGTTTGAAAATTTCTGACTCCAGGAAATTAAACTTCGGACCTTTGTTGCAATTTATGCAATTATGTAAGATTTTTAGACTATCTATTTTAGGGAATTTATGATTACATTCTAGCACCTAGGACCCGCGGGTCAGCTACTGATCCACATAGGTTTTTTAAGTGACCCATGTATTGATTTTAGAACCTTTAGAAAAGCTTTAAAAAACATTATTATTTTTTTAATTGGATTTTCAACAGATAAAAAATAAATATATATATATATATATATATATATATATATATATATATATATATATATATATATATATATATATATATATATATATATTTCACAAAAGAAAAAAGAGAATCACTGTTTTTTTTAAAAGCGGTTTTGATTCAAGAAACTAACATTTTAACTTGCCCTTTGCAGTGCTAGCCACGAGAAATATGTTACAGAAAGAGAGTTATAAAACTAGTGTTTTTTGAATATAGTACTTATACTAATACTTCTACTTGATTTCCAGATTTTAAAGACAGACTTGATTATGAAACGTATAAATGAGTTAACAATAAGTCGTAATACAATCGAATAATAGAATTAGAAATGAGACATTTTTTCGCAATTACACAACAACTTAAATTATACAGCAAAGTAGTCAATTGCTTTAGATGAGAGTAATGATGCTCGACAGAAATCAGGATATATATTGACAGAAATTGAAACTAATAACGTTGAAATGGAAGTCTTGATATTTTTATACCGGTACCGGTCTTGATATTTTTAAAGAATTTGATATTGTATTTAAATAAATGGGTTAACCACCTAATTCTAAATGGATCATATAATAACCTAATTGGATTTCACTTCATAATACTTCAGGAAGTTTTATGGACTGGGCTAATAATGAGGTGATTGATATAAATTTTTTGATTTCTACCTTTATTTTTTGACCTTAACTTGCAAAAGAAGCAGTTTTGAAACAAGAAGGAAAATTGAATTTATAAAAAAAACAATTTTCCTTTTTTAATCATCATCAGCTTTGGCTCCACAACCCATTATGGGTCTTAGCTTCCTCTAGATTTTTTTTCCATTCCAATCTTTTCCCGGCCTTAGCTTTCCATCCGGTCAACTTCATTGCTAATAGATTCTCCTGCACTTGGTCCAGATATCTTGTTTTTGGTCTACCCCGTGTCCGTTTCCCTACTGGTCTTAAGTTTTGCTGGTTTTGAATCCTTCATTCGCTCGATATGTCCTATCCATCTTAATCTAGCATTTTTTATAGTACGAACTACATCCGTGTGTTCGTAAAGGTGGTACAGCTCATGGTAGTATCGCCGTCTACATTCTCCGTTTTCCTGTACGCCTTTATATATATGTCTTAGAATCGCTCTTTCTAAACATCCCAAGATTCTTTCTTCCTTCTTGGTTAGAGTCCAGGTTTCGGCTGCGTATATCAGTACAGGTCTTATTAGGCTTCTATAGATTTGACATTTGGTTCTTCTGGATATAGTCTCGGATTTTAGGTGTCGCATTAGTCCATAATATATTCTATTTGCAAGGTGTAATCTTCTTTTTATCTCTTTGTTGCAGCTGTTAGTGTTCGCAATTTGGGAGCCCAGGTATATGAATTCCGATACGCCATCGATGTTAAGTGTCCCAATAGTTATGTTTTGTACTTGTGCATCCCGCATAGAAACAAACATGTATTTTGTCTTATCTGTGTTTATTACTAGACCCATTCCTTTTCCTGCTGCTTCAATGGCCGTGAATGCTTGGATCATCTTATTTTTCGAGTTAGTTATTATATCTATATCGTCCGCGTCCGCTAGTAGCTGTTCTGACTTGTTGATTATCGTGCCTATTTTGTTTACTCCAGATTCCCTGATTACTTTTTCAAGGGCGATGTTAAATAAGATGCACGATAGAGCGTCTCCTTGTCGTAATCCGGTGTCTGTAGTAAAAGATTTTGATACACTATTTTGAATCCTAACTCTTCTTTCCACTCTTGAAAGAGTTACCTTCGTAAGAAGTACCAGATGTTGTGGTATGCCTAGTTCAATCATTGCTTCGAATAGTGCTTTTTGATTGACAGTGTCATACGCGCTTCTGAAACACAAAAGACAAATAGATGGATCGTGTCAACGTTATATTTCCAAGTCTTTTCTAGGATCTGCCGTAGTGTAAATATCTGGTCTTTTGTGGACCTATTTTCACAGAAGCCGCACTGGTAGTTGCCGTTCTCCTTCTCTGCATAAGGTCGGATGCGGTCGAATAAGATATTGGCTAGTACTTTATGGGCAGTATTGAGGACAGTTATGCCTCTGTAATTGTTGCAGTCTAGTTGGTCACCTTTTTTATGTATAGGAATGATTATGATCGTGTTCCATTCGTCTGGTATAGTTTCTTGTTGCCAAATAAGTTCTTGCATGCGTGTGGCTAGTTCTTTGCCTCCTTCCTTGATCAGCTCCGCTGTTATAACATTATTGCCTGGTGCTTTATTGTTCTTCAACCTTTGAATGGCTTCCTCTATATCTATGATGGTTGGTATTTCTTTTCGTTCTCTGTCATCTTGATTTGGGTTCATATTGACTTGATCGATGTCTTCCCTGTTGTTTGTGTTGAGACGTTCTTCGAAATTATCCGCTCACCGGTTTAGTATCTCATCTGTTTCACAGATAATGTTTCCTTGTCTGTCTCTGCACATAGTGTTCTTTGGGTTGAACTCTTTTCTACTATTATTCAGTTCTCTATAAAATTTTCGAGTTGCTGCCTGTGAATTTAGATCTCTTTCAGTTCCTGCTTCAAGAATTCCTTCTTTTTTCGTTTGTGGATTTTCTTCTCCTTCTTTCTCAGTTCTTTATAGGTAGTTTCAGCTCCCCTTGTGTGATGTGTCTGTTGTAGCTTTAGATATGCTTGATTTTTGTTTTTAGTTGCCTCTTCGCATTCCGCATCAAACCACTTATCCTTTGGCCTGCGTCTATGGCTCTCTTGTTTTCCTATGACCTCGATTGCTGATTCCTCGATGATTTTTTTACAATCTATCCAGCGTTAGTTGATCGTTTCTGGTATTTTACAATTAGTCTCTTGTGCCTCTATCTTGTTTTTAATTGTGCTTTGGTACTTCTTAGCTTTTGTTGGATTCTTTAGTTCTGCTATGTTATATCACCCTTTTTTGTTATTTGTTTCTTTCTTTCTGGCATTAGATATCCTAGCTCTTATTCGTGTCTCTATCATAAAGTGGTCGAAGTCGATATTAGGCCCTCGCCTATTCCTCACATCCATTATGTCAGAAAAATGTCTAGCGGCTATTATCAGATGGTATATCTGGTTGAAGGTTCTTTTATCTGGGGATGTCCATGTGCCTTTATGTTCATTTTTTAAACAAAACCATTTATAAACAAAAAAGGAGTCTTTGACGTCCTTTTTTCCAAGTGATGTCACTGACATGGTGCCCCACGAGCTAGTAAAAAAATATAATTAAATAAATTTGACCCACTACTTAAGAAGGTTACGTTTTCTAGACTAGGGTTAGAAAATGAACTTGTGTTTCTTTTTTAAACGAAAGGCACTAAAATGTTAGTGTAAAACGAGTTGAAATATCTGGTCCTGGCTGACCTACGTACACGCTGCATTCCGAACAATAAGTCACATACTCGCCAGATTTTTGTGAGAGCCTTGTCTTCAGCATTAAATATTTTAGCTTATTTTGCCAATATATGTGAGAGAAATGAAAGTTTTATCTGCAATTTACGTTTTCGGGTATATTTGATAATTGTGATTTGATTCCGTTTGGTATTTAATTAGGGATTATTTAATTGGGAAACCATTCTCTGTGGAAATTGATTTAACGTTATGTTTACGTGTAATTCGTTTTGTACATCCCAATTCAAAATAAATATAAATGAAGGGTTATCACTTATCGAACAATTCGCTTAATGAATGATTCGTTGGAACGAAACTCATTGCCGGTCGTTAAGTGAGGAGCCCTATATGAGCCTTTTTAAAATTGATTGGTATTAATTTATTCGTAATATTGGCTTGAATATAGGTTCTTACTCTAATTATTAAAAATGTTCCTGCAATGACTGTAAATAGCAAACTTTTTCACAAAGTTTGCTATTTTCAGTCGTTATTTTCGTATATTTGCTTTCTATCAAGTTCTATGTATATCAAGTTCTATAAAAGGTAGGCCATTGAAATCGAAACAAAGGGATTTTCGGATAGTTAAAGATGGTTTCTCAAAAAACGCTCGGACACGTCAATTTTGTTTGTGAGGAGGACACCTTTTACAATAAAATTTAGAGCTAAATCACTTAACCCCTTCGCGCTGGGACCTCAACCCGTGAAATTTTAAATGGCATGGTGGAGTAATTTATACTTCATTTGAAAGTCCGTTTAGCCCTGAATACTAAACGGCTAACATTTTCTAAATCTATCGATTTGTTTTCGAGATTATTTAATTTCAAGTTATGTACGCGTTTTTAGTTTATTTCGTTGAATGAAAATGGTGATCGATAAATAGAAGACCATTTGACTTTTCAACAAGATGGAGCGCCACTATATTATACGCAGGCGGTTCGGGAGTTTCTGGACAGAGTTTTCCCGGGACAATGGAATGGACGAAGAGGTGCTTTGGAATAAGTCGTCTGGACTTTTTCTTGTGGGGTCATCTAAAGAGTAGGATTTATGCAAAAGAACCAGTCTCTGGAAGAATTACGTCGACGCATTATTGAAGAATGCCGTCAAATTACGCCACAGATCCTCCAAAATGTAAGAGAACGTTTCGAGCGGAATTTGTATTTTTGTATGGAATTTTGTGGCGCGCAATTTGAGCATTTGTTAAACTAATACAAATCTTTCTGACTTTGAATTGTGTTTTTTTCCTTAACTGCAGTTTTTGTAAGCAGTTTATTTGAACGCATAATCAAATCAAAAAGTGATTAAATAATCCCTACAACCAATCGATAAATTCACTTAAAACTATAGGGGTTGTGGTCCCAGCGCGAAGGAGGTAAGTGATTTGGCTACAAATTTCCTTATAAAAAGTGTCCTCACAAAGTTGATGTGTCCGAGCGTTTTTTGAAAATTAATCTTTAACTATCCGAAAATCCCTCTGTTTCGATTTTAATGGCTCACCTTGTATATATCTACGTATCCTCGAGATTTCAAATTTAGAGTAGTTTTAGAACTTTCGAATTTTAGCTAATTATTTTAAAGGTTCTTTGTTTTCAAATTAATGTTAAAGAATAGAAATATCGACGGAAGCCGTTTTAAAATTAAAACAACTTGACGCCATATATCCCGCATTTCATTCAATTGACACATTTGATTGATTTTGAGTAGTTTGAACTAGCCACAATTTTTCATCCTCGCCATATCAATCATTTCCTTATCCTCATAATATTTCATCATCTTCAATAAATTTCTCCTTCTGTTTCTCTATCTCCAGGCTTCACCAACTCATTATCTTCCAATCTTTTTCTTTTACAATCATCTTCAATAAATTGCTTCTTCTAATTTCTTCACAGATTGTACTTTCAATATCAATATAATTAAGAGAGCAAAAATTAATAATTTATTATCAACAGTACGATTTTAATTGTTACATACAAACTTTAAAATAATAATACAAGAATTTCAGTTCAAGTATACAATGTTATCTGTAGAAAACGATAGAACGTTGTTGTAATGGAGTATGTCGCAGTGATACGCGCAGTAAATCATTTTCAGAGAGTTTATCTTCCAATCTTTTTCTTTTACAATCATCTTCAATAAATTGCTTCTTCTAATTTCTTCACAGATTGTACTTTCTTCACGTTTTCTTTAACTTCAAATTCCTTTGAAGTGTGGTAAAAAAACTCTATTCGTATTTTCCGCTTTCTCTTACTCATTTGTATCCTTTTCTAAATCTTTTTCTAAGTCTTGTTTATTTTCTGCCATAAATCTTCCTTTACGCCTTCTTTTGTATCTTCTTTTACAGCTTCCTTGATACCTTTTAAGCTCTGAATACCTTTCTCTATATCTTCCTCAGTTTCTTCTTCTTACTATTTCATTTCATCTAGTATTTTTTTCTTTATATTCTTCTTACTTATTTTCGCTGCTTTTTCTTTTCTCTAATCAACATAATAACTCCAATAAATGCGTCCTCAATTGGAGACCCATTACAATATAATTTCAGTGTTATAGCTAATATTTGTTTTAAATGGCTTTCCATTGCAGGAAACTTATTTAAATGCAATTTAAATAAATTTTGGAGTAACGTAAATATACTTGAAATATTTTCATGTGTTTTGATGTTTTTCTCAAATATCTTTCGAAATTTTAATTCCCATAACATGCCAATACACCTTTTTATAGTTGAAATTTTTTGGTGCGCATGCGTCAATTATTTACGCCATATTTTCGGGCACTTTTTGATGTACCTATAACAGTGAAAATAATGTTTTTGTACTGATATATGTGAAAAAGGAATTTTTTCCACGGCTTACCCTACATGAAAGTGACATTTTTTCATTCTAGAGATGAAAATATTTTCACATCTAGAGACGAAAATGAGCATTTTAAATTTATGATTTTCTCGATTAAAACACTAAACTAACCAAATTTCCATGGACTTTCTTATTAATTACATCAATTTCAATGAAATATTTTATGTACAAACGTAAAAGGAGCCTGAAACTATTTAAAAAACCAAAATAAGATTAGGACATTTGACTTGAAAATTATCACCTTCAATGAGAATGCAATATGTTACCATGGAAACGACCAAACCAAAAATTAAATTTGTATTGACAGTTCGATTCGAATTGGATTTATTAAAGTCGAATTATGGATTCTACAACCGAAATCAGTAGAAAAAATTGCATTTACTACTCGAGATGAAAGTGTTTTTTTTTTGGTTCGGTGTGATAGCTAACTCGCTGGCGCTCGTGAGCAAACTCCCACCTAACCAAAAAAACGCCTAAAATATACAATTTCAATATCAATATAATTAAGAGAGCAAAAATTAATAATTTATTATCAACAGTACGATTTTAATTGTTACATACAAACTTTAAAATAATAATACAAGAATTTCAGTTCAAGTATACAATGTTATCTGTAGAAAACGATAGAACGTTGTTGTAATGGAGTATGTCGCAGTGATACGCGCAGTAAATCATTTTCAGAGAGTTTATATTATTTTATTAGTTTCCCAAAGCCTTGTTTCGAATTTCGTCGAAAACTTAATAAAGTCAACGACGCAAAAACTTGGAAAAAGTGGTCCAACGACAGATCATCTTGATTCTATTAGTTGGGTAAAAAAATAAGTTATGTAAGAAAAGAACTGATTCAAATTGTACTTGTACAAACAGATACTTTTTGTGCATCAAGCTTCAACCACTTTCCTTTATCAAGAACTGTATCTACTGAAGCTCTGTTACGTAGAGCGCTTTGTACTCTACAAGAATTAATATGCACCTACAACTGCTAGAGTTTTTGTATATTTTTTTTTCATATGAAATCATCTTTTGCTATATCTTTTCATTTATCAATATTCTGAATGATTAAATGACCAAAAAAATTGTGCAAGATTAAATAAAAATAATTTATATTGACAATTATTAATTTTAAAATATTAAATTTCAAATTAATAGTATAAAACCTTATTCAATATTATTGTCAAAAAACCTAACCTATCAAAAAGTTCTGCTTTATTTCCGCCTTGAGGACGACCATGGCACATTAACCACCGCCGTAACTGAATACACTTGTGTGCTTCAACTGTAAGATGCACTAATGAAGCTCCATCAATTATTTTTTCTTGTAATTGCACTCGTAATAAAGGCGACGATCTTTGTTGCCCTGCCATATTAACAAAATGTGCCCGAAACTTTCATATTCCCGCCTGTTAAACATGGTGGACGCGCATGCGCTTAACTAACTGTAAAATAGGTCTATTCATTTAGCATCAAATTAAATTTGGATCTTGCAAAAGCATATTTTTCATCCTCAATTACCATTTTCAAAATAATATTTCATAAGTCCTTCGCCTATTAAATAATTTTCTATTCCAAATATCCATTTTAAAGTTGAATAATCGAATCTCTTTTTCAATTTTCTTATTGCCGGTAAACGATGCATTTTTGCCAAATTTCGATTGAATGTACCTCTGCTTGGCAGATTCCCATGGATTTAAAGTATTTGGTACGAGGTCTAAACACTCCTGCAAGAGTACCTTCTTACATTTCTTGCCAGTTATATTCCACTTAATAGCACTTTGCTTTCCGGCCAGGGAATTCTGGCAGCGAGGCTGTTCTGGTTTCTGCTCCCGATTATTTTATTATTTTACCTCTGCCTACTCCTTCTTGCCCTCCTTGCTGAACCTTAGAATCGGCGATCTGGCGCTCCTCTCCACGACAAGGTGCAACAGAGTCAGACTCAGCAGTATTTAAGTCTTAGTTTCAATAAAATTCAATAAATAGTTTAATCTTGACGATATTAGAGTCAGACCCAGCAGCAGTATTTAAGTCTAACTTGACGACTTAGTTTCAAAAGAATCCAATAAATAGTTTAATTTTGGACGATATTACAAATTTATATTCAATTTTAACAAACTGGGAATTTTCAAATAAAACTGTGAATAGTCTGAACTAGATAGAATTTTTTAAATTTGCTGAATTATTTTCTATATATTATGTATTAATTAGATTTCATTTCAATTAATTCCAGTTGTCAGTTTGCCTGGACGATCGTATAAATTTAACTCTAATTTGTATTAAAAATGAGTTTCTTTCAAACATAGATTTTTACTTTTTGAACTATCTAGGACAGGCCGAGGGCCACATGCAGCCCGCGTTTACTTTTTATGCGGCCCGCGAAGCATTTTATAAACTACTTAAAAACAAAAATTGGTTTTGTGATTGTGTCCTACCAAAATATAACCCACAATGAATTAATTCGTATTCTATCATAAACAAACCTACAAAAAATCCCGAAAGCATACCTATGACATGCGTATTGTGTTTACCAGGCCTAAGGTTTACTTTATTATCTATCTGCCACTATTTTATAGACACTGTAGATTTACGGGTGTTCTCTGAAAATACTTCGTTTGAAAAGCAGTAGGTATATATTGTGCAGTATGAGAAAACCTAATATGTAACATTGTTGTGTCTAGGTGAGCATATAGGCAACGGCATACAATTAACTATTAAATTTTAATTAATTATTAAAATACAAATTATTTTAATGCAGCCCACGAGAAAATTTTCATACGTGATACGGCGCGATAACCAAAAGAATTGCCCATCCCTAATCTCCTTAAATTAGGTTAATCCTTTTTGGTGTAAATATTGAGTATTAACTAGTCTTAGTTTCAATTGAATGTATTTGTGTTAATATTGATTTTTTTTTGATAATATATTTAATTTGATTGGTCTAGAATAGCAATATCCAGTGGTTATCTGGAGTGGGCTGGCGTGGGCTGGCGTGGGCTCGCGCGAACCCATTGTTAATATTTGTATAAATTGGCGAGCCCATTGTTATTTTTTTTATAAAGTTGCGAGCCCATTGTTAGTTTTTTGAAAATTAGCTTTTCGCAGTTTCCACTATGCCAATCTATGATAAAAATATAGACCAAGCTTTGTTATCGTTTTTATTTAAGAATTTATATTTTTTGTTTATACTTTCATATAAACTAACAATAATTTATCATCTTTTCTCATAAAAAAACATAACTCAACTTATAAAAGATGAAATGCAGCCTGAATACATAAATATATTTAAACTGTTCGTAGCTCTATAGCAGGGATTCTCAAAGTTTTTCCTGGGCGGGCCAATTTGGTATTTCTCAAATTTCTGGAGGACCAAAAACTTATTACCTTGTAATTTCAAATTCAAGTCATTCATTACGTTCACGCCAATTACGTCTACTAGAAATGTCAAGTCGCATAACCAGTTAATATTTTGCAATGAGCCAACGATTTTTTCCAATTAAAAACTTTGTAATTTCTTTTCGTAAACCAAAAAACCCTTTATATGTTTGTCCTCTTCAAAGCGATCAAACTTTTGAAAAATATATAACGTCTCCAAATGGAGACTCAGATTCTTCTTAGAGAGTTTTAAATTGGCGGTGATTGACAGCATGTTTTTTGATAAAATTAACAGTATTAATAACATCATTCATAACAAAATTCATTTTTAGCACTTGAGCTATAGGATTTTCCTGGTGAATATTACAATGATAATGATGTAATTTATCTGACAATACCGATAAATTACATCATCATTACATCATCTTTCAACTTGTTTTTTAAAAAATGTATTAACCCTTATTTGTGGCACATCTTAGATGGAGCATCGTCTCTAGTTACTCCTACCAAATTGTTCCAATTAATATTGTTCGAATCAAAAGCATGTTCCACCGCGGAAAATATATCACATCCCCTTGTACGGAATTTTTAAGCTTCCCATTGACAATAAAATCATAAAATTTCAGTAACTCCACGAATAAATATTATGAGTTATGCCGAATCGCATATATCGGTACTTTGGTCCAAAGCAATGGAAAAAGCAGTATATGATTTTGAAATTTCTTGTAACTGTTGTAAAACATCCTCATCAGTATCTTCTATTTTACGGCAAGTGCTCATTTTTGAGCAACAAATATCATTGAATAGATTTTTTTCTAGGCACACCATGTCAAAAACTTTTAACATACAATTTTAAAAAATATCTCCTTCTAAAAATGGTTTACTATGTTTGGCAATTTCTTGTGCAATAACATAGCAAGCTAAAACGGAGGAATCATTTTATTTAACCAGATTTTTCAACATCAATTTCTGCCCACCGAAGGACTTTCTTAGTTCGTAGTGTCGTTCTGTATCTGTGAGAAACACTTTATTACCGTTATGAAAAATCGCACCCACATTTTATTGTATTTTATTCGTAATATTTTATTATCTATTTTACCGTTTATTTATTTTTTTATTAAAAATTTAAATCATGGCATCCGCAACGCGGCCTTAATTTGTGAATGTGGCCCATTCACAAGGTTCGCGGGCCGCATTGGGAATCACTGCTCTATAGTATTAAATTAAGTCTTATTAAGACTACCAAACAAATCCTATGTTGAAACAACTACTTCCCTTGGTAGTACCACGCAGGATATTGAATTGTACAACAGACATTTGTATGTTATTACTAGCCCCAGTACACTTTCGTCTCACTAGACGAGAACCAGATAAATAACTTTTTTTTTAAATGATTTCTTTCTATTCAGATTAAACGAATGAAACTGGTGCGAAATTTGGTCACAACAGCTTGAATAGGCAGTTCGGTGGGTCTATTATGACGATCATAAAATGGACGGCTATTCACTTAAACAGATGGCTTCATTCACTTAATCTAAACGATCAAAGAAACGATCTTAAAACAATGTTCACGTGGCATTAGAAATAAGAAAAAAAAATATTTGCAAAAATAATAACAAAAAATGCCAAAATTTGGTTCATAATTGACGAATTATCGAGATTGGCAAAAACAATTTATGGGCTCAGTGGAAAAACCACGGAAGTCCATTTTTGTCAATATTAAACTGCTGCTGCCATATGTTGGTATTAAAAGTGTACTTTACGTTCCACTGTATAAGATTGCGGAAAAACACGTTACTCCCTATAAAACTGACAGGTTATAAGTTTTGACTACCGTGGTTTTTTCTTACAAAAAAGGTGTTTCGAGACGTTATAGACTTTTTTTTAGTTAAGTAAATATTTCTAAGACATACAATTTTACATACCAGTAAACAATAATATTTAGAAGCGGTTTGCTTTTTTAAAACTGGAATAAAACATGAATATTGGTTACGCGACTTTAAACTTTAAATGTCGTTTTTCTCAAAACGAATCTAGGTGGACATGTGTAGTTTTTCCTCTGTACCCTTCAATTGTTTTAGTTTTGTATCTACGTATTGAACTTTCCCAACCTTGCTTGATATTTGTTGATCTCATTGAACTAGAAAATGCAACTACTGTATATATAACTGTTTGATTAAAACTTTAAATAAGCACGGTATTTCTGACAAATTCTTGAAAGAAAATCTTATTGCATTTTACTCTGATAGGGCTAGTGTAATGTTGGGTAAGAAAACTGGAGTTTCAACAAGGCTTGCTCAACAATTTCCAAATATTATAATTTGGCATTGCTTAGCCCACCGGCTTCAATTAGCATTTTCAGATTCAATAAAAATATAGGGCAAATGAATCATTTTTAAATATTTCGTGATAAATCTCCAAAATATCAGCGATATTTAAAAACATGTGCTGCTGAAATAGACGTGGAAATTATAAAAATCAGTCGCGTGTTCGGAGCTAGATGGGCAGCTTGTAGCGTATGCACTTCGCGGTTTGGAAAAATTATCCCGCTTTATGCAAACATTATGAATCTAACGACAAAACCCCTGGATTTTTAAATCAATTTGGAATTTCTTAAAGATTTAGCTTTAATAATCGACGTCTTACAAGAATTTGCTTACCTTTCAGAAGCCTTACAAAGTAAAATTAATATTTAAAATTTATATTACAAAGCAAATTCTTTAGTTGTCGGTATATTAACGCTATTAATTATTTGAAGGTTCCTGCTGGTTGCTATAAAGCTAAAATCGAGGATATCCTTAAGTCTAAGGCGTTAAGGGTTAAATGGTTAAAAAATTTGCTCCCCTCCCTCAGGTGGCGGTCATCGGCAGCGAGCCCATTGTTAACATTTTCCCAGCACACCACTGGCAATATCGTAGCAAATTTATAGAATTTAATTTTAAATAATTAATAATAATTAAAATTAGTTTCATTTAAATATAATTATGAGTTTGGCTTTGGTCATTTTGCAAATTTCAGTTGAATTTTGAATCAAAACGGGACTTGATAATGATATTTTGTAAATTTTTAGAATGATTGTCTAAATGTTGAGAATTAATTAAGTTTGGTAAATATTTAAATGGGTCATTTTTAACCGTTTGGGTTTTGAAAATTGAAAAAACAGAAAATTTGCAAAAGTGAATGAAACATTTATTTGGGCCGATAAATGAATGCCTGCCCACTTTTTCAAGATTATTTCATGTAAATGTTGCCCGCGGCTACGCCGTAGATGGTCCATCCGTAAGCTCCTATTTTGGCATACTTTTTCCAATATTTTGGCCGGAATCTTACCAGTGGCAGCTGTAATATTGTCTTCCAGGGCTGGAATTATGGCTGGCTTGTTCTTGTACACGAGAGACATATCCCACAAAAATAGTTTAATATTGCGGTCAAATCGCATGATCTTAGCGGTCAAGGACTGTTCCAAAACGTGAGCTGAATTGCTTGAGCTGCCGCTTGATAACTGGGTGCCTAAAGAGCACACCTCTCCACAAAGTCTTCCCAAACGCAGGCATCACCTCCAAATATTCGACGAACAATTAATGCAGACTCAGAAAGAACCAAACTCGAAACTGACAGTCGACATATCCTACATGGCAAGAATACACACAGATCAAGATTAAAATCAAGAAAGAGTTTTATGAAATACACAAATACCTTAACGAACTCCCCCCAACCAGCCCGAATGGATACCTGGAAACTAACCGTAGGCCATATTGAAGATGACCAGATTTCACCAGCAGAACACCTTCCTGCTGGATATAACCTCGATGGCCTGCTTGGAGAACACTCAATAAACTGAGAACGGGAGTAGGAAAATCAAAAGACAATCTAAAAAAGTGGGGCGTAATACAAAAAGATACAAAATGCGACTGCGGAGACGAACATACCATGAGCCACCTATTGATCTGACCAAACTGCCCTACAACATGCACTGCTTCGGATCTCCTAACAGTGACAAAAAATGCAATCAATGTGGTGAAACATTGGGAAGGGAAAATTTAATAATGAGTAACTAATCAAATATCACCTTACTTATATAATAGTAAGAATAGCCAATTCATCTGTGATATATATATTTTACTTTTATTTTACTTTATTTGATTTTATACTGACTCATGTTCTATTTATATTTATGCTTATTTAATTTTAGACTCATGTTTATATTTATATGTGGTTGTTTGACACGAATATTATAAAAATCGATTATCTAGTAGGTGGTGATTTACCAAAACGTGTTCGAAAATGTCGTTGGACAACAGTTACGGAGGCTAATCGTTTTGGCAAATTCAAGCACTCAATATGCTTTCTCAATAGAGTTTGCTGCCATACTAGCTATTGCGCTTGCACAGTACTACCAACTGTACCATCGAAACTTCTACAGTTCCTCAATCTGACAGCGCAAAATGCATGTCAATATCACAAATAACTTTTGTTTTATACAATACCAAAGGTGTCTAGTTCTTTTATAGTAATCCTGTATTTTGAATCTTTCCTTTGTTTAATATTTGGACTGAAATGCGATATAAAGCGAAAGATTATAAACAAAAATTTGCACGACGAGATTAAGTTAAGCTTATTATATAATTAAAAGTGTGCTCCACACAACACGCAATTCATTACACATTCCATAATCCACTTATAATGAACTTAATATCAAATAGACCATTCTCTTCCTTTATAATTTCTGATTTTGTTGACGATATATTTCGTAAAAAGACGTTTTTTTCTTGTATTATCTCGTCAAGAGAAACGAGCAAAATTTTGCGACACAGCAATTAAATTTCCCCTGCGGCCGAACAAACCATTCACTAACGACTCAAGGACTAAACGATTTATATAGATTCGGAATTGATGAGGACTAGAGGAACAATGCGTTGATAAATTGCTCTAAATCATAATATGTTTTATTGTTCTACACTTTTTCAGACAACACTAGACAGACAAGACTGGACAAACAATACTAGGCAGCCAAAGGTAGATAGACAAGACTGGCCAACAATACTTGGCAGCCAAAACTAGACAGACAAGACTAGACCTATCTTTTGTACGCATTTGTAATCAATGTTACATGTACAGTTTAGACAAGATAGACAAGATTAGAGTTATCTATTGTAAGCATTTATAATCAATGTTGTTACATCTACAGTTTAATTTATAATTGGGCCGTACATTAGTGTAAGGCTGTTACTTAAAAAATAATTAATCAATCAACTTATTCGAAAAAAAATATTCGACAAAATATTCCGGACGTTATATTGCAATTTTATTGTAATTTTATGATTTTATATTTTTTACATTTATTTATTGTGCAAGAGGCAAGAAAAAGTGAATAGGACTTTATTATTTCTTTATACTACCAATAAAAGTGTCGCCGGATGAAAGCTCCTCCTTATTAATAGACTTACGCAAATTCATTTTTTCCCTGCAGAAATATTTTAATATTTCCATCAAAGACGAGTGATTTATATTTCTCTGCTGATGTGAATTTTAATCTACATTCAGAGATTTCGCAGAGGAAAAAAGAGGAATTTCAATTAACCAAACTTTATATTCGAAATAAACACTTTTTTTTTAATTATCTAGTTTAAATATTCCCGTTATAAATAACATAGATTGTTATGATATTTACGGCGTGGATATCATCTACAAGCACACCTATATTATGTGGAATTAATTATAAAGGAATATGTACAAATACAACAAGCTCGCTATGTACAATTTAATCGAAATAAGTAAAGTTAGTCAAAGTCCGTCAAGTTAGTAGAAGCATTGAAACAATCGTTAGTCTGAACAAAAGTTAAGCCATAAGTTATGTACTACCAATAAGCATATTTGTTCGATTCCGTGTCCCTTCGAAACGATCACCGAAAAAACAACAAACAATTTGAATACTGGCAATAAGATCTTTTGAGAAAGGATAAAAAGAAGTAATTGATTTTTGTATAGCAAGTATGCAGGGTAATATATTATAGGATAATAATATAATCTAAGTTAGAGCCATAAGTCACCAAGCCATAAGTCTCCTGTTAGAATCTGAAAACGCCAATATTGAAAAATAAGCCAACGTTCTCCTGTGCATGCATGGCTCTGGCAAAGTCATCACAGTAAAATTCGCCTCGAAAAAAGCCCCCTAAGCACTAGCCATCTACGTTAAAAACTGTAAGAACTCCCTACACTTATGTAAGATCACGACACCAAAATACAAGTGTAGGCATGGGAAGTTAGGCCAAACCCCAGGCCAATTTAGGACTGTAGTGCCAAAGGAAGAAGAAAGCCAACAAATCTGGAGCGCGAGGCGTCCACAACTGATCGTCAGGCTGGGGCATCAGACGACCAGGAAAGAACTCTCATAACACTCCCACAAATATGTTACATATGATACATGAGGCCTTGCACCATAAATCTTGTTTATTCGTCCTGCCATGCAATTGAATATGTACTTTGTCACTCATAATTATTTTATTGACAAAATTATCCCCTCTGCCTAAAATCCATCGACTGAATTCTAAACGTAAGTTTTGGTCTATTGTAAGAAGTTTTTGGTCTTTTTGCCACTTGTGACGCCGAAAGAGTAAAATTTCTTTTCTTGGAATTGGTAAATTGTTCTTACCGACTCATGTAAAATTCCTATTTGCCGCGATATTGATTAGAATTTTCTTCGTTTCTGTTCGTAACTTGCGAAGTATTCATATCTGTTCCAGCAGTTTTTTTCCTCTCTACAAGTTTAGTATCTTTAAGAGAACCTGTTCGACTACATTTTTTTACCCATCTTGCGATTGTCCTGCAATTTAGCGGCGCTGGAAAATTAAACAGCCGAAACGACCTCCGAGTTTGAATAATGGAGTTCATTCTAATAAAATACTCCACACAATTTATACTTTGTTTAATCGCACACCGCTCAAAAAAAAGTATATATTAAAGGGTCACTGAATATTAGACAGTTCAAATTATGGTAAATACGTCATCACTTCTTTTTGTCTTTATTAAGTAAAAACAGACAAGTTAAATTGTCACCCTTTAGTATATCTCTAGTATAATAATGTAATACAATATCTATAATTTAATAATATAACATAGTATAGTATATGGTTTATGTATATGTATTACAACTATAAATGAATTCTTTAAAATATTTTTGAATTTTAAATACTGTTGTTACTTGTAAATATAGTCTGCAATATTGCTTCAAAAGCATTTCTGTCTTCATTACTTTTAAATGTACATTTACAAAACACAATATGCATGTCTAATGTCTTTTTATTTCAATTAAGTTGATATTAAAGAGATATTACATGTTGTGGATGTTTGCGCTTTTGCTTTACACATTTTTTGTACATTCATTTAAGCTCAGACGCTCTCAGTTTTAATTATTCGCTGATGGCGAGAAAAACAAAAAATGCAGCAAAAATCCTTCATATTTACAAAGAATATAGAAAACAGCTCGCTGATTTGAAAAATGAGATCTAAAAAATATATAAAATGAAGAAGATTAGGTAGACGATACTAGACGGAAAAGGCTTAACAGATAAGACTAGACAGTCAAGGCTAGACGGACTGGGTCAGACGGACAATGCCAGACGGACAAGACCAGTCAGTCAAGATGGTCAAAACTAGACGGATAGGATTAGAGGGACGAGACCGAACGGACAAGACTAGACGAACAATACTATTCGGACCATTTTAGACGTACAAGACTAAACAGACAAGTCCAGACGAACAAGACTAGACGGACTAGACTAGACGGACAAGACTAGACGGAGAAGACTAGACGAACAAGGCTAGACGGACAGGATTAGACGGTCTAGACCAAATGGGCAAGGCTAGATGGACGGGACTAGACAGACAAGATTAGACGAAAGAGACTAGTCGGACCAGTTTAGACGTACAAGACTAAACAGACAAGTCCAGGCGGCAAGACTAGACAGATACTATTAGAACGACAGGGCTTTTTTTCGAAGGCGTAACTGGTAGCTGAGAGCTCAACAGATTTGCCCAGATGTGGTCCCTAAGAATGCATATAATTTCTCCGGAACCGCTGTTGTGATAGTTGTAGTAAAGAGTAGGACTTTCTGGTAATTCTTTCTTCTGAGCTTCAGTCTATAGATGTTTTTCTTAGGGATATAATGTACTTGACTAGCCTGTATATCCTATCTCAATTTTCTTTATTTTCCATTATATATCGCATTACCTTTCCTTGTTTGAACTGCATCTCCATATAGGCTGATTGATACTCTCTTTCTGCTTCCTATCTTCAGTAGTCGAATATTGTATGGCTTACAGAGTCTATTTCGCAACAGTATTCGTACATGTCATCTGGGGCGGCACGTATTTGGTGCAGATAGTCGCGGAAACAACCATGCCCTGTGAGGAATTAGGTCAGATAGAAGTTGGTAGCTTCGTGCTTTCTGTTCAGCCATGTGGTGATGTCTGGAATAATCAATTTCGTCATTGGTCCTTTTACTTTCCAATTCCGTCAGTATCTTCCTTTAGCTGCTATTCTGGATTGCTTGTTGCAGCCAGCCTCGTCCAATTCCAACCCTTCCTTAACTATAAGCTCCATAGGGGCGGTACCAGCGATTTCTTGTGCTGGTTCCGTCGATACGGTTTTGTATGCACTACAGACCAATTGCTAGTTTCCTTTGTATTGTCACTGCTTTGTTGACATTTTTTGCAACAACCCTGCTTTTAGCCCGCACGGGGCATATAGCAGCATATAGCATGGTAGATTGGATAACCGTGCTAAGGAGATTATATTGCAGCTTTCCGCCAGCCCTACATTGTGCATACTACATTGTGCATAATTTTTTCCAACCGTGTCGTTTCCTTCAGGTAACGGATGTATAAGGGAGGTATGTAATTTAGATCTTTGGAGGAGGACAACACTAGACAGACGCCAGGTACGCCAGATGCAGGTATGCCAAAAACCGTAATGGAGGCATATGCAAGACCAATAGAAGTGTCTAAGCAAGACATAGCAGTATGGGCAGTGGTGTATCTGAAACATACAATCTTCTGAAAAAATTGCTATCTATCGACCTACTACCAAAAACTGGCTAACAGTATAAAAGGCAATAGAGTTTACCTTTGCAAATACAGACACGGAGATCAGGATATAAACGTATTCCCAGCGCTACGAAAGCCATGGAGTCAATAACTGAAAAGAAGCACAATCAATAGGCAGAAGTTATACATAAGCGCATGAACAAAAAAACAGAAGGGATTCACAGGAAAAAACATACAGAGGCAATAATCATTAAAGAGGAAGCACGCGCATATGCCGACCTGCTCAGAATGGCCAGAAATGAAGCTGACGTAGAAACAAGTAGTCATCAGAAATACGAAAAAGTCAAAAACAGGAGACCTCCTATTAGAGGTGAAAGGTGGCCAAGCTCGGGAATTGCGAGACAAAATAGCACAAAAGTGCCCAACAACCGACGTCCATCTTCAGGCAGCAAATCCAATACTTCACGTCAAAGATCTAGATGCTGAGACCACAGTAGACGAAATAGAGAAAGCGATAAAGAGACATCTTGGAGAACAAGGCATTAACGTGGAGGTAAGAAATTTGAGACCATGCTACGGTGAAAACCAAATAGCAACAGTGGCTCCCCCAAAAGCCCAAGCCCTGAAGCTACTCCAGCAGAAAAGATTTCGAATCGGATTAGTAGAATGCAGAGTAAGGAAGAGAATGAACATCACCAAATGTCATAGATGCTGGCAAACTGGGCATATCGCAAAAGAATGCAAGGGACCAGATAGACAAAATCTGTGCCTAAGATGCGGAAAAGATGGCCATATTGCCAAGGAATGCAAAAATGAAAGGAAAGAAATCTGTCCCATTTGCGAAATTAAAGGACATCGAGCAAACTCTGGAATGTGTCCCGCATTCCAAAAGGCACTGACGGAGGCGAGGCGCAAACAAGTCATATCGCAGAGCTCAGAATACTCCAATTAAAAGCGATGAGATGTCGGGAGGCACATGACCTTAAAGCCACAACACATGAACTGACAATAGATATCGGATTATGTTAAGCGAACCCAACAAAATTCGGACGCAGGAAGGATGGTACACGGATGACAAAAAAGATGCTGCAATAAAAACGATGAACAAAAGTACGTTGGTACTAGGCAGTGGATGTGGGCTTGGATTCGTATGGATTGAGTTACATCAGTATGTAATTTTTAGCTGTTATCTATCACCAAATGATAGCCTACAAAATCTTAAAAAAACACTGGCCGAGCTCTGCTACGAAATAAGAGGACAAAAACAAAACAGTCTTAATTGGAGGAAACTTTAATGCAAAATCTCCAT
The DNA here is from genome assembly GCA_944588485.1 of Phosphuga atrata. Lineage (NCBI taxonomy): Eukaryota > Metazoa > Arthropoda > Insecta > Coleoptera > Silphidae > Phosphuga > Phosphuga atrata. The sequence continues at coordinate 27,809,635 of OX155901.1, read as the reverse complement.
ATTGGGGATGTCCATTAATGGACAACCGTGGTGATATCGTCATGGACTAGGTGGCCGAACTAGATCTACATGTATGCAGATCCCATTCTATTCTAGACATCACCCTCACTACGGGAGAACTTGCAAGGAAAATTAGAAAGTGGGGAGTCTTGGACCGTGAATCACTAAGCGACCACAAATACATCTAAATCGTCCTAGTAGACGAACTTTTCCTCATTCAGGAAGAACCGAAATGGGACCAAGCGATAGTAAACAAGATTAGTGATTTTTTTCCATGGAAGAACTTATAAGGGCCAGTACGCGCATTAGAAGTGGCAAATCCCCTGGTCCAGATGCACTGCCACCAGAAGTCATCAAAATAGTTGTCAAAAGATGCCCTGAATATATTCTAAATGTCATGAACAAAATTTTGGCGGATGGAAACTTTCCGAACATCTGGAAGAGAGCGAGGCTTGAACAGTTAATGCTACACAGGATAAAGAATAATATAAGAATAATAAAAAACCTATCAGAAAAACGACATGGATTCAGGGAGGACAGGTCAACAGTGGACGTTATTATGCGAATCCTAGATGTGGTAGAGAGAGCCTCAGCTGGTACAAGGACAACAAAAAATATTAGTGTGCTAATTACTTTAGACGTTAAGAATGCTTTCAATACAGCAGCATGGGAAGATATTATGAATGAGGTTAGTGAGAGAGGCTTCCCCCATACCTGCCGAGACTACTGCGCAGTTATCTACATGAAAGTAAGATCATGTAGATTGTAGATAAGGTGGTGATGCAGTACAAGTCGTCACCAAATCTACAATCATAATCGTAAGTAAGTTCATAATCGAAGCAGACGGTGAAGTCGTGGAGTGCGTAGTGCACAGTGGTGTTCCACAGGGTTCAGTAATGGGTACTACACAGTGGAACATCCTGTACGATGGAGTACTTAGGCTAAAGTTACCAGAAGATGTTGAGATAATAGGCTTTGCTGATGATCTAGCGCTGCTAGTAGCAGCAAAAGACGAGGAGAGAGTAATGGAACATGCAAATAGGGCGATTGGACATATTAATAAATGGATGGAAAAAAAGCGCTTAAGGCTGGCCCCTGAAAAAACGGAAGCTGTTCTACTGACCGAAATGAGGCATATAGGGCCGATAGTATTTAAGCTCAGAGAAGTAACTATAACGCCCAAGGGGGCAGTTAAATATCTTGGTGTGATTATTGATACGAAGCTATGTTTTACACCACATATCATGCGATCAGCGACCAAAGCCCTCAAGGTAACAGCAGCACTGGAAAAGATGATGTCCAATGTCGGCGGACCTAAAAGAAGCAAGAGAAAGATTCTATGCTCGGTCGTCTCAAAACAAAACAGTCTCAACGGATGCAGTGTTCGTGTTAGCAGGATGTCCGTAGAAGTCACCCGTAGAATGATACAAGAAAGAAAAGAACTGTACAAAAAGCGGAATAGCAGGCAGGAGAGAGAACTTAGCAAAATTGCCAAACCACATCTTTTCCAGGAGTGGCAAAACCACTGGACATGCTGTACAAACGGACAGTGGACAAAATTACTAATCGCTCATGTGGGAATGTGGGTAGAACGAGAATATGGGGAGATGAACTACTATCTCACCCAAGCGTTCAGCGGGCATGGATGCTTCAGAGAGTACCTGCACAATATCGACAGGGCCTTTGACAATTTGTGTGTCTACTGTGGACAAACGGACAGTGCAGCGCACACGGTCTTCAAATGTGATAGATGGATTCCGGAGAGGGACGACTGGACAACGAAGACAAAATCAGAACTGGGAGTAGAGACACTGTTGGAGGTCATGTTAAAGTCCGAAGACAACTGGAGAGCAACGGATGATATGATAAGATGCATTATGAGCATGAAAGAGACAGACGAACGTGCCGGACAGAAAGCCAGGAACTAACCTAACTAAGAAAATGCCTGAACCTCTAATCACATGATGTGAATGGGAGATGTAAGGCAACAAATGCGTGACATAACAAAGACAACGGCATCCTGACGACATGCGAAAAGCGGTACCGGGATGTTCGTGAATTCCAAGAGGGCCACTTGACAAGTTAACGCTAGTGCTTGCTACGTCCCCATAAAAAAAGACAGACAAAGCAAAGCTAGACAGATAATATATGACTAGACAGACAAGACTAGAGAGATAAAACTAGACAAATAAGACAAAGCAAACAAGATTATACAAACAATACTAGACAGACAAGACTAGATAGGAAGATTAGGCAAAGAAGGCTAGACAGAGAAGACAAGATAAACAAGAGTAGACAACAAGACTTGACAGACAAGGCTAGAGAGACTAGACTAGACGGACAATACTATAAAGATTAGACTAGACAGACAAGACTAGATGGATTAAATTTATAACATTATATTTTTATACGGTTGGATAAGAATAAAGATTCGAAATCTCAATCCGTACGGTATCACAGGCAAAGAAAGGAATGTTTCGAGATTGGAGGAATGCGGAGACCGAAAACTATGCCGTAAGAGTTCCAAGCGCCAGCTATTAAAATCATGTCATCAAAATTAAGAGCATTTTTAAACCGGTCAATTTGGCAACGTGCCAGAACACTATCGTTTACAATCCGGAATTGTCACAGAACCTGAAATATCATTAATTTCCCTTTAAATTATTCTAAATTTATAATCTAATTGATAATTAAATATTACAAAAATTAAAATGCAATACAAGTTGCAAAAATTGTTTACTTGTTTCAAGTGATTTGTTTTCCTAGATAGAAAATTGTCAATTTTAGAATAATGGAAAATTAAACCAATACAAAAATTAAGAATCTATTAAGTCTGTAAGAAAAAATTAAAAATGCAATTAAAATGCAATGAGGTTTCCATAAAGACAGAGTTGTGATTTTTTGTAAAAAATGACAATATTACGAAAATCGAGAATTAGTCAAGTGCGTTGAAATGGCACAAATGAAACGGATGCAACAGATTTGTCCAAATTATTATTTTTTTAATGTCTAAAAACTTTCAGTAAAATAATTTTTGTACTCGCGATACTTCGCGATGAATTTTCGCTGCGTTTCTTAGAATCGTTAACATCACTTTGCTAATAAAATATCACTTCCTAACAAATTATGCCCATTGCATGTGGTGCGGTTTTAGTAATTAGTCGAAATAATGCAGTGGACACTCCTCGGGAGTTTTGTGGTAAACGGCCTAAGGTTATGGGCGAATACGGTTGAACTAAATGAATAATATAAATTTAGGGAGTGAGGCGTCGAGTGCGACTGCTGTATGGAACGACCGCTTGTAAATCAGTAGTCTCATAATCCTAATTAGTTAAGTAAAATAATAGCTAGCACTGCGTATTAACACGCAGGGAAATACTCAGTAATACATGAAAGCGTAATATCTTTCTAGTCATGTCCCTCTAGTCTGGCATGGTCTGTCTAGTCTTCACTGTCTAGTTTGTCTGTGTAGTCTTGTCCGTCTAGTCTTCTATGTATAGTCTTGTGTGTCTAGTCTTGTCTGTCTAGTCTTGCCTGTCTAGTTTTGTCTATCTAGTCCTGTCTGCCTAGTCTTGTCTGTCTAGTCTTGTATGTCTAGTCTTGTCTGTCTAGTCTTGTCTGTCTACTCTTGTGCGTCTAGTCTTGTCTGTCAAGTCTTGTCTGTCTGTCTCCTCGGTGGTGTAGTTGACAACATGCCCGCCTTTTTATGCGAGAGACCCGGATTCGAATCCTGGTCGGGGAGACAACAACTAGGGCGGTATTCATTAACCGTCCGGGCTGCCCACTCTGATTGAATGTAAAATATGCGATACCAGGGTGGCGCATACTTAAAGCTAGGGTGGAATAGGGGGTTTAGTGAGAGCTTCCCCCACTTCCACCCACTTTTAAAAAGTCTTGTCTGTCTACTCTTGTTTGTCTAGTCTTGTGTGTCTAGTATTGTGTGTCTAGTCTTGTCTGTCTAGTCTTGTCTGTCTAGTCTTGTCTGTCTAGTCTTGTCTGTCTAGTCTTGTCTGTCTAGTCTTGCCTGTCTAGTCTTGTCTGTCTAGTCTTGTCTGTCTAGTCTTGTCTGTCTAGTCTTGTCTGTCTAGTCTTGTCTGTCTAGTCTTGTCTGTCTAGTCTTGTCTGTCTAGTCTTGTCTGTCTAGTCTTGTCTGTCTAGTCTTGTCTGTCTAGTCTTGTCTGTCTAGTCTTGTCTGTCTAGTCTTGTCTGTCTAGTCTTGTCTGTCTAGTCTTGTCTGTCTAGTCTTGTCTGTCTAGTCTTGTCTGTCTAGTCTTGTCTGTCTAGTCTTGTCTGTCTAGTCTTGTCTGCCTAATCTTGTCTGTCTAGTCTTGTCTGTCTAGTCTTGTCTGTCTAGTCTTGTCTGTCTAGTCTTGTCTGTCTAGTCTTGTCTGTCTAGTCTTGTCTGTCTAGTCTTGTCTGTCTAGTCTTGTCTGTCTAGTCTTGTCTGTCTAGTCTTGTCTGTCTAGTCTTGTCTGTCTAGTCTTGTCTGTCTAGTCTTGTCTGTCTAGTCTTGTCTGTCTAGTCTTGTCTGTCTAATCTTGTCTATCTAGTGTTGTCTGTCTAATCTTGTCTGTCTAGTGTTGTCTGTCTAGTCTTGTCTGTCTAGTCTTGTCTGTCTGGTCTTGTCTGTCTGGTTTTGTCTGTCTAGTCTTGTCTGTCTAGTCTTGTCTGTCTAGTCTTGTCTGTCTAGTCTTGTCTGTCTAGTCTTGTCTGTCTAGTCTTGTCTGTCTAGTCTTGTCTGTCTAGTCTTGTCTGTCTAGTCTTGTCTGTCTAGTCTTGTCTGTCTAGTCTTGTCTGTCTAGTCTTGTCTGTCTAGTCTTGTCTGTCTAGTCTTGTCTGTCTAGTCTTGTCTGTCTAGTCTTGTCTGTCTAGTCTTGTCTGTCTAGTCTTGTCTGTCTAGTCTTGTCTGTCTAGTCTTGTCTGTCTAGTCTTGTCTGTCTAGTCTTGTCTGTCTAGTCTTGTCTGTCTAGTCTTGTCTGTCTAGTCTTGTCTGTCTAGTCTTGTCTGTCTAGTCTTGTCTGTCTAGTCTTGTCTGTCTAGTCTTGTCTGTCTAGTCTTGTCTGTCTAGTCTTGTCTGTCTGTCTAGTCTTGTCTGTCTAGTCTTGTCTGTCTAGTCTTGTCTGTCTAGTCTTGTCTGTCTAGTCTTCTGTCTAGTCTTGTCTGTCTAGTCTTGTCTGTCTAGTCTTGTCTGTCTAGTCTTGTCTGTCTAGTCTTGTCTGTCTAGTCTTGTCTGTCTAGTCTTGTCTTCTAGTCTTGTCTGTCTAGTCTGTCTAGTCTTGTCTGTCTAGTCTTGTCTGTCTAGTCTTGTCTGTCTAGTCTTGTCTGTCTAGTCTTGTCTGTCTAGTCTTGTCTGTCTAGTCTTGTCTGTCTAGTCTTGTCTGTCTAGTCTTGTCTGTCTAGTCTTGTCTGTCTAGTCTTGTCTGTCTAGTCTTGTCTGTCTAGTCTTGTCTGTCTAGTCTTGTCTGTCTAGTCTTGTCTGTCTAGTCTTGTCTGTCTAGTCTTGTCTGTCTAGTCTTGTCTGTCTAGTCTTGTCTGTCTAGTCTTGTCTGTCTAGTCTTGTCTGTCTAGTCTTGTCTGTCTAGTCTTGTCTGTCTAGTCTTGTCTGTCTAGTCTTGTCTGTCTAGTCTTGTCTGTCTAGTCTTGTCTGTCTAGTCTTGTCTGTCTAGTCTTGTCTGTCTAGTCTTGTCTGTCTAGTCTTGTCTGTCTAGTCTTGTCTGTCTAGTCTTGTCTGTCTAGTCTTGTCTGTCTAGTCTTGTCTGTCTAGTCTTGTCTGTCTAGTCTTGTCTGTCTAGTCTTGTCTGTCTAGTCTTGTCTGTCTAGTCTTGTCTGTCTAGTCTTGTCTGTCTAGTCTTGTCTGTCTAGTCTTGTCTGTCTAGTCTTGTCTGTCTAGTCTTGTCTGTCTAGTCTTGTCTGTCTAGTCTTGTCTGTCTAGTCTTGTCTGTCTAGTCTTGTCTGTCTAGTCTTGTCTGTCTAGTCTTGTCTGTCTAGTCTTGTCTGTCTAGTCTTGTCTGTCTAGTCTTGTCTGTCTAGTCTTGTCTGTCTAGTCTTGTCTGTCTAGTCTTGTCTGTCTAGTCTTGTCTGTCTAGTGCTTGTCTGTCTATCTTGTCTGTCTAGTCTTGTCTGTCTAGTCTTGTCTGTCTAGTCTTGTCTGTCTAGTCTTGTCTGTCTTGTCTGTCTGTCTTTGTCTGTCTAGTCTTGTCTGTCTAGTCTTGTCTGTCTAGTCTTGTCTGTCTAGTCTTGTCTGTCTAGTCTTGTCTGTCTAGTCTTGTCTGTCTAGTCTTGTCTGTCTAGTCTTGTCTGTCTAGTCTTGTCTGTCTAGTCTTGTCTGTCTAGTCTTGTCTGTCTAGTCTTGTCTGTCTAGTCTTGTCTGTCTAGTCTTGTCTGTCTAGTCTTGTCTGTCTAGTCTTGTCTGTCTAGTCTTGTCTGTCTAGTCTTGTCTGTCTAGTCTTGTCTGTCTAGTCTTGTCTGTCTAGTCTTGTCTGTCTAGTCTTGTCTGTCTAGTCTTGTCTGTCTAGTCTTGTCTGTCTAGTCTTGTCTGTCTAGTCTTGTCTGTCTAGTCTTGTCTGTCTAGTCTTGTCTGTCTAGTCTTGTCTGTCTAGTCTTGTCTGTCTAGTCTTGTCTGTCTAGTCTTGTCTGTCTAGTCTTGTCTGTCTAGTCTTGTCTGTCTAGTCTTGTCTGTCTAGTCTTGTCTGTCTAGTCTTGTCTGTCTAGTCTTGTCTGTCTAGTCTTGTCTGTCTAGTCTTGTCTGTCTAGTCTTGTCTGTCTAGTCTTGTCTGTCTAGTCTTGTCTGTCTAGTCTTGTCTGTCTAGTCTTGTCTGTCTAGTCTTGTCTGTCTAGTCTTGTCTGTCTAGTCTTGTCTGTCTAGTCTTGTCTGTCTAGTCTTGTCTGTCTAGTCTTGTCTGTCTAGTCTTGTCTGTCTAGTCTTGTCTGTCTAGTCTTGTCTGTCTAGTCTTGTCTGTCTAGTCTTGTCTGTCTAGTCTTGTCTGTCTAGTCTTGTCTGTCTAGTCTTGTCTGTCTAGTCTTGTCTGTCTAGTCTTGTCTGTCTAGTCTTGTCTGTCTAGTCTTGTCTGTCTAGTCTTGTCTGTCTAGTCTTGTCTGTCTAGTCTTGTCTGTCTAGTCTTGTCTGTCTAGTCTTGTTGTCTGTCTAGTCTTGTCTGTCTAGTCTTGTCTGTCTAGTCTTGTCTGTCTAGTCTTGTCTGTCTAGTCTTGTCTGTCTAGTCTTGTCTGTCTAGTCTTGTCTGTCTAGTCTTGTCTGTCTAGTCTTGTCTGTCTAGTCTTGTCTGTCTAGTCTTGTCTGTCTAGTCTTGTCTGTCTAGTCTTGTCTGTCTAGTCTTGTCTGTCTAGTCTTGTCTGTCTAGTCTTGTCTGTCTAGTCTTGTCTGTCTAGTCTTGTCTGTCTAGTCTTGTCTGTCTAGTCTTGTCTGTCTAGTCTTGTCTGTCTAGTCTTGTCTGTCTAGTCTTGTCTGTCTAGTCTTGTCTGTCTAGTCTTGTCTGTCTAGTCTTGTCTGTCTAGTCTTGTCTGTCTAGTCTTGTCTGTCTAGTCTTGTCTGTCTAGTCTTGTCTGTCTAGTCTTGTCTGTCTAGTCTTGTCTGTCTAGTCTTGTCTGTCTCTAGTCTTGTCTAGTCTTGTCTGTCTAGTCTTGTCTGTCTAGTCTTGTCTGTCTAGTCTTGTCTGTCTAGTCTTGTCTGTCTAGTCTTGTCTGTCTAGTCTTGTCTGTCTAGTCTTGTCTGTCTAGTCTTGTCTGTCTAGTCTTGTCTGTCTAGTCTTGTCTGTCTAGTCTTGTCTGTCTAGTCTTGTCTGTCTAGTCTTGTCTGTCTAGTCTTGTCTGTCTAGTCTTGTCTGTCTAGTCTTGTCTGTCTAGTCTTGTCTGTCTAGTCTTGTCTGTCTAGTCTTGTCTGTCTAGTCTTGTCTGTCTAGTCTTGTCTGTCTAGTCTTGTCTGTCTAGTCTTGTCTGTCTAGTCTTGTCTGTCTAGTCTTGTCTGTCTAGTCTTGTCTGTCTAGTCTTGTCTGTCTAGTCTTGTCTGTCTAGTCTTGTCTGTCTAGTCTTGTCTGTCTAGTCTTGTCTGTCTAGTCTTGTCTGTCTAGTCTTGTCTGTCTAGTCTTGTCTGTCTAGTCTTGTCTGTCTAGTCTTGTCTGTCTAGTCTTGTCTGTCTAGTCTTGTCTGTCTAGTCTTGTCTGTCTAGTCTTGTCTGTCTAGTCTTGTCTGTCTAGTCTTGTCTGTCTAGTCTTGTCTGTCTAGTCTTGTCTGTCTAGTCTTGTCTGTCTAGTCTTGTCTGTCTAGTCTTGTCTGTCTAGTCTTGTCTGTCTAGTCTTGTCTGTCTAGTCTTGTCTGTCTAGTCTTGTCTGTCTAGTCTTGTCTGTCTAGTCTTGTCTGTCTAGTCTTGTCTGTCTAGTCTTGTCTGTCTAGTCTTGTCTGTCTAGTCTTGTCTGTCTAGTCTTGTCTGTCTAGTCTTGTCTGTCTAGTCTTGTCTGTCTAGTCTTGTCTGTCTAGTCTTGTCTGTCTAGTCTTGTCTGTCTAGTCTTGTCTGTCTAGTCTTGTCTGTCTAGTCTTGTCTGTCTAGTCTTGTCTGTCTAGTCTTGTCTGTCTAGTCTTGTCTGTCTAGTCTTGTCTGTCTAGTCTTGTCTGTCTAGTCTTGTCTGTCTAGTCTTGTCTGTCTAGTCTTGTCTGTCTAGTCTTGTCTGTCTAGTCTTGTCTGTCTAGTCTTGTCTGTCTAGTCTTGTCTGTCTAGTCTTGTCTGTCTAGTCTTGTCTGTCTAGTCTTGTCTGTCTAGTCTTGTCTGTCTAGTCTTGTCTGTCTAGTCTTGTCTGTCTAGTCTTGTCTGTCTAGTCTTGTCTGTCTAGTCTTGTCTGTCTAGTCTTGTCTGTCTAGTCTTGTCTGTCTAGTCTTGTCTGTCTAGTCTTGTCTGTCTAGTCTTGTCTGTCTAGTCTTGTCTGTCTAGTCTTGTCTGTCTAGTCTTGTCTGTCTAGTCTTGTCTGTCTAGTCTTGTCTGTCTAGTCTTGTCTGTCTAGTCTTGTCTGTCTAGTCTTGTCTGTCTAGTCTTGTCTGTCTAGTCTTGTCTGTCTAGTCTTGTCTGTCTAGTCTTGTCTGTCTAGTCTTGTCTGTCTAGTCTTGTCTGTCTAGTCTTGTCTGTCTAGTCTTGTCTGTCTAGTCTTGTCTGTCTAGTCTTGTCTGTCTAGTCTTGTCTGTCTAGTCTTGTCTGTCTAGTCTTGTCTGTCTAGTCTTGTCTGTCTAGTCTTGTCTGTCTAGTCTTGTCTGTCTAGTCTTGTCTGTCTAGTCTTGTCTGTCTAGTCTTGTCTGTCTAGTCTTGTCTGTCTAGTCTTGTCTGTCTAGTCTTGTCTGTCTAGTCTTGTCTGTCTAGTCTTGTCTGTCTAGTCTTGTCTGTCTAGTCTTGTCTGTCTAGTCTTGTCTGTCTAGTCTTGTCTGTCTAGTCTTGTCTGTCTAGTCTTGTCTGTCTAGTCTTGTCTGTCTAGTCTTGTCTGTCTAGTCTTGTCTGTCTAGTCTTGTCTGTCTAGTCTTGTCTGTCTAGTCTTGTCTGTCTAGTCTTGTCTGTCTAGTCTTGTCTGTCTAGTCTTGTCTGTCTAGTCTTGTCTGTCTAGTCTTGTCTGTCTAGTCTTGTCTGTCTAGTCTTGTCTGTCTAGTCTTGTCTGTCTAGTCTTGTCTGTCTAGTCTTGTCTGTCTAGTCTTGTCTGTCTAGTCTTGTCTGTCTAGTCTTGTCTGTCTAGTCTTGTCTGTCTAGTCTTGTCTGTCTAGTCTTGTCTGTCTAGTCTTGTCTGTCTAGTCTTGTCTGTCTAGTCTTGTCTGTCTAGTCTTGTCTGTCTAGTCTTGTCTGTCTAGTCTTGTCTGCTCTAGTCTTGTCTGTCTAGTCTTGTCTGTCTAGTCTTGTCTGTCTAGTCTTGTCTGTCTAGTCTTGTCTGTCTAGTCTTGTCTGTCTAGTCTTGTCTGTCTAGTCTTGTCTGTCTAGTCTTGTCTGTCTAGTCTTGTCTGTCTAGTCTTGTCTGTCTAGTCTTGTCTGTCTAGTCTTGTCTGTCTAGTCTTGTCTGTCTAGTCTTGTCTGTCTAGTCTTGTCTGTCTAGTCTTGTCTGTCTAGTCTTGTCTGTCTAGTCTTGTCTGTCTAGTCTTGTCTGTCTAGTCTTGTCTGTCTAGTCTTGTCTGTCTAGTCTTGTCTGTCTAGTCTTGTCTGTCTAGTCTTGTCTGTCTAGTCTTGTCTGTCTAGTCTTGTCTGTCTAGTCTTGTCTGTCTAGTCTTGTCTGTCTAGTCTTGTCTGTCTAGTCTTGTCTGTCTAGTCTTGTCTGTCTAGTCTTGTCTGTCTAGTCTTGTCTGTCTAGTCTTGTCTGTCTAGTCTTGTCTGTCTAGTCTTGTCTGTCTAGTCTTGTCTGTCTAGTCTTGTCTGTCTAGTCTTGTCTGTCTAGTCTTGTCTGTCTAGTCTTGTCTGTCTAGTCTTGTCTGTCTAGTCTTGTCTGTCTAGTCTTGTCTGTCTAGTCTTGTCTGTCTAGTCTTGTCTGTCTAGTCTTGTCTGTCTAGTCTTGTCTGTCTAGTCTTGTCTGTCTAGTCTTGTCTGTCTAGTCTTGTCTGTCTAGTCTTGTCTGTCTAGTCTTGTCTGTCTAGTCTTGTCTGTCTAGTCTTGTCTGTCTAGTCTTGTCTGTCTAGTCTTGTCTGTCTAGTCTTGTCTGTCTAGTCTTGTCTGTCTAGTCTTGTCTGTCTAGTCTTGTCTGTCTAGTCTTGTCTGTCTAGTCTTGTCTGTCTAGTCTTGTCTGTCTAGTCTTGTCTGTCTAGTCTTGTCTGTCTAGTCTTGTCTGTCTAGTCTTGTCTGTCTAGTCTTGTCTGTTTAGTCTTGTCTGTCTAGTCTTGTCTGTCTAGTCTTGTCTGTCTAGTCTTGTCTGTCTAGTCTTGTCTGTCTAGTCTTGCCTGTCTAGTCTTGTCTGTCTAGTCTTGTCTGTCTAGTCTTGTCTGCCTAGTCTTCTGTCTAGTCTTGTCTGTTTAGTCTTATGTCTAGTCTTGTCTGTTCAGTCTTATCTGTCTAGTCTCGTTTGTCTAGTCTTGTCTGTCTAGTCTTGTTTGTTTAGTCTTGTCTGTCTAGTTTTGTCTGTTTTGCCTTTTTGGTTTGAAATAGTTTTTCAGAAAATTTTATTAACGTTAGAATATAGGTCGTCGTATTATCAACAATATGAAGATATTCTAAAAAAAATGATTGATTTCAATCGCGGTAAAATTATTTATCTTTCTCATTCTTTCCCTTCGTTAGTTCAATCGAATTAAACGTCGCTCGGCAGCAAACCGCCCTCATATCTATTTTTTGTCATCGTCTCCTATCATTTTATGTTGGTTCTGTATAATGATCGATAAAGAAACCTTTGCTGCTCAAATAAGTAACGACAAGACGGAATCGAGTTGTTTACTTTCCCATTAAAACGGATAATTTAATTCGTAACGGATTTCGCAGTATGCCAGGATCGCCGGCGGAAGCTCCATTGATTCCCAAGTCTTATTTAAACACAACAGAAGTTAAATAAAATCACGAACAAATCAGAAAATGAGGAGACTAGTTTCAGGGCGCAACGATCATCCGATTCGTTATTTCTTGGGAGATTTCAATCTCGTTTCTTTTATTTGCAATACAATTCAGGCATACAGATGGAAATTTCCTGTACATTATTATTTTGCAAGAATATAGAAGAAATTCGAGTATTATTGGAGTAAATTGGCGTATTCATACATATTTTTTTAAATGTTTGATATTAATTTTAGATCTATAAAATTAGTTTAATTTAAAAGACTAATTATTACATGTGGAAGAAGGAAATGTGTTTTTTAAAACTAAGAAAATTTCTAGCAAAAAGCTTGTTTTAAATAACTAATTTAGAAGCTTGTTATAAATAAATAAAAATTTGTGTAAAATATTCTGTTCAAGTTTCCGCAATAATTCATTTACAGTAGTCAGCATTGTTGAAAGTGTAAAGTAAAATGAGACGTTTTCAATTAAAATAACAACATTAACGAGACATGTTTAAAAATTAAGAAATTGTTTGATAACCGTACTGGATATAAAGCATATCTGCTTTGAAGCGAAAAATTAATAAAACAGTTAAATTTTGTTCCTTTTAATTGCAGTATATTTCGGTTTATTTGCGACAGACTCACCGATTCGCACGGGTATTTCCTCCAGTTAGGCGCAATCCCCGGATTATATTTTATAAATTATTCATGCAATTTAAATATTTATCGCGTTTTTAAATATCGTTTCGCGCATTTTGATTAATTGGAAGATCGACACGCCCCACATTTCATTGAAATACCCAAGGATTTCCAGAAGAATAAAATTTCTTTAAAAAAATATTCGATCTTTTTAGCAAAAAAAAAACTAAAATAAAACGAATTGTAATTAATAATAATCGTAGAATGTAGCAAAACCAATCATTTTAAGATTGAAATATTGACGAATGTTTTGTAAATTATTTTTAATAAATTAAAAGAATCTTAATGGAATCTAGAAATTATGAAAGAGAACCAAGATTGACAAACGTATGACAAACGATTACACTAGTTTTATTTTAAATATTTGTCAAAATTTCGTTTAATTTAAATTCATTTTCGAACATTATAGATATTCAAGAAGAAATTAATCATGAATAATATAATATTAATCAAGAATAGAATATTCAAGGTTGATTATTACCAACATGACAGAGAAAAATCACTAAATTACAAGGTCTCTCAAAAGAAATTAAATCTCTTCAAGTTTTATTCGGGAACTTTTTGCAAAATATCGCCTTGCTTCCGAGTTGTTTTGCATTTTTACACAAAGCGACCTTAAATATTCGATCTTTAAACTGTATACCCCATACGGATGTTTTTTCATCATTTTGGTGCAAAATGAATAAAAAATTCATAAAATACATCCAGTCACAAGGAAATTCTATTTTATAGAGTTGTGTTAACAGTTGCAGTTTTCTGTAGCAATTTTTGATAATTCACAATTTTATTCACAATATATTTAAGTACTTAATTCATATCAAAATTCATTTAGCAATGAAAACACCGAATACTTAACATATGGCAGGCCGTTGAAGAACTAATACGTTTTCTTTATTTGAAATATGCTAGCTGACGACGTAGAAATATGTCAATTTATAATCAAGGTCATTGATCAAGCAGCCATCAAGGAGCCATTGACGTAACTGTACGTTATTTTTTATTTTATACCTATCCCCGAAGATAGTCGACTGAAGAACTTTTGGCAGTTTTCCGTATCGTCCACGGATGTTCTGTTGAAACCTAATAAGAAAATCGGTTTGATGAGGAAAACCATCTTTGGTTTTGTTGAAAATATAAATATTTTCCTCGATTTTACGGAAAACTGTTACTGGGGCTTTAGACAAGACCAGAGTTCGCAAACTGGGTGCCGCGGCACCCAAGTTTGCAGTGAATTTTTGTTAGGGGTGCCGTAAAGAAATTACATTTTATAATTATTTTAAGCATAAATTCTTAGTTTCTAGTTGACCCTAGTAAAAATTTAGAATAATATTGATTTCCGGTCGTCGTCGGAACCTTGTCATCTGTGTTATAAAAACCGGATGCAGTTCGTGTTTCTGTTTGTTTTTGTTGTTAGTCTGGCGCAGTTGTACTGACACAGTGAAAGTGTAACAAGTTTTTCTTTATCTTTATATCAATAAAATTGTGTGCATACAATATTCTCAATATTAGGTAAACACTGCTTTACCTTTAAATACTGCAATATTTTCTGTTTTGGTAGTTTAACAAATGGACAAAATTCTTTTAAGAAAGAGGAGTAAGGACGATAATTCATATTTGCAAGCAGATACAATTGATACAAATTCCAGTGATAGAAGATAAAGCTCCAACTAAGAAAAAAGCATGTAACAATAAGATCCGTTTATACCAAGAAAACTATTTGGAATATGGGTTTATTTGGTGTGGTGGCAAGATATCTCCTAACCCAGAATGTGTTGTGTTTGAAGAAGTACGGGCTAATGAAACAATGGTGCCTAGCAAACTATTGCGTCATTTTTCGACGAAACACGCTCATCTTTCTAAAAAAAATGTGGAATATTTTAAATGACTGCGTTGTCCACAACAAAAACAAAGCAGTAGTTTTACAAAACAATTAAAAATTTCCGATCGTTTTCAAGAGGCCAGTTACTAAGTCGCAGAAATAATAGCACAGCAAATGAAACCACATACAATAGGACACCTATTATAGGAGAGACATTAATTGTACCATCTTGAGTACCAATTGTAAAGGTAGTGCTCGGAAAAGCAGATGAAGCTGAAATCAAGAAAATTCCTTTATCAGACGGCATAGTACGAATACGTATTAATGAAATGTCTGATAACAATGAAGAAAATGTTGTTTTGAAGCTAATATGTACGCTTTGCAAGTTGATAAAAGTACTGACATTGGAAGAAAACCTCAGTTATTAGTGTACATGCGATTTATTGATAGCAGTGAAAAGATAATTGAACAATTTTTATGCTGCAAAGAATTTGAAAGAACGACTACTGGGGCTGATGTTTTGAATATTTTAGATCAGGATTTATCATCAGTTGGCATGTCCTGGGAAACATGTGTTGAACATGTGTTGAACCATCTGTGCATCGGTGCACCATCTATGGTCGGTACCATAAAAGGCTTTGTGTCTCTTGCTAAAAAAAGAACAAGAATATCGTATCAACACAATGTTTTATACACCGTGAAGCTTTAGTTGCAAAATCCGAAAATAAAGACTTCGATTGTGTATTGAACAACGTAGTCAAGATGGTCAATAACGTAAAAAGTAAACCTCTGAAGTCACGTCTATTTAATAAACTTTGTGAAGAAATGGGATCTCAATTCAAAAATCTTATTCTTCATACAGAAGTAAGGTGGCTTTCTAAAAGACGTATTTTGAGTTGATATTACGATATTTGAATATTATGATATTACGATATTTGAAAGCAGAATTACTACTATTTTTTGAAGAAGAAAAGCAAAACAAATATTGGGAATTTTTGCAGAATGCGTGGCATTCAAAGCTAGCTTATCTGGCAGATGTTTTTGAACAACTGAATAAATTAATTTTCTAGTAGGCAGGGAAGAAATGAAAATATTTTAACTTCTTCAGACATAATAGTGGCTTTAAAAGACAAATTGAAGTTGTGGATAAAGAAAGTATGCCAGGGTGATAAGGGAATGTTTTCAAGAACTAAAGAAATGAAAAATAACCAAATTTGGCAACTCAATATTAAGCATTTAACAACTTTAGGGACAAAAGTTGCTAATTATTTTTCCGATATCAATGTGGAAAATTATGATTAGATAAGAAATCCATTTATGGCATCAGTGATGGAAAAAATGATTTGGAACTTATAGAAAAGGAAGAATTAATAAATATTCGAAATGATCCAACACTCAAACTAAAACATTAGATGTAGAAGAAATCATGTCAACTGCTTCTGGGATGAGATTAAAAAGGAATATCCCAACATAGGACTACGAGCACTCAAAATTCTCCTACAATCTACAACTTCATATTCAACATCAAAACTAAAAAAGAGAAAGACTCAAAGCAGTTGAAGATGAAATGAGAGTATGTCTATTTTCAAATTTGCCCTGGCATTAAAAAAATATACGCATCACACCAGCCAGTTGCATGTTTCTCATTGAATTCCTTAAGCATATTATAAGTAAATTGGTAATAAATGTGTATGTTCATCTACAAGTGCCGATATATCTCTCGTATACATATTTCTTAATAAAATAATGTTATAATAAATATTAAACTTTTTTGTGTATACAATATAGACCTGTTTTAATATATATTTACATATCCATACTTATACATGGGAGATGAGAATATGCAGGGTGCCGTGAGTTTCAATTGATAATTTTGGGATGCCAGCAGTAATAAAAGTTTGCGAACCACTGGACTAGACCAAGGAAAACTGAGTAAGTTTGAAGATTTTCCTCGATTTCCAGAAAAATCTTTACCTACATTTTGTATCAGACCATGAAGTACAGAAGACGTCATTGGAATTTAAATTTTTTGTTGATTTTGGACCAGAAGTGGAGTTTTTCTAAATTTTCAGAAATACCGTTATATGGATTATGTACCAAACCTTGTGAAACTGAAGAAGTTGTTGGAAGATTTGGAGTTTCCCCAAGATTTTCGAAAAAAAAAATTTTTTTTGAATGATTGTATTTTGGCCTACATTTTAAATTGCCTACACTTGATCCCAGGGAAAATTTTTAAATTCTTTTTGATTTTTTGTAAAACTACAGCTAGCATTTTGTACCGAGCCTTGCCGAAGAATTTTCGATTTTAGATTTGAATCCTGACCAGAGAGGATTTTTTGGAAAATCCTTCGAAAAAATCCTCTGAAGGATTCAAGAAAGACCCTCGGAAAAACTTGAATTCATAAATATTGCAGAAATATATTTATATTAGATACTGTATTATTTGATCCGGTTCTACCTCAAATGGCATTCTGTATTTATTTGTGAGTAAAACAAAGGTCGAAGAAATAAAACTGCTTTACACTTACTTATAGGTCGTGGCGAAATAACTTTAAATTAATCGTGGTAACATCGTGGTAAATCATGGTAACTCGTTATTACGTGGTAATTCATACTTACTCTAAATGTTTTTTTGTTAATGTTTTTTAAATGTTTTTACCACTATTTTTTTTGAAAATATTATACAACTTGTGAAGTTATATAAATCTACACTCGGCTTTACATGCATGGCGTTTCGACTGCTGAAGGTACTAAATATTGAAAAGTGGAGTAGTTACAGTGGATTACAAATTAATTAGATTGAATTGATACTAAGAGTTTTGATGTGAAGGATTTTAGTTATTATTATTATTATTATTATTATTAAATCATTTATTGTCCTCCATACAAAGAAATATACAATCTGTTTAATTACAAATTAAAAATATTACACATTAAATACATATGTTCAAAAATGTAACTGAATGGAGAACAAAAGGACTTATTCAAGAAATTAACTAGAATTTCTCAATCTTCCATAAGCCCTTTTAGTAATCTTTAGGTAAACCTTACATCAACTAACATAAGAAAAATAAGTAGACGAATATTAACGTTCATTTTTCTAAATGCTCACTCTATTTCGGACCCTGTATTCTTTGCCTTTTAAAATAATTTTTATACCGTTCAACGCTCGCTAGTCTTAACTTCATTGGTAGATTGTTAATGATGGACGTTATTTGGTAAGTGTACGAAGATTTAAACTTTGAGGTATGGTGTATAGGTGGAGTCAGCAAGCCCTTATTACGCATATTAATTGTATGAACGTCCGTTCTGAAGGTTATTTTGTTGTACAGATACCTGGGTAATTTGCAGTATAGGATTTTTTGAAAAAGACATATAAGATGAAATTTCCGAAGTTTTTCCATATTAATCCATTTGCATCGAATTTCCGTGGATATTTTTTGGCGAGGTCTTAGGCCATGTACAAATCTGATACACCTATTTTGTGCTCGTTGAATTCTGGCGCGGTCTGCATTATTAATGAAACTAGTATACACCGATTCAGGATAACTAAGCATTGACAAAACATAGGCAATCACTAGTTTCCTTTTTAAGTTTAAAGATAAGACACGCCTACAAGAATGCAACACTTTCAATTTTAAATAAACACGCTTTAAAAGTGTTGATACATGTGATGAAAATTTTAATCTGTCATCAATTAATAGTCCGAGATTTTTTGCTTCATTTGTTATGTTCAGGCGCTGATCATGCATAGTAATTGTCAGTTTTTCCATAATAGCCACTTGTTTCCTTTTTGAGGCAAATACCATGATTTTAGTCTTGCTCGGGTTGATCGTGAGGGAATGTCCAGCGGAGAATTTAGCTATACTTCTCAGGTCATCATCTATTAATCGTTCAGCGAGTTCAAGCTTATCAGAAGGGAAAGTATATATAAACTGTGTGTCGTCAGCATACTGATGATGAAGACCATTCTTTATTGTTGCTCCAATATTTATAGTGTATAGAGTAAACAGTAATGGTCCCAATACAGAACCCTGTGGCATACCACCATTTACAATATACTTTCCGAGATATCATTTTGTAAAGTAACCCTTTGACTTCTGCCCCTCAAGAAACTAGCAAAAAACTTTATATTGTTTTTGGACTTTCCTATATAGTGCAAAATACTAAGAAGCATACGATGATTGACCGTATCAAAGGCTTTGCTGAAGTCCAATAGTACTAGTACAGCTACATTGTGGCTATCAAGCGCCCTTGCTATTTCATCAACTACGTCCATTAGTACTGTAGTGGAGCTATGACCTTTTCTAAAACCGGCTTGAGTCGCCGGACAGATTTTATTTACTTCAAGAAACTTCCTAAATTGCAGGTCCACCACTTTTTCAAGAATTTTGGAAATGGTTGGCAAATTAGAAATGGGCCTTAGATCAGTAATTAAGTTAGGGCATGCGTTTTTGGCAATTGGGTGGACATATGCGTGTTTCCATGCATCCGGAAATACGCTGTCAAGTAAGCAACTGTTAACTATATGAGTAATAATTGGAAGTATCTGAGGCAAGCACATTTTTATCATGTTGATATTTATTCCATCAGAGCCCATAGCACTAGATTTTATATTGAGAATTATTTTGTGAATATCAGTTTCAGTTACCGGCTTTAGGTTCAATAAATCTGAGATTTCCCTTATGAAAGAATATTGACAACTTAGAAGAGTATTTTCATCAACTTCTTGAGCTAGTTGGTTAGCAGACCCTACAAAATAGTTGTTTAGATCATTGACCCTACCCAGTGATTCTGGCAGGCCTGGTTTAGTTTTTGCGAAGGTAGTGTTCATGTTTTTTAAACCTTGCCAAATAATCTTTTCATCACATAAAGTTGTGATACTTTCCAAATACGCTCTTTTTTCTTGTCGCGTGGTAATTCTTGCAAGTTTTTGCAAATCCTTGAAACATTTTCTCACAGAAATACACCCAGTCTTATTATATTTGGAATGTGCATCATTCTTCATCTTATAAATCTATTTTAAATTTGGTGTAACCCAAGGTTTTTTTGGCTTATTGATTATTAATTGTTTAATAGGTGCATGGTGATTAAACAGAAATATTATTCTTTCAGTAAAGATTTTTATTTTAGCTTTTATATCCGGTACTATATAGATATCATCTAGTCTTAAAGCTGACAAGTCCATTTTAAATTGATTCATGTTAATTTTGCTAAGTATACGCCTCATATATGTTGTTTTCGCCAGGATAGTATCACTATACATCAGCTTACAACCTACCAAGCAGTGATCCGACATATTTACGTCTCTTACGTAGCCACTTTTCACAATACTGTGATCATTAACCAAAATAAAGTCAATTAGGGACGAGCTTGTGTGACTAATTCTCGTCGGATCACTGATTATTTGGTGAAAACCACATGCATCAATCATGTTATTGAACTCCATTACCTTATTATTTGTGAGCCGTGAAATGTCAATATTAAAATCTCCCATACACAAGATGTTGTCTTTTTGCATCTTCAATCCTATTAGTAGATATTCAAGTTCATTAATGGAGTCCGTAATTCTACCACCAGGTGGTCTGTATACAGCTCCCACAATAAGTGAACTATTACCCCTTCCAACCCTTATCCATAAAGATTCACAACATTCTCCACCTTTCTTAACAATATTACACGCACCCAGAGTAATAGCTACAAGAATTGCAACTCCACCACCTCGTCTGCCATCCTGTCTGTCATGCCTATATAAGTTATATCCATCGAATTGCAGCACATCGTCAGGTATTCTATGAGATAACCAGGTTTCTGTAAGACATATTATTTCGTATCTCTCGCTGTTAATTAGGCATTTAAAGTTGCTTAAATTCGCACAGAGTGAGCGTATGTTCAAATGTACAACATTAATTAGTTTGAAATTTTTAGTTTCACTTTAACAATATTAATACACTACAACAATATAACAAAGAGATCACGAACCTAATAATAGGATAGGTTATCCAGTTGGGGAAGTATCTGTAGACGATTGCGTTAGATTAAGGGGCTTTTTATACCACTGTGACACGTTCAAAAAAAATGTTTTTTTTTTGGTCTTATTTAACAGATCATACTTTCAAGAATATCCTATGAAAATTTCAAGACCGTATCTCTAATACTCCCCGAATGGCAGCCTTCTAAAACGCAACCGCTCGCAGAAAAAAAATTCTGCACCTGCCTGGAGGCGATAAATTTTTGGATTTGGATGCAATACATTTTTGGAAAACTTATTTTTTTATATTTTTCACTAAGTAGATCTTTCTTTTCTGAATTTTTTTTAATTCGTATGTTTTTTTTCGGATTTTTCTTATATTTTTGAAAAATATTTTTTCGATCATTTTTCGAAATTGGAAAAAAAGATAATAAAAATCTGGAAAAGTTTAGGCGGATTCTGAAAAATCAATTCATTTATTTGAAACAAAAAAAGAAAAGGTTTTGCAAAAATTTGTTAAAAAACATTTAAAAAAATCCATTTGTTAATAACTTTTCAACGTTATTATTATGTAAAAGCAATGTTTCCGACATCTTTAATATATATGAGATTTTTTTCAGATTTTTTGTCGTATTCGGAAGTATATGAGGTTGAGAAAATATTGGCCGAACGTCCTTAACTTTAAACGCGTTTTTCTCGAAATGGCATTTTTAAAATTTGCTCCTGTTGTAACTCAAGTCCGATTGACTTGAAATTTGGTCTGAGTACTCTTGAATATATTTACTATACCGTCAACTAGGATATTTTTGATTGGATGAAAATGGATGGAATGGATAAAATTGGATGAAAATGGATTTTTTTTTCATAACTACGCCAGTTTGTCGGATTTTGATATTTTTCGGCAATCCTAGTTCATGGTACATAAAATACATTCTAGTTTAACGACAATTTTTTTTTCGGGTTCAGCTACTCAATCGGCTTCAAAAAGGGGGGCAGTGGAGGAACTTTTTTTTTTTGCGCTTCCGAAGCCAGCGCATCAGTCGCTTGGATGTTAATATTTTTCTATGAAAAAATTATGTAATGAAGGTCAAATATAGCCAAATATGTTCAATTAAAATTAAATTAAATTGTCAATTTCCTGAAACATTTAATTGATTACTTTTCTTCCAAAAATTCACGAAAATCACTCAAATTTTCGGCGGTCACAGTGTGAAAATTTCTAATGATTCCAGGAGATTAAACTTCGAACCTTTGTTGAAATTATGAAAGATTTAATATTACCTACATCTAGTCTTTAGTCCTTATAAAACCTAATAAATCCAAATTGACTGTGGTTCTCGAAATTGAATAAATAAAAAACGAAACCAAATCACATGGACAAAATCGACCCCCTCAAAAAATCCGGCGTATATGAGATTCACTATTCCGAATTCAATAGCGTATACGTAGGCCAGACGTGACAAAGTATCTTAACTTGTTTTCAGAACATCTTCGAGCCTTTCGTCTTAAAAAATGCGCACGTTCATTTACTAACTATTGTCTAGAATGCAATCATAAATTCACCGCAATAGATAATCTAAAAATCTTGCACAATTGAAACAAAGGCCCGAAGCTTAATCCCCTGAAGTAAATACAAAGTTTTAATCAAAGTCGTTAATCTCCTTAACGAGCAAACCGACCTAGTCTTTTCTCAACTTTTTAATCGAACGCAATCGTCTCCAAATAAGTCGAACTACAGGCAGACACCTCACGTACCACCTCCAATCTCATCAATTTGTAATCCACTATAAAATGACCTTGAACAGTCGCAACTCGAGTCATGTAAAGTGTGTCGTATTTTCACAAAAATTTTGTGGTAAAAACATAGTGAATTTTTCAATTCAGACTTGTTGCTATTAATGAAAGGGAAATATTCCTTTAGACTCCAGTCCTGTCAGGTGTTCCTTAATAGGAATCCTGGAAATCCATCCGACATGAATCTCATATTATACTTTTTATTTAATTCTGTTAACTTTATAAAAGTTTTCTAATTATTTGCTTCCACGCGAAGATATCACAAATTGAACTTCTTTATAGCAGCTTTTAACGACTTTGCATTGCAGCTTATCAACTTTCCAGGAAAAATAACTACTCTTTTAAGTGGCATACAACAGATTCTTCAATATTATCTGCAATATCCACGATTTTACGCTTCACTATGTTATTTGACAACACTAGCATATTTCTTTCATTCTCCTGTTGCTAATCGCATATTCGATTATAATCTAACCTAACCTAACCTAATATTATCATTACCGGAACCAGTTGCAGCTAAATTAGATATTTCATAACCAGTAATTACAAGATTTTTAGATTGAGCGCCTTTAGGAACAAATTTATCTTTTTATTTGTGAAAAAATTTATTGGCTTTTTCCTGTATTCTGGATGTTTTAATTCCAAGAGCCATTGCAACTGTGAAGGTTTCATTTGAAACTGCATGTAACAAAGATTTGTCCAATATTTGTTGTATATAATTTTTTTTTATTTAGCTCTTTTAAATTTAACTCTTTTTATTTTTTGTAAAAACTGTAGACTGCACATCTAGTGTTTCTTGAGAAAATAACGACCCGATATTTAGGAAACGTTGGTCTGTACTGAATTTTAATACTTAACTATATATTTAACCCTTGGATGGACAAATTTTTTTTTTACCTGTAGCCGGAGATTGAGGAGGGGTCGCCCTCGCAACCAATGCGCTGCTGTCGGTACCGCAGGATTTCTTGCTCTATTCACGATACATTTCCACTCTTTTCGATCGATTCCGATGTCCTTGGCTTGATGCGTATCCAGTATTTGGTTTCTTAGATCTTCTTCCACATGTTTCCACCAGGTCTTCTATGGCGCGTTTCTTTGTATTCTCCAGTCTGGCAATCGCTCCCGCCAAAGGAGTTTGCGTGGAAGCCGGGTGTAAAGCTGCGGTCACATGACGCAGGTTTAGCAGCCGCTGTTCGCTGCTAGCCAGCAGCAGCTGACTAGCAGCGACAGCAACCAGCATACAGGAGGGTTCACACCTCTGGTCTGGTCTGGCAGCTGCGATGTTTTGAATCAGTTTTATATATTTTAGTCACTGTTTCCCACAAAATGTTTTTACATGGGGTGTTAAGGAAATTGTTAAGAAGGCATTTAAATGTTAAAAAATAACGCAAATGGGTTCGAGATTGGATCGAAAGAAGAAACATACTTGGAGCTTCATATAGGCTAATGAATGAGTTATAGGCCGAGGACCCTTGATCTTTCTTCAACATATTAAGAATGTTCCTAGAAAGTTTTGAAGAGCTCCTACAATTAGTTTCGCCTTTAATAAGCAAACAGGATACCAACATGAGGCAAACTATTCCAAGCAGAAAGAAACCAAGCAAGTTTTGGTTTATAGACATCGCTTGATCCTGCACCACTCTTGCTTGATTTTTAATTTTGTTCATTTTGTTCCTGTATGTGTCTCTTAAACTTTTGATTTTACTTTAAATTGTGGTAAATTTACTTTAATCCCTTCTGCTAGTAACTCCTTAACAATACTTTCAAGCGTTGAATTTGTTATATCCCTTTTTAAATAAGACGGTGAAGTTGCATCCCACAAATAATAATATTTGTGATATATTTCAGAAAATTAATATTTGATTTGAATTCCACTTCACATCAATATCTTTACTTTTTGCTTCCATTTTATTTTAATTACACTACTATTAGTAAAGTAATATTGAAAAATTCAAATTAATAAAATTAAATGTACACAACTGAAACAAAATAATCAACAACAACTCAAGTGATGAAGTTATCTTTTATCAAAGTGGCTAGTGACACCGGGAACGTCACGTGGCATGGGCCAGCAGCGCTAGTAAAGTTGAACCGTCTCAACTTCACCAGCCGCTACTGAAATCGCTCCGCTACTGTTGGCACTAGCGGACATAACAGTTCACATGGTGCTGCTTAACTGGCTGTTAGAAGCAAGCAGCGACCAGCAGCTGGTAAACCAGCCCCATGTGACCGCAGCTTTATTCATCCGGCAGACGTTGCCACACCAACGTAGTCTTCGTTTTTTTTATTTCTTCTTCGATCGGTGTCTATTGATCGCAGCTTTCTCTAATCGTCTCGTTTCGGAGTCGGTTGCGGATAGAGACACGGAGTATTAGTCTCAAGCATCGCATTTGGAAGACCTCGAGCTTGTTTAGGTCCAGTTTGAGCAGTGTGCACGTTTCCGATCCATAGAGAAGAATAGGATTAATGTTCGGTATAGACGTATTTTGGTTTTGATGGTGATATTCGTCCGATATACTTGAGCGAGGCGAATGTTGCGAATGTTGCTTGACCGATCCGTCTATGAATATCGGTTGTCGATGCCAATTTCTTCTCTGTCATAAACGTTCAAAATATAGTTTCAAAATATTTGAACTGTGGCAAACCGTGTTTGGTTTGGGTTTCATCGAGGTAAACCAGACGGTGCTATCGTCGGCGAACATTATATCAGTTATGAAGTTGTCGTCGCCGTATCGGAGTCCGCGTCGTTCATCGAATGCTTTCCGTATAATCGCGTCAACCACAACGTAAAAAAGTAGTTGCGAGATGACTTGTCGTACTCCAGTTCGAATGAGAAACTTCTCGGATGTCATGTCGGATACGAACACTGCTGGTTGAGCTGTCGTTCGATGCAAGTTGAATTATCTTCAGCGGCACGTGTTCGGATTCCAGGGCTCCCCACAAACTGGCCCAGTCGAAGCAATCAAAGGCGGATTTCAAGACGATGACGGTTCGTTTGCCGCATCGAATTCTTTCTTCCGTTTGTTCTCAATGTTTCTTTAGTCTCGATTGTATCATTTTGATAAATATTTTACCGACGATCGAGATGAGGCTAATATATCGGTAGTTCTTGCATTCTCGACTGCCTCCTTTCTTCATAATGGGCACAACGACCGCTTTCTTCCACGCCGACGGGATACGATCTGAATGGCATATATTCGTTATGAGAACGTGAAGCTGTTGCAATAAGACGTCTTCTCCGGCTTTTATCATCCCGGTCGTTACATGATCTCCTCCTGGCGCTTCACAGTTTTTCAGAGGATTTTTTGACGTCCTCACTTCGGTAATTGTTGGTTCGGTGGTTCGGGCGCTGGGCCTTGTGGCGGTTCATGGCGGTTGTACAGTTGATGGAAGCGCTCGTGGAGAGCGGTCACGAAGGTTACGTCTGATTTTTGATGTTGTCGTTCGTTGATGTTGTTTTTCCGCCTAGCCGTCGGATTGTCTGGTACAACGTCCGGTACTCGTGCTTCGACGCCGCGTCTTCCATTTCTGCTGCGACGTTATTCCAGTACGCTCCCTGTTCCGATTTCATTTTCTGTCGTACTTCTTTGCTCAACATTTGTTTGCTCGCTTCTTCTTTGAACAAGAACTCCGTTGCGCACTCCACAATGGACCCCGATAATTGCTTTTATTCTACGTCGCTTTCGTCCAATATTGCGAGAGCTGCGAATTTATTGGATAATGCGATTTTAAATTCACGGCCGGTTTCCGTGTCTCATAGATAGGCCCAGTTCCTTCTAATTGGTGGTGGCGCCGTTTTCTTTGCTCCTTGTAATCGCCCTTGTTATTTCGCTCGGACAAGATAATGATCCGATCCACATCATCCACGTCTTTTAGCGTCAATCGGAATCTGTTGTTGATCAATACGTAGTCCATCATTGCCGAGTCTTTCTCGGCTGGATTTAGCCACGTGAGTTGACGGTTGACTTGGTGACGAACGATGATGTTGCCGACGGTCAAGTTGTTTGACGCTGCGAATAATAGGCGTAGTCCGTTGTCCTTTATTTCTCCGTGTCCGAATTTTCCCATTATTTCTTCCCATCCGGTGCGATCTGCACCCGTATGTGCATTGAAGTTGCCCGCGAGCACAATTAATTCGGTTCGAGGTATCGTGTTCAGTGCGTGTTGGTCGAGCTGGTCGTAGAATTCGTCCTTGTTGGCGTCCGCGCTGGTCTCCGTTGGTGCCTAAACGGATACGATATGGGTGTTGATCGTCTAACCAATATCGCTCAGATATTGGTTGGAATACGATAACACAGGCGGCAGCTTGTCGATCAACCATAAAACCGACACCGGCCTCTCATTTCTCGCCACTTCAATATAATAGTGTGATAGTTTTTGGCGGGTCGATCATTGTCCCCGATCCGGTGAGTCGTAGTTCCGATAACGCAGCAATTGATATTTTTAGTTTCAATAATTCTATTGCTATTATTCCTTTTTGGTCGACGTGATGTCCTGTTCGTACATTCCACGCGGCGATTCGAATTTACATTTTCATATCCAATACCACGCAAGACCAGACTTGTCTTGTCTGGTGATGTCTGGTCTTGTCTGATCTTTTCTGGTCTTGTCTGGTCTTGTCTGGTCCTGTATTATATATAATATAATACCAATATTATAATTCTTCAATCCACAGGTCTTCTAGTGTTGAGATTGGAAAACGATCGTATTTTAATTTAAAAAGTAATGCATACAATAGAAAGATAATTTAATTCTGTTTGAAAAATAAAAGATGAACATATTAAGAAGAAAATGGTTTTTAAATAAATTTAATCATTGGACAAATCTGTGTAAAAGGGGTGTATAACTCATGAAGCGGGAACTACCGCACTAAACTACGCGTGAATTTAATAGATTTTTGACTTTTTAAGAAGATTTCTGTAATGTAATAATATTTTATGCAAAGTGTTACAAGCAGGGGAAACACATCGGGCATATTCTTATATTCTTATAATATATAGAACCTAACAACTAAACAACCGCATGCCCAAGAAAAAATTAGGAATATATAAAATTATATTTAGTTTAAAATAACACTAAAACCCAAGTTTAATAAAATATTTATTCTGTAAATTTAGGATGTGCATAAACGTCTATTGTAGAAACATAAGCTTACTTTCTAGCGATTCTTATTTGTTAGGGTATTGTTTTGCCTTCCCACGGACGCATTTTTTTATCGCAAACAAAAAGTTACCAGATAAAATAAATGGAAACCACTCGGAACGGCAGTAAAGTGATAGCGGTGTTTCCCATGCCCCAACCCCGGCATTGCACCAAAGTCCTGCAGATAGATCACTCCTCCTTCCGCTTTAACCGGAATTAAACCGAAAGTAATTCACAAAATATAGCAAATAAATTTAAATTATATTACTGGAATAGCCTTATCGGTCAAGTTAAATAACAATTATTATCTCAATTATTTTATCAATTTGCTATTGTTGCTCTGATCTTGCCTGGAGAAGCATTGTTTGTTGTATTATCCTCGTTGATCTATTCTTGAAGTGTTGATCTACATTAGCATGTATATATTAAGTATACAAACCACAGAAGATACCACGCTAGATAGGCATAGCTTATACTCGTAGATAAGGGTGTTATCGGGATAAGCTGAGTCTTGTCTAAACATATATAGGCTTATCTAATATTTTTGGTCTTATTTGGTTGTCTGGTCTTGTCTTACCCTGTCTAGTTTGTCTGAACTTGCCTGGTCTTGTCTGTTCTTCTCCGGTTTTGTCTGGTTTTGTCTCGTCTTGTCTAGTCTTATCTGGTCTTGTATGGCCTTGTCTGGTATTGTCTGGTCTTGTATGGTCTTGTCTGATCTTGTCTGGTCTTGTCTGGTCTTGTCTGCTATTGTCTGGTCTTGTCGGGTCTTGTCTGGTCTTGTCTGGTCTTGTCTGGTCTTGTCTGCTCTTGTCTGGACTTGTCTGGTCTTGTCTGGTCTTGTATACTCTTGTGTGGTCCTTATGATCTTGTCTAGTCTTGTCTGGTATTGTATGGTCTTGTATGATCTAGCCTGGTTTTCTTTGGTCTTTACTGGCTTTGTTTGGTCTTGTCTTGTCTTCTCTGGTCTTGTGTGATCTACATTAGCATGTATATATTAAGTATACAAACCACAGAAGATACCACGCTAGATAGGCATAGCTTATACTCGTAGATAAGGGTGTTATCGGGATAAGCTGAGTATTGTCTAAACATATATAGGCTTATCTAATATTTTTGGTCTTATTTGGTTGTCTGGTCTTGTCTTACCTTGTCTAGTTTGTCTGAACTTGCCTGGTCTTGTCTGTTCTTCTCCAGTTTTGTCTGGTTTTGTCCCGTCTTGTCTAGTCTTATCTGGTCTTGTATGGCCTTGTCTGGTATTGTCTGGTCTTGTATGGTCTTGTCTGATCTTGTCTGGTCTTGTCTGCTATTGTCTGGTCTTGTCGGGTCTTGTCTGGTCTTGTCTGGTCTTGTCTGGTCTTGTCTGGTCTTGTCTGGTCTTGTCTGGTCTTGTCTGGTCTTGTCTGGTCTTGTCTGGTCTTGTCTGGTCTTGTCTGGTCTTGTCTGGTCTTGTCTGGTCTTGTCTGGTCTTGTCTGGTCTTGTCTGGTCTTGTCTGGTCTTGTCTGGTCTTGTCTGGTTCTTGTCTGCTCTTGTCTGGACTTGTCTGGTCTTGTCTGGTCTTGCATACTCTTGTGTGGTCCTTATGATCTTGTCTAGTCTTGTCTGGTATTGTATGGTCTTGTATGATCTAGCCTGGTCTTCTTTGGTCTTTACTGGCTTTGTTTGGTCTTGTCTTGTCTTCTCTGGTCTTGTGTGATATTGTCCGGTCTTGTCTGGTTTTGTCTGGTCTTGTCTTACCCTGTCTAGTTTGTCTGAAATTGCCTGGTCTTGTCTGATCTCTGGTTTTCTATGGTTCTGTCTGGTTTTATCTGGTTTTATTTGGTCTTGTCTGGTCTGTCTGGTCTTGTCTGGTCTTGTCTGGTCTTGTCTGGTCTTGTCTGGTCTTGTCTGGCCTTGTATGGTCTTGTCTGGTCTTGTCTGGTCTTGTCTGGTCTTGTCTGGTCTTGTCTAGTCTTGTATGGTCTTGTCTGGTCTTGTCTGGCCTTGTCTGGTCTTGTCCGGTTTTGTCTGATCTTGTCTGGTCTTGTCTGGTCATGTCTGGTCTTGTCTGATCTTGTCTGGTCTTGTTTGGTCTTGTCTGGTCTGGTCTGAATTGTCTGGTCTTGTCTGGTCTTTTCTGGTCTTATCCAGTCTTGTCTGGTCTTGTCTGACCTTGTCTGCTATTGTCTAGTCTTGTCTGGTCTTGCCTGGTCTTGTCTGGTCTTTTCTGGTCTTATCTGGTCTTATATGATCTTGCCTGGTCTTGTCTGGTCTTGTCTGGTCTTGCCTGGCCTTGTCTGGTCTTGTCTGGTCTTGTATCATCTTGTATGATCTAGCCTGGTCTTATTTGGTCTTTTCTGGCTATGTCTGGTCATGTCTCCTCTTGGCTGGTCTTGTGTGATTTTGTCTTGACTTACCCCGTCTAGTTTGTCTGAACTTGCCTGGTCTTGTCTGATCTTCTCTGGATTTGTCCGCTTTTGTCTGGTCTTATCTGGTTTTATCTGGTCTTGTCTGGTCTTGTCTGGCCTTCTCTTGTATTGTCTGGTCTTGTCTGGTCTTGTCTGGTTTGTCTGGTCTTGTCTGGTCTTGTCTGGTCTTGTCTGGTCTTGTCTGGTCTTGTCTGGTCTTGTCTGGTCTTGTCTGGTCTTGTCTGGTCTTGTCTGGTCTTGTCTGGTCATGTCTGGTTTTGTCTGGTCTTGTCTGGTATTATCTGGTCTTGTATGGTCTTGTCTGGTCTTGTATCATCTTGTATGATCTAGCCTGGTCTTGTTTGGTCTTTTCTGGCCATGTCTGGTCATGTCTCCTCTTGTCTGGTCTTGTGTGATTTTGTCTTGACTTACCCAGTCTAGTTTGTCTGAGCTTGCCTGGTCTTGTCTGATCTTCTCTGGATTTGTCCGCTTTTGTCTGGTCTTATTTGGTTTCATCTGGTCTTGTCTGGTCTTGTCTGGTCTTGTCTAGCCATTTCTAGTCTTGTCTGGTCTTGTCTGATCTTGCCTGGTTTTATCTGGTCTTATCTGATCTTGTCTGGTTTCGTCTAGCCTTGTCTGGTCTTGTCTGGTCTTGTCTAGCCTTTTCTAGTCTTGTCTGGTCTTGTCTGATCTTGCCTGGTTTTATCTGGTCTTATCTGATCTTGTCTGGTTTCGTCTAGCCTTGTCTGGTCTTGTCTGGCCTTATCTGGTCTTGTCTGGTCTTGTCTGGTCTTGTCTGGTCTTGTCTGGTCTTGTCTGGTCTTGTCTAGTCTTGTCTGGTATTGTCTGGTCTTGTCTGGTCTTGTCTGGTCTTGTGTGGTCTTGTGTGGTCTTGTCTAGTCTTGTCTGGTCCTGTCTAGTTTTCTCTGATCTTGTCTAGTCTTGTCTGGTCTTGTATGGTCTTGTGGGATTTAGCCTGGTCTTGTTTGGTCTTGTCTGGCTTTGTCTGGTCATGTCTTGTCTTGTCTGGTCTTGTGTGATTTTGTCCGATCTTGTCTGGTCTTGTCTGGTCTCGTCTGGTCTTGTGTGATCTTGTCTGGTCTTTTCTAATCTTGACTGGTTTTATCTGATCTTGTCTGGTCTTGTGTGATCTTGTATAGTCTTGTCTAATTTTGTCCGGCCTCATCTGGTCTTGTCTGGCCTTATCTGGTCTTGTCTGGTCTTATCTGGTCTTGTCTGGTCTTGCCTGATCCTATCTGGTCTTGTCTGGTCTTGTCTCGTCTTGTGTGGTCTTGTCTGGTTTTGTTTGGTCTGGTCTGGTCTTGTATGGTCTTGTCTTTTGACCTTGTCTTTTGTGTTTGATAATGTCTAGTCTTGCACAGTTGTGTCTAGTTTCTTCCAGTCTTGTCTGGTGTCAACTAGTGTTGTTCTTGTCAAGTTTTGTAATGTAGAATTATGACCCGTCTTGTCTTTATAATGTTATATATTATGGTTTGTTTGTACAGTCCGACTGTAATCTATTAGTGTTTATTTTTAAATTCGATTATCCTGAAGGCGTGATTTAGTATTCGTTAGTAAAAAGGAAATAATGATTTTAAGTAAAAGTAATGAGGCCTCAATCAATTAGTGAACCTTTTAAAACGCTCATTCCGTTACTTAACAAACAAATAAACTTTAAGCCCCATCCGAAAGAACAACAAATAAATCCTTGGAATGATCAACTCGTAATTGGGAGTCTGCTTCACGGTTCGGTTCGCGTTAGGAGATTGGCGCAATAATTAAGGCATTTGCATTATTCAGCTTGCAGCATTTAGCGTTATAGAATATGTTTAGTTTCCGGATCAGTTGAGTAATTGTTCGATGCAACGCGAGTGCGTCGCGAGAAAATTAGGCGACTGGAATTTCCGCATTATGTGTGTACTCTAAATGCGGATAATATATGTTGATGCCGCAATTTCGAAGCAAATTATTATGGCACACCGACGATTTAATCAATACATTAAATTTTCGAACCGCTGAAGTTCTACATGATTCTATCTACAAAACGAATTTTAAAATTGTTATACAATATTGTAATTGTAAGTGACAAGACTAGAGGGTTAAGACTAGGTAGGGAAAACTAGACGGGCAAGACTAGACAAACAAAGCTAATTGAATTTAGTGCAGTTTTTATTTGAGAGAATTTAGTGACATGTTACTAAATGTTAATCTCCGAATTGGCGATTGTTTGAAATGAATTAAAATTTCCATGGAAAGCTTTAATCCGTTAATTAACACAGAAATTTCCTCCAAATAATTTACGTAACTGCTTCGTCAAGTAAGAATTAATTCCTGCTGGAGAGCACTAATTAACTCGTTAATTTAAGTTTGATCGCGTTATTCTATGCATTTAACCCCCATTGATTTGCGTAGTTGTGATTACCGTTCATTCTATTTAAACCTTGAAATTTACATCACAAAGAGAAACAAAAAAAATGAAAGGAACACATAGTTCTTTTCTTTTGTTTTTTTTACTATACTGATAAGATGTAAAAATATTATATAGCTTGTTATTCACAGTAATATAAATTTAGACACTTATCACGACTCTAGTTTCGACTGTTGAAAGTCATTTTCAAGTGAACTTTTCATGTGAACACTTGAAAATGACCTTCAGCAGAAGAAACTGGAGTCGTGATAAGTGTCTAAATTTATATAACTGTGAATAACAAGTTATACAATATTTTTACATATTGTAAGTGTGGTTTAAATATAGTGAATTTATCAATTAAGTGTAAGTGTGGATTACCACGTAGTAAAAGTCGCAACCATCCTATTCATGAAATTCATTTTTTTGAAAATGTCTCGTGCAAGAAATAAAGTTTTGAAAGAATTTGATATAAAAGGAAATTGTGGTTTTGTACACAATCTGCTGAGTAAAAACATTATTACAAGGTTTTATATCATTAGATGAACAGGAATTTGATTCTAAAATCGATATCTGAAAATTGGTTAAAGAGAATATATGTTTTCTTCCTTCTGCTTCTCTTATTTTCTGAAACCTATTATTACTTCTTTAAAAGTTTAGATAAGTCAATAGGAATGGAGTACCTGGGTTTATCGATATTCATCCAAAAAAAAAAGTATTTTATGAAAAAGTTTGCTTTGTTTGACGAGAAAAAAAAAATTTTTGTCGAGATATTATTTTACTACTTTTTCGGCGTGAATAATCTGTATATCAATGCCAAATTACAGCGTTATATTTCTAATAGTCTCCGAGCTAAACTGCGGGCGGACGGACGCTTGTATCGAAACTATAAGTCTACGGCCTGAGTGCCCGCTCAAACAGAGCGTGGAGCGGGGCGTGGCGTGCAGCGTGCATCTGAAACACATGGTCTTAGTAGCAGGCGTCCTGAGTAAGTAAGTGAGCGGGGCGTTTGGGTTTGCGTGCAGCGTAGCGGGCAGCGTGGCGTGCACGCTCATTTCAAATCAGTTTTTGTTTAGCGTTGCTCTACAGCGTGCAGTATGTCGTTTGAGGAAATCGGATGCAGCTACACGCTGCACGCCCCGCTCATAACTCAGGCCAGAACATTGGACGCCCATTGCCCGCTTAAACTGCACGCCCCGCTCGCCGCTCAACGCACTCTCACTTAGGCCGTAGCCTAAGGGTTTATTGTTGATAACAACGGAACCCTAAAAATAGTAAACACATGATCGATCGAACCACATGTACGATAAAGCTATGTAAACAGTAAGCACAAAATTAATAATTACTTCAAATTATATAATTTTATTAACCCACTTTACTGAATCTGTATTTTGTATAATTCCATTTATTCTTTTTCCTTTTTTCTATGTCGAACTCTTTTTGACGCTGAGCTTGTGATTTCACTATTGCCTCTCTATAATGTATATGTTGAAGTCGTAGAGTGAAAAATGTGTTTCGTGTTTAGTTTTAAGGTTATAAACCGACCAAGGTCATCTATCATTCAGCGAAAGAAAGAGAGAGCACGCATTGTAGAAATATACACTGAAAGAGAAAGAAATAGAGAGAGCGCGTTATAGTGCGTTATGCGATGACATTTATACCAAGACAACCCTAATGCAACCTCGTTCCAAAAAATACAATGTATATATTCTAAAGAGATAAGAACTTATCTATACATAGGTCGGAAAAAATCACAAAAAGACAAACAGGAATTAAAAATACAAAAAGAGAAATTTAAATCAAGCGAAAAACTACAAGCGATAAAAAATAACATAAACATAAAATATAATATAAAATATAATATAATATATTTCTTTCTCTTTGTGCACACACGCACATTAACATCAATAACATTAACAGAACAATAACAGAAGGGATTCCTTTATCCATTTTCTAACTTGTTTCCTAATAGTTTTATTTGAAAAAGTCAGGTTTTTCTTCTTCTTCTTCTTTAGAATAGGCCTATTTTGGACCACGCTTGTTCAACTGTTTGGCTTTGATCTTTGCCCAGTATTGTCGCATCTTCTGCCGGTGTAACTCCTTTTTCTCTTCTGTCCAGGGAGTACCTTTTCTTCGGTTTTTTTCCTGAATTCCACGAACTTCCTTCAGGGTGCGTCTCACACTGTGTGTGACTGTGTGTTTAGGAGATCCTTTATTCCCAATTCATCAATATCCTTCTCGGTTTCTGTCAGCCAAGTGGTATGAATCTTCTTGTATTGCCAGAAGGTGAACAGACGGTTG
Organism: Phosphuga atrata; assembly: GCA_944588485.1. NCBI lineage: Eukaryota > Metazoa > Arthropoda > Insecta > Coleoptera > Silphidae > Phosphuga > Phosphuga atrata. Next base: position 27,775,624 of record OX155901.1, on the reverse strand, counting down.
GTTAGTGGGTTTGGAGGCAATCTTGCAACGTGGCCTTCCAAAACCTACCCTTCTACCCTTCTTTTTCTTGCACAGTCAGAGAGCATCCCAATATGTTCGTATAGCTCAGAGTGATGCCGCCTTCGGAATTCCCGATCTTGACTTACCGGGCCCAGGATCTTCCTGAGGATTCTCCTCTCTCTGATTGCCAATTTCTCTACCAGACCTCTTCGGTTCAAGGATAGACGCTCAATAGCATACATGGCTTTTGGTCGTACGACTGATGTGTAGTTCTGTGTCAGTTGTAAGTGTTCTCAGTCAGTTGATAGGGTAGTTCTAACTTGTTGACTCTGTTGGATAATGATGCTCTTTCTGATAAGGTAGGTTCAATCCATTAGCCGAGATACTTGAATGTATCCGTCCTCTTGATGTTTTCCTGCTCTAGTAATATATCTCTGTTTGCTTCTCTGACGTTAGTTAAGAATTCTGTTTTCTCCGGCGACATTTTGGCAGCCTGTTTTCTGAGGCAATTTACCTGCATTGTTGCCATCTCAAGAGAATCAGCAAACACTACCATGTCATCTGCAAAGGCCAGGCAACCAACAACCAGTTCATCGTTCTTACGTCCAAGGTAGATATCACTCTGAGCACCCAAATTGATCAATTCCTTGCGCCATTCTCTCATTCTCTCAACCTTTTCAAGGACACAGTTGAAGAGAAGTGGAGAAATTCTATCTCCTTGTCTCACTTCAGTTTTTGTTTCGAAGCTTTCTGAAATCTCTCCTCTAAACTTAACCTTGGCATAGGTGTTGGTCAAAGTTTCTAGGATGAGTCTGCGGCTTTTGTTGTCTAGCCCTAGTTTCTGGAGTACTTTGTTAAGCGTTTCTCTAACAATCGAATCGAAGGCCCTCCCAAAACCAACAAAGGTGACGACCACTTTGCGGTTTCTTATCTAGGAGTTTGCAAGTACAGTTTTAAAATTTAGGATCTGTTCAATACAGGATCGGGTCTCTCTGAAGCCCCCTGGTATTCCCAGTTGACTATCCAGCTGATTTTCTGACGTTGTTTGTAACGCCTACGAGAAAATCTTGTATGTTACCGGGACGAGAGAAATTCCACGGTAGTGGTTTAGATCAGTAAATCTCCCTTTTTATGAAGCGGATGGATCAAAGCAGATTTCCAATCGGGTGGTAATTTCTATGTTTCCCAGATGTCCTAGATGATTTTAGTTAGCTTGCGCAAGGCATTGTTTCCAGCACCTTTCCACAGTTTAGCAACGATAGAGTCCTCTCTAGCTGCCTTATTATTCTTAAGAAGTTGGATCTGGCCAACTTCTTCCAATGAAGGGGGCAGCGAGTCCGGGCTTTGTGTGGTTTGTTTATAGTCGAAGACTTCGCTGGCTGGCTCACAGTTGAGTAGATTTTTAAAGTACTGAGCCAAAAGGTGGCAGTTGTCCTTGTCGTTATATGCCAGTTTGCCTTGTGAGTTACTGAAGTGGAAGCTTGGCGGAGCGTATTTTCTGAGTGCCTGCTTGAGGGTTATAACGAAATCGCTGAGTTATTCTTAGCAAAGCTGTCTTCGATTTGGGTTAGTTTTGTGTTAAGTTTCGTTTGGTTCCTCGAATTATCTTGGCTGTAACCTTTCTTTGTTCCAGAAATGTATGCCAATTTTCCTTGGTCTTCTTAGAACTGCACACCCAGGCTGTCTGTCTTTGGGCTATTGCATTGTCACAGTCTTCAGTCCACCACGGATGCTTCCTTGTTCTAGCGAGAGGGGCGAGTTCATTGGCCGCCTTAACAAGAGTCTCCTTCAGTTGATCCCAGCTGTTTAGATCTGTATTGTTCAGTATCTGACTTACTTCTTGACTGTTCTTGAGTAATAAGATCTTTTATATTAAATGGTTCTTTTTATTCTCGGTAACATTACTGTATTATTTCTAGATTTTCCAGAATAATTATTATTATAAAGCATTGAGCTTACAATTAGTACAAATTGTCGCTAATGTTAAATTCGCTCATAATAAATATATCGCTAAACATACGCTCATTTCCAAAATCAATTCTCCAAAAAGAATTTTTCAGAAATTCCAAATAATAAAATCTCTGCGATTATTTAAAATATCGCATTCCGGGCAGTAAGCATTTCACTCAATATAGTATAAGTCAGAAGTCAGCGCCGTCGTTTGGGTTTTGTGCCCCGGACACATATATATATATATATATATATATATATATACATATATATATATATATATATATATATATATATATATATATATATATATATATATATATATGTATATATATATATATATATATATATATATATATATATATATATATATATATTTTAAGTTTTGAAGAAATATAATATGCATCTCTGCGATGTTTGTGCTAAAGAAAGAGTGCGAAGTTTTAGTGTGCGAATCCTGACAATATTTAAGAATTTCGTGTGTTTTTTTTTGAGCTAATGATGGAATATCATATAAAAAATTAATTATGATTTTCCAATTGTGTAAATCTTCCTGTAACTGTAGGAATTAGTACAAATATTTTAGAGATAATTTAAAACTTCAACTTCAAATTTTTTAGACAGATTTTCAATTGGTTTATCTGTTTCTTTGTAAATAAATAATTTGCTTTTACGTCTAATTCTAACTGTAAGACTGCTTTCAAAATCTGTATTTATTTCCATTTGATTAGCTATTTCTTTAGCTTTATAAATTATTTGATCAAAACTATTTATACGAAATTCCATCAGAATCAAATTTAATATTTTAACACATTCTGATAATATCATATTTGGGCTTTGTAAAAGTTTTGGCTCTATATTAATTTTAGATAAGACTCCATACCATACAATAATACTGCAAATAAATTAGAAATTAGAAATTTTATTTGCTAGAGATGTACTTTTGTTCCTAGTTTCGTGATCCCTCTCTTCGTTCATTTCTATGCGCATCATAAATATTAGACAAATCATACTTTCGTGGTTTTATAGCTTCTACTCTGCTTTCCCAGCGTGTAGCACTAACGCATTTTACAGTAAATAATTTGATGTGTCTTTTTAATATAGGCCATCTAGAAGTAGAACTAAAGAAGAATAGAAACAATTCTTGAATACCTAACTAGATTTTTGGCTGCGTCATTTACAACTAAGTTTAAAGAATGGCACGAACAGGGTACGAAAAAGGATTTTTGTCTAAAATTCGTTTTTATATATATATAATTTTGGAAAAAATAGTAGCACGTACTTTTTCTCACAATAGAGGCCCTAGGGGTATAAGCATGGTGATTCGGCCCCGGAAAGATATTTATATGATACTCGGAAGATATGTTGGTACTAATTAAATAATAAGATCCTGAAAGTTTCAGATCGCTAACTCAATTGGTTTTCGAGAAAAAGTGAAATGTGTCAAAAAGGAACAAACATTTTTTTCTCAGTAACGGCTGAATCGATTTATCTAAAAATGTAATATGTTTTGGTGGCCAATAGGAAAAATTAACAGCTATATAGTTTCACAATATTCTTGAAAAAAAACCTTTTTTTTTTTAATTTAATTTTTTAACCATGGTACAGTTTTGGTACAATTATGAAACTTTCTTTTTTTCAAGTCTTATATATTACCCTTTAACTTTATGAGTTTTTACGATTTTTAAAAAAGGTAGGCCACAGTAGAAAAAAATTAAAACCATTTTTAGCTCATATAATGAATGCATTTATTTAATGTTTCAAGTTTTAAATTCTTTGTTTTTATGCATATTTAGCTTATTTCTAATTATTAGAAATAACAATATATATTCAAAATAACAACAATAATTTTTTCATCAAAATAAAAAATTAAAAAAGTTAAAAAAAGTTAAAAACTAATTATTATTAATTTCAATAAATATTTTGAGAACTTTTTTTTATTACAGAGCCCGATTATTGTTTCTATGTATTAACGATACAAAAACATTTCTTTAAATTTTTGTGTTGAAACTTCAATTATTATCATCAATGAGAAACACTGGCGGTCGAAGTATAACTCATTGCATTTTTAGTCAAGCTTCGCACAGGCAATTCAAATAAGTTGATATCTACAATTTTAGAGATCGAAGAAGAGCAGTTAATGACAAAATATTGTGAACAAGTGACTCAATCTTTCGAACAAGACGTATAACCTCTTCATTTTGGATTACATGTCCAGAAATTATCTCATTCAAAATCAAACATCTGCGGTTGCTAAAAAACTTAACATAATAATCTCAACGGCAAACTCATTATTATTTGTGATGGGACGTATGCTCGTCATGAGAAAGGTTCAAACAGTCAGTACCAGAGAAAATCATATTCTGGGAAAAAAAGTGCCGCCGTGTAAACCATTTACGATTTGTACAACCGATGGATACATTATCGATATGCTAGAACCGTATTATGCTACCCAAAATGATGCTAATATTATGAGAGATATTATAGATAATCTAAATGGTATATGTAATTTATTGAAACCTGGTGATGAATTTTGGTTGAACGCGGATTGCGTGATGTTAAAAAGCACCTAGAAAGTAAGTTTTGAAGTATTAATGCACTAAAAGGAAAACGCAATCAACTAACAGCTGAGTCGAATGCGTCAAGAAACGTAACGAAAAAACTAAACGAAATTGCGTTGGCCAGTGGAAGCAGTCACGGGATGTTAAAAGAGAAAAATCTGCTGGATCAGAAAATTGACAACAAAATGCTTCCTAGAATCGGTACTTTTTTTAGAATCACGTCGTTTCTCCATAATAAATACAGCAAACGCCTAACTTCTGAAGCCGAGTGCCTAGATGATATTGTAGAAATGATGAAATGCCAAAATGATGTTGAAAATACGTTAGCTGATGAAGTGACGCAAAATGGCTGGCAACTTAGAAAACTACCGTTTCAGACAGCTGATTTAGAAGATTTTCCAGAAATGGCGGATAAAGATCTAAGAATATTTTTTACTGGTTCTTACCAATTTAAACAAGCGATATCCTATTTATGAGAAATGATGGATGAATCGGGTGATATCACCATTCAGTATGTAAAAGACCATTCAAACATACTAAAATCACAAGTTCAATCACGCCACATTAGCAGGAAAATTGATAGATGCTTTATTGATTACAAGCCAAATACTATCGGATACAAAAGCTTTACGAGACGCTGCTGGGAGTGTGCAAATGGTCTTGAAACGATTGTTGCCGCGATTATTAATTTTTGTCGCACGGGATATACTTATCAAAAATTCCTAGACCTGCTGCAATATTAAATAAACTATTTGATAAAGACGATACTTCAGTTGAGATTGAAGTAGACAGTGATGAAGATTATTAAAATTCTATTCATCTATATTTTTGCTGTATATATCGTATTTGTTATTCTTTTCTCTGTTGTTTATTTATTTAAAATTAACTTAATAAATTGAAAAAATATGTTCTTTTATCATTACTATATTTAACTGTAGTTATATCAATGAAATTGATACTTTGTAATAAAAAAAAGTTCTCAAAATATTTATTGAAATTAATGTATAATGATTAGTTATTTTTAACTGTTTTGATTTTGATGAAAAAATTATTCTTGTTATTTTAAATATAAAGTGTTATTTCTAATAATTAGAAAAAATCTAAATATGCATAAAAAACAAGGAAATTAAAACTTGAAACATTAAATAAATGCATTATTTGAGCCAAAAATGGTTTTTATTTTTTTCTGCTATGGCCTACCATTTTTAAAAATCCGAAAAACTCATAAAGTTAAAGGGTAATATATAAGGCTTAAAAAAAGAAAGTTTTATAATTGCACCAAAACTGTACCATGGTTAAAAAAATAAAATTAAAAAAAAATGTTTGTTTTTCAAGAATCTTATGAAGGTATATAGCTGTTAATTTGTTTCGTAAGAGCTCCTTTTGGCCCCCAAAACATATTAAATTTTTAGATAAATCGATTCAGCCGTTACTGAGAAAAAAATGTTTGTTCATTTTTGACACATTTCACTTTTTCTCGAAAACCAATTGAGTTAGCGATCTGAAACTTTTAGGATCTTATTATTTAATTAGTACGTACATATATTCCGAGTATCATATAAATATCTTTCCGGGGCCGAATCACCATGCTTATAACCCTAGGGCCTTTATTATGTTATTTTGAGTTTTTTTGCTCAAATAATGACCAATTGGGATTTTTTGAAACTCTGTAGCACTGAAAATGCTCACTAATAAATGGATTACATTTTTCCAAAAATTTAATAATTTTCAAAAACTTTCCATTATTATGTGCAAATAATTTATCCGAACTTCCTCTGAGAGCTATTTGTAATGCGCATAATTTTATTGTTGCTATAATAGCTTTTAATACCTCTTGCCAATATTGCTGTTCCAATTTCAATAATCTGTTCTCTATCAATATTGATGTTCTCTATCAATACTTTTGCCAGTTTTTAACCTGACATCCAATTCCACTAAAGGTCGAAGTAGGTAGTAGGTAAGGTGTAACTAAGAATCGGTTAAAACTCGAACAATACAATCATTTTTAAAAAGTAGAACCCCCCCCCCGAGAAATTCGCTGCTACAAAAATATGCCGCCCTAAAAATGTGGCGCCGTAAGGCGATCGTCTGTCTGACCAGGCGCACGTGCTGGCACTGTCGACCAGCTACCTAGCTACTTACCCTGACTAACATTCAGCTTGTTAAAGGTAAACGCAATGAAGCGATCGGAGGGTGGTACCGACGCATTGTACATACCAAAATTGTGATATTGTACACAGAAAAAATTACGTTCTAAAAATTACAGTTTAAATAGTAGCATCGGCCTTACGAATTTGAAACTGTAAAAACTAACAATTGCTTTTTTTAAATTACAGTTTCCGGTATTACTAGTAAATAAGTTTTAAAAATTACAGTATGCGACTGCAATCTCAACAAATTTGTATTCGTCAGGCCGTTACTACTATTTAAACTGTAATTTTTAGAGTGTACTTTTTTCCGTGTATAGACTTCGATGACTTAATTTCGATAATTGATAATAACTGAAATTGCCACTAATAGTCAGGTAAAGACCAAATTAATCTACTTAGTTATACTATAGTAGGTATAACAATTGAATTAAAATGAAAAAGATTATTTTTTCTTATAATTTTAAATAATTTTGAAAAACGCTTTAGTCACAAAAAATGTCGCAATATGTGTACCGTATACAAGACTGATGGGGTGCTTCTGAGCAAAGTGTGTAACAAGTTCATATAGAAAAAAAAAACATTCATAGGGAATCAGCATTTTACACTAGACATAACAACAATTTGACAATGTGAGATATACCGACACAAGTGAAAATGAATGGTCTTAGAAAAACATTTGACATATGTCAAATTTGACATTTGACAGGTGTCAACTGTCAGTTCTTTAAGCAGATAAGAAGTTGCAACGTTCGTCGACACTGGACAGACAGATTCGATAGAAGTTGAAAAAAAATACCCAAAAAAAGTATATAATTATTCAAAGAATAAAATAATAAATTTAAAAATAATAATATAGCGGGTGAAAAAAAAAGAATGAAGGAAAAATTAATCTAATCTCAGGTGACTGGCACGTCGTTGATGAAATACCAAATGTGCATTGACTTTTTTTTTTAGTGACGACTGTCAATCAACAGAGAAAATCTTGGAAAGTTTAGCACGCATGTTCGTGGACAGCGCTCGAATGGGTGACTGCTCCTTATCACGGCGTGACGTTTTCTAAGTAGACATACGTCAAATTTGAAATTTGACAGATGTCAACTGTCAACTGTCAGTTCAGTGAACAATTGAAATGAAATGCAGTTGCTGCAATGGTTTAGTGCTCGGGCTCGCGGCATGATGTTCTATAAGCAGACATACGTCTAATTTGACATTTGAGAGGTGTCAACTGTCAATAAACCGACAAAATCTTGGAAAGTTGAGCGTTCGAATGGGTGACCGCTCCGGATCGCAGCGTGACTTTTCTAAGCTGACATATGTCAAATTTGACATTTGACAGGTGTCAACTATCAGTTCTTTGAGCAGGTAAGAAGTTGCAACGTTCGTCGACACTAGACAGACAGATTCGATAGAAGTTAGAAAATGGTTGGTGGGGTTTCCAGTCTTTACATATTTTTTATAAATAATAAATAACTTCAATTAGGTGAATTGTAATATGTTATATTAATAATAAATTTGTTCATTAGTTCATTGAAACATAAAAATATTGAAATTCGCAAACATAAATTAATTGTCATGTGATTCCATATACACAACTTAATATTAGCAATTAGAAATTTTGTTTCAATTTTGAGTTTTAACAATTTTTCCCATACATATTTTTTACATACCTTATAAATAGTCTTTCTCTTATTTCTTCTTGTTTCGAATAGACCTACTTTGGACCACGCTTGTTCAACTGTTGGACTTTGATCTTTGTCCAGTATTGTCGCATCTTCTGCCGGTGTAGCTCCTTTCTCTATTCTGTCCAGGGGGTACCTTCCCTTCGGGGTTTTTCCTGAAATCTAAGGACTTCCTTCAGGGTGCGTTTCACAGACTGTCTGTTTTGGAGATCTGTTATTCCCAGTTCTTTAATATCCTTCTCGGTCTCTGTCAACCAAGTGATACGAAGTTTCTTGTTTTGCCAGAAGGTGAACAGACGGTTGGTTAGTCGGTTTGTAGGCAATCTTACAATGTGGCCGTAGAAAGCTACCCCTCTTTTCCTTGCACAGTCAGAGAGCTTCTCAATATGTTCGTAGAGGACAGAGTGATGCCGCCTACGGAATTCTCCATCTTTCTTTACCAGGCCTAGGATCTTCCTGAGGATTCTCCTATCTCTGATTTCCAATTTCTCTACCAGACCGCTTCGGTTCAAGGAAAGACACTCCATGGCATACAGGGCTTCTGGTCGTACGTCTGATGTGTTGTTCTTAAGTTTCAGGATACGTGACAGGCATTTCTTTTTGTAAGTGTTCTTAGTCAGATGATAGGGTGGTTCTAACTTGTTGACTCTCTTGGCTAATGATGCTTTTTTTGATAAGTTTGTTCAATCCATTAGCCGAGGTACTTGAATTTCTCAGTCCTCTAGATGTTTCCCTGCTCTAGTAACATCTCTCTCTTTGCTTCTCTGATGTTGGTGAAGAATTCTGTTTTCTCCGGCGACACTTGAAGACCCACTTTGGCAGACTGTTTTCTGAGGAAATTTACCTGCATTGTTGCCATCTCAGGAGAATCAGCAAACAGTGCCATGTGATCTGCAAAGGCCAGGCATCTAGAACAGTCCATCGTTCTTACGTCCCAGATAGATACCACTCTGAGCACCCAAATTGATCAGTTCCTTGCGTTATTCTCTCATAACCTTTTCAAGGACACAGTTGAAGAGAAGTGGGGAAAGTCCATCTCCTTGTCTCACTCCAGTTTTTAATTCGAAGTTTCCTGAAATCTCTCCCCTAAAATTAACCTTGGAATGGGTATTGGTCAAAGTTTCTAGTATGAGTCTGCGGGTTTTGTTGTGTAGCCCTAGTATCTGCAGTACTTTGTTAAGCGTTTCTCTATCAATGGAATTGTAAGCCCTCGTAAAAAAACAACAAAGGTGACGACCACCTTGCGGTTCCTTATCTTGGAGTTTGCAAGTGAAGTTTTAAAATTGAGGATCAGCTCAACGCAGGATCGGGTCTTCCTGAAGCCCCCCTGGTATTCTCCCAGTTGTATATTGTATGTTACCGGGACGAGAGAAATTCCACGGTAGTTGTTTAGATCAGTAAAATCTCCCTTTTTGTGAAGCGGGTGGATCAGAGGAGATTTCCAATCAGGTGGTAATTTCTCTGTTTTCCAGATGTCCTAGATGATCTTGGTTAGATTGCGCACGGAATTGTTTCCAGCACCTTTCCACTGTTCAGCAACGATAGAGTCCTCCTCAGCTGCCTTATTATTCTTAAGAAGTTGAATGTTCTGGTCAACTTCTTCCAATGAAGGGGGCAGCGAGTCCGGGTTTGTTGTGGTTTGTTTATAGTCGAAGTCTTCGCTAGATGGGTCATAGTTGAGTAGATTTTTAAAGTACTGAGCCAAAAGATGGCAGTTGTCCGTCGTTATAAGCCAGTTTGCCTTGTGAGTCACTGAAGTGGAGGCTGAGTAGTCACTGCCTTGAAGATTCCCAATAAATCTCTGGAGTTATTCCTAGCAAAGTTCTCTTCGATTTGGGTTATATTTGTGTGAAGGCTCGTTTGGTTCCTCGGCTGTAACCTTTCTTTGTGCCAAAAATGTATGCCCATTTTCGTTTGTCTTTTTAGAATTGCACACCCAGGCTGTCTGTCTTTGGGCTATTGCATTGTCACAGTCTTCAGTCCACCACGGATGCTTCTTGCTTCTAGCAAGAGGGGCGGGTTCATTGGCCGCCTTGACAAGAGTCTCCTTCAGTTGGTCCCATCTGTTTAGATCTGTATTGTTCAGTCTCTGACTTACTTCTTGACTGTTCTTGAATTCTTTCTTGTGTCATTGTGGATCTTAAATAGCTTTTTATTATTTTAAGTTTTGAAAAACTACTACTTTGGCCTCTGTGGGGTCCCACTAGCCCGTGTGCCTTGGACATTCGCCCGATTTAGCGACGCTAGCGACGTTACTGGTAAAAGTAATTCTTTCTTACATCACTAGAGAATGAATCCGCCCACCTCCAAACAAAAATTTTCTCATATATTCCAAAAAAATATTCACCTAGACCGAAACATAATATCCATCTCTACTATGCATCCTTTTATTGCCAGAAGGACAAATTGCAGTAAATATTAACTTTACTCAAATTTTCTATCGAATGTCACTAGACGATGGAACTATCTAGATATGTCTGCAAGCATTCTAAAAAATTCACATATTTCAAGGTATTTTTACCCCATCTTCTCTCGCAAGCACCATGTCTTCACAGACCGACCAAATGCAGTCAAATTTAGTTTTTTCACTTTTGATTAAAAATCGTAACAGGAGATGAACTATTGTAACATTCCATAAAGGTATTTTCAAAATATTTTCAAAAATAATTGACTTTCACACTAACTGTAAGATTAAAATGCGCACGCTCGACTTTAATGCTGGGGCGACAAAATGCAGTAAAATTAAAATTTTCACCCTTTTGATTTTATTTCCTAATAAGAGATGAATCATTCAAACTATTTATATCCATTTCAGAAAATTCGTAAAAATCATTGACTTGCATTCAAAGTTAAAATGCCCAAGCTCGACCCACGCGGGAATTTATGGCTGGGACGACAAAACGCTGTGAATTTAAAATTTTCTCACTTTTGATTTAATTTCCTAATAGGGGAACAATTAAACTATGTATAAAGCCATTTAAAAAAAAATCGCAATTAAAATATTTCATCATATATTAGGAAGTGAGAAAATTAAAATTGTACTGCATTTTGTCGCTCGAGCAAATAAATTCAAGTCGAGCGGGTGCATTTTGACTTACAATTAGTGTGAAAGTCAATTATTTTTGCTGCGAATTTTTTTAAATAACTTTATGGAATGTTACTATATTTTATCTCCTATTAGGGTTTTTAATCAAAAGTGAAAGAAATTAAATTTTGCTGCGTTGGTCGGTCTGTCGAAGAAACGGTGCTTGCGAGAGAAGATGGGGTAAAAATACCGTGAATCAAATCCGTGAATTTTGTAGAATTCTTGCAGACATATCTAGTTAGTTCCATCGTCTAGTGATATACCAAGGAAAAGTTCGGAAAAGTTAATATTTACTGCATTTTGTCGTTTTGGCAACAAAAGGGTGCTGCATAGTAGAGTTGCATTTTATTTTTTCGGTCTGGGTAAATAGTTTTTTTAGAATATATGAGAATATTTTTGTTTGTTGGTGAGCAGATTCATTCTCTAGTGATTTGTGAAAGAAACATTGAGAAAAGTTATGATTTACTACCCTTTTACTATTTTGTGTGAAATGCTTACTGCTCGGAATGAGCTATTTTAAATAATCGCTGTGCTTTTATTATTTGGAGTTCCTGAAAAATTCTTTTTGAGAAATGAGCGTAATACCTTAGCTTAGTAGAGTAGAAACATATAGAGAAATAATCAATCTGTCGTTCCGCGTTTGCAAACAAAGACGGGGCAAGTGGTTACAAAATCTTAAAATAAATCAAATGTTGGTCACAAAGGTTAAGAGACGGCTTACTATACAACAGTTTTCACAAGAAAATTTTGTAAAATCTATAATATTAATAATGGTGGTAGCCTTTTCAAATACAAAATTTATACAAAATTTGACACAGATTTATTTATTATCGTTTTATTATGGTAGAGACAAACTGGTCCCACGTACGCAACATATGCAACGCATTACTATATCCTGACTCTTGATTTTTGATGAAAAACTATGCCATTGTAACACACTTATCGTATGCAACGCAATCACACGCCTCACACGCAACATCGATCTGGAATGTCCAGATCGGCGTGGGAAGGTGGAGGCGATGTTTCTAGAACTTATGCGTAGCACGTCTAAACAAATAGACTTTGGATGTAAGCGTTCTCCTCAAACTGTATTTTAGATATGCGAAATTACTAAAGAATCGTTCTTCATCAGATTCCAGTTTCTGCATTAATATATGGTATTCTCCAACTTTTTCTCTTTGCTTATTTATCTCATGAACCGAATATTTTCTCTTCTTAACTTTAGTTTTTGTTTTTGTGGCGCGGAAACATTCATTTATAAATAGTAAACTCAATCATCCTCAAATCGCTATCGGAATAAAAAAACATGACTTATAGACGCACTGATGCACCTTCTCAGAAATTACAACAGCGTCTGATGCAAAATTTACGTTGCATACGCGGGACGAGTGTGCACACCAATTCTCCCACGTTGCATCGCATACGTTGCGTACGCGGGACCCGTGTTGTGTCTCTACCTTATGGCTCTTCTACACTATGGGTCATTCTGGGCCATCATTATGATCGCCATTATCATGGCCCGTTATGATGGCCTGAATGGACGCATCCACACAGTGGTCCATCTAGATGGACCATTCTAGATATGCATGAATGGGCCATAGTGGGCCATACATTGTTGATAAAAATTAATTTCAAATTTTGAATTTAAATTATAAAGTTAATATTCAAATTTAATAAAGTTAAAATTTATAATTTCTTAGATTTTGCCATGATTAACAATAAACAGTTATTTCTTGTTATATAAAACTAATTATTTCAAAAAACTAATATTTTAATAAACTAATATCTCAATAAACTAAATATTACATTATAATTAAATAATAATAATTACTAAAATCAGAGTTGGTGAAACCATCATACGTTATAGATAATCATACAAACTTAAAAGAAACGGAACACAGCCTGAATATATAGTCTAACATATTCAGCCTTTCCGGAACTCTATAACAATTATTGAGACTATTTAGGACTTGCAAAACAAATCTCACATGAAATTTGTAAGTTATTTTACAGCTTTCAGTCCACTTTCGTGGCACTCAACAAGGTGGTTTCGAGCCAAAAGGTGGCAATTGTCCTTGTCGTTATAAGCCAGTATACCTTGTGTCTCTGAATTGAAGGCTCGTCGGAATGTATTTTTTGAGAACTTTCTCAGTGTCTGCTTGAAGGTTCCAAAGAAATCTCTAGAGTTATTCTTAGAAAAGCTCTGTTCGATTTGGGTTACTTGGTTTTGTGCGAAGGTTCGTTTGGTTCCTCGAACTACCTTGGATGTAACCTTTCTTTGTTCCAAAAATTTATGCCAATTTTCCTTGGTCTTTTTAGAATTCCACTTCATGCAGGCTGTCTGTCTTTGGGCTATTGCATTGTCACAGTCTTCAGTCCAGCACGGATGCTTCCTTCTACTAGCGAGAGGGACGAGTTCATAAGCCGCCTTGACAAGGGAGACTCTGACTTCAGTTGGTCCCAGCTCTTATTATTATTACAATGTCAATTTGACAAGATTTGATTGGTGCTATTTGAACTTGATATATCAGCTGCTGGTATATCAACTTCTTGTGGTATTTTTCTTGAAATCTGGTAATCAGAAGCAAGTTCTTCAGCTAGCCGAAACAAAAACCTTTTTTCAAACATCTGTCGTTTTTGTACAATACACAGGCATTTATTCCAGCTAAATCAAGAATTAAAAAAAAAATTGTGAAGTAGCCCTCTTCTGGAACCTGATTGTGTGACTCACCAAAATGGCACGAAAATATAGTGTCAATTTTCGTGCCATTTTGGTGAGTCACACAATATCAAATTTAATATTTGTATAGAAAGTCACAGTATCGGGTAATTCAATAGAAATTATATTGAAAAATGCACCGGTCATTTTGAGTGGTTTCGAATAAGATAATCAAAAACTTTATGATTTTGAATAAAAATATAAAACTAACCGCGCCTTATAATATCAATTTAATTATCGGTACAAATGTTATGACATTCGTTTCGAAAAAATAATGTGGGATTATAAAACCATATAAATTTAGTCGAAAATCTCTGTTTCAAATTTAGGCATTACGATCCATGATTCCAATTTGGCTTTTATTGCACCTAATCGTGATTTTTTTGTGCATTGAGAAGTGGCAGCTATCGTCATTTTGACTGGTGTGGTAAATCTAGTGTTAACAACTGCAAAACATGTCGAACTTGTAAACAGGAACAATGAGAAGAAATGTAGTAAAACGCCACAGAAGGTTATATTCTTTGGCGAATCTTCTAAGTCACAAGCTACACAATTTGAAGAAGATTTATGTTATGCTCTTATTTCCGCCAACGTACTATTGTATAAAATGGGCAACAAAAATTTTGTATCGTTCCTAGAAAAAGTGCAAAGTGCCTTCAGAAACAACTCTTCGGAATAATTACTTGAAAGACCTTAACAAAAATACTCTCGATCAAAAATTGAGCCAATAATATTTTTTTATGGATCTTAATCGATGAAACTACAGATGTAATAACTGGGAGATACATAGCAAATGTCATCATTTGAATTTTGGGCGATAAACTGATCGCGAAGCAAAATTTTTTATTAAATATCGCAGTGCTAGAAGAGGCAAATTATAGCACTATTCCAAGACTTTGATAATTCTATCAAAATTCTTAGTGAAAGTTTCAAACGACATTCGATTTAACTTTTTATATCAGATCCCGCTCATAATAAAAGCAGCCCAAGCCATACAAATATTTTACCCAAAAGTGACACAGCTGACTTGCCTTGCCCACAGACTTCATTGAGTTTGTGAACAAATTGGGGGCATGTATTCTAACGCTGATCGTCTAATAGCCGGTGTAAAACAAGTATTTTTTGAAGTACCGCTAAGTGAAGCGATTTTTAATAAATTGGGACCTGACATCATACTTCCACCGCAACTAATACCGCAGTGTACTGTGCCACCAACTACAAAATAATTGTGAAAGTGTTTAATGTATTGGACAAAGAAGAGGCCGAATCAATCAAAATTTCAATGAAACTACTAGGTGACGGGGAATTCCAATTTGATTTAATTTTAATTGCTTCAAATTATGGATTCTTTAGCGCATCAATAAATTCGCTTGAAATGTCTGGGCAACCGCTTGCTAAACAGATTGAGGTAGAACATGCTCAATAAGTAACTAATGGCGTAAACGGTGAAGCAGCTAATTTTGTAAAAAAAAGTTTGCGACGGTTATTTCAAAAAATTATAGTATTTACATTATGAAGGAAATTTCGATAAACTTGCCTAGAGGATCTACAGCAATACACAATAAATATAGCAGAATTATTTATATGTATTATTGTGGCATTTAAATTTGCGCCTATAAGTTCGATTGATGTGGAACGAAGTTTTTCCATGTAAAAAAAAAGACCTACGATCGTAGGATCCTATAATCCTACAAATATTACATTTCTAAGATCCTTAATATTTATAATATCATATTATTATTTAAGAAATAATGATTCAATGTGAATTATTATCAGTATTATCTGTACACAAAAATAAAAAAATGACCATCAAGAGGCTTTTTATTCAATGAGATTTATCGTGGCACTTGAAATTTAATTTCGTCGGCGCGTTTGGAAAGCGCTTTTAACGGCGTCAAATCATGAAATATATCGATTTTGACGTTATAATCTATCACCGTGACCGATACTCATCCCTTTGAGAGTCTGTAGATTTCTCCGAAAACAAATTAAAACTACCCTCGAATCGATACCGAGGAAACACTTTGTCTTTAATGGGTTGAAATTTATACAGCACTTAATGCTTGACGAAAACAGAACGAAACAAGTTACGAAAAATAAGAAAATATGATAAAAGGTGTATTTAATTCTTTGTGGAAGGATGTAGATGTGTATTAGGGGTGAGCACGGACGGATGCAAAAACATTTTGTTCGAGATTTAAAGTTGTAATAGAGGGGATTGGTGCATCACATTAATGTTAAAATAAATATATTTTTTTTTAATCTGATGAATATCTTCTGCCTCCGCAGTGACCTCAAAATTTTGAATTTAATGATAAAAGTCTAGTACAGTTATAACCAAATATTTAGCTTAATTTAATGAGTATAAATGTATATAAATTATAAATTTTTTTAAAAACAATATTTTTATAAACAAAATCTTACCTATAAGAAAAGAAACGACAATTAATGTTTTCTATTGTAATGTCGATTCCCAATTCACGTAACTAGTTTTACAAAATTATAACATAAATAAGAAAACAAATATTATCCGTTGTCTAGGTTACCTATCCGTTGTCCGTTGTCTCGGACTACTATGATGCTGTTTTTAGGCAGAGTAATATTAAAGAAAATTATATTTTCCTTTACATATATATATATATATATATATATATATATATATATATATATATATATATATATAAAAATAAAAAAAAAAATATTATTAAAAAAAAAACAATAAATTTAGTCGAAAATCTCATTTTGTTTCAAATTTAGGCCTTACGTTCCGTGATTCCAATTTTGCTTTTATTGCACCTAATCGTGATTTTTTTGTGCATTGAGAAGTGGCAGCTTTCTCAATTTTTCAGCCTAGGTGACGGGGACTAGAGTTATGAGCTACTATTAGAGAGTTATAGCTAGAGTTATGAGTTATGAGCTATTTCTTGAGGCAACTCTCCTTCAATGTGCTGAAATTTGTTAGCAGGCAATTGTTCACAAGTCTTGAGTGCTTTTCCCACCATACCTGCCAGTATTTATATTGGTACCATAACAACCGATTGCCATAAGATGATGTTGGGGAATTCCTTCATGTGATAGAAACCTTGTCATCGCAGTTTCTATTCCTTTAGCTGAACCAACTTTAAATACTACGTACCCCATGTACATAGATTCTGACTCTTGATTTTTTAATAATCTTCAACATTTTGTCTTTTTTCCCATCAAAATATAAAGCAGAGAGTTTTGGGATTGCGATCTCCTTCATTAACTTTTGTCTAGTTTTAGTTCTCTCTCTTCGTACTTTATGTCTGTCAATGACCTCGACATCAGAGACTTAATGTCGAATAAAATAGATGACGCAATCGCTACTGCTGATCTATCTGAAACTCCAAACCTGTCGCAGGTCTTCGATAGCGTAGGAAAATCGGCGCATACATTTTTAATTTTTTTCGGAATGCTTTTGTTTATGGCGTTAGTGGTGTTAAACTACTACGACTTTCAGACGATGACGATACCGAAGAGGTACTAACTTCTATAACAGATAACGAAGTAATTAAGGCTGTAGTTATCGGTTTTCTCGTTCCAGTTTCCTCGTTCCTGTTTCCTCTTTAGGGCCTTTTGCAACTTCTTCGTAACACTAACGTCGAATCCACTTATTATCATACTTCGAGAGGTTCATTGATCAATTAAAATCTTTACACTTGCATGCTGCAGTATCACAAAGTACCTTACTACTTTGTCGAAAACTTTTCCGGAGAGAGCCTTTTGACAGACTTGAGTAGGTTTTTGCATTTTAAATGGTATGCTATTAACATCTGTACGACCCTTGTTCGTGTTACTATCGGAATAGAAGCAGTTTTCCATATATTTTCAATTCTGGATGTCAATATATCTGCTATTTCTGAAAATGTGGGCTCTTTCGCAGTTTCCAACTGCAACTTTAGTTGATGTATTTTCCATTCATAGTATTTTATTACATCTTCGTAAGTAGATAGAATATTGTTTTTTTATCTCACAAATATCACCAAAAGTAGGACGTTTAAAGACACTTCGTGCTCTTTACTCTTTATGTTTTTTATGAAACAAAATTGAAGTTAGGTTACTTGTTAAATAACTAGCGCAAGTATAATTCGAGCCAAAACCAATAGTCCACTGACGACGCGACAAGTGTTCTAATTGTCACTTCCTGCGCTCCCTTACTCCTATTATTTTATATTATAAACTTAAGATCATGCATTTTTTATGCTTTGTATCGAAAATAAACTGTAGTTATAATAATTTCTGGGAATAAAATACGTCTGTTTATTAAAATTTCAATTAGACTAAAAAACATTTTTTTTTCAAAAATTTAATGACGTTGCGCAATGCCGGCCAGCTATTACTATAAATTAAATCAAATAATATTTACATGGAATAATTTTTATTTAAAAGGCACCTATTTTTCACTATTAGATCCTCACAACCCAAAAAAATATTTCGCTCCACTCTAATGTGAATTTTATATTAAGAATAATTTGATTTTAAAATAAAGATAAGGTAATTTAAAAATAAAAAAAACGTGTGTGTATGTAAAGTAGGGTTGCTATCGCTGAAGAGTTCAAATAAAGGATATTTGTTAAGAGTCTTAATTTAAGACCTAACACATAGCTAATCTAAAATAGATTACAAATAATTTTTTTATTAACTCTAGACACGATTCTAGACGATTTATTTCTTTTCTCATGTAATTTTGAACGAAATTTTGAAACATAACGCTAAAAACTCGTTTGCAATATCCTGCTGTTGCTTTAAATGTTGCATTAGATTAGATGTTGCGATAAAATGAATGATACTATTTATATATATATATATATATATATATATATATATATATATATATATATATATATATATATATATATACACATATAAATAAACCTAAACGGCCTACCCGCACGGGCGCATATATCTCTTGAAAATGGTGAATGTGAGTTCGCCGAAAAGTCGAGTATCCGGTTCTTTTCAGAACCAACTCTAAACATCAACGCGGATTCCCAGAGAAAACAAACCAACACGTTTCTATCCGCGAAAACCTCGTGTCACCATGTGTAACAGGCAAATTGAAGCAAAAGCAAAGAACCAGAACGGCGGAGACACAAGTGGGAAGAGACACCATTAAGCTCTCTACAACTCGAGGGTGCCCATAGGGAGGTGTGCTATCACCAATCATCTAGAGCCTGGCAGTTGATGAATGACTGGCCAGGCTGAACGACCTAGACATCAACTGTTGAGGTTACGCCGATGACTGAGAATGGGACTGAGACTCAACTCAAGCAAAACCACGGTGATACCATTTACTAGAAAGAGAAAACTAAACTGCCTACAGCCCATACTGTTAGATGGGAGGGCAGTAGAATACAAACAGGAGACAAGGTATCTGGGTATCACAATAGATAGCAAACTCCTGGAATAGACTCCTATGGAATAGACACGCTGAAACAGAGGTATGTAAAGCCAAACGCGTTCTAATGGTGTGCAGAAATTTGGCAGGAAAAACGTGGGGTTGTAGCCCCACAATCCTGCGATGGATGTTCACCATGATAGTGAGATCACTTATGGGGCGGTTGCTTGGGGAAGTAGAACGAAGCTGGCCTCTATGAGAAAACAGCTTGAGGAGATTCAAAGACTGGTGTATGTCTGCATCACGGGGGCGATGGGGTCGTGCCAGACAGCAGCACTGGTTCTGCTACTGGATCTGACTTCGCCGCACCTTGTCGGGCCGTGGAGAGGGCCGCCAGATCGTAGATTGTAAGGTTCAGCAAGGAAGGAATAAGCAGAGGTAAAATAATCGGGAGCAGAGACTCGCTGCCAGGATTCCCTGGCTGGAAGCACCGAAAGACGAACTGCTCGGCAAATACCATTTCGAGAAAACCTACGCAGTAATTTGTAGTAGTAAAGCCGATTGGAGCGACGAATCCTCAGCATACCACATAAAGCAAAATGCTACTAAATCGTATACAGATGGTTCAAAGACAAAAGAAGGTACTGGTGCAGGAGTGTTTGGACCTCATATCAAATACTTCGAATGCATGGGAAAATTCCCAAGTATCTTCCAAGCAGAGGTACACACAATCGATAGATTTAACCTGTGCACAATTTAACCTCGACAGAAATTATAGCAAAAAACGAATTGCTATCCTGTCAGACAACCAAGCAGCCATCAAGGCCATTGGCTCATACACGATCAGATCCAAACTGGTATGGGACTTTGTGGGAAAGCTAAACAAGCTTGGCAAAGAAAATAAAGTAACGCTGTACTGGGTACCCGGACACACTGGTATAGACGGAATGGAAGAAGGCGATCACCTAGCAAACAAGGGATCCAGTAATCACTTTAAAGGTCCGGAACCCTTTTGCGGCATGAGTGTAAACACCATCCACAAAAGTTTAGATGATGAAATAAGAGAACAATGGATAAAAACCTGGAAAGAACTTCCTAGGTTGACACAATTCAAAGTGATGCTGGGATCTTTTAACCAGAAAAGAAAAAAAGCTTGCCCGAAACTAAACAGGAACAAGGTTAGAATTCTGACAGGATGATGATAATGGATTATATTCTGTGGGTGATTTCCCTAAAGAAAGTAAGTGATTTGATCAAATCTCTGAACTATTTTAACTAAAAGATGAAATAAAGTAAGTCAGGGCGCACACAGCTCTATGTTTCGCTTGTTACCACTCCCCTTTACAAGGATATAGATACTACCTACTCTAACCTTGTACCTGAAGAGCAGTTTTATAAAACTAGCAAGTCGTTTTTGAACAACCGGCATGAAAAGAAAAACGTTTGTGGGCTCGCGAAAGGATTGAAGAAGCTAGTTGAAGCTAATAGTCGTTGAACAATATAAATTAGCACCATTACTTAAACTGCAACGGACACATAGACAGTACTATTATGGTAAAAATACTATGTCATGGAAGAAGGTAATAAAAAATCTTTGTATTGGTAGAGAAAGTTTTTGAGTTCCTTTGAAGGGAAAGACCAGCTGTGAAAATAGTTCCAAAGGAAAATTTTTACCACATACTCCGGGAAACCCGGAGTCAATTGGTAACGGAGGAAGAGATAAAATGCTGTAAGGTTTGAGAACGGAATACCTAATAACTACTTCGGTTCTACTGGCATTTTTTAAACTGTGTACGGTATGTCAGTGTAAAAATCGTTGTTTGGCTAATTGTATCTAGCGACTCAATCGTGAACAAATCGATTTAATTTGACCACGATCAGGACCATGCGACGAAATTCAGCTTTCTTAGACCGTCGACTCCAAAAAGAGCTGCCGAAGTAGCAATGGAGCTATTAATTTTTTTTTAAAGTAGGTTGTATTTGGTTGGATAACCTACGTATATGAGATACTACAAAGCAATATCAGCTCTGAGTTTACGTTTGCTGCCATACAAGAATTCACAAGTCTGTGGCCGACGTACAAAATTGTTATTGGTGGGCATAGACATCCACCTAGTCAAGGATCTGTTGAGCGATCAAATCAAGATATCGAAGCTATGTTACATGCTTTGCTAATTGACAATGATACAAAAGTTACTTTGTTGTTACTTTGTTACTTTGTTCAATTTCAAAAGTATTCCTCTTTCCATCGAACCATTAAACGATTACTTTACAAAGCTGTATTTGGAAAACTCAGGACAAAAAGCAGGACTCCAATCTAGTCATATTTCGAAAGAGTTGCTTGAAAAACTTGTTCCTGAAGAGAACTTAGAACTACTTCTTAATCCGCAGAATAATGCCATTACTTTAGGACAGGGGTCTCCAAACTTTCCAGCCTTAGGGCCATACTGATTACTCCAGTAAGTTCCGAGGGCCAAAACCATATTATCATTGTTGCCGGTGGTAAAAAGTGAAATAGTCCACTGATGAAAAAAA
Organism: Phosphuga atrata; assembly: GCA_944588485.1. Taxonomy (NCBI): domain Eukaryota; kingdom Metazoa; phylum Arthropoda; class Insecta; order Coleoptera; family Silphidae; genus Phosphuga; species Phosphuga atrata. The sequence continues at coordinate 27,753,586 of OX155901.1, read as the reverse complement.
AAAGTCCGAAAAAGTACGCAACATTTAAAAAAGGCTGCAAATCGGACTAAAGTCCGCAAAACTGCAACACTGCATATTATTAATTTTCCTGTCATTATCTGTAATTTCTAGATTAGTCGTAGAGTACGAGCCATGAGGAGTAACGTGACACGACATCTGGTGGACACAAGCGGAAATAGGTAGTACCTTCTATCGCTAACAGATGGCGCTAATAGCACGTACAGAATAATCTCGTTGTTTCGAGAAAGTTCTGGTGTCTTCCACTCACTTCTAGATGGCAGTAATTGGAATATATAAGAAGGCTAGTGGCGCAACCACAAGTCAGTTCCTATGACACTGTTGTGAAATAAAATAGTGCGTACCTCCTTAAAACGTGTTTGTGCGTGTTTAAGTTTAAGATATCTTTGTAACAGTATTTTGATTTGAATTGTTGCTTTTGTGTGTGATTTAGTAGAATGGAAAAGAAGCAAAAAATTGATAGTGAATGCAGAAAATTCAAAGATCAGTGGAACATTCAGTATTTCGTAATTGAGTCCAGTAACAAGGCGCTATGGTTGATTTGCAATGAAAGCATAGCCGTTCTCAAGGAATAAAACATTAAACGTCATTATGAAACAAAATATTTGCAAAATTACTCAAAATATGCAGGAAGTTTGCGGACAGAAAAATTTGAAGCTATGAAGCGCGGATTGAAATCGCAGGAATCTTCATTTACAAAACTCAAAACTGAACAAGAGACTGCAACTCGTGCCAGCTTTCGTGTGGCTCTTAAAATTGCAAAACGTGGAAAACCATTCACCGATGGAGAAATGATCAAAGAATGCATAATTGCAGTAGCCGAAGAAATGTGCCCTGAAAAGGTAAATTTATTAAAAACTGTCAGTATGTCAGCAAACACTGTGGCTCGAAGGGTAGAAAACATCGCTGAAAATATATCCTCTCAACTGTTCGACAAAAATGGACATGTTGAGTGGTTTTCTTTGGCCTTGGATGAGTCAACGGATGTGTCAGATACTGCTCAGGTGTTGATTTATATTCGAGGAGTAGATAAAAGCTATGAAGTGCATGAAGAACTTCTTGATATGTATAGTATTCATGGCACAACTACTGATACACATATTTTTAAAGGAGTTGAAATGGCCATTAATCAAAAGAACCTTCGATGGAAAAACTTGAAATGTATTAAAACTGATGGAGGCAAAAACATGAGTGGGAAAGATAAAAGAGTTGTCGCTCTTGTGTCAAAGGCTGTCGAAAATGACGGTGGTTCAAAACCATTAGTTTTACATTGTATCATTCATCAACAGTCTTTGTGCGGAAAATGTTTGGATATGTCTGAAGTTCTGAAACCAGTCATATCAACTGTTAATTTTATCAGATCTTTTGGGCAGACCGACAATTCCGACAATTTATTGAAGAGATTGGAGAAAATGACTTACCTTATCATACTGCCGTACGTTGGCTTAGTTGTGGGAAAGTCCTTCAGCGCTTTTTTGAACTTCGAGCAGTGGTCGATTTTTTTTTGAATGAAAAGCATCGCCATCTTACTGAATTACAAAACAACGCATGGCTGTGGAAGTTAGCATTCTATGTTGATTTGACAAAACATGTGAACGAACTGAATTTGAGATTGCAAGGAGAAAACCAGCATCTTCCTGATTTATACACTAATATCAAATCATTCTGGAAGAAATAAATACTGTTTCAATCACAACTACGAAGTAAATGTTTTTCACATTTTAAAACATGTGAAATATTCAACCACACCACTGAGACTGAGTTTCCTATCGATTTTGCAATCGAAACTTTGAGTGCTTTGAAAATAAATTTTGATACTCGTTTCTCGGACTTTGATGCCATTGCGAATCAAATTAAGATTTTTTAGAATCCTTTTGACACTGACATTGAAACCCTAGCCCCGGAACTTCAAATGGAAATGATTGATCTACAGTGCAGTGATATAATTAAGAACAAATATCAAAACTCATCTTTGTTGGAATTTTATGAGTCTTCCACTGACACAATTTGATAATTTACATAAATTTGCTCGTGGGCTGTTTTCTGTTTTTGGTACTACTTATTTGTGTGAGAAGACCTTCTCCAAAATGAAATACACAAAAAATGTTTACAGATCTAAATTAACTGATGAGCATCTTAAATCTCTTTTAATAATTGGTACAAGTAAAATTAGTCCACAACTACAAACTATTGAAATCAGAGGAAAATCTCAATTACATAAATCTCATTAGTATTTCATATGTCATTATGCTTGTTATAAGTTATGTTTTTATTTAAAATGTATAAAATGTTAGTTGAATTCATTTCAATAATTTGTTAGTTATTATATACTGAAGTTAAATTTTCTCCATATTATACATGTCTTTACTCATTACAATTCTGTGTTTCTTTATCCAACTTATCACAAAAACAATAACAATAAGCCTACAACAATGTTATGAGTAGTTAGCCCATGACCATATCAATGTAGATGTCATATTAATAATTATTCAACATAAAATTAGAATACCTCAGTAAACTATATTTAATTTGCTATAAAAAATATGTTCTCTAAAAGGAGTTTTCAAGTATGCTAGCTCTCCGCGGGCCGGAGAAAATCTGTCCGCGGGCCGGATGTGGACCTCGGGCCGTAGTTTGGAGACCCCTGCTTTAGGACACCAGAACTACCAAAAGACTTCAAAAGATCTACCAGCATCTGAATTAATTGTTTACAGTGAACAAGCTTCAACTTCAAATGATCTATCAATAGGTAAATCAACCAACAATAACACTTCAATGTCAAACGTTCCCCCTGCTGTTGATCTACTCACCAAAGAGCTTTAAATTTAAAGGATCTACCAGTAACTGAATCAATTTATTTATCGAGAACAAGACAACTCAAACCAGTTTACAACTCCTGCTTCAACAGTTAAAACACCTATAGTGTTACTTGCATCAGAAGGACAAGCAGCTGTCAGCGACAATAAAGCATGTTGTGTTGTTTGTGAAATGGAATCTACTGAAGCCTTTTGATGTGACATTTGTAAAAAAACGATGTACGCAATATGAGGGAATTAGGGCATCCAAACCGGTTAAAATCGAATTGACCGGGTTTTACCGGGATAACCGGGTTTTCTGGTAAAATTTACGAAACCGTAAAACCGGGTTTTTTCGAAAAACCGAAAGTCGGTTTTTATTTATTTTATTTTTTTCTTCAAGTGGAAAATAATTTTATTTTTCTATGGTTATTCATGAAGTATTGTATTGTAGATTTATTCATACTAAAATAAAACTTAAGGGGTCGTCCATTTTTCACATGATGTTTTTTAGCAACTTTTGATTCCAAAGTTTCAAGAACTTCGGGCCAAAAAACTCTCCAACTTCTACATGCGTCCTCTCTAGCTGACCAAGGTGTCAAACTTACTCTCTTTAGCGTTTCTCTTTCTTTTTTTTTCCCAATTTCAGTCATTAACTTTTGCCAGCGTTGTGTCGAATTTATAAAAATCTTAGTCTTAGATATTCAACATGACTCGCTATAAAAGGATCGAATTCAGCTAACAGTTCGAAAATCATACAATAAAATCTGTTATTTGGATCACTAAACTTTTTATTTTTCCCTTTATAGCACACAACGGAAGAAAAATTAATACATATAAGAAATTGCATGACTCAATCAACGGCTTTTCTTTTCGGCGGCTTTTTAGTTTGTATCGCCGCTCTATATCTGTCTCTATCAGACTCAATGCCACTAAGCGGCGTATGCCGCTAACAGCTCGGCCCCGTCGATCCTGCTTCGAACCAACCACTACTAGGCAAATTGTAGAAACAAATTAATTTAACAATACGTGGTGAAACATATTACATGTTGAATTGTTTGTGTGGACCTAATAACATTTACATTAAGGTATATAAAAATGAATCTTCTTAATTTCTGTACGACAAAAAAAATGTTGGCCCCATATTTGCCGCCCCTAAAATCTGCCGGCCTAGGCTCCAGCCTACTCAGCCTTAGATGCGTTAATTTTGCTGAAATATTATTTTATTAAAAAACAAACTTTATAATTTGTGTTACTTTTTTATTATCATAAAATAATAAAATTATTTATTTTTTTATATACCTACTCTAATAAAAAATATTTTAAATCCTATTTGAATATTTATATAAATATTGTGCCACTTTTTTATTCTTTATATAAATATAATGAAATAAAACACAAATTTTTTTTTTATGAAATAATTATAAATGGTGAATAAATATTTATTTTATTTGGTTTACAGCCGCAATTTATTTATTTTTATACTTAAAACCGGGTTTTAACAGGTCAACCGGTTTTATACTTTACGAAAAGCCGAAAACCGGTTTTTGAAATTTCATCGGTTTTTTTGGATGCCCTAGTGGGAATACATTAGGACAAGAAGGATAGGGATCGAAAATTCTATGCTATTTATCCCAAAAAGAAGAAAGCATTATAAATCAAAAGGAAAATGCTGCAAAACTCTTGAAAATATCAGGTGAAAAAATAACACACAAAACGACAAAAAAAATGTTGGCCCCATATTTGCCGCCCCTAAAATCTGCCGGCCTAGGCTCCAGCCTACTCAGCCTTAGATGCGTTAATTTTGCTGAAATATTATTTTATTAAAAAACAAACTTTATAATTTGTGTTACTTTTTTATTATCATAAAATAATAAAATTATTTATTTTTTTATATACCTACTCTAATAAAAAATATTTTAAATCCTATTTGAATATTTATATAAATATTGTGCCACTTTTTTATTCTTTATATAAATATAATGAAATAAAACACAAATTTTTTTTTTATGAAATAATTATAAATGGTGAATAAATATTTATTTTATTTGGTTTACAGCCGCAATTTATTTATTTTTATACTTAAAACCGGGTTTTAACAGGTCAACCGGTTTTATACTTTACGAAAAGCCGAAAACCGGTTTTTGAAATTTCATCGGTTTTTTTGGATGCCCTAGTGGGAATACATTAGGACAAGAAGGATAGGGATCGAAAATTCTATGCTATTTATCCCAAAAAGAAGAAAGCATTATAAATCAAAAGGAAAATGCTGCAAAACTCTTGAAAATATCAGGTGAAAAAATAAAAGATTTTTTATTTTTTATTCTTTATATAAATATAATGAAATAAAACACAAATTTTTTTTTTATGAAATAATTATAAATGGTGAATAAATATTTATTTTATTTGGTTTACAGCCGCAATTTATTTATTTTTATACTTAAAACCGGGTTTTAACAGGTCAACCGGTTTTATACTTTACGAAAAGCCGAAAACCGGTTTTTGAAATTTCATCGGTTTTTTTGGATGCCCTAGTGGGAATACATTAGGACAAGAAGGATAGGGATCGAAAATTCTATGCTATTTATCCCAAAAAGAAGAAAGCATTATAAATCAAAAGGAAAATGCTGCAAAACTCTTGAAAATATCAGGTGAAAAAATAAAGGAAGTTTCTTTGAAGAAATTTACAGACGTGTTAGTGGATTCCACAATTTTGATGTATGTACCTAAGGTAGATAGATGCTCATTAAATAACATTGAAGGGATTTTATTAGATATAAAAAATAATTTATATCAAATTGGTACCTCAGTTGCAATTACAAAAGATTGGCTACCTAGAAACGCTCTTCGAATAGCTACCACAACTTTTATCGAAACCGTTCCACAGACCAACCTATCTATGCGTGAGATTGCGGGAAAAATGTCCTTTTTTGGAGTCAAGAATATAAGAAAATATAATGGAAAATTATATACCTGATACTGTGCCATGTGAAAATGTGCCTGTACTTTGTAACTCGAGATGCCATAAATCAACAGCGTGTTTAAATTAAAATAAATGAACATTATTATTTATTAACTGAATTGTTCATTTCAAAAACAACATTACAATAACAAATCATTACAGTAACAAGTCATTTTTTTTCAAATTTGAGTTTTAAATTTCAACCGCATCTATTTTTATTATTTACATTTTACATTTTAAGTCTCATACACATTAATATGGTGTTGTAAATAAGTTTATTTAAATGTAAATAAACTCGTAGATGCGGCTGAAAGAAAAACTCAAATTTGAAAAAAATGACTTGTTAATGTAATGATTTGTAATATGTTCTTTTGGAAATGAACGATTTTATTAGTCACTAAAAATGTTATATACATTAAAACGATATACATTATTATTTATTCTTTTTGTTATTTTGTTCCCTTTTTTTCTATTTCTTTTGGTCATTAGTTTCGAATAAATAATTTGTGTTTTAGTGACTATTGTTGTATTACAATAATATTCCATCTTTTCACTAAAACAGTTCAGGGATTTGATCAAATCACTTACTTTCTTTAGGGAAATCACCTACAGAATTTTTATTTTAACATCTTCTGTGAATTGATCATCTCCCGTAGGGATTTGATCAAATCTCTATTCTTGTCATTTCCCTGCGACATACAAGTTTTTCAATCAGTTTATATCTTTAGACAATTCTAAAAAAAGATTCATATTTTGGGAGGTATTGTTCCTGAATCATAATTGGGAAAGTTTACCAAATGGGGAATTGCCACTGACATCAAATTTCTTCTTTAAATAATCTAAAGCAGAAGAGTAGAATAATTTAAAATCTTCTACAATATTTAATCTTTCGGTGGAATCTAAATTTTGTAGCTCACATGAAACTTCGTAGCCAAAACATTTCATTAAAATGATTTGTTAATTGAATTATTAATTCATTACAAATATGAATAGGATGGTTGTGACCGCTACTACACCTACTCTATTTTTATATATTATAACTGTGGTTAAAACACAGCGAATTTATCAAGTGTAAGTAATTACGAATTTATCAACTGTAAGTAATGTAGTGTAAGTATGAATTACCACGTAGTAATGGTCGCAACCATCCTATTAATTAAGTCAGCTTGTACGGTATCACAGACTAAATTATATAAAAAATCATTTCATATCACAAAATATCTGGTTCAATTCAGAATTCCTTCGGTCCAAAGTTATACCCAACTATATAAATATTAAAACCCGCTCTAAAAATCAGCTCTAAAATCTGCCCAAAACACATGGATTAGAATCGAAATGCAAAATCTTTATCGGAGGAGAGATGTTATTCAACATTATCTTAAGATATTATATCCAGAGTTAACATATATATTACATCCAATAGAATTCACAATCTTTGATGATTTTGTTCGTGAAAATGTTTGTCAAGTCAACCATATTTAGGGCTGCCAACCATACTTTATGTTAACGTATTCTATTTTATTTTAGATAAATATACTTTCTTCTTCTTCTTCGCAAATGGGTCGCTTAGGACCACGCGAAATCAACACTTTCTAGCCTTCCTCTTGGCCCAGTATTCCTTCATGCACAACAATTGGGTTGGCTCTTTTTCCTCGAAATCCCGTGTGTGAGTAATTTTCCTGCTTTCATTCCGGTCATGTAAGTTTGGTGATACTAATTCCTTCAAGTCTTTTTCTGTGATTTTGTTCTAATTCGGTCTAGTAGCCTTACTTTGTAAGAAACTATGTATTTTATGTGTCAGTCTGTTCGGGTCCATTCTTTCTATATGTCCCATGAATTGGATTCTTCGCATTCGCATTGAGTCTGTGATTTTGGGAATTTTTCTATATACATATTTCTGAGTTAGGCTTTTGATAATGTACACCACCTTTTGTTCTTGGCCCAAAGATATTCCTTATTATTTTACGTTCTTTTACTTTTATTTGGTGTTTTAGTGTTTTGTGTTGGAGATTGAGTGTCTCTGAAGCATAGAGAGCTTCAGATTTGATTACAGTTGTGTAGTGTCGGATATTGCAGTTCCAGGAGAGACTCTTTTAGTTGAATATATTTTTTTGTAGACTAAAAAGCAGTTTCCGTTTTCTGAAGTCTTGATTCAATTGTTTTCTTTCGTTACAGTTTGCTGTAATCCATTCCCCTTAATATTTAAATTCTTTTACTCGATAGATATTGTTGTTGCCAATTTGAAGTTCATTTGATGCGGTTCTGAAGTTAGTCATAAATTTTGTTTTTTAAAACGAGATCTGTAATCCAATTTTCGCTGCTTGTTCTTGTAATAGTTCAAGTTGCTTTTGCGCGTCAGAGATATTTTGGTAAATCTAGTGCCATGTCATCAGCAAAACCTAAGCAGGCTAATTTTACCTCTTTCAGTTTTGGCCCCAGTCGGTGTGCTGGTGCACCAGCTTTTCTCCTTTCCCGGACAAATTTCTCAAGCGCACAATTGAAGAGCAACGAGGATAGTCCATCGCCTTGTCATACTGCTGTGTCTATTTGAAATTCTGTGCTCAGTTCTCCCATAAATATCACCTTGGATTTAGTCTCCGTGTGTGCTTCTTTGTTAATGTTTGTTGTCTGCTGATCAAGTACAAATTCTGCTAATAAGTGATCCTCTATCTATACTATCGTATGCTTTCTTAAAGTCGACGAATGTGATGACATAATTCATGTTTGATGAACTGTGCAAATATTTCATAAGATCTTTACATTTTTAATTTTCTCTACGCATTATCGTCCTTTTCTAAACCCTAGCTGGTATTCGCCCATTTTTTTGGATCCAGTTGAGTTTCTGCACGGTTCAAGAGAGCTCTGGATAGAATTTTATAGGCTATAGAAAGTAGTGAAATTCCACGATAATTGTTGGAATCTGTCCCGCTTCCTTTTTTTGTACAGTGGATGTATGATTACCATTTTCCATTCTGCAGGGATTTTTTCAGTTCGCCAGATTTCATCCATAATTTCTTTCAGTGTTGTAATGAGATTTTCTCCTGCATTTTTCCATAGTTCTGCAGTGATTTGATCGTGTCTTGATACTTTGTCATTTTTCAAAGAGTGAATTATCTCTTTAATTTCTTCTATACTCGGTGGTTCTGGGTTTCGTAGTGCTTAGTAAAATTTGAGTTTGTCTTGTGGTTTTTCACAAGTTAAAAATTTTGAAAAGTATTTCCCTAGGAATTCACAGTTTATAGCATCGTTGTGAGCGACTTCCCCGACTTCATTTTTTAATTGGAGTGATGGAGGAGAATACTTGGTTAATTTTTGTTTGAATGTTCTGTAGTAATTTCGTGAATTGTGTTGCCTGAAGTAAGATTATATTTCTTGTAATTTTGTGTCCTCGTGCTGTTTACGAATCGTTCTTATAGATTTAGTGACCGTTTTTCTGAGGCCCTGCCTAGGGTTTTTTTTTTGCATGACCAATTTAGTCACCTTTTGTCAAAGTTTCATTAGTTGATCACACTCCTCTGTCCGCCATGCATGTTTCCGTGTCTTGGATTGTGTTGCTATGTTTTCTGCTATTTTTACAAGTTATTGCCAGTTTTGTGGATTTAATGTGTTTCTTTTCTAAACTCGTCATCTTTTGTACGTCATATTTATCATGTGAAGCTTCCTCTTTTCAGGAATGATGTCCAAGAAGAATTGTGTGGGGCAATGATCTGAATCTAGATCTAGACCTTTATGAACTTTAAGGTTCATTATTTCTACTGTGTTTCGGCGGGAGATCATTACATGGTTCACTTGGTATTCACCTAATAGTGGATTAGGCGAGATCCATGTCTGGTTTTAGAAGATCTTTTCTTAAAGAATGTAGACATGAAAAACAGGTCATGGTTTAAAAATATTAAATATAGTTTATACTTTTGCTTAGAAATAAAGTTTGCGATAATACTTTATTTTCAATCTTCACTGTGATGTGTAAAACGAAACACTCATAGTGAAAAGCCATCTGCGCATGCGTTTCGAGATCTATCTCCCATCATATAATTCAAAAGAGCAAACCTGCACTGATGAGAGGTAGATCTCGAAACGCGTCTGCAGATGGCTATTCAATTAATTTAAATAAAAAGAAATGAATTTAAAATATAATGTTATTTGTCTAGCTCCGTTAATGTTATGATAGTTTCTATAATTAGTATGGTTTCAGCCCAATATTAAAAATCTTAGCATGTGCTAAAAGTATTCAAAAATATATTTCTAAGGCAGTATTTCCCAAACTTTCCGCTCATGTGTACCCCTTTGAAACATTTTTTATCCCTTTATACCCCGAAGGGCAGTAGAAAATAGTAGAAAATGTTTGAAATATGCTACGAAAAGCAGAAACTGTACTGATATTGTTCAAATAATATCGAAATATAGTAATAGTAACTAAAGTAATAGTAATATAGTAAATCCCCAGATTAGAAGGGTACCTCTTCAATCAACATAGATTTTTAAGGACTAATCTGTGAATGCTAAAAGAGTTACATTTGTGGATTATATTATATTTACTCTTTATTTAATGTGACTGTAAAGATATGAATGATCTAAAACTGTGCATATCTGCTTTCCTTTTCTATTTTAACAAAATTTTGCTCTGTCAAGATCATATAGCCTTGACCCAAGGGGCCCCATTGTCCTAATGTGCCTAGGACCTCCAATGGGTTAAAGACGGTCCTGATAATAGCATCGATTTGCTGCTTGTATTCTTTCTTGTACAGATAGTGCAATGTCATTTGACGCATTCAAGTGCTCTCCTAGATATTTAAAGCTCGTCACTCGTTAATAAAGTTATGTTTATCTATCTTTGGGTATTGAGGGAGGTTTTCTTTTCGAAGTTATGTTTATCTACCTTTGGGTATTGAAGGAGTTTTCTATGTTTCTCCTCGTTGCTGTTAAGAATTTTGTCTTATTATCGTTCATTATTAGCCCAATTTTCTTTGCGTTCGTTTCTAGGATTATAAATATTTCTCTTCGTGTTTAAGCATTTTTTGCCAGGATCATAATGTCATCTGTATAGCTGTATATTTGGTAGAATTTTGTTATGTCTATGATTTAAATCTATTAATATTATCAGCGCTATCAGACCTCCTATTTAATCTTGCTCTACAACATGCAATTGGCGCCCTCGATAGAAAAGGTACGATTTTTATATCGAGGTCGTCAATTGCATGTTGTAGGGCAAGATTAACTAGGAGGGCTGATAGCGCTGATGATATTAATAGATTTAAATCTACAAAATTTGTGGGCCTAGTTATTGAGGAATTTTTAACTTGGGATATAGTTACCGAAAATATTTCAAAAAAGTTGCATCAAAAGGCATTTGTAATCCGACATCTCAGGAATATTCTAAGCCTGATAAATTTCTACTATGCTGAGGTTCAATCTCTTTCAACGTACGGAATTCTGGGTTGGGGAACCTCACAAAAAATTGTAAATGTTCTAATAGCACAGGAAAGAGTCATCCGTTCCGTTGTAGCAACGTAACATCCTGCAGGACCATTTTTGAGTGGCTTCAAATACCGTTGAATAAAAACTTATTATAAGCGAATACTTTTATTAATAACTCGTTTGAACTCTAAATAATCACAATAATTTACACATTCAAAATAATATATAAAAAACAATACAAAATAAACATGAAACCCATGACAACCAAGTTGGAACCCATGACAACCATATTAACAAAATTGATAAACCATTGCCTTCTTGGAAATTACACCATACATATGTCATAATAGACCTTTTAGTTAAGCACAGGATGGGGAATAAAAGATAAGAATTTTTTGGTGAAAATGTTGTTCTTCTTCTCTCTAAGAGAGTTTCTACTTGCCTTTAAATACTTAAAAACAACCTTCAAATTTTGTTCCCACTAGTTGGTAAAATAAACTCTTGTTTATATAAAAATTATAAAATAAAAACAGTAATTTAAAAACAGAAGTTAGTTTTGATTTGCATTGTATTAATTATCTATCAAAGATGATTGAAATATTGCAAATTAATAGCTAGTTAACAGGATTCAAACATTATATAAGAAGTAATATTTGAGGCATTATTTTTTATGTAATTTACAAATTCCAAATGTAATTTGTCTTTTTATTTTTCTTTTTCTCGCATAAAAAAGAAAAAAAAAAAGAAAAAACTCCTCGTACCCCTTTCAAACCTTTTGCGTACCCCTTGGGGTACGCGTACCACACTTTGGGAAGCATTGTTCTAAGGGAATACAAAAAGTTAAATTGAAAGATAGGTACTATTTTTTTCTAATCCATATATTTTATTTTTTCCTATCCAAATAAATTGATATGTTGTTTTTCTCAAAAAAAGTTGGCAACCCTAACTATTTGAAATATGCAATTCAATTCAATTTATTTCATTATTTAAGATTCATTATCTAAAGATATATGTCATTTGTAGCAAAAAATGGGATACATAAAGAAAATAATCTAAAAACAAGAAAATTAATGATGAATTTTGATTATTCGTAGACGAATAAAATTCGGCCAGAATGTAAGGTTCAATGTTATTAATCCACTCGTACAAATCTTTCTTTAGTTGATTTAGATTCCTAATGTTCTGACGTTTCATTTCCGAAGGGAGCATATTATATAGTTTTATGTTGATGTAGGGTGGGGTTTTTGCAGACATGGTTAGGTGGAGTTTAGGTAGCTCGTATATATCTTTGTTGTATCTGGTATCTCGTTCCATTGGCTTACGAAAACTTAAAAATAGGTTTTTCCTCCTCTTCCTCTTATACCTCCATTCTACCTCCATACTTTCCATTCCTCTTATACCTACAGCCAAAATAGCCATAGATATAACTTTGCAATAGACTCCGTAGTGATCAAATCTATAAAATAAAAAATTAAGTATTTATTAAGTACTTGTTCTTTAGTAATTACAAAAGCCGATAAATCCAATTCGATTATCGTTCTGGCAAGAGAGCAGTACATTAATAATATAAACTCTTTCATTTTAACAGAAAAACTAATTAAATATAAAAGATATTACAACTTTGTTCTCAGATTTCGAGAAATTTAAAATTATCAATCAGAATCCCACAGTTCCCAGGCTCTATGGTTTCATAAAAACTCACAAACCCGATTCTCCCTTTAGACCAGTTGTCTCTTATATCAATAGTGTAGCAAAAGTTTTGCAATAAAACTGAATACTCTTTTCAAACAATACACCAAATTTTCCTCAAAATATTATGTAAAAAATTCACTTGCCATATCGGAACTCCTGAAATCAATAACAACCCAAATAAACTCTACTTGCATTTTTTGCTGTCAGATGTTTTCTAATATACCAACTACAGAGTGCCTCGAAATTATAAGAAATTTAATTGATAAAGCAAATTGCCACCATCTTATAAAATCAGAACTTTTTGTGGCTCTTGAAACATGTGTTAATCAAAATTACTTAAAATGTTAATACCACATACTATCAGCAAACAACAGGTCTCTCTCTAGCAATGGGATCTCAAATGGGATAGCAAATGGACAGACTACCGACCGTTGTATTCGACCGAGACACTCCATATTTTCTACCAAGTTCGCGATTTGTTAGTCCTTCATTGGACAAAGTTACAATTTCAATATATTTATCACAATTTAAATGTTGTGTGGCACGTTGAATTGCGAGCAGATGTACTGCACAAATAACAATTATCGTATCTATTGATAAAACAAGTGAAAACCAATTTTAGATTTATCAAAAAAACATTTAATTTTGGTATACATATGTAGCTGACGTGATAGCGTGTGTTTCAGTGGTACAGCATGTCAATTAGACCAATTTTTAAATCTAATAAACAACGTTCATTCCAAAGTTAGATTCACCATCGAGGTAGAAGCTCACATCAAAATAAGCTTTTTAGACCTTACTCTAAATTGAAATTTTTTTTCTAAAAACTAAAACTTTGTTTAAACTTTAAACTCAATGTAATTTTTACGATATCGTCAAGAAGGAACCATTAGGTAGTGGTTGTAATTTCAACAATATATGGAATTCATTTAATGTTAATAATGTGGTGTGAAATAACATCATGAAACAATTTTTTTTGTAATTTTGACTTAGACCACTTTCTTAATGTATATATATATATATATATATATATATATATATATATATATATATATATATATATATATATACAGGGTGCTTCAAAAAAATGTATACACACTTTAAACTATTGTAGTTTTCCCGCTCTACAAGGCTAATGTTATATTTCTTCGCCAGGTGCCAGCACAATCGTCCCTCTATGTTATATTGTCAGTTGGAATTTGTAATATCAACATGGGGGACGTACGTTTGAGTTTTGAAGAACGTAAGCAGGTTATTATAATTGGTATATAGTGGTACTGGAAGTTTGAGAATGTAAATGAAGTTCAAAGACAGTGGAGAAGGGAGTATGATACAGAACCACCTTCAAGATTAACAATTACACGCATACGAGACAAATTCGAAGTTCATGGAACAGTGTGTGATGTGCATAAAGGTCATTCAGGTCGGCCTCGAACAGCTACAAGTGATGAGTCATCAACGGCAGTCTTGGAACTGTTTCAACGCTCTCCTAACAATTCTTCAAGGCAAGGGGCACGTGAAAGTGATGTAAGTGCTAGCAGCGTGCTACGCATTCTGAAGAGAGGCAAGTATCGTGTTTACATTCCAAGGCTGGTGCAACAGCTAAATGACGACGATCCAGATCGAAGGTTGCAATTTTGTGAATGGATTCAGGAGATGGTGATACGTGAACCGGGATTTATGGGTAGCATCATTTAGTCGGATGAAGCCCAATTCAAACTTAATGGAACTGTCAATAGGCACAATTGTGTTTACTGGGGTGAAGAAAATCCTCACATTACAATTGAAAAAGCTGTAAATTTGCCTGGTGTAAATGTGTGGTGCGGTTTGTCTTCAAGGGGACTCATTGGACCTTTTCGATTTGAAGGCACTGTAACTGGTATTAATTACCTAACAATGCTTGCTGATTCCATATTTCCTACCATTCGTGCATTATACGGTAATGATGATTTTTATTTTCAACAAGATGGTGCTCCGCCGCACTATCACAGGGACGTACGAGCTTACCTGGATCAAAATTTGTCGGGACAGTGGATAGGACGCAGGGGGCCAATCGAGTTTCCAGCACGCTCTCCAGACCTTACACCACTGGATTTCTTCTTGGGGGGCACAGTAAAAGATGAGGTATACAAACGTAAACCACGTAACCTAGACATTCTTTGGAATGAGATTCAAGCAGTGTGTAGAGAAATCTCATTGGACGTTTTGATACGATGTACAGAATCAGTGGTGACTCGTACTCAGAATTGTATTGATGCTGCAGGTCACCAATTTGAACAGTATTAACATTTGTTATTTATGTTTCATTTACATTGGACTTTCAGCTTTCTATTTTCCTGAAATTTAACTTTGTAGAACGGTAAATAAATTTTGTATGGAAGTTCAAAGTGTGTATACATTTTTTTGAAGCACCCTGTATATATATATATATATATATATATATATATATATATATATATATATATATATATATATATATATGGTGGTGTTAAAGTTTGGAATCAAACCAATAATTTCTTTTTTTACTGTTTTTGGGATAATCGCTCGGAGCCGACAATTTTATTTTCCAAAATACGAAGTTATGACGTAAAAAAATTTCAAGGAGTCAAGGTTTTGCCTTGTAAGTTTTGATCGCCGCCCAAGAGTGTAGAGTAGGCCAAACGAAAGATATTCCGCTTGTAACATACGAGAAACCACTTTAAATGGAGGGTGGCTCAGTGGTGGTATGAGGCGGAATATCTTTAACAGCTCGAACAGAGATTTTGATTGTTGATGGTGGTTTTTCTGCATTCTGAACGATACATAACAGACATTTTAGAACATTTTGTGGCTTTTGCATCTTACATTGGGGATGGATTCGTTCTTATGCAGGATAATGCTAGGCCACATGCGGCACATATTGTTACTGAATATTTATATTATGTTAATATTCAAGTCCTGGACTGGCCAGCCTGCAGTCCAGACTCGAACGCAATAGAGCATCTTTTGGACATAATGGGACGCCGGGTTTGATTAGAAGTCAGCATCCACCAACTAACAGCTTAGACGAGCTGCGACAAAGCATTATCCGCGTATGGGAAGATATCCCTCAAGAAACGATTACATCTCTAATTGAAAGTATGCCACGGCGATGTCAGGCTGTAATAATATCTAGAGGTGATAACAATAGCTATTGATAAGCCAAAAACTTTTCAAAAGAAGCGCTGAAAATTTATTCATCCAATATTCGATTAGAAGTTCACAAAACTCAACATACAAAAAATGGATGAAGTTCTACAATAAATAGCTGGATAAATACAAAATAAATTAATCAATCCAAAATTCGGTTACGTCGTACAAAATAAATTACTTCATCCAAAAAAAGGTTAATTCATTCAAAATAAAATGTAATCATCCTATAATTGTTTTTTTCGTACAAACTATGCTTTTTCCTTACAATAATCGATTGAATCGTTCAACATATTCGCAATTCACCCAAAAAAGGTTTTTGTTTTACTTAATAAGTGCAAAATGCAAATTTACGTGTGTATTTAATAGTCTTCACAGTTTTATTATATAATATGTGTATATAGGTATACATAGGTGTGTATAAAAATAATGTAAGGAAAAAACTGTTTACCTTATTGATGAGTGAATTAGCTCGGAAATAAATTATGTATCATAGTTATCACTGTAAAATTTCGAGAGGCCAAATATGACAATAAATAACTGTGAATTATAATAATTGTAAAATCTTCCGTTTTCCGTTTCTCTCGGCTTTCTATCTCACATTTTTAAGCAAGGGAAAGAAGAAAGCTTTATGTTTAAACAGTCGTCTGTTACTTGCTATTTTTGGAACGAAGTTCCTTTAGGGAAGTCTCGATATGAGTGATTCGCCAGAAAACTTTATACGCCGCGTTAATTTCTTTTTCTTTCTCTCAGTGTATATTTATATACCGCCCGCTCTCACTTTCTTCTTCTTTCGAATAGGCCTACTTTGGACCACGCTTGTTCAACTGTTGGTCTTTGATCTTTGCCCAGTATTGTCGCATCTTCTGCCGGTGTATCTCCTTTCTCTCGTCTGTCCAGGGGTTACCATTCCTTCGGGGTTTTTCCCGAAATCCACGGACTTCCTTCAGGGTTTTTCCAGAAATCCATGGACTTCCTTTAGGGTTCATATCACAGACTGTCTGTTTTGGAGATCTGTTATTCCCACTTCTTTAATATCCATCTCGGTTTCTGTCAACCAAGTGGTACGAACCTTTTTGTTTTGCCAGAATGTGAACAGACTGTTGGTTAGTCAGTATGGTGGCAATCTAGCAACGTGAACTTAGAGAGAGCTACCCTTCTTTTCCTTGCACAGTCAGAGAGCCTCTCAATATGTTCGTAGAGCTCTGTGTTATGTCGTCTTCGGAATTCCCCATCTTATTTTACCGGGCCTAGGATCTTCCTGATCATTTTCCTCTCTCTGATTTCCAATTTCTCTACCAGACCTCTTCGGTTCAAGGAAATACACTCCATGGCATACAGTGCTTCTGGTCGTAAGATTGATGTGTTTGCGCTCTCTCTTTCGTTATACGCCGCGTTAGTTAGAAAAAAAAATTGAAGGAATCAAGTCGTTGTTTGTAAAATTCGTTTATTGTGAAGAAATAATTGCATTTTGTATAAAAAAATTGTTTGTAAAGAGCAATCAAATTATGGATGGATCAACCTTTTTTGTACAGTTAAACCTTTTTTTGGGTGAATTGATTTTATTTTATACAAATCCATCAATTATTGTACTAAACCATTATTATTTGTAAGAATAAATCGATTATTGGGTGTTTATATTTTATTTTGGGCGAAGTAACCTTTTTTGGATGAAGTAATAGTTTTTTGAATGAATAAACCGAGTTTTGTATTTTTCCAGATATTATTTGCAAAGAAACATCTATTGTACGCAAAAATCCAAGCCCAAAAGAAACTGTATTCGTGTATATAATAATAATTAACATTTTACATAATTTTGTTAAATAATCCATATTTTTTGTTTTCCTTTTTTCTCCACAACTATTTGTTAAGGAGGTTCGAGCGTAACTAATTAGTCAAAATAATGCTTGAATTTTTCTATATTTTCAATTATATTAATAGTTGTTAAAATTCATTATTAAAATTTATAATAACATAACAAATTTTAAAATTGGCAATTATTATTTATTTAATAAAATAAAGTTATTAAGTAAAATTTATTATTATTTTCGAAATAATTCTGTTTATGTGTTCTATTCTTAATATGTTTTTCAAAATGTATGAGAATATTGATGACAATTAAAATAAATCGAAATGTATATGTGGTGCCTTAATTGTGCGGTTAAGTGTGTATATTTATATATATATATATATATATATATATATATATATATATATATATATATATATATATATATATATATATTTATATTTACATTTACATAATATACATTTTGAAAAACATATTAAGAATAGAACACATAAACAGAATTATTTCGATAATAATAATAATTTTGACTTAAATAATTGTGGAGAAAAAAGGAAAACAAAAAATATGGATTATTTAACAAAATTATGTAAAATGTTAATTATTATTATACACACGAATACAGCTTCTTTTGAAACGTTTTTGGCTTATCAATAACTATTGTTACCACCTCTAGATGTTATTACAGCCTGACATCGCCGTGGCATTCTTTCAATTAGAGATTAGACATCGTGTCTTGAGGGATATCTTCCCATACGCGGATAATACTTTGTCGCAGCTCGTCTAAACTGTTAGTTGGTGGATGCTGAATTCTAACCCGGCCCCATTATGTCCCAAAGATGCTCTATTGGGTTCGGGTCTGGACTGCAGGCTGGCCAGTCCAGTATTTGGATATTAACATAATTTAAATATTCAGTAATAATATGTGCCGCATATGGTCTAGCATTATCCCACATATGAACGAATCCATCCCCAATGTAAGGTGCAAACGGTACGCAAAATGTTATAAAATGTCAGTTATGTATTGTTCAGTATGTATACGTCCGCCATCAACAATAAAAAGCTCTGTGCGAGCTGTTAAAGATATTCCGCCCCATACCACCACTGAGCCACCTACATTTAAATGGTGGTTGGATGGTGGTGGTAAATGGTGGTGTAAATGGTTTCTCGAATGTTACAAGCGGAATATATTTCGTTTGGCCTTGTGTACACTCTTGGGCGGCGATCAGAACTTACAAGGCAAAACCTTGACTGATCTGTAAATAATACCCGCTCCCAATTGTTGTGTGGGGGTGTTTTTTATAGGAACGCCGCTGTTGTTGTGGGGCTGCCAGAAATGTTGTGAAGGGGGATGTGGTGTAAACCACCGCCGACTACAATCTTGAGAGGGAAGGACTGCTGGCCAACAATTCCTCGGACTCTGAGATATATCTAAATATCTCGGGATCTTGTAATGTAATGTTCACCGGGTTCCCAAGGCACGTAGTTTGTGGAATAATAGTCACTCTACTCTCTTTTCTCTTACTTCTTACTTATAACATGTTACTTGTTACTTCTTACTTGTTACTTATTAGTTATTAGTTCTTACTGACAACTGGGGAATGGTATTTATACTGTAGGGACTCATTATTGAGAAGATGAGTTGCACAGGTTCGGGTTTTTCCTAAACCGTTTTATGGCCCAGACCGTTTTATAAGCGGGCTGGAGCTGATCAAACAAAGCCGATAGGTTCGGGTTTTTCTTAATCGTTTTATGGCCCAGACCGTTTTTATGAGCGGGCTGGAGCCGATCAAACAATACCGATTTTTCCTCCCTCTTACTTGGCGTCAGCACCAATAGGAGGGAAGAACGAACAACCAATCGGGACAACGGAAAACCTCTCCCACCAAAGTTACCAGAGAGAAGATGCGTTTGACCGAGGGATAAAAGGACGGGACGGGAGTGACTAAAGGATAGTTTTTAGAAACAACTTCGAGAGACAACTTCGAAACAACATCCAGACACAACTTCCAGCAGAACATCACTGAACACAACTTCCAGCAGAACATCAGAGACAACTTCCACAACTCGCATCAAAACCGGCACGCGTCACGTGACGCGCAATAAAAAGTTACAACGTCTCCGGGTTTGTTATTTTCCTTTCCTCCACACACTACCCCGTCACTAAAGTGGTGACCCCGACGTGATCTACATATTTTACCCACCAAAGGAAGCCGACGACCCGTATCAGAAGCTGAAGGACGAACTTATCAGGAGACTCGGAAAAACACAGCAACAACGGACACGGCAGTTGTTGGAGCGCGAGGACATCGGCGACCGAACTCCGTTACAATTTTTGCGACAGCTGCAGCTACTTGCCGGCGAACACGGGGCCCAGGACATCACCAAGGCCCTCTGGATGGACCGCCTCAACCCGGTCGTGCGGGCCTGCCTAGCGACGCAGCAAGAAAACACCTCCCTCGACGAGTTGGCCAGGATCGCGGACAACGTTTTGGACTCGATCGGGACCCTACAGCCGCGAAACCAGGTATCCGCAGTGTCATCTTCCCTCGAGTCGAAGATCTTAGAGCAATTGGCCGGCCTCCAACGACAATTAGCGGAGGTGCAGATAGACAACCGACGGGAAATCTCGGCCATTAGGTCAGAGCTCCAGCAAGCGCGCCGCAGCCGTTCAATCAGTCGAGACCGCTCGGATCGGTCACCGTCGAACCGCAACCGCTCAGGTTCTCGCCTTCCGGTCCAGTAGGACGGAATGTGCTGGTACCATTACACGTTCGGTGACAGTGCGCGCAAATGCAGGCCTCCGTGCGAGTTAAACGCCGTCTTCACCGCGCGTTCGGGAAACTAAGCGGATCATCGCTTATGGCGGCAAGCGATGACTGCCCAAACGTACGCCGCTTGTTCGTGCCAGATCGCATTAGCGGCACGAAATTTCTGATAGACACTGGTTCGGATCTGTGTATTTTTCCCCGTAAACTTGTGCGTGGTCGCCGGACAAAGACGAACTACGAACTTTCCGCAGCAAACAACACGCCGATTGCGACGTACGGCTCAGTGACAATGACATTGGATTTCGGATTGAGACGCGACTTCACGTGGAACCTTGTGATCGCGGACGTAACACGCGCGATTATTGGCGCCGATTTCCTGGCTCACTACGGCCTGCTGGCAGACATGCGAAACAAACATCTCGTAGATAGCCTGACGCAAGTCAAGACGACCGGAAATAGGCCGAGTTCGGGTAACATCGCAAGTGTCAAAATCATCATCGGAAATTCTGAATATCACGAGCTTTTGCAGCGCTACCCAGAAATCACGCGACCCGACGGAGCAGGCAAGGCACCAACAGTGAAACACAGCACCGTCCACCACATACACACGACGCCCGGACCACCTGAAGCCGCAAGACCGCGTCGACTTGCCCCGGACCGACTGTTGAACGCCAGAAAGGAGTTCGAGTCCATGCTGCGGTTGGGCATTTGCCGCCCATCTAAGAGCAGTTGGGCTTCACCTTTGCACATGGTGACAAAGAAAGGCGACGAATGGCGTCCCTGTGGTGATTATCGGGCCCTCAACGCACGCACCATCCCGGATCGTTACCCGGTGCGCCACATCGAAGACTTCGCGCAGACGCTCAATGGGAAGAAGATCTTCACCTCGATCGATTTGGTAAGGGCATATCACCAAATTCCAGTCGCGGAAGAAGACGTTCCTAAAACGGCCATTACCACACCATTTGGATTATTCGAGTTTCCATCCATGAGCTTCGGGTTGCGAAACGCCGCGCAAACGTTCCAGCGGTTCATCGACGAAGTCCTCCGCGGTTTGGATTTCTGCTACGCTTACATAGACGACATCTTGGTGGCATCATCGTCCGAAGAGGAGCATCGTGGTCATCTGCAAACCCTGTTCGAACGCTTGCAGCAGTTTGGTGTCGTGATCAACCCCAACAAGTGCTGTTTCGGCGCGGCAACCATACAGTTTCTAGGGTACCGCGTCTCCGAGAGAGGAACAGAACCGCTTCCCAAAAAAGTCGCCGCGATCCGAGAATATGAGAAGCCGAAGACTGCCAAAGGACTACGGCAGTTCCTGGGGATGCTCAATTTTTATCGAAGGTTTCTACCCAGGGCTGCTAAAACACAGGCGAACATCAACGACCTTCTCAAAGGTAACATCAAGGGGAGCACGCCGATTCAGTGGAACAACGGAGCCGAGGCAGCCTTCATGCAGTGCAAGGAGGAGCTGGCCACCGCAGCACTCTTGGCGCATCCTCGACCCGGCGCAGACCTGTCTCTGGCGTGCGACGCGTCGGACTACAGCATAGGCGCAGTCCTTCAACAACGAGTCGACGATCACTGGGAGCCGCTTGGATTCTTTTCAAAGAAGCTTAGTAGCTCCGAGAATAAATATAGCGCATACGATCGGGAGCTCCTAGCGATTTACTGTGCAGTTCAGCATTTCAGGCATATGGTCGAGGGCCGTCCGTTTACCATCCTCACGGACCACAAGCCGCTAATTTTCGCCTTCCGCCAGAGGTCCGACAAATGCTCGCCACGCCAATTCCGTCACCTGGACTTGATTAGCCAATTTACAACCGACATCAGGCACATCGCGGGGCAAGACAACGTCGTCGCCGACGCTCTATCCAGGGTCGAAAATGATGACACAGCGCTACGTTTGGCCCTCCATCAACGTGAACTGTCGCACCTGGGCACGAGCTTGTATCCAGTGTCAGCAATCCAAGGTCACCAGGCATGTATCCGCTCCAGTCGGCTCATTTGCAACACCTTCCCGCCGGTTCGAGCACGTTCATCTGGACCTGATCATCATGCCGTACTCGCAGGGATACAGGTATTGCCTAACCTGCGTTGATCGTTTCTCGCGATGGCCGGAGGCAATCCCTTTACAGGACCAGGAAGCCGAAACCGTTGCCCGCGCTTTCTACAACAGCTGGGTTGCACGTTTTGGCACACCTCTCCGGATCACCACCGACCAAGGCAGGCAGTTCGAGTCCCACCTGTTCCGCTGCCTCAACCAACTCCTAGGGACGACGCACCTGCACACAACGGCGTACCACCCAGCGGCCAATGGCATGGTCGAACGTTTTCATCGGCAGCTAAAAAGCTCCATCAAGTGCTTGCAGGCTACTCGGTGGACTGAAACGCTCCCAACGGTGCTACTTGGCATACGTGCAGCTTGGAAGGACGACCTACAGGCGACAACAGCCGAGATGGTCTACGGTCAGCCCCTTCGCCTTCCCGGAGAATTCCTGGTATCCCGGGCGATCCCAGAGGTCGACAACTCCGCTGAATTCGTGAAGGAACTTCGTCAACGCTTCGAGACACTCCGTCCAGTCAGTGGGTCCAGGCACGGTGAGCGCAGAATCTTCGTCTTTAAGGATCTCGTCACTGCTACCCACGTTTTTGTGCGCCACGACGCACCAAACGGACCTCTCCAACTGCCGTATGATGGTCCGTACAAAGTAATTTCTCGCACTGACAAGGTTTTCATTCTCTTGATGCGGGGAAGACACGTACCAGTTACGATCGATAGACTCAAACCTGCATACATCATCGACGAGAACATCGAAAAACCAGAGCTGGAGAGCGACTCCGATAACGACCCTCCGGACGACGCGGGCGGAACCCAAGCTCCCATGCAACCAGCGCCAGCACCAGCACCATCGCTTGCACCCCAACCTGTGACTCCCAACACCGACCCAGGCCTCCGAACAAGATCAGGACGCCGCGTTAGATTCACCGAATTTTACCAGGCCGGTTTGAGATAAACCCTGTAACTTTGTAAATTATGCACTTGTATCGTTAATCACTAGCAGGGGGGTCCTGTAGGGACTCATTATTGACAAGATGAGTTGCACAGGTTCGGGTTTTTCCTAAACCGTTTTATGGCCCAGACCGTTTTATAAGCGGGCTGGAGCTGATCAAACAAAGCCGATAGGTTCGGGTTTTTCTTAATCGTTTTATGGCCCAGACCGTTTTTATGAGCGGGCTGGAGCCGATCAAACAATACCGATTTTTCCTCCCTCTTACTTGGCGTCAGCACCAATAGGAGGGAAGAACGAACAACCAATCGGGACAACGGAAAATCTCTCCCACCAAAGTTACCAGAGAGAAGATGCGTTTGACCGAGGGATAAAAGGACGGGACGGGAGTGACAAAAGGATAGTTTTTAGAAACAACTTCGAGAGACAACTTCGAAACAACATCCAGACACAACTTCCAGCAGAACATCAGTGAACACAACTTCCAGCAGAACATCAGAGACAACTTCCACAACTCGCATCAAAACCGGCACGCGTCACGTGACGCGCAATAAAAAGTTACATCGTCTCCGGGTTTGTTATTTTCCTTTCCTCCACACACTACCCCGTCACTAAAATACCATTCCTTGTATAATATGTCTGTAAGAGGGGTTAAATCATCTCTATAATTCAAATAAAGGAGGAGATAGAATTTTCTTCGCTCCTCCCATAAACAATCGAGGCTTAAATTCTCTAAATACCTGAAAATGTCTGGGCCTCTGGTTAATCTTTATAAGAAGGTTTTTATAGGCTATCGTACGTTCTCTAATATATTTGGGGAAGGTAGATTTTAGCGTGGTAATAAAAACCCTTATTTTCTGAACAAACTATAAAACTATAAAACAATTGCTTTTATCCAAAACGTGGGACAAAGGGCACGTTTTGGAATGTGCGCTAATGGCACAAATGTCCAGTCCTGGTTTTTATTACAACACAATCACGGATTTCCCAATGCCTCCTTATAAAAGCCATTCTGTTTCTTCGGTGGTCTACAGACAAATCTGGGATTAGTAGCTGCTACACGAGGGCGTAATGGTCTTATGGTATCTTGGCTAACAACAGTGCCATTAATATCAGCAAGTTGTGTTTGGAGACTTCGTGCAGTAGTGGACCATTCTCTCAGTGTTCGAAGCATTAAAAATCGGTCCTCCGCAGCATTAGTAGCTCGTGGTCTGCCTTGACCAGGTCGTCTAGCGTGATCTTTCTTGTCTATAAACCTCTGCAGAACCCTACGGACCGTTGTGTGAGACACTCCATATCTTCTACCAAGTTCGCGATTTGTTAGTCCTTCATTAGACAAAATTCAATTTCAACAAATTCATCACAATTTAAATTTTGTGTAGCACGTTGAATTGCGAGCAGATGTATTTCACAAATAACAATTATCGTATCTATTGATAAAACTATTGAAAACCAATTTTAGAAGCGAGGTTTAATTATTGGAAAAACATACTACTTATGAAAAGCTCCTATGACTTCGAGATTAAATAAAGAGGACAGCTTAAACCAACAAAAGGCGTAACAATAAACATGATTGTTATACTTGTAATTGATGAATCGGAAAACACATTATTTTTCGCAATAAATCAGAATGTTTAAGTGGTGCGTTAATTTTGCGGATTAAAGTTATATTTAAATATATTTAAATTTTTATTTAAAATCAAGCCTCTCAAAAAATCCGGTCTATACGAAATTCATTGTTCCGAATGCAATAGCGTGCACGTAGGTCAGACAGGAAGAAGTTTTTTAACAATCTTTTCAGAAAAAATACATTAGTTCTTTTATAAACTATTGTCTGGAATCTAATTATAATTTACCAGAAATAGCCAAGCTAAAGATATTAATTGAAACAAAGGCCCGAGACTTAATCTTCTAGGGTCATTGGAAATTTTCAAACAAAGCCGTAACCCATCCTCTCCTAATATACTCCTTATCGAGCAAACTGACTGAATCCAGGTAATTTCCTGTTTGCAAATAGGTCCCTCCCCGCACCAAAAAACCTTTAGCATAAATACATTCCAGCAACAATTTGTTATTCACTTGAAAATTACCTTTAACAGTGTCTAAATTTACAGAGCTGTGAATAACAATTTCTATAATATTTTACATTTTATAAGTGTGGTTAAAACATAGTGAATTTATTAATTTAGTGCATTACAAATATAATAGATATCACCAGCAATGGTCTCATTACTTTCAAGCTTATTTACAGCTTTTGTAAAGCTTCCTTCGTATGATGTGAAACTAATAAATATTTTTTATTATTGCTGCTATTCATAGGTGGGCATTAACTCGTTAATCCGTTAATCGTTAATTAACGAAGTTAACAAAATGCTTAACTGATTAACTTTTAACTCAAAAAAATGTTAACGCTTTTCTTAACTTCCATTAATTTTAACTTCCGTTAACTTTAGTCCACTACATTGGTTGTTTGTTGACATGCTGGCACTTTTGTTTTTTAAATTATGCGCGGGAACACCAGCGCGGCGCGGCGCTGTTGCTCAAAAGAGCAAAAATCCAGAGAAAAGGTGAGTTCATTGTTGTACCCCTTTGGCCAATGCCCTATTATCGGGCATAAAAAAAAGATTTGAACGGTTTATGGAAGATAAGATGCCAGCAGGCTGCAGCCTTTCACCCGAAGTTTCGACTAATGTGGATGCAAAAGTATGGGACCAGCAAATTATCAAAAGTCAAGAAACTTATGGGAGCAAAAGTTGTAGACGCTCTGAATAGAGAAAGGGACGCAAATGGAAATGAAAAGGATAGTGCCTGTATTAGCGGAAGCAGCAACAACGAAGAAGAAAGAGACGATTTTTTCAGCTCTGTTACTCAGTCTGAAGAAGAGGTCTAGAGGACGCAAAATAAAGCCCAGAATTTGGGAGAACTTAGCTGGACTCAAAGTCAAAATAATCTTTTACGGATGCAGCCTTTCTAGGTGCACAAGTTTTATTTAACAAATCTTTTTTTTTTAGTATAATACTGCAATCCCATCAAGCGCCAAAGTAGAACGACTTTTTTCTATATGGAAAGATATTTTGAGAGGTAAACGCTAATCACAGTCAGATGACAATTTTAATATGCTTATGTTTATGAAAGGCATTATGAACATACAACTAATGAAAAATTATGAATATTACAATAAATAGCCTTTTTCTTCCATAGTAGGTGCGTGCATATATGCTCTGCTACCCGTGGGAATTTAGGGTGGGCCGCTATTGTCGCTTGTAATAATTAAATCAATTAATCTATATACTTGTTTTTGTTTTATTTACCGATGTATCCCATCTAGGGTTTTCTACCCGGGTACCCCGATCCGGATATACCCGGGTATATGAAATGTTTACTACCCGGGTACTATTTTAGTGCCAAACCCGGGTACCCGGGTAACCACTTTGATCAAAGAATTCATAAAAAACGGAAAATTATTACTAAGTAGCGCTTAAAAAAATATTTGCATATTTGCACTACAAACAATTAAAATAACTCTAAAGAAGGCGTTGAGTTTTTTACAAAAATGCAGTAAACTTGCGGTTAGGTTTGGTTATGTTGCTATGTTTTGTTTATATTTCCTTGGAGTTTGATTAAAATATTGTTCGGTGAACGATGAGTAAATGAATTAAATATTATTAATAAAAAATAAAAAATTGTATCTAGTGGATAACCATAAAATTTTTAGGCAAAATGGATAGACCTGTTTCTGGAGTACGAAAGTATTTATAAAAAAATACAGAATAAGGAATCCATCGATATCGTCTTCTCAATCTAAATCTGACCAAAGTTCTAGTTCCAAAAACACCGCAAAGTCTTTAGATTGTACTAACATTTTCAAAATTGTTGCACGCTTGGTTGCACAAGACGGTATTCCATTCTGGCCGTCAGTCGTAGTAAATTCATCTGAGAAGCTTTTCATCATAAACAGCTAACTCTACCGAAAATCAAAGGCTAGTCGCTAGAAGAACTAGTTCCTAATTAGTTAATGAGAACAAGACTGCTTAACTGTGAGACTGTGAGAACGATTTAGGTTAACTTCATTCACTCTATCGTAATAAAATAAAACATTATTATAAGAAATTGTCTCTTTTTATGCAAAATTTGCAAATACCCGGGTACCTGGGTATACCCGGGTATTTGAAAAAATAATACCCGATACCCGGGTATTAAAAAAAGTCGGGTACGCGAAAACCCTAATCCCATCCCAATAGGTACCAAAAGCAGTATAAGTTTTGGATGGTGAACTTTTAACGGTTAACTTTAACTTGCGTTAAATTTTCGAAATTTTAACGCTTTAACGATTAACGAAGTTAACTTTTTTATTATCGAGTTAACGATTAACGAAGTTAACTTTTGGATTAACTGTGCCCACCTGTGCTGCTATTTCAGTTGATTCATCTTGAATTAAAATCAATTTAAGTATTTTTTAGGGTAGTCTACTACCCAAAAAGTGGGAGCTTTAATCCTGCCATGAACGGAGAAATCTTTCGACACATGGAAACAAAGACAGCCACCTAGTGGGATTATGTCGCATAATTTCTTGAAACATGGTTTCTGAAAACTCATGAAATTCCTTTAGGTTTCCACGTCTTTTTGATTAAGTAGAAAAATGACCATATATTTTTATTGCTAAATTTTCAATATCAAAATTCAATTTACACAATGGATGCTTCAATGTATTATGCAAAATGTGTCCATGGCAATTAGCTAACCTAAATTTACAATCTTTTGTCTAGCATTGTATGACAAACAATTAATGGTGTTTTACTCTTTTGTCCATTGTGTGTCCATTTACTCATTGTGTGACATGGCAACATTTGTATTTAGATACGTCTCAACAAATTGCTGAATCAGGTCTCATATAGAACTATTAAAGTGACAAATGTGTTGTCAATCAAAATGCAATTAATTGCATAAAATGAATAAATTTAATTAAAAGTTAAATTTAGATAAAAGTCTGGATTTCAAAATAAACCAGTAAGGCTTTCAAAGACTAGAAGCCTCTTTTACTGAAATATTCTCAGAACGAGCTCGAGCCTATGGGTTTTCGTTAACAAAGTAAGTTCTGATTATGGTCGCTGTAATAATTTTCTTCACAAATGGGATATGAATTGGTTATCAGAATGTGATTGTGAGTGGACCAGCAAATAATAAACCACATCATCATATAGTGGTCACCCAAACAACTTTCAAAGAAGACAAAGAACTTTCGCTGGTCCCACTGTCGTCTTTATTATGATGTATCCACGCTACTAAATGGTTACAAGATATTCAAGTATAATCTAATTGACAATATTATCACTCCCCTTTGTAATTCCAAATTTGTATGTGTTAAAAGTCAAAGCTAAATACCATAAGTTAAATCATAAGCTGAACTAATAAGCTAATTATAGATGAAACTATAAAATCATAAATCATAAATCATCCTATTCAGTTGGTTCATACATATAATATATACATATGCATATATTATTCCTTTTTTTTTATTTTAAACATTTTTGTAGTAATTGATTTTCTTATTCCGATTGTGTTCTGATGGATAAACTACTTACCCCCTTGCAAAACTTGCTATTTCCCCCGTAGAGGATGGTTTGCTTAAACATATTAATTTTGGGCTTCACGGGTCACTTAAATTCCGCCAGTTTGATAACACTGCTTTAGAGAAAGCACCTAAATACCTTCTCAAAAACTGTGCGTATTGATCCGCAAGATAACGGTGTATTTGTCTGCAAGATAATAGTACTGTGGGCATGCTTAAACGAGAAAGAACTAGAATCTTTGAACCCACTTAAAAAATACTTAATCGAGAAAAATAAAATAAATAACCGTCAATTATCTTTAATATAAAGAAATTTATACAGCACTTAGCACAGCCTCCAAAATAAAACAAACATTTTTCTTTTAATACGAGCGTTTAGAAGACTATAAAACTTTATTTTATAATTTATTTGCGGGAAGCGGGAGCAAACAAATAGAGGTTCTGAGTTATGCGTCCTGACTTTTTTTTAAGCGTTTTTCCGGAACGTGTTCTTGTTTTTTATTTCCGGCCGGCTTTTTCTAAGCCTCCGACGCGGGCACACTCCGTTCGTCAAGTTTTCCAGTTAAACTGTCTCGCTGACTTATTGCCCTGCTAAAACTTAAAATTACAACGGACCAGAAAGAGACGAGGCTAGAGATTAGTACGCCGGCTCTCTGTAAATGAAATTTGTTCCACTCATAATTTTTACACATTCTTGAAGATTTATTTTTATGGATTCGAGAGAGAAAGAGGTTAGTTTTTAGTAGTTTCAAGTTCTCTCTTATTTATCACCATCATTAATAAACTAAAGCTTCAATAGTAGTAGTTTTGTGTTGGCAAAAACTGAAATATCTTGGTAATTAAAAGTTTGTATACGTGATTTTAGTTTTTTGCAAAATTTTTACAAAAAATGTAACAATTTGTATTGCAATATTGTACAATATGTATTGTATTTCAACAATATATGTATTTCAAAAATTTGTTTGAATTCTTTGGCAAAAAAAGAAAGTGTTAACCAATAGAAACGTCAGAAGATTTAAATGAGATAAAATAGTAACTGGAATAGATTATTAAGTAATCTATATTTTAAGTTCCTCATTAATAGTTTCTATACTAGTGGTGTAACGAATCATTCTCGAATGCCTAAAATTCGATAATTGGCAAATAAAAATTGGCAGATATTCGCGAATGCGGATGCGAATTTTTGCCACAGAAATTCTCGAATCCGAATATTCGGCTAAATTCATTTTGAGGTTAGAGTGTGATAAGTGATTTATTAAAATAAGTAAATCAGTTTCTACTTCTCCTGATATATGGACATTTTTCATGCTTTGCGATGCTGATCGAGCTAGATCATAGGTTCTCAACTTTATATTGCCCACCGCTCACTTTGAATTTTTTTTTCTGGAAAAAAAACTGCTTTACTTTGTCGTGAATCTGAAACAGTTATTGCCACGATTATACTAAACCGTGTATACCTTATATCGATCTAAGATAGCATATAATCCCTATCTTATTTCTCAGTCTAAAAAGGTATGTTTCAATGAGAACGATTAAAACGCATATGTTAAGATCCAACAATGTTATTTTTATTTTCGTCTTAAAACTATTTTCTTGTTTAGTGTATTTCTAAAAGTAGGTAAATAATAATTTCATCAATATTATCTTAAACCGACCAGTAGATTCCGAACACCTGGTCGGTATGGTTGTGGGTATTTTTTGAATGTGTTTGGAGCTGTTTATGGCCGCTACGCATCTGAAAAACCTTTTTTAATCACCAATCCTTTGTAAATACGCTTCGGCGGATGTTTACGATCGCTAATGGTTTTTGGATGCTTGGTGGTCGTAAATAATTGGAAATACAATGCAATGTTTATGTTTAAGGTTCCTTAGAATAAGTATTTCAATTTTGGGTAGTTTTAAGATTAGCCATAAAAATTACCACGTGCACTTCGGGTTGGAATTCTTCTTGGTTCAGTGGGGGCAGGCACATGAGAGGTGGGATTGAGCTTTCCTGGTTGTAGCAATATCTAATCACACTCAGTTCAGTTGTAACCCTCTTGCCACAAACACACCAAGAAGATTCCAAACTCCGACAGTGCACGTCGTCACAAGTGCTAAAAATAGAGTTAAATAATAAATACATGTTTATCGAGGCGTACAAGTTTTATTTCGCCCAACATTTAAATTCCAGTGCCGATCAAATCTATTGGCATCCCTGAATAAACCCCTTAGATTTAATTGATACTTTAAAAATATCACCGGAAGATTATGAAATAGCATAGGAAACGCTAAAGGAACGTTATGACAATAATGCAGAGTTAATTCCTGAATATTTCACGGAATTTATTAAAATACCAACTGCTAGGTGGGCAGCATTTTTATCTTTAAGAAATATTTACGATAGTGCCTCTAAATTAGTAAGGTCTATCATAACACTGGACGAACGGATGGCGAGTCATTCGAAGACATGTTGATTTATCTAATTTCTTCAAAACTTGATACACAAACAAGATATAAGTGGAACGAATTTAGCGAGGAGACACGAGCCCCAACTTGGGATAATTTTAGACAGTTTATGTCTAAACAATGCAACATTCTAGAAAGGAATCCTGGGAGTCATACGGGGGTCAAAGGAGGGAACCCTGGACGAAATTATCAAGGCGCACCCCATAAAAGCACCCCTAGCACGGGCCACACGTTCGTTTCAGCATCAGAAGCTCAGAAGAGAAATACTAATAGCAACGAGCTGTGTAACTTTTGTCCAGAACATCACTTTGTCAACAGCTGCACGACGTTCAGGTGCATGCCCCTACAAGAACGTCTAGACGTGGTCAATAAAAAGGGATTATGTGTGAATTGTGTACAAAGTGGACACTGTGTGGTCCATGAGTGTAAGTCCAATTTCAACTGTCTCTTGTGCACAGGACGACATCATACATTACTTCATTTGGACGATATCACTGAGAACGAAAAATCTCTAATAAATCCGAGTCCCAAGACTAGAAGATTGAGAGAGAGAGAAGGCCGACCTCAGCGTGCTAGTCATCCAACTCTCCGAACGCCTTGAAGAAGCCGAAGGTGGTGCTGAAAGTCAGCTCGAAATCATCAAGAAACGTGATACTGAACTCCCCAAGCTCCGAAAGCTCTTGGAAGATGTCCATATCGAGCCCGAAGAAACCGCCTTCCTACTCAAGAGGAAACACCAGGAAGCCGAAGCCGGTAGCAAAGCTGAGGAACAACGCAGCCAACGTCTGTCTTCCGAATTGAACTATTTACGCCATGAAGCCGAGGAGCGTCTCCATGAGAAGGACGAAGAAATCGAAGCAATCTATAAGGCTACCAGCATTGAGATTGAGCGGTTGAACGCTCGCGTGGTTGAGGCCGAGAGCAAGTCGAAGACTGAGGTGACCCGTATCAAGAATAAGTTGCAGATCCAAATCACCGAGTTGAAAATGTCCCTCGACTCCGCCAACAAGATCAACATCAACCTCCAGAAGACCATCAAGAAACAATCCTTCCAATTGACCGAAATCACCGCCCGCTACGACGAAGTCCAGTCCTAGTTGCAAGTCACCTTGGACCAATTGAACGTGTCCTGAAACCGCGTCCAAGCTGAAAACAAACATACTGTTGAGATCTATTGGCAACCCTGAATTAACCGCCTTAGATTTAATCACGCGAACGTTTGTCCAAAGACAAACCACCACCGCGACTCAACAGCATACTTAATTAAATTGAGAAGTATTTTTATTAATATTCAAAAGACATTCTATTTAAAACTTATCTAATGAGAAGGTTGAATTAAATCTCCGCGTTCAGTAACATGGAGTCACATTTCTTTTCTTAGTTACCAGCGTTGCTATAGCACTAATCCACGTTCAGCTAAATAGTACGATGGGAATGCTATCTGAAATCGTTGAACAATCGACCATAATTCTGCGTATAGTTGCGTAATCGGCTTCTGCAGCCAAAATTCTTGGTAGCCATTCTTAAATTTAAATTTTAATTCCTCATTGATCATCAGTTCTATTAGTTCTTCTTCTGACTGGGATGATCCAGCTGTGTTGAGATTTGAAAAGGGATCCAAAACCGAGAGCAGTATGTCCATGTTTAAAATAATCTGAAATAACTGTGGAGGTTTTCCTCCACAGTTATTTCAAGTGTCAAGTGTTGACAGTAAATAAGTAAGTCATCGTTCTTGAATGATACTGCTGATAAATTTTGGAAGTTATTGAATTCTCATCTGCCGATATTTATTTTGTGTAACAGCAGTTTGTATACAAAAGCAGCAACGCTAATTTTTGTCCTCATCAAGTTTAATTCGTCGCCTTGAAGTTGGAGATTGACATCATTAAACAATTTATACAGGTCTGTCATGTACGCAATATCGTTCTTTGCTGAGATGAGGTTGTCGTGCAATTCTGTTTCTTTGTTTCCTAGGAACTCTATATCACAGACCCAAACAGATTGTTAAATCGAGTCAAATATCTACCTTTTGACATCCAGCACACCTCAGACTAAAGCAGCAATCGGTTAAAATCTTCATCATTGGCAATGCAAAGCTAACTAAATAATCTGTCATTCAACGAATTACTTCTGATTGTATTTACTGCTCTGATAACATATTGAAGTGATGTATGGAGACGTTCACCCAGATTTCTCGCAACCAAATGCTGGCGATGAATTAAGCAATGCACAACAAGCACGTCAGAAACTTTATTTTTTAAGCGCGCTATGAAGCCTTTGTGATGCCTTGTCATAGCCGGTGCGCCATCCGTAGCAACTGACAAAATATTATTTAAAGGAATTTCCTTTTCATCAAAAAACTTTTCCAATGTATTAAATATGGTTCCTCCTTTTGTATATATTTCCAAATTTGTAGCAAACAATAGATTTTGACATATTTTCTCATCTTTAATGACCCGCACGTATGACAATAACAATGCTTCATTGGTTAGTAAAGTGGACTCATCCATCTGAATTGAAAATTGACAAGTCTGCAGATGATTGCATAATGATTCTTCAATGTTTTCAGCCATCTCATTTTCAGCCATCAGTTCGTCTTTTGCACCGAACTATTGCTCCAAGGAATTTTTCGGATAATATTTGCAGCTGGTTTTTGGAGCAAAGTGGTTATTACTTCTTGTACTGCTGGTAAAATTAAATCTTCCCCAATAGTATGTGGTTTGCCTGTTTTAGCAATCAACAATGAGATTTTGTACGAAGCTCGAAGTTCGTCATCATCTTGATTAGAAGCTGATGTAGTTTGCTGAATTTCGTATTTCTTCTTCATGTCTTAAAAATAGGACACATCTTTGTCTTTTTTATCCGGGTGTATCTTAATAAAATGATCTTGAAGCCTAGAAGGCTTCATCGCTTCACTTCAAAATGTTTTTTGGCAAATAAGGCAAAGTGGCGATGATAGATTTTTGGGATGTTCGATAAATCCGTATTCCGTATAATATAATCCACACTATATTGCTGTCTCTTCTTTTTTGCTTCCGACATGGTTTTTACATTACATCTTCATGAAAAGATCAACTTTTAAAACCCTGTTATCAATTGTGCGCGATAATACTGACGAGAATAAAATGAGCAATTGAAATGAATTTCCTTTATATAGGTTGGAGAAATGTAACACGCACCGACAAGAATAAGATAAACATGCAGTGACTCGCTTATAACACCCGGCGCAGAAGTAAATTGCAGACGACGTGGGGGAAGAGTTACGCGTGAGAAGAGTGCGGGTCGGGGGCTACGGGGCTCAGTTCAGCCGAATGTATGCTCACTAGCTGGCTACCGAATGTCCGCAAGACCCTGAGCAAGTTAGAACAAGCGCAAATAATACTTTGTAGCAAGAATAAATTGTCTGAAAACATCGTTATTTAACAAGAACTTGTTGTAACAATTTGTTTTGAAATTTTTTAATTTAAATTAAAAAAAAAATATTTTTCTAATCATCTCTCAATACATTATTATCTCTTAAATCAACATTATATCTCTCAATATAAATCTAATTTAATGTAGATCTGAATGTAATGGAATCTTTCAGTTAAATTTTCATTCCCGAACTACCGAAATATATAAATTTTCGTACACGTACAAATGACAATTAC
Source organism: Phosphuga atrata (assembly GCA_944588485.1). NCBI lineage: Eukaryota > Metazoa > Arthropoda > Insecta > Coleoptera > Silphidae > Phosphuga > Phosphuga atrata. The sequence goes on along the minus strand of OX155901.1, from coordinate 27,718,277 downwards.
AAAAGACATTTACAAAAAACACATACAAATTGATTGCAATACATACAAAAACAAAATATTAGCAATATTTAGGTTTACTTCAATACATGATTTGCGTATTTTTGTCTTTTTTGGACTATATTATTTCAACTTGCCCATGCCCCCTCTGTGCCATCGCAATGTCCCTAAATTTTCTCTGGGCCTTCTACTGCCCCCCTGAAAGTCTCAAACGCCCACGAGGGGACGTTATCACCCACGTTGAGACCCTATGAGCTAGATGCAAGCCCTGTAACAATAAATCTTCTCGAAAAGAGAAGTACAACGGCTATGAGTCATCATTTCATGTCAATGCATAAAACCGAGTTTGTTGAATTACAAAAATGCGAAAAAAGTAAGCAAGATGCAATTAGTTGACTTGTACTTGCAACATCTTTCAACGGAAGTACCAAACCTGACACTAAACAGATGTCACTTCAAGAATGTGTCGAAAAAACGAAACAGTGGGATAATAAATCTGTAAGGTACTTGGCAGTTAATGAATTATTAAGTGAAAAGATTGCGTTGGAAGACTTGTCGGTTTTTATTTAGTTTAGTGGAAACTGATTCCTAAGTGTAATGTCCTTAGACTATTCCTAAGACTAATGTCCATGCAGCTATGTCCATCGTCTAATTTAAAGTCTGCTCCGTATTTTACTTTCATTTGCTATGAAATTATATGGTAAAGTGAATCCAGAAAATCCACGAAATACTGAAGCCTAGGCAAAAATGTCAATTACTAGTGACATCTGGTCAGATGCTTGTTCTGGAGTTTCACTACGGAGTCTTACTTGCCATGGGATTACAGAAGTATTCAAAAGAAAAATGATAGTGTTAATGGCTGATGTGTTCAATGACGGCTACTATACCGAAGAAAACATTGCTGGTCAACTTGAAGGGAAATACGTAAAAAAGTGAAATGTATATATGGAGGCACATACTTGAAAAATGTGTTTCCTTATTAAATGTTCAATACATCGACTGTGCTTCACACCAGATTCAAAACTTGTTAAAAGATTGGAAGAAAGCTCAAGAAACTGTTGTGGCTGCCATAAGAAAATGCAGGAAGATGACAAAACAATTGTATCATTCCAATACTGCTCATGACGAGCTTAGAACTTATATATTTACAGAAAAGGCTTAATCAAATACCCCTCAAAATTATAGATGAATGTGCAACTAGATGGAACAGCACCTTTTATTTGTTGGAACGTATTTTACAAGTCAAAGAGTCTTTATGTCTTTATGCATCCACAAACAATACAATCCCCCAACTGACTACCGAAGAGTGGACGATCATTTAAAAAATTTTGGGTTTACAAAAAACAGTTGAAGAAGTAATTCAAAGAATTAAATAATTAATTGCGGCCAGTGTTTCTATATCAGCAGTGATTCCCTTTAATCGTCACTTTGGAAAGAATTCTTAATGATCTTGCGTTTTGAAACAGGTCTCACTAGCAAAAATTTGGAATATGAAATAAATCACATCGCAATAGACTAGAAAGAGAAAAGGCTTCGAAGATTTTATTTTTGATGTTTAATATTCCTCTATTAATTAGTTGCTAAAATTAGTTGCTCTATTATAATATTATATTATTATAATAGATAATATAGATGTTATAAAAAGAAGAAAAAGAAAATAATAATCTTATATTTTTCTAATGATATTTTTTTTTGTTTGATTAAAGTTAATAGTATATTAAAGAACGAGTTCAATAAGCGCGATTGTTTCGCACACGTCCAAGTTTCGGTACGCTCGTCGTTTTATAATGGACACGTGCGAAAAAAGGCCTTGTGAAGGAGTTTTTTTTACTATTTGTTTCGATTTTTCCCCATTTATGCCATTTCTAAATAAAAAAATTGCCCAGATATATTTAGAAAATTGTATGGTGGTTGGTAACACTGATAACATTTCAATTAGTAATTAGTTTGAATTATAAAATCTAAATGTGATAAATTACACTATATCAATATGAGAGTGAGTAAAAAATTATCATGTACCCCACCTGAAATTCGCCAAATTGCTGAAAATACTGTGAGGGTAAGATTTAGCACTTAGAGGTTGATAGCTTTGAATTTCAAAGGTGCTAACGTTGAAAAATTAAATTATTAAAGCACTCGGCGAGCCATTAACGAATCCATATGAATGCTTTAATGATTCCATTTTAGACGTAAAATAAAAAAAATATATTATATATTTTTTGTTTTTTATGAGAAGATATAATTTATAGTACTTATAGTAAAAAAGTTCGCCTTAAGAATATGGTTTGTGTTTGTTTATTAATAATTTTAGTTTCATAAAAGATACTCATTTTAATTTCAAAATAAGTGTAGATTAAAGATTTATGTAAAGATTGAAAAAACATGCATATATATTCGCACTAGTTTTGCGAATTTCAAGAAATAGTCGAATGCGAATACAACATCATTACAACATTATTCTATACATACCCTATTTTATTGAATATGAACATTTTTGAGAAAAATATGATTATGGTTTAATATTTATATAACGTTAAGCCGTTGTGTTCCACATATGCAATAAATATATTTCTCTCTATTACATTATATTTGTTTCTAATTCGTTTCTTTAATTAGTATTACATTAAAATTTTATTGTCTTTTGCAGGTACGATTTGGCGAGATTTTTACAACTTTTAATCAATAACAAGAAGTATAAGGTAATTTTTCTGTAAAAAAACCCTCAATTATTAGGCAAACTGATCAACAACTGATCAAATAACTATTCTACAATACAATTTAGCCAAACTTAGCATATCTCTTCTAATAAATGGGTTTTTAAGCATATGTATCATTTAATATCTGGACTCAGATAACATCTCAAGTTTTAAAGAAACTAGACAGCTTGGACTCAAGTTATCTTATAATTTACAAACAACATTAGACAGACAAGACTAGGCAGATAAAACTGGACGGATAAGACTAGACATACAAGACTACACAGACAAGACTAGACAGACAAGACTATCTAGACACACAAGACTAGCTAGACAGATAAGAGTAGACAGACAAAACTCGGCAGACAAGTCTAAGCAGACAAGACTATACAGACAAAACTAGACAGACAAGGCTAGACGGACAAGACTAGACAGACAAGACTAGACAGACAAGACTATTATTATTATAACCTTTTATTGGCATATATACACAATACACAATATTTTACCTAACTAGATACAATAGCATGCTATACACACACACATATATATATATATATATATATATATATATATATATATATATATATATATATATATATATATCCTACACGTTATATACTAAAGGAATAGGTTCTTCCTTTTTGCCTATTTGCTCTTTCCACTTTTTCACCCTCTTTAACAATTCCAAACCAATTCTCCTTTCATCCATACACTTCTTCCATTCTTGTCCTAGCCTTTTCTCCTGTTCCTTTAATTCATTCCTTGTACATTCTTCTATCCAATGTTTCCATCTATCCTCTCCAGCCCCACAAACTGTGCACTTCCGATATTCTTCACTCATCCAGTATTTCTACCACGCTCTTCATTTCCACACCTAAACCTTGCCAGTATGACCTGCGTGTCTGCCTCTTTAGTTGAGTATAAATAGGTTGGTAAATGACCAAGCACCTGAATCTTTGCATATTCTTTGAAAATTCTACTGTTGGCAATTTGGCCTTGGCGTTCCTGTAACTCTACCTCTACTAATCGCTCACCTAGCATTTCCACCTAGTTTTCCCTTTCCCTCTTAAGTTTTTCTAGTCCCTCGCCAGATACTCCTGCTCTTTCACATAATTTCCTTTTATTCATTCCCCACGCATTCCCATTCTTCCCTCTTTCACCCTCCCGATTTGCCATTCTAATTACCTCTTTTATTATTCTTTCATCCCCCATTTCACTCACCTTGTATTCATACCTTATCACCCTGCTTGCCGCTATAGCGGCCACCTTGTAGGCATTCACCTCTTGCAGAACTATGTAGCCTGGTATCGATTTGTCCAACTTAAGGAATTTCCTGTAGAAGTTTTGTTGAATCCTCACTATCTTCTCTTCCCCTCTAATCCTCCATACTTCCGAACCATACGTCAAAACACTTCTCACACACACTTTCCATATTACCTCCGCCGCCCTAAAGTTCCCTTCAAAACTAGATCTCCATCCCTTCCACATGCGTTCTGCCGCCACCCACGCTTCTTTTGACACATAATCCACATGCTCCCTATTACTGCACCCACTTACAAACACATATCCTAAATACCTAAACTTTTGCACCTCCTCAATTTCCTTTCCTAGCCATTCAAAACGTTCTTTCCTATATTTACCCCCCCCCCTTTTTAAAACGCATCCATTTAGTTTTTCCCACGTTACATTTAGCTCTCTCTTTTCAAAATAACCTCTCAGCCTTTCAATCAACTCCTTCATTTCTCCTGCGGTTTTGGCGAACACTACCATATCGTCCACGTAGGCTAAGCTCCACACTCAAGTGGAGGCTAGCCTCCAGCTTGACCATCTGTCAACACTTTCTCCATGTCAGCCACATAGAGATTAAAAAGTGTGGGTTCTCATGTGGGCCTCACACCTTTTCTTACATCGAAATACTCCGATTCACACCCATTCACTATAATCTTACATACAGTTTCCTTAACGTTAACAAGACTAGACAGACAAGACTAAGACAGACAAGACTAGGTAGACAAGACTAGGTAGACAAGACTAGGTAGACAAGACTAGGTAGATAAGACTAGGTAGACAATACTAAACAGACATGACTAGACAGACAAGACTAGACAGACAAGACTAGGCAAACAAGACTCGACAGACACAACTAGACAGACAAGTTTAGACAGAAAATAATAGACAGACAAGACTAGACAGACAACACTAGGCAGACAAGACTAGACAGGCAAGACTAGACAGTCAAGACTAGACAGCCAAGACTAGACAGAAAAGTCTAGACATGCAAGACTAGACAGGCAAGACTAGACAGATAAGATTAGAGAGGCAAGACTAGACAGACAAAACTAGACAGACAAAACTAGAGAGACAAGTCTAGACGGACAAGACTAGACAGACAAGACTAGACAGACAAGACAAGATAGGCAAGGCTAGACAAGCAAAACAAGAGTGGACAGATAAGACTGGACTGACAAGACAAGACAGACGAGACTAGTCAAACAAGACTAGCCAGACAAGATTAAAATACTATAACATTTGATATCCGGTACATTCATCGCATTAGTTTCAGCGCGGAATGGGTTTAGTCAGCGGTGAAACAAATGTTTCAATGCAGGAACTTTCACCGCTGAGCAGTTTCACCTCTGTGAAGTTTCACCGTCCAAGTCTCAACATTCGGCAATTTCACCGCATCCAATTTGAAAAGTACATAAATAAATATTTAGAAAGATAAATTGATACAAATGAAACTACTCAACGGTGCAAGTTCCTGTGGTGAAAGTTCATACGGTGGAGATGCCGCGGTGAAACTTATGCCGTGAAAGTTCACTGAATCATTAAATTTAGGTAAACGTACTTTATATTTTCAATTGTATAAGTAACGGACAGAAAAACTTTTGAACGAACTTTTCAAGAAAACCACAAATTTTAGGTAAACTGGAGAACTTACAATTAGAACCAAAATAATAGTAATCTTTAGAAACTAAATTAATTAGTCTTACCAAATGATTTAGTCAAACTTATTTGATATTGTCCAATAAATTAATTAGAAAAAGTAAAAGAGACTTTTAATTTAAGTTATCACTAAAAATTTTTACAAACTTGATTTAAAATTATCTAAATATATATTTATTACTATAAATTATCAATAAATTATATTAATTAGAATACTAAAGAATTTAAACTAATTTAACATAACTTTTCGAATAGATTAGTAACAGACAAACTTTAATCATAAGTTTTCGGATGTACTTAAAAAAAATCTTAAATTTTAGACAAACTAGACAACTTAGACCAAACACTGTCGTTTTATTTACAAACTACTTTAATTAGAATAGCAGTCAATTTAACCAGGTTAGATTAGATTTCTCTAATTATTAACAAAGAAAATTAACTCTTTTCATTTCGGACGTAGTTAACAGAAATCTCAAATTTTAGAGCAACTGGCTCTAAAATTATTTCAATAGATGTAAACTACATAAATTATTCTAATAAACTATTTAGTCGAATTTAGTTTTTTTCATTTAATTCATTTCGTCTCTAATGAATTAATAGTAGACAAACAAATATAAAACTTCCTTTTCGAGCGTAGGTAGATGAAGTCTCAAATTTCAGACACACTTGATTAAAAAATTATCTTAACATTTATATATTAATTACTCTCATTACCAAGAAACATTACTCTAGGATAAAAACTTAATAAGACTAACTGAGAATAAATCAGTAACAGAACATTATTTTTCAGATTCAGAATATTATTAGAAACTTAATTTTGGGATGTATTTGGACATAATCTCAAATTTTATACTAAATAAGTAACATAAATCAAAACAGTCTTAATATATACAAAGCTAAAATAACTTGTCTAATGGTTTAGACAAACTTTGCTTCTGTTATCAAATATATTAGTTGCTGACAAATGAACTGAACTCTATTATTCTTTGGACATTTTGGACTGAATCAAACTAGAAAACGTAGACCTAAAATCGTTATAATATTTTCAAACTGTATAAATTACAGTTTACAGTAATTACAGTTAAATTACAATTATAAATTACATTTTCTTACTAGTAAACAGTTAGAAACTTTAGCTTTTTTATCAATTAAATTAGTCAACTTATTACAGCTTAATACAGCTTCAACCTTTCCGAATCTTTATAATATTCGTAAGACTTTTTAGAACTATAAAACAAATCTCATGTTTAAATACAACAGATATTTGTGTTATTCTACTAGGACACTAATTCACTTCCATGACACTAAAACAAGACACTAGATAAATAACATTGTTTTTTAAGATCAGATCTTTCTCTTTAAACCAAAGTGAATAGCCATCTGCAGACGCGTTTCGAGATCTATCTCTCATCACTGCAGCTTTGTTAGTTAGTTTCACCCTATATTTAATCAAATTACATTAGTAACAGGCATGTAAACATGAAACTTTCTTTCGACATTTTGGACATCCAAATTTTAGACAAACTTTAGACATGCCAAACCAAAAATTATCGCAATATTTTCAAACAATCCTAGTTAGTCTACCAAACGAATTAGCCAAATATTAACTTTTCTTGTCTAATAAATAAGTAACAGATCAAGAAACTTATTTTTTGTCATTTTTATTTTTTTGTTCTCATACGAATGCATGGGTCTGGGAATTTCGTCAATTAAAATACTGCGGCCTTATAGGCATATTGTATTCCACCACATTGTTCCATTAAAGCAAATAGATTTAAACGATTTTTTAGGTCTAGAAGTCTACGTGTCTTGTGATTCGGCGGAAGTCCCTAATCAGTGTTGAATATCATTCTCCTGCGCGCGATTGCTTCGCAGCAGAAAATGATAATAGTTTCATACTCTTCATTGCAGAGTCTGCATAATAGGTCATCGGTCCAGATGCCCATCTTCTGGAGGTGTCCTCTGAGTGCGCAGTGTCCCGTTAAGGGATCTGCTACTGTTGCAATCTGTTTACTAGATAGTTGCAAGATTTCAGCTGTTAGATATGGAAACGAATATTCGTTTGCTGTGTTGTTGGCCCTTTTCGCGAGCCCATTGTAATTGGTGCCTCTTGTTGGTCTACTGTGTTATTAACCCTTTGGGTACATTTGACGGCTGAGGCTCGTCATGCATATGTTTCACTTGTCTTGCATTCTCTAAATATATACGTACCCAAAGGGTTAATTTACAGGCCATGGTTTTGGTGATGTATGAATTCCTTGCAATCGGGGACCCTGCAGCAGCGTCCTCTTCCGCAAGTGCATCTGCCTTTTGGTTTTCCACAGACCTATGTGACTATGCACCCATGCAAGCGTGACGCTGTTGTGTTGTGCCAGAAGTTTTAGGTTCTGTTGTTTTTGGTACTCCCAAAGTATCTTCGATTTTATTCTATGGCATGTTAGGGCATTTATCGCAACTTGACTGTCCGTGGGAAAAACATCTCGATTGCGAGTTAGATAATATATTACATAATATGTCCTTATTTAGATAATATATTAAATCTTAGAGTCTAAGATTTTATATATTGGTTTGTCTAAGACTTAGACAAACCAGACAACTGAATCTAAAATAGACTTACTGACTAAATTATTTAAAAATTACAATAATTAGTTTAATAAATGACTGAGAAAAACTTTTGGCTAGGAAAGCGTCTTCGGTCAGGAATATTACGTGTAGGAAACCGTTCAATATACAATTGTCTAACTTGTATCTCGGCGTTCGTATACATAGTAGAAGACTTCACTAACTAAAGACACGTCAAAACAGCCAAACGTCACTCAATGTAAACAACTGTGACTGTGATCGAATGTGGTTGTCGCAAATTTTGTTGTTTGTTCCTTCCTTATTTGTACCTTCGAAACAAAGAGGTTTTTCAGAAATCCTCATAGGTCACAATATTTTTGGAATAGGCCAAGGAATAACCCCTTGAAATAGTAGATTTTGCCGCATGTTTACGCATATATATATATATATATATATATATATATATATATATATATATATATATATATATATATATATATATATATATATATATATATCTCTGTAGTCTTTGCGATCTGGCAGAACATTGTTTAAAGAATACATACTTTAGGTACGATGGCCAAATATACAAACAAGTCCTAGGAGCACCAATGGGTTCACCTCTATCCCCAGTAATAGCCAACATATTTCTTACAGATTTTGAGGAAAAGGCAATCTCATCAGCCACACTTAAACCTACACTCTGGTTAAGATATGTTGACGACACATTTGTAATCTGGCCCCACGGCAGACCAGAGCTGGACAAATTCCTTACCCGTCTTAACTCCCAACACGACCAAATTAAATTCACAATGGAGATAGAAAAGCATCAACAACTGCCTTTCTTGGATGTTTTGGTACAGAAGAAACCTGACGGCACATTGAGCCACACTGTGTACCGGAAACCAACCCACACAGACAGATATCTGAACGCTTCTTCGCACCATCATCCCAAACAACTAGCATCTGTAGTCAACACTCTTACCACCCGAAAATCCAAAAGACTAGCCGACCAGCTTAACTTACCGAAAGAATTGAGGAACTTACGAGAAGCTCTTTCTTCAAATGGATATCCAAACAGCTTAATATCCAGAGCTTTCCGTCGTACAGAGAACAGTAGCCAAAGAATTGAAGAGCGCCAGAAACCCGTTAGCACAGCATACCTACCATATGGTCATGGATCAACTGACAAAATCGCCAGAATACTTAAAAGACACAACATCGACACCATTTTCAAACCTAACCAGAAAATATCCTCCATGCTACGCAGCGTTAAAGACATCCCGTTAGAATCCCATGGAATTTACGAAATACCTTGCGGAACATGTGAACAAACCTACATTGGACGTACCAATAGAAAAATATCTGCTAGGATTCAAGAACATGTAGTTTCAACCAGACACAGAGACAAAGTTTCATCGGCACTTGTCCAACACACAAACACCGGTCACTGGATGGACTTTAGAAATTCAAGGACTGTTGCACAGATTAGCCACGAAATGTCACGAGTATACAGAGAAGCCATAGAGATAGAAAAACGAGACTACTGCATGAATACGAGAGACGATTCCTTGAGACTGCCCCCAGCATGGCGACCGATCATATCCACCCTCAAAATGCAATCCCAGACACCCCAGACTCATGTACGACCAACAAGACAAACAAACAACCGAACCGAAGCACCGCACACAACGCGCATGACCCGAAGCCAGACAGCTATAAGTAGTCGCATCGCACGAACGAGCTCTCAGTATGCGTCTAACGGTTGACCCGCACGGACGCATATATCTCTTGAGAATGGCGAATGTTAGTTCGCCGAAACGTCGAGAATCCGGTTCTTTTCAGAGCCAACCCTCAGCATCAACGCGGAATCCCCGAGAAAACAATACAACACAGGTATCTATCCGCGAAAACCTCAAATACAACATATACATCTATATATACATATCTATATATATATATATATATATATATATATATATATATATATATATATATATATAATTTATATATATATATATATATATATATATATATATATATATATATATATCTAAGCTGCGAAAAAAACAAGATATAGACATTTGAAATTCTCCACCAAATTAATGTAACTACCCTCTCGAAAAGCACAGAACTGTGGAACTTTAGGACCAACATAAATTTCAAATCTGTCATCAGATATATATCAAGGGCGATAAAAAAAATAGCAGCAGGGGTATAGAGCGCAGGGACCGGTATGGAGGAATATTGAATGAGTGAAGGGAGTTAGAACTCTTTTTAGATATGCTGCGACTGGGATTTCATTATTGGAATACTCAATGAACTCGATCCACATTTTATTGATAGTGACTCTTGGCGAAAATTGTATATCTGCGCATATAGTGCGTTTGCTAGTAATTTTGTTTGCTTTGCCTCCATTTCAAATTTCTAATTAAAATACTTTAAAATTTGCATCGCTTAAATAGACGTACGTCTCCTTAATCCTACAAAAAATATATACAACATGATTAAATGATTTTAGAAATGAAATATTTCCTGAAATATTATTACACTTACGCCTCACAGTTCTTTCACAGCGAAACCACATTTTATGATACATTTTACATGTCACAGTGGTTAAATGCTCCGCCTAAAAGGATTAAACCGATTATGCTTCCATTTTACATTCCGTATTATTCTAATGAAATAATAAAATTTATAAATTAAAAATTCGTCCTCCAGTATCGTACTGTACTTAAAAAACTTCAAATATGAGAGTCCGCGGAAAAAAAACCATTTTATTTTTCTCTTTTTTAATTGGGTTGCTCGGTTAAGCAATAGGTTTTTGATAAGATAGAATTGGTGAAAACATCCTACGTTATAGAAAATCATACAAACTCAAAACAAACGGAACACAGCCTATATCCAGGTTTTGAATCAATAGGGTTTTTTCATTTCAGGGCAATAGGGAATATGCATCTATTTTTTTAATTTGCCTAATTTCACTTTTTATTCCTTAATTCACTTTTAACTTTATTTTAACATAGTAAAAAATATAAATACTGTTGAAACTGTTAATTTTTAAAATATTATATAAAATACTGATTACATTTGACTTGGAACGTTTCCATTTATCGCGCGCTTTGAATGACGTGGTAGAGCACATTGACATTCAGTGTTGCATAGGCAGTTGCATAGACTATTTGCGTAGACAGTTAAGAATTTTCAGCTTTAATTTGCTATTTCGATAATGGGAAAAGCTAAAAAACTATTTTATAGATATTGTATAGTACCGGAATGCAAAAACACTAAGTACACCAGATAAAGTGTTTGATAAAGTCCCAATTGAGGTGTATAGTCCATCCTACCTACATTTTTTTGCGCGTGCGATACAAAATATGCTGCATAATTGCATCTCTTTTTGGTAGATTGTCCGATTGTCCTATAGAAAACCACTTTCAGTTATTGTTTTTGTTAATTTATTATCTCACCGTATACCAAAATCGCACTAGGTAATGGAAAACACTACTGAAATATTTCACAGTAAAACAGAACAATGAATATCAACGCCGATAAATATCAACTTGTACGCCACAGAGCATATCGACCAATGGTGATGCGTTTCGCAAATTTGAATTTCACGAATGAAGAAAGAGAAACCCTAAGAGCCTAAAAATCCAAAGACAGAGAAGACAACAAACGAGAAAGCCAGACAAGACTAGATAGAAAAGATTGTCTGGTATTTTCTATCTAGTCTTATCTGGCTATTCTCAAGGCTATTCATACAAGAGCACCCAAATTAGACAGACAAGACTACAGAAACAATACTAGACACACTAGATAGGCAGGACTAGAAGAGACAAGTTTAGACGAGCCAGACTACAGAGAAAAGACTATATCAGACAAGACCCGAAAAATACCAATTTGTTTTTCTCATTCCTGATACTACAACCACTAAGGCTTATATATCAGAAAACTCTCACTCTTTATACGAAATTATATCGGAGAGGAAACACAAGAAATCCTAGGAAACTTGAAAAACAGTACAAACACGAATTGGTGAAACACATAATGAATATAATCAACTCATAATTTGAAACAGAAGAGTTAACAACATTAACAACTATAGACCAATAGCGACAACTATAGAACAATATGTACTAGCAAAAATACTCGAATACAGTGTGTTTAACCGGTTTTTATCTTTTATTGAAAAATACAACATCATATCCATAGAACAACAAAGTTTTAGAAAAACAAATCTACCGCTACGTCAAAACAACAATGCTTTTTCAAATTCTGGAAGAAGTTGACCATGATAGGCGTTCCATTGGCATTTTCGGTGATTTGTCAAAAATATGTTGCTCAATAAATTATAAATTTATGGTAACAGAGGCAAGAGAGCCAGTAGTGAAAGATGATATGTTCTAAATCCTCCTCCTTCATTAACTATTGAAAATAGACTTTAATAACAGTTTTTTCAAATTTCTTTTCCAAAAATAATATTAAAAGTCTCTGTATGCTGAATGTAAAACTTGGATCAGGTTTGGCGATCAATTTCCAGCGCTATATTTAAGTAAGTGGTGATAATTCTCCAACTAGCGAGCATGATTCTTTTCTGCTGTGTTAAGATATCTGAATGGTGTTGGTAGTTTGAATAAGTAGGTATCTACATTACCCACATCGAATGATTTGATTGAAAGTTCTTTTGGTGTAAATTTCCTATTTATATTGAATCCTTGAACATCAATAATAGATCGTCGATCCATATGAACGATATGCTTGTTTCTCAGTATTGGTCCCAGTAATTTTTCCAAATGATTGATTCTTCTACGAAAACGTACACGATTTGCATCTTCTCTCAACCACTCGATTCGTTTCTAGACTTACACTGACTTATACACTGTTCTTCTCCATGAGTTTAAATTAATTTTAACACTATTCCCAACAATGGGGTGTATTCAACGACAGCTTCACATAAAATAAGACAATTGTAGATTGTAGTATTAGTGGTGACGACTTGTACTGCTACATTCGTAGATCTATTGTACCCCACCATCTTCCTTTAAACGTTTGGTATACTTACCCATTTAGAGCGCCTCCTCTAGTCCTGATTCCTTTAGGAATTTCAGAATCTGGGTGGGATTCAAGGACTGCAAGTTCTTTACGTTTAAGCAGTGGGCTCAAGATACATCTGTCTCTTCCGGAGCAGTGCTCTGCAGTCTTAGAGCAGGTGTAGGGGGGTTTCCTCTGCCGAACCACAGTCTAGGCCTAGGGTCTTGAGGTGTTTTCTTAGTCTGCAGTGTCCTGTCAGGACTCCTGCCAGAATTCTAAGCTTGTTCCTGTTTAGTCTCAGGCAAGCTTTTGATCTTTAGTGGTTAACAGATCCCAGCATTGCTTTGGATTGTCTCAACCCTAGAAGTTCTTTCCAGGTTTCTCATTCATTGTTCTCTTATTTCTTCATCTAAACTTTTGTGGATGGTGTTCAAACTCATACCGCAAAAGGTTTCCGGATCTATAAAGAGATTACTGGATCGCTTGTTTGCTAGATGATCGGCTTCCTCGTTTCCGTCTATACTAGTGTGTCCTGGTACCCACTATAGCGTTACTTTATTTACTCTGTCAAGCTTGTTTAGTTTTCCCACACAGTCCCATACCAGTTTGTATCTGAAGGTTTAAGATCTAATGGCCTTATTGGCTGATTGGCTATCTGACAGGATAGTGTGGGTGATACGCTGTAGAATAAATATATCAATCACGGCTTGCAGAGGAATTTATTTACATTGACGATATATACAATTATACAAGAGATACAAACACTGTTGAGGGAATAACGGAGCTGCAACTTCTTCGTGGAACTTAGATATAACTTGAAGAAATCCGCACTGGACTGGACTGAGTGGAGCTGGACTCTCTGAACGGCTCTCCACTGGTCTGGTTGACTGACTGCTGGTTGAGTCTGATTGAACTGGCTGTGTTAGTCTGACTTGGTCCACTGGCTGGACTGAACTGTCTGAGTCCACTGGCTGGACTGACTGCTCGTCTGACTACCACTGGCTGGACTGACTGAACTGGTTGGTTTTTATTCGGGGGTTCCCGTATTTATATTATGTCCAGGTATACTGGTCCCTCATTTGGGGGTGATTATTTTTGTCTATTTGGTTATTGTCGCTTTGATGATTACCGATTCTCGGGAGAAAAACATTGTCGTAATCTGTGTCGTAATCATGTCGTAATCTTCTCGAGGATATTACACTATTGGCCCTCATAAAATGTTTTCGGAAATTAGTCCCAAAGTATTTGTACTGTAATGCTGTAATAAATAATGCAATTACTGTAATGCCCTCGTAAAACTAAAAATAAAAATGTTTCTTGATCTTCTCGAAGATTACATTATCGACCCTCATACAATATTTTCGGAAATTGTCCGAAAATATTTGGGTTTTTATTGTAATGCCCTCGTAAGGCTGAATAAGATTGGAACGGCTCGTTGACAATAGCAATTCGTTTTTGGCGATAATTCCTGTAGAGGTTGAATTGTGCACATCTTTCGATTGCGTGTACCTCTGGTTTGAAGATACTTGGGAATGTTCCCATGGATTCGAAGTATTTGGTACGAGGTCCAAACATTTCTGCACCAGTACCTTCCTTTGTCTTCGAACCATCTGTATACCCATTGATAGCATTTTGCTCTATGTGGTATTCTGAGGTTTCGTCGCTCCAATCGGCTTTACTAGTACACACTGCTATGTAGTTTATCTCGAAATGTTATTTGCATACCATTTCGTCTTTTGGTGCTTCCAGTAAGGGGATTTTTGCAGCGAGGCTGTTCCGGTCTCTGCTCCCGATTATGTTACCTCTGCCTATTCCTTCCTTGCTAAACCTTACAATCACGTCTCTCCACGTCAAGGTGCAACGTAGGCAAAATAAGGCAATAGGCTCCAGCGAATTCCTGCGTAGCAGGTCATTAAGAGGAGGAGGATTTAGAACATATCATCTTTCCCTATTAGTGCCTATTGGCTAAAATCATTTTTGATAAACAGAGAACAACAGGTTCCCAATAAATTCTTAACATAATAAACACAATTTCTTCAATAGCAAAAACGGATACTGGTGTACCACAAGGTAGTGTCCTGTCAACCCTGCTCTTTTCCATTAACTTGGCCCACTTGACCCGATACATCTCGCCAAAAATCTATTACACATTCTACGCAGAAGATTCTAGCTTCTTGATATAGGAATGAACAATGGGGGCTCAACAAAACTCAAGCTATCTTCTTGCAAATATTTATATTTGGTTTTTGGCGAACAAATGACTAAATAATGTAGATAAAAAACAATAACATTTTCCAAATAATGATAAGCCATAACGATAGTTATCGCTTATCATTAGAGATAAGATCCTGTGTTAAATATATCTTAGATAATAATAATCCATCTTAGACCCGATCTTGTGTTGAACAGATCCTCAATCTTAAAACTGTACTTGCATACTCCAAGATGAGAAACCGCAAGGTGGTCGTCACCTTTGTTGATTTTAGGAAGGCCTGCGATTCCATTGATAGAGAAACGATTAACAAAGTACTTCAGGAACTAGCACTAAACAACAAAACCCGCAGACTCATCCTAGAAACTTTGGCAACACCCAATTCAAGGTTAAAGGTTAAAGTTAGAGTGTCCTTGAAAAGGTTATGAGAGGATGGCGCAAGGAGCTGAACAATTTAAGTGCTCAGAGTGGTATCTACCTGGGACGTACGAACGATGGACAGGTTGTAGATTGCCTGGCCTTTGCAGATGACATAGCACTGTTTGATGATTCTCTTGAGATGACAACAATGCAGGTAAACTGCCTCAGAAAACAGGCTGCCAAAGTGTGTCTTCAAGTGTCGCTGGAGAAAACATAATTCTTCACCAACATCAGAGAAGCAAACAGAGAGATTTTACTAGAACAGGGAAAAATCAAGAGGACTGAGAAATTTATGTATCTCGGCGAATGGATTGAACCCAACTTATCAGAAAGAGCATCATTATACAAGAAAGTCAGCAAGTTAGAACTAGCCTATCGGCTGAATAAGAACACTTACAATAAGAAATGCCTGTCACGCAACCTGAAACTTAAGCACTACACATCAGTCTTACAACCAGAAGCCCTGTATGCCATGGAATGTCTTTCCTTGAACCGAAGGGGTCTAATAGAGAAATTGGAAATCAGAGAGAGGAGAATCTTCAGGAAGATCCTAGGCCCGGTAAAGGAAGAAGGGGAATTCCGAAGACGGCATAACTCTGAGCTCTACGAACATATTGAGATGCTCTCTGACTGTGCAAGGAAAAGAAGAGTAGCTTTCTATGGCACGTTGCAAGATTGCCTCCAAACCGACTAACCGTCTGTTCGCCTTCTGGCAAAACAAGAAGCTTCGTACCACTTGGTTGACAGAGACCGAGACGGATATTAAAGAACTGGGAATAACAGATCTCAAAAACAGACAGTCTGTGAGACGCACCCTAAAGGAAGTCCGTGGATTTCAGGAAAAACCTCAAAGGAAAGGTGCCCCCTGGACAGAAGAGAGAAATGAGTTACACCGGCAGAAGATGCGACAACACTAGGCAAAAGTCAAAGCCCAACAGTTGAACAAGCGTGGTCCAAAGTAGGCCTATTCGAAAAAAGAAGATAAGCCATAAGATAGGCAGAAGATAAAGATAGAACATAAAATAGAAGATAAGCCTTCCTAAGAATCGGTAATATCACACCAAAAACGGCAAGCACAACTCAACTTTTTGGACTGGGCATTGAAGAAAATCTACAGTGGTACGTGTATGTTGATAAATTATTATTAAATAATAAAGCAAGCTGCGTTGTATTCGCAAACATGTGGAAAGAGCTACTAATGAATATTTACTTACGCGGGTATTTACGCGGAGGTCCAATTAGTAACCTCTTATAGCATTATATAATCGGATTCTTCATTCGATATAAAACGGGTCTTTACAGTTCAGAAAAGAATAGTAAGATCAATTATGGGAGAATTTCATCGCAAGCCACATTTTATACCTCTCCATCTTCAACCAGTATCATCTACCTAATATGAGATATAGTATGCTTTATATTAAAAAAAGGCAAAAATTCCCCAAAAATATTCTAGGCAGACATAATTATGTTACCAGAGAAGGGTACAAATTGCAAAATCCGATCAATAAACAATTCATATGTAGCAAAACTCCTAGCAAAATTGGCCTGCAAATTTACAATAAACTACTAAACATTTTAGACGAAACCTTAAGCAACTCCGGCTAGAAAATGTTATAATAGCCTAGCTAAATATACAAACAACTAATTTCTAATGGTCTGAATCAACTAGTTATAACTTATACCATGGGTCACATCATACAGGGATTATGATTTGATTTACCAAGATTATGATATTTAAATTTGATTTACCAAGAGGCCCAAGATCTACCATCTTAAATATAGAATTCATATTTGACTTAACACACTGTAGTTGATTGATATTTTTAGATGCGAAGATCAAATCGTCTACGTAAATGATCAATATAACTCGATCTTCCCCTTCACCAACATCGTAGACGCATGGATCTGCTTGGGTTCGTTTGCCGCCAATTTTCGTGATAAATTCATCCAATTTTATGTACCACTCGCGGCCAGATTGTTTCAAGCCATATAATGGTTTGAGTAGTTTACATACTTTATCTTCGTTGCCAGGCTCAATAAATGTTTCAGGTTGTTCCATGTAAACTTTATCGTGCAATTGATCTTGTACATAGGCGGAAATGACATCCATTTGATGTACATACATTTCTTCCTCCACTGATGCAGCAAGTATAGTACGGATAGTTTCATATCTTGCTACTGGTGCGAATACTTCTTCATAATCTATACCTAATTTTTGTATGTGTCCTCGTGCAACTAGCCTCGATTTATATTTTTCACTGTTTCCGTCTTGTTCTGTTTTTGTTTTGAAAACCCATCGATTAGTAAGTACTTTCTTTCTCGTTGGTCTAGCTACAAGGGTTTACGTTCCATTTTCTCGAAGGGTAGTAAATTCTTTCTCCATGGCGCCTAGTCAATCTTCTTTGTCATTTCTTTCGAGAACTTGAGAAATTGATTCTGGATCTGTAAGTTGTTCTTGGCGGGTTTGTTGGCGTGTTTGATATATTTTTCGTGGTCTACCATGTTGACCAGTTCTTACAATTATTGGGCGACCTGGAGTACGTTCTGTTTAAATATTTTCTTCTTCCTCGCTAAGATTTTCTTTTTCTGAAGAAGATCTGCTTCTTTCTTCTACATTTTCAATTGGTGTTTCGATTATTGGGTCTTGCATGATGAATTTTTCTTTTAACTTGTCAGATGACGATCCAATCTTCTCAAAAAAACCTTACATCGCGAGATTTAATCACACTTTTCGTTCCTCGTTTCCAAAGTCTGTAAGCTTTCGATTCCTCAGAGTAACCTACGAGTACGTACTCTTCCCCTTTTGGTTGGAACTTTCCTCTTCCCTTAAATTTCTTCAAAGCAATCGTTTTACTTGCCGATTGTCCTTAAAAACCCAACATACGGTTTTCGTTGTGTCCAGGCTTCAAACGGAGTTTTTCCTTGTAGGGTTTCCTTGTAGGGAAGATTTGCCTCCAACATAATGCATCTGGCCATTTCAACTAAAGTACGATTTGCTCGTTCTGCAACGCCATTTTGTTGAGGAGTGTATTCTACTGTCAGTTGACACGAAATTCCTTCCTCTTCAAGAAGAGCTTGAAATTCATTCGACAAGTATTCCGCTCCATTATCCGTTCGAAGCTTTTTGATGCGTTTTCCTGTTTCATTTTCGACTTTCCTCTTTAGGATTTTAAGAAAAGATTTTTGAAAAGGCAAAACATGAATTTTACATTTTGCATAGACCTCACATTTCCATTCGCAAGAATTGGACTCAAATTTAATACCACAAACCATATTCTCATTCATCATTTTCTTCAAATCATTAATATTAACATGTCCATACCTTTGATGCCATTTGATCAAGTCCAAGTTTTCTTTTTCATGCATGGTAAAAGCATTTTCCTGTTTTTCTTTTACCACATAAAGTTGACCTTGCTTGATGGCCGAAAGAGCTATCGAACAATCTTGTCTATTAACCGTGGCATGATCTTTGCAAAACCTTACTGAATAATTATTATCTGTAACATTTGAAACTGACAATAAATTGTTTCGAAGATCAGGAACGTACAACGCATTTTTTAATTTCACTTTGTTTAAGAAACTATTTCTATTTTTCTATTTCTATTTATTTTGTTCGTCATTTGCACATATGTCGCATCGCTCCGCTATCTAGGTACCAAGTGTTTGATTTTTTAGTATGTTCAGCGTTACATACAATCGTTGTCATTGCATCAGAGGCCTGGTTCGATTAATTATTTTTAGGTTTCGATCTGCAAAATTGACTTTTGTGCCCAAATTTTCCACAGGAGTAACAATTACTAGAAAATCTATAGTTATTCTGACTTAGGTTCCATTGTTTTGGTTGTTCATCGCGCCCTTTTACTAATAATGCGTCACTTTTACACTCATTATCATCCCTTTTTATTATCCGGTCTTTTTGTCTCGCTTCCTCTTCAATAAGCTTTATTTTTAAATTTTCTAGGGTTGGTATATCACCACGTGATTCTATTGCCACACAAAAATTTTCAAATTCTGGTGGTAAGGAGCCTAATAACATTATTGATAATAACTCATTTGGAATCTTGATTCCCGTCTTCCCGTCTCAAGCTGCTCCGCTATATGTGTGAAATGCATAACATATTGCATCATGGCGACTTCCGGTTTCTTCTCCATCCTTAGCAACTGCTTATACAACGCAGCTTTCCTTATCGGTGCCCGAGATTCGAATACCATTTTGAGACCATCCCACGCTTCTTTCGATGTGCTCGCCCTCTTGATGTGGTTTAACTGACTGTGTGCGATGCTCAAGTTTATCAACGCTAAAGCTTTCGAGTCTTTCTGCATCCATGCTTGTTTTTCTAAGATTTCGTCCGGCTTAACAATCGTTCCTTCAACATATTGCCACAAATCGTTGAACACAAGGACACTTTTCATTTGCACTTTCCATAATTCGTAATTTCCTTCAATTAGTTTTGCAATACTTGTAAAACCCGTCGTTACAGTCATTTTGTTCTACCACGTTTCACTTATTATATATTAACTGTTTATGTCTCAGCACTTTGGGCCCATAACCTGTCAGGATTATATCAGAACAACTATTATTACAACTATTCAACTTAAAGTTTATTTATTACCAAAATGAAAAATTATAAACTACGTACACAAAGAAGTATTGACAGCACTAAAAATACACACACATGAAGTGAGACACGAGATAGAATTGAAACATATCTCTGCCGAGAGAGGTCGGCACTTTCTCAAAAAACTTGAACTCAAACATAAAATTCCAACAGATTTGACTAGATCTCTCCAATGTCTAGGTCAATCATGTCTCCACGACTTTCCTTATTGATCTTGTCTGGTATTGTCTTGTCCTTTTCGGTCTTGTTCGGTCTTATCTTGTCTTCTCTTGTCTGGTCTTGTTTGATCTTGTCAAGTCTCGTCTAATCTTGCCTTGGTTTGTCTGGTCTTGTCTTTCTTGGTATGGTTTTGTCTCGGTTCGTCTGGTCTTGACTGATCTTGTCCGGCCTTCTCTGGTCTGGTCTAATATTGTCTGGTCTTGTCTGGTTTGTCTAGTCCTGTCTGGTCTTGTCTAGTCTTATCTGCTCTTGTCTGGTCTTGTACGACCAAGTCTCGTCTTGTCTGGTCTTGTCTGGTCTCGTCTGGACTTTTCTGCTTCTGTCTGGTCTTATCTCTTGTCTGTTTTTTCTGACCTTGTCTGGGTTCGTGTGATATTATCTTGGTTTGTCTGGTCTTGTCTCTGTTTGTCTGGTCTTGTCTTTGTTTGTCTGGTCTTGTCTTGGTTTGTCTGTTCTGGTCTGGTCTTGCCAGAACATGTCTGGTCTTGTATGGTCTTATCTGGTCTTAGCTGGTCTTCTCTGGTCTTGTGTGGTATTGCCTGCTTTTGTCTGGTCTTGTCTGATCTTGTCTGGTCTTGTCTGGTCTTTTCTGGTCTTCTCTTGTCTATTTGTTTTTCAGATCTTATCGGTGTTCGTGTGATATTGTCATGGTCTGTCTGGTCTTTGTTTGTCTGGTCTCGTCTTGGTTTGTCTGGTCTGGTCTGGTCTTGCCTGAACATGTCTGGTCTTGTCTGGTCTTATCTGGTCTTGTCTGGCTTTGTCTGGTCTTGTGTGGTTTTGTCTGGTTTTATTTGCCTAGTCTTGTATATTCTTGTTAATTGCCTCTTGTTGTCTAGCCTTTTGTAGTGTTCCTTCTTATTGCTTGCCTTGTATTGATTATTATTTTATATTGTAGAGTATAGTTAGTTATCTATTGTGTAATATCCAGTTAATATTTAGATTTGTAATATTTATTTCAATTTAATCTAAAATGCATCGTTATGTAAGTATCCTCAGTAAAACTTGGTAGTTTAGAATTGCCGGATTGAATATAATCAAGTGGATTGTGTCATAAATTGTTGGTATCAAGTGAAGAAAAATAATACCGGGGAACAGAGCAGGGTGTGCGCGATTAGTGTTCCGGCAGCAAATGACTGGAAAATAGAAAATTGCGGTTAGGATTTAAATTTTCTCATTTTATACCAGGGCACCCACCATTCCCGTCGAATTTTAAACAGGTTTCCCTGCGCACCGGGGACCTTTAATCCCACCTCCGCCATTATTGCTAATATAAAGAATACTTAGTTTAATTAAAAGGACTTCCTCCATCTAAAACCTTCGCCTACAAATATAACTTTAAACGCGAATTTAAAGCCCTCTGTTGTAAATTTAAATCTTCCGCGTACTTTATCCCTTCGCCGTTCGCAATAGCGTGCACATAAATTAACGAATGTATGTGTTTGTATGTGAGAAAAAGGGAAATCTTAATTTCTAGGTCATGCAAATAACCCCCCAACACGAATAACGCTATCAGTGCAATATGCAAATAGGAGTGAATTTGAAATATGGTAAGCGTGCACTTTACATGAGTTATTTGCTTGTCAACTGGTTTGCATGTTATCGCACCGGCAACTATTAACTAGTTGTCTTGTTTGATATTAATATCATCATTTTCTGCTTAATGGGGTTTATTTTAATTTGGTATTAAAATATTGTGAAAGAACATTGAATGTTATAAATATTACATTGAATTGAAAAATTCACTATGTTCTCACCACACTTATAATATGTAAAAATTTTATATAACTTATTATTCAGTTATATAAATTTCTACATTTCATTTCACGACTCGGATTTCGACTGTTAAAGGTCATTTTCAAAAGTCCTTCAAGACCTTTAACAGTCTAAACCCGAGTCGTGAAAAGAAATGTAGAAATTTATATAACTGTGAATAATAAGTTATATAACATTTTTACATATTATAAGTGTGGTAAAAACATAATGAAATGGTACCTTGCACTGGTACCATATCAATGATAAGGGGCAGTAATGGTTCCATATCAAAAAGATGACGGGCGGTAACTAAGGAGAAAGTAATCTACCAAACCTATCTTTAGAAATGACAAATGGGGCAAGATTACTTTGCACCGTCATTGCAAAGGGAGAAAGCAACTGTCGTAGTTCACATACACTCTCTCTGTATAAGAACAACCAATGGCTGAATTATCGAAAATGTGGAAAAATACATAGGCTACATAGCCGCAGTGTTTATAGGGCTGAAAAAAGCCCCGCTATCCAAATTGGGAGAATAAAAAAAAATCACAAACTCCTCGAGTCATTTTGATAAAAATTCTGATTTACTACTTTTTAATGATTCAAATCTTTTTTTAAAAAGATTAAATAGATTTTTATACATGATAGAAGAAATAAAATTTACAATTTTGAATCCCCTTGATCACCAATAACTTTGATCCCCAAAAGAAAAAAAAAATGTTTTCAAAAAAGACTAAGGACTAAGGTTTGTTTAAACTAATAAGTCAGTAGTCGGTCAATAGATTGCAATTCCGATTTTAATAACAAAAATTATAAAATCCAATTTAATCTCATATCTGTATAAATGTAAGTATAAATGTAAGAAAAAAATGTGAGTATAAATTCAATATCAAATTTACAACTTAAAATCGTATATTTAAAACATTTGCATATGTCGAAATCTAATAACAATAATTTTCTTAATTAATGTTTGATTTAAAAAAAGATGATTCATAAAATGTTTTAATCAAGAAATAAATTTTCGTATTGAACAGCAGTGAGTTTGGACTACGCATTCTGTCTATTCATTCTTCATGGATCGCGTCCAAGTTTGCAAAAACCTGCCTTCGTCTAAGCAGTGCGTTATTTATTAAACATTATTTTTTCATATTTCCCGTTGATTGATGATGTGTGCACCACATCTAGCGAAAAATTGCTTTCAGAGGGTGGAATATATATATATTTTTCATCTCCACAAGAAACTGTTATTTCATCATGCGGTAAAAATATCAAAAACATATTAATATTCAGCATTCATTAAGTAACATAAAATAAGAGACAAATAAGACTATACACACTAGATAGATACCACTAGACCGGCACGACGAGAAAGACAAAACTAGACAGATAAGATTTGATACACTAGACTAGACAAGCAAGAATAAACACGCAAGATTATACAGTCAAGATTAGACTGACTAGACTATATAGATAAGAATAGTCAGACAAGACTAGACAAACAAGAGTCTGTCTGAATGTTTGAATTTGAATTTGAGTAGACAGACAAGAATAGACAGACAAACTAGACAGGCAAGACTAGACAGCGAGACTGGATAGAGAAGTCTCTTTTTTTTCTTGACGTCACCCAAGCACACTGGAACGAAACAGCGTATGACATCGGCGTGGTGGTTATAATAAAATATTATTTGATGTACACTCTGTTTTCTATAGTTCGCATCTTTTGTGCCATTTTTTCTCGACTTCTTCTTTTGTGCTGATAGTAAATTTGACAAGTTTGTGTATCTTGTCTCAGTTTTTAGATTTCAGATTTCCAATCAGGTGGTAATTTCTCTGTTTCCCAGATGTCCTGTATCATCTCGGTTAGTTTGCGCACGGCATTGTTTTGGCAGCACCTTTCCACAGTTCAGCAACGATAGAGTCCTCGCCAGCTGCCTTACTATTCTTAAGAAGTTGAATGATCTGGCCAACTTCTTTCAATGAAGGGGAAGCGAGTCCGGGTTGGGAGTCATCGCTGGGTGGGTCACAGTTGAGTAGATTTTTAAAGTACTGAGCCAAAAGGTGGCAGTTGTCCTTGTCTTTATAAGCCAGTTTGCCTTGTGAGTCTCTGAAGTGGAGGCTTGGCGGAGCGTATTTTCTGAGTGCCTGCTTAAAGGTTACAAAGAAATCTTTGGAATTATTCTTAGCAAAGCTCTCTTCGATTTGGGTTAGTTGGTTTTGTGTGAAGGTTCGTTTGGTTCCTCGAATTATCTTGGCTGTGACCTTTCCTTGTTCCAAAAATTTATGCCAATTTTCCTTGGTCTTCAGGGATTCAGATTTCCAATTCACCCAGGCTATCTGTCTTTGGGCTATTGCATTGTCACAGTCTTCAGTCCACCACGGATGCTTCCTTCTTCTAGCGAGAGGAGCGAGTTCATTGGCCGCCTTGACAAGAGTCTCCTTCAGTTGGTCCCAGCTGTTTAGGTATGTGTTGTTCAGTCTCTGACTTACTTCTCGTCTGTTCTTGAGTCGCTCTAAGTCAAATCTTACCATTTTGGAGGTGCTGTGTAATCTAGTGTTTCTAGGGTGGAGTCTTATTTTGATCTTTGAGAGGTAGTGGTCTGAGTCTAGATTGGCGATTCTTAGTACCTTCACTTTTTGTATTTCCTATTGAGATTTTCGTGAAATGGCCACATGATCTATCTGGAATTCACCCAGGTGGGTATTAGGTGAAATCCAAGTCTTCTGCTTCCTTGGCAAGTGTTTGAAGGCTGTAGACTTCATGATCAACCCAAAAGTCCTACACAGATCCACCAATCGTTCTCCGTTGCGGTTGGTTCGCTTATGCGCCGGATAATTGCCCACTATGTTTCTGTATTTTTTCTCTCTTCCCATTTGAGCATTGAAGTCACCAAGTAGTATGACGGTGTGCATCTCTGGAAGTTTAGAGATAATATCTTCTAAGTCTTCCCAGAATTTATCAGTTCTGCCTGGATTGCGTCTGTTGTCCTGCTTGATTGGGGCATGTACATTGACTATACTCTAGCCCTTGTTTGCGCATTTGCGAGAGAGAGCGATTAGAGAGAGAGATTAGAGAGAGACACGATTACTCGGGGAGGTAAAGTCGGTGACTGAATCCAGTATCCCGTGACTGATTATAAATCCTGTCCCTAAGTGGGGTACGTTCTTCATTACCCACTGACCCACTATTCCTTTGAGGATTTTATAGCCTTGGGACTCGAAGGTATGTTCGTCCGTAAATCTGGTTTCCTCTTGCCAATTTATTAAATCAATATATGTGTATGCATTGAAATTTATAGGCGGCACTTCAAACATTCTAGGTGTTGAAGGTTGAGGTCCTTCATCCTGCGTGCCTTTAATATGCGCCGTGCTGCCAGTTCTCGAATGTGCTTTCTGTCATGAGTTATCATTGCAAGGAGCATGCTCTCGGGATGTGCAAAATAGCCATTGCGTTTGATCACAGTATCAATAATCTTTTATAGACCCTCTGACAGGTAACTGGAGCGCTTAATTATGTTAAAAAGGTGTCATGTGCCATCATTGCATGATGGTTTATTTTTAATGTAAAACGAAGATGGTGCCTTAACTTTTGTATCTACAATAAATGTAGCCAAATTTGTCAAGTTTTCCGATGGTGTCTCTATTGTTACATAAAAACGTAGTATTCGGTTGGCACGTGTGAGCCAACTTGCATGTGACATTTTACCTAGAGATTTGTTTTCCAAATCGTCTGGGAAATCACCTGAAAGTACCCCTGAGACAATCTAGTGCAAGTACTGTTGATCTGTATTTAAATCTTGAGCCATTTCTGGAAGCAATTCTCCTTCAATGTGCCGAAATTTTTTAACAGGCAATTGTTCACAAGCCTCGAGTGCTTTCCCCAATGTCCTAGTATAGGACTTAGGCCCTGAAGTACCCCCGTCAAGATGAAAAAAACAAGTGTCTCAAAGGAAGTTCGTACATGTGGAGAAATCAAATTATCCACTGGAGTGGTTTTTGTAGCCTTTCTCCAAGCACTCTTATAACATCTCGATACCTAGCCAGGAGATGCCATCTGCCTATCTGCTTAGCCATCTGCCAGTATTTACATTGGTACCATCACAGCAACATTGCCATAAGATGATCTTTTGGAATTCCTTCATGTGATAGAACCATCGCAGTTTCTATTCCTTTACTTGAATCAACATTAAGTACTACGTACGCCATGTAAATAGATCCTGGCTCTTGAATTAGTGGGAAGTGCTCCTCAACTGTCATAGTCCTGTAGCATTTATCACCTTTTTTAATAATCTTCAACGTTTTGTCTTTTCTCCCATCAAAATATAAAGCAGACAGTTTTGGGAATGCGATCTCCTTCACTTTTTTCTAGTTTTAGTTCTCTCCCTTCGTACTTTATGTCTGTCAATGACCTCGATATCAGACTTAATGTCGAATAAAATAGACGATACATGTCGCAGGTTTTCGATAACGTAGGAAAATCGACGCATGGAATTATCTGAACTATTACGACTTTTATTTTTGGGAACAAATTTATCCTTGCGACAGATACATTGAGGGATATCTTTTACTTATGCTGCAATATCAAAAAGTACCTTACTACTTTGTCGAAAACTTTCTACCTTTTGAGGAGAGATCCTTTTGACAGACTTGAGTAGGTTTTTGCATTTTAAATGGTATGCTGTTAACATCTACTAATTATAGCCAAATATGAATGCTAATTCGAGCCAAAACCAATAGTCCACTGACAACCCGACAAGTGCTCTAATTGTCCCCTCCTGCGCTCCCTCAAGCTGGCCATTTTCTCCCCTTACTTTTCACTCCCCTTAATTCACTCCCCTTATTTTATATTATAAACTTAAGATCATACATTTTTTTGTATCGAAAATAAACTGTAGTTATAATAATTTCTGGAAATAAAATAAAACAAAAATTCTATTACTATAAATCAAATTAAATAATATTTTACATGGATTAATTTGACTCTAAAAGGCACCGATTTTTCACTATTTGATCACTCACAGCCCCAAAAAAATATTTCGCTCCACACTATAATGCCCATGTTGTGGTAGTGCCTATATAGCTTCACTGAGCGGACCACGCAACTGAGTACTCTCCGTTTACAGCTCTTCGACCCCCCCCCTCACCCCCTCCCCTACGTTAGGCATAAGTTTTTCCGTTGCTGCCATTGCTATCACACCTTTTGCTGCGGCTTCGTTAAGATGGGGAATGAAGGAGAGCCTCTTATCTATGATGACACGTACATATTTAACGACTCTTTTGGGGAGATGCAAACGGTATTTATTTGGAAAGTTATGGGCACTAGCTTTTTCAGTCCCGTTAGTAGGACCGCTTCTGTTTTCTCTGATGCGAGATTTAATGCTTTTGA
This sequence comes from Phosphuga atrata, assembly GCA_944588485.1. NCBI lineage: Eukaryota > Metazoa > Arthropoda > Insecta > Coleoptera > Silphidae > Phosphuga > Phosphuga atrata. The sequence continues at coordinate 27,690,434 of OX155901.1, read as the reverse complement.
TTGCATCCAACAGTTAATTTGGGATACTGCTTGGTTTGCAGTTAGCATCACCGTCTGTTCCGACTTTGCCATTATTACAAGAGCTAACTCGTTCGCAAAAGCTATTAGCCTAGTTTCCTTCGGAAGTTTTAACCTGAGGACTCCATCATAAAGTATGTTCCCCAGAGTGGGGCCCATAACCGATTCATGTGGTCCGAAACTACTATTATTTCCTCGGTTTGGTGATTTGCTTGCAAAATGATCGTTCTCCTGGTAAAATAGATTTGAATAATTCTTAGCAATAATAATTCTTAAGGAGCTATATTTCTTGCTGTTAGATCATCGATAATGAGTTTCCATAGGACTGTATTAAAAGCATTTCGTACATACATTGTTAGTAATGCACATATTCTTCGTGATCTTTGGGTGCCTGCTTTGACATTTTCTGCGATCTTCATGACGGCTGCTATAGCATGATTGATGGATCTGCCTTCTCTGAAGCCATATTGGTTACTCAACAATCCAGCTCCCTATGCAATAGTAGGTGTTCTGAGAGCTTCCCGAAAGTATCTAACAGGCATAATGGCCTGTATAATGTGGGCTCCCCTATTGTTTTATCGGTTTTTCGAAGTAGCACAAGTTTCACCCGTTTTCCATCTATTCGGGAAGTTTCCGGCAGCTAGATGCTCGTTCATTACCTGTAGCAAGAACTGCGGTTCCTGCTCAGCCGAGAGTTTTATTATTTCAGTAGGTATTTTGACCGGACCTGGGGGTTTTCCTTCACGAATTCGCTTTATTGCGTTTATAAGCTCCTCTTCCGTGAACAGCGGTACTTCTTGTACTGTTAGTTGCTGCCATATCACTAGCTCCTGACATGAAAAGATTACTTTGACTATGCGTTTGATTTCCTTCATAGGCATTTTGACATTTATTTGTTGGACCTTCAGACTTTTACTGCAGATTTGGAAGGCGTCTCGCCATGTGTCGTAGTCCAGGTCTTCGCACAGTTTCTTCCAATGTTCTTGCTTGGCCATGTATATTTCATGCCTCAGTTGTTTCTTGAGATATTGGTAATTGCTTAATAGTGCATTGATTTATTCTTCTTCTGCTTTTGTTGTTATTTGTCGCTAGAACTTTCTTCTCGCTGCGATACATAAATCCCTTAAGCTTGCAATTTCTTTGCTCCACCACAATACCATTTTTGCCGTTGTAAGTTTCCCTCTTTTCTTTAGCGTTGTGTCACAGACAGACAAGACTAGACAGACAAGACTAGACAGACTAGACAAGACAGACAAAACTAGAGAGACATGATTAGACAGACAAGAGTAAACGGCCAAGATTAAAAAAAATAAACATACAAGACTAGATAGACATGACTAGACAGACAAGACTAGACTGACAAGTCGAGGCAGACAAGACTGAACAGACAAGGCTATATAAACAAGAATAGAGAAACGAGAAGAGACAAGGAAGACAAGACAGTCAAGCTTATACAGAGAAGACTACAAAAAAGACTTCACCTACGTGTTTACACAGACAAGACCATAGAGCAGTGTTTCTTAACCTTTTAAGTGAGCCGCACCCCTTTGAATCTGAAAATAGGTATGCGCACCCCATTTAAAAATGTGATTCAATTTTTTAGTTTAGAAATACATTTTTTGCTCAACACTAATTTTTTTTGGGGTGCGGGCACCCCAGGTTAAGAACCACCGCTATAGAGAGTAGATTAGTTGGCAAGGTTATACTGCTAGCAAACAAGACTATACTGCTTTGCTGACTAGACTATACAGACCAGACTAGATAAAATTATACGAGACAATTTGATTCGGAGCTCTTTTCATATCCAATATGTAGTAACATATATCCAATATGTTAAACTGGAAGAGTGCTCATAGATATAGGCAACCCAATGTACACAATGTCAATTTCCGTTAGTTTGAATTGTGCCACGGTGGGCGCTGAACGTATGAGCACGTAGTAGCAACTCTCAACCAATCAATCAATCGTAAACCAAACGCACGTGTGTGTTATCAATTATAACTTATCAATATTCGTGGACTTTTACATACGTGTGAGTTATGACATATTTCACGTAACTGTACGAATAATGGGCATTTACAATAGTGGTCGTAAAAATAAAAGTATTTGTTACAATTGTGAAAATACAAATATTACATACATAATCATAATCTTAAACAAAATCTTTATGCTCACGATAATTTTTATAAATGTTCTCTTATTATTTTTATAATATTATACGTGTATATAATGCAAGCAACAATTCCACTAAATTTTCCTCCGAAAATTTGTACATTTCCAGGATTTATAGTTAACGTAAAAGTAGCGATTTAAATTAAGTGTTTCTAAACATTACTAGTTAATTGGCCATTATAAATGTTATTTCAGTGCAACCCATTTTGAAATATACCAAGAAGCATGCAATTCAATATTAAATCTTCGTGTTATTCAAAACCGGTGCAGATTGTAGATATCAGTTTTACATGCAGATTATTCCATCATAAAATTTATTGGTCTGTTTTATAGATCAATTTTAAATGCAGTTCGATAATAAATATAAAGTTGAATTACTGTAGTATAGAGTATTATATGGTTGATATTGGATAAATCGAACATCTATATTAATGCATCATAACTGCGTTAGTTAAGCGGATGTCAAGTATTGTTCTGTGTTTTTTACAATCAGACCCAGACGGAATAATTTAAATAAAATCATTAATAAACATTATATAATCAATATTATTTCATTATATAAATCAACATAATCCATCTGAAAAAAACATATTATTTAATAAAAAAGTTTGCTTTTGTTGCCATGTTTGAAACAAGAAATATGTAAAATATGTTTAACAAACAAAATATCACTAAATAGAAACGCTTCTAATAGAAAATTTTGATAATTAATGATGTCTGCGTAACTAAGTTTCATTTGAAACCTTTTTCAACATTATCTTAATTTCCGTGTTATTTTATTTTATGTGTTAATTGCGACAAGAACAAATTTAATAAAAATAATTTTTTTTCAATCCCAGGTTGATTTTTTACTTGATAGACTACTTGATTACTAGCAAAAATCACAAAGTTACTAAGTTTTCTTATAGAAAATTAAATTTTAATATGAAACTTTTTTCAAAATTTCGTTTAGTTTTCGAGATATTTTCGAATCTTTGAGACAAAAATGTAAAACAAATGCAAAATTTGATTATTATCAACTTAACAGACAATAAATCACTAAATAATAAGCTTTTGTATATTAAATTAAATTCTCAAGTTTTATATATATTCTCTCTTATAAGTTTTATCCAAAACATTTTTTTGAATTCGTTTCCTTTTATTATTATTATCCGATTTTAGCGCATTTTCTCGGCATTGCTGCCAGAAATATTCAAAAAACCTATCCCTGAGATGTTTTTCACCCTGGCCCACATATCTGTAATAATGTGCATTTCTAATTAAGAAACTTTCGTACGATGTGGCAGTTTTGTAGTAGAATTACTCTTTGTCCAACCGTGAAGATGTTCATATTTAGTTGTAGTTTCTCATTATTGAAGTAGAAGGTTTTGGAGACAACTCCTTCCGCAGACATTACTAGTGGGTAGATAGATACATGGATAGACCCATTCCTTATATTTATTCTTCTTTTCTATTTCAATCTTATTTAGGTTGTGTGTGAGAGCAAATCCTATTTCAACTATTGTGGCTGTTCGTTTGTTATTATTTATGGGGAGGGTTCAGGCCTGTTGTAATCGATGCATCTGTCGGTGAGTGTAGTTCTGTCCCAATAGAGGATGATGTTGGATTTTGCTAGTACTGGTGCCGTGTCATAATTGTAGTATGGGGTATGACGGTGTCCATCAGCCCATATTTTATGCCTAATTGTTGATGTATTAGTTTTGCTAACTGGTTATGTCTGCTAAAATAGGCACTCTCAGCCAGCGCCCTCCCATTATGTGTTCAATGTTTTCGTCGACCGCACCACATTTCCTATATTTGTCCTTAACATTTGCTTTTAATATGTATTTTTCGTAGATTTTAGTTCGAATTATTTGATCATGTATGGCCATGATACAGATACATGTATGGCCATGATACAGTCTCAGGATAAATACCTCCATCACTCAGCCATCTGAAGGAAGCATTTGTCCACGTTTTCATTTTTCAATGGATTTGGAAATTTTCCGTCAAGTATTTTATCTTCCCCGGGGTTCTGTTTTCGTCGTTCTAGTTATAAAGGTTTTGTCATTAAGGCGCAGAGTATAATTTTTGTCTATTTGTGTTATGAGTTTCATGAGTTCGTCTTCGGATGTTAGAATATTGTTTCGCATATTCGCCACTATTGATCTCATCATCATTGGCCATACAACCCAATAGTAGGGTCTCGACTTTCTCCAGCTTCTTTCGCCATTCATTCCTGTTTCTGGTCTCCATCGTCCAGTTCGGTGCACCTATCGTTCGTGCGTCTTACCGCTTACACCATCCTTCCAGCACAGCTTTGGCCTTCCTCGCCCTCTTGTGCCTATGGGTTCTGCTTGAGGGATCTTTTTTGCAGGATTATTGTCATCATATATGTTCACATGGCCTGTCCATCGCAATCTGCCGACTTTGATTGTAGTTACCATGTCCTTGTTACCGGCTTGTTAAATTTCGAAGTTATACCTGCGTCTCCACATACCGTCTTCTTGGATTGCGCCGTATATTTTTCGCAATATCTTACTTTAAAAGATCATCAACAGAGATTCATCTCTTTTTATCTGGGTCCATGTCTCCGATCCATACATTAAGACTGTAATATGGTATGATGAGTGCTCTATATACCCTGATTTTTGTAGTTCTTGATAGATTAGGATTTGGAAGCTACTTTGAAAGGCCAAAATAGCACCTATTTGCCAATATATAGCGTCTTCTGATTTCTGCACTGTTGTTATTACCTACCGTTATTGTCGCACCCAGATACTCAAACTCCCTCACCCCTTCGAAATTATGATCATTAATTGTGATGTTCTGTCCAATGTCTCGCACTCTTTGGTTTTTTGTTGCCGCCATGAATTACATTTTTTGTTCATTTACGTGTAGTCCCATGTTGTTTGCTGCGGCTTCAAAAGTTGTGAATGTTTCTTTGGTGTGACGTATGGTTATAGTAATAATATCTACATCATATGCATAGGGCAGGATTTGAGTAGATTTGTTGAAGGTAGTGCCTCTATTATTCAGTTGGGCTTATCGAACTACTTTATCCAAGGCTATGTTAAACAGTAGGCATGCTAGCGCATCACCCTGTCTCACGCCAACCTCTGCTTTAAACGGGTTCGATACATCATTTTGTATTTTGACACCGCATACTACCCTAGACACTGTCATTTTTGTGAGGTTTATGAGAGTTTCTGGTATCTCAAGCTCATTCATGGCTTCATAAAGCTTCGGTTGTAATATAATATCATAAGTTGCCTTGAAATCGATGAAGAAATGGAAGGTATCTATGTTGAATTCATTGGTCTTTTCTAGAATTTAATGTAATATGAAGAGCTGATCCGTTGTAGAGCGGCCAGGTCTAAAACCACATTGATATGTTCCAAGTCTGGGTTTCGCGTATACTTGGATACATTCTGCGATGACGTATGATACTATTTTATAGACTGTGTTTAGTAGTGTTATGCCCCTGTAGTTACCACACTCAAGTAGATCCTCTTTCTTGTGTATTGGACAGATCAGTCCAACCTGACACTTGTCCGGCATGCGCTGCTGACGCCATACTTTTAATATTATTTCAAGTAGCGCTTTTTCTAAGGTCTCCACCCTGCTTGTACAGTTCTGAGGGCACTCCATCTTGGCCGGGTGCTTTACAGTTTTTTTAGACGCCTTATCGCTTTCCGGATGTCATGAATGTTAGGGTCTTGGTCTTTGTTTCGAGCTTCAAATTGTTCTGATGTTACGTTTACGTCTCTTCCTAGCAGTTCTGAAAAATGTTCTACCAATCTTAGAATAATGTCATCAGTGTCGTTATCACCCTGCTTATTCTTACACATGTTTACTTTTGGTATGAACTCTATTGATCAAAACCTCTATTGATCTGCAGAGGCTTAATATACCTGTTCATCCTCTTCCACCTTCTTGGTAGATATAATCTCGTTGTGGAGGATTTGGTGTAGGCATCGAGATTTTGTAAGCAGTCTTGCAGTAAGCGGGTAATTCTGTAGTTCGTCAAAGTCGTCCAAAGAAGTAGAAGGGTACCGGTATTTTCCGGAAGGTGTTGATGGCGATGATAGTGTTCTTTCCTGACAGTTTTGTGTTTAGAGCTTTAGTTGCTCTTTTCCTGTATTTTCTTGAAACGATTTTTTAGTGGTGTGTTCAAATTTGATGTTCTTCTTCTTGTTTCGAATGGGCTTACTTTTGACCACGCTTGTTCAACTGTTGAGCTTTTTCCAGTATTGTCGCTTCTTATGCCGGTGTAACTCCTTTCTCTCTTCTTACTAGGGGGTACCTTTCCTTCGGGGTTTTTCCTGAAATCCATAGACTTCCTTCAGGGCGCATCACACAGACTGTCTGTTTTGGAGATCTGTTATTCCCAGTTCTTTAATATCCTTCTCGGTTTCTGTGAACCAAGTGATACGAACCTTCTGGTTTTGCCAGAAGGTGAATAGACGGTTGATTAGTCGGTTTGGAGGCAGTCTTGCAACGTGGCTATAGAAAGCTACCCTTCTTTTCCTTGCACAGTCAGAGAGCATCTCAATATGTTCGTAGAGATCAGAGTTATGCCGCCTTCGGAATTCCCCATCTTCCTTTACCGGGCCACTCTTCCTGAGGATTCTCCTCTCTCTGATTTCTAATTTCTCTACCAGACCTCTTCGGTTTAAGGAAAGACACTCTATGGCATATAGGGCTTCTGGTCGTAAGACTGATGTGTTGTGCTTAAGTTTCAGGTTCCGTGACAGGCATTTCTTGTTGTAAGTGTTCTTAGTCAGTCGATAGGCCAGTTCTAACTTGTTGAATCTCTTGGATAATGATGCTCTTTCTGATAAGTTGGGTTCAATCCATTCGCCGACATACGTAAATTTATCAGTCCTCTTGATGTTTCCCTGCACTAGTAATATCTCTCTTTTTTGCGTCTCTAATGTTGGTGAAGAATTCCGTTTTCTCCAGTGACACTTGAAGACCCACTTTGGCAGCCTGTTTTCTGAGGCAATTTACCTGCATTGTTGCCATCTCAAGAGAATCAGCAAACAGTGCCACGTCATCCGCAAAGGCCAGGCAATCTACAACCCGTCCATCGTTCTTACGTCCCAGGTAGATACCACTGTGAGCACCCAAATTGATCAGCTCCTTGCGCCATTCTCTCATAACCTTTTTAAGGACACAGTTGAAGAGACAAATTTGATGTTCTGATGTAGACCTAGATATTTGTAGTTATTCTCATGTGGTAGTTCTTGGATATCGTGGAGAGGTTCCCCCAGATAGGTTTGTTCCTAACATCAAAGAGGGCAATTTGATGTTGATTATGGCACATTTGTCTAGGCCGAAGGACATAATGATATCATTTCTAAACTTCCTTACTGAAGAGATCAGGTCTTGCAATTTTTCGCGACTTTCCGCATACGACATTATATCATCCATAACGAGGAGAGATTGTTAATTTTTCTCATATTTCTTTTGATTGTGTATAATAATAATAATGGAATATTATTAATAATACTCAGATGGAGTATCTTAAACTCATGTGCCAAAAGTGACTGAAGATTGTCCGTACTATTGTTAGACATCATTAGATCGTGCTCTTTGTCTTTTAGATATTAATCCTTCCGTTATTTTATGTATGACCTACATCTTGGGCACTGACACATTAAATCGTAAGTTCTTTTTACAATATATTGAGTATTATTAATATTACTAGCAACACCACAAATAATAATTTCTAGGGGAATAGTGAGTCTAGGGCAGGGGTCTCCAAACTACGGCCCGAGGGCCACATCCGGCCCGCGGACAGATTTTGTCCGGCCCGCGGAGAGCTAGCATACTTGAAAACTCCTTTTAGAGAACATATATAGCAAATTAAATTTAGTTTACTGAAGTATTCTAATTTTATGTTGAATAATTATTAATATGACATCTACATTGATATGGTCATGGGCTAACTACTCATAACATTGTTGTAGGCTTATTGTTATTGTTTTCGTGATAAGTTGGATAAAGAAACACAGAATTGTAATGAGTAAAGACATGTATAATATGCAGAAAATTTAACTTCAGTATATAATAACTAACAAATTATTGAAATGAATCCAACTAACATTTTATACATTTTAAATAAAAACATAACTTTTAACAAGCATAATGACATATGAAATACTAATGAGATTTATGTAATTGAGATTTTCCACTGACAATAGTTTGTAGTTGTGGACTAATTTTACTTGTACCAATTATTAAAAGAGATTTAAGATGCTCATCAGTTAATTTAGATCTGTAAACATTTTTTGTGTACTTCATTTTGGAGAAGGTCTCACACAAATAAGTAGTACCAAAAACAGAAAACAGCCCACGAGCAAATTTATGCAAATTATCAAATTGTGTCAGTGGAAAACTCTTATAAAATTCCAACAAAGATGAGTTTTGATATTTGTTCTTAATTATATCACTGCACTGTAGTTCAATCATTTCCATTTGAAGTTCCGGGGCTATGATTTCAATGCCAGTATCAAAAGGATTCTGAAAAATCTTAATTTTATTCGCAATGGCATCAAAGTCCGAGAAACGAGTATCAAAATTTATTTTCAAAGCACTCAAAGTTTCGATTGCAAAATCGATAGGAAACTCAGTCTCAGTGGTGTGGCTGAATATTTCACATGTTATAAAATGTGAAAAACATTTACTTCGTAGTTGTGATTGAAACAGTATCAATTTCTTCCGGAATGATTTGATATTAGTGTATAAATCAGGAAGATGCTGGTTTTCTCCTTGCAATCTCAAATTCAGTTCGTTCACATGTTTTGTCAAATCAACATAGAATGCTAACTTCCACAGCCATGCGTTGTTTTGTAATTCAGTAATTCGATCACTGCTCGAAGTTCAAAAAAGCGCGGAAGGACTTTCCCACAACTAAGCCAACGTACGGCAGTATGATAAGGTAAGTCATTTTCTCCAATCTCTTCAATAAATTGTCGGAATTGTCGGTGATTCAGCCCAAAAGATCTGATAAAATTAACAGTTAATATGACTGGTTTAAGAACTTATCCAAACATGTCCAAACATTTTCCGCACAAAGACTGTTGATGAATGCTACAATGTAAGACTAATGGTTTTGAACCACCGTCATTTTCTACAGCCTTTGACACAAGAGCGACCACTCCTTTATTTTCCCACTCATGTTTTTGCCTCCATCAGTTGTAATACATTTCAAGTTTTTCCATCGAAGGTTCTTTTGATTAATGGCCATTTCAACTCCTTTAAAAATATCTGTACCAGTAGTTGTGCCATGAATACTATACATATCAAGATGTTCTTCATGCACTTCATAGCTTTTATCTACTCCTCGAATATAAATCAACACCTGAGCAGTATCTGACACATCCGTTGACTCATCCAAGGCCAAAGAAAACCACTCAACATGTCCATTTTGGTCGGGCAAACAGTTGAGAGGATATATTTTCAGCGATGTTTTCTACCCTTCGAGCCACAGTGTTTGCTGACATACTGACAGTTTTTAATAAATTTAGCTTTTCAGGGCACATTTCTTTGGCTACTGCAATTATGCATTCTTTGATCATTTCTCCATCGGTGAATGGTTTTCCACGTTTTGCAATTTCAAGAGCCACACGAAAGCTGGCACGAGTTGTAGCCTCTTGTTCAGTTTTGAGTTTTGTAAATGAAGATTGCTGCGATTTCAATCCGCGCTTCATAGCTTCGAATTTTTCTCTGCGCAAACTTCCTGTATATTTTGATTAATTTTGAAAATGTTTTGTTTCATAATGACGTTTAATGTTATATTCCTTGAGAACGGCTATGCTTTCATTGCAAATCAAACATAGCGCCTTGTTACTGGACTCAATTACGAAATACTGAATGTTCCACTGATCTTTGAATTTTCTGCATTCACTATCAATTTTTCGCTTCTTTTCCATACTACTTAATCACACACAAAAGCAAAAATTCAAATCAAAATACTGTTACAAAGATGTCTTAACCTTAAACACGCACAAACACGTTTTAAGGAGGTACGAACTATTTTATTTCACAACAGTATCATAGGAACTGACTTGTGGTTGCGCCACTAGCCTTCTTATATATTCCAATTACTGCCATCTAGAAGTAAGTGGAAGACACCAGAACTTTCTCGAACCAACGAGATTATTCTGTACGTGCTATTAGCGCCATCTGTTAGCGATAGAAAGTACTACCTATTTCCGCTTGTGTCCACCAGATGTCGTGTCACGTTACTCCTCATGGCTCGTACTCTACGACTAATCTAGAAATTACAGATAATGACAGGAAAATTAATAATATGCAGTGTTGCCTTTTTGCGGACTTTAGTTCGATTTGCAGCCTTTTTTAAACGTTGCGTACTTTTTCGAACATTTTTTTTCATCAGTGGACTATTTCACTTTTTACCACCGGCAACAATGATAATATGATTTTGGCCCTCGGAACTTACTGGAGTAATCAGTATGGCCCTAAGGCTGGAAAGTTTGGAGACCCCTGGTCTAGGGGAATGGATCTTTTATCATTTACGTACATGGTGAATAAGCCAATAGAATGGCAAGGTGTGGTGTTATCTACGCTTTTATATGAAACACCTTTTAAAATTAAAATATTAATAGATTATCATTGATGATTATGTATGATGAATGAAATGTGAAATTTCAAAATGTGAAATTTGGGTTATATAATGTTACATTTCTTTGAATTGATAGCAGATTATTATTACTAATTCTGTGAATTTATATTAAAATCTTACCATGTCTCGTTTTGGAGCATATGTTGTTTTTTTGTCTATGTTTTATACAAATTGGTATTTATGAAATAAAATTTATATTGCTGATAAGATAGTAGATTAGATTTCGCTGTTAAAATAGTAAGGTTTATAAAGGCGCAGAGGGACAGGCCAAGACGCTCCCAGGTTTGTACAACCAATGGAAGAAGAAGATAGTAGATTGCCTTTAACATGTTTGATTAACATCTTGATTGTTGGTTTCAATTTCCTCTATTGATCTGCTGATTGACTAGTGTCATCATCGAAATTGACTAATTGTATGACGTTGGGTGCGGTACGTTCCATTAGGCGCTTACAACGCTTAAAATGTTTCTTTAGTCGTTCCACATGATGACCACTGTCGTTGTGGTCGCACCGAAAACGTTACTAATGACGTCATTATTTTCACTCACGTCGAGCTCACAACGATCCATCTGAAGCACAATTTTCAAAACCTAAACATTTAGAATTCTTCATCTGCATAACAAAAAATTTATTATATTTGTATTAAATTTAGTATACTAATAAAAAAAAAAGAAATAGTAAAATATATTATTATTATAATCGAAATTCTTCTACGCTTTCGGGTGTAAAATGCTGTTGTTGGTCTATTTCATGTGTTTTCTTGTATTAATTTGATCCAGCTTTTTATTTCTTGTGTTTTCCTTCATTTGTGCGTTTGAGATTTCTCTTCTTTAGATAATGTTTTCGACATATTTGTCCCATTTTTTTTGGTCTTCCCATTTTCCTTTTCCCCGTTATTTTTGTTTGCTATATTATTTTTTTTTGGTTGGTGTCTTTTCTTCTGTGTAGATGTCCAAGCCATTGCAGCTGTCTGTCCTATATTAATTTGTTTAGCTCTCTTATTTCTAGTTCTCTTCTTATGTACACGTTTCTGACTCTGTCTTTTCTGGTTACTCCATATACTTTTCTTAGATACTTCATCTCTAATGTCTGTATCTTGCTTTTTTGTCTCCTATTTAGCGTCCATGTTTCGCATCCATATAGCAGTGTTGGGATTAATACTACTTTGTATATTATTAGTTTTGTTTTTCTCGATATCTTCTTGTTGTTTAATATTATCTTTTGGTTCGTTTGGAAGGTTCTTGTTGCTGCTTGTAGTCTGTTGTTTATTTCGACTTCGAGTTCCCCTTTGTTGTCTATTATTTGTCCTAGGTATTTAATTTCTTCGATGTGCTCTATTTTTGTGTTGTTTATTTTCATTTCTTCCGTTTCTTCCCCTTCTCCTATTTTCATTATTTTAGTTTTTTCTGTGTTGATTTTCAGTCCTGCCTTTGCGAGTTCTTTGGTCCATATCTTTATGTTTGTTTATAGGTCCTTGATGTTTTTCGATATTAGTGCTACATCGTCTACAAATATGCATTCTGTAATTTATTGTGCTTTTAGGTTTCTGTACCCTATGTGTGTTTTTTTTTAATTTTCTCTTTTATGTTTTTGATTAGCGCATCAATCGCTAATATGAATAGGCATGGGCTTAGCTTAGCGCTCCTCCTTGTCTTAGACCGTTTGTCGTTTTGAAATTCTTGAACTTCAGGTTACTAGTTCTTATACAGTTGGTATATATGCTTTTTATTGCCTTTAACAGTTTTTCTTCTACTTGTTGTTCTTGTAGTGCCTGCCATACATATTCTCTATTTGTCTTTTTCTAGATCTATGTATGCGATATATATATATATATATATATATATATATATATATATATATATATATATATATATATATATATATATATATATATATATATATATTTCTGGTGATCTCTTAGTTCATTGATTAGGTTACTGATTGTGAACAAGTGATCTTTTGTTCAATGTGTTCTTCTGAATCCGCTTTGCGAAAACTCTAGGTCTCTTCTTCTTCTTCTTCTATTTTTTGTCTTATTATTTTTTCCAGTATCTTCTCGGTGGCTCATAATAGAGAAATTCTTCTGTAGTTACTACATTCCTTTTTATCTCCTTTCTTCCATATCAGTATTATTACTGCTGTTTGCCAGTCTTTGGGAGTTTTTTCTGATTCCCATACTTCGTTTAATAGTCTTGTTAATTGTCCTATTCCCTTGATGTTGCCTTGTTTTCCCTTGTCTTGTTTTTGATGTTGTCTATGCCCGGTGCTTTCCCCAACTTCAGTTTTCTTAATGCATTGTTTACTTCTTCTGGTGTTATTTTTTCTTCTGTTGTTTCTTCTTCATTTTGGTTTTTTCTTCCAGATTTTTTCTGCTGATTCATTTGTTGCACCTCGTCTCGTTCACCGGTAAACTTTTCCTTGTCCAGCAGCTCCTCAAAGAGTTGCCTCCATCTTTCCGCTATTTATTCGTCTACTGTCAGTATATTCCCGTCTTTGTTATTTATTTGGTGTATCTTGATTGTTTTTTCTTTTCTGTTTCTTCTTATCACGTTGCAGAATAGTTTTTGGTTTTCTGTGCGGTTGTTTTCCATTTTCTCTCCGAATTGTTCCAATTATGCTTCTTTTGATTCTTTCACACTGTTTTTTACCTTTCTTCTTAGTGCTGTGTATCTTTCATAATCTGTTATTGTTTGGCTTTGTAGGTATCCTTGCCATAACTTTTATTTTAGTTTTATTTCTTTTTTCAGTTCTTCAGTCCACCAGTTCGTTTGTTTTTTCTTCCTGTTGGTTTTTATTGTACCACAGGCCTGCATTTGTTAGCATATATTTGAAATCTTTCCATGCTTCCCTTGCGTTCTTGTATTTCGTTTTGTCCATTTTCTCTGCTTCTTGTTTTATTAGTTTCTTATGTTGTTTCCGTGTTTCTTAGTCTTTTAGTTTGTTCACTTTTATTACTTCTTGTGTTGTGTCTTTTATTTTAATCTCTTCTGCCTCTGTTTCTTACTTAATAGTTGCTCCTACTAGGAAGTGACCGCTTCCTATTTCGTGCGTCCTGTAAGCTCGTACATCTTTTATTTGTTTCCTTTGGGTTTGTTTCGTTATTATGTAATCCATTATTAATCTTTCTTTTCTGCTCCGCACTTCTCTCGTACGCAGTATTTGTGTATTCTCTTATGTTTGTATATTGTGTTAAGTATATTTAGATTGTTTTTTTGTGAAGAAGTCCAATAGTCTGTTTCCGTTCTCGTTTTTGTGTTTTTCTCCATGTTTTCCTATTACGTTTTCTAGTCCTCTGTTCTGATTTCCCACTCAAGCGTTTATGTCGCCCATTAGGTATAATGTGTCGTCTTCGTATTGTTCTATGATTTCCTGTAGTTTATTCCAAAATATGTCTTTCTTTTCTTTTGTTTCGTTTTCGTCTGGTCCGTATGCTATTATGTAGTTGGTTTTAGTCTTATTATCTTTCATTGTTAGTGTCAGTATGCGTTCTGTATGGCCTTGCCATTCCGTTAGCTTCCAAGTTTCTTCTTCCCTATTTATGCATGCCACTCCTGCTTTTGCTGTTGCTATGGTTTCTACCCTACTATATAATAGTAGATGGTTTCCCATATATTTGATTCCCTTCTCTTTCATTTTTGAATCTGTTATACGTATTAGATCCATTTTTGTTTTCTGAAATTCTTCCTTTAGTTCTTCTTCCATTCCCTTGATGGATCTTACATCACACATTTTTTTCGATATTTAAATATTATCGTACGTATCCTACAATATGTAAATATGATCGTATATTTACGTACGATAGTCAGTCGCTATCGTACATCGTACGGTAGCACGAAATTATCGTACAAGTACGATAATTATCGTACGGATGGCAACGCTGTCTCTAGCTCAGTTAGCGCTGTAACCTGCCACTGTACCGTCTTCGCGCTGTTTTCAAAACTGCGCACCTTTCCAATGCAATTTATCTACACGCAACGTTTTATCTGCAACGTGTTGAACTGTGCACCGGCCTTTACCGGTTAAAAAACCTATTTTTCTTGTTCTGTTTCGTTGTTTTGTCGGTATTGTTTTTCCTTGTCTGTTTGTTTCTGTGTATTTGTGTTTTTCTGCCATAAGGCTTGTTAGTCGTTTTCTGTAGGTTGATGCACATTCTCGCTTGTTTTCAATAAAACACCTTTTCCTTTTTTGTTCCATACATATACTTCTCCATTACAAATCAATTTTTGATATCCGATTTTAACTCGTTTTCCGCTTGTTTTCATTTCCTTGACTATGCTTCTTATTTCTCTTTGGATTTTGTTTTCTTCCCATGTATTAATTCGTTCTCGATGTATGTATCAGTTCCTTTTAATTTACTTTTCGCCGCCATGACCATTTGCTTTTGTTCCCAGTTCGCTACTTCCACTATTATAATTTCGTTCCCTTTTCCCTTATTCTTAGTATTTATTCTGTTAATGTCTACTTTGACTTGCAGTTGCTCTGAGAATAAATTTCCTATGTCGTCTACCGTTTTGTAAGCCGTTTTTAGTCCTTTTATTACTAGGTTGTTTTTTTTTCTTCTTTTTTTCTTCTATTTCCGCTCTGATTTCTAGCGTAGTTAAATATATTCAAAACAAAACAAAAAATCGTGGTTATTGTTTTCATTTTATTCCGTTTTCTTTGGCATAAGAAAAACTTTGGGATCCCCTGCTTTACACAATCGCGATTTTGTAAAATTGCACTCTTCGTCTGAACTAGATAAAGTAGTTACTGAAACATTATTGCGATGCACCAACGAATATCCAACTGCCACAATAAAGGCCATTTTGATTATATTCGAATGCAAATTATTTTGAAAACTATTGTAAATGCCCATTATTGTACAGTTCGTGGACTATGTAAATACATCATACAACACGTATGTACTAATATGTACAAATTCAAAATCACCCATGAACGTTTGTTTTGCGATTCGTTGATTGGTTGAGAGCTGCACGTTGATACTATTTTTAAATATAGTACTCCGTGATTTCCAAACAATCATTAAACGTCACATCATTCACATAGAAGCTGTCATTCATTTCGTTTTTTCACGTTTAAATCTTACGAAAACTACAAATAAGTACTAAATAAAATGGTATCTAACCATTATTAATAATAGTTTTCTTTTCATTTCTATCCAGTTAAATAAGCTCGAAGGTGTTACATCAAATATATTTTTCTTAATAAACAGAAACAAATTAGTGTGGTCGTACATAAAGCATAGTACATAATTCGAGTTGTAAGGCAATTTCTTACTCGCGAAATTACGTACAAAATTATAACGTAACCTCCTTTACGTTTCTGATTTATGTTCAAACTCGCCGTTTGTAATGTATACATCGACGCTTAAAATGCTTCGTAAACCATTTCACTAGGGTTTATGATTGTAACGCTCGCAAGGAAGTGGAACGGGATAAATCGCGGTTGTGAGCGTGTGCATTGGGTTTGCTTAGTAGAACGCAGCCGTTATATGGTGATTATATGGAGAGACTATTAAAAAATAAGATAAAAGTGAACCTAGAATAATTCCTTGTGGGATTATAAAATTAATTTTTGTTGGCTATAAAGACACGAAGATTTAAGCTATATTAATCCAGTAAACTCACACACTAAGTTTGGAAAATATAACTTTATTTTGGCGTCTAAAAATTTGAACAAAAATGCTTCATAAAATCAAAAAAAATTCTTTAATAATAAGATATTTCAGCAATATATTAATTTTTTCAACACTGTTATTTGTTAATATCGTATAAGAGCCAAAAGTGTTATCAGTTAATAGATTTAAAGATAATTTATATAGAATCTTAATTCATTATTAGCCATATAAATTTGAATTGAAGTTGCCAATTCTCGATTATGTACATTATTGCAGTGCTTCCCCGTTACGGATTTAAGGTTTTGGCACCCTGGTGCGAATCTAAAGCTTGCAAAGCCTATTAACATGCAAATGCGGGCAAAACCCTCTATTCTATTCTATAATTTCTCAAGCAATGCATGGAATCTAACAGCGCCGTTCCACTCTATTAAACATTTTGAAGTAATACTATTTATTGTTTAGTTTCGCTTTTTAAATAAGCTGTTTATTATTCATAATAAAAACGGAAAAAATATAAAAAGAAATAAAAATAAACAACATGAAAAACTTTAGAATATAACTCAATAACTAGATTAATATTTCCATTTAGATCTCGAAATAAAATACAAGATGCAATTTAATATTAAACGAAAAAGCTGTGTAAACAACTAACTGGAATATTCAGTTTATATAAGATTAAGTATCAAAATTTCATTACTTTCATTTATTATACCTTTATTAAAAAATTAAAAAATAATTATACCGTTAATTCAAAATTGTTCCTAGACACTTTTATATTAAGTATTCTCCTGTAAATCTCAATTATCAACAGTTTTGTATGTTCCCATTTTTTACACTTTAATATTTAATAGTTGCTCTAATTTCTTAATTAGACGTACGAATATACCACTAGTTTGTGAGTTATTAATAGGCATTTACAAGCTTTTCAGTTTAAAATTTTATTACAAAATTTCATATCTACAGACGAAAGAACTTATTTTAGAAAATATAATCTATTTTATTTCCTACTGCCACGAGAACAACTTGAACCAAAATATTCTAGTGCATACTAGTCATGACTGTCTAGCCAGGTCTGCCTAGTTTGGTCTGCCATGTTTTGTCTGTCTAATCTTACCAGTCTAGTATTTTCTGTTTAGTCTTCTTTATAATAATGATAATAATAATAATAATAAATTTATTTTTGCCTCTTAGACAGAACGATCAGTAAAAAGTAACAAAATATATAACAGAAAGAGAAAAATCATTCTGATGCAGAGGAAAAAATGAGAAGAAATTCAGATGTGCGCAAAGGCTCACCCTGTTCTTCCATTACACCTCGGTACATCAAATTAATAAAGATATATATTATAATTAATAAAGATATATAAATATAATTAAATAAATATAATATCAATTATCGAAATAGCTAAATAATATAGTAAAAGTATAGTTGGAATAACATAAGTACATGAAGGCAGGACGATTTTGTATAGCAGTTAACGCCTCACGGAGATACAGGTAATCGGGAACATTGTTTATTATATAAAACTGCAAAAATATATTTTTTAAACTTAGACTTCGAATCGAAGTCGTTGCAGAAAACTGGAAGGTTGTTAAATAGTTTGACAATTCTATAATGAAATTATCTTGCAAATAAACTCGTTTTATGAGCAGGTGGTGATAAGCGGCCACGATTTCTTGTATTAAGGGTATGAATGTCACATCTATATGAAAGTTTTTCGAACAGATAAGCACGTGTTTTATATTTGATAATATTATAAAATAAGGAATAACTTTGCATTATGCGACGGTTATCCATATTTAACTAGTTTAAATCAGACAGTTTGTGGCTTATTTTATCGAATTTGCGTAGCCCAAAAATAACCCGTAAGCATGAGTTTTGAATCCGTTGAATACGAGTTTTTTTCCATTGGTCTAGGCATGGATGTAGTAACGGAGAACAATAAGAAAATTGTGATAATACTGTCATTTCACACAGCGAAATTTTTATTGTTTGAGATAAAAACTCCCGATTATGATATATGACCCTTTTATTGCCGTAAGCAATACTGATAAATTCACTCACATATTTATTATATCTAAAAGTATTATCAAGGGTGATGCCTAGATTTTTCGCTTCAGAAAAAAATGCGATGGGCTAATTATTTATTGAAGGTTTAATACTGGTCACTAATTCAATAAACTTTCCTTTAGGCCCAAAGAGAAGGTATGCTGACTTAGACGGATTTAAAATTAGCCCATGAGAAAGGGACACTTCGTATAGTGTATTGAGATCATAATTTAATTTAAGTAATACATCGCGGTAATCTTCGGCTGGAAAAGAAATGTACAGTTGAGTAGCATCCGCGTACATATGATATTTGCAATACGATAACTTATTTATGACGGAGGCCGTATAGATAGTAAACAGTATAGGCCATAAGATCGACCCCTGGGGGACACCAGACACTGACTCCTTGAAGTTTGATATACCAGACTTTATTTTACCGCGTGGCACCGCCCTATTAAGTAATTACTTAAAAGATTTATGGCTGACTGACCGAAACCAATGTTATGAAGTATTGATAGTAAAAGTTGGTGATTGAGCGTGTCGATGGCTTTGCTGTAGTCAAGAAGTACTAGTGCTGTTATTAATAACTCATCGGATTCTAGTAGGGTCATCAGTGACTTTCAACAGCGCAGTGGTGCAACTGTAGTAACCTTCTGTAAAACCTGATTGGAATTTAGGTAAGATGTTAAAGTATGCCAAGTGCTGTTTTATTTGGTTCTTCATGATTATTTCTAAGATTTTAGAAAGTGTTGGCAGAATACTTATTGGCCTCAGATGACTAAGTTGAGTGGGGTTTTGTTTTCTCGGTAATGGCGTAATCAGTGCCATCTTCCACGCGCTGGTAAAGACCCCATCTACTAAACAACTATTTATTATATTGGTAATGAATGGCAGTATATAGGCAGTATATAGGGGCTATCTAGTTTTGTCTATATATTCTCATATGTTTAACCTTGTCCATTTAGTCTTGTCTGTCTATCCTTGTTTATCTAGTCTTACGTGTCTGTTAATATCTGTTTATTTTTGTCTCTTTATAATCTAGCCTGTTTAGCATTATGTGTCTAGTCTTCCAGGTCTAATCGTGTTTATCTAGTCTGGTCAGTTTAGTCTAGTCAAATCAAATCAAATCATTTAATTTCATTATTAAAGATATATCAATATAACAAAAAATATACTATATGAAATATGTCAAAAAAAAGAAAGAGAGGAAAAATACATGTATATACAAAAAATTACAAACTATTCAGTTTGCAAAAAAAATCATCCATGTAGTATGGCTCTATATTGACTAATAGGTTAAACAGTTCTCTTTTGGCATTTTTTAGATTATTAATTAGTTTGATCTGCGTGGGTAGTTTATTAAATATATTTAAGATGCTGTAAGAAGGCATTTTTTCAGACATAGTTAGATTGTGTCTATGCAGTTCGTAGAGCTGCATTATTGTATCTCGTATTTCGTTCGGTTGGTTTCTGGAATTTGTCGAATAGATATTTATGTTTAAAGAGAAACATCATACTTTCATATATGTATGTGCCGGTGCAGGTTAATATTTTCGCCCTTTTAAAGTACCCTCTACAGGATTCTCTAAACTTTAGATTAAACAGCATGCGTATAACTTGGTTTTGCACTCTAAATATTCTATTGATATACATGCCATTCAAAATTTGCATAACATCATTCTTAGGACTCCTGGATCTACATATCGACTGAGAATTCGTACAGCGTAGACTGCGTTATTCAATTTCATTATAACTTTGTTGATATGTGACGACCAATCTAAAGTATTATCGATATGGAGACCCAAAAGCCCCACTGATTTTTACATGAGAATGGTTTCATTATCAATTGTAATTTCCTCTGGATAGATGGATGTGCGCATTTTCTAGTTTGAAAGATTATCGACTTTGTTTTTTCTTTGTTTAGCATTAATCCACTTTCGATAAACCAAGATAGCATGGAGGACATTGCTATGTTTGCGTTATGCTTAATTTGTTTGGACACTTATTTATTATTATGATCGTCGTGTCGTCGGCAAAGTTTACGGCATCATTAGTTGGGGTGCGATAGGTATTTGCGGTAAATCATTTATATATATATATATATATATATATATATATATATATATATATATATATTTATATATATATATATATATATTTATATATGTATATATTGTAAATAATAGCGGGCCGATGGTACTCCCATCGTTGTGGAATGCCCATATTTACTGCTCTTGGCGTAGATTTCACGACCCCATGAGTTGTTTCCAAGTAAGTAATATGTAATCTATTTGCTAGATAGGATTTTATCCAAACCATCGCCACTCCTCGAATCCCATAGTTGTACAGTTTATCACATAATATTTCATGGTCGACCAAGTCATAGGCTTTACTAAGATCAACTAGCAATCCGTGAGTTATATTTTTTGCTTGCAAGTTTTAAATTACATCTGCTACAAATTGATAGCAAGCGGTTTCAATACTCTTACCCTTTATGAAGCCATGTTGTTGCGGACTACTAATCTTTATGTTTGTTTAAAAATGAAACCAATCTTTCCTATAACAGTTTTTCAATGATCTTCGAAAATACAGATATGTTTGTAATTTCTAATGGAGGTTTTATCACCACTTTTAAAAATCGGCTAAATTAAGGCATATAGTCTTCCTAGTATTTCCTGTATAGTCATAGTCCTCAATCTCGAGTCTTATTTGTTTGGTCTATTTTGTCTAGTCCTGCCCATATACTCTTGTCTGTCCAGTCTTGTCTGTCTAGTTTTTACTGTCTAGTCTCGTATGTCCAATCTAGTCTGTCTAGTCCTGTCTGTCTAGTCTTGTTAATACAACTATACACTGACGCTTCAAAATCTGAAAATAATGTGGGTGCCACCCCCACACCAAGTGTGGGGTTGTGGTTTACATTTAAGATAGGGAGGTTTATTATCAACAGATTCGTTTTGAAAAGTATTGCTCAATATTTCAGGCAGAAATTACTGTAATTAAGCAAGCCTTAAATTACGTTGCAGTAAATTAACTGGTTATTACGAGTTGTTCTATACTTTGTGATAGTGGTTCGGCACTGGATGCTCTGTATTTGTATTTGTTTGTATTTGTCTGCTCTAAGAGAACTTGTATTATATACGTGGATAAAAGCAAAATAAATTACAAAAGAAGTTAAATTAAGATGGCACTGGGTTAATTGGAATAGAAGGCTCACATTGGAATAGAAGGAAATAATAAAGGCGATAGCCTAGCTAAACAAGCTTCAGGTGTTGATAATTGCGAGTTGTTGATAATCAATAATATACCGATTCTAAAATCCCTTTACTGACTTAAATTTAAGTTAAGCAATTATTTGAAAAAATATGGCTAGCGAGTTATAGTAAAAAATATATATATCTTGCTAGGAAGAGGCGAAAACAAGTATTTGGACGAAAACCTTGATCCCAAACGTTGGAATATGGAATAAAATGGATATACATCTATCACACCATGCTGTCCAACTTATTACTGGACATGAGAACTTACAAGCCTATCTAAATAAATTTGGTGACGAGTAAAACTTGGATACGAGTAAAAGGAGACACTGCTGCACGTGTGGTATTCGATTGCAAATACTGTAAGCAGTGGAAATTACAAATTAAAAATACTATGAAGCGAACAGTATATATTTAGCCGACAAATAAAGATTTAAAGACTATTAAAAAAAATAATAGGAAATGCTGGCTGATATTCAACAATAATGCTAAACAATTAAAGATATTATATAGATTATAGACCATAACCTAAATTAAAATACGTACATTCGAATGAAATTTTTGGACCACAAAATATTAAAAAAAGTGAGCAGCATAGTGTATACCAGGGATGGGCAAATCTTTTGACTGTCGGGCCGCATAAGGTATGAAAATTTTATCGCGGACTGGCTTTTTAATAGTTATTGACACCTAGACACAAAAATATTATTAGGTTTTATCGTAGTGGACACTGCTGTAAAACGAAATATTTTCAGAGAACACCCGTAAATGTGCAGTGTCTATAAAATAGTGGCAGGTAAATAATAGAGTAAATATTAGGTTTTTTGGTAAACCTAATAGGCATGATTTCGTGATTTTTTGTAACTCTGTTTATGCTGAAATACAAATTAAGATCATTCATTGTGGGTAATATTTTGTTAAGGCACAATCACAAAAGCAACTTACTATTTTTGTTTTTCTTCTTCTACTTCTTTCGAATAGGCCTACTTTGGACCACGCTTCTTCAACTGTTGGGCTTTGATCTTTGCGAGTATTGTCGCATCTTATGCCGGAGTAATTCCTTTCTCTCTTCTGTCCAGGGGGTACCTTTCATTTGCGGTTTTTCGTGAAATTTACGGATTTCCTTCAGGGTGCGTCTCACATACTGTCTGTTTTAGAGATCTGTTATTCCCAGTCCGTTTGGAGGCAATCTTGCAACGTGGCCATGGAAAGCTACCGTTCTTTTTCTTGCACAGTCAGAGAGCATCTCAATATGTTCGTAGAGCGCAGTTTTATGCTTTAATATATTTTTGTTTTCATTTATTTATTTATTTATTTAACCAGAATAATATTATACAGTAATTTACATGGACCGTATCACATAGACTATTTCCTCTATGTCATAGAGGAAGGAGTTTTACTCTATGTCATAGAGGAATTACCTGTACACGAGCTGGTTGGTTTTTACAAAATAAACTTATCGACTAATTATAGACTATGTTAGTGTTATTTTATGTTATTTTACCAGAATTAAACAAACATATACATTTACATAAATATATACATTTTCAAAGAAATTTTTATTTATTCTCAATTTCATATTAACACATTAAAGGCGGGTGCGGGTATTAGTACCCGTTTCGCCGACTGCTGTCTATCATCGGACTGGGTATTAGTACCCGTTTAAAAGTACTTGCGTTAAAAGCGGGGCAAGGTATTATTACCTGTTTAAAAGGGCATATGGCCATACAGGAGTAATTGTCAAATATATTATTTACGAGTTTATTGCTTATTTAGCATATTTAATCCATATATCGCCCTGCAATAAAATATTACAACTCATTCTTTCTGTTCCATAAACATTAAAGTTATAAATATTTTGGGTTTTAAAGGCATTACCAAGGATAAACTGAACCTTGCCAATACCGTCTAGCGACGAAGAAAGTGATGGTGAAGTATTGGACTGGTCGGAAAGTGATATTGTGCCAATTATTGAAGATTTCTTAGGACAAAGTGGGGTTTTCGTGATGCCAAACAATTCTGAAAATATAATTCATGTGGTTCAGTTATTTGTTGGAGATTTTTTATGTGTATATGTGGCATCAGAAACAAATCGCTATCATGCACAGAATGTACATTTATTTAGAGATCGTGCTAAAATCGAAAGATGTATCTGTGATAGAACTAAAAAAAATGCTCGGATTGCTTCTACTAATGGGAAGAGTTCGTCAGAATACAAGGGATGAATACTGGTCGACAGATGAAACAACTGGAACTCCATTTTTTCCTCAAATAATGCAGGGATCGATTTAGGCAAATATGGTATTAATGGAATTTTTTCAATAAAGATGACAGAGATGATAGAGCTCGCCTTAAAAAAATCCGCCCCATTATTTCGTTAATATTACCCAAATTTGAAGAAGTTTACAAACCACAGAGGAAACTGTCCTTAGATGAAAGCATCATGCCATGGAGAGGTCGCCTATCATTCTACAATGTATGTAGATGTGTATTAGTCTACAATGCCTCAAAAATAACAAAATATGGTATTCTCATAAGAATGGGTTGTAAAGCGAAAAGCGGCTACATATGAAATTTCCGCATATACTTCCGCATATACTTCTACAATATAGAATTCGGAGTTGTGGCACTATTCGCATAATCAGAGGCCTTCCTCTCTGTTTAAAAACTGCGAAATTAAATAGCGGGGAATCTATGTTTCGTCGGCGACAAAACATTTTGTTACAATGTTGGCAATCAAAAAGGCCTGTGCGTATGATTTCGACAATACATTCAGCTAATATTGTAGAAAGCCATAATATTGATTGGGTGACAAAAGAAAAAAAATTGAAACCAATATGAGTAATGGATTACAACAAATTTATGAAAGGTGTAGATCGCACCTATGAATATTTATCATATCACTCGATACTACGTCGTACGAAGAAATGCACAAAAAGAGCTGTGATGTTTATTATCAACTGTGCACTCTTTAATGCTTTTAGAGTGTATAAAACATTAAATCCTCATTGTAATAAAAAATACAAAATATTTTTACATGATGTGGCAAAAGAGTGGATAAGCGAACTGGCTTCGGAAAATGTGAATGCAGAGCATCCTGTTCCAGGTACATAAACTACACCCAGAAGAGATGACCTTCCAGGAAGGTTGCCAAAGGATACCAGAAATCATAATATAGTTAAAATAATTACAGGCGGCATAAAACTTAAACCCAAGAGACAGTGCCGCGCATAAGAAGAAAAGTTTGACATGTCACATGTGTGAATTTTGCAAAGTGCCTCTTCACAAAGTAGACTGTTTTTTAAAATACCATATATTAGAAAAATATTAGTGAGTCGTTTTATTACGTATGTTTAAAAACGACAAGACATTTTATTTGTTTATAAATTCTGTAAATACCTGCGCATTCACCATCACGCATCCATCCGGCGCATCCACCATCAGGATCAGCGATCCTTACTCAACCTCTTAAACATTTGCCTTAAAATTTTTAAAAATGTAGCCAGTTTTAGCTTCACAAACTTTGCTTCACAAAAATTTGTATTGTAATTTAGGAAGGACCTAAATCATCCCCTATTTTACCCCCTTGAGGGATGTTATTGCAAAAAACGATGAAATACGTATTTTTTACCAAAAGCCTAAATATAAATCTTCATATCCCTAACTTGAGAAATGATAGGTTCACCATACAAACTTTCATCCCTTATTTCATCCCTTTAAGTTTTTTTTAAGAATAAAGGTATCCTATATTCTTTTTCAGGATACAATCATTTAAATAAAAAAAATTACACCCGCTACGCAACATATTTTCATATTTTAGGATGCCCGCTCAAAATGTGTTAACAAGTTTTTTCCTTATTAATTTTTTATTAACATTTAGAGATTTGAGATTGTTAGGGAGCATGTTAAAGTTTTTTATTGCTACAATATAAGAGTTTTTAAATGCAATACTTTTATTGATTTTCGGTAAAATTATCGCCTTATTTCTAGTTTTATCTTGGTAATCATTAAAAGACTTTTTACAATTTTCATAGTGATAACATAGGGAGTAAATTATGAAAGTTTCTTTAGTATTTAAAATGTAATTGTTCGTTTGTTCAGTTATTATATCAATGACTTTATTTTGTGTACTAGCTAATTTTTTCATAAGATTTCATAAGATTTATATAGCATCCTCCCCATGCAATTATCCCATAATTAACTATACTTTCGAATAGTGTATGGTAGATTATTTTAAGTGAATTTTGTTTACACTCCTCTTCAAGTTATAGAATATAAATAGGAAAATTTAGTTTTATTTATTTATTTATATTATTAAGTCTCTTATATGCTGGTCCCATCTCATATTACAGTCAAACTTTATGCCAAGATATTTACAACTGTTAATTCTGTTTATTTTCTGATTGTAAATCAATATTTCCAAATTTTCTGGAATACTATCGCTATAAGAACCAAAAGTTTTATCTATATTTATTGACATATAATTATCAAAAAAACATTTCCCTAATTTATCTAAATTTGTGTTGAACGTCAGGCCATGAATTATCAATACACTTTACAACAGTGTCGTCTGCATAAGCAGCTTTTGTATTATATTATATGTAAATATTTTCTTTAAATTAGAGTACGTTAGGAAATGCTTCGCGGGCCGCATAAAAGGTTGACGCGGGCCGCTATTTGGCTGGGCCTTGTGTATACTTATGAACGGAGTGCTGGATAATACATCGGATAACACATTTGTATATCAGATATTAAATAACTAAATAAGCTGTCTAGTCTTTTCAGTCTAATTTTGTCTGTGTGGTCTTGTCAGTCCAGTCTTGCCTACCTCCTTTTGCCTGCATGGTCTTACCTACCTGGTCCTGCTTGCCTGGCCTTGCCTGTCTAATCTTGCCTGCCTGACTTGTCTGCTCAGTCTTGTCGGCCTAGCCTTGTTTGACTAATCTTGTCGGGAGCGCTTAGAGCGCTAACTAACAAGTCTGGAGGTCCCGAGTTCTATCCCCAGTGTCGGCCGCATTTGTACCAAAGACAAATGTGTAATTAATTAGCGCAATTTATAATTACATATAATTATATTTATATATATATGTATATATATATATATATATATATACATATATATATATATATATATATATATATATATATATATATATATATATATATATATATATGTTGTATTTGAGGTTTTCGCGGATAGATACCTGTGTTGTATTGTTTTCTCGGGGATTCCGCGTTGATGCTATATATATATATATATATATATATATATATATATATATATATATATGTTGTATTTGAGGTTTTCGCAGATAGATACCTGTGTTGTATTGTTTTCTCGGGGATTCCGCGTTGATGCTGAGGGTTGGCTCTGAAAAGAACCGGATTCTCGACGATTCGGCGAATTAACATTCGCCATTCTCAAGAGATATATGCGTCCGTACAACATCAAATACAACATATATATATATATATATATATATATATATATATGAATATATATATATATATATATACGAATATATATATATATATATATATATATATATATATATATATATATATATATATATATATGTTGTATTTGAGGTTTTCGCGGATAGATACCTGTGTTGTATTGTTTTCTCGGGGATTCCGCGTTGATGCTGAGGGTTGGCTCTGAAAAGAACCGGATTCTCGACGTTTCGGCGAACTAACATTCGCCATTCTCAAGAGATATATGCGTCCGTACGGGTCAACCGTTAGACGCATACAGTATGCGCATACAGTATGCGTCTAACGGTTGACCCGTACGGACGCATATATCTCTTGAGAATGGCGAATGTTAGTTCGCCGAAACGTCGAGAATCCGGTTCTTTTCAGAGCCAACCCTCAGCATCAACGCGGAATCCCCGAGAAAACAATACAACATATACATATATATATATATATATATATATATATATATATATATATATTTATATATATATATATATATATATATATATATATATATATATATATATATAAATGTATCTTGAGTTACAGAATTAGAATTACAGGTTAGTCACGTAGGTTTTTGATGGCTTTAGTTTTAAAAGCTGCGAAGGACTCAAAAATGTCACACTGGAGGCTAATTTAATTGTAGAAGGGGCACATGTTAAACAGGGGTGGAATCAAGGCTATTGGACCACTATATGGGGGTAATAAAAGGAATGTGTGTATCTACTAGCAGCTCAAGGCACTAGGAAATTAAGACTGTTGACAATTTAAGGAGTGTCAAGGACGCTATGAAGACCTGCCAGAGAACGTCGAGATCTAATTGCTATAAACCTGATCTCACCGAGCAGCGATGTGTGATCAATATGAAGTGGAGGAGAAACTTCGAACGTCTTAAATCTGAGATATTAAAAAAAAATCCTCTAAATACATCCAAAGCGGCAATATACTTTTTGAACTGAGGATCCCAAATAATTTACGCTTATTCTAAGATGGATTACACGTATCTGTGGTAGAGAACCTAAAGCGCCAAATTATTGCCAAAACCCCGTGAATTGTGAATTATGAAGCCGAGAGCTTTCGCGGCCTTGGACACTGATGAGAAGCTATTTAGCACAAATGAAAGATGACAGTATAAAAATAAAGATGACAAATATATTACTTACCAAGGTCTAGGATTGTTTCACAGCGATCAAATCAAACGTTATACAAGGTATACGAAAGGGTTGCCGAAGCCGGGTAAAAGTCACAATTTTGCATTTGCTAGGATTAAGATCTAACTGATTGCCAGTGCACCATTTTTTCCAGGATATTTTCAGGTTTACTTGTGAAACCAAATAATCATCGGGGTGCTTAAAAGGCATGAATATCTTCAGGTAGTCAGCGAAAAGTAAATGAGGTTCAGATAAAGACGAACTCAAGTCATTAATAAATATGTTAAGGACTTAAGTTGGACCCCTGAGGAACGGAGGAGGTGGCAACAAATTCTATCAAAGCATATTCGCAGTGAAAACTAAACTGAGATTTGTAAGGTAAGAGGAGAATAAGTCAATTAGGTTGATTGCAAAGCCAAAAGAGTGTAGTTTCATAATACTGCATGATCTAAATCGAATGCTTTAGGAAAATCAGTGTAAATGCAATCAACACCCCTATTAGTAATATCTGGTGTTGCATATTGGGTAAAGGCAACTAAGTTGGTGACAGTTAAGCGACCCTTCATGAAGGGTCAAGGAAAAATTGGAAAGAATTGATATGGGACGATAGTTTCCGATATTAGCTAACTTTGTGGATAGGACAAATCTTCGTGGATTTCAAAATAGCTGGAAAGGCGCTGATCAGATTAAAAAGCTTGGAAAGTGGTGGCGCAAAGATATGTGCACAGTCATGAGGAAAGCTGGAATCAAATCAGCACCGCTGGTCAAGTTGCATTTGAACTGCTTGAACGTTGATAATACTTCATACTCGGAAACGTTAGTGAGTCCCATAAGAGGGAGGTTCAAGGGAACCTCCCTCAAAGGGAAGAGAAGAGGCAAGGTTTCGGAGATATCCGAAACGCTAGTATTAGGAGACGAGGGTTTGTACACACCTTTAAAGTAATTAGCAAAGCCCGCAACAATAGTTTGAGGACAGTTGCAGGTGGAATCTTCCAAAAACATTAGACCCTGAATACGGCTTAGGCATTTCTTAACACACAAACGACCAGTTTCCGATCAACAGGAATGTTATTGGCTCATACCTTGATAAAATAAGAGAAAGCTGATCTTATCTGAAACTTGACCTGGGATCTGACGAGTTTCAACTTATTATCTTGTAAAGATTTAGAAATCTTAAAGGCACCATGGAGTGCATGTTTCTTGCAAGGACCATCAAAAATTGCAGATGAAAACCACGGAAGAAAGGTGGAATGAGAAAAGGAGGCAGGTGGGACAAGTTTATCAAGAATTTAATAAAGGAAGGAGTAAAATGATTCCAAAGAGATCACTGGATTACAGGTTAGGTTCCTCCACGAAGGAGAGGTCAGAGCTGCTAAGAGCCTGATACAGACACTTAGAGAACTTTAGATTTAGGACGCATCAGATGTTGATTCTTAAAGTTTCTTAAAGTTTTGTCTGTCTAGTCTTGTATTGTATGTCCAGTATTGTCTATCCAGTCTTACCTGCCTAGTCTTGTCCGTTTAGTCTTGTTTGTCTAGTCTTGTCCGTCTAGTCTTATTTGTCTACTCTTGTCTGTCCAGTCTTGTCTGTCTAGTCTTGTATGTATAGTCTTGTCTCTCTAGCCTTGTCTGTCTAGTCTTGTCTGTCTAGTCTTGTCTGTCTAGTCTTGTCTGTCTGGTCTTGTCTGCCTGGTCTTGTCTGTCTACACTTCTCTGTCTAGTCTTATCTGTCTAGTCTTGTTTGTCTAGTCTTGTCTCTCTAGTCTTTTCTGTCTAGTCAAATCAAATCCCCCCGATTTGTCCAATCAAATTTCCCCCAAGGGGAATCCCCCCAATTGAACTGCAAGCTATGTACAAGAAAGATCTGCACGAGGCAGGAAAAAACAAAACTGCCAGGAAAGAGGCCAGCAACAAACTCAGAGATGAATGGCAAGAGGCGTGGTCAAGTTCAGAAAAGGGGTAGTGGACAAAAATACTCATCCCGAACCTAGAAACGTGGAATAGTCGAATTGGCATGGAGAATTATCATACCACCTATCCCAGGTACTCACGGGTCACGGATGCTTTAGAGATTATCTCCATAACATCGGGAGGGCATCTGACCCAGACTGTGTCTACTGCGGTGAGGTGGATAGTGTGACTCACACTATATACGAGTGTCCAAGATGCGATAAGGCACGGCTGGAACTAAAAGGCATAAAACTCGACCCAAAAAAAATGATGGATCTACTCTTGCAGTCCAAGAAAGACTGGGACACAATAACTGTAATTATAAGCAAATCATATCCCAAAAAGAAAATGATGAGAGGCAAGTGAAATGTATCAAACCTCTAATCTGAATTGGTAAAACCATACAACATTCTAGATAATCAGATAAACTTAATAAAGACGGAACAAAGCTTGAATATATAAATATACTCAACCTTTCCGGAGCTTTATAATACTAATGAGTCTTTTTAGGACTACCAAAAACAAATCTCGTATGAAATTTGTCAGTTATTCTATAGCTTTCAGTCCACCTTCGTGGCACTCAACAAAAACCATAAAATAACATTGATTTTTAAGATCATGTCTTTCCGATACCTTGAGTGGATAGCCATCTGTGGACGCGTTTCGAGATTTATCTCTCATCAGCACAGCTTTGCTTCCATGAACAATATTTTGTAAATCACTCACTTGAAAACCCATGTGTTGATTAGGGTTAGATGTTTTTTAATTTTGACATTTTGTGACAGAGACATGAACTTAGCAGGTTATTGATATAAATGATAAATTTTGAATTGGTAAAACCATACAACATTATAGATAATCAGATAAACTTAATAAAGCCGGAACAAAGCTTGAATATATAAATATACTCAACCTTTCCGGAGCTCTATAATACTAATGAGTCTTTTTAGGACTACCAAAAACAAATCTCGTATGAAATTTGTCAGTTATTCTATAGCTGACAAATTTCATACGAGATTTGTTTTTGGTAGTCCTAAAAAGACTCATTAGTGTTATAGAGCTCCGGAAAGGTTGAGTATATTTATATATTCAAGCTTTGTTCCGTCTTTATTAAGTTTATCAAAACCTCTAATCGTTCCTAGAGCGGAAGGGGGAAGTAGATAAGAGCCAGTATAGATATAGGTCAACCAACCACCCTGATTTAATGCTAATAGCAGTCCCAGGGTGCTCGGTTATTTCCAAGGGGATCACATGGTTAGCCGTAAGGTGCCATCTACACCCCTTATAAAAAAACAAAGTCTTGTCTGTCTAGTATCGTCTGTCTTGTTGTGTCTGTTTAGTCTTATCTGTCTAGTCTTGTGTGTCTTGTCTTGTCTGTCTACTCTTCTCTGTCTAGTCTTGCCTGTCTAGTCTTGTTTGTCTAGTCTTCTCTCTCTAGTCTTTTCTTTCTAGTCAAATCAAATAGAAAATTATTTATTACATATTGAATGTACACGATACATATATGCATTGTTATAAAAATGGTAATCATATACATAAACTAAATAATTCTTCAAAAGAAAATATTGTATGTTTTACTAAAACATATTTCAATTTTTACCTGAAAGCTTTGTAAGAACATTCATTCATAAATTAACACTCCAAAACTGATTGGTAATTTACTACAGATAGTCTTGCTCTTCTAGTCTTGTATGTCTAGGTTTGTCCGTATAGTCTTGTCTCTTTAGTCTTAGATGTCTATTCTTCTCTAACTAGTATTGCAGTTTAGGAGTAATCTAAATTGCAGTCTAGGAGTATTTTGACAATTATAGATTATTTTTAAAATGTCGTAGGTGCAAATATTGTATTTTGTATTTGACTTTGTAGAAAGTTTTTGGAAAATCTGAAGTAACATAATTAGGTGAAGGTGCCATGATTTTGTCTGGTCGAAATATGGTGTAATTTTGTCTATATCGTCTGAATTCCGTTAGAAACTAAAATATTTTATATAATTTATTATAGTCTATGCGTTAAATATGATGTTGAAGAATTGAAATCAGGCATCCCAATAATGAGAATTCTCGACCGTTGCGGAAGCCATGTGTTATTTAGCAAATCAAAATTATCAAGTACTATTTTGTGGATCGGAGCTATCGATATTAACTAGTTTTACAAAAGTCGTCTGTTAAATGAAATTTTGAATAATTTAAGATACTCTAAATAACAAACAAGAATCGTTTATAGACATTTTTACTACTCATGATGTTGCATTGACGAAACGTTGTGAGTTGAGGCTAATAGTAAATTGTAAACGCATAAGTTCATAATTCCTAAGAAATGTAATTGAAAATTCAACGTGTTGTATTGACGCAACATCGGAGAGAAGTAATTATGAAAATTTTAATTGTATATAGTGAGAGAAAAATAAAAAAAAAATTATTATGAGCGTATATTTATTCGAAACAGTTCTTTTTCTTTCGAACAGAAAATAAAAAGGAAATAAAATTTTATTTATGCATTACATTGCTAATTGTATTGCATTTCTAAATATGAAACTATACGAAAGTTTATGAACTTTTTCTTATTAGAAAGAACGTCAAGAAGAGTTCCGCATTAATCTTGACGTTTTGGCTAATAAAAAAAAGTTAATAAAAATTCGCATAGTTTCATATTTGCAATTAGGAATGAATGTAACGTTCAATAAAAAATTAGTTAAACGAGGCATGCCATATGAGACCGGTAAAAACGACCCAATAAAAGTATGGTAATAAACAAAGAAACAAATAAAATCTCACAGCCCTCTAAACCCCCAGTCTGCCATAATTGTTTTCCATATATGCTTTTTGTCTATCTGTTTAATCCACATATAGAACAAAACATGTTTTATTGGAATTCTGCGGTCGTTGAACATGGAATTTACGACTTTCTTTTTCATTTATTGGCAAAATTAGTCTTCCTATAATAGGTCCTAGTTTATGCCCCTACTGTAATTAAATAACAATAAATATAGCATCCTCACTGCAACGAACATTATTTGATTTTGGTTTATAGTTCTTGTCTGACTAGATTATTAATGACTAATAAAACTATGTAAACTATATCCTTTTTAAAATCGGAATATTAATATATTATGGTAAATTTATATGTAGAGTTTATTTGTAAAGTGTGTAAAAGTTACAGCACGGGGGCCCTCGTTGAAGTTGCATACACGTTGGTTAGTTGGGCACTGCAATTGAATATCCTGGAAATGAGATTTATGTCCCTTCAAAACTAAATACTAAACCGGAAACGCCCGTGATTCACATTACTGCAGTTTAATATAAATTTCTCAACACTTATCAACGTGTATATATTAGGTTTATCTTCAAAATCTATTTATTCATTATATTTATTGTTCATGTGTTTATAATCATCTTATTGAGGTATAACCCTAATAATACCAAAATATAATCGTTTTTTATTTAGAAAAGAAAAAAAAATCTTTAAAAATATGGTTTACTAAATCTTTAGGAATAAATAAGACGCGTAATGACAGTTAAGAAACAATGAGATCTATTTCAAAATTTTGTGCTATGGGTGCATTTATTGGTGAATATTTGGTGTATTTTATTACAAAATGAGCACAAACCCAAGAAAGCTATCCATATATTTATTAATCTTCTCTTTTCGTCTGCAAACTGATTTCTGTTTCTAGTCTTATATATTTGAAGTTAACAAATAATATTTATTTAATTTCTTCCTTTCGGAAATAAATCAGATTATATTCAACTAGTGGAAGCATTAAATTGTATGTTGGAAGTAATCCATGGAATGTTTGCAGCCGACACCGGTTCTTTTTATGAAGTGCTTTAAATTACAGGAAAATCCGTGTAGACTTAGAGCCGTGTCATAGGAAATGAATAAGTCTCGTAAATTTATTTTATATTCGGAAAGATTACTGGTAAGCCTAGGTTCGTGCTCATATCGATTCACTCCGAAACCAAATCTATTTGTTACACCACAAAACTAATAGAAATGTATAAACTTAAAAGAATAAATTATTTCCAAGGTAAATAATATATTTTTTGTTTTCTATACTACAAAAACCATACAGTGTACTTTCAACAGTGGTTCTATTCAGGGTGGATTTCGAAACCTTCATTATCAAATAAATTTCCTTGTCTGTCTAGTCTTGTAAAGTGTGGAGCTTAGCCTACGCGGATGATGTAGTAGTGTTCGCTAAATCCACAGGAGAAATGAGGGAGTTGATTGAGAGGTTATTTTGAAAAGAGAGAGCTAAATGGCAACGTGGGAAAGCTAAATGGATGCGTTTTAAAAGGGGGGGGGGGGGGGTAAATATAGGAAATAGCGTTTTGAATGGCTAGGGAAGGAAATTGAGGAGGTGCAAAAGTTAGATATTTAGGATATGTGTTTGGAACTGGGAGCAGTAATGGTGAACATGGCTGCAGAAAGTATGTGGAATGGATGGAAATCTGGATTTGAAGGGAACTTTAGAGCGGCTGAGGTAATATGGAAAGTGTGTGTAAGAAGCGCATGGTTCGGAAGTATGGGGTTCAACAAAACTTCTACAGGAAATTCCTAAAGCTAGACAAGTGGACACCAGGCTACATAGTCCTGCAATAGGTGAATGCCTACAAGGTGGCGGTTTTAGTTGCAAAAAGGGTGATAAAGTATGAACGCAAGGTGAGTGCAATGGGGGATGAAAGAATAATAATAGAGGTATTTAGAATGGCGAATCGGGAGGGTGAAGGAGGGAAAAAAGGGAATGCGTGAGGAATGAATAAAAGGCAATTATATAAAAGAGGAGGGATATCTGGCGAGGCACTAGAAAAACTTAAGAACGAAGATGCAAACTGGGTGGAAATGATAGGCGAGCGATTAGTAGAGGTAGAATTACAGGAAAGCCAAAACAAAATTGCCAATAGTATATTTTTCAAAGAATACGCAAGGATTCAGGTGTATGGTCGTTTACCAACCTATTTAATCTCAAGTAAATAGTCAGACGCGCTGGTCATACTAGCAAGGTTTAGGTGTGGAAGGGAAGAGCATGGTAGCAAATATTGGATGATTGAAGAATATAGAAAGTGTAGAGTATGTAGGACAGGAGAGGATAGATAGGAACATTGGATGGAAGAATGTACAAGGAATGAATGGAAGGAACAGGAGAAAAGGCTAGGACAAGAATGGAAGGAGTGTATGGATGAAAGGGGAAATGGTTTGGAATTGTTAAGGAGGGTGAAAAAGTGGAAAGAACAAATAAGTACCAAGGAAGAACCTATTGCCGTAAAATGTAATCTGTAATATATGATGTATTCTAATGTATTTATTTAAAATGTATTGTGTATATGCCAATAAAAGTCATAAAATAAAAAATAGTCTTGTCTACATACACTTGTCTGTCTAGTCCATCTGTCTAGTATTGTCGGTCTAGTATTGTCTGTCTAGTCTTGT
This sequence comes from Phosphuga atrata, assembly GCA_944588485.1. Lineage (NCBI taxonomy): Eukaryota > Metazoa > Arthropoda > Insecta > Coleoptera > Silphidae > Phosphuga > Phosphuga atrata. The sequence continues at coordinate 27,654,680 of OX155901.1, read as the reverse complement.
CTGTCTAGCCTTGTCTGCCTAGTTTTGTCTCCCTAGTATTTCCCTAGTATATCTTTAGTTATCTATCTCAGGGAATGCGAACCTTTTTGAGTAGTGGGTCAAATTTTGTTCATTATATTTTTCCTACTAGTTCGTGGGTCACCAGTAATAATTCTGGCACTGGCATCACTTCGAAAAGAGGAGGGAGGTCAAAGACTACTTTTTGGTTCATAATTTTAAAGGCTTTTACAAAATTCAAGTTTCCTCCTTTTATAACTTCTACTTTGGAAGCGAGAGCAAGAAATAGGTCGAACTCAAAAAAATGATATCAATGAATAAGTCAATAAAACTTCCTAATGTATTATTCGCTCCGTGCATAACCGCGCCTAGCGCCATCCGTGGCGAAAAATACAACTTCGTGCGCAATAATTGTGTATAAAAACAACAGGAAAAAACAAAAAAATAAATAATTTAATAAAATATACGAAATTTGACAGCAAAAAAAAAAAAGGTTTTGTAATACGTCAATTCAATATTTGTATATTTGTACGGAAAATTTGTGCTAGCTGACAGAAAACAATAAAATTCATAGTTTCAGTTTCGTGTAGTATTTTTACAGTTCGTCACAGAACACTTGAAAACGTGTTTTTGCCTTGAATCCATTATCAATTTATGCACTTTATTAGTTTATGTAAAATTATAAAACACTTTTTTATGTAGCAAAATACATGTCAATATATATAAATCAATGAAAAATAATGACGTAACTACACATGAATTTCTTAAAAGTGTCACCTTTGGCGTTAGTGCTGTTGCGCTCTGAGCGAATACAATGAAATCCAATTAGAGGATGTGGAATAGTGTATTTAAGATATTGAATAAAACCAATGTTTTTGCTCACCATGTTAGGAGCATCGTCTATTATAACAGAAACAATTTTCCGTAGGTCAATATCCATTTCTATAAATGCAATATCAAATTCTTTAAAAATATCAAGGCCAGTACAAATCCCTTTCAACGTTATTAGTTTCAATAGTCTCTTTCTAATTCTAGTATTCGATCTTTAATTGTATATCGGTAACTCATTTGCTAGTTAATTTTTGCTCATTGCAAAATTTTTTTGCTCGCTGCTACTTAATTTGCTCATTGCTATTTAATCAAGTCTTTTCAAACAATTTTTTAATATTATCGGTAGAAATAATTCTTTTTTTTGTAGAGCAGTGTTTTAACATTTTTCTACGAGATAAAATAATGTATGATACACGTGTGTTTAAGGCTTTTATACATGAGTTTCGAAGTTTCCCAATGAGTTCTTCTTCACACACACACCTCTTTTTCATTAGAAATTACACACACAGTTTTTTTATTCTTTTCAATCACATACTACTTATCAAACCATTTTGTTTGGTATGATCTGGGATTTGTATCGCTTGTAGGGGAGACCGGGGCAAGTTGATACGTTTTTTTGTTTTTAATTTTTTACTATTCTGATAGTTGACTTAGATTCATCAAATTCAGGCCAAATTGTACCACCGACATTGTTTGCCATCCCAATTTTTTCCAAGCCCCGAATTAAAACTAGTCAATCGTGACCGATTTTCGAATCAACTCAAAATGTATCAATTTGCCCCGTCCAGGGGCAAGTTGATACAAGTGTGGGGCAAGTTGAGACATGGAACTAAAACGTTGAAACAAATCAAACACACCACAAAATATATACTAAAATAATATTTAGTGTAAAAAAAATTGTACAAATGTTAAAAATATGGTTACAACACCAAATAGTTCTAAAATATCCCCTACTCATGTTCACCATCAGAATCACAGTGAATATAAATATATATCTAGGACAGTTATTCCCGCATTCCAGATGTGCCCACTTGCGACAAAATGTGCATTGGATCCATTGCTGCCCAGAACGCAATTTAGAAAACCGTTTGAGGCACCTTAAACAAACAGCGTCTTCGTCCTCTGACTCGTCACTAGTTTATTCAAATGAGATAGCCTTAGATACCTTGCAACGTTGCTGATTGGCATTCTAAAACGCCTTTGATGGTTTTCGAGCTTTGAAGATTGCTTTGAGAGCTTTGAATTTGATAATAAGATAATAAGTTCTTTTTTCCTTTTCCTTCCCTTATTCTCTCCTCTTTTTCTAATTGTTCTTTAACCCGCGTCTCAGTCAGAATAGCCGACTTCATTCTCTTGCGGCCAGTATGATACCAGAGATACCAGTATGATACCATTATTATTGCAAAAATTTGGGACTGGTATAGACAGGTGAGAGTCGTGGTTATCTAACAGCAATAAGCATGGTTTGTCCTTGGTGGAGTTAACATGCTTATGGAAATGTACGATGAACTCCATGAATGATGACGCAGTCATCTAGACCGCTGGATGAGCTATGCCGATGCAACCAGGAGGGCCGTCTCTAACCATAAATTCTTTGAAGTGAACCCTGGGTAAAATAAACATGGGTGGTACGGTATTTTTATATTGTCGAAAAATGATAGTTGGATACCTTGGGGCAAGTTGATATGGCGTATCAACTTGCCCCAGCTGAAGTGTATCAACTAGCTCCGGAGGACGCCATGACACTTCACCAAACATGACCAAGAAACGAAGCAAACTAAGAATTCAAAGACATGTGAAATTACTTAGCTATTAGTAACAAAGCACAAAATATATTTGGATGTTTGATACAACTTGCATCATCATAATAAATAGACAACAATTGACAGAAGAAAAATTTACTTTGGTGATAAAAAACAGTTTTGTTAACATAGAGTTGAAACTAATCATAAGATCTGGATGGGAACACTGTCTGACTAAAGCATGTACCTTCACGAATTGATACCTGTGGTGGGGAGCCCCGGTCTCCCCTACCACAGCCATATTACAAGATTACAACTAAAAACCTATTTAATACAATAATTTCAAAAGAAAGTTATTGATATATTTAATATCCATACCTTTGTGGTTGAGAAACTTTAATAAGACAATAATAAAAGTGTTGCGTTATTGAACATTTCTAAAATTTCTAAAATCAATGCCTGGGTCACTTAAAGAGCCTGTGTGGGTCAGTCTCTGATCCGCGGGTCATAGGATTGCCATCACTGATCTATATGGTCAGGTCTCTCTAGTCCTGTCTGCCTAGTCGATACATTATAATCGAGTCATTAGTTTTGTCGGTCTAGTATTATCTGTCTACTCATGGCTGTCTAGCCTTGTCTGTCTAGTCCTGTCTGTTTTATTCTTGTCTATCTAGTCTCGTCTGTCTAGTCTTTCTGTCTAGTCTTGTCTGTCTAGTCTTGTCTCTCTAGTTTGTCTCTCTGGTCTTGTCTGTCTCGTCTAGTCAGTCTAGTCTTGTCAGTCTAGCCTTGTCTGTATAGTCTTGTCCGTCTAGTCTTGTCTGTCTAGTCTTGATAGTCTCGACTTGTTTGTCTAGTCTTGGCTGTCCAGTGTTGCTTATCCAGTATTGTCTATCTGGCCCTGTCTGTCTAGTCTTGTGTGTCTAGTCTTGTCTCTCTAGTCCTGTCTGTCTAGTCTAATCTTGTCAGTCTAATTTTGTCTGTCTAGTCTAGTCTTTCTAGTCTTTTCTGCCTAGTCTTGTCTGTTAATTCTTGTCTGTCTCGTCTCGTCTGTCTTGTCTTTCTGTCTAGTCTTGTCGGTCTAGTCTTGCCTGTCGAGTCTTGTCTGTCTAGTATCATCTGTCTAGTTTTGTCCTTCTAGTATTGTCTGTCTAGTATTGTCTGTCTAGTCTTGTCCGTGTGGTTTTGTCTGTCTAGTCTTTTCTTGTCTGTCTAATCTTTTCTATCTACTATAGCCTGTCTAGCCCTTTGTTGTCTGTATAGCCTTGTTTGTCATGTCTTGTCTGCCCAGTCGGGTTTCTCTAGTCTTGTCCGTCTACTTTTGTCAGATTTGTTTTGTCTGTCTGGTATTGTCTGTCTAGCCCTGCCTAGGTACCCTTATCTGTTTGGCCTTATGGTCTGTTTGGCCTGTTTATTGTTAGTCTAGTTTTGTCTATCTAGCCTGGTCTCTCTAGTCTTGTCTGTCCAGTTGTAACTGTCTAGTCAGACTAGATAGTCAGTCTAATATTGTCTGTCTAGTCTTAACCTTCTGGTCTTGTCAGTCTAGAATTGCCTGTCTAGTCTTGTATGTCTAGTCTTGTATGTCTAGTCTTGTCTGTCTAGTCTTGTCTGTCTAGTCTTGTCTGTCTAGTCTTGTCTGTAAAGTCTTGTCTGCCTTGTCTTTCCTGTCTATCTTGTCTGCCTAATCTTCTCTCTCTACTCTTGTATATATAGCCTTGTCTGTTTAGTCTTATCTGTCTAATCCTGCCAGTATGGTCTTGTCTCTCTAGTCTTGACTGTCTAGTCGTGTCTTTTAGACAAGAAAAGAAATTGTTTATCCAGTCTTATCTGTCTAGTATTGGTTGTATAGTCTTCTCTGTCTAGTTTTGTCTGTCTAGTCCTGCCTTTCTAACCTTGGCTGACTATTTGTAACCGTCTGCTTTTGACTCTCTAATCTTGTCTGTCTAGTCTGTCTAGTGTTTTCTAGTTTTGTTTGGTCCTTCAAGTCATGTTTATCATTATTGCCTCCAAGGTCTAGTCCAGCGGTCGGCAACTGGTACGTGGAAGTTTACTTTTTTTTACATTATACAAAAATATGGAATGAATTTTTTATTCGCGTGACACTTAAATAACACTACAATTTAATATTTGTGAATGTACAAATATTGTTTAAGTATATTATTATTACTATATGATTATTAATCATGATACGTAAGAAACGCTATATAAACATTTTAAAAACTATAATAATTACACAAAAGTCGAATATTTGTCAGTATCTCTGCTGTGCCATCCAAAAATATTTCGCGTGCCACCAAGTTGCTCGTGTGTCATAGGTTGCTATCGCGTCTAGTCCACTAACAAGGCGGCTAACACTTATTATATAAAAATATTAAGCAACTTAACAATTAAATAAATAAAACAATTAAATTCACATAATATTTTCAATTTATTAACATCTGCGGCTGTTTATTAAGCATATTGTTATCATAAAATAAGAGAAACGAAATTAAAACAGAAGGCGGTGCTGTTAACACAATTATTTTCAAGCACCAGGGCCTCGTATTATTTTCGTCAAGGGATGTGTTGCGAAACGCCGCAACTATAACAAGACGATGGTGCATATACTTGTAGAAAATTTGCATGTAAAACATACAATTTATTTACATTGTTTCTGTCGTCAACATATGCAAACGCATGCTCGGTTTTATTCGAGCCGAAAATGTGAACTTTTCTGGACATGATTATGTGTTCAGAATGGAATTTAATTAGCGCACGAGTTCCACTTGACTCCAGAAAAAAAAACTAAAATATATTGAGGAATAAAATATTGCAAAAAACGTGTGCGGTTAGGGGACCCCAGTCAGGAAGTTACTGGTGCATTTTTTAACTTCGGATATAATTCGAAATGAAATTTGTACTGTTCATGTATTTTTTTTATATCAAAATTTCAATACAAATAAGGTAACAATGAAAACAAAAGGTTAAAAATCAGAAGGTTTAATAACATATCGCACATCCAACAGAAAAGTGACACAAGTGCGAATTACTGATTTCCCAAAATTGAAATTTTAAGTTTTAAGAGCAACTGTTTATCTGCCATCTTTCTGTCGAAAATAGGCTCAGGTGAAAAAAGACACTTCCGCTTTCTGCCGGACAATAATTCAAACTTCATAATATTGAAAACAACATACTAGATACCCAATTTTCAGTTTAAGTTGAAAAATGGCGATTTCGCACTTTTCTGTCACTTTTCTGTTGGAGGTGCGATGTATAAGGAAAAAAATTTTCATTGAAGATCTTCAAGTGGTTTGAAAAATGAATAATAAAATGAGAAATATATTTGAGTTTTTATTTTATCCAAGTATTTCGAAAAAACAGCATCAATTGTCATATAGTTTCTTGTTGTGTACTGCGCTGGATGATTATTAAAATACTCAAAACAATTATTTCTGATAAAAAGGTTGTGAGTTCTTAAAAATATTCAAAACCAATTTAGTTAACATTGAAGTCTCCAGCCATTATGAGTGGAAATTTATAACAATTCAGCTCAAGTAAATTAAATCCTTCCTCAATATATTCTAATAGCCATTGATGAATAAATAATGTAATAGAGGTCCGATGCTACTAGAGAAAAAACAATAAATTGATCGCTTGCAAAGTGTGAAATGACCCAAAATATAAGCTATTACAAAATACTGCAATAAATAATGTAATATCCTCAATCTATTGATCTGGAGATATATAAACAGCTACAATAACTACTTTAATACCATTTCCCAGTTTACTAACAACTGAACATCTGAACAATTTTTTTTTTGCTGAGATTGTGATTTAACTTTTATCTCTTGTTAATGTATATATAGTGAAAAATAACACTCGAATCACATGTACGACAAACCTATGCAAACAGTAAGCAATTGTACTGAATTGAACTGATTCAGTAAGCAATTGCTTCAAAATATAAAATGTTATTAACCTACTTTTCTAAATCTGCATTTTGATTTTTTTTTCTTTTTCTCTGTCAATACTCTCTTTGATGCAAAGCTTGTTATTTCACTAACGTCTCTCTTTAAGGTATATAAATATAGTAAATACTAATCACATGTACAATAATCCTAGGTAAACAGTAAGCAAATGCTTTAAATTATAAAATGTCATTAACCTAGTTTTCTAAGTCTTCTTATTTTGAACAATTCCTTTTTTTTCTTTTTCTCTGTCGATACTCTTTTTGACAGCTTGTGATTTCACTATTGTCTCTCTATAATGTATATGTGTAGTCATATAGTGAAATCCGACAGATTTTGAAAAACCGAGTCACTGCATGTTCTGCCGACAGTAAGTGTATTTGAACTACTCGATGTGATTAGCTAGTTTAGTGGTTTCCAACCTTTCTGTACCTGCGCCCCAGTTTTTTATAAAAAAAAATTCTTGCGGAGTTTCTTCTCAGAGTGGTCTTCTACGTGGGACGTAAGAACGATGGACTACTTGTAGATTGCTTGGCCTTTGCAGATGACATGGCACTGTTTGCTGATTCTTTTGAGATGGCAACAATGCAGGTAAACTGCCTCAGAAAACAGGCTGCCAAAGTAGGTTTGCAAGTGTCTCTGGAGAAAACAGAATCCTTCACCGACATCAGAGAAGCAAACAGAGATATGTTACAAGAACAGGGAAACATCAAGAGAACTGAGGAATTTAAGTATCTCGGCGAATGGATTGAACCCAACTTATCAGAAAGAGCATCATTATCCAAGAGAGTCAACAAGTTAGAACTAGCAACACTTACAATAAGAAATGCCTGTCACCCTGAAACTTAAGCACTACACATCAGTCTTACGACCAGAAGCTCTGTATGCCATGGAGTGCCTTTCCTTGAAACGAAGAGCTCTAGTAGAGAAATTGAAAATCAGAGAGAGGACAATCCTCAGGAAAATCCTAGGCCCGGTAAAGGAAGATGGGGAATTTAGAAGGCGGCATAACTCTGAGCTCTAAGAACATATTGAGATGCTCTCTGACTGTGCAAGGAAAAGAAGGGTAGCTTTATATGGCCACGTTGCAAGATTGCCTCCAAGCCGACTAACCAACCGTCTGTTCACCTTCTGGCAAAACAAGAAGGTTCATACCACTTGGTGGACAGAAACTGAGAAGGATATTAAAGAACTGGGAATAACAAATCTCAAAAACAGACAGTCTGTGAGACACACCGTGAAGGAAGTCCGTGGATTTCAGAAAAAAAAAACCGTAAGAAAGGTACCCCCTGGACAGAAGAGAGAAAGGAGTTATACCGGCAGAAGATGCTACAATACTGGGCAAGGGTCTAAGCCTAACAGTTGAACAAGCGTGGTCCAAACGTGGTCCAAAGGTCTATTCGAAAAAAGAGAAAGAAACGGAACACAGCCTGAATATATAAATATATTCAGTCTTTGTGGAGCTCTATAACAATTGCTAAGTCTTTTTAGGACTACTAAAACAAATTTCATGTGGAATTTGTAAGTTATTCTATAGCTTTCAGTCCACCTTCATGGTACTCAACAAAAACAATAAGTATAACTGTTTTTAAATTATGTCTTTCCAATACCTTAAGTGGATAGCCATCTGTGGACGAGTTTCGACAGTGCTGATGAGACTGTGTGGACTGTGCTGATGAGAGATAAATCTAGAAACGCGTCCATAGATGGCTATCGATTTAAAGTATCGGAAAGACATGATCTTAAAATCAAAGTTATTCTTATGGTTTTTGTTGAGTACCACGAAGGTGGACTGAAAACTATAGAATAACAAATTTCATATGAAATTTTTTGGTAGGTATTTTTGGTCCTAATTAAAGAAAAAGTCCTAGCAAAAGTCCTAATTAAAGAAAAAGACGAACGAAATTCTTCGGAATCATAGATAGACTTCCAAATGAATACCCGACTAATCAAAAGAATATTAGATTACATATCAACACTCAAAAGTGCAACACCATGGATGAGAGAAGTACAAAAAGATATGCGAACCGCTAACATAACCGACAAATCAGATATAGACTCCTTCCGGGACATAGTTAACAACTGGGTTACCTAAATTTTACCTAAAACCTAAAACCGAAACTTTATCGACCTAAATGGTCCGACGAAAGAAAATTGGCATTCTTCAACAGAATGAAAGTATACTGGCAAAATAAGTCAATAATTGAGTCAAAGTGCTTAACGTTTTACAATATTGGGATACGCTGTAAATAAATAAATAAATAGTTTATCTTAATTGTTTATTTTAATTTATTTAATGTCGGCTATTCAATAATATACCATATTATGTATAAATATACAAACAGAATTTTAATTATTTTATATATTTAAAGACAAATCTCACGAAAATACAAAGAAAAGAATACATGATTATCATAATTAGTACGTACTAATATTTATCAATATCATTATAATTTAATGTGAGTTATCAGCTTGTTTTGCTTCACAAATTTTTTCAAATCGTGGTATCATTGAAGATATCGCTATTCTCAGTTGATTGTAGATATGGTGGTGACGACGTGTACTGCGACCTTTATAGATCTATTGTACCCCACCCTCCTCCTCCAAGCGTTGATGTACTTACCCATTTAGAGCGCCTCCTCTAATTGTAATTCCTTTAGGAATTTCAGGATCTGGGTGGGATTTAGGGCCTGCAGCTCCTCTGTGTTCAAGCAGTGAGCCCCAAGGTACATCTGTCTCTTGCGGAGTAATTCTCCGCGGTCTTTGAGCAGATGTATGGGGGTTTTCTCTGCTGAGAAACAGAATCTGCATCCGTCATCCTCCTCTAGGCTTAGGGCCTCGAGATGTTTCCTAAGTGTGCAGTGTCCCGTCAGGACCACTGTCAGAATTCTAATCTTGTTCCTGCTTAATTTCAGGCAAGCTTTTGTTCTCCTCTGGTTAAAAGATCCCAGCATCACTTTGGACTGCCTTCGCCCTGGAAGTTCTTTCCAGGTTTTCATCCATTTTCCTCTTCTTTCTTCACCTAAACTTTTGTGGATGGTGTTCACACTCATGCCGCAAAAGGGTTCCGGACCTATAAAGGGGCTACTGGATCCTTTGTTTGCTAGGTGATCGGCCTCTTCGTTTCCGTCTATACCAGTGTGTCCTGGTACCCAGTATAGCGTTACTTTATTATCTTTGCCAAGCTTGTTTAGCTTCCCCACACAGTCCCATACCAGTTGGGATCTGATGGTGTATGAGCTAATGGCTAATGGCCTTAATGGCTGCTTGGCTGTCTGACAGGATAGGAATTCGTTTTTTTTTCGATAATTCCTGCGAGGTTAAACTGTGCACATCTTTCGATTGCGTGTACCTCTGCTTAGAAGATACACACACACCCACAATCAGCAACCGTGTGTACCCTAAGGTGTAAGGTGTTACATTTCATATCCTAATTCCTTCATTTATAATCCTTTACTTATATTCTTTATATACTTTACTTATAATCCTTTAATCTTTACAAAACATTATATTAACACATTTCTTTGGCTATATATGAACTTTTTCCACTCCCTTTTTCGTTTTGCCATCATTGATGCTTGAACCATTGTGAGTCCTCTGTCCTATACTATTTTCTCTATGTTTCGATTCCATGTTGTCTTTTGTCTTCCTCTACTTTTCTTTTTTTGAACTTTAGCTCCCCCATACTCTCTTGACTGGTCTTTTGTCCTCCATTCGCTTGAGGTGTCCATACCATCTCAGTTGGCAGTTCTCGATTCGCTTTGCTACTGGTTGCACCTTTAACTGTTCTCTGATTGTGTCATTTTTTATCCGATTTCGTCTTGTGACTCCTAACACTCTTCTTAGGTATTTCATCTCTATACTTTGGATCTTGCTTTATAATCTCTTCGTTAACACCCAGCTTTCGCAGCCAAATGTTAGTATAGGTACGAATACAGCTCTGTATATACTCATTTTTGCTTTTAGCGAAACTTCTTTTTTTGACAGGAAACTATTTCTGAGGCTGTGTTACACCCTTCCTGAACTCTCTATTCTGTCATTAATTTCTATTTCATGGTGTCCCTTGCTATGTAGACGTACTCACAGATATTTAAAGGTGTCAACCTGTTCTATTACCTTTCCATTTAGCTCAATGCTTACTTTTGTATCTGGTTTCCCACTAACCATGATTTTTGTTTTCTCTTCGTTTATCTCGAGGTTCTTCTCTGCTAATTCCCAATTCCATATCTCCAAGTTTCTCCTCAGTTCAACTTCATTTCTCGCGAATATAACAAGGTCGTCGGCGAACGCACATTCCCTAATACGGATTTGTTCTAGGTTTCTATACCCCACACTAAATGAAGACGTTCTTTTCCACGTTTCTTTCATTACCTCGTCCATAACTAGGTTGAATAAAGTTGACTCAAAACGCCTCCTTGCCGTACACCCTCGTTTACCGTAAACTCGCTTGATTGCATGTTGTCTGTTCTAACAATATTTCTATTACTTTTTGTACATGCCCATTATTGCTCTTATTAGTTTTATGTTAATTTTCCTTTTGATCAGGGTTTCTTCTTAAATTGATCTTGATATTCTATCAAATGCCTTTTCCAGGTCAAGGAATGCTTGATATATTTCATCGTCTGTATTGCTTATTCTTTACATCATCTGTTTAATCGTAAATATATGATCCTGTATACTTCTGCCTTTCCTGAAACCACTCTGTGACTCTTCGAGCTGTGGCTCTAGTTCCCGACTCTCTCGTACAATTTCGTATTCTCTCGTACACTTTCGATGCTATGCTTAGCAGGGTGATTCATCGGTAGTTGTTACATACAGTCTCTTCTGTCTCCTTTCTTGTATATTGGCACAATGCCCCTATCTTCCAGTCTTTTAGTACTCTGCCTCCCTTCCAAGCCATATTGCATATTTTTGAAAATAACTGGGCTCCTTTTTCGCCCATATTTTTCAGCATTTCTCGTGTTATGTTATCATGCCCAGCAGCTTTTCCTCTTTTGAGTCTATTTATTGCATTCTTAACCTCTTCTAATTGTATGTGCTCTCTTTGTTGTTCTGTTCCTTCTATGTTGTAGATTCTTTCGGTTCTGTTCACAATACTTTCTATGTTCAGCAGATTTTCAAAGTATCTTCTCCATCTTTCTATTATGTCTTCTTCCTCCGTTAATATTGCTTTATCTTCATCCTTAATTTGCTTAATTACATCATGCTTCTTCCCAGATCTTATGTTTTTCAGAATTTTGTAAAATAGCTTTTGGTTTGTATGGAAGTCAGCTTCGATTTTTTGTCCAAACTCCTCCCAGGTTTCTCTTTTTGCTTCTAATACGATCTCTTTGACTCTGTCTCTCTGTCTTTTATAATCTTGGTAAGTGGTATTATCTCCTTTACGTAGATATATTTTCCATTTCTCTTTCTTTAGTTAGCTTCCTTTTTAACATTGTTGTTCCACCAGGCCGTTTCCTTTTTGTTTCTATTTATTTTCGTGGTTCCACATGTTTCTTTTGCTGCGCTAATTAGGGTGTTTCTGAATGTTCTTGTCTCATGTAACATTTCCTCAACTTTCTTTGCATACTTATTCGCCACTTCTCTTATCATTTGTCAGTTCTATTTTGTTCTCTCTCTATTCCCGCTCTCTGGCAGCTTATTGTCGTTTTCTCTTTTAGTAGATAATGATCACTATTTATCTCGGATCCTCTTATAACTCTAACATCCCTTATTTCCTGCCTAGAGTTCCTATTTATGAGTACATAGTCTATTATGGATTTCCTCTCTGCTTGGGACCTCTCTTGTGTATTTATGGGCGTCTTTGTGTTTAAAAAATGAGTTCATTACTAATAGGTTATTTTGTACACATAAATCAATAATTCTTTGTCCATTGTTTCGCCAAACTGTCCGATTACATCACTTGCCCTTTCATCTTTTATGCCGACTCTACCGTTTAAGTCTCCTAGCACCACAATTTTTCCGTTGCAATTTTCTACTATTTCTGATGCTTCTTCCCAAAATTTGTCTTTAGTTTATGCTTTATCATTATCATTTGGGCCATACAGAATTACCAGATGTAATCTGCTGTTTCTTTCTATTTCTAATTCAATTTTCATTATTCTTCCGGATATGCATTCCCATTTTTTTAAGTACTTGATTACATTTTTGCGTATTATGCACCCAACTCCTCCTTAGCTTAGAAGATTCTTTGAGATATTCCCATGGATTCGAAGTACTTGGTACGAGGCCCAAACGCTCCTGCACCAGTACCTTCTTTTGTCTTCGAACCATCTGTATACCACTTGATAGGATTTTACTCTATGTGGTATGCTGAGGATTCGTCGCTCCAATCGGCTTTACTACTACACATTGGTGTAGTTTTTCTCAAAGTGGTATTTGCATACCATTTCGTCTTTTGGTACTTCCAGCCAGGGGATCTTGGCAGCGAGGCTGTTTCAGTCTCTGCTCCCGATTATTTTAACTCTGCCCATTCCTTCCTTGCTGAACCTTGCTGAATCGCCGATCTGGCGGCCCTTTCCACCACAAGGTGCAGCGGAGTTAGATCCAGCAGCAGCTTCAATGCTGCTGTCGGACACGACCCCATCGCCCTCGTGATGCAAACACACGCCAGTCTTGAATCTTCTCATGCTGTTTCCTAATAGAGGCCAGCTTGATTCTACTTCCCCACGCAACTGCCCCATAAGCGGTTGCAGGTCTCACAATCCACAATATCACAATCATCATGGTGTACATCCATCGGAGGATTGTTGGGTTACAACCCCACGTTTTTCCTGCCAGATTTCTGCACACCATTAGGGCGCGTTTGGCTTTACTTACCGCTGCCTCAGCATATCTATTCCATAGGAGTTTGCTATCTATTGTGATACCCAGATATCTTATCTCCTGTTTGTATTCTACTGCCTTCCCATCTAAGAGTATGGGCCGCAGGCAGTTTAGTTTTCTCCTTCTAGTAAATGGTATTACCGTGGTTTTGCTAGGGTTGAGTCTCAGTCGCACTGTTTGACACCATCTACTAGTTACTTTGAGGCCTTTCTGAACAATTTCACAGAGCGTTCCCTCAAACTTCCCTCTGGCCATTATAACTATGTGATCGGCGTAACCTTAACATTTGATGTCTAGGTCGTTTAGCCTAACCAGTGATTCATCAACTACCAAGCTCCACATTAGCGGTGATAGTACGCCTCCCTGTGGGCACCCTCGAGTTGTGGAGATCTTAATGGTGTCTCTTCCCACTTGTGTCTCCGCTGTTCTAGTTTTCAGCATATCTCTTATCCACCTTGAGATAGTGCTGTCGAAACTCCTTCTTTCGAGGGCCGCCTTGACAACCTCGTGCGAAGTGTTGTCAAAAGCTCACTCTCTATTCAAGAAGGCACATATCTCTACTTCCGTTGTCACTAGTGCTGCTTCCATTTCATTTGTCAGCTGATACTGGGCGGTTTCTGTGGAGTTCCCTACTCTGTATGCATGCTGACTGTTGTGTAGTGGTGTACCTACCAGCACTATAGTCCTAAGGTAATTATCAATTACCTTCTCCATTGTCTTTAACAAAAAAGATGTTAGACTAATGGGTCTAAATGACTTCAGTTGAGTGGTGTCTTTCTTCCCCACCTTCGGTATGAATACCAGCTTAGCCCTTCTCCATAGCTCCGGTATACATCCGAGCGCTAAACTACTTCTAAAGATATTTAGAAGATACGGCATTAGTTCTCTCTCTCCCTTTTGTAAGAAGACAGAAACTAGTCCGGCAACACCTGGGGCCTTAAAAGGCTGGAAAGCGCCGAGAGCCCATCTGATTCGGTTTTCCGTACAGATGGACGCTGCCCTCCTCCAGTCAGACGGACTTGAGAGTGGTTGTCATTTCCACTCTATCCTTCGCTAGTGCTTTGGACAATTTAGCTGCCACCGGGGTGGAATCTATGTTTTCGCAGAAGGTCCTAAAGTTCTCCCTTTTTGCCCTTCTCATCTCTTTATTGTAGGTGATAAGCACCTCGGAGCATTCTAGCCAATTTCCGTATAGCTTAGCTTTGTTGAAAAGCCTACGTACTTTTGCTCTTAATGTAGACACATTTTTGTTCCACCATTTTTCATCCTTATGCTCCTTCACTGTTTTTACCGGGCAGCTGGATTCAAATGCTGTGGTGATTGCTACATTTATTTCTCCTACAGCCTGCTCCAGTATTCTCAGTACCTTTTCAATTAGTAATCGAGATCGATATCAATGCAGCCACTGCTGAAAAACCAGTTTCGCATAAGTAAGATGTTACAAAAAAATCTTTCTGTAATTGTAGCCAAAACGTAACAATATTATTTTCTTGTTGAAAAATTTGCTTTAATTGCTATCGGATCTTGCTCTGCTATCGGAAGGCTAAAGTCATATTTTCAATCCCAAATGGGTTTCATATCCATTCGTATTTCGACATGTATATGTCTTTAAAGTAAAACGAGAATTGGTTCCATAGACTGGTCAAGTGATTATTAATAATAACTAATAAAAAAATAGTTTCTTCTATTTTATTTGCCGGATAAGTGATATTAAAATTGGGAAACATGTCTACTTCAAGTTATGGTTTTTCACACTTAGTAAGCAGAGTTCCATTTTGTTCATAACTGCGGTAATCTCTCGTCCTCTACCAGAGCATGTGTTTTAGGTCCTTGCATCGATTTTTTTTAATTACTGAGTTTTTGAAAAATATCCACTAAATATTCAAGTTTTGCAAAAAAAATTGTGTCATTAAACACGTTTGCCTCATTTCTATTATTATCAGTAAGAAATATGGCGATCTCTTCTTTTTGCTCAAACACCCTTCAAAGTAATTTGGAACGAGAAAGCCAACGTGCCTCACAATAATATGGAAGTGTTTTCTACATTCTGCATCCATGTCATCACACAATTTTGCGAAGAGCCTTCCTCTCCATGGGTTATTTTCAATAAGATTTACAACTCTTATAATAACTTCCAATAGTGGATCTTCACTTATAGCTTTTGAAACAAGTGATTTTAATGAATCATGTAATGTGTCCAAATTGCACGAAGAGCCATCTTTTGAACTAGTGCCTGTAGACCAGCGTTTTTTCAATACAGTTCTCCCACAAAATGTCATAAAATTTCATAAAAAAAATTTCAATCTTATGAAAACCTTCTGTACTATTCATTTTACAAAATAACATAATTATCTTCTTTAACATCAGTTTCTACAACATATCTTTTTTTCAACATAAGTTTTATTTTTTCAATTAATTGTTCGCAAAGAGCTCCAGATATATCGTAAATTCTATTTCCCAGCGTATTATATGCATGTGGAATCATTTATCAAGTTGATCAGCATATTCAGTTCGCCGAGCATCGTAACTATCAAGTCAATAGCCGCTGATAGCACCCAAAGTTTCTTCTATTGAATATATTTTTTGCTTTTAGCAAGTCT
This sequence comes from Phosphuga atrata, assembly GCA_944588485.1. NCBI lineage: Eukaryota > Metazoa > Arthropoda > Insecta > Coleoptera > Silphidae > Phosphuga > Phosphuga atrata. Next base: position 27,638,741 of record OX155901.1, on the reverse strand, counting down.
ATAAGAAACCGTATACGATGCTTTTGATGTTACAGACATGGTGTTTAAAAACACATTTTGTTGTTGATTTAAAACCTCTAATTTCTCTTGTCTTAGCAACGTGATCCGAATGTACTTTTTCTAGATGACGAAATTAGTTTATTGGGTTTCATCTTCGGGCAAAATATTCATACAAAGTAAGCACATTGATGGATCTTAACCCAACCTAACCAAAACCCCAGACGGTTTTGTTGTTGTTTAATATTAGCTTATTTTCGGTACACCAATAATTAAATTTTATTATAACCTCCACTATCTTCGCATGTAATTCCTCAGAACTCTTTGCTGATACTGCAATTGTTGTATCATCGGCGAACAAAACAGTTTCAGCTCTCAAAAACTCTGGGAGATCGTTTATAAATAAAATGAATAAGAGGTGACATAAGACAAATCTGACAGAAACATCCCCGAAATCGAAAACACTCAATTTTGTTTATAAGAAAATCTATATCCACTGTATCAAATGCCTTAGTTAAGTCAAGAAATAATCCAATAACGTGATCTCCCTTGTCCAGTTTCTCTAAAATAAATTTCACGAGGCTGCAGGAAGCTATTTCTACAGATTTTTTTGTTTTGAAACCATGCTGACATTTGGAAAGTAAATCGTTTTTGACAAGGTATGCCATCATTCTATTGTAAATCAACCGTTCAAATATTTTTGAAAACGTAGATTTCCAAAATACGTGGATCAGATTTTTTTAGCAATGGAACTACCAACGCTACTTTTAAGCAAGTTGGATATACCCCTTCATCTATTGACTTATTGTATAGCTGTACAAGATTTTAATAGAAGGTCAAGATTGTTCTTGATTAATTTTATTGAGAAACAATCAATACCTGAAGAAGTTTTAGCACACATTTTAGAGACAACATATTCTAGGTCCATTGTGTCTATGGGTGTAATGTAGAAGCAATGCATTGATATATTACGTGATAGAGTACATTGCCGTGATGTTGGTGACGGAAGAAAATGATTGATAGTGTGTAACGCTATGCTGGAGAAATAGGTAGCAAACTCTTCCACAACTTCACATGCCTCCGTAATCAATTTTCCATTCATTTCTATACAAATGCTTTTTTGTTTTCTATTCTTGTTTAAACAGTTATTTATAATTTTCCAAGCTTCTTTGGTTCTATTGACGGCACACTGAATTCTGTTGATTTTCCAATGCTTTATACAAATTGTAGAGATTAGAACTTCCTCCTCTGCACAATGTTGAGTAAAGGTCCCGCAATTTTCTACCCTTATTAATAATGTCAGTTGAAACCCATTTATTGGTAGCTTTATAAGTCATTCTTTTAAGTTCCAAGGGAATACATTGGTCTAAACCAGTTGTTAAGGTATTGAAGAAATCTTTAAATCCTAATTCCGCATCAATTAAAGTGACAACGAAAAATCTTGCTTTGAAATCCAGTGGTATAATTTCTGGAGATTATCATATGTGTGTGCCTTGGATAATTTTTAGATTGATTTATCATTGATTCTTGACTTGAAGAAGGCTAAATCCAAATGGAGTATTAAGCTTATATGATCAGCTTACTCCGGGTCCACTAAACTGTTCTTGAACGCTTTACGCTTAAGGTTGGTAACCATATAGTTGACAGCTGTTTTTGAATAGGATCCACCTGGCTTCCTCAAATTTAGTTTAAAAGAAAACAAAATTGGAGAAGTTCATTTGTTTGTTTTGATTGTGTTAGATAATCAATCTTTAGATCACCGAACAACATAACAGATTTGTTATATTTTTTAACATCTAACAAAGTATCATTCAGCCTATAATAAAAGGAATTAAAAATCTCCAAGGTAGATCTAGAAATACACACTAAGGAAAAAGTCATATTATTCAGAACCAAGGTACTAACCTTGAGACACTTCATAATCAATTTCAATTGAAAAATTTTCAATATCAAGTTTTGAAACTTTTATCACGCTTGAACGAATTTCTGCTTCCCATGTTTGAACGAATTTCTGCAAAAACTTGACACTAGCATAAAGTTACTAATGTGTGTTCACCAGTGTTCACAAATGCACAACACATTAATATTTTGTCTTTCTAAGGAGAGTTCCAGAAGTTCTCATTTAATACGAATTGATTGGGCGCAATATTGAAGAAACTATCTAACTGGACTTCTTTGGTTTTCCTAGATTAAGGAAAAACCGGTTAATACATGCATATCTTGCCAATTTTCAGTTTTTTTTTTAATTTATCTAGAAGTTCGGTGATTTTGTATGAAGAATATTCCTCTAGATATTTCTATTTTAACTTACAAATAGTACAGCTAACCGAATTATTATTTTTAGTAATCAAATATTCTACTATGTCTTTCTCGTTCAAATTGGGCTCTAATCTGTATTGCTGAATTTTTGTGCTGCTTTAAATAAGTGCGGTTATCTGAATTCCCGTGAATAACATTCGATTTACTGTTTAGCCACTTGTGTTTTTTTTTAATTAATTCATTTAAGTGAAGAATACATTTAAGAGAAATTATGGCGAGGAAGAAAAATCTGCTTGATTTCTTAATCAAACTCAATTAATATATTATATTTTACAAATTGAAACCAATTACCAAAGGTTTATTGTACATTTATCCGACAAAAAGTTATATATCATAGAAAAGCCATACTTGAAGAATGTATAATAAGAAGATTTTGACTTTGTTTCAAGGCTACTTATAACCAGCTTGACGTGCAAAAGATCAATAAATATCAATTTATTATAAGAAATTTAATTCTCTGCAAGTTTTATTAAAAACACCTTTAAAAATATCGTCGAATCTGTGATACAAGAAAAATTAAAATAACAAAATTTGATTGCTTTTCAAATTTGATTATCATTCATTTAACAGACGAAAATCACTTAATAACAAAGTTTCTTATAGAAAATTTAATTCTCTTAAGAAGTTTTATTCCTAATATTTCTCAAAATTACGCCAGGGTTTCCGAGCTATTTTCGCATTTTTGAGACAAAAAGATGTTTAATATCTAATCTGTATTATTACTACAAATATTTTCATTCTTATGGGCTTAAAACTGTAGAAGGTTGTTAAGAAAGTTTTCTTTAATATCCAATTAACTAAAAAAATAAATATTTTTCTTTGATTTTATTGTAATTATAATAAAACCCTCAAATAAATTGTCTCTGAAACACAATATTACATTGAACACATTCTAGAATATTAGTAAATATCCTTTAATACTGCAATTAATTAAACACTTCAACATTTAAATTATCAAAGTGTTATTATTGAAGTTAACCAGGGCATTTCCAATACACGTCGACTACATAATTAATACCTCCCAATTAATTGGAAGGCTCGGTGGATTGTGAATACCCTGTCAAAATTTGTATGCATACGGCACGATAAAACTGATTAATGACAGTTTCCGCATTCAATTTGTCCAGTTTAGTCCATGTGAATTACATGCCGGGTTGTGTTTATACATTTTTTTTGTTAATCATTACTGATTTTATTGTTCGTAGGTGAATTATTGTTCTACAATTATTGTTCTACAACTTCAATTTTCCTAATTATGATCAATTTTGTGATATTTACAAGTTTCACAAACGATGTTTTTATGATATTATTTATATATTATCTCATATATGAACTACGTTTACTATAGTAATAAATCCTGTCTGCTTAGTTTTGTGTGTTTAGTCAGGTCAATCTTGTCTGCCAGACTTGTCTTTCTGCTCCTCTCTGTCTACTCTTGTCTGTCTATTCTTGTCCGTCTAGTCTTGTCTGTTTAGTCTTTTATGTCTAGTCTTGCCAGTCTAGTCTTATCTATATAGTCTTCTCTGTCAAGTCTAGTTTTGTTTGTATAGTATTGTCTATCTAGTCTTTTCTGTCAAGTCTTGTCTGTGTATTCTTGTCTTTCTTGTAATGTCTGTCAAGTTTTGACTGTACTATTGTCTGACTAGTCTTGTATTGCTAATCTTCTCTATCTAGTCTTGTTCATCTAGTCTCTTATGTCTAGTATTGTCGGTCCAGTCTTGTCTGTTTAATCTCGTCTAGTTTGTCTTGTTCGTCACAAACTTATATGATCAGAAATATGATTCAGAAAATATGAGTACATAAAATCTTTATTTCCCCTACGGGATTTCTGGATCCCTGTCTACATAAGTATATAATATATACATATATACATATATACATATAATAATAAATTTACTAAACATGCTCGGGCTCCTTCTTTTCCCTATCCAAAACTTCACTCCTCTGCCATACTTCTGTCGTCCACTGTATCTCTCTTCCATCTTCATTTAGTATTTCTTCTCTTTTCCTTCCTTCTCTTGCTTTCAACTCTACATTCATTCCACACATGCTCCACTGTCCCTCTCTCTCCTCGTAGCACATCCTACACATTCTTTTTTCTTCTTCCATCGAATAACTATTTTCTCTCTCCTCGTTTCCACGGCTGAACCTCGCCATTATCTTCCTTTCCTTTACATTTTCTTTTCCTAGATACTTCGGAAACCCTTCTATCATACAGCTCTCATACTTCATATTGTATCTGGATTCCCTTATTCTTTCTCTTCTTTCCTGCATGTCAACGTCCTTGTCCCTTTCGCTCGTCGCCCCATGCATCTGCATACACTTGCCTTCCGCTCTTAGCCTCTCTATTTCCTTACCCGCGTATACATTTACCGACTATTAATATTACCGACTAGGAATATTACCGACGATATTTCTCTCTTCTATTCATGAATATATCCATTTCTTTCCAGCATTCACCATGCAGATAGCACGCAGTCTTACCTTCCTTTCATTCTATCTTCAAACTTCGTTGCTTTCTACGCCGCATTCACTCTTAGTTTGCCCCTCTTACATTCCTTTTATATTACTATGTATCCTGGAGTTTCTCTATCTACCCCTAACACTCATCTCAGGTATTTCTCTTGTACCCTCTCAACCTCCTCGTGTTCTTTCCAGCCCCAGATTTTCGCTCCATACATTAATATACTCATAGGAATTATACTCATATAAACATAGGATGAAACTAACTAATTACACATACAATCATACCAACTTATTACATTCGAACACAGCTTGAATATATAAATCACAGCTTGAATATATTATATTCTCTATAATATCTCTATAATATTCATAGGTCTATATATATTCATATAAGTCTTTTTAGGATTACTTCTCATGTTGAAAGAAAACAGATATTTGTCCTATTCTTACTCTTATTTGTCTTATATTTGTCTTATTGAGGTGGTCAAGTAGGTGTCCAGTGGAGAGGTATATAAAACAACTATATAGGCTTAACAACATATATATTAACAGGACCAAGATCTTGTAAGGTACGTCTTGACACTTCGAAGGGTGGGAGCAGAGAGACCGAAGTCTCGTCTGCGATCACCTGACTCGACTCTTATCTCTTAAAATGCAATACACTCTGGAATAAAATACATACAATACAAACATTAATAATTGTTAACTAAAATAAACAGACTATAATAATAATTATAAAAATAATGAATTTGACACAGGTTGTCCTTAAATCTGACTGGGGGTTTAACGATTCTACTCGAACGCGTTTTAATTTCATTAGGATCAGGACTATTGTGGCCGCTAACATCTTCAATTGGTCCATATCTATTGATGATCTTAGCAGTAACGGCTGGTCAACTGTGACTGCCGGTCTGTAAAAATCAAAATCCACTAATCGATCATCACGTGAACTACTCGCAATAGCATCCTTATGTAAAATTAACTTAATTTGGTTATAATGAACCTTCCTTATATCTCCTCCTTCGGACAACTTTACTAAATACGTAATTGGACTAACATTCAATTTTATGACTGCCATTTCTCTTAACTTTTTAAAATGTCTTAGGAAAACTAACAAATTAGTTCCTTCTTCAAAAACTATCGACGTTTAAAAACTTTATCCTTTTTAGACATTAATGACAAAGGGGTACGAGGGCCGTAAGACAACACACTACCCGTTGGCGAAACACCTGTCACAGACGATGACGTTAATCTGTAACTAAACAGACAATCTGTAAGACGTTGCTGAATAGTAAGGTGTTCTAAAGTGAATAGTCATCTGCATAAGTTGGTAATATACTCTCTATCAAACTTTCAAACATCAAACATCACCATCCTCCTCCTGAAGTCGCTTCTCCATTTTCTCTCTTCCATCTCCAAATACACCCCATTACCTTGTTTGCTTTCCTGGCTAACTCTCTCACATGTGTAGCCTAGGCTCTTACTCGCTCTATTGTTCCCTCTTCCTTCTCTATATTCTTTCTCCTACTAAACACCATCGTTTTCGTTTTCTCCACATTCACTTCTATGTTTTTCTTCCTCACATACCTCCCTAGGCATTTCTCTCATCTCCTCTTCGCTCTTTGCCACCACTACCACATCATCCGCGAACGCTCCATACTTTCTCTACCTATCACACACCCTCCCACTTGGTCCTTACATATTCTCACCATATCTGCCACATCTAGCGTAAATAAAAAGGGGCTAAGGTCTTACTCCTTTTGTCGAACCAGAGAGGGACTGGTTCTCTTCCACTCTCACTTTGCTTATTTTTCTTTCATGTATCTCTTCCACCCTTTCTATCAACCATTCGTCTACTCCGCATTCTCTCATACATTCAAACATTTTCTTTCTATCCACTCTATCGATAAGACAATATTTTATATGATTAGACAATACCAATCAAGACCAAACACGAGCAGACAAAATAGGACTAGACAAATCGAGAAAAACCAGACAATACCAGTCAAGACTAGACAAAATCAGACAACAATAGAGAAGACCAGGCAAAACTAGATAAGACCGATCATGACAGAACAAAGCCAGACTTAATCAGACAAGACCAAACAAGACCAGTTGAGATCAGTTAGTGGAGACAAAATCAGACAATGCCAGACAAGAGCAAACATGAGCAGACAGTACGAGAAAGGAATAGACAAAACCAGACAGGACTAGAGAAAATCAGACAAACGAGACAATACCAACAAAGACCAGACAATACCAGACAATATAGGACAAAACCAGACCATATCAACACTTGAGTAGACCAAATAAGACCACACAAGACCTCATAAGACGTGACAAGACCAGACAAGGCTACATAAAACCGGTCAAGACCAAACAAGACCAGACCTGATCGGACAAGACCAAACAAAACCAATGGGGCTCAATGAAATGAGATCAATGGGGCAACAATAGGCAAGATTTGATAGGAATTATGTTAAGATATCGATTTCCGTTGACCAAAACCACGCTTGATAACGTTCGTTGTCAAATACATATGGTATTAATTGTATTTGTATGCTTATAAATTATAAGTGTTCTAAATGTGTGTAAAATCACGAATGCACGAATGCTGTTGTTGCCCAGAAGACTTAGGTAGTTAAAACCAATTCTTGCAATATTTTTTGTAATGAATGTCTGGAAATAATTAATTGTGATAAAGAATGATAGTTCGAAGTGTTACTTACATTGATAGCAATTTGTATTTGTTAAAGCATTTGTATTTAAGCATCCCATGTTGCATTAATAACCATTAATGGTCGTTAGCTTAATTCAGTTCTTACACGATTTTTAAGCCTCACTCAAGAAATAAAAAAAAATCTCAATAGCAAAAATGAAAATCGCTCTTAATTGACTCTTGAAATAAAGAAGATTGTATATATCAACAATTTTAGGTTCTTGAGCATTTCACAAATATGTACTACCAATATCAATTATTTAATTGTTTTGATATATGTTTTACACAGCAAAAAGTAGGGCGGATGAATGAACTGAATCTGGGAATTTTGAATCCTTCAGCTCATGGACATTTTACTAAAATTCAATATAAACGGTTGAAAATTCGGGATAGAGAACAGAAAATGTTCCTGATCACAAGAAAATATATTTTGATTTTATCAGACTAGTTATATCAGATTATTTTATCTAAATGTTTTTCGTTTCTTACAAAGTTTGTAAAGTAATGGCTACTGCCCAGAAAAGGATATACCCCGCAATGATAACATTATATGGTAATTCAATATAATTAAAATTTATTATAGAAACAAAACAGTTATATTAATGTTATTAATGTTAATATGTTGATTTTTTCTGTGATAAAATTCTGTAGAGTTAAAGCAAAATTGAAATGTGTAATAAATAATCTTGTTTTATATTAACTTTAAGTAAATGAATAAACTATAGATATACATTCTAATATTTCGTAGGTACATTTTGTCAGTTCATGTAAATGGAAACAATAATGTATTTGAATGCATTCACACCTCGTCCCTATATAATTGGAACAGATTAGAATCCCATTATTTCTTTGTTAGATTTAGAGACCCTTTGCGTGAATTTGCAGCATAATTAGCCTCAGCACACACACATTCGAAACGGTTTAGCATTATTGACAAAACACCTCTAATCTCTATCTGATACAAACGTATGTTACTGAAATAGTTTCACCAGCGTATTCATGTTTTCAGAATATTGCTATTATGTTTGCATTTACAAAATGCATTTTCCTGCAACTTTAACCCTGAAATATATATATATATATATATATATATATATATATAAAATACCATTTAAACTTCTTTTGATATTTATGATTGCTCAATAAATATTTTAAGATTTATTTGGTATACTTCAGCTATCAAAACAGTCTCTAATTCTTCAAGACCTGGAACTGTATGTACTCTTACTACTCAATTCACCTGAAAAAAAAATCAAGACTTAAACTGCATTTTGGCCCAATTTTTCGTAATTTAAAAAAAATCGTCATTTGACCGCTCACCGGACCGCTTTTTTGTTTAATGAGGGCTCGTTACTTGTTAGTACAATGTAATTAATAGGCGAGCTGATGCAAGCACAACAATTTAAAAAAAAATCACTGTGTATGAACCTAAATTTAAAGTTGCATACAAAATTTGATTATTGCAATAGGAGGACCGGGAAGTAATGTCGGTTCTTTGCATATCGATGTTCGTTAATCATTTATGAGCTCACTGTGTACTTCAAAGTCCACCAAAACCATTTAACACCTGTCGTAGAAAGTGGAAAAATGATATTATTTCCTCAGATAATCATAAACGTTGACACTGATCCTCAGACTGGAATAAAACATTTATACCTCTTCCTTTTCTGTGAATGCAACACGTGGAATGCTGCTATTTTTTATTTACTACTCTAAATTTCGCTCCGTGGCTTGTTATACGATATCTCCGTAGCTAGTTAGAATGAAAAATGTGTGATAAATACAGAGGATCTTTATTACTATAATATTTATAATAAGAATTTTCCAAGGTGAAATCGGAATTGTTTGATGGATTTTTTCCAAAGCAATAAATTTTCAGCTACAAAATTCTGTTAGGTGTAGGTTTTCCGAGAACAATAAATGGCAAGTTCCAAGGGAATTTTTCATCGTTAATCAGTGACGCGTCATGTCTTTTTGGGGCCCAAGGCAAATCGGAATTTTTGGGCCCTCCCACATACTACCCATCAACTAAAACTACAAATTAATATTTAATAATCACAATTGCCCTTTTTGTGCCTTTTGTGCAGGAAAACAATCTATTAAATAATTGTAGTCCATATCTTTCGTTAAATCGTTCTCGTCATATACTACAGCCAGACTGTGCATCCTTTCCCACCCAATTAAATTCCTTAAATAGTTTTTTACCCTTTTAAGGACAGAAAGGTCTGACTGGAATGCAGAAGTAAATAAGGTAAAATTAGGTCATTTGAGTCAAATTCGAGAATGTTTTTAACAAGTTTTTATTTGTAATCAATGAAGTAACAACCCTCGTTATCAACAATCTTTAGCCATCTTCTTTGCAAATTTTCAATGCCGGGTCGATAAAAGTCAATTGGTTTTTGTGCAAAATATCTGGAGATGGCAATTTTCAATTTTTTTCGCCTCTTAAAAAATGTTGTAGTGATAGGAATTAATGAAGATATGACCCCGCAATATCGGGCGAGTATGGTGGGTGCAGGTAACTCCAACCCCATGCCATTTTTTCCTGGATTCATCTTGCGCAGTGCAGTCTTGCATTATCGTGTTACACATTAACGAATTTTCTGTTGACAATCGATGGGCACTTTTCGATTAAAGAGTGATACACTCGATCCAATTGTTCATAGTAAAGATGATTGCATTACAGTTTCTCCAGGTTACAGCAATTTAAAATGAACCATCCCGCGAATACTCCAACAAACACATTATGCGTGACTCAAATACCTGCCCCGCGTACGTTCCCAATCTGCTGCAAATGTTCTTGGATGAACAACCAGGTTGGTTAAGAGTGATCGACACGATTGTAATCGATTGTATAACTCTAAAGTTGCTGCTCTTCCTGATCGATACGAGTCGGTATGATCAAAAATTACTGAATTTGAACAGAAAAGAACCTTTGGCATTTACGAACGTTTAACGCATCTGGATACACGTATTTTTTAGGGTATCAAATTGTTGCGTTAACTCAAAAAGCAAACAATGCCGAATATGTAACCCTTCTGGTATTTGGCCTTTCATTTCACCATTACTTGCATGAAAAATATTTTAATTTAATTATTTATGAGTAATCGAGTCAATAATCTTAAAATGTTTTTCGTGGACTTTGAAGTAGACAGTGAGCTCATAAATGATTACCGAACATCGACATGCAAAGAACCGACATTACTTCGCGGTCCTCCTATTATATTAATCAAATTTTGTATGCAACTTTAAATTTAGGTTCATACACAGTGATTTTTTTTTAATTGTTGTGTTTGCATCAGCTCGCCTATTAATTACGTTGTACTTAACAAGTAACGAGCCCTCAATAAACAATAAAGCGGTGAGCGGTCAAATGACGATTTTTTGAAAATTACGAAAAATTGGGCAAAAATGCAGCTTACGTTTTTTTTTTATTTTTTTGTCAGGTGAATTGAGCAGAAAAATAGTTTTTTTATAGATAAGCTTTAGAAAGGTTCGCCCACGCAGGGGGCGGCTGTAAGTGCGTTTTAAATATTCCACTTTTTCCTGAAAAACTCCGTTCCTCTTGAGCGTCGAAACGAGAAATTGTCTTTTTCAGTTGTAGAAAAAGCTTTCGACCCGTGTCGGTCTGCCGATCGTTTCAACTAACAATTTATCACACATAATATTAAATGAATTTATATCTCTCCGCTTTTCGTCATATTCTACATTTCAACTTTAGCAGATATGTACTTATTATTCGTTCTTAATGCGATAACTTATTCTCAACTCAATCTTATTAAAAAAGTTTATCTTTCCGAATATCTAATAAACATGACTTTAGTGGATTTAATGAGCTCACTGTATTTTTTAAGTCATAACCTATGGATTCGAAGCTTTTTCGAGTCGCATTTAATCTGTTCTAAATCTTCTACTTTCTAAATCTTTCTACTTTCTAAATAATTTTTTTGCTTCCAATTTGGCTAAAGGGTTTTCCTGGGAATCTTAGATAATTTAAATAGCGAGTCTTTTATTTGGCAAAAATTTGACTTTACCGTTTAAATTGCATCAGCTCTAGCCGACCAAATTATATCGCTTATTATCTTGACAACATTTCCCAAATAATCTCTTCGTTGACGCTGAGAAAAATTCAAATAAATTTTGACTAAAAATGCACTCACTGCACCTGCACACACTTAGGCTGTGGAATTGCAAATGAGATTAAGTTTATTGTGTGACTGTGTTTATTGTTTACTGTGATTTTAGATTTTTGCCTGTAATTATTTACACCTGACGTAACTTTGACCGCGACAATTAATCCCAGATATCCCTAATATTAATCCCAAATATTTTGTAAACATTAGTTTCCAAAAAATTTGTATCGTGTTTTTTTATCAATGAACGACTAAAAACGTTCTTGTATTTACACTGAAGTGAAAAATTGATTAACCACAATTAATATGTAAAAAGATTAGAAGAATAACTTTTTCTTTAGAATTATATACACTTGAAAATGACTTTCAACCGTTGAAACTCGAGTCGTGTTAAATGTTTAAATTTATATAACTTAATATTTGTATATTGTGCAACTAGGTCGGTAAGTTGTCAATTGCATGGCGCACGAACGAAGTGAGTGTGCTCATTTTCTCGAGAGTGCAATTGACAATACAACACGAGTTGCAGATAATATTTTTTATTACTCATGCGAGTGGACGTATCTTACAAGTTTGGGGTCAAAGGGTCATAAAAAAATAGAATCAAAAATGAAGAATTTGCTTTTTCAATTGTCTCCGGTGGTGTGGATTCGTCATAAGAACTCTCATTAGTCTCCGGTATCACCATAGAATTTAATCATTTTAAAACGTTTTTGCTTAATTTTTGTTTTTATTTGGTAATGAAAAAAAAATTCTGTCACTCTCACGTCACTTTTTTAATATGGGAGGTTTTGATTGTGTTTATTTTATTTATTCAATTGTTTTTTTAAATGTAACTTAGCGATTTTTATTGAATATTTGCGTGCTTTACCCAAGTTATGTGGTAATTCAACCAAAAACAGCCTTTTGTTGCACTAAAAAATTGGCGCCAAGATAGTATTTATCCCGCATGGGCAATACAAAATATTTTTATATATTAAGTGTGGTTAAATTCCAGGTTCGACTATTGTTGCATTTTCAAATTGAAAATAACATTCAACAGTCGTGAAAAATATGTAAATTTATATATCTTCACAAATTATATCAAATTTTCACAAAATTTGTAATAGAAACAGAGTGGATTTTTTAATTCAGAGCAAGTATGAATTACTACGTAGTCGCTCGCAACCATCTTTTTCATTTAACCATTCTCTTTTTCTTTTCGTGCCGTTGGCTCGAAAAGAATAAAAAATTAACATATTTTAAATTTCTGGTAACAAGTTTTCTACCATTATTATCTATACCTGAGTTGTTAATCATCTGAATGTCGTTCAATCACCAATTTCATTTTTTTTAATCGAAAATATTTGCGATTTTAGCTTTCAAGCTTTTGCCTTTCTTACTTAGTGGGTAAAGCGCCACTGCCGTCAGCAAACAGTTCCGAAAATCTATTTTTTAAATTGCGCAATTTCCCGTTCCCAAACGTTAATTGTTTTTCCAAAATTAAGAAGGAAATTGAAAAAGATGGCTGCGACCGTTACTACGTGGTAATCCATATTTACTCTGAATTAAAACATTCACTATGTTTTTACCACTAACTTTCAAAAATGTTCGAAAGAAAATCGCTATTTTGGTAAGAAATGGTTTTTGCAAAAATCATGAAGGAAATCACAATTTTCCAAGAAATACTTCGCACCCATCAGGTTAGATCAAAATTAAAAAAAGAATTGATTTTTCCGAAAATCCGGTCGAAATATATATATTAGAGTGGGCCAAAAAAAACTTTTCATTTTTTTTTTTTAGCTACTACGAAAATATCGTCCAAGATGACGAAAAAAAAATTATGGTAAAGTTTCAGCCCTTAATATTATTATTAAGAGGTGGCTCATTGTGATTTTTGATTTCCCATTCAAATAACATAAGAAATTTTTTTGTTTTTGTTTCGATTTTTAATGCACTCGAACGAATAAATGTCTCGTGGAAATAAATACATATTCTTGTAGGAAATTTAACGATCTACAAAAAAAGTCTGATATGATTTTGTGCTAAGTTGGCTCGTTTAAAAGTTATTCGCGGTTAAAGTCCAACCTCAAATAGTTGAGGATATCTTTTACAATTTCTTATACTCTATCACAAAATAATTACTCAAAAACATAAAATATCTTAGTCAAAATCAAACTAAATTTTTTTTGTTACAATCAGTAAATTTTTGTCTGTGACTTTTAACTACTTGCAATAAATATTGCAACTTATTTATTGCAAGTAGTTAAAAATCACAGGCAAAAATTTCCCAATTGTAACAAAAAAAATTTAGTTTGATTTTGAGATTAAAAAAATGGCGTTATAAAATAAACAGTTTTATTACAATTGAAAAATTATTGAAACATGATTCTTAATATTTTACATAACCTAACAGTCAAGTGCAAATAAAGCACTTATTAATTTTACAGTTCCGAGTGTTTTTTTATTTAATTAGGTATGAAAATATCGATTTTTCTTACGATTATCGATGTTTTGTAAAAATTTTATTGTTTTATCAAAAAAAAACTCGATAAGATTTACGAAAACTAAGATATTTTATGTTTTTGAGTCATTATTTTGTGATAGAGTATAGGAAATTTTAAAAGTTATGCTCAACTATTTGAGGTTGGATTTTAACCTCGAATAACTTTTAAACGAGTCAACTTAGCAAAAAATCATTTCAGACTTTTTTTGTAGATCGTTAAATTTCCTACAAGAATATGTATTTGTTTCCACGAGGCATTTATTCGTTCGAGTGCATTAAAAATCCAAACAAAAACAAAATAACTTCTTATGTTATTTAAATGGGAAATCAAAAATCACAATGAGCCACCTCTTAATATTAATATTAAGGGCTGAAACTTTACTAGAATTTTTTTTTCGTCATCTTGAACGATATTTTCGTAGTAGCTAAAAAAAAAAAATTAAAAGTTTTTTTTTGACCCACCCTAATATATATATATATATATATATATATATATATATATATATATATATATGAGCCGTTTATTTTGAAAGTGACCTAACTCCATTTATGTTCGAATCGAGATATTGAAGGGTTTGCGTTGGATAAAATTTTAAAATATGGGTAACAGATAACATAGTAGAATAATGTTTTCGTTTTTCTAAGAGTGTTAAATTTATCACCCCAATTAGCATATATAACGTTATTTAAGAAATAATATGTTTTTTATGGCTGTAAATGAACTTGTGCCACTTTCAAAATCAATGAAATAACGTTTCCAATTCTTAAAAAAGCACAAGTCCATACATACATAAAATAAATTTTCCTTGAAATAAAGATATATGTATACACTTTTATGTTTTTACATTAATATTAATATTGTTTTATTAATTATAATTTAGTCTTCTCCAGTTTGCGGGATAGATATAAAATAATTATTGTAGGAAGGTGGTATACAAAGGTGGTATACCAAAATTTCTTGTATTTGAGGTTTGTGAGTGGTCTCGTATTTTTAGGTAGTTTTTTTTTAATTTTTACATTGAAATTCATATTCGAAGATTCATAAGTTTTCTCTTGAGATATTTTAATATATTCATATTCTCATACAGTTTTTTTGCAATTTAATTTGTTATAAACAAATTAGTAACGAATTACTGAAAATTACAATGGTACATCAGGAGACCCATATGAATCCATTAGCAAATCGAATCTGAAATTTGAAATTAAATTATTTATAAAAAATTCATTGCACATTGATAATTCAACTGCTACTTTAATAATTAAACATAAAGCTTACGAGATCACATAAACTTTAATTGCATATTTTCCATATCGGTTGAAACTTTCTCAGTGGGACTTACGCCACTTTCAAAATAAACTTTTTCATCACTTCATTATCCCAGCAAATTTTGGTGTTACAAAATGTTAATGATTTTAAATATATTAGTAACAAGTTAGTTCAGTATAAAAAGATATTTAAGTAAAAATCTAACTATTAAGGTAACTAACTCAATATTTTTGAAAAATGGACTTTTGGACTTTCAAAATAAACGGCTCATATATATATATATATATATATATATATATATATATATATATATATATATATATATATATATATATATATATATATATATATATATATATATATATGTGTATAGTCGACAACTGTCAGTGGAAGCATTATACACATGTTGTACCACTAACAATTGGCCGGGTCCTGTACACATGTAGTATCATCGACCACTAAAGGGTTAACACGTACATGCACGTGCATTGTATTTGTAATGCAAAATGACATGAATGAAAATCATTCAAATTTCTATGCCACAACATTGCATTAAATTCTCTATTATATATATATATATATATATATATATATATATATATATATATAAATATATATATATATATATATATATATATATATATATATATATATATATATATATATATATATATATATATATATATTCAATATTTCAATTAATGTGATTTCGCGCCTGATAATATTACAGAAATAATATTACAAACGAATATTAGATACATTTCGACAATTCTTCAAAATGCACATTATCAAGAAAAAAATCTTGCACCATTAATACATTAAACGTAAGACATGAAAAGCAAGTAACGCTACCAGCACAAATTTATCAAGTTTACATTGTTCTGACACCAAAACAAAAAATAAACACCCATTTAATCCCGAATAGTTTCTTTCAATAGTGGCATAAACCTGCAGATTATAACTGTACCAGTTTCGACAAAGAGTTTGTGACAATACATCTGGTTTAGAAATTTTCACTTGCAAATTTTGAACTAGTAAGTATATATAAATAGTTATATATTATATACATAGCTCATGTACCTATGAATTTTTCTGTTTTATTGAACGATCAAACGATCTCGCCGAAGGCAGGCGAAGTTCGAACGTGATCATACGAAACGTCTCGTTCGAAGATGATAATTTGTAGTAATGCTCGTCATTGTTTACATTTCACACTTTTTAGAGTTTGAAATTTGGCGCCTAGCCTGGTGTGGACGGCGCGCGTCCGGCCCTGTACAGTCATATTTTTAGCGATTTTTGTAGTCGAGTTTTTCCCTGCAAGATGGTCTAGGCCATCTAGGGTATGTTTATTAACAGGTACATGTTGGGGGGAAGATTGATCATCTTCGAACGAGACGTTTCGTATAATCACGATCGAACTTCGGCCGCCTTCGGCGGGCTCGTTTGATCATTCAATACACTCGTCTCGTTCTCGATGATAATTTGTAGACTTTTAGCGTATGTTTTCCTATAAGCTAAAAGTTCTTTTCATTCATTCATTTATAATGTTACATTACTGGAAATCATAAAAAAAGAGTCACCGTGCGTTAGATAATACAGATTTTGCGAACGTATCGTTATTATCTGGGATCGGGCGATTGCAAAGTTTTGCGAAGGTCTGTGACCGTCGAAGCCAACCAGCAGTACGTCTGGTTGTCTCTATATCCACTTCCAAAACCAGCCACTAATACTGCAGCATATTTTGTACTATGTGCTGTGAAGTGATTTGTATCAATGCCTGCTTTAGGCAGCAAGGATTTTTTCCCAGTGACCAATCGTTTGAGAAGTTACGTTTTTGTATGGCTTGATGTTTGATATGAGTAATTTGTTGTTTTGCTCATTTCTTAGGTCTTTTGTATTATTCAAGTAGTGAAATACAGCTGTAGCGACACATAGCCCAGGTTTTTCTTTATAAAAGAGATAGTATAAGCTCTGGCTTATGTCTTCCTGGCTTGGACATTTTTATCAGGTCTAATATTTTCATTGTTATTTTCCATTTGTCCATAGATTTGTTTTTTATATTAATTAGTGCGATAGTTTGCTGTGCTGTAGATAAAATAAGCATCGTTGATACTTTTTCTGCTGCACCCTTTAGCTGCTTTTAGCTACATTTAGCTGATTTGATCAGGCCAAATCCTTCAAGATAGGTGTTGTGTCCCCTGTACTTGTCGTTCAGTCAAACATTCCCCTGAAGAATCGGGACAGCAGATTATCCTTACCGAGATCTTGAGTAGAGATGAGTGATATAGCTGATCTGTTGCAGTTCAAAGTCCCATAGCTTCCTCCGTTTTCGAACGGTGCTATTATAGTATATTTACTGTAATTCCGTTAAATATTGTAATATTGTTTGATGTAGAAAATTTTCGCCATGGCTTTAGGCACCTTGGTATTGTTTGAGTGTTGATGGTGTTATCGCCTTGATCATGATTTCTGTTGATGCTTCATTTATTCCCTTTACTTCGGTACGCTTTGCGGACAAGCCATTCCCTGCCACCAATGAATGTTTGTGTGCCAGTGGATGTATTTCTTGATTGGAAGGAGACAATAATAAATGTTTGTGAGGTTTAAAAACTAAAGGTGGTTCGGTAAGTAGTCATTTAAAAAGCGGGTACCAGGGCTGGGTTGACCACAATGGACTGTTCCCTCAGCCTTATCGGTTATTATTTTAGCAAGTTCTAAGGGTAAGTGCAAAAGGAGAAAAAAAACATAGTTTTTCATTGGTTCACTTAATAGTAAATACATCTACTGTCATCGCGTTTGGATCTGGGAAGCGAGAACAAAATCTAGGGCATTTTCGATTCAACTTTGATGTTAAAAGGTCAATTGAAAAAATTATAAGCTTTATTGATTTTTTTAAATGACTCTTTACATAGCTACCATTCTGTATCTATATTAGTGATTCTCGATAGTAAATCAGGCTCTTTATTCATAACTGACGGGATCTATGACGCGTAAATCCAGATTTTTCTCCTCTCGCACCAATGCCAGACCTCTATTGCTAATGCATTTAAGTGGGGATATTGAATACCGTCTGTCCTACTGATATAGGGAATTGCAGACGTATTATCAATTGTTAAGAGAATTTGTACCGTCTGATACTTTGTTCGCGAAACATCTTAGACCAAAGAACACTGCAAATCGTTGTAGATAGTTTATGATAAACTTTCTTTCCACTTTCGTCCAGAAACCATGACCGTTTACGTCATTACAGTGTGTACTCCACCCGGTCAGAGATGCATCTGAAGATATCTCAAATTTAAACTGAAGTGTTCTAATTAGGTTAGAACCTGCTGGTGAATTTTCCACCATTACAGTTCTTTCATTATTAGTTTATTAACATAATTTATACCGTAGTCGTTGTCACTTTAAATTAAGGCCAAATACTTTTGCCTTTCTAGTCTTTTGCAGTAGATGGATCCATATGCCACCCCTGGGTAAGCTGCCGTCTGTCAACACAAGTCTAAAATCTACTGAATTTATAATAAAACCAAAGTATTTGCATTCCTGACTAGGTGTTTGTGAATTTTTTGGTGGTTTGTGACAAGGCCCAATTGTTCCAACATGTTCTTCACCAAATTTGATGAATTTTTACAGGATTCATACGAATTTCCCACAATTAATAGATCATCAAGGTAAATAATTGTTAAAGTACCTAGTTGTCTAATTTTTTTTTTTTCATAACTGGTTTCATAATTTTTGTATAAACAAAAGGCCTTGTGCATAAACCAAAGGGAAGGCATGAAAACTAGAATAGCTGTCTCTTAAATTATTATTTTTTTAATTACTCAGTACGTGTGTAACGTCAAACACAACGAACAAATATGACTGTATAGGGCCGGATGCGCGCCGTCCACACCAGCTTAGGCGCCAAATTTCAAACTCTAAAAAGTGTGAAATGTAAGCATTGATGAGCATTACTTCAAATTACAATCGAGAACGAGACGTGTAGCATAATTAGTTTTATTTATGAATAAAGATATAATGAAGTAAATAATATGAAATATAGTAGTATAGTCAATTAAATTTTCTATGCTATAACATTCATGTCACTATAGTTCAAGAATTTGATCTGTACAATGTGAATACTGTAGTATTCAATATAATAGGTTTTCCAATAAGAATGATATAATTTTGTAACGATATGGTAACCATGGTAATAAAGTTAGATCTATCACTAGTTGATTTATGTTCAGTATACTCTAACAATTTATTATGGCTAAACACCCGCTTTAAGAATGTTTGATTATTATACAAAGATTTTATGAAAATTGACATTATTTTGTGAACACTTATCGCGAAAACTATGGTAGTAATAATCGCACTTCTTTGCTTGCCATTCATCGCATCGTTGACAACTTTGAAAATATTTTGTTAGGAAGACGTCGAAATGCCCGAAATGGAAAATATTGCTGCTCTAAGAGCTAGAGTTGCTGAAGATATGAATTTATTAATGCTTGGCGAAAACACTTGAAATTTTTATTTTGCAAGAACACTTGAATTTACACCCGTATAAGATTGTTTTGACCCAAAAACTTAAGCCACTCATCGTCGCCGCCAAAAATTTGCTGCTTGGAGTTTAGAATAACCTAAAAAGATCCTAATTTTGCGAAAAAAAAATCATATAAAGCTCATTTTTGATTAATTGGATAACTTAACAAGCCAAATAGCCGAACAACAGATTCATGAGTTGCCTTTGTATCCGATAAAAGTAACTGTATGATGTGGTTTAAGGCATGATTCGTCGGAGCATATTGTCTCATAATTTTTCTGTGTTGTGCCAAATTTAAATGCAGTTGATTTGGAAGATACGTGGTTCCTGCAAGACTATGCCTATATGTCACACTGCTTATGAAACTATCGACGTATTAAAAGACAAGTCTGACGAAAGGATAATTTGAAAGGATAATAAGAAATGTAACTCTTCTTGGTGACCAAGAAGCTGTGATTTATCTACTTTGGATTACTTCTTTTGGGGCTCTTTGAAATCTAAGGTCTATGCAAACAGACCATAAACATTAGATGCATTAAGATGGAACATTGAACGGAAGCTGCATTCGTCAGATTCCCTCGTGTAGAGGAAGTCCAGGTGGCCTTTTAGTTTGCTTGTATCTGAAATAAGTTTAATTCATTTAAAATCATATGATGCTTATTGGAAAACTTCTATAAAACTATTAAAATGTGATATCCTGTGTACTCGGATAAAATGTACATAATTTAGATAGTATTTATAATTTGAATATTATAGTTAGTGTAGACGAAGTCGAGGTGGGCATTTAAACGATCAAAACATAAAACTTATTGACCGTACTTACAAATATTATAAAAAGTTTGGTTGTATCTAAAATAATTTCAATTCACTTAAAATTATATCATTCTAATATTAAAGATAAAAACATAAATTGGTATTAAGTTTTAATAGAATAAATACAACATATGTTTCACCGAGACTGTGACTTCTTCAGGTAATGATATCTTCTTCTTCTACCTTTGGCACGGCAGCCCTAATTGGGCTTTGACCTCCTCTATAATCTCGCCCCCTCCCGTCCTGCCCACGGCGACTTCTTCCAGTTATTCAGCCTCATTCAATCACTCGAGGTTCTGTTGTTTGGTTTCGTAATTGTATTTTCGCCTTTACGCACAACTACCTCTCGCTCTGGTTTGCCCTCACCTTGCCTTTCATACGAGTTGTTTATCGCATCTTAGACTAGGTTGCTCCGGTTTCCAGGGTTCACCTCGTGGAGGTGAGAGTCAGGATTGGGTAGGAGAGGGTATGCTACAATATCTTCCTGTGAGATTTTCGTGTGGTGCGCATGGTAGTAATTGCATCATACGAGGTTCCCTTCTTTGGTTTCGTATCTGTATTTTCTTCCAGAGATCAGGTAGTTGGCCCCACGCTCAACACTCTTTGCAAAGGGCCATTCCCCTCGCACTGGTTTGCCCTCAACTAGCCTTCCATACGAGTTGTTTATCGCATCTTAGACTAGGTTCACCTCGTGGAGGTGAGAGTCAGGATTGGGAAGGAGAGGCTATGCGACAATCTCTTCCTCTGGGATTTTCGTGTGGTGCGCAGAAAATAATATAGAGATTCTAATTGTAGAAACGTCGGTGTTGGAAAAACATGTTTTTATCTTTAATATTTAAATAAAGTTTTAACATGTAACTCCACAATCAATCTACAAAAATTCATCTCATTCTTATTGGAACATCTTCTATAACTATTAAATGTGATATCCTGTCTATTCGGATAAAATGTGGATATTATTTAAAATTTGGATATTAGAATCAGTTTATTAACAAATCATCTACCTATTTTTGTCGTCCATAAAAATTCTTACTGTTAACGGTACATGTTAGGCGTTAATAACAATAATAAAGACAGTGAAATAAATAGCAATAATTATTTTTTATTCACTTTTGCTAGTAGATTCTGATTCCAGGTTTAAATTATCAAAAAAGAATACCTCGATAATGGGGCAGTTGTAGCTTGAGAACCACTATAATATATAAGTAAAAGTGGTGAATGAATACCTTTATGTGTAGAATTTTAAAATTATGTATTTGTTGTTGTGCGGAAGCTAAAATTGTGAAATCATGACCGTATTTTGGCAAAATTCGAAAAACTGCAAACGAGCATGTTACTGGTGGCTGGAATGTAGGGGGCATCACAAAAGGATAAGATTATTGGATTAAAACTTCATTTACGATTGTGGCACGTAATACTCACAAGATTAAACTTATTAATTTTTCTTAAATAAATTATTTTATTAATAAGATAATAATAATTATTAGTATTAAACTTTATAATAACAGAATAGAAATAAAATGAAGCATATGTGTATATAACCCTCACGAAATTCTACAGTCAGTGGCATTCATGGCAACATTCATGTTTTTAGGCGATCTATTGATCAAATTTTCAAAATTTAAAATTGTTAAAATCGATATACTTTATTTAACGTTATTTCCGTCTGAAAAACGTCCGCGTTAGTCTCAAGTTGCGTCTAAATTATATGGGATGCTTTTGTTTTAGCGCTTTTAAGCGGGCGCTCATTTTCTGCCGTCTTTGTCAGGTTAGTGTTGGTGTTTAGTCGTCTAAACTATGGTGTCATTTGTTTTCTTACGCATTGTTAAGTCGCCTCATTATTTTTCCGCAGTCCTTGTTTGTTTGTTTTTCCCCCAATGTGGATATCGGGGCTATTTTTTCAGCCCTACAAATACTGCGGCCATGTGGCCTATTGTATTTTTCTACATTTTCAATAATTCATCCATTGGATAGTTGTTCTTATACTTCTTATACAGAATGTATGAGATGTTTCACAGTTGATTTCTCCTTTTGCATTAATGGTTCAAAGTAATCTTGCTCCATTTATCATTTCTAATGATTACTTAGATTACTTTCTCCCTAGTCACCACCCCTCAAATTTTTGATATGGTACCATTACTGCCCCTTATTATTGATATGGAACCAGTTGAATGGTGTTGCAAGATGCTACATCCCTTTTCATTTTCTATGAAATGGTCCCAGAGATTACATAATTCCCTATCATTGCAAACTTTGAAATGTTTGTGTCGTCGGTCTAACTTTGTCTCTCTGTAAAGTTGGTACGTTAGTAGTCACATGTTATATTCACATTTATATTCGAACAAATGCGGTCGGACATCGCTCGAATTGAACTCGGTACCTAAGAATCATAAGATAGAATTGGTAAAACCATCCTACGTTATAGAAAATCATACAAACTTAAAACAAACGGAACACAGCCTGAATATATAAACATATTTAGCCTTTCCGGAGCTCTATAACAATTAATGAGTCTTTTTAGGACTAACATGTGGACAACATTGCTAAGAAAACTAATCAAATTAAAGGCTTCCCCTATAAAGGCTATCCCCTCATTAACAGGAAAAGTAAACTAAACATCGAAGACAAGCTGAGCCTGTACAAAACAATATTACGACCAACTATGACGTACTCGCAGACTTGCTGGATCCAAGCTAGCAAACTGAAAATTCACAGACTAAAAATCATACAAAACAAAATACTGAGACAAATCACAAATTCACTATGGTACGTAACCAACGAATAACTACATAGAGACCTCGAAACGGAAACAATTACAGACCACATAGCAAAACTTGCACAGAAAATATTCGACAGCATGAGACAACATGACAACGTAACAGTCCAGCAGGCAGTAAATTACACAACCAACTTAGTGGAAAGTTTGGTTGTATCTGGAGTAATTTAGAAATAATAAAGTAGAAATATCCACAACTACAGCATTCATCATTGATAATAAAGTTAAGCTCTCTCTTTTTTAGAACACCGCCGAGCAACCCAGCCCCCGCCGAAATGAAACGAACACCAGGAACAGACCAAACGGTACAACACGGAAGCAACAACAATGGAAACCAAAAACCCCAAAGGACCAGGACTAACGACAGGACAGAAACAATAAACGTCTACTAAAGAAGGGTCGGCATCGTGGACTAGAGATAAGAGCGTTAGCTTATGATTCTTACAAACTTAAAACAAACGGAACACAGCCTCAATATATAAATATATTCAGCCTTTTCGGAGCTCTATAACAATTATTGAGTCGTTTTAGCACTACCAAAACAAATCTCACATGAAATTTGTAAGTTATTTTATAGCTTTCAGTAAACCTTCGTGGCACTCAACAAAAACCATAAAAATAACATTGTTTTTAAGCTCATGTCTCTCCTATACCTTATGTGGATAGCCATCTGTGGACGCGTATCGAGATTTATCTCTCATCAGCACAGCTTTGCTTCCATGAACAATTATCACAATAAACACCACATAGTTTTCAAATGAGTGGTTTACAAATTATTGTTCATGGAAGCAAAGCTGTGCTGATGATAAATCTCGAAACGCGTCCACAGATGGCTATCCACATAAGGCATCGGAAAGACATCAGCTTAAAAACAATGTTTTTTCTTTTTGGTTTTTGTTGAGTGCCACGAAGGTGGACTGAAAGCTATAAAATAACTTACAAGTTTCATGTGAGATTTGTTTTGGTAGTCCTAAAACGACTCAATAATTGTTATAGAGCTCCGAAAAGGCTGAATATATTTATATATTGAGGCTGTGTTCCGTTTGTTTTAAGTTTGTAAGAATCATAAGCTTACGCTCTTATCTCTAGTCCACGATGCCGACCCTTCTTTAGTAGACGTTTATTGTTTCTGTCCTGTCGTTAGTCCTGGTTTCCTAGTTTGGTCCTTTGGGGTTTTTGGTTTCCATTGTTGTTGCTTCCGTGTTGTACCGTTTGGTCTGTTCCTGGTGTTCGTTTCATTTCGGCGGGGGCTGGGTTGCCCTGCGGTGTTCTAAAAAAGAGAGAGCTTAACTTTATTATCAATGATGAATGCTGTAGTTGTGGATATTTCTACTTTATTATTTCCAAATTACTCCAGATACAACCAAACTTTCCACTAAGTTGGTTGTGTAATTTGCTGCCTGCTGGACTGTTACGTTGTCATGTTGTCTCATGCTGTCGAATATTTTCTGTGCAAGTTTTGCTATGTGGTCTGTAATTGTTTCCGTTTCGAGGTCTCTATGTAGTTATTCGTTGGTTACGTACCATAGTGAATCTGTGATTTGTCTCAGTATTTTGTTTTGTATGATTTGTAGTCTGTGAATTTTCAGTTTGCTAGCTTGGATCCAGCAAGTCTGCGAGTACGTCATAGTTGGTCGTAATATTGTTTTGTACAGGCTCAGCTTGTCTTCGATGTTTAGTTTACTTTTCCTGTTAATGAGGGGATAGCCTTTATAGGGGAAGCCTTTAATTTGATTAGTTTTCTTAACAATGTTATCCACATGTTTTGCAGGGTCAGTTTTTTGTCCATTAAAATCCCTAGATATTTTACCTGGTTTTCCCATTTTATAATTGTGTTATAAATTTTTTATTACTAATGCGTTAAAAATACTATCGTAGCGCACGTTTTTTAGTGCAACAAATGCCATTTTTTGTTATATTAGCACATAACTTGGGTAACGCACGCAAATATTAAACATCGCTAAGTTACATAAAAAAACAATTAAATAAATAAAATAAACACAATCAAGACCTCAATATTAAAAAAGTGACATGAAAGTGACAGATTTTTTTTCATAACAAAATAAAAATTAAAATTAAAGCGTTTAAAAATAACGTTTATTACGTTTTAAAACGTTTTAAAATGAGTGTAAATTTACATCACCGGAGACAATTGGAAAAGCAAATTTTTCATTTTTTATTCTATATTTTTTGGTTGGCGCCTGGATCCCAAACTTGTAGATACGTCCCCACGCACGAGTAATAAAAAATATTATCTATGGTATTGTCAATTGCCCTCTCGAGCGAATGTGCGCACTCACTTCGTTCGAGCTCCCAATTTTGCTCTCATGACCAATTGTCAACTTACCGCCTTAGTTGCAAAATATACTATTAAGCCGCTTTGTAGGATTGAGCTTGAATTTTCTTCTTATAAACTGGATGGTTTTTTAGTCGTTAAGCTGTATTTTCCAAACGTTACACCAGCGATTTATCTCGTATCACCGATTTCAATTCATTCATTTTGTATATCAAGCCATCGTGTAACACGAAGATGTCCATGAGTCAATTATTGCTTCGGTTATTCTCGTAGTTTGGTACGTTGTCGTATGTTGTTGCCTGAATCCGTACCGCTCGTCGGGGATTATCTTGTTTTCTTCTGCTATGTCTGCCAGTCGTTTGGGAATTATTTTCTCTGTTCTTTTTCTGAGTCCTGTTAGTAGGATTATCAGTCTGTAGCTTGACGTCATGTTCTTGACCTTGTTTGGTTTGGGAATTAGTATCGCTGTGGCGTGTTTCCATTGGGTCGGAAACGTTCTGAGTTTGAGTTTTGATTCATTCTGTCTTCTTGAGTGCCATATTGTTTATATTATCACAACCGGATGCTTTTATATTCTTGAGGTTTTTTGTTATATCGGTAATTTCTTCTGACGTTGATTCCTTGATTTCGTAGTTTTCTTCGCTGTTTAGAATCCTCCTTACCGTTTCGTGGATTATTTGTGGGTTGCAGTTTGCGTTTGGCTCGTTCGGTGTGAATTGTTGTTCGAGGGCCCTTGCGAAAGTCTCTGTTTTGTCCATGTCAGAAGTCGCTGTGCTGCCCTCGGTGTTTTTAAACTCTTGGTTAAATCCCACGGTTGGTCTATGGTTTAGTTGATTCGGTCTCGTCTGTTTTCGCATTCTGCGTTCTGTTTTTCTAATAGTGCCTCTTTTACCTGATTTGTCACTCTGTTCAGGCTGGCTAAAGTAGTTTTACTTCAGTTTTTCAATGTTAAGAAATGTCAAAAATTTGAAACTGTTATAAAGCAACATCTATATAGACATAACCAGTGTTCCCTCTAAGCTGTGCGCGTGTGCGCGCGCACATAGATTTTAGACATAGCGCACATGAAAAATATATGTAGTCTATATAAAAAAAATGTAATTGATAATCTATTGTCGTCAATTAAAATGAAAATATCTTTACTTTCGGTTCGAGAAATAAATAACCGCATGGCAAAATACGTTTAGTCCAGTCATCTCAGTATATCACACCGGAATCTAATTCCTTAATTTTAGCAATATCCTTCATTTTAGCATTAAAAATGTTGTCTCAAAAGTCACATATGGCAGCATGTTAGCGTCCTTAGATATTCAAGGTCAAAGGTCGAAAAAAACGTTTTTTTTAAAATATCATTTTAAATATCATAAAATATAATTTTCTCTGCATTTTATCGTATTTGCATTTATTATGGAAAATATTTTCTTTTTAATGTTGTTTTTATTTATATTAATATAATTGTTTTTATTATTATTAGTCTTCTTCCGGTTGACCAGCAGTTTCAGACTCATTCTCATCTTCACTCTCCTCGTTATCGTTGACATCAATTGTGATATCTCCTCGTTATCATTAATTTCAGGGTCATATGCATTGTCGTCATGAACATCTGAAAGATATGATGATGCATTGAGGCATGCATTTCCATTGCATTGACCACAAGCTAAAGAACATTGCATCCCTAACTTACGGCATTCACAACGCGAACCACAACCATTCGTGCAGTTGGAAAATATTGAAGTGTTACCGGCGTTAGGCTTTCATTTTGCAGTACCCAACCCCATTGCTGGGGCTGTAAATCATTACCTAACTAAGTTTGAATTTGGTAGTAGACCCGTTTAATGTGTTGGTGAACTGTTGCACTAGTTGGTGGTAGAAGTGATAACTTCACAGGTTTATTTAATTTGGTTGATTTAATAAACTATGTGTATCGAAAGTAATCGATGTTGCCCTCAGATTTTGATTGCCAATAAAAGTCGAGTTCCATTTTCAATGGCGGCACCGCTGGGAGAAATGTGTGGAGTCCCAAGTCTACTTTGAGGTTGATTAGGTTTCCAACGCTCCAGGTATGCCAGTTTTTCTTACCGGCTAAAGGTCGGATACTTTTCTAACAGACCACGTACATTGGGATTCAGGATTAAGATACGTATGGCTGAGCGCTCCACACTCTACGGCTTCTATCTCAAAAACAGCTCGACGTACAGAAAAAGGCAATAAATGCAAATACGATTACAGCAGATAAAACGAGATATTCTCAAAAAACTGATTTTTGCAACATTTGACCTTGAATATCTAAGGACGCTCACATATTGGTATGTGATTTTTGAGATAACATTTGTAATGCTACAATAAAGGTCTATACAAAAATTCAGCTTCTTCAGCTAGACTCCGAGATTGACCCCTTTTTTGACTGGATTAGTTCATATTCCAGAAAGTTAAACTTTCATATTCCAGAAAGTTAAACGTTTTCATTTTTTCAAGTTGTGAATACTGTTGAAAAAACTGAAATATTAAATGAAATTATAATGACACATTTTCATACTTTAATTGTTGATGAAAGCACAGACATTTCAACAACCAAATGTTTAATTTTATATTTTCAGTTTAGAAAATCTGATCAATATAAAACTGTTTTCGGTAGGATAAAACATTGAATTTAAAATAAATTTAGAACTTTTGTCTTCAATTTTAGAAGAATCCAGTGCTTCATGGCAAATTTTTCAACGCCGTGAATTAACACCCATAGATGCTTTTCAATTTGCTCATGCAAGAATTAATAAAATCAAGGAAAATTATCTTGCAAACATGGCATGGTGCAATAAAATAAGCGTGCTTTAAAAAAAGGCTAATGATTTAAATATGACTATACAAACAGATGATATGTTTACAACAGATGAAGTAGAAGATTGGATATCATCTGATGGACGGATAACCAAATTTTAATGATGGTCTAGAATTCTAGAAAAACAAAACAAGGAAATAGATTGCAAAGAAACTCTATCCTGATATGCTGATAAGAGTAAAATCATATATGAATGACGGAAACAATGTAAATTTAAGTAAAGTCTTTACAGAGTGGTTAAAATACAGGAGGGAGAAAGAAATATAAAATAAAAGCCATTAAAAAATATATAATCCATATTTCTAAAATTGTTCAATAATAAGTAATTGTGAATTGTTGTTCTTGTTTGTTTGTTTTGCAAATGTGTTAATTGAAAAATTTAGACCAGTCAACGTAAGTACTAAATTTTCTTATTTTCCATTTGAAAGGAAAGCCACAGTAATCAGCTAAATTCTATCTTCACGAGCTAATAATTTTACTTGATTATAGAGTAGTTTTTTCAAGTCAATGTGTATAAGTCGGTACAAAGTTTAGCTGAATATTAATTATTATTGTATTTTTTGTCTTCCGGGTATTCTTAGAGCCCCGGACCTTTGTCTCGTAACAACCGCTACCTTGGTTGGAGACTTGCAGGTCGCTGGAGACTCGGGGCCCTTTCTGGTTTCTTCTTATCATATGAAGGTGATGTAGGATTAAAACTCCACGCTTCCTACTGCTGCGGGTTGGCGAGTGGTAGTTTCAGCCGCTTCTGACATGAAGAACAGACGCTCTCTGTAGCCGCCCATTCTGAGTCAGACGCTACGTGGGAATCTTCGAGACCTTACCGGCATGGGTGGCCCTACCAGTAGCTACGCTACCGCCGGCATCGCTCTCTGGACGTAAAGTTCAGTAACCTTAGGTCCATCCCTCTCACCAACGACAAGTTTTTGATTCCCCTAGAGAGGATGTCAAATATGGACATTAACAAAACTAACAATGACCAAAATGGGCGTAACCCAAAGATCCATGGCAAGCCAAATGCTGGGAATAGCGTTGAGGGACAGAAAAATCAACGAATGGATCAGAAACACTGCGAAAATCAGAGATGTGATCGAAACTATTGTCACTCAAAAATTGAACTATGCAGGGCACATATCCAAATGTACGGACGCGAGATGGAATAACAGACTGTTGCACTGGAGACCAAATCTATGACGACGAAATAGAGGACGACCATTGATGCGCTGGACGAACGACATGAAATTAACAACAGCGTTTAATTGGATAAGAGAAGTGCAAGAAAGTAAGAGATGGTGCCATATGAGGGACGTCTATGTTCAAAAATGGAATGTATAGTGAGGCGATTGAGATTGTATTTTTTTATTATATGCGCTTTTTTAATTGGCGGACACATTTTTTTTATTTTGAAAAAAAATTGCACACACTTAAAAAAGTGCGCACACAGGTCATAAAAAATTAGAGGGAACACTGAACATGAACCGTTACTCTACATCCTTTCCGAGTGAAAAAAGATCTGAGTTACTCCCTAGTCGTGCCTAAAGAAGTTTTACTTCAAAAACAATAAAAACTGTTTTGTTGTTAATAAATATAAATTAAATTTTATTATTAAATATAAATAATCGCAATAAAAATATGGAGAACAGGTAAGCAAAGCGCTACTTTTTGAAACAAACTTATTATTGATAATTAAAATATATAAATCCCAGAGAATAAAAAGTTTTAAAAATTCAAAAAATGCAGGAATTTGTTTTATGCTACTTTCTGTTGATTTGTGCTCTTTTCGTCCGCGACCCTGAATCCTAATTAGCCATAATTAAAAGGACGTCGTGGAGGCCACCTCTCCGTTTTGTCGGAGTTTTGTCGGGCTGATCGCGCTCGTTACGGCGCTCTGCCTGTTTGTGTGTGTCCGTATAAAGATTAGGCAGAATTAACCTGTAGAATGGGGGAGGGCATCTGCAGAGGACTCGAGGTGCGGACCGAGTTGCTGGGTTACGCGGTTCGGATCGATACCGCCAGAGCCCGGCAAAAAACAACCACCTCCTACGCACCCCCACAACCTTACTACTGTTTACTATAACCCTTCGACCTTATACATTTTTTTAACTTTCAAACTATTTAAAAGTGTATATCATCATTAGTCTTAGGACATTAAGTCTCAGGTCTAAAACTAATGATTTTATGTAGGAATATAGATTTTTTTCTACTTGGTTTTGATGGATTATCTGAAGTTCATATTTCTTGTTTTATTGCCGTTTCTATTTTATTGCCGAAAATATGTGTATGTTAGAGATTTCTTTTGAAGAACAAATTGCATATGCATTTTGAATGCAATCGAAATAATGTTTCAACTAGTTTTCATAGAATGTGGGCAACGATAAAATTAAAAGTTTTACACTAGATTAGTTTAATCTGCTAATTGAAGCTATTGAATTAGACAAATAATTGGGTAAGCCGAACATTATTTTGTTTTCATTAAAGAAATTTTTATATAAATACCTAGTTTTAAATCTGAAAAATATAAGTGGTTAGGTCAAAAGAAATTTGATTAAAGTTATAAAAGCATTCAAAACCTTAACAATAATTACTGTCTGGATCTGGATAGATTTTAACAATATTACTCATGGAAGTGTGTTATACTAAATGCTCAACAGCCAAATTAAATGGTC
The DNA here is from genome assembly GCA_944588485.1 of Phosphuga atrata. NCBI lineage: Eukaryota > Metazoa > Arthropoda > Insecta > Coleoptera > Silphidae > Phosphuga > Phosphuga atrata. The sequence continues at coordinate 27,607,440 of OX155901.1, read as the reverse complement.
ACAATCGAAAATTAGTAGAACCACCAAGACCACTTCCTCCAAATAAAAGTTTATCTGTCGCTTTATAATACGGTCGCACAGTGATCAGGATTTCAAAAAAGTTAGCCAAAAATAGATCGAAGTTCCAGATTTAAACGTGAATTGGTATATTGGGGTTTTCCCGACCGCCGATTACGAATTTCATAGTATAATTTTAAAATTCAAAATGGAAAATCCAATATGGCCGAGTACTTCATTAAAATTTGATCGGAATTTCATATAAATTGGTATATAATGGTTTTCGAGGTCACTGAATACGAATTTCATATTATAATATTATAATTGAAAATGGCGGATCCAATATGGCCACTTCATTAAAATTTTATCTAAATTTCATATAAATTGGTTTATAATGGTTTTCGATTTCACTGAATACAAATTTCATTATATAATATTAAAATTCAAAATGGCGGATCCAATATGGACTACCAATTCATTAAAATTTGATCGGAATTTCATATAAATTGGTATTTTTTTCGATGTCACTGATAACGAATTTCATGGTATAATTTTAAAATTAAAAAGGGCGGATCCCATATGGCCGACTACATCTTTGAAAATTTATCATCATTTTTTCAAAATTGCTTGGAATATCATGTAAGTATGTATAGAAGGGTATTTTAATTTAATTTGATTTGAGTTGATTTGATGTGATGTGATCTGATCTGATCTGATTTGATATGAGTTGATTTCATTTCTTCTGATTTGAGTTTAGTGATTTAATTAATTTAATATATATATATATATATATATATATATATATATATATATATATATATATATATATAAATATGAAAATTATCAAACAAATCTTGCAATAGCAGGTAGCCCCGCACCCCAACAGTGTCTGCGTAGATCCTAAACTAAGAAACATCGTCGCCATGCCGGTCGGCGGTTCGTATTTCTAATCTGACATGTACAAAGGCAGACATAGGCAAGATTTTCTTCTAGATTCTGTTACAAAACATCGAAATCTATATGCTCCATATCTCAACTTCTTATGCACCGCTGCGGTGATAACTTTTTTGCTAATTTAAGGAATTTGTTTTAATAGAAAAACTATAATGTAGACACATCTTTGACATGATTTCTAACACACGCTAGTATAAATTAATGAAAACGTTATATATGTAAAAATTCTACATACCTTCCTTAACACCCTCCATTAAACAAAAACAAAAAAGGATATTTCTGACACGCTACACGTGTGCACGCTGACCCGACAAGGGTAACTTTGAACTCGCGTAGCGTCTCAACCATAAAAGATATTCCATTCCACATTGATTTTAGAATACTCTACACTAAAGCATCCTCTACAAGATTCTTTTGAAATATACCATTCGGTGACTATCATTTTTTCGATTTTTGGCCAACTTTATTCAGACACTGTGGGTCGATCTAGTGAGTTTTATTATTATTATTATTAAATCATTTATTGTCCTCCATACAAAGAAATATACAAACTGTTTAATTACAAGTTAAAAATATTACACATTAAATACATATGTTCAAAAATGTAACTGAATAGAGAACAAAAGTACTTATTCAAGAAACTAACTAGAATTTCTCAATCTTACATAAGCCCTTTTAGTTATCTTTAGGTAAACCTTACACCGACTAACATAGGAAAAATAAGTAGACGAATATTAACGTTCATTTTTATAAATGCTCACCCTATTTTGTATTCTTTGCCTTTTAAAATAATTTTTATACCGTTCAACGCTCGCTAGTCTTAACTCCATAGGTAGATTGTTAATGATGGACGTTATTTGGTAAGTGTACGAAGATTTAAACTTTGAGGTATAGTGTATAGGTGGAGTCTGCAAGCCCTTATTACGCATATTAATTGTATGAACGTCCGTTCTGAAGGTTATTTTGTTGTACAGATACCTGGGTAATTTGCAGTATAGGTTTTTTTTTTAAAAGACATGTAAGATGAAATTTCCGAAGTTTTTCCATATAAATCCATTTGCATCGAATTTCCGTGGATATTATTTGGCGAGGTCTTAGGCCATGTACAAATCTGATACACCTATTTTGTGCTCGTTGTAATCTGGCGCGGTCTGCATTATTAATGAAACTAGTATACACCGATTCAGGATAACTAAGCATTGACAAAACAGAGACAATCACTAGTTTCCTTTTTAAGTTTAAAGATAAGACACGCCTACAGGAATGCAACACTTTTAATTTTAGATAAACACGCTTTAAAAGTGTTGATACATGTAATGAAAATATTAATCTGTCATCTATTAATAGTCCGAGATTTTTTTATTCATTTGTTATGTTCAGGCGCTGATCATGCATGGTAATTTTCAGTTTTTCTTTAATAGCCACTTGTTTTCTTTTTGAGGCAAATACCATGATTTTAGTCTTGCTCGGGTTGATCGTGAGGGAATGTCCAGCGGTGAATTTAGCTATACTTCTCAGGTCATCATCTATAAATCGTACAGCGAGTTCAAGCTTATCAGAAGGAAAAGTATATATGAACTGTGTGTCGTCAGCATACTGATGATGAAGACCATTCTTTATTGATGCTCTAATATTTATAGTGTACCTATAGAGTAAACAGTAATGGTCCCAACACAGAACCCTGCGGTGCACCACCATTTACAACTATACTTTCCGAGATATCATTTTGTAAAGTAACCCTTTGACTTCTGCCCCGCAAGAAACTAGCAAAAAACTTTATAGTGTTTTTGGACATTCCTATATAGTTTAAAATACTAAGAAGCATACGATGATTGACCGTATCAAAGGCTTTGCTGAAGTCCAATAGTACTAGTACAGCTACATTGTGGCTATCAAGCGCCCTTGCTATTTCATTAACTACGTCCATTAGTACTGTAATGGAGCTATGACCTTTTCTAAAACCGGACTGAGTCGCCGGAAAGATTTTATTTACTTCAAGAAACTTCCTAACTTGCAGGTCCATTATTTTTTCAAGGATTTTGGAAATGGTTGGCAAAATATAAATGGGCCTTAGATCAGTAATTAAGTTAGGGCATGCGTTTTTGAATATGCGTGTTTCCATGCATCCGGAAATACGCTGTCTAGTAAGCAACTGTTAACTATATGAGTAGTAATTGGAAGTATCTGAGGCAAGCACATTTTTATCATGTTGATATTTCTTCCATCAGAGCCCATAGCACTAGATTTTATATTGAGAAATATTTTGTGAATATCAGTTTCAGTTGCCGGCTTTAGGTTCAATAAATCTGACATTTCCCTTATAAAAGAATATTGATAACTTAGAAGAGTATTTTCATCAACTTCTTGAGCGAGTTGGTTAGCAGACCCTACAAAATAGTTGTTTAGATCATTGACACTACCCAATGATTATGGCAGGCCTGGTTTAGTCTTTGGGCAGGTAGTGTTCATGTTTTTTAAACCTTGCCAAATAATCTTTTCATCTCCTAAAGTTGTGATACTTTCCAAATTCACTCTTTTTTCTTGTCGCGTGGTAATTCTTGCCAGTTTTTGCAAATCCTTGAAACATTTTCTCACATAAATACACCCAGTCTTATTATATTTAGAATGTGCGTCATTTTTCATCTTATAAATCTTTTTTAAATTTGGTTTTGGTTTTTTTGGCTTATTGATTATTAATTGTATAATAGGTGCATGGTGATCAAACCGAAATATTATTTTCTCAGTAACGATTTTTATTTTAGCGTTTATATCCGGTACTATATAGATATCATCTAGTCTTAAAGCTGATAAGTGCATTTTAAATTGATTCATGTTAATTTTGCTGAGTATACGCCTCATATATGTTGTTTTCGCCAGGACAGTATCACTATACATCAGCTTACAACCTACCAAGCAGTGATCCGACATATTTACGTCTCTTACGTAGCCACTTTTCACAATATTGTGATCATTAACCAAAATAAAGTCAATTAGGGACGAGCTTGTGTGACTAATTCTCGTCGGATCACTGATTATTTGGTGAAAACCAAATCCATCAATCATGTTATTGAACGCCATTACCTTATTATTTGTGAGCCATGAAATATTCAATATTAAAATCTCCCATACACAAGATGTTGTCATTTTGCATCTTCAATCCTATTAGTAGATATTCAAGTTCATTAATGGAGTGCGTAATTCTATTACCAGGTGGTCTGTATACAGCTCCGACAATAAGTGAACTATTACCCTTTACAACCCTTATCCATAAAGATTCACAACATTCTCCACCTTTCTTAACAATATTACACGCACCCAGAGTAATAGCTACAAGAATTGCAACTCTACTACCTCGTCTGCCATCCTGTCTGTCATGCCTATATAAGTTATATCCATCGAAATGCAGCACATCATCAGGTATTCTATGAGATAACCAGTTTCTGTAAGACATATTATTTCGTATCTCTCGCTGTTAATTAGGCATTTAAAGTTGCTTAAATTCGCACAGAGATTTGAAATTTTTAGTTCTTTTCACTTTAACAATATTAATACACTACAACAATATAACAAAGAGATCACGAACCTAATAATAGGATAGGTTATCCAGATCATTCTCGCTTCTTATTCTGATAGGGTCTGTAGACTCGTCTTTGCGAACATATATACCCCATCCCGATGCCAAATGAATTTATAATTGAAGTCCCTTAGGGCTCTGGCCTTCCTGAATAGATCATGGGTCTCACGTGGCAAGTCTTCATTTATATAAATGTTGTTGACTGTTGTTTCAGCACCAGGAATGCCACATTGTATTAATGTTAACTTTCCAAAGGATTTTGCCAGCAGGAGTTTTCCACATAAAAAATGAAGCACAAAATTATATAAGTAAGGACTTGTACAATATGTTTTTACTGTTTGCTACAAACCTTTAATTTTATATTCTTTTTGCTTACAAGCTATTTGAAAACCTACATATAGCATCATTAGGCTTAGGACATTCAGCTTCAGGCCGAAAGTTTGCGATTTTTATTTAAGATTATATACTTTTTTCTATTTTGTTTTGATAGATTTTTTGTGATTATTAATTAATAATTGATTCGTTGATTTCGTTTTATGTTCTGACATGAGGTTATGTTATGATTGTTCTGTAATTAGGGATCGTTCTGTTGGACAAATAAAATATATTATTGTAAAAATGATGCCTTATGTCTTATTACTATTATGGCCGAAAATATAGTAGAAGTATTTTAAAGAAAAAAATCGATTTTTAAATAAAAAAAACAAAATGTTTCAGTTAGTTTTTTTGAATTTGCAATACATTTCTTCCATTTGGTATTGTCTATTAAGGTTTGCGCAACTCTATTTTGCCCATTCATTTTTCTCGATAAAGGTTTCCGCAACATAATTTTGTCAGTAAGGTCTGCACAATTCAAATTTGTCCATTTTATTTTGTCTATCAAGATTTGCCCAACTCAATTTTTGTCCATTTAGTTTTGTCTATCAAGGTTTGCGCAACTCAATTTTTGTCCATTTAGTCTATCAAAGTTTGCACAACTCAATTTTGCCTATTTAGTTATCAATTTTGCGAACGAAATAAACCAAAAAAAACTGTTCTCCTTGTCATAATACACGACGTAATAGCTTTTAACATTTTCACTGCTGAATAAAACTGTATAAAATGTTTCCATTTTCTCATTTGAAATTTATCACCATTCACGTCTTGTGTGGGTATCACTTTGTTTCGAGCGGAAATTGAAAATAGGAAAACGAAAAGGTCCGCCCCAACTTTCTCGGCCTGATATGCTTAATTCAGACTGTGTCGTAAATTTTTATCGCTGTCCTCAATATCGTTTGAAATATGTAGTCATTGTGTCGCACGGTATCAGGAAGAACGGCGCTGAATTTTATCGAGTATAAAAAAAAAACGTATAGATGTGTGGCTCGCATGGAGTGGACGAAAACATAAAAACCGACGCTGCAGCAGAACCACAATAAATTACGAAAGGAGGGAAAATGCTGCTGCGGCTGTCAAACGCTGCGACAATTTTTGCTGGAACTTTATATAAAAAAAAAATAGCTCCTATTAGGGGAGTGAAAGTTAGCGCTCAGTAACTAGTTTAGTTTTTCCTAGATAATCAAAAATAAAGTAAACTAAACTTTTGTTTATAAAAACAAAATATTGAGTATTAAATATTAAAAGTTTTGTATTGAAAGAAGATTTCATCAACATTTGAAAATAAAATCGGAGGACAATGCCAATAGACATACATTACCAGACAGACAAGACTATACAGATAAAACTAGACAGACAAGACTAGACAGACAAAACTAAAGAGACAAGACTACATAGACAAGACTAGATAGATCAGACTAGGCACACCACTCTAGACAGACATGCCTACACATACAAGACTAGACAAACAAGACTAGAAAGGCAAGGCTATATAGACAAGACTACATAGTCAAGACTAGACAGGCAAGACTAGACTAGCAAGACTAGGCAGGCAAGATTAGGCAGACAAGACTAGACAGGCAAGACTAGACATACAAGACTAGACAGACAAGAATAGAGAGACAAGACTAGACAGACAAGATAAGACAGACAAGACTATACAGACAAGACTAGACGGACAAGACAGACAAGACAAGACATACAAAACTAGACCGAAAAAGAGACAAGACTAGACAGAAGAGACTAGACAGAAAAGACTTCACAGACAAGACTAGATTGTAGTTTTGGTGGTGACGGCTTGTACTGCAACCTTCGTAGATCTATTGTACCCCACCCTCTTCCTTTAAACGTTGGTATACTTTCCCATTTAGAGCGCCTTCTCTAGCCCTAATTCCTTTAGGAATTTCAGGATCTGGGTGGGATTCAACGACTGCAACTCCTCTGCGTTCAAGCAGTGGGCCCCAAGATACATTTGTCTCTTGCGGAGCAGTACTCCGCAGTCTTTGCACAGCTGTATGGAGGTTTCTTTTGCTGAACCACACAATCTGCATCTGTCATCTTCCTCTAGGTCTAGGGTCTTGAGGTGATTTCTAAGTCTGAAGTGTCCCTTCGGAACTCCTGTCAGAATTCTAAGCATTTTCCTGTTTAGCTTCAGGCAAGCTTTTGTTCTTTTTTGGTTAACAGATCCCAGCATTACTTTGGATTGCCTCAACCCTGGAAGTATTTTCCAGGTTTTCATCCATTGTTTTCTTATTTCTCCATCTAAACTTTTGTTGATGGTGTTTACACTCATGCCGCAAAAGGGTTTTTAAGGGACCTATAAAGGGATTACTGGATCACTTGTTTGTAAGTGATTGGTTTCTTCGTTTCCGCCTTTACCATTGTGTCCTGGTACCCAATATAGCGTTACTTTATTTTCTCTGCCAAGCTTGTTTAGCTTTGCCACACAGTCCCATGCCAGTTTGGACCTGATTCTGTATGTGTTAATGGATAATCTAATGAGCTAATGGAACATGATATCAATTTGTTTTTTTGCGATATTTCCTGTCGAGGGTAAAATGTGCACATCTTTCGATTGCGTGGACCTCTGCTTGGAAGATACTTGGGAATGTTCCCACGAATTCGAAGTATTGGGTATGAGGACTCCTGCACCAGTACATTCCTTTGCTTCGAACCATCTGTATACCACTTGCTAGCATTTTTCTCTTTGTGTTATGCTGAGGATTCGTCGCACCAATCGCTTTACAACTACACATTACTGTGTATTTTTTCCTGAAATGGTATTTGCATACCATTTCGTCTTTTGGCAGTGAAGCTTTTACGATCTCGATCTCCGCTTCCGATTGTTTTACCTCTGCCTATTTTTTCCTTGCTCAACCTTACAATCGCCGATCTGGCGGCCCTCTCCACAACAGCGTGTAACGGAGTCAGATCCAGTAGCAGTTCCATTGCTGCTGTCAGGCAAGACCCCATCGCCCCCGTGATGCAGAGACACGCCAGCTTTTGAATCTTCTCAAGCTGCTTCCTCATAGAGGCCAGCTTAGTTTTACTTCTCCACGCAACTGCCTCGTAAGTGATCGTAGATCTCACTATCATGGTGTAGATCCATCGCAGGATTGTGGGGTTACAATCTCACGTTTTCCCTGCCAGATTTTTGCACACCATTAGAGCGCGTTTGGATTTTCCTGCCGGTTGTTCAGCTTGCCTATTCCATAGGAGTTTGCTATCTAGTGTTATACCCAGATACCTTATCTCCTGTAAGTATTCTACTGCCCTCCCATCTATCAGTATAGGCTGTAGGTAGTTTAGTTTTCTCCTGCTAGTAAATGGTATCACCGTGGTTTTGCTTGGGTTCTCAGTCCCACTGTTTGAAACCATCTACTAGTCACTTTGAGGCCTCTCTGTACGATTTCACAGAGCGTTCCCTCAAACTTCCCTCTGGCTATGATGACTATGTCATCGGCGTAACCTTGACATATGATGTCTAGGTCGTTCAGCCTAGCCAGTACTTCATCAACTACCAGGCTCCGCACTGGATTGAAACTAGATCCCGCGATCTGAAAGACATAAGTAATGTATGCACTTCCGTACCATAATGCAAGGTCTGGGAGAGACCACTCGGTTATCCCACAACAACTTACATTAACTGTTGCTGAGGCTTCTGATCTTACCTCCCAGGGTTCTTGCAGCAGTGCTAGCCGTAATTGTTGTTTAGTGAACATCCTAGCCATCACAGCCGAAGCTGCTTTGGCATGGTGGAAGTTCACTTGAGATATTTTTTGTGCGTTTGCTGGTCATTTTTGTCTTGCCCTTCACATGGCAGGACTGCTCATGTCTACGAGTGTGAGGTCTAGGTCGTCTTCTCGGTAATCCGAGCTGACTTCCTCGTTCTCGGCCATTGTGGCAAACAAGTGTCAACAAAGGGGGTGGCCGCGGTTGCAGTCTCTTCAACCAAGGAAGTGGCCGCTATTGCGGGCGTAACTTCCGAGAGAGAGACCGATGTAGCAGCCGCTACTACCTCTGCAACTTCTTTGGGATTGTGGAGCTCACACTCCATCTGGTCCACTAGTTCTGTGGCGGTGAGTTCTTGCGCACTAGGGTTCATTATCGTGTTTCGCATATGAATCCCACGAATGGCTAGGGAATTAAAGGTCCGCCATGTCAGAGCCCCGCTTGACATGGCAAGGCTCGATACTCTCCGAGGTCGCCAGGTATCAGGGAGGATCCTTTTGAGGTGGCCGGTTACCCTTGATTACCAACCCGTCCCTTGTTCGCTCCCTATGAACGGCTTTGAATGGAGTTGGATTCCAGTCAGTATCGTCCAATGATTAACTATCAAAGATGATTGAAATGTCGACAAGACTAGATAGACAAGACTAGTCAGACAAGACTAGACAGACAAGTCTAGACAAAACTAGACAGGCAAGACTAGACAGACAAAAGTAGGCAGACAAGACTAGGCAAACAAGACTATATAGACAAGAATAGACAGGCAAGAGTAGACAGTCAAGACTAGACAGGCAAGACTAGATAGACAAGATTAGACGGAGAAGACCAGACAGATCGGACATATCGGACAGACAGGACTGACCGGGCAGACTGGACTGGCCGGACAGACCCGACGGTCCGGACAGAGCGGACAGACCGGACAGACCGGACAGACCGGACAGACTAGAGAGAGCAGATAGAATAGATAGTCTAGACCAGTGTTTCCCAAACTTTCGATTCATGTGTACCCCTTTCAAATATTTGTTAACACGTCGTACCCCGTAATAGAAAATTTCTGGGATATTCTATTAAAAGCAAAAACCGTACTCATATTTTTTAAATAATATCCTCCGATTGGGATTTATTTGTATAAATTGTCTTTAAATACGTAAAAACAATCTTTAAAACATTTTATCGTCAACAGTTATTAAAATAAACTATTGGTTATTTAAAAATTATAAAGGAAAATTGTATCAAAATTATTTAAGAGCGGAATTTCTCAGAAGTTTTTGCTTTGTATTGATTAACCATCAAAGATGATTGGAATGTCGTAGATTCACAGCTAATCCATAGAAATTAAGAGATAGTCTGCAATATACACGTTTATTGATTTAAACATTTTATAAAAAGTTCTTTTTATATTCGCTTTGGCATATACAAAACAGGAAAATTTTCAAAAATCTTTTCATACCCCTTGCAAACCCCTTGAGTACCCCTTGGGATACGCGTACCACACTTTGGGAAACGCTGGTCTAGACGTATCCTACATGCGTATGCTTTGGGTTAAATCAAACTTTTTGCCTATGGGAATTATTCAAATTCAAAACTGTAGTATACAATTTCCGGTGAAATGTATATTCGCAATACTTTATTTGATGCTTTATAGAATACAGTAAGTAGATACGCGTTTAATTTGCAACTTTACCCTTTTATCGCGGGATATCCTTAGGACCTGCGAATTATGCGTACAATAGAATAACGCAATTGCCAAATGTAGATGAATAAGTAGCTTTGTATTGCCCGGTTGCGCTAATCCCGATTAGGAATGACTCAAATGATTCATTATTCGGGTTTCTGAATATTCAATACTACTAATAAATTATATTATTTGACTAACCCTGTCGATTATAAGCTTTCTATGTATAAATTATTATATTTACCAACATTTTATTAGTCGGTTTGTCTAGTTTTGTATGTTAGACGGAAAATAATGGACATGAAAAATATACTATCAGGAAAATAAGACTAGACACGCCGTACTGACAAGCTATACTAGACCGACATGATTATACATGCAAGAGTAGATATACTAGACCTGACCATCAAGAGTAGGCAGCACTAGGCAGTGTAGACTAAGAAGATAAATAGACAATCCTGAGCAGACAGGAGTGTACAGACAAGACTATACAGGCAAAACCATACACACATGACTATACACACAAGACTATACAGACAATACTATACAGGCAAGACTGAACAAACAGAACTACACAGATAAGAGTAAAGCGATGACTAGGTAGACTTTATGTTTGGAGGGCTGTTGCTGGCGGCTTTCAACGTTACAGACAGGTGGTGCCCCTAAAAAGATCACACCCGTTCACTCTGGAACCGCTCATCGCATAAACTCTGAGTGGCGGGTGGACTGGTGCAGTTAGATTTGCTTTCAAGTTTTTTCGTCTTTTTCCTTGTTTCTCAAAATTTTTCAAATGTACTCATGGATCTTGTCCCAATTGTCTTTATTTTCCAACATTTACTTGGCTTTTTGGATCGATGGGTTATTTATGGTTAGTATTTATATGCGTTTCAAGTGTGAAAACTGTGTTTGAAACTATCTGGTTCTCCGCAGTAGATGTACAGATCGTCAGATGCTCAGTCAAGATTGTACAGGTAGTCTCTAAAACAGCCGTGATCTGTTAGCACTTGGGTTAGGTGGTAACTCTATACGCCGTGCTTTCTGTTTACCCATGTGGCAATGTCTGGGATAAGGAGTTTCATTCATTGCCCCTACTCGATGGACTCCCGTCGTTCCTGCCATTCTTTTAGCAGTTCTTCTCTGATCCGTGTTTTTTCAAGTCTATTGTAGCTATCCTGGTGATACGTTTTCCGCTCCTGTTCCACTAAGTCAATCGGGAGGACGCTGACAGTAACCGTGGCGGCTTGTCTAGAGACTGTTCGGTATGAGCTACACACACGGAGGGCCACTTTCCGTTGGACAGATGCGAATTTGTGTGCGTAGTAGATTGTAGATATGGTGGTGACGACTTGTACTTCGACCTTTATAGATCTATTGTACCCCACCATCCTCCTGCTCCTTGTGTGCGTTACTTTCTTTTTGAAGTTCATTGGCTCAGGTTTGAGCACCGTATGTCATAGCAGACTGGACCACCTAGACCAGCAACCTCCGTTTATCATTTTTAGGTCCCCCGCGTCGGGCATTAATTATTGCATAGGTGCCATCATTTTTATCCTCTTCACTGCTGCTTCTGCTTTCTGCGCTGAGAGAGAGAGAGCCTTTTGTCTATTAATATTCCCAGGTACTTGATCTGCTCTTTTGGAAATATTAGTGTATTTTCTAACGCAAATTTTATCGGGATGTGCTTCCTCAGGCCAATATGAAGATATGCCTCGGTTTTCTCTGGAGCTAAACATAAGTCTTTAGACTTCATGCAGCCATAGATTTTTTTTATTGCATGGTTAGCCGTTTCCATCAACCCCTGTTCTGTTTTAGATGTTACCATCAGATCTAGGGCGTCAGCGAATCCAATAGTCGTTGCTCCCAGTGGAAGTTTCATTCTTAAGACTCCGTGGTATAATACGTTCCACAGGGTAGGGCCCAGAATCGAACCCTGTGGAGTACCACTATTCACTTCGCACACTTCAGCCGTCCAGATTGCAGAATCAGACTCCTGCAACTAAGATAGCTTCTTTTCAATCTTGTTAGTTAGGGGATATGCCTTTTGCTGTAAGGCAATCTATTATATGAGTCCAACTGGCGCTTTTGAAAGCGTTTCATAAGTCGAATGTAAGGAGAGCGCACAGTTTTTTCCTTTGCGTTTCGGAATTTTCTGATTTTGCTAGACAGTCAAGATTAGACAGACAAAACTAGACAGAGAAGACAAGAGAGGGAACGCCAGAGAGACAAGACCAAATAGAGAAGACTGAATGGACAAAACAACTTTTCTGGATACATTCAAATGTTTCAAGAAGTCTAAAACAAACCAATATTTAATCACAAACTAAAATATATGTCGCAAACATTGAGAAAATTGAATTCAATTTTAACTTTAATAATGGGTAGGTATGCTATTTATGACAGAAACTTTCATAATTATTTTAATCTTAGCGAGCCTAAAATTTGACAATTCTTAGAAAATTCAAGACACAAGAGTTTACAAGGAAGGCCCAACATATAAGACTAGACATACTAGTCTTTTTTTTAATTCATTTATTGTATAATAATAATAATACAGAACATAAAACATGACACCCCGGGCCCGCTTTTCGCATTACTGCAGGGTGTATGTCCTATTCTACCCAGTGGATATATTCAGATGCCTCCTCTGTGCGGCTTGTCTTAGCTTATCGTCTTCCTCCTTTTGGGTCATTATTACTTTTACCGCTTTGTTCACGTTGTCCCAGTTTTTTCTGTTCTTAACATGTCTGTTATTGTTCTTGGTTCTAACAGTCCCTCCTGCATTATCGTTGCTCGTTCGCGTTCCCATGTGTCGCGGACGAATAGGGTGTGGTATACGCTGTCGTCTGCTTCGCAGTAGTCACACTGTGCTTCTCTTGTTCTGAAAATGCTGTGCAAGTAGTCCCTAAAACATCCATGTCCCGTGAGAATCTGTGTCAGGTGGAAGTTGGGTTCTCCGTGCTTTCTGTCTTTTCATTTGATTGGGTCTGGGATTAATAATCTGGTCCATTGTCCCCTTTCTGTATGCTCCCATTTTCTTTGCCATTACTTACTAGTATTTTGCCTGGCTGTTTCTTTTTTCACTTTGTCTCGGCCTGCTAGGTAGCAAGACATGCGTTCTTGCGCAGTCAGCTCGATGGGGATGATACCGGCGATTACAAGAGCTGCGTTTTTAGATACGGTCCTGTATGCACTGCAAATCCGTAGTGCTATTTTCTTTCTACCTTGGCCAGTGTGCACTGATTCTTTCTTTCTGTCAGTGCGTTAGCTCATACAGGAGCCCCGTACAACATGATGGAGTGGGCCACTGAGCTAAGCAGCCTGCGTTTGCTGCATTTTGGACCTCCGACGTTTGGCATCAGCTTTTGTAGCGCGTATGCGGTTTTTGAGGCAGTACAGCTTATGTGAGCTGAGAAGTTTAATCCTCCTTCTATGACGAATCCCAGATATTTTACCCATTCCTTGAGTTTGATCTTCGTTTTTTGGATCCTAAGGGATATTGGTGAGAGTTGTCTTTTACCGCTCAGAAGCACGGCCTCTGTTTTTTCAGGCGCAAGCCTTAAACCCTTATTTGTCATCAATTTGTTTATTTTTTCGACCGCTATGTTTGCTTTCTGCATCAGGGTCTTTTCTGTCTTTGCAGCTACGACTATTGCTAGGTCATCTGCAAATCCGATTGTGGTTACTCCTTCGGGTTGGGTCGTTTTGAGCACTCCATCGAACATTACGTTCCAGAGTTTGGGGCCCAGGACCGATCCATGTGGGACCCCACTGGTCGTGGAGTAAAAAGAAGAGACGTACTAGTCTAGGGAATCAAGACTAGACAATCAAGACTGAAAAGAGAGCACAAGGAAATGTAAAACTAAATAAGCAATATATCATACATAGAAGACTAAATGGAAAATACCAACCATACTCGACTAGTTTACTCTAATCTAGAACTAGACAGACAAGCCTAGTTAATGAAGAGTAGATGAATGGAGCTAAATAGACAAAACTAGAGGGAAAATACTAGACAAACAATACTAGATGGACAAGGCTTGGTAGATAATTAAAAAAAAGTTTAAATAGGCCAGTCTAGATATGCAGGACTGGACAGAAAAAATAGGCAGACAATAATTGCTATACGTGTTGGGCCAATCATAAATTTGAAATAGTTGACTAGCTTTAGAATATTTATTATAATGAAAATTCAATGTTATATAACCTTTTATAATTAGTGGACTGTATGTTTTACTTAAAACGACCAAAATGTGAATGAACGAATAATAAATTTGTTTAATAATAATAAATTTGTTGTTCGAAGAAACTTAAGCCGTCTTAGGGTTCCACCCCTACATGTTGCATTTTGTGGGTGGCGCACGCGCAAGAATTACAATACTGAACAATACGAAAAACAGATAATACTACACACAGAAGACTAGGTGAACAAGACTAGACAGGCGGAGCCAGACGGATAAGAAAAACTAGATTGTAGAAATAATGACATCTACAATATACATATTTCCGAATAAACATGACATATACATTGACAAGATTCAAGTAACTATTAATCTTAATCATAATAAACTTTAATCATGATTTGTTGTATATGACATAGTATAGTAATCCTTTTATTGGCATACGTAATTACATAATTTTTAACCTAACAAAGAAACAAAAGTGCTACATTCATAGTTAACAAAAATTAAATAAAACAAACAATTAATCCTTTCTAAAACCGCGGTAAAAATTAAGAGATAAGGCAAAAGAAAAAAAAAACAAACAAACAAATACACAAGTCCTACAAAAACAAAAAACAAATAAAGCAACCAAAAATATAAATTCCTCGCACTTTTTTCACAACGACAAAAACAAAAATTCACCTACCTATTTATCTTTTTTCTTTTTTTAACTGAACCACCTTTTTCATCAAGAGCCAACCGGCTCCGTCTTCCCTCATGCACGAAACCCAGTCGTCTACCAGCGGTCTCTTCTCACTGCTCCACTGACATCCATCACAGCTTTGTGCCCAATGTGCCCACATGTCACTAGCTTCCCCACATATGCCACACAGCTTAAAGCGAGTGTCCATCCAGTGCCTCCTGCCTTTTTCTTCTGACCCGCACCTGTGTCGTGCAATCAAGGCCTGCGGCAGCCTAGCTCCTTTGAGGTACAACGGCAGTCTTTGGAACACTTGTACGCTCCTGTATTCTGGGAGGAACTTACTCTCCTCGATCTTCCTCTGACGACACTGCAGCTCCACCTCGGCTAACCTTTCACACACCGATTCTTCCACCTTCCTTTCATTCAAAAACATTCTCTCAATTTCCTCTTATGTCCAGCCACAGCTTTCATACAGCTTCTTTCTTTCGCTCTCCCATTTTGTGCCCTTATTTACACCAAAACCTTCCATTCTTACAACTCTCAGCACTTCTTTTACATTCCTTTCATTGCCCATTTCATACACTTTCCTTTCCAACTCAACGACCCTCCTAGCTGCCTGCGAGAACACTTTCGGCATATTTGTTTCTTGCAGCACGATGTATGCCGGCGTATTTCTATCTAAATTGAGTGCCATTTTTAAAAACTGTAGCTGGACTCTCTCAACTCTCTTTTCCTCTTTCACTCACCACACTTCCACTCCATACAAAAGGATACTTCTCACACATGCCTTCCACACTACCATTTTTGCTTCAAAGTTATTGCTCAAGCACTCCTTCCATACGTTCACTAGCCCGTTAGCAGCCACCCAAGCCTTTTTACAAATATATTTCAAATGCTCTCTCGCGGACCCATCCTGCCCAAACATAAAACCAAGGTATTTGAAGCTGCTAACTTGCTCGATTACACTACTTCCCCATTTAAATGAATTACACCTTCTTCTACCCACTCTCTTACGAAACATCATCCATTTAGTCTTTTTCACGTTCACTACCAATTTCGTCTTTTCAAAAAATCTTTTCACCCGCTCGATCATCTCTGACATTTCTCCTTTCGATGTAGCCAAAATCACAATGTCGTCCGCATATGCCAAACTCCAAACTTTCCTACTACCAATTACTACCCCTCCCGCTTGACCTCTGGTCAGCACACTCTCTAAATCTGCCGTGTACAGGTTAAATAATATTGGACTCAGCGGACAACCCTGCCTTAGCCCTAATCTCACATCAAAACTTTCTGAAACTTCCTCTGCTACTTTCACTCTGCACCGCGTATCCTGATATAAATCCCTGATTCTCTCTGTTAACTGCTGCGTTACCTTTCCGTCTCAAACATTCCCACATTCTCTCCCTGACCACAGTGTCGTAGGCTGATTTCAGATCTACAAACAGAACATAAAGCTTCCCTTGCTTCTTAACCAGCTCCTGCTCCAGATATGACATATTACATGGAAGATTTCTGTTACCTATGACACAAATTTTCTATTATGACTTAATATTCAATTCCAAAATTTAACAACTATCGGTTAATTGTCATTTTCGCACACAAAATTTACAAGCAAAACGGTTAAAACTGTCAATTAAGGACAAAAATTCTATATTCACTTCATTTAAATTCAAATTGTTAAAGATTTGACAACAATCAACCACCAATTGTCATTAGAACACCAAGTTTGATAGTTATAACATAAACATTTTCAATGACAAAACTCGACGATATAAATTACGTTTCTTATAATCCTGAATAGTGTAAAATTTAACAAATCAATGTTATGATGACTCCTGACTGAAGATGACTCCTCGTCGTCAATATAATGGTGTATGATACAAATGACGAACCTGGCTAACATAATTATTTACAGTTAACAGTGCTAACATTTGTGCTAACTGTTACAAATATTATAAAAGTACAAATATTATAACTTTTGTAGAAAAATTTAACTTTAATATGATTTAATTATTGAAAATTCACATAGGAATTTCACCCAATGTTATTAATATCAGTTATTAAATTTTACTAATTTTCACTAAACTCTAACAAATGAATGCAACCTATATTTGAATAAAACCTATGAAATTAAGCAATCTATCAAATATTGACATTAAGGAAAATGCATGTAAATTAAAATTGGTTCAAATATTTTTACTCCGAATCTATATTGGCCGTACATTTGAACTAAACCAGTATATTAGTAATTAATATCAGTTTAATTAATTAAAATTAATAAATAAAAGTAAAATTAAGCGAGGAAAATTCAAATTTGTTAAATGCAACACCATAGGTTAAACGAAACGTGACGTCGAATACTATGTCAACAAGTTCGTATTGCTTGCAGTTGTATAGCATTGCAGGTTTCTGATTAGAAAACATAGTAATAACTTGAATGTTGTGAATTTATTTATTTTTAAGTGTAATTTTAGCATCCTAGTGAGATTAGAAATCATTTAAGACAATGACTGACAGTGGTTTTGTAAAAGCACAATCGAATTGGATATGCCGACAATAGATCCATTCATGATGTCGTCTTATTTTCTTTCAAATCCAAATTTCTATCTGATACTGAAACTGATAGATGAATTAAATATATTTCGGTTTTGGAAATGAAATATGCGATGCAGATATTCTTTATTTAATCATCACCTTCTTGCTTCATTATCTTCTATTGAACATAATTTTCTTTACCCAACTCTATCTGCAATTACAGATGTATTGTAAATATAAAACCAAAACATTAAAGTAGGTAAAACAAATTAATAAAAGTCAAGGGATAATCGTGTCTGAAGGGATCTCTTGTTTCTGATATGGTATAATTTAGGAACAGAGCTGAAACTTAAATATTTTGTTGTTTACGTAAAAAACAATAGACGAAAGCACAAGACGTTGTAATCTAGATTTAGATGCAGTTAAACTTATTTCTGATTAACTGAAATCATATTAGGAATAGAAATACGTCATACTTACTTTAAAGTGATTTTCACAACAATGTAAAGAAGTAGTTGCAGATACTTCATCTATTCTGATAACCTTACATTATTCCTTACGTGCACCTATTGGAACCGGAATTTTTTTTTATCAGATGCACTTCTGATAGTGTTTTTTCAGGCACAATGTAAGACTTATAAACTGGCTTTTGAACTTTTTTCATGATGAAATAAGTTAAGAACGAGAACATCTGTAGTAAACAATGAACTGAACTGCCACTGGACATAGAATTTGACGTCATCAACAAAGCGCGCGAAAATTGCGGCGTTTGAACAACTCAAAATTATTCTCAATTTTAAATATATTTTAATCTACATTACTGCATTTTTAAACAGTATTTATATTTCATGCTATGTTCTAACGGTGTAACCAGTGAATTAAAAATACAAAATAAAATGCATATATCCTATTGTCTTATAAGCAATATATTAATAGCACCAATAAACTATTACAAATCGTAATATTCTTGAAAACTAATGTTTCCAATACTAATCTCTCGTGGATTTTTTATTGACAACTTGGTGACATTTACTGACAATAACATCTGTAATCAGAGTATTGTAAATGAGTTAAAAGGGGAGAAGTAGGTAACATCGGTACGAAGAAATCAATTGTAAAATTTTCTCATATATGAGACTAAAATGGAGTTTTAGCAATGCAAAAAATGAAGTTGTATCAGGTGTTAGACCTAGATCTAATTAAATGCAATGGATGAAATTACATCAGCTGGTGACAGTTCCAATTAATTTGAAATAAAATGATAATGAAGGAATGAGTAAATTATAATGTAGATACTGATCAAAGTAGATTAAAATTGACTAGTTGGGATTAGAATAACAATTTAATAGAAAATATTTGTCAAATTCTTTTAAAGTCTGTAATAATATCAGATAACTGCAGAATCATGTGAATATCAAAGAGGAATATTTGAATTGAATTTGTAAGGTGAGAAAGGCAAGAATAATACAATAATAATGCTTTGAACAGTTTCTGTGGACGTAAGGTGAAAGACGAAGTTACCGGAAGTGGAAATAAATAGGGCAGAAGGGGGTTTTCCTAGCGGCGCCGGCGGCCAAATTTTCGGGTCGCAAACGGCATGAATATCGGGGGTTTCAGGGTTATGCGAGCTTAACAGGGAAGATTTTCGCAGCACGTGACGCACCCGTCGCCGGGTTGAATTTAGTTTTCGTTAGATTTAAAGAAGTCATTCTTAGAGTGAAGGGACGTTAAAGTTTAATAAGAAAGGAATTGCACAAAGGGGGAATAGTTTGGAGGTAAAAAGGTTTGAGATTTTTTTTACTTGCTGAGAAAATCTTTTGGAGGAGATTTCCGGATATTTGTTATAATATAGGTCATACGAGTTCTATAGGGAAGTATAGCGGGCTGATTAATATTAGCTAGCGAAGATTGGATTCTCTCAATTTGCTTTAATGGATATTAGCTGATCGTGTTTGTTACATTTTTTCTCTCCCAGCGTTAATTATGAATTTGAAAAGCTGTCAGATTTATGAAACTCGTTAATTATGGTAGAATACATGACAGATATTCTATAGATCAACTTTTCTTTGAAAGCATATTTGATCGCGAATATCTTATGATATGGACGAAAGTATGCACATTTTTTCTAACTATTAGCTGTTGTCTTCCCTTTGATTCATTATGTATTTGTTTTTAGAAATGGAAATTAATGAAAAGATTCTATAACAATCGCATATAATCGCCTTATTATTTCATTTTTAGCTTTAATATAAAATAAATAATAATGCCATTAATTCTGGACAGACATGCTAGACAGACAATATTAGGCATACAAGACTAAACAGTTCAGAATATATGAGGCGTTTATTTTGAAAGTGACTTGAAAATTCCATTTTTTCAAAGCTACCTTAATAGTTTGAAGTAACTTGTTACTAATATATTTAAAATCATTAAGATATTATTGTAACACCAAAATTTTCTGGGTTAATGAAGTGATGAAAAAGTTTATTTTGAAAGGGTTGTAAGTCCCATTATGAGGGTTTCAAACCGATATGGAAAATATGCAATTAAAGTTTATGTGGTCTCGTAAGCCTTATGTTGAATTATTAAAGTAGTAGTTGAATTATCAATGTGCAATGAATTTATTATAAACGATTTAATTTCAAATTTCAGTCTCGATTTGATATGGGTCCCCTGATGTACCTATCATTGTAATTTTCAGCAAATCGTTAATAATTTGTTTATAACAAATTAAATTGCAAAAAAACTGTATGAGAATATGAATAAAGTAAAATACACCAAGAGAGAACTAATGAATCTTCGAATATGAATTTCAATATAAAAATAAAAAAACTACAAAACAATACGAGACCACCCACAAACCTCAAATACGAGGAATTTTTTGTATACTACCTCTGTATACCATATTGTATACCACCTGCACGCAATAATTATTTTAAATTCCTCCCGTATACACAAACTGGAGAAGACTGAATTATAATTAATAAAACGATATTAATTTTAATATAAAAAATATTTAATAACTGCTATTTATCATTTTTGATTTTATAACATAATGGTATATTACGTAACGAGAGTTGTAACAAGCATATTACCTATGACCAGAACTGTTACGCACGACCCGCGTAGCGGGGAGTGGGTAATTCCGCGAGTACGTAATTGCCTTACAACTCGAGTTATGTATTATACTTTATCTACGACCACACTAATTTGTTTCTGTTTAATAAGAATATAGTAGGAATAGTGTATAATAGAAATAGTGGTCGTAGATAAAAGTGTATACATTTTTCTTTATTTCAAGGATATTTTACGTATGGATGGTCTTGTGCTTTCTTAAGAATTGGAAACGTGATTTCATTGATTTTGAAAGTAGCCCAAGTCCATTTACAGCTATCAAAAAAATATTATTTCTTAAATAACGTTAAATATGCTAATTGGGGTGATACATTTGATATCCTTAGAAACACCAAAACATTATTCTACTATCTTATCTGTTACCCATATTTTTAAATTGCATCCAACGCAAACCCACTTTCAAAATAAACGGCTCATATACATATGTCAAACGTATATGATAGTGTAGAAAGACACGTGTGTCTAGTTGAACAAAATTTCAACCGGTGCACAATGGATTGCCGAAAAAGTGGCCAAAATTAATATCTCGCATAAATAGGTAAAAATACCAAATACCGATAGCTACACTAATATATGGTTTTTGTAGTCGCTAATTCTATTTTTGATGTCAATATTTCAAAATTAAAAATGGCGGATCCAAAATGACGGACCAAAATGTAAAATTTTCTGGTATGACGGATTAAAATTTCAATATTTTGTGTGAGGTACGTAAAGGTTAGTTACGTCTACCGTTTTTTTCGGAGTTGCTAAACATGAAATGAAATCAATATGAAATAATTCAATATGGTGGATTTGAATTTAAAAATTTGTATAAAAGGCATGAGAGTTGGTTTTTAGAGGACTTTTGTGTTGCTGATAACGATTCTGACACAATTATTTGATGCCCCAGCTAGCTATAATCAGCTAGTCTTCATACAACATTTTTTAACTCAAATTCACCATATTGGATCCGCAATTTTGAATTATATAATTTTTATAACAAAATCGGGATCAGCGACTCGAAAAAAACCCTAGAAACACACTATTCTGTACCTTAGAAAATATTCCAAATTGGCGAATCCAAAATGACTTGGATTTGAAATTTAATCAATTTCATGAATTTTAAAGTCCAAGTCATTTTGGATTCGCCATTTTGAAGTTTGCAATTCTGAGAACAGAATCTTAGCGATGAACGAAGAACTTATCAATGTAGGTTTTCTTAATAATACATTTTTTACTTCTGGCCACTTTTCCAGCAATCTATTTCAACGCAACAAATGAATTTTATAATTTTCAACTCTGAAATTTAAACTTCTGAATATAAGCAAATTTAAGCATACAGAAAATAAAGACTAGGTCTAAAGTAACCAGATAATACTATGCTCGTAAAAAAAATCAGGGGATCAAAAAAGATAAAATTAATGAAAGTTTGACTTGTACCGCTGTCCGTAAGAATGTATAGGAGAATCCGAGGCAGTCGATTTCGCGTCGCTCACAAGAACTCGGCCTTGCGCAGACCACAACTTGGCGAATTTTGACGACCCAGGAGCGGAATGATACGATGTGTGTACGCTGAATGGGCCCTGGAGCAGTTGGAAACTGACCATAATTTTCTTAAAAATGTCATCTTCAACGATGAGGTGCATTTCTGGACGAATGAATGCATCCCGAAAAAGTCACTGGTGTCGATTTTGAGAACGACGTTAGCCAGGCCATCACAATAAACGGCGACCGCTATAGGTCGATGATTAGCAACTTCTTTTGGCCTGAATTGGATACTATGGACGCCAATGACATGTGGTTTCAACAGGACGACGCCACACAGCTGTTGCCACAATGGAAATTCTGTACGAGCGATTTGAGGGCATGGTCATCTCACGTGGAGATGATGTGAACTGATTGTGCGATTTGACCTCGCTACATTTTTTCTTGTGGGGTTTTCTTAAGTCGCATGTTGATACGAATAAGCCATTGGTCAAATTCAGCCTGATTTGTGCGCCAGAGTCATAGAAAATGAGACATTTCGGTTGCGCGCCACTCAGCGAAACCGCGTCGGACATTTGCAGAATGTTATATTTCATGCATAATGGCTTCGGTAGGTCTTTCAAACAAATAAAAAAAATCGATGATATCTCACACATATTTTGTTTTATTTAAATATAAAGATAGGAAGCGCTTAATGAAACACCCTATATATGTTTCTTTCAATAAAAGCATCAAGGGAAGATATAAATTTCAAGACTGTATTAGCGATTATAGAAAACATATTTCAATTTTTGCAGTTCAAATCAGGTTTCAAAACTTCCATTTCAACAACTTCCGTTTTTATACACATAATCCCCTAATATAAGGCCTTTATCTTTAGGTACGTAGAAATTTATTAGGTTTTCTCCGTATATAGATGTTGCAACGGAACTTCTGGCAACTTTTTCGGCAATCCATCGTACAATGCGAGGTAGGAATCGGCCAAAATGTAGACGTAACCTTAGAGTACCGTGATTTCTGGTTTCACGTTTTTACGGCCGTTGATCACGAAACTCATTTAAAAATTCCATAATTCAAAATGGCGGACGGGTATATAGCGGATGATTTTTCGACAAAAATTCAATTTTGATGCAACTCCAGATTTAGGGGTTTTTAAAGTTCCCGATCACGAAACTGAATTCAAAATGGCAGATTATGGAATTTGGTTCTTTATGTTAAGGTTCAAATAAGTACAAAACTTCGGAAAAAATAGGGAGAATTTTACTAAAATGGAATATATAGGGGAATTGTGCTTAAGATGACATACTTTTTGTTTGGAAGCCAATATTTGATAATTCAAAGGCGATAAAAAATAAATCTAAGGGTACACATTTAAAACGTTTATTTACGAAGCACACGCCATGACGCTAAATCTTGACGCTAAAAAAATACAGAATTGAAATTAAATAACAAAAACATCAATCATGCCCATGCAAGTGGGTAAGTTCTCACACGTCTGTCTAAGTAGACATACCTAATTATCGGTGCACAATTCACATGTGAACAGCTTAGTTCTTGCTTGCACCATCGCTTACATAACTGGCAACATACCCAATGCTCTTCTGGCTTCGATTTGCTATATAATTCGCTGCAATAAAGGCATACATCATCGAAGTCATCCCGAAGGATAGCACGCTTCACTTGCTTTCGAGTTCTAATGCTCTGGCTATTGTCGATATCTAATGCTCTGGCGAGTCAATAGAACATGATTTAAAGTATTCTTACACGTCCAAAACTTCAGGGTAAGTTGACATATCATGTCAACTTAAGCCCACGGTTACTATGTCATCTTACTCTACGAGGTAAATAATATTTGCCGCCTTTTATGACTTAAAGCTTTGAGGTTACTTAAATTATTCCTCGATATTCCTAGCCCATATTAATCGCAGTTCATAACAAAGCAGTCAATAAAACAAAAAAAGTACCTGATACAAATTTGTGGGCAGGAATACTTTCATTACAAAAATATTTTTGGGTGACGAAATCAAAACATTGTACACCACATCCAAACAACGCAAGCGGGCGGTCGCTAAAGGTTTGAGTGGTGGCACTGTATGTGAGCCGACATGTAAACTTCATCTACGTACTTGTGGCACGTATAGTTTAACAGATGTAAGCACTGTGTCATCTTACCTAAGTATGTCATCTTAAGCACAATTCCCCTAAATGTTGTCCAAATTTTTAATCATCATCAGATGTATCTGATTTCGAAACTAGGGCTGTAATTAGAAAATAATTCTAGAGCTTCTAGAATAAGTTTTCGAAAACTTGTCATTTTTGGAACATATTTTCGTAATTCTAATTTTCAATACCGATAAGCAATTTTATTGAAAATCCCTGCAGATCAAGTGACGTGGAGAAACTCTGTTAAAAAAGTGTAAAAATAAGGGAACAAGGTTCGGTTGTTCAGTTCAGCCTGCTATTCCATTCTATCCTATTCTAACTCTCCCATTCGTTAGTTACCCACTTTATGCTATATTGGAAAAAAAATTATTCACAATTTTATGAAAATTTATCCGATTTTTTTTTTGCTAGATATTAATAAAATAAAAAAAAAGAATACTAATATTTAAAGTCTACCCTCTTCAGAAGAATTCAGTTTTTGGGGTTGAATGGGGATGAATGAAGACGATGAATTTATATAATTTCATTTCACACACTCTTTGATCAATTCTCGAATATGAAATGAGGCACGAAAATAGGCATCAAATTTATACCCAAAATCAGGTACAATCGCGGGAGACTTTTCAGCCCTCATATTGAAAGCGCAGGACCCACGATAACAAGACAGGCATAATATTGGATAACAAGACAAGCAAATACTACCTAAACGGACGAGTCCATACTAGATGAGGAAAGCCTGGACATGGAAGACGAGGATATAAAACAGAATTAAATAAATAAGAATGGCGACCTAATACTATTCTGACAAAAGTGCCTTCTAGAAGGATAATATATCAATTTTAAACTAAAACTGACTAAAATTTATAATAAACCGACTTTAATACATCACAATTCTCAGTCATAAACTGTTACTTACAACAAAAATCTTAAATTTGACCTTTATTGGTTATGAACTGTGTATTGTGACGTAAATTTTGACAAAATGCAAATAAGTTATAAGGCCGAGGGCGCACTACGGTTTTTCCCCGCGAGCGGTAACCGCTATAACCGAGAAACCGCTCGAGAAACACACAGTACGCTATGGGAAAAATCAGTCGCGTTAAAAAACCGCAAGTGAGGCCGCTTGTATTAGCTTACTTGAGTCACAAAATCACGCGATTAAAAACCGCGGCGGTTTAGCCGTAGTGCGGCTTAGGCCTTACTTGACTCAAAAAATCACGCGATTGAAAACCGCGTCGGTTTAGTCGGAGTGCAGAGTTCAGTTACAATTTTCGCAGTTGAAGATGGATTTCAAGAGAGCAATATGTATTGTTGCTCTAATACTAAGAAACGAAAATAAAATGAAGACGTCAACGCAAATTTCGCAAATATAAACCCAATATTCACTCACTAGCCTTAGATTTTACAAAGGTTTCTTTCATAAATTTCAAAATTTAGGCCGAGGTCGCTCTACGGTTTTTTTCGCGCGAGCGGTAACTGCTATAACCGTAAAACCGCTCGAAAAATACACAGTACGCTATATAAAAAAACAGTCGCGGGAAAAGCCGCAAGTGAGGCCTCTTTTATTAGCTTACGTGAGTCATAAAATCACGCGATTAAAAACCGCGGCGGTTTAGCCGTAGTGCGGCCTAGGCCTTAAGACAACATCCTAAGATTTTTTTTTAATTACTATCAGCATGTCAGTAGGCAGCTTTGATAAAATTTTGCAAATTGTGAGTCCCACACATTACTTTCATAGATACAACATTTCGTTTAGTTTTCTCGTCTATTTTTCTCGTTGCTATATATACAAAACTGGTCTTTTCTGTATTTCCACTATGATTTTTTGGGATAAACTTTTATATTGTTCGTTTGAAAGAGAGTAAAACTCGATTGACGACATGGTTACAATTGCCACTCTTCAAGGCAGGCGATTTGGCCAAAAAACCGCTAGCGGATAGCGCAATAGTCCGTGCCAACTAAGTTCTATGGAGTACAAATTTTAGCGCGGCTTTTACCCGCGAGCCATATTGTAACAATTCGCGGTTTTGAAATCAATCGCGGGAAAAAACCGCAAGTGGCCGCTTGTATTAACTTGACTCACTAAATCACACCATTAAAAACCGCGGCGGTTTAGCCGTAGTGCCCAGGCCGCCTTCACAGAAAAGTTTAAAATCTGAGAACTCAAAGTATGTTATTATTTATGAAATAAAGTTTAACAACCTTAATTATCTTGCTAGTTGAACGAATTAAGATATTTATTTTTATTGACAATAACAAATTTTGATAATTATTGCTAGTGCAAACAACTTTCCATGCGCCTGGGTACATTTTATGGATTTTTATTCGATATACACTTGGAATGATAGAAAAAATCCATATATCAGTTCGCGTTTGTAGTGTTTGTTGGTAGTAATAGTGAAAATTTTGTTTTACATTTTGTGTCTCAAAAATTCAAAAATAACACGGAAACTAAGTAACATTAAGAAAATATTTCAAATAAAACTAAATTTCCAATAAGCACAATGTCATCTAGGATTTTTTAGTTTGTGAATTTGGTAATAATCAACCTTGAACAAAGTCAAAACCTTGTTTTGATTTATATTTTTCCTATCTCCAAAAAATGCAAGAATAACTCGAAAAGTAAGCGAAATTTTTAAAAATATTTAAAAACAAAACTTCCTTTCTATAACTTTTAAATTTAGTGCTTTTCTTTCTGCCAAATTAGTAGACACAAATCAAAAAACGAAGTCAAAACTTTCTTAATTTACATGTTTTTTTGTTTCAAACATGGTAACAGAACCAAACTTTCAATTGAAAAATTTATCGTAATAGGGAATTTGCAAGTGATTTAAATTTACTAGATTTTTTACTGTTTCCATTTTTTCACCCGTTTCAGCCATTCCAAAACCTTTCCCCTTTCATTTAAGTTAAATCATATTTTAGTATAAATAAATTCAATCATGTCTAGTCTTGTTCAATAATAGTGAAACAAATAAGTGATTTTGATTCAAAGACATCAGTAAAGTCTGTCGACCAATAGGCAGGAGTCAAGTTTGTCGATGAATAGACATTAGCAATGTTGGTTATTATGGCTAAATTCAGTTTTAATCATCTATTTAATGGATGGTTTTGTTTAGTCTTATTTAATCTTATTTAGTCTTGTTTAGCCATATCTAGTGTTGAGTTGTCTTGCCTAATACTGTCTATCTTGGATGAACAGGTCTAAATGTAACCATTTTTAACCTTGAACAGATTTATCCAATTTTGACCAGTCTTGTCCAATCTTAGTGTCTTTTGTCTTTTATTTTTAAAACAACTAATTGTAAGTGATTTCCATTTTCAAAGACATCATTAAAGTCTATCGATTAATAGACAGCTATAAAGTTGCTTAATATGGCTATATTTAGCTTTAACCATCTATGAAATTGAAAAACAATCTTTGTTATTCTTGATGTTGGTATTACGGTATAAGACAATATCTATCAAATGTGTTTTTAGCTTTTTCCATTATAGAAATAGCGATTAAAACTGAAAATTTTTAACCAGTAAATATCTATGCATATAGTAAACCATAGGTTCCCAACCTGGGGTACATGTACCCCTGTTGGTACATTGCGTTATTGCAAGCGGTACAAGAAAAATTTTACGAAATTTCTTATGAAGAGCGTAATTTTTTGCGTAATTTCAAATAGCTTGTTAATGTAGTGCACCCAAACATGAGACTTCTCTTTAGCACTAGTTAAAAATTAGTTGTAGTTATCGAATAGCATATTCGTGGTTTTTTTCTTGTATATGCCTGATGCCTCTTTTATCTTAGTATGTAAGTTAAAATCACCGTGCATGTTTTGGAGCCTTTCTATTTCCGAGCTCTCTTGTTAAAACAATTCAAAGTGTTTTTTGCTTCTCGAATTTTGGATCTTATGATTCTTTGCCAACTGTTGTACTTTGCACCATCTTTGTTCTTGTAGACTCATCTTTCATACATTAATTCAAGGATTTCGTCAGTTATCCATTTAGTTTTAGGCTGATATCTTCTAGTAGGGAGTTCTTTAATGCGCCTTTTAAAATTTCAGCAGTTTGACTCCACAATTCTAGGTGGTTTATATTCAGACAATCAAGCTCGTTCAACTTGTTGTTTCATTGAAATATTTTGTTGAATATTTGGATTTTTCAGTTGTTTAAGATCATTTTTTTGTTTGGATGGTCAACTCAGAACTAAGATTACATCAGAAGGCGAAACCTTCTGATGTAATCTTAGTTCTGAGTTTCGCTTTCAGTGGGGCGTGATCTGAAGGCACGTCAGCTCCTGGATATGTGCATGCTCTGATTATTGATGAAGCAAATCTTTTATTTATTAGTATGTAATCGATTTGGTTACGTACGATATGTTGTTGGTTGTCTTGTGAAGATTTGCAGGTGTATAGTCTTCTGGGCGGGAGTCAGAACCAAGTATTGCTTATTTTGAAGTTCTTTTCCTGGCAGAATTGTATTAATTTGTGTCCTCTTTCGTTTATCTCTCCTAGTCCAGACGCACCAACTATTCCATCTATTTTATCAGATCCAACTTTTGCGTTAAAATCCCCTTAATCATGGTCTGTTCGTGTGATTTTGTGTGTTGTAATAATTTGGAGATTTGGAAATAAAATTCTTCGATTTCATTCTCGATTCCGAAGTTAGAGCATACACCTATATGATGTTCATAGAGAATGGTTTTGCCTTTATTTTTAAGAGCATTGTTTTCTATCTGTGTTTGGCATAAAAGCAGTTATAGTTATAGAAGCTATGTAGTTTGATACAATTATACCAACACCTCTTCTATATCTATGAGTATCATTTCCTGAGTAATATATAGTTTTGTTTTCTAATTGAAATTTACCTGAACCTGGCCAGAATGTTTCGCTTACTCCAAGAATGTCAATGTTTAATATTTTCATTTCTCTGATGGCGTTTGCGAGTTTACCTGCTTCGTAAAGGCTGCGGACATTCCATGTCCCGATTTGAATGTGTTTTTTTGTTTTACCTCCGGGGATTCTTAGCACCCTCGATCAGCCGGAGATTGAGGGCAGTGTGTTAGTTGTAACTTCCATGTGACTTTCCGTCGGATATTGCCTTCCTGTTGCCTTCTGAGGGATTTATAGTTTTATTTTATAAGTATAATTTATATGTATTACAAATTATAATTATAATAAAACTATGTTTTATCATAAGATTATTTTCTTTTGTTTTTTTCTTTAGCCTAAACATTATAAAACTTTTTTCCTCTAAACCTCTAAAAAAAGGGGAGGGGTACAGATTTTTAGCAGTACATTTTAGGAGGTACAATTTTTCAAAAGGTTGAGAACCACTGTAGTAAACAATAATGAACATGCCCTGCCAAAATGGGGTCGTTTAAACAGATCAAATTTAATTGGTATTTTACATATTATTTTAAAAATTACAACACTTTCAACCGTATTTACATTTGTAGCAAAGTAAAAAGTGAATTAAACAAATTAAAAAAAAAATGCATATTTCCTATTGCATACCCCAACCGAAGGCACAAAATTGTTGTTGATTTGTGCTTGTGTTGACAAATTATGCAAAATAACCTAAATTTAATAATAAGACTGGATACAGAAGACTATAGACAATAATGGTAAATAACATTAAGTAATTTGAACTGGAGATCAAAGACAATGTAGACAAGAAAACAAATAAGAGAAAACTTAAGACTAAACACACTTAAAAGACTACCGTATCAGAGCAATGATAGCTGTAATGAGATTTAGGTATTATATAATTGTAAATATTTTTAATTTATTGTAAAGAAATGTTTCAGATGATCCAAATGCTTCCTTTATTTCATTTAATTTTTATCTAATTGTATCTTTAGTTTTAGGGCTACAGCTAGTTTAATATCTATTCCAATTAAATGTTAAGCAATGTTATGAAGTTAATTTTTCTTTTAACTATGAATACATTAATTCAATTTTTCAAGTAATAATTAATCAAAAAACTAATTAAAATTAAAATATATTCATAGCAATCAACGTCGAAAAATATAATAAACTTCGACTTTTATTACCGCTCTAATTAAATTTATTAAGGCAACTACTAGTATATGTTTTAATTGTTATCAAATCATTTTCGCCGTAACTAGTCTAGACGCCGATTTTATGATCCCATTAAATGCTGCCATTTGATCTCCAAATAACTACTATATAAATGTAGTGCAAGGTAATAAATTTGTATTTTACACAAATATAAATCTGAGTAATTCAATTATATTAAATTTTGATTAATACCAAATGAATATAAAGCAATAATCATCTTATTTATCTAATAATTTCATAAAAATATATGCCCACTAATAATATTTACATCTCTAATACACATTACTAGTGTACTAAAGTGTGACAAATTAAGAGTATCCTATTTTTACTTAATAAAAACAAAAACAGCCAATGACTTGTTTTCATAATTTTGACAGTCTAATATTAAGTAAATCTTTTGAATTTTTTTGTAGAGAATAGAGAGAAGTAGAGAGATGACCGATTGAACAAAGAAGAAGAAGTAGATAAGAAAAATACTTTGTTCTCTAATTCACCAGTTGATTAATAACATAAATAAATATAATTACTAAAACTACATTAAACTCAGAGGTGGTTTCGACAACAGTTTAATTTTACAGCGTCGCCAAATTGCAGCACTGTTGCAAGATGGGTCGGAATAATATCGTCGAACAGGTTCTCTTAAGGATACAAAATTTGCAGAGAGGAAAAAACCGCTAGAACACAAGGGAATACTTCGCAAGTTTGAACCAAAGCAGTGTTCCCTCTAAGCTGTGCGCGTGTGCCCGCGCACATAAATTTTAAACATAGCGCACATGAAAAATATTCGCGCGCACAGATTTTTCTTTTCGAGCTGACAATAAAATTGCACCTGCATATGAAATCCATATAAAAAAATTGTAATTGATAATCTATTATTGGCAATTAAAATGAACATGTCTTAATTTCGGTTCGAGAAATAAATACTCACATGGCAAAATGCGTCCATATTCCAGGAAGTTGGCGTATTAAAATCTCTGCTTTATCAATTTTGGTATTGGTGAATACTGTTGTAAAACTGAAATAATAAATGAAATTAAAATGGCACATTTTCATATTTTAATTGTTGCTGAAAGCACAGTTGTTTCAGCCACCAAATGTTTAATTTTATATTTTAGGTTTCGAAAATCTGATCAATATAAACCAATTAAAGAGGAATCGCAGGTTTCTTAATTTTTTCTGCAATTTTACAATTTTATGAAGATAACCAAATTGATTTGCAAAAGCTGCTTATGTTTACATCTGATGACGCATCCGTAATGCTTGCAAAACGACATGGTGTAGCAGAAGAGTAAAAAAGTTACAGTTTTAAAAACCACATTGAATTTCAAATAAATTTAGAATTTGTTTCTTTAATTTTAGAAGAATTCAGTATATCAAATTTTTCAACGCCGTGAATTAACACCCATAGAAGCTTTTTAATTTGGTCATGCAAAAATTAATAAAATCAAGGAAAGATGTCTTGGAAACATTGCATGGAATACAAAAATAAGCGTGCTTTTAAAAAAGGCTAATGATTTAAATATAACCACAAAAACAGATGATATATTAAAATTTAATAATTTAGTATGTGAACACTTGGAAGAAAGGTTTCCAACGGATGAAGTAGAAGATTGGATATCATTTGATGGAAGGATGACCATAATTCAATTATGGTCTAGAGGAAATTGAAAAATTGTGTTTAAAATATAATTTTACTTTTCTTTCAGATAAATCTGTTATACGCGAACAGTATTGGCGAGCGCAACAGCACTAGCCCCAAAGGTGACACTTTTAAGAACTTCATGGCAGAAATACGAGAAAATATATTTACTTAAAATCGTCATTTATCATGTGAATCGAAAAATTGTAAGTGTGTCTGAAAGTGTTTTCTCTGCTGGTTGTAAATATATAAATTGCAATTTGCTAACAGCTTCCGTTCGCGATACTTGACTTGGCAAATTAAAAATTGCAAAATTGAGCTAATTTTCGCCAAATTTGGTAGCCCGAGAACTGTGAACTGGAAAATTTTTGCTGAATACGATTTCACAGTTTATTCGGTTCAAATGCTCAAAATACCCAAGATATAGGCTATATCTTGCTTATTTGTAACTTTAGATCGAAATAAACTCGAAAATCGTTTTCAGCAACTTCCAAAATACGAGAAAATGTATTTCCTGAAAATCAATATTTCTCAGGTGAATGGAAAATTTAAAAGTTTGTCTGAAAGTGTTTTCCTTGCTGGTAGTAAATATACAAATAGCAAATAGCAACAAATAGCGCGGTTTTAAATATGCAATTTGAAATATGCAGTGCGGGGAAAAAAAAAAAATTAAACAAATAAAAGATTTTGAAGAAATGGTTTAGTTTAGTTTGAATAATGAACAATTTAAAGATCTGTCCAAATTACTAGATATCGGAGGCACTTTTCTAAAACGAAACAAAGAAATTGATTGCAAGAAAAATATGCTGATGAGAGTAAAGTTATATAAGAATGACGGAAACAATGTAAATTTCAGTCTATACAAAGTGATTAAAACGAAAAGACAGGAGAGATAAGTTATAAAATAAATGCAATTAATAAAAAATGTAATCCTGAATTATAAAAATTTTAATAATAAGTAAGGGTGTTTTGTTGTTCTTGTTTGTTGGTTTTGTCAAATGTGTTAATTCGAAAAAATTATTTTTCATTTGAATGAAAAGGAGAAGCCACAATAATCAGATAAATTCCGTCTTCGTGAACTAATTGGTTTGACTTGATTTTAGAGAAGTTTTTTCATTGTGTTCCATTGAAATGTTTGTAGTAGTACAAATGGTATGCTGTAAGATCAAGTCATTTCGTATAAGTGATTACAAAATTTAGCTGAATATTAATTATTATTTATTAGTATTGTATTTTTTATTATATGCGCTTTTTTAATTGGCGCACATTTTTTTTATTTAGGTAAAAACTGCACACACTTAAAAAAGTGCGCACACAGGTCACAAAAATTAGAGGGAACACTGAACCAAAGTGAAGAACATTCCAATCAATCCGTGCAACGTTTGTTGCAGCATGTAGAAATTTCACGTGAGTTGGTAAGAATAATTTTAAAGAAATATTTACTCTTTCGTCCATGCAAATGGCAAAAAGCCCAAAAAATTCTTGCAATAGACCGAAACTCAGGTTTAGAATTTAGTCGATGGATTTCGGGCAGAGGGTTAATTTTGTCAAAAAAATAATAATGAGTGACGAAGCACATTTTTAATTGCATCGGGAGAGGAACAAATAAAATTTAAGTTACTGGTCTGCCTAGAACCCCCAAGTTATATTCGCAGAAGAGCACTCTCAAAAGTTAACGATATGGTATGGAATATGCTCTACAGTAGTTGTCAATAGTGAACGTTATGTGGAGATGCAACAAATTTTCTTAGTGAATGCCATCGCTGAACTCCGATTACCAATAAACAATATTTGATATCACCAAGATGGTGCAAGGCCTCATTTATCCAACATGTTTATGGTAGTGTTACGTGAGTCCTTTCCTGGTCGTCTGATTTCCCAGCATGGGGATCACTTGTGGCCTCCTCGCTCTACGGATTTGTCGGCCTTAGATTGTAGATTGTAGATATGGTGGTGACGACTTGTACTGCGACCTTTGTAGATCTATTGTACCCCACCCTCCTCCTCCAAGTGTTGGTGTACTTACCCATTTAGAGCGCCTCCTCTAATCCTGACTCCTTTAGGAATCTCAGGATCTGGGTGGGATTCAAGGCCTGCAGCTCCTCTGTGTTCAAGCAGTGAGCCCCAAGGTACAGCTGTCTCTTGCGGAGTAATGCACCGCAGTCTTTGAACAGATGTATGGGGGTTTCCTCTGCTGAGCCACAGAATCTGCATCCATCATCCTCCTCTAGGCCTAGGGCCTTGAGATGTTTCCTAAGTCTGCAGTGTCCCGTCAGGGCTCCTGTCAGAATTCTGAGCTTGTTCCTGCTTAGTTTCAGGCAAGCTTTAGTTCTCTTCTGGTTGAAAGATCCAAGCATCACTTTGGATTGCCTTAGCCCTGGAAGTTCTTCCCAGGTTTTCATCCATTTTCCTCTTATTTCTTCATCTAAACTTTTGCGGATGGTGTTCACGCTCATACCGCAAAAGGGTTCCGGACCTATAAAGGGGCTACTGGATCCCTTGTTTGCTAGGTGATCGGCTTCTTCGTTTCCGTCTATACCAGTGTGTCCTGGTACCCAGTATAGCGTTACTTTATTATCCCTGCCAAGCTTGTTCAGCTTCCCCACACAGTCCCATTCACAGTCCCATTCACAGTCCCAGTCACCAGTTTGGATCTGATGGTGTATGAGCTAATGGCCTTGATGGCTGCTTGGCTATCTGACAGGATAGCAATTCGTTTTTTGCGGTAATTCCTGTCGAGGTTAAACTGTGCACATCTTTCGATTGCGTGTACCTCTGCTTGGAAGATACTTGGGGATGTTCCCATGGATTCGGGGTATCTGGTACGAGGTCCAAACACTCCTGCATCAGTTCCTTCCTTTGTCTTACAACCATCTGTATACCACTTGATGGCATTTTGCTCTATGTGGTATGCTGAGGATTCGTCGCTCCAATCGGCTTTACTACTACACATTGCTGTGTAGTTTTTCTCGAAGTGGTATTTGCATACCATTTCGTCCTTTGGTATTTCCAGCCAGGGGATTTTGGCAGCGAGGCTGTTTCGGTCTCTGCTCCCGATTATTTTACCTCTGCCCATTCCTTCCTTGCTGAACCTTACGATCGCCGATCTGGCGGCGCTCTCCACCACAAGGTGCAGCGGAGTCAGATCCAGCAGCAGCTCCAATGCTGCTGTCGGACACGACTCCATCGCTCCCGTGATGCAGACACACGCCAGTCTTTGAATCTTCTCAAGCTGTTTCTTCATAGAGGCCAGCTTGATTCTACTTCCCCACGCAACGGCCCCATAAGTGATTGCAGGTCTCACTATCATGGTGTAAATCCATCGCAGGATAGTGGGGTTACAACCCCACGTTTTTCCTGCTAGATTTCTGCACACCATTTGGGCGCGTTTGGCTTTACCTACCACTGCCTCAGCGTGTCTATTCCATAGGAGTTTGCTATCTAGTGTGATATCCAGATACCTTATCTCCTGTTGGTATTCTACTGCCTTCCCATCTATGAGTATGGGATGCAGGCAGTTTAGTTTTCTCTTTCTAGTAAATGGTATCACCGTGGTTTTGCTCGGGTTGAGTCTCAATCCCACTGTTTGACACCATTTACTAGTTACTTTGAGGCCTCTCTGAACAATTTCACAGAGCGTTCCCTCAAATTTTCCTCTGGCCATTATGACTATGTCATCGGCGTAACCTTGACATTTGATGTCTAGGTTGTTTAGCCTAACCAGTAGTTCATCAACTACCAGGCTCCACATTAGCGGTGATAGTACACCTCCCTGTGGGCACCCTCGAGTTGTGGAGGATCTTAATGGTATCTCTTCCCACTTGTGTCTCCGCCGCTCTAGTTCTCAGCATTTCTCCCATCCACTTTGAGATAGTGCTGTCGATACTCCTTCTCTCGAGGGCCGCCTTGACAGCCTCGTGTGAGGTGTTGTCAAAAGCTCCCTCTATATCCAAGAAGGCACATATCGCTACTTCCTTTGTCTCTAGTGCTGCTTCTATTTCATTTGTCAGCTGATACAGGGCGGTTTCTGTGGATTTTCTTGCTCTGTAAGCATGCTGACTCTTGTGTAGTGGTGTACCTACCAGCACCATACTCTACCATAGTCATCTAAGGTAATTATCAATCACCTTCTCCATTGTCTTTAACATAAAAGATGTTAGACTAATGGGTCTAAATGACTTCGGTTGAGTGGTGTCTTTCTTTCCCACCTTCGGT
This sequence comes from Phosphuga atrata, assembly GCA_944588485.1. Taxonomy (NCBI): domain Eukaryota; kingdom Metazoa; phylum Arthropoda; class Insecta; order Coleoptera; family Silphidae; genus Phosphuga; species Phosphuga atrata. The sequence goes on along the minus strand of OX155901.1, from coordinate 27,571,045 downwards.
ATAAATACCATAGCTCCTTCTCCATAGCTCCGGTATATATCCGAGCGCTAAACTACTTCTAAAAATATTTAGAAGATACGGCATTAGTTCTCTCTCCCTTTTGTAGGAAGGCAGGAACTAGTCCGTCCACACCTGGGGCCTTAAAAGGCTGGAAAGTGCCGATAGCCCATCTGATTCGGTTTTCCGTACAGATGGACGCTGCCCTCTTCCAGTCGGCCCGTTTGTCGGCCTTGGATTATTTCTTATGGGGTCATGTTAAATCTAAGGTTTATCACAATCGACTTGATAGCCTGGAAAGACTTGAAACGAAACAATGGACAAGATATTGGTGAAATTTCGGCAGAAATGTGCCAACGTGCAATGGGTTCATTGTTGCATCGGTCTCAGTCATGCATTGAAGCAAGCGGAGGTAATCCGATCGATGTAATTTTTTTTAAGTATTCATTGTTAATTTAGGATTAGGGATTAGGATTTGGATTTAGGATTAATTTAGGAACATTCAACTTGTTATTAAACTTTAGATTTTATTCTACAATGTTCTACAAAAAAAAATTTGGTGTCCAACTTATGTCATTTTTTAATAATTGGCGTTTAAATTCAGGACACTCTTATTTGTCACCCTGTAAAATACAAATATAATCGAATTATTTTAAATTTGTTTAATGTTTATAACATCTTACTTATTTATCATATTTATAATTTACACACAAAACTTATAACGGGCTTTCAGAAAATGCAAGCAATTCTACTTAGTCAGACCAGATTAATAATGATCTAGTCCGTAGGTTCCCAACCTGGGGTACATGTACCCCTGGTGGTACATTGCGTTATTGCAAGGGGTAAAATAGAAATTTCAAGAAATTTCTTTGAGCGAAGAGCGTAATTTTTTCGCGTAATTTCAAATAGCTTGTTAATCTAGTAGACCCAAACATCAGACTTCTCTTCATCACCAGTTATCAATTTGTTGTAGGTATCGAATTGCATATTCGTGTTTTTTTTCTTGTATATGCTTGATGTCTCTTTTATCTTTTTATGTAAGTTAAAATTATCGTGCAACTTTAGAGCCTTTCGATCACCGAGCATTCTTGTTCAAGCCAGGTGTTTTTTGCTTGTTGAATTTTGGATCTTATGGTTCTTTGGAAATTGTACTTTGCACCATCTTTGTTCTTGTAGACATCTCGTTCATACATTAATTCAAGGATTTCGACAGTTATCCAATTAGTTTTAGGCTGATATCTTCTAGTCAAGAGTTCTTTTAATGCGCTTTTTAAATATAGGCTGTTTAACTCCATAATTCCAGATGTTCTGACAATCAAGTTCGTTTTTTTGAATATTTGGATTTTTCAGTTGTTCAAGATCATTTTTTTGTTTGGATGGTGTTACGCATTCTGATGAAATCTTAGTTCTGAGTTTCGCTTTCAGTAGGGTGTGATCTGAAGGCACGTCAGCTCCTGGATATGCGCATGCACTGATTATTGCTGGAGCAAATATTTTATTTATTAGAATGTAATCGGTTACGTACAATATGTTGTTGGTTGTCTTGTGGAGATTTCCAGGTGTATAGTCTTCTGGGCGGCAGTCGGAACCAAGTATTGCTTATTTTGAAATTCTTTTCCTGGCAGAATTGTATATATATATATATATATATATATATATATATAAATATATATATATATATATATATATATATATATATATATATATATATATATATATATATATATATATTATATTTGTTTTCTGATTGAAATTTACCTGAACCTGGCCAGAATGTTTCACTTACTCCAGAAATGTCAATGATCAATCTTTTCATTTCTCTGATGGTGTTTGCGAGTTTACCTGCTTCGTAAAGGCTGCGGACATTCCATGTCCCGATTTAAATGTGTTTTTTGTTTTACCTCCGGGGATTCTTAGCACCCTTGATGAGCCGGAGACTGAGGGCCGTGTGTTAGTTGTAACTTCCATGTGACTTTTCGTAGGATATTCAGTGGTTTCCCGTTGCCTTCTGAGGGGTTTATAGTTTTATTATAATTATAATTTATATGTATTATAAATTATTATAATAAATTATAATAAAACTATAATTATAATAAAACTATGTTTTATCATAAGATTTTTTTTTTTTTGTCTAAACATACTAAAACTTTTTCCCCGTACTAAAAAAAGGGAAGGGGTACAGAATTTCTAGCAGTTTATTTTAGGGGGTATAATTTTTCAAAAGTTTGGGAACCACTGATCTAGTCCATATCAAACCAAGAAGACCAAGTATAGCTTACACATTGAAACTAGATAATTAAAATTGTAGTTTAGAAGAAACCTTGAACGCCAAATTTAGTCTACACAAGCAGATTAGATCAATATAAGTTTAGTACATTCAGACTAGATCATCAAATGTCTCATCTAGATGAAATCTTAAATATAAAGTCTATTCTACATATTCGGCCTAGATTATTAAAAATCTAGATAAAAAGTCCACCTTAAACGTAAACGTAAAAGTAAACCTTGAAGATCAAGTCAAGTGTACACAATTAGACTATATTATTAAAAGTCCAGTTTAGATGGCTAATTCTCTAGGTAGTTTGAACTTAATATATGTTACAGTAAATAAATCTGTAATCACAATATCAATTGGTAAGGTCCTTTGAATCTGTTCCTACGTCTATAATCTGCGAGCATTGTAAGGTCATATTTTCATATGTCATATTGTCTAGATTTCTTACAATAAACACCACTGTCTAAACTAATAACTAAAACTATTAAGCCAATCTAGATTTATCAACGTCTACTTGTCTCTCTGCAATTTGTAAAAGTTATTAAGAGATTATTTACATTCATCGCAATATTATATTCTATTTTACATAATTTGTTTGTTTGTATGTAATTCGCAAACTTTTTTAAACAATTGAAACTCCTCACATTGAATGTCTATATCTATCATCACTAAATCTATTGACATAATCCAGATTTGTTTTAATCCGTTCTTCTGTCTTCAATAATTTGTCCATTATGAGAAATTTGAAGTATTTTCATTAATGACGACATTTTCAGGTTGTCTGAATACCTCACAATAAACTTCTCCATCTGTAGTCATCAAATCTATTAACGCAGCCTAGGTTTGTCAATGTCTACCTACATCAGATTTGTAAAAAATGCTAAACTATCTATATTAGTCATGATGTAGTTAGTTTAGCCATTATTAGTACTACAATCATCATTAAGATCTATTAAGCTATTGCATTTTATTACCACCATATTTCTGTAGCAAAATTTGTAAAAGCAAATACTTTTTTGACTCGGCGGAATTAACCTATTCGCGGTTTGTGTAATAAAACTTGGTTAATGCTTTCCTACAAATAGAATTTTACAATACGAAAGTCAAATTGTGATAAATCCGTATCAAAAAAATATTCCGGATTTGTATTATTATATTCACCTAACGACCTATTATTAGTACATATAATTCTTGATCTTCCGAATTTTCTTGTCATAAGTCTTTTCCATTCCCCTTTGTTGTCCCATTTCCCATTTCTTTTTCATTTCTTGTTGTAAGTGTTCTTAGTCAGACGATAGGCTAGTTCTGACTTGTTGACCCTCTTGGATAATAATGATCTTTCTAATAAGTTGGGTTCAATCCATTCGCCGAGATACTCGTATTTATCAGTCATCTTGATGTGTCCCTGCTCTAGTAACATCTCTCTGTTTGCGTTATAAAGTTGGTGAAGAATTCTGTTTTCTGCAGCGACACTTGAAGGCCCACTTTGGCAGTCTGTTTTCTGAGGCAATTTACCTGCATTGTTGCCATCTCAAGAAAATCAGCAAACAGTACCATGTCATCTGAAAGGGCCAGACAGTCTACAACTAGTCCATCGTTCTTACATCCCAGCTAGATACCACTCTGAGCACCTAAATTGATCAGTTCCTTGCGCCATTCTCTCATAACCTTTTCAAGTTTTTCCCATTTTCTATTATAGAGTAATTTTTTCAGTATATTCTTTCAGTTTTTTATGTATTTTGAAATCATCGTGTAGATACAGATCATTAGGAATGTATAAAATATATCGTTATATCAAAATATCGATATTGTTTTTGGTATAAAAAAGCTCACTGCAAACTTTTGACTTAAGAAAAAACAATTTTTTCTTAGAAAATATATAGAGATGAGATAAAGAAATATTCACTCTAAAAGACAATTTATTATAATTTAAAATAAGACTAAATTTAAATTCTATGATATAAAAATATCATGGAACGTTTAAAGACCCGTGAAAATCAGAATTAACAGAATTGGCTAGATGCTTATTAGATCCTTCAAAAGTTGTAACACAGTTTATTAATATTGGTCGAAAATCTTTTTGAACGACTCTATACAGACAACAATAAGGTTGAAGTCGAAGGTGAATGTTCAGCAAGTTCAGAAGAATTAGAAGAGGTGACCAATCCAAACTATTCTTTGCAAAACAAAGTTCAAAATGCTACTCAAGAAGTATTAAACCAAAATATTTATATGCAAGTAAATCGCTATCATAATTTTACGAAACAGGAGTTTGTTAAGTACAAAAGAACTTCTGAGAGAACAAAAAGATTAAATATTTTGTTTCAAGCACTCTCTACAATTAAAGCTACATCAATCTACGATAAAAGATTATTTTCCCTAAGCGCCAACTTTTGTACAAAACTAATATCTCGTTTAAATATCGGACAGTACTACCAAATTTCTTAAAAATCGACCCGGAAACCGAAACCGCGGTTTTTAATTTTCAAAAGCCGAAAACCGCGGTTTTTGAAAAAGTGCCGATATTCGGAAACCCTATGCTGATAGTGTTTAAAATTGTTTTATTCGGTAATATTGAGTTAACAATAAAATAATTTTTTATTCTTTTATTCATTAGAAATTAAAAAAAAAACTTAAAAAATATTTCAGCCATTCAGTCAAGAAATACTCAAAAAATTCATATTAATGCATTAAAAACGTCGGTTTATCTTTTAGTTTAAATTATAGATTATTAATAGAAATATCGATGTATCCATAATTTTTTAAAACATATCAAAACGATAGTTCAATAGTTTCTAAAAGTATCGATATTAAAAAAATCGCAATATGTTTTAAAATATCAACATCCCTACAGATCTTAGCTTTTACAGCTATGTGGGTTTTATGCTTTGTTAGTGTACAAAATGTTGAATAGACCGTTTTTAAATGAATTAAAAATTTATTTTGTTACATAAGAATGTTCAACAGTATAAAACGTAACACAAGAAAATCGTGTAAATGTTAAATAAAAATTTAATTTAACATTGTGCAAGTATATGCAGAACTGCCAGAGAAGTTAAATCAGAAGATATCATTAGAAAGTTCTAGATACTTCAAATAATTCCACAATAAAATACTTGTCAATACATTTAAATTTGCAGAAAAGTGCATTATTCAGTAAACAAATTCCAAAAGAACTTTTCACGTTTCATTACATTATGCAAGTTTCAACAACAAACTTTTAACGACTCCTCGTCGAGAACTATATATCACAGCGGATATTTAGAACGCATTAACTTTACATTTACAAAAAGAAAAATCGCGAAATTGTCTCGGAACCGACAAGCATTCCTAATCCCTTTCAATTGAACATCTAAGGAGTATGCAAAAGTTGCACAATTCTGAATAACGAAAACGTGTACACGAGGTTCGTTCGGTGAATACGAAAACCGACGGACAATTGTGTCAATTAGAGTAATGGGAAAATTGCCGTCATCGAACATTGGCTGCGTTCCAATAAGAAAAAGAGGGAGACTCGCTTTTAATTCTGCGAATAGAAAATGCAATTCTCTTCGGGATATTCGAGTAGGGGTGAGAGAAAGGAAGAACAGATTTATAACGGACGGTTTCCATGTAGTTTGTTTTCTTAGGAAAGGGCTCTGGGCATTCCAAGAAACCGGAGACTTTGAAGATATGAGAAAATTTAGAATAACCCGTAAAAGAAAACTCTGAGACCGTAACTTAAATATACCGGGGTACTTTAGCGTTTGCTTTTTTCCAATCCCGTTCCACTACGAACGTGACCATTACATACATCTCTTTTTAATATTCATGGTATCGGTTAGATTTATATGCTAGAACTCATTCGTATTGAACTAATATTTTCTCGTTCTGTAGTAAATCAATTTTTCAAAACGAAATTTATGTCTTAGATTATCGCATCTATATTTATTAAAACAAGCTAGGGAAATATCTTGGAAGTTATAAATATTAACAAGGAAATCAATGGGAATCCATCAGAAGTTTTTTTTTGCCGCAAAACATCGGGGAGAAAACACGGGTTGCGAAATCAATATTATGAATCCTAAATGTTTCTTGGTTTCCGAGTGAATTAAGGCCGTTCTCCGCGACGCACCAAAACTAATCGCCTAACTTTTTCTTGTTTTATTTTTATGGCGGAGACGTAAGTTACGATAAAACGCGGCGGAATTGACGATCGAACCGACACAAAATCTCTATCCAGACTATAGGTTACGTGTTGGACAGGGAATTTTATTTTCGATTTATATCGTCGTAAATGTTATAATTTACATAATCTTGATAACCAATGAAATAAAATCATAATCTCTTTATTTGTTATATGAAAATTTGGTAAATAATGTTAAATAAAGGTAGGCAAATTAAGACTGTCCTGTTTTTCTTAAGAAAAATACAAATGAATTAATGATTATAATTATTTATTATTATACATTTACCATAATTTTAAATGTATAATATTTATTCTGTTACCTATCAACATTTTTGAAAATGGAGCGATGACCGAAAGAATTGTTTCTGTTTGTTGATTTTATATGCCACCAGGGTGACAAATTAAGAGTGTCCTTATTTTAAACTGCAATTATCCAAAAACGACATAAGTTGGATTCCAAATTTTTGTTCAATATTGTAGAGTAAAATCTAATGTTTAATAAGAAGTAAAATGCTTATATCCAAATTAACAATTACATCGATTTAAAAATTACATCAATTAGATGACCTCCGATTGCTTTCATGCATGACTGAGATCGTTGAAACAATGAACGAATTGCACGCTGGCACATTACTTGCGAAATCTCACCAATAGCTTCTAGAATGTTTCGTTTTAAGTCTTCTAGGGTTTCAGATCGGTTCTGATAAACTTTAGATTTAACAAGAGTCCATAAGAAATAATCCAAATTCAACAAATCTAGAGAGCGAAGAGGCCACAACTGATCCCCACGCTATGAAATCAGAAGACCAAGGAAGAACTCTGGTAACACTCCTATAGATATGTTGGATACGTGCCAACAGATATCGTTGATTGGTAATCGGGGTTGAGCGGTGGCATCCATTAATAACGTTTGTAGCATCTCCACATAACGTTCACTATTGACTACTATTGCGTTTCCCATTCCATCTTCAAAAAATACGCAGCTGAGTATATTCCACAGCTGAGCATATTCCACACCATACAGTCACATTTTGAGAATGCAGCTCTTCGAATATAACTTGAGGGCAAATGTGCTTCGAACTAATAATTATATTGTTGACAACATTATCCCCTCTTCCCAAAATCCATGGACCGAATTCTAAACATGAGTTTCGGTCTATTGAAAAAAGTTGTCACTTTTTGCCATTTGTAAGGCCGCCAGAGTAAATCTTTCTGTGATTGGAAGTGATTGGAATTTGATTGGAATTCTGTTCCTAAATTAGAGTATTCACTTCTGTTATAGCAGTTTTTTTCCTTTCTGTTTAGTATCCTTAAAATAATCTCTTTGACGATATTTTTCGATCTATCTTGGAATTGTCCAGCAATATGGCGCCGTTGGAAAATTAAAATGTTATCGAAAACATCTCTGAGTTTGAATAATGGAGTTCGTTCTGATAAAATACCCTACACAAACAATACTTCACCACCACCGCTTCATTTCCAAAAATACTTGAAGGTTCACTGAATATTAGTCAGTACAAATTAGAAAAAATAAGTAAATACTTCTTTTTGGTTTTATTAATTAATAATAGAAACCTCTTAATTTGTCAACCTTTATTATATTAGTAATCCGATTTTTCAGAAGTATTATTAAATGTATTAAATTAAAGTTGTAAAGTAGAAGTAAATTTGCTCAATCTACAATAAATGTTCGGTTGATTGGACCGATTGAAATTTCGGAAGATTGACTTCTTCCAGCCTAGATACAAGCATTCAACCTTCTCGTCATTGAGTGCAGACATCTTTAAAAAACACCAATGTTGTTTCTAGTTGAGTTACACCCAGCAATTATCCGATTTCGCAATTCGTCTAAATTCTCTACTGGAGTAGCGTAAACTAATGACCTCAGATAGCCCCGTAAGAAATAATCCACGGGGTTTAAGTCTGGGGTTCGAGTAGGCCATGCGAGTGGCCCACCTTGACCAATCCAGCGATCTCCGTATGTTGCTGTTAAAAAATCACGAGCAACCAAACTGAAATGTGGTGATGCACCATCGTGCATAAACCACATTGCAATTCTTGTCGCCAATGGTACATCCTGCAGAAATTCGGCCAGTGTTTCATCCAAAAGTCGCAAGTCTTGCTAGTAGAAATACCGGTCAAATTAGATAGTCACCCACATTTCCAACCCAAACATTCAAGGAGAACTGATGTTGAAATCGATCTTCACATACCTCATACAGATTTTCATCTGCCCACACATGGTTGTTATGAAACTTCCTTATTGCATTTCTTGAGAAACTGGCTTCATCGGTGAAAGGTATCTGTGTCAGGAATTGAGGGATTAGAACTAATGTTTGCAAAAGCCATTGACATGACGCAATACATGGACGATAATCAGCAGATAGTAGTGCCTGAACACGTTGACCGTGGTATAGATACGACAAATTGCCCTAAAGAATTTTCGAAACTGTCCAATGACCAAAGATGTACAAGATACCTACAAAAAAGTATCTGGAATACAAGATGCAAGATGCTTTTAATGAATGTATTTGAAATAACAGATACAAGATACTTTTGGAAATAGTATTTGAAATACAAGACACGAAATACGTATTTATTAAATACTTTTTAACGATACTTATAAAATTATATTTTTGAAAGAAAACATACATTTATTGATTTTAAGGTTTATTTAGCTTATTTAATTATGAATAGTGATCAAGTGATTAATCGGGTAAATATCAAGAAAATGTTATATTTTTAAGGTTGTATTTGAGACTTAGCTACGTACACACGGTATAGAAAACTAGCGTATAGCCCTGCTATAGTTTGACTATAGTCGTGTGACTGCTTTGTATACTTCAAATGTACGAATAGTTTTGGACTATACGGAGCGATCACACAGCTATATTCTAGTCTAGTTTATAGCAGGACTATACGCTAGTTTTCTATATCGTGTAAACGTAGCTTTAAATAAGACCTGTTCTTCAAACATTTTATCACTCATTTTTCTTCTATGAGGTCTCATTATCATCCCCCCAAAAGAGAAAAGTCGCTCCATCACCTTCATTATCTTCATCGAGTAGTATTCTTTCAAGATCTTCTTCATGTTATATATATTCAAGATGTGCAACTGTCTCTGAATCAGATTTACCAAATACTACAAAGGTCTTAACCATATTTCATCCATTATCTGCTGCTGTTTTAACAATTTTGGATAGCTTTAAATCATACTCATATATATCAGCTATCATTTCAGAAAATTTATCATAAGTTGAATACATAATAAGTTACATCATAAGTTACATCATAAGTTCAATAAGTTGAAGTTTGAATCTTCTGCATGCAATTGCAGCACTTTTCCTCACAAGAATCTCACTTTCAATCCAATGGACTTTAACCCCCCAAATAACTTCTGTAAGAGGAAGACCAAACATCAGCTGTGCTGCACACAATTTCTACGGACTTCAAAGTAATCTTTATTTTTCCTTGAATTCATTGTGTTCATTAGTAATCTTATATTTGATTGAACGACGGCATACAACTCTTGCAGGCTTTGTTAGTTGTTGTGCACTTCAATCAAACGCGACGACGGCGGCAGGCAAAATTAACTAGACCATACCGCCTTTTGGTAAGTTGATAAATTAAAATTTTAAGGATTAGGTGTCTTTATGATGGGATGCCGTAATGCAAAAAAAATCATACGTAATTAATAAAAGAATTTTACCAAACGTAGTATTTACAAAATACTAAGATACAAAAAGAATGTATCAAATACAAGATACAAAATTTAAATTTGAAAAAGTATTTCAGATATAAGATAAAAATACTTATTTTGTATCTTGTATTTCAAATACTTGTATGTAAGATAAGTCACATCTCTGCCAATGACTTACATTCAAGGTATTGCAAATTTGTCGCGTAGAAGTACTGGGATCTTCAACTATTATGTCCAGCGCATTCTGTTCCAGTTGTTACGTTCTTACTGTCATTAATCTTCCTGGCCCTTCTTTTCGTTCCAATGGGCCTGTCTGTGCCTGTTTCACGATGACGTCGATGAATGTTTTCGAAGATTTTTCGGTCGGGGCTATAACGCCTAGGAAACCGTTGAATGTAGAATCGTCTATCTTGTAATGAATTTCTATCAGAAAGTCCATACATAAATGGCATGTCAGTCATCTCAACGTTCGTATGCATTGTAGAGGACTTCACTAACTATTAAAGACACGTCAAACGAGATGAGACCTATTCAAATGAAATCCACTTGTACGTTAGTATATAAAACAGCCGTTCCAAGTTATCGTCAATAATTTTTTGTACTTGATAAGCTCATTAATTTTTTGTACTTGTTATTACTTTTGTACTATAAATTCATTGGCGTAAGCTTACTTTTATTTAGATTAATAACAACAAATATCGAATATAGTTGTCACAAATTTTGTTCACCCTGTATCTTTGAAACAAGGGGGTTTTTCAGAAATCATCATAAGACAAAATATTCTTGGAATAGCCCAATGAATAACCCCTTAAATTTTTGTCGCATGTTTACCACCCTGTATATATCCAAAATAATTTATTTATAGCACCTTCCAATTGCACCTATAACTTTTACTGTATGATTGCACGCATTTGGAATTTGATTTAATGTTGACGGACACTGATTTCTCACAAATGAAAACAGAATTAACATTTGTCACTCATAAATTGCAATTCTGTAATAATGAGAACACAATTCGCAATTCTAAATACAAATTTAATCCAATCGAATTCGGATTTTGCATTATTATACCAAAAGCTTTAGCTTATTAGCAAAATTTGTATACCGCATAATTATTCTAAAATGAGTTTTGGTAAATTTAATAAAATTTCACTCAATGGAAAAACTGGGATTGCTAAAGCACACATAAAAGGATTGGAAAGAAATACCAAATACTTTAGATGTTCATACTTCCACAGCGATTGGTTAAAGAAAGAGCTACTTCTTGCTACAGGTAGAGGCAGCAATGCATCTAGAACAGACAACCACACTCGAAAATCCAATATTCTTGTTTTCTTTATGCCACAGGATTCTGGACTTGCTCTGAGATGTTTTTCTATGCTTTGCTGTCTTATATTTTTTGCTGTCTAATGACTTTGCTGTCTTTGGTTGTCTTTTACTTGTGTTGTCCATATGTTCTTTAGTGTAGATCCTTGCACTTTCTACTGGATGCGTTCAGGTCTCCACAGGAATATAAATGGAATTTGGATTGTGCTCATTCTGCTCACATAACCAAATCGGCTTAGTCTTCGCTTCTAGACTTTTTCATTGTTGGTAGGTTGCTATTATCATTTGGTTTTGTTGGTGATGTAATTGAGAAGTGTAACTTTGAGTATTTAATTTGAAATACTTCCTATTTATTTAAATCTATGTTTCTGATCCATATATGAGCATTGCGATACTGAGTTAAAGAAGCGAATTTTGGTTGTTGTCGATATGTCGGCTTTCTTCCACAGAAAACAAGGGAGGTAAAGGCTGCCGCCGCCTATTCAAATGTGCTTTTTATCTCTACTGTAAATGTCCCTTTCATTTCTGGGATCAGTGACCCATGGTACTTGCATCTACTAAATCTGAGCACCCGGTAGATGAATCTGTTGTCGGCACTTTTGTCTTATTTTCATTTATCTTTAGAGCATAGGATATGGAATAAGATATCGGTAAGATGCGTCAGATAGATAGATAGATTGTAGATTTGGTGGTGCTTTGCACAGCGACCTTCATAGATCTATTGTAGCCCACCCTCTTCTTCTAAGCGTTGGTATACTTACCCATTTACAGCGCCTCCTCTAGTCCCGATTCATTTAGGAATTTCAGGATTTGGGTGGGATTCAAGGGATGCAGCTCCTCTGCGTTAAAGCAGTGGGCCTAAAGTACATTTGTTTCTTCCGGAGTAATGCTCCGCAGTCTTTGAGCAGATGTATTCCAGGGGGTTTCCTCTGCTGAGCCACAGAATCTGCATCTGTCATCTTCCTCTAGACCTATAGACCAGTCATCTTAGTCAAAAAAGGGGCCAATCGCGGAATCTAACGGAAGAAGCTGAATTTTTGTATAGACCTTTATTTTAGCATTACAAATTTTGTCACAAAAGTCACATATGCCAACATGAGAGCTTATATATTCAAGGTCAAAGGTCGTCAAAGTTCTTTGATAATATCCCGTTTTCTCTGCCTCCTATCGTATTTGCATTCATTATGAAAGTTGTAGAGAATAAAATTCTCTACAAATTGAGCACAGGATTCCTCCAAATTTTCCTTTATCTCAAAAGCAGTTCGACATATAAAAAAAGGTTTCAGATGAAATTTGTAGAGAAATTTATTCTCTGAAACTTTTATAATAAATGAAAATACGGTAGGAGGCAGGAAAAACGAGATATTTTCAAAAAACTGATTTTTGCGACCTTTGACCTTGAATATCTAAAGACGCTCACATGTTGGTACATGTGACTTTTAAGACAACATTACTAATGCTAAAATAAAGGTCTATACAAAAATTCAGCTTCTTCGGTTAGATTTCGGGGTAAAATGCTAAAATGACTGGGGTACTAGGGCTTTGAGGTGTTTTCTAAGTCTGCAGTTTCCCGTCAGGACACCTGTCAGAATTATAAGTTTGTTTTGGATCGTCTGGAAACTTCTTGTTGCTGCTTGTAGTCTGTTGTTTATTTCGACTTCGAGTTCTCCTTTGTTGTCTATTATTTGTCCTAGATATTTAATTTGTTCGATGTGCTCTATTTTTGCGTTGCTTGTACTTTGCTAGTTAGGAACGGAATTGAAGATAATTCCAATCAATTACTGCAATGTTTGTCGCGGGAAGTAGGAATTTTAAGTTTAAACAAGAATTACTCTTTTGGCCTAACAAATGATAAAAGCCCAAACACTTATTCCAATAGACAAAAACTCATGTTTACAATTCAGATTTTGGACAAAGGGGATAATTTTGTCAACAATATAGTCAATAATTAATTGCATGGTGAGGGGAATAAATAAAATGTGCGATACTAGTCTGCCGAAAATCCTAAATATATATTAGATGAGCGCATTCTGAAAAGGTAACAATATGGTGTGGAATATGCGCGGCTTATTGGGACCGTATTTATCCGAAGATGAAATGAGAAACGTAGTATTTCAATAACGTCAATGGTGAATGTTATGTGGAGATATTACAAATGTTCTTAGTGGATGCCATCGCTGAGCTTCGATTACCAATAAACCGATATTATAAATAAACCGATATTTAGTCTCAGGAAGGCCTCATGTATCCAACATGTCTATAGGACTGTGACACGAGTTGTGAAAGACTTTCCAGGTCGTCGATTTCCCAGCGTAGAGATCAATTGTAGCCTTATCGCTCTCCGGAATTGTCGGCATCGGATTATTTTTTATGGGGTCATGTTAATTCTAAATTTTATCAGAACCGACCTGAAACCCTGGATGACCTAATTTTTAAATATAAATTGTTAATTTAGGATTATTCATTTAACTTAAACTTTATATTCTACTCTACACTGTTCAACCAACCAACGGTGTCCAACTTATTTTGTTTTTTGACAATTGCAGATTAAAATCAGGACACATTTAATTTGTCACCCTTTATATACCTAAATAAAAATACAAATGCTCGTCTGTTCAAAATATCAAATTTGCGAAAATTCTCCATAAAATGCTTGCAATTTTTACACAAAGTTGCATTCGAATACGCACGTGTTTTTATACCTATTACTAGATACAACCTGCCATATTTAAAAACATGCTTATTGAAAAGAAAACATCGCTATCTGTTACACGTAAAAGCAACAGACGCTTTATTATATATTTTACGATACCATTGCAATGTTCCGATTTTCAATCCATTTCCAAATATTTAATATATCATATCAATGTAACAAAAAAAAAATTGTATAAGCATTGTAAAATGAAATATATAAGATACGTGCGCTTTATCTTTTCTTTCTTTTCAATTTAACCAGACTGGGCTACAGCGACGTGTGACCGGGTATAACTAGTATTAAACAAAAATGAATTGCTATGGCGTCCCTTTAAATCTTCTGCAAAATATCAAATACAAAACAAACTGAATGATATATTAAATTATGCAAGAACTAATAACCAGGAATTTTGAGCCCAGAATTTCTGAATTTCGAATGCTTCCTTTAGAACATATTGCCAATCATTTACATGAATATTTACATAACGTATTCGAATATTTACGTAGCGAAAAACATTGTCTCTATTAGAATTAACATTAAAAGCTATGAAATATCTTTCACGTCTCGCAATTTCTGTAGATCTATTATATAACCTTTTTTAGAAATCTTAATTTTTCAAAAACATTTGTGGAAAAATAAATCAATCAAGTATCAAATTTTATAAAATAACACCAGCAATACAATTCTTAAGTGAATGATGATCGCAGTCAAGATTACTTGCCCTGCAGTTCAACCAACCTCTAGTTCGAGCACGAAGCAAAAAGAAGCTTTTACTCATTTTAATGGATTGTGTAATCCGGTCGTTTGCAGTAACGGTAGCAAGATATATTCGAAAAATGATCCTGTTAAGTCTGATCTCAACTCGTCCCATTCACAAGAGTTTCATTCTCTTTTTTCGACTATTAATTAAATAACTTGTGGAAACATGATATACTTGTATAAAAATACAAAGAATAATTTATTATATAAACACATTTTATACACATATTTATGAATAGGATGGTTGCGACCGTTACGACGTGGTAATTCATACTTACACTGAATTAAAAATTTCACAACGTTTTAACGACACTTAATATGTAAAAATAGTATATAACTTGTTATTCACAGTTATATAAATTTAATCATTAAACACAACTCGAATTTCGACTGGTAAAGGTCATTCTCAGGTGTTTAAAAATTGATGAAAAAAACTATTTATACAGCCTGCCTCCAATTAGGGAATTGCTACCGAGAATTTCCTAAGAAAACTCAAATTTAAAATTTAATCAATAACAAACGAACTCAAATAACAATGGCTCAAATATATCCGAAAACCCCAAATACAGATAAAACTTTAATTTCCCTGATATATTTTGGCAATACAAGCCAACAAATCGTAAACATCTTTCCAAAGCAAAATCTTCAAGTAGCATTTAAATCCTCCTCAAGTTGTCCTCTATATTGTTTAATTCAAATGTCTAAAAAACTCTTGAAAACACTTGACTCTATCAAATATTAGCACTTTAAAGCTTAATATTTCACAAACGGATCTCTTAATAGAAATATTGTTTTCACAAGCCTGTAATATTTCTGAAAAACCTATCCAACAACACCATACACCATGGGGTAGACGAGCAAAAAAAAACGTCCCCACTTCTTTAGGGCAAAGGAGGTACCCTAAATATTTTTTTCAAGATTTGATTTTACCACTTTGTCGCCGTGGCTAATCTGTATATCCATGCCAAATTACAGCTTTATATTTCTAATAGTCTCTGAGCTAAACTGCGGACAGACGGGCGGACGGACGGACAGACATATCGAAACTATAAGGGTTCCTTGTTGATAACACCGGAACCTTAAAAAAATCCTGCGTATATGAAATTGATTGTTCTCAATGCAATAGCGTGTACATACATTAGACAGGACTCGGTTTTCAGAATATCCTCGCACTTTTCGTCTTAAAAATGACATAGTCCTTTTTCAAACCGTTGTCTGAAATAAAATCATAAATTCTCGGAAATAAACAATTTGAAAATCTTGCATAATTGCAACATAGGCCCGAAACTTAATCTACTGAAGTCATTAGAAATTTTTAAACAGAGCCGTAAACCGTCCGTTAATCTCCTTAACGAGCACATAGATTTAAACTTTTTACAACTTTTTAATCTAGCACAATCCTCTCTAGGAAAAATTGATATTTTAACCCATTACTGGCCAGAATTAATTGTGAAATAAAAATACAGTTTTCTCACTTAATATTAACTAAAAGAATTCTAAAAAGAAATACAAATCAACCAAGTCCAATAGGAGGAAGAAGTATGACCCTAGTTAGTTAATTAATAATAAACTGTATTTTGAAAGGTCCAAAACTCCTCTAAGTGACAATTTAGGGACGCTAATTAAAAAACTAAAAACCATAGCTGAAGAAATTGCGCCCGTTCAAAAACGAAAGAAACATGTTTGGTGGAATGTGGAGTGTGTCACAGCAATTAAAAACAGGCACTAAGCTTGGTTGGCTGATCAACCAAAGAGAACAAAAAAATCCCGTGAAGAACTACATAATGCTAGATGACAAACAGCTAAAGAAATTAGAAGGGTTAAAAGAAATTATCACGAAGAATCACTAAACGCCATAGATGAAGCATTCATGCAACATAAGACAAGGGATTTTTATAAAACATTTCGACAATGCCAATCAAACTATACTCCACCAGCACTTATGATGAGAAATACAAATGGAAAACTGGCAAATAGTAACCAAATGAATGCAGAAATTTTAGCTCAATACTTTCAAGAATTACTTAACAGTGAGGAACCAACACAATACCTAGAGTATGACCTTCATTCAAAAAATAAAACACCATTAGAAAAAGATATACCACCAGATTACAACGAAGTGCTGAAAGCCATTGATTCACTTAAAAATCACAAAGCGTCAGAGGAGAATCAACTAACTGCAGAAATATTGAAGAATGCAAATACACAAACCATTCAGAATTTACATAAATACCTCATAGACATTTGGAATACTTAAAAAATGCCCGAAGAGTGGAACATGACGATAATACACCCTTTACATAAAAAAGGCGATAGATTAGATCCCAACAATTATCGGGGATATCACTGCTGGATGTCACTTACAAAATTTTTTCAAAGATGAGACATGAGAATTCAAGAACAACATGACTATGAACTTAGAGAATAACAAGGAGGCTTTCGTCCAGGGAGAAGTTGTCCAGATCAAATTATCAGTTTAAAGTGAATTATGGAGCATCATAGGGTTAGAAACAAAAAGTTAGTTATCACTTTCGTTGATTTTAAAAAGGCGTATGATAGTATCCATCGTGAGTCACTATTGAATATCCTAAAGGAATTTGGTTTACATCCAAAACTTTTCACCTTATTGGAATTACCCTAAAGAATACTAAAGCTAAAGTCATTATTTAGAAATGAACTCTCAAAACCATTTGACATTAACACTGGACTTTGGCAGGGAGATGGACTCTCATCATTATTGTTTAAGTGTGTGTTGGAAAAAATCATTCGGGAATGGAATAAGATATATCAACCTAACATCAAGATTGGCAAAAAAATAAGACTAAATTGTTTAGCATTCGCGGATGATCTTGCACTACTGGCTAATGATATAGAAGAAGCTAAATTGCAAATAGAACAACTTGATAATATACCAAGAAAAGCTGGATTGCAAATTTCCTATTAAAAAAATAAAATAATGCCAACCTTCCCTGCTACAGCACCAACCATTACCCTAGCCAATACTAAACAAATTAAAATTGTAAATAAGTTTAAATATCTGGGTGAAATTTTATCTTGGAACTCCAATGAAAACTCATCAATAGAAAGCAGAGCATTTAAGTTAAAAAGAGCACAACGAATTACATGGCCAACGTATAAGAAACAATCTCTTTCGATAAATGCTAAACTACAACATTACTGTTCCGCCATTAAACCTGAAGCAACATACGCTTGTGAAACACTATTTAAATTGAACACCAAAGCAACAACTGATACTCTGCAAAAGGTTGACAGAAGGATATTCTGAACAATCATTAATAAGAAACAACAGATAGATGGACAATGGAGATTGTTGCCTAATGCAGTGGTCTACAGGGAAATTGAATCTATAATAGATACGATGAGGAAAAGGATAATTTCATTTTTCTGTCATCTGTCTAGATTAAATGATAACAGGATAATAAAACAACTATTTAATTACTTTTGGCAAATTAAAACTAAAAATAATTGGTTGAAAGAAGTTCAGAGTGATTTAAAAGAGTTGAATATTACAATGAAAGAAATTGAAAATAGAGAAGAAAAACGGATTCTCAAGAATAAACAAGATTTTCATTAAAAGCTGTACAAAGGAAACAATATGTCATATCTGATGAAGAAAGTGCAGCCAGATCAGCCAGAATGAAGAGGTTTTGGGAAAGGAAGAAGATGATGCAAGCTAAATATTCAGTTAATTATTTGTTAACATAGATTAACAGTATTTGGTTTTGATTTATGTGCTCCAATGTGGGCGTAAACTATGTAAATAATAGTAAAAGAATTCTAATTAACATGATTACAAAAAAAATATTTATAAACTAAAAAGCCAATTTTGGGACGTTGGATTAATGGAGATAAAAAAAAACTGTATTAAAGTTAAATTAATCATAAATTTTTAACTTTTATTTTATATGAATAATAAATATAAAATTATAAATTATAATAAATATAAAAATTAATATTTATATTATTTTGTATGAAATGGATGGAAGCATATATCATGTAGGGGAACATCATACTTACAACAAAGTATTTTTATTTTTTTACCACATAATGCAAATCTCGTTTGTGTCTTGATTAGTACAACCAAGTGCCCTATACCATCAAAGCGGACGTCCGAACTCACTTTTCCAGCCTGAAGTTTGGAAGTTTGTAGTGCTCGTCTTTTTGGAGCCGAGGAAGTTGTTTTACAAAGGTAGGCTAACAATAATTTTCTGCGTACATGCAGCAGAATACATTTTCCTGGGGATATGTAATATCACATAGTCTTGAAGTGTTGACCACGCATATATCTCTAAATTGTGTAAATAGAGACCACCACCATTTTTTAGAACGAATTCGAATACTGTTGAGTCAAACTTGTTTATCCACCAAGTCCACTCAACCCATATGTGAATTATATTCTTGTATTACTTTTTTAATGGAAATTTGAATTTGCTTTTTTTTCTTTACGGGAGTAGTGTTTTGTTTGTCACAGTGGTGACATATGGTCCATACAATATAATACCTATAAACCACGGCCCCCTATTTTTGTTTTTAGAATCGTCTTAAGTAAAAAAAAAATCTAAATTTTCTGTATGGGTAATACAATGCACATATTACACATTTGGGGAAACTTTTTTTAACTCAGATATACATCCTGAAAGCCCACCATCAGTGCATACACGCATGCTAATTTATTTCTCGAAAAAAAAAATCATTTACAGTTTTAAAAATATCAACGCCTTTTGTAGTACCAGAAAGGTTTCTACAAAACAACATATCTTCATGAAGTTGTAAATTGTATTGATATTTAATAAAGACCATTAATTAAGCATCATTTGTGTTATCAGTAGATTCGTCGAGCTGAATGGCAAATTTTCTGCTTTGTTTTATGCGTAAAAGTAAGGTTAAATTAATATTCTCCGCAATGCAATCTATTCTTCTTTTAATTGTATCATTGGGTTCAGCGACTTCTAAACTATGAACTGTTTCACAATTTTTTATCGCTGCTAGTAAAACAAGATCTTCGCCAATGGTATGAGGTTTTTTACTTTTGCGATAAGTAAAGTAATTTTAAAAGAGGCTTTCACTAATTTGTTATTAAGTTTTGTATGTTTCGAAAGAAAGTTAGTTTGACGTTTTAAATCTCTAGTTTTTCTTTCAAAGAATTGGTTTATTTTTACGATTTTGGCCTTACGAATTTGAAACTGTAAAAACTTGAATTTGCTTTAGTTAAAATTACAGATTCCGATATTATTAGTAAATAATTTTTAAAAATTACAGTGTGCGACTGCAATCTTTACAAATCTGTATTCGTAAGGCTGCTGCTACCATTCAAACTGCTAAATTTTTAAGGTGTACTTAACCTAGGTCCCGTTTTGGCATTTAAATGTCTAAAAAGTTTTGCTGGTCTCACAGCATCTTTTGCCAATGTTTTAAAACAAATTATACACAGCGGTTTGTCTTCATTTTCGCCCGAGGATACAAAACCAATGTTTAAATACACCGTATTTTAGATTTAGTGGTTCATTATTAGTGGAAAAATTGTCGTTACGCGCCAACTGCAAAGGTTTAAAATGCTACAAAAATGAAATCAGTACGGCTATATAAGCAGTTTCTAAATTATAATCATTTTAAAATTTTAATAAAGTTTATAATTTTAATTGTGTATTGTAAAGTATGTGCATATTTGACGGTTAAACTTATTTAGCGAAGATATATTTATTTGTAATATTCGCGGACCCCGGCCCCTTAGGGGGCCGCGACCCACTACTTTGGGAAGCACTGGTCTATACTACTCTTGTTAGTCACAAGTGTTACTGGTTTACTATCATGCCATTTTATCACAAGAATTTCGTTTTTCTGGTCAAATCTAAAATCACAATAGCCTCGATCGGTGTCTTTTATCATCTGATTGCTATAAATTAATGAACATTTTTGTGTTCTATTTTCTCGGTTGGTTCCGGTTGCTTTTACTTTTATTTTTCTCAGCTGGCACATTACATCATGGCTAGTGGAACAATTTTCAAAAAATATTTCGTGGTTTTCATATTGATCAGCAGGTATTACAGAAATTATGTTTCTACTGGTGCATCAGTTTTATCACTTTGCCACAATATGTATCAAAATTATATAAATAACCACTGGAACTACATAAGCACCAAAGTTCATCAAAAATTGTATCAAGTGTATCAAAAATTGTTTGGTTTTCCTCGCATAAACGTTTTTGAAGAATGTCTTCCATAATATCGGACCATCATCTCATCAATTGATAAATGGAAATGAATCACCCAGAATTTAAAAAATTTTTTTTTAGTATATTAAAATATAGTCTTACCTTCAACATTTTATCGTTTTTATCAATACGTTCATTATAAGCCGCTGGTACTTCCATTTTATAAGAAATGATTACTGGCGACATGCTGAAAGCGTTCATTGTAACTCTTGGCTTGGCCTCCCTGGTCGCTGGCAACAACTTCCAGACCAGATTCGATGAGTTTGTGTCGCGGAACAAAGGGCAAACGAACAAGTGGCCGGTGTTGGTTGACACGTCGCGGTATCTATCAAGAAAGTTCAACTACAGGCACGTGGCCAACGTGCTCTCGATCTACCGCAGCGTCAACAGGCTCGGCATTCTTGACAGCCAGATCATTCTCATGATCGCCGACATTCCTGACAGCCAGATCATTGACATGATAGCCGACGACATGGCCTGCAAACCCCGCAATCATCGACCCGCCACCGTCTTCAACACATCAACGTCTACGGAGATGATGTCAAAGATTATAGAGGTTACGAGGTGATGGTTGAGAACTTCGTGCGGCTCTTAACGGGAAAACTGCAGCCGGGCACTCCGCGATCCAAGCAACTGTTGACCAACGAAGGCAGCAACATCTTCATCTACTTGACGGGACACGGCGGCGTTGGCTTCTTGAAGTTCCAGGATTCCGAGGAGAAGGCCACCAACCAGGAGATGGCCTTTTTTGCCTCTCGAACAAATGTGGCAACAACAACGGCATCACGAGATTTTCTTCATGATTGATACGTGTCAGACGGCCTCGGTGTACGAAAGGTTTTACTCCCCGAACATTATGGAAGCAGCTTGGTGTGAGAAGACTCTTTATCACATCAGGTGGATCCTGCGATTACATCATCGACCGGTACACCTACTACGCCCTCCGGTTTCTGGAGAACGCCTCACCGAACACTTCGAAAAGTATGGGAGAATTGTTGTTGGTTTGTCAGAAGAAGGTTTGCATTTCGACGGTTGGGGTTAAAAAGGACTTGTTTAGACTGGATACGTTCAAAGTGCCGATTACGAATTTCTTTGGGTCAATCAGGCCGTTGCAGCTGATCGAGGGCAGTGTGAATGAACAGTCAGAATGGGAAATTCAAATACGTGCCACCGTTAATTATTTCCTAATTAGATGATGGATTTGTGTTTTTTGTATAGTCTTCACTCTAGACAAATTGATCTAATCTTAGACTAATTGATGTAAAGTTGCCTTAGACAAATTGATGTAAATTTGTCTGTTTAGATCAGATGACAAACGGCAGATCATATCTGTCTAGATAATGTAGACTTGTCACGTTTTGTCTAGACAGACTGGTTTAAACTTCTGGAACTGCAACTGGCATTGCTTCTATAGGGTCTAGATAAACATAATTTGCAAATAATTTGTCTAAATAAATATTTTTACATATCAGCTAGATGGATATTGATGATATTTTTTTATTTCCGAGAGCCGTCTTCTTGGCATCGAATTATATACTAAAGATATATCCGCGTCTGGAATTTGTTCCCAGTGCATATTTCCTTAAGGAAATCTATGGTAACGGCTACAAAATAAAATGCCAACAAAACTTCTCAATTCATCGGCAGTAGGGACTAGATATTTTTTTTGTTGTGCATGCAATATGCTTTGTTGTACTATATCATCAATAATATCTTGAGAGAAAAACATTTGAAATATTTTAACCGTTGTTTTACGGTATACAGAGAAGTAACATTTTCAAAGTTATCTTTGGAAATACTGTTCAATCACTATATTGTATTGGAACACAGCCTGAATACATAAATATATTCAGCCTTTCCGGACCTCAATAACAATTACTGATTGTGTTTCTTTTTAGGACAACCAAAACAAATCTCATGTGAAATTTGTAAGTTATTTTATAGCTTTCAGTCCACCTTCGTGAGACTCAACCAAAACCATAAAAATAACATCGTTTTTAAGATCATGTCTTTCCGATACCTTAAGTCGATACCTTAAGTCGATTAAGCCATCTGTGGATTCGAAAGATATGATCTTAAAAAAAAAATATGGTTTTTGTTGAGTGCCACGAAAGTGGACTGAGACTATAAAATAACTTACAAATTTCACATAAGATTTGTTTTGAGCTCCGGAAAGGCTGAATATATTTATATATTCAGGCTGTGTTCCGTTTGTTTTAAGTTTGTATGATTATCTATAACGTAGGATGGTTTCACCAATACTATATTGTATTGGATTCTATGTCCACTGCGGTGGTCTTGCAACTGTTTCAGAAATTGATGATTGCAATGATGCAAACTGGGAATGCTTTCTGATTTTTGGACATTTTGGCTGAAAACATCATAAATAAATAAATAAGTCCTAAAAATTGTTTCTGCTTTAACTTTGTAAAATTACTGCATAACTAAGCCATGAGATCAGAAAAGTATCAGCGTCGACGTTATAGAACTAATACTCTTATATATAATACAATATTCATTGTCATATGGCGCAAACTCCAAGATTGTGAGGTTATGTGTCCCATTTTTTGGACATTTTGGCTGAAAACATCATAAATAAACAAGTCGAGTCCTAAAAATTGTTTCTGCTTTAACTTTGTAAAATTACTGCATAACTAAGTCATGAGATCAGAAAAGTATCTAACAAAGCAGAAAATTCTAGAAGATCCTGAATTTTGGAAAGATGTTAGTGATGATGTATTCCTCCAGATCATGATGAGCTAACTGATGCAAAACATTTTAAAGAAAATAACCTTGATGAGGAAGAAATGCAAGATGTTGCAGGAATTATTGGTGTCTCTAGTTGTACATGACGAATCAGAACTGAGAAGCTAAAAAGAAACACTGGCTACAAAAAAAAAACGTAAATTTTGAAAAGTTACAAATTATGTATCAAAACCTTCACTTTGCAAAAGATAATTTGTGACTTTTCAAAATTTACGTTTTTTTTGTAGCCAGTGTTTCTTTGTCGCTTCTCAGTTCTGGTTCGTCATGTACAACTAGATACACCAATAATTCCTGCAACATCTTGCATTTCTTTCTTATCAAGGTTATTTTCTTCAAAATGTTCTGTATCAGTTAGCTCATCAGGATCTGGAGGAATGCATCATCACTAATCATCTTTCCAAAATTCAGGATCTTCTAAAATTTCCTGCTTTGTTAGATACTTTTCTGATCTCATGACTTAGTTATGCAGTAATTTTACAAAGTTAAAGCAGAAACAATTTTTAGGACTCGACTTGTTTATTTATGATGTTTTCAGCCAAAATGTCCAAAAAATGGGACACATAACCTCACAATCTTGGAGTTTGCGCCATATGACAATGAATATTGTATTATATATAAGAGTATTAGTTCTATAACGTCGACGCTGATACAGATTATACATGTACATCTCCGCGTCCCATAAAATAGACAATGGCGGTAATGTGTCAAAGAAGTTAGATAGTGGAGAAAACATGTGCAAATTGGCAAAAGAGTATGGAGTTGGCCGTGCTTACTATTCACGATGTCCAGAAAAAAAAGAGTTGAAACACTTGAAGACGATAGAATCTAGGAAAACATAAGACATGAAGTGTTAGTGATTGTCCAAAGATGGAAAACGCTCTTTACACATTTCTATATCTGGCATATTTTTAAAGTAAAAGCAATCGAATTTATTCAAAAAAATACCCAAAAGAATGATTTTCGCGAAACTGTTGGGAGGTTGAATAAATTTAAAGCGATTTAGCATCCGTTTGTTAACCGTATCAGATAAAAAACGATGAATTCGCAGTGCAGCCATTTATCCGGCATTTTAAAGACAAGGCAGAGGAACTGGGTCTTCTTCCGGACCAAATCTACAATGTAAAAGAGTGGACTATTAGTCCAATAAAACATTCGAATCCTCTAATGAAGCCAGCGCACCAAGCTGTAAAGTGAGTAAAGATAGAATCACCTTTATGCCATCGCCAAATGCTACTGGAACGCACAAATTGGATTTATTGGTGATTGGTAAAGCTAAAATTCCAGAGCTTTCAAGAATATTGGCCTGACCGTCTGCTATAAGACTCAATTTAAAAGTTGGGTCACGGGAGAAGTATTTTGTGTATGGTTCCATAGAGACTTTATCTCAAAAGGGAAGAAGTTTATGAAAAGCTCCAATTTGCTCGAAAAAGTTTACTTGACAGGCTACCCAAATGTACTAGAACTTATATCAAGTGGGAACATCTAAACCATGTTCCTACCACCAAACTGCACACCTTTACTTCAGCCGATGGATAAAAACGTTATCCAGAAAGTAAAGTCCTGTATAAAAGTGTATACTTTATAAGTATACTTGAAGAATGAAGGATTTTAGAGGATTCTCCCTCGCTCACGCATGGGTTCTGTTTCACCTGACTTAATTTAATCATCGTGAAAAAAAGGATGGCCTACTATGAATACTTTAACACAAGAAACAGAAGAATGGGATACTGAAGATAATCTACCAATTTCCGATAGGTTGCATAGTTTATCAGAAAAGGGGATTCGAAACAAGCGAAGAAGATTTAAATTCTCGCTTTAAGGGGGTACTCGCTCAATTTTTTTAGGAAAAAATGATTTTTTTAATATTTGGGTTCTTTCATGTATTGAGAATGACCGCTGGGTACAGCTCTTTCAAGAGCGCGCCGCCAGCTGCATCGAACCTGCGGAAGAAGAGAAAGACCGGCCGCTCCAAATTTGGAGTGGCTATTTTCAGGCAGATCTCAACGGATTCGAATCCTCAACATCATCTGTGTAATGAGACGTGGTGTAAATATTTACAGGCACAGCAAAACGGGACTACTCATATTCACAAACCTGCTCTCGATACAATTGCTCAAAAGTACGTGAATAAAATTTATGAGAATTTAACAGCAGAACAGCTCTTGAAAAGATATCTCGACAAGAATACTCAAAACAACAATGAGAGCTTCAATGCCACCATTTGGCAGTTTGTCTCGAATCTTGGCAGCTTCCATTTTCAACGAGGGCTTCACGACAGTACTAGAAGTCATCAAAGGACTCGGAATTGACGACAACATGCCGTGGATTATGTAACGAGGCGAGATGTGGAGCGCAGATCAAATGCTGATCGTCGCGCTATGGACACAGCGAAAAGGCGTCGATCAACCCAGAAAGAAGAGCAATCTAAGCTCGAGAAGAGCCACGAAGTCGTGGAAGAATTGCTATATAGTCCAGGAATCGATTCATAGAGGTGGGCGACAAAGAATCATAATAAAGTTTAATTTTCCGTCGAAAATGCCTCTCCGCTGCTTGCGACCGATATTCACAGATTCCCGGTTCCGTTGCTCGACCGTGAATAATTTCAGAAGTATACAATATATATTCAAAATTCTTTTTTCCTCTTATTCCCAATACTTCAAAGTACGAATCCCCCCCATACTTTTGTAATTGGTCCGATTTCACTATGAGAAAAAAGTGAACTTTCAATCGCGTTTTTCAAAACAGAAGTGAAGAAGTACAAAAAGAAAAAAGAAAAAGTATTGGAGCTACTGTCTACTACCCTACAATTGTTAAAATAAAACCAGATACAGCATTTAACTGTTGCAATACCTGCATGACGTGCTGACGAAAACGGCGTATCTGCTAAAGATATTATAATTTTTCGAAACATTTCAAAGTTTTTAAACAAGGACTAGAAATTGCAAAACAACAAGTCTTAAGTTAATTGTAAGATATGTCACTTACAATATCACAAAAACGTGTAGCACATGAATACAAATATCTCTTTATGAAATTATTTATTTTATTTATTATGAATTTTTCTATACAATCCAATAATCCGAACATTTCAATAATCCGCCACCTTCTAGTTTTTTAAAGTACCAGATTAGTGAGACAGACAGTGTGGAAACTTTAACTGGAATAAAATTCATAACTTCGACATAGGCGATTTTTGCAAAAAATCCCGAAATACGTTACGTATTGTTTTTTCTTGCCCTCATTTATATGTAGATGTTGTTGGTTTATCTATTCCCGGACGTGATTTGAAAAAAAGGTTGGAGGTGGCTGGGCAGTTCCGGGAACAGATAAATAAACAGTATATACATAGAAATGAGGACAACACAAAATATTTAAATTTAAATCGAAGTTATGAATTTTATTCCAGTTAAAGTTTCTACACTGTATAACTATGAATTACATATTATGATTACTGAGCCGAATATACTAGTAGCCCAAATCCTTTAAAAATTTAATAGTTTAAATATTTTGTCAGAATTTCGTTAGCTATAGTGGAGTCTCGGATGACTTTCCATGACTCTGCCAGTATTATGGTTGTTAAAGCTCCTCATTACTTCAATTCGTAATAAATTTGGGAGCCAATTTAAATTTTAAAGTTTAATACGTCTTTAAATCGCTTTTAATTCATTGCACGATTGCAAATACATCGTTCACTGTAACAGGAAATGACTGCGCCTACGTACAACCTTCGATTTACCGCACACTATTTTAAGCGCCGTTAAGTGTTAACATGAGAATGAGTTTAATTTTTAATTAGATTTTTTAACGCCATGTTAAATCAATAATTTGTGGAATGCACGCCGGTATCAGATTATATGACAAGCATTATGTTTCATTAAATTGTTATGATATTCACTGCGGTGAGATCATTTCCTCAATGCCAGATACAATGAAGTAATATATAGGAAAGTACCGAAGCAATTAACATTATGTAGGTATTCTAAATATTTATTAATATCCTATTGATGGTATAAGCTTTTCCATAACAACTTGTTCAAATTCCTTTCTTTATTGTATAAATACTTCAAAGTTAAAGTTAGTCAAAGTAAGTTAAAGTCAAAATAAGTTAAACAAAGTCAAAGGCATTTAAAGGAAGTCAAAGTCAGTTAAAGTTACAATGTTACAATGTACAAACGTAGACTTTGACTCTGTGTCGATTCTAAGAAATCAACACAAGAACATCAACTGTAATTCACTTTTTCTATTTTGCGTCTGTAATGGACTCTAACAGCACTCATATGCGTGCGGTTATGGCTCGCCGAGTGCTGTTATGAGTTAATTTTTTTAAGGTTGGCACTGAAATTCAGAGCTGTCAGTGTCAAATTTTCGGAGAGATAATTTTGAGGTTATGTGATGAGTGGAAATCGCAAATACACAAATTTAATTAATTAATGGCAATAAACGATATAACACATATTTAATACAAATTCCTGACGCCTAAGCGCACGATTCTAACCCATTATCAAGACGATCTAAAATGAATACCATTACATACAAAGCTGCGATATACATACAAATTTACCCACCTTCATAGCTATAGTCCATTTTTTAAGAATGCAGTATAGGGAAGATTGGGCTTATTTGACCGCATTCTCTGATTGGCTTAAATCGAGGAGAAGTTCACACCGACGATATTTACTTCTCCATCTCAACCTCTTTTATGTCTTTCTTTTCACATACATTTGCAGCTGTTAGTTGTCAATAGCGGCCGTGTCAATTCACAATAATTATCATCTGATCTCTTTGTATCATTTATTTTTTTTGCGTTTTTCTTCATTTATTTGTTTGTATTTAATCAATAATAATAAAATATCCAATGAAACCTATAATAAAATTACTAATGTTATAATTACCAATTTTATATTCAAGTAACTATATTTGAATTTAGCGCTAAATTTTGTAACTAGATTGAACACTTGTCATAGTGTAAATCACGTTTCTAGTTACTGCATTCTTAAAAAAAAATGGACTATAGGTAAGACTTATAATCTCCTTATAAATTTATGAATATCTTCTTCTTCTAAAATTTCTTAGGTGCATAGCCCTGAGAGATCCGTTTCAATAAGGCTGGCAATTTATAATATTTGGATATGTCTACATCCTTATATATAGATAAACAGGACCATAAACTTGATATTTTATACTTCTTACGTTGTAATTCGAAGTAAGCAAGTAACACATTTTCCGAAACAGCTGTACCATTATTTTCATTGCACCTCTCGTTAAATTTACTATATTGTTTTTCATATCGTGGACGTGATTTATCCGACAACAAATTGCTCACCGTATTTGCAGCAATTTCCTGAATTTCAGGTGGAGTACAAGATACTTCATCATCCATTTTAATTTTAATCTTTAAATTAATTTCAAGTGTCAGTGAAATGTCATAATCAGTGTTACCAACCACCATAAAATTTTCTAAATATGTATGGGCGATTTTTTAATTTAGAAATGGAATAAAAGGGCAAAAAATACTATAAAAAAACTCGTTCGTAAGGCGTTTTTCAGCACTTGTCCATTAGAAACCTAAACTTGGAGGAGTGCTGAAAAATCGCGCTTACTGAACTCGTCCTTTAATATACCATTACTCTGGAACCTCCCGTCCTATGTCAAACCTTGCTTTAGGTTTTTCTTAAGCTCAAGGCCATGAGTACAGATTTGACAAGTAGTCAAATATTTTTTTGACAAGTAGTCAAATAACAGTGATACCACAAAGCAGGTATTGGTGGCATATCAAATATAAGCCTCTTCTTACATCCTGTGCCTAATCAATTGTCAAAAATAACATGTTATAAGAATGCATTTACATTACGTTAATTAATTTTGTCAAATTGAATATTAAGATAAAATGGGTGATTTTTTAACCGTTTGGGTTTTGAAAATTGAAAAAAAAAACAGAAAATTTGTAACAGTGAATGAAATATTTATCTGGACCGATAAATGAATGCCTGCCATTTACTTTTTAAAGATTTTTTAAAGTAAATGTTGCCCGCGGCTATGCCGTAGGTGGTTCATCCGTGTGCTACAATTTTGGCATACTTTTTGCATCATTTCGGCCGGTATCTCACCAATGTCAGCTGTAATGTTGTCTTCCAAGGCTGGAATTGTGACTGGCTTTTCGGTGTAGACGAGAGACTTCACGTGTCGTCACAAAAAATAGTCTAGTGGGGTCAAATTGCATGATCTTGGCGGCCAATGGAATGCTCCGAAACGTGAGATTAATTGCTCATCGAACTCGCCTAACAATAGTTTCATGGTATCGCGTGCCGTGTGGCATGTGGCACCGTATTGTTGAAACCACATTTCAACCAAGTCCAATTCTTTTATTTTGGGCAAAAAAAGTCGGTAATCATAACACGGATCCTTGACTGCAATTCTCATCCTTCTTGAAGAAGTACGGTTCAATGATGCCGCCGGCCCACAAATCGCACCAAACAGTGCATCTTTCAGGGTGCATTGGCAGCTCTTGTACTGCCTCTGGCTGCTCTTCACACCAAATTCAGCAATTCTGTTTGTTATACCATTGAGTCAAAACTAAACTTTGTCGCTGAAGACAATTTTTCCGATAAAAAAATGGATCTTCATACAACTTTTCTAAGGCCTATTCACCAAACAAACGACGTTGTGGTAAGCCGTCACCTGGCTTCAGTTCTTGCAGCAGCTGTATTTTGTTTGGTTTCATACCGAGGTCCTTACTTAAAATCTTCCAGGTGGTCGAATAACACAAGCTCAATTGTTGACAACGGCGACGAATTGACATATTACGATCATTAACACTGGCCAATGCAGCAGCAATATTTTTCTAGGTACCCACTCTTCGCATACGAGTTGGAAATTTGGTCAGAACTGCTTGAATAGAATGTTCGGTGGGTCGATTATGACGACCATAAAATGGAGGTAATTTACAATATTTCTCATATAGCACCAATTTTGGTAATAAGATTCAATGATTTGCAAGCGTTGTTTGTTTGTTAGTCTAGTCATGATGAAATGGCAAACCTTACTAAGCATTTTTGACATTGCCACATGTCACGAATCTTTTTCTTACACTGAAAAAATTTACACTGAAAAACCAAATGGCAAAAAAGTCACCCGTTACATTTGGAAAATATTTTGTTCAAAATAATTGGAGGATATTACACTTTCATTCTAAAATGTTTTTTTTCGTAAAAAATGTTTTAACATAATTTCAGTCATATTTCATAATTTTATTTATTTCATAAGTTAAAACCTGCTTAAAATACATGAAATTTCCAATATTTTATCACTAAAAGTTTAAAAACTTTAATGCCCGCTCATAGGACATACGAGTGAGAGCCGGTATAACAATTAGTGGCCAATCAAACAACATGTGTCTGATGCTACCGGCGATGTTTATTGAATAATTTCGTGAATTTACATAAAGTAATATAGTACTTTTCTTAATTCATCATCATCATTAGCATCACATCACCATAATCATCATCATCATCATTGAATTATTTGGAATAAATTCGTGAATTTAATTATTTTTTCTATTCATCATCGTTGTCATCATCACCTCAATCATTATCAGCATCATCATTTTCATCGAATTATTTTGTTGAATTATTTCGTGTATTTGTATAGTTTTTTTTATTTAATTCCTTAAAACTATTGATTAAAAAGTATAATTGAGTAGATGTGCGGCCATTAAAGTGTTAATATAGCATATGGTCACCTAGAATAGCTATAAGAATTTTATACACTGATTGTATTTAAGGCTTTTATCTAAGATCTTCTGGGGGATTCTAGGCTGTTTCTAGTGCAATTTTCTGTTGCTGCAACGTCTGTCGTGGTATCTTGCAACCCTTCTTCCGAAAGCACCTTAAGCATGTTCAATGAGGATTGAGATCAAGACATTAAGGCTAATCCATTCCCATGATTTACGATTCATTCAACCCTTCCGCGATCACGTTACCCAAAAATAGTAGATTCCTATGAAACAATTATTCTGGTTTTGCCAACTTTCTAAGCATTAATCCTAACTACAACAAAAACCATACCGAACGTCAATTTTACACCTCTGGTTTGTAAAGAATTCCCATTTCTTTTTTTACAAATCATCAAAAATATATAATTCGCCTATTTCAAATTAATGCGAATTCTAATTTACATAATTAATAAAATAAGTTTTACAAACTTACTTAAACGAAATATACCTTGAATATATAAATATATTCAATCTGTTCGTAGCTCTATAATATTAAGTCTTATTAGAACCATGAAACAATCTCATGTTGAAACTTCCTGGTCAATGTCACACAGAATATTACATTATACAACAGCGATATCTATGATATCCTAGAATCAGTCCATGGACCTAGAATCAGTCCGTTTTCATGGCACTAACGGAGATAGAGAAATAACATTGTTTTTTAAATTAATAAATGGTTTTTTACATTTAAATGAATTAATAAATGTGTGTAGAAAAACCTGAACTTGATTTCAGTTAATGATTTAAATAATTATTAATTATTTGGGTGAAACCATACTGAATATAAATAGAATCATACAAAAGTATTAAAGCGAAATATAGCTTGAATAACTTTTTTAAGTGTGTGCAATTTTTTTCAAAATTCTAAAGTCAAATCATTAGCTCGTAAAGACAGAATTAGGCTGATTATTGTGGCTTCCCATTTCCATTCAAATGGAAAATAAGAAAATACGCTACTTACGTATTAACGCCACCACCGCTATATATCGGGTCGAGAGTTCGCGCTGCAGCGCGTATGTTGTCTTGATTTATCTCTCCGCTTCGCGGCGGGCAACCTAATTTAACCGGGGTTAAAAAATGAAGCATTTTGAGTTTTAAAAATGTTTTAATTTTAAATAAAATGTTTTATTTTATGATTTATCATACAAATTTTAGGTGCAGATTGGTGGAATTTATAAATGTAGCGGTGGTGGCGTTAATACGTACCGAAAATACATACCTTGACTGGTCTAAATTTTTCAATTAACACATTTGCAAAACAAACAAACAAGAACAACAATTCACAATTCCTTATTATTGAACTTTAGAATTATAGATTATATATTTTTTAATGGCTTTTATTTTATTCTACTTCTCTCTCCTGTCTTTTGGTTTTAACCACTCGGTCTGCCTAGACTTTACTTAAATTTACATTGTTTCCGTCATTCATATATGATTTTACTCTTATCAGCATATCAGCATAGAGTTTTCATGCAATCTATTACTTTGTTTCGTTTTTCTAGAATTCTAGACCATCATTAAAATATGGTCATCCATCCATCAAATAATATCCAATCTTCTACTTCATCCGTTGGAAACATATCATCTGTTTTTATAGTTATATTTAATTCATTAGCCTTTTTTAAAGCACGCTTATTTTATTGCACCATGCTATGTTTCCAAGATAATTTTCCTTGATTTTATTAATTCTTGCATGAGCAAATTGGAAAGCATCTATAGGTGTTAATTCACGGCGTTGAAAAATTTGTCATAAACTGAATTCTTCTAAAATTGAAGCCTAAAGTTCTAAATTTATTTTAAATTCAAAATTTCATCCCACCGAAAACAGTTTTATATTGATCAGATTTTCTAAACTGAAAATATAAAATTAAACATTTGGTTATGGAAATGTCTGTGCTTTCTACAAAAATTAAAATATGAAAATGTGCCATTTTAATTTCATTTAATAATTCAGATTTTTCAACAGCAATCACAACTTCCAACAATGAAAAAAAAAACAACTTTCTGGAATATGAACTAATCCAGCCATCTCAGTCAAAAAAAAACCGGCCAAGTGCGAGTTGTGACTCGCGCACCGAGGGTTCCGTACAAACTTGTAAGTAAGGTATCTTTTTTTGTGGAGGACGTTACAAGCACATTCAGTTAACTTGACAAGTGGCTCTCATAAAATCACGACCATCTTAGTACCGCTGCAAGCATAACCTCAACATGTCGTTGTCGTACGATGGAATTCTACCCTCTATTTTATTACCATACATCCTCCATTCACTATGAGTGTTTAGGGGTTCTGGAACTTCACTATTTGTTTTTACTGCTCAATTTTGCTTGTATACCTATATACCCTGTATAAAGGTATACAGGGTATTTTTTTTTAAATAACGCGAATATTTTTAAACTTATAAAAAGAAAACTTTATTTTAGTATTAGACTTATACACTAACTTATATTAAGATCTAACTATTTCTAGATCTAATATAAACTAATATATTAACTATTTCTAGATCTATTTCGATACTATTAACATTCAGTTGTTGAATTGACTGCTTTTTGGGCAATTGACTACCAAAAAATATAGGGCGAACGTGATTTAAGTATAATATACTTAAATCATATTATCTACAACATGTTATGTAGATTATGTAGATTATAGTATAATATTATTATTTAGATTATCAACATAGTATGTAGATTATAAAAAAAAATTAGACGAAATATAATATATACAGGATGTTACGGGACTTGAGTATGTCGCATGTCGGTTATAAACAAGCAAAATTTAGACATAATATACACCCTGTATATATTATGTATATAGAGCAGAGATGTTATGGATATGAAATTTCGGATCTGGATGCGGATACGGATATAGGAATAATGTTACCGGTGTCGGATGTCGGATACGGTTACGGATAAGAATTTTTTTCGGATAATCCGTTAGTTTCGGATAGTTTCGGTTACGGATATCAGATTTCTAAGGAATGGTAAAAGTAGAATGCTAATTTGTAAAAAAAATGATTTTATTTCTATGTTATTATTTGTACTACCTACAATGTCATACAACTAAGTACAACAATATAAGTAGGTACTACAATTATATGTCATATAAGATATATAAGTTATTAATATTTATCTACGTAAAAATGCAAAATCATAATTATAATAAACAAAAACAACATTATTTCTTTTTGTCTATTATATATTTTCTATTAGATATTGAAATATATTTATAGGAATTATTACAACATCAGTAAAAATTATCCGAAATTATTCGAAACTTTTATATCGGATTCGGTTACGGATATATTTTTATTTCGGATATCCGATAGTTTCGGTTAGGGTTACGGATCTCCATAACATCCCTGATATAGAGCGTACGTGATGAAATGCATAACGAATATAAACAAAGAAATTTCAGTATAAACAGCTGGGTGCCAACACATACTTTTTAACCTTAGGACCTAACTGTATGCAACCCATATGCTTCTGGAGCCTGACAATACCACTACGACAACATTAGTGTATTGTCATAAGTTTCTAATAGTAAATTCGCATTTTTCTTGTAATTAAACTACATATTTACGGTTTTCAGATTTTTCCCTTTACATGTGCTGTAAGGCACAGCTTCTTGCCAAATTTCATGATTCTAGGTCAACGGGAAGTACCCTATAGGTTTTGATTCCCTTGTGAAATCGCAAAATATGCGACATAAACGGTCATATCTTTTGATCGCGTTGACTTACAAGTTTGATTTTTTCGCAGCCGAAAGAGACCGTAGACCCGAGTATTTGTTGAAAATTTCAACTTGTTACCTCTACGCGTTCCTGAGAAAATGGTCTTGACAGACAGACAGACGGACAGACAGACAGACAGACAGACAGACAGACAGACAGACAGACAGACGGACAACAAAGTGATCCTATAAGGGTTCCGTTTTCGGTACGGAACCCTAAAAAGCAGTCAATCTCGGAATCTAGCTGAAGAAGCTGAATTTTTGTATATACTTTTATTTTAGCATTACAAATGTTGTCTCAGAAATCACAATAAGCAACATGTGAGCGTCCTAAGATATTCATGGTCAAAGGCTGCAAAAATCAGTTTTATGAGAATATCTCGTTTCCTCTGCAGAAATCGTATTTGCATTTATTATAGAAGTTGTAGAGAATAAAATTCGCTACAAATTTCATCTGAAACCTTTTTTTGTACGTCGGGCTGTGTTTGAGATGGAGGGCGTAGAGTATGGAGCGCTCAGCCATACGTACCTTAATCCTGAATCCCAATGTATTATACCGAAAGTAACCTTCAAGAATATCTTCAATATAATCTCAGCCCGTATCTGACATCTTTATTTGATAACAATGGCATGAGCAAAATCACGAAATCATCTTTATATCAGAGTATGGTTTGCTACCAATTGTATGATAATATTACATACATTGTTGATGGTGTATTTCTTTTGCACCGCGTGGTATGAAGTAAAGAAGATACTTTTTCTGCTGTTTTAGATAAATATATTAAATATTTACAAACACATTATGGTTCTATATCTAATATTGTAGTTGTATTTAATGTATACTCAGACCATGACAAGAATATTAATTTACAATTATTAACAACCAAGGAGAACAGCTGCTCTTTCAAAGTCGTATGAAGATCGTTTTGATGAAACAATGGTAGTTCCCATCAGCCAAGAAATTTTTTTAACAAAGCGACTTAAGAAAACCTAATCGACATGCTCGTTGAGAGATTGAAAATTGCCAATATCGCTACGAAAGTATCCAGAGACGATGCTGATGTCCTTATTGTCGACACTAAAATCAGAACAACAAAGAACTGCTGTCATCATTGGTGAGGACATAGGTTTATTAGTTTATTAGTAGTTTTAACTGGACATACTAAATCACATGAACCAGAAATTTATTTAAAAAAGTTGCAAAATTTACTAAAAAAAGGCAACATTGTAACGCAACTATACTCCACTAAAAGTTTTGATAAATATCCCCGCTGTAGAGAACATATTTTATTCTTACACACATTCAGAAGTTGTGACAATTCTTTTGGTCTGCTCTTTTCTGGAAAGGAAAAAAATAGAGTCACAACATGAGAAAAATTATCTCATTTGGATCGTCTGGCTCATGTATTTCAAGAAGAAAACTGTGCTTTGCCAACATTATATGAAAATGGAACTCGACTTTTCTTGGCAGTCAAAGTCTGAGGGCAACATCGATTACTTTCGATACACATAGTTTATTAAATCAACCAAATTAAATAAACCTGTGAAGTTATTACTTCTACCAGCAACTAGTGCAGCAGTTCATCAACACATTAAACGTGTCAACTACCAAATTCAAACTTGGATGAGCAATGATTTACAACCACAGCAATGGCATTAGGTACTTCAAAATGAAATCCCGTAACGCCGGTAACAACATTTTTACCACCTGCACCAGATGAACTAATCACTTCAATATTTTGCAACTGCAAGAATGGTTGTGGTTCGCGTTGTGAATGCCGTAAGTTAGGGATGCAATGTTTTTTAGCTAGTGGTCAATGCAATGGAAATGCATGCCTCAATGCATCATCTTATCCTTCAGATGTTCATGAAGACAATGCATATGACCCTGAAATTAATGTTACTGATAACGAGGAGATATGACAATTAATGTCAATGATAACGAGGAGAGCGAAGATGAGAATGAGTTTGAAACTGCTGGTCAACCGCAAGAAGACTAATAATAATAATAAAAACAATAATATTAATATCAATAAAAACAACATTAAAAAGAAAATATTTTCCATAATAACTTCCATAATAAATGCAAATAAAACAATAACAATAAAAGGCAACAGAACTAAAATCGAGATATTTCCAAAAAAAAAACAGATTTTTTCGATCTTTGACCTTGAATATCTAAGGACGCTAACATGCTGGCATATGTGACTTATGAGACAACATTTGTAATGTTAAAATGAAGGATTGTGAAGGATAATGCTAAAATAAAGGATTGTGAAGGATAATGTTAAAATGAGGGATTGTGAAGGATAATGCTAAAATGAAGGAATTAGATTTCGGGGTGATATACCTAGATGACTGGACAACATGTATTTTGCCATGTGGTTATTTATTTCTCGAAGCGAAAGTAAAGATATGTTCATTTTGATTGCCAACAATAGATTATCAATTACAATTTTTTTATATAGACTACATAGGCAGGTGCAATTTTATTTTCTGAAAAACAAAATTGTGCGCGCCAATAATTTTCATGTGCGCTATGTCTAAAATCTATGTGCGCGCGCACACGCACACAGCTTAGAGGGAACACTGGCTTGAATATATAAATATATTCAATCAGTTCGTAGCTCTATAATATTAAGTCTTATTAGGACTCTCAACAAATCTCATGCTAAAACAACTCCTTCCTCGCTAATATCACAAAGGATATTGAATTATACAACAGAGATTTGTTTGTTATTCCTAGAACAAGAGTCCATTTTCATGGCACATGGAAACAAAACAATGTTATTTCTCTAGTTCCGTTAGGGCCATCAAAATGGACTGGTTCTAGGAAAAACATACTAATCTCTGTTGTATAATTCAATATCTTGTTGGATATTATTTACTACACAGAGCAACGAAGCAAGAATGTAAGCAAAAAAAACCTTTGAAACCTTTGTAAGCAAAATAAAGTAAAGTTGCTTGTGAAAAAAAAATGCTTGTAAAGTAAAATAAAGCTTAGAATCCTGGGCCCAGTGTACGAAAACAATGAATTTATAATTTGGTATAATAGGGAAATTTACCGGTACAGTAATTGCAAAGACTGCAGTGGGCAGGGCTTGTGATACTACGGACACGATTCCAAAAAAGGTTCTCTATGGAAAAATGCGGACTGCAAAAACGGTGGGAAGATGTATTTAAAGAAGTCATCGGAAATCTGCTAAATATCAGAGATTGCAGAAGGAAAGCGATGAACAGGGATGATTGAAGGAATAAGCTGAGGGAGGCCGTGGCCCAACCAGGGCTGTGGTGCCAGTGAACAGAGACATAGAAAGAGATATTAAAAGCGGTATCTATTAATATGTAGATACCATCGATATATACACTAATGTTTGTCTTTATCCATATTATACTTTATCTATATTACACAATATGTAAATGATATGAAAATTATTCATAAATTTATCGAGCAGTTTCCTTAAAGAATTATTGTCGATTTTCATCGAAAAATCTGGTAACTTTCAATAACTTTTAATTTTGAATGTAATAGATAATTTAGTAAACTTGTTCTACTGTAAATTTACACGATCTAATTCATTTAGTATTGAATTGGAATTAATTTGAAGAATTTAAACTTAGTAGTACAAAATTAAGTTATTGTTTCAGCTATTTCTGATGTAATTTTAAAATAAATTTGTTTTATGTAGAAAAATAATTCAATTAAAAGTTGAAATTAAATCATTAGAATTGAGAAAATATTCACATTCGTCAAAATTAAGTATTTATTTATATTAAGAAATTTACATATCGACATTTTATTTCAAATAGACTGTAAATCAACTAAAAACTTTGTATAATCTGTAAATCACCTTAAAGAAAAAAAAATAGTTGCAAACTTTCCAATCAAAGTTTTCTTGAGCAAGAACTACTTGCAAAGTAAGCAACCACAATGCATTTAAAACGTTTAAGAAATAAAGAAGTCTTAGTTAAGTTTAAAACAGATTTAATCATGAAAATCCTACAACGTGTTATAAGTTAAATTAAGAAATGATGAAACTTTAAAATATTACAAAGTTTCTTTATCTTTAAAATCAATAATAAAACCACTCAGAACGTTCTACAACCATTGTCTAAAACAAAAGTTTAGGTGAACTATCATCGATGAGATAATGATATAATTATACCTAGAAATAATTAGGCTCTGCCTCACGAGCAGGAGAAGCAGAACATCAACTCTTCTTCGTGTGTTGAGTTGCCCGTTAAAAAAATTAATCAAAGTATTTTGAAATAAATTTCAAAGACTAGCAATATTTTGTTCATTTAGTGCAATATTAATTTTGGTAATACATTACTATTAGCTTCTTGATTTAAGGAAATTTAAATATGAGAATTATTAAATTATTAAATAATTTATTTAAATATGAGGATTATAAAAATTATTGAAAACTGCTGATATTTACCAAATTATTTTCTTGTAATCGTTATAACGAATTTTTCAATACGTTTAGTAATTAAGTTAAGCAACAATAATAGCGAGCATATAATCTCGGTAACATATCATAGACAATGAAAATAGAGGAAGCAACTTTCCACAACATAAGATGAGGAGCGATACAATCCTTGAACTGGTATAATATATACTAGATGGTATCATATATATAGATACTGGTACATATTCATTAGAATTGACAAATGGGGCAAGATACTTTCTGAATTAACATTGCAAAAGGAAAACAACTCATATATTTCTCATACACCTTCCTCTCTGTAAAAGAACATCCAATTCATGAACATCGAAAATATGGAAAAATACAATAGACCAGATGGCCGCAGTATTTGAGGCAATAGAGGGGCAGAAGCCAAGAGAAAAAAGGCATAGGCAATAATACTAAATTACTGCCTTTGTTTATTGCCCATTTATAATTTAATTTGACTTTTGACTAATCAAAATCAGTGATTAGAAAAATTTAAACAATCTACACTGGCGAGCAGAAAAATTTAGGCCATTTAAGAAATTGCAACTAAGACTGGCCTGACCAGGCAGAAGACAGGGCGAAAACGAGTCACCACCCTAAGAGATGACCGCTTTTTGGTGTCTGCAAGTTTGCGAAATAAAGCATCATCTGCGGTTATGCTACAAAATCAACTTCAAGAAATTAGAGATGATAATTTTAGTGAATGGACCGTTAAAAGAAGGCTGCATGCTGCTGGATTATCATCAAAGGTGACAATGCCGGCTTCGAACTGCAAGATTGGCTTTTGACAGAAATGACTTGGTATGGAATAATGATGACTGGAGCAACGTCCTATTTTCAGATGAGTCGCGTTTTTGCTTCACTGGGTTAGACGGATGTCGACGAGTACGGATTAAACCCGTAGAAAGATAGCCAGCCCTTCAGTTTGCATTGACAAGCGACTTACATTTGGCAGGGGCTCGGTTATGGCTTGGGCAGGAATTTCTTCACGAGCACGCACTGAGTTGGTCTTCATACAGAATGGTTCTCTGATAGCTCACAGATACATTACGGAGATTCTAGACCATCATGTTATGCCTTTAATAGCCAATATGAATGAGCATGGCATTTTCATGCAAAATAATGCTAAACCTCTTATGGCCAGAGTGAGGCGGTTTGAATGGAGTTGGGACGACGTATCTGA
This sequence comes from Phosphuga atrata, assembly GCA_944588485.1. NCBI lineage: Eukaryota > Metazoa > Arthropoda > Insecta > Coleoptera > Silphidae > Phosphuga > Phosphuga atrata. The sequence goes on along the minus strand of OX155901.1, from coordinate 27,529,983 downwards.
AGGCATACACCATCTCCAAGGACTGCTCAGGAGCTAAGAGAGTTGCTATGGCAGGAATGGAATAAAATTGGCCAGAATTTGATTTTTAATTTAATTGAAAGTATGGCTCGTCGCTACTAACGCTTTTAATGATTATCCTTTTTAACTCATTTTGAGTTTGTTTTTCATTTTCTTAGTTCCTCATAACAAAATATTTTAAACGTAAATTTGATGCACTTTCATAATTAATCATAAACCAAAAAATATGCTGTCCAATCCAATACGGAATATTGAATTTAGCCTACAAATTTATTGATTTATTAATTTTCTATATATTTAGCCTTACAAACATCAAATTATTTGCAATTTCTTAAGTGAGCTAAATTTTTTGCTTGCCATTGTATATTTCTACGAAGAGTTTACTTCACGATTTTAGTTCTGTGTATACAATATTTAACCCTTCGTGCGGTAGGTTGGGTGTAGTACACCCAGACCAGGATAAATTGGTCGATATCTTAGAGATTAATCGTTATAACAGGCTATGAGTCTGAGTAGCTGCGTGTAGAGTGGCAAGGAAGTGCCAATTGGCAAGGCACAGTCGACCGCCACCCTGCGAATTATTTAGACGAGGTCAAAGGTGTCAGCGGGTGAGTTACACCCACCTTAAGCTCCTTGTAGCACATTTTGAACTAGCATTTGTAGCGACCACGGGCCGCTACTTTGAATATGTCTGCTATAAACAGCATGTTGATATATAAGGCCAATAATAACTCCTCAATATTAAATCGAAATTTTCTCAGAGACTGGGGAATGGAAATAGTTTCAGAGCATTTACAAAATGGAAAGGAGAATCTGTTCATTTACCAAAAGAACTTCGTAGAAGGAACCAGGATCATGTGGGTGAATCCTCAAACGAGCCACCACAAAAAGTGCCAAGATCTGTAAGATGTGAAACATGTCCCACTAAAAAAAATTCTAAATATACTTATACCAATGCAACTTACCAAAGCAATCGTTACATATGTATAGTGTAACAGTAACAGTATACAGTGTACCAAATCTAAAGATGAGTCTGATTAGTTACATGCCAAAACTTTTTTTAATTTGTTTTATTAATCGAAAAAAAAAATTTTTTTTGATTCCTTTAATAAATATAGAAAACCTGAAAAAAAATTATTTCACTTTTAATTTTGCTTCAATAATAAGAACTGATATTAAATAATAATAAAAAATCGATTAAACTATTAAATTCACACGATTCCTATCAGGGTTTGTAACACCCACCTTGCGCTCCGTGTTACATACTTTAACCTACAGCTCAAGGGTTTTAAGGAAAAATGACTAACCTTATAACCTATGGAAAAGTGACTAACCTTAGAAAATAACTAAACCAATTAAAATAAAAATTGATTTACTTTTCAATTTCAATCTGTTTATTATGCAATTGTAAATATAAAGTAATTTATTATCGCAATGGTTTTATGCAAATAAACTTTATCTGCCAAATTAACATTTTTGGAATTAACAAAAAGTTTTTTTATAGTATTATAATGAGATTGTTGAGATGGTCTTAAATAAACAGTGCCGAAAATGGTAAATTGTCAAGAAATGACAAAAAAAAAATTGTGTGCAAATGACAAGAACTAGTAAATGGCAGATAAGCAACAGCTAAATTACTAGACGACAATAAATGATCTCCAAATGACAAATTGTAGAATTTCTTAAATTAATTATTACTGAAAGGTTTGAAAAGTTTCAACATTGTTGACAACTGAATGACAATTTTGGCAACACTAATTTGCACTCATATCATTTTTTTTAATTCATGAGCAATGCTGTGCAATCTTAAGTTTTGGTTACACAATTAATAAGTTTAAATTTAAACAATCTATATTTCAACGAAGAGTTTATTTAAGGTAGGCTACAGTTCCGCATCGTACGTATCGGACGCATCGCATCAAACGGATCGCAATATTCTTTCTATAGAACGTAATACAAGTGCGTCCACTGTTCCGCATCGTACGGATTGCACGAATCTACCCGTCGGCAATGCCGATGTTCCGAGGGGCAACTTTTCCTATGCGTTCCGATGACGTCATACGGAATATGGTATTTGCTAGTAGTTGCGTCGGCAAATCCGATCGCTGCCGCCACTGTGGACGAGCTGTAAAAAAATAATCCGTTTGAGGCGATGCGTCCGATACGTACGATGGGGAAATGTGGACGCCTACCTTTAAGGATATTAGTTTTTTTTTGTTTGGTATCTGGTTATAATATTTAACGTTACCGCATACGTTTCTTCGCGGAATCTTCATCGCAGGAACTTTAACCGCTGAGCAGTTTCACAGCCCACGTTTTACCATTCCGCAATTTCATTGTATCCAATTAGAAAAATACGTGAAAAAATATTGGAAAATTGATATTTAAATTCCATTTTTAAAATTACTTTCTTTACTACTAATTTATATTCCTATATATTTGTTTATGTATTTTTTTAATTGGATGTGATGAAAGAGTCGAACGGTGAAAGGTGGGCGATGAAACTGCTCGACGTTGAAAGTTCCTGCGGTTAATGTTCTGTCGGCGAAGATTCTGTGGTGAAACGTAAGCGGTGAAAGTTCACGGAACCGTTGTGGTTATACAATATTTAAGGGAAAATTAAAAGTCCACTAAACCTAAACTTTATTGAATAACTAAACCAATTAAAAAAAAATTGATTACGTTTGAATATGTTTACTTTATTATGAAATGCTAATAATAAAGTAATTTATTATCACAATGGTTTCATGCAAACAAACTGTTCTGCTTAATTAACATTTCAAAAATTAAGGAACAAAAAGTTTTTTATAAAGAAACGCTTAACAAAGTACTCCATGAACTAGGGCTAGACAACAAAACCCGCAGACTCATCATAGAAACTTTGATCAACACCCATTCCCAGGGTAAATTTAGAGGCGAGATTTCAGAAAGCTTCGAAATAAAAAGTGGAGTGAGACATGGAGATGTCTTTCCCTATTTCTCTTCAACTGCGTCCTTGAAAAGGTTATGAGATAATGGCGCTAGGAACTGATCAATTTGGGTGATCAGAGTGGTATCTACCTGGGACGCAAGAACGATGGACTGGCTGTAGATTGCCTGGCCTTTTCAGATGACATGGCACTGTTTGCTGATTCTCTTGAGATGGCAACAATGCAGGTAAATTGCCTCAGAAAACAGGCTGCCAAAGTGGGTCTTCAAGTAACATTGGAGAAAACAGAATTCTTAACCAACATCAGAGAAGCAAACAGAGAGATGTTGCTAGAGCAGGGAAACATCAAGAGGACTGAGAAATTCAAGTATCTAGTGGAATGGATTCAACCCAACTTATCTAAAAAAGCATCATTTTCCAAGAGAGTCAACAAGTTAGAACTAGTCTATCGACTGACTAAGAACACTTACAACAAGAAATGCCTGTCACGCAATCTGAAACTTTAGCACTACACATCAGTTATACAGTTATCAGTGTCTTTCCTTGAACCGAGGGGGTCTGGTAGATAAATTGGAAATCAGAGAGAGAAGAATCCTCAGGAAAATCCTAGGCCCGGTAAAGGAAGATGGGGAATCCCGAAGGCGGCATAACTCTGAGCTCCATAAAAATATTGAGATGCTCTCTGACTTTGCAAGGCAAAGAAGGGTGGCTTTCTATGGCCATGTTCCAAATTGCCTCCAAACCGACTAACCATCCGTCTGTTCACCATCTGGCAAAACAAGAAGGTTCGTACGACTTTGTTGACAGAAACCGAGAAGGATATTATAGAACTGGGAATAACAGATATGAAAACAGACAGTCTGTGAGACGCACCCCGAAGGAAGTCCGTGGATTTCAGGAAAAACCCCGGAGGAAGGGTACCCCTTGGACAGAAGAGAGAAAGGAGTTACACCGGCAGAAGATGCGACAATACTGCGCAAAGATCAAAACCCAACAGTTGAACAAGCGTGGTCCAAAGTAGGCCTATTGGAAGAAGAAGAAAATACAAATTCATAGACGCTTTTACGGTTAGTTAAACGCATGCGTATCCGTTTAAAAGGTGGAAACATGAAAGTTTGGGGCACATTTTGTTATTTTTCCTGGTTATACGTCAAAAAGTGCCAGAAAAACTATGAAATGGTCGTATAATATTTTTGACGTACGAATCAATCATTTTATCGTTGTCATAGCAACAACACCATCATAGCCGGATGACTTGCATCTCGTAAGAAAAAAAAAAACACGGAAAATTGCTTTTCTTTGAATAAAGCTTACTAAATCAAAAGCAAAATTGAATAAAAGTTTATATTACATTGGCGCACAGTGGGCTAAGTTGTCGAAAAAGTGGACAAAAATGAAAAAATCAAAAATTGAAAAATATATTTTTTCTTGTAATACCTTCTAGATGAAGGCTCTGTGCATGTCTTAACGAAAAATAAGGCGGCTGGTTTCAAAACCGGCGGCTACAGAGCATCCCGAAGTTACGTATATATATATATATATATATATATATATATATATATATATATTATTAAATAATACTTTATGCTAATTCACTGGCTAACTGAAAATGCGAGTTGAAAACCTATTTTGAGATGATTTACTGACACAAAACTGTAAAAATAGTTAATCGCCCAATACATCCCGGGCTAGTTTCACGTTTATCGCGTAGGTAATACTCTATGAAATCAGAATTCTTAGGAGTTAATGCACGAATGTAGGAGTACGAGCCTATGCATATTTGGTACCTTGTGAGAAAAGGGTACGTAGACGCAATACATTCGTTGTGATTTTTTATATTGTGTTACAGCACCGAATACGACCGGCAGGGTCAAGTGGACATTAACAAAGATAGAAATTTTACTTAAACTTAAAAAAAAAATTCTCCATACTGAGCCGGCAGATATGTTGCACATTCTAGAATATAAAAAGATTGAAAAGTATAACTCTACTTTTACAATACATCAAGACGACTGAGATAACGTAATAAAAATGTTGTCAAAATTGAAACCAAAGTGGATGGATTCCAGAAGGACAATAGATGTATTTAAAAAAAAACCTTTAGGGTGGTTAAATACTACACTTACATTTAAAGTGAGTACCGTAAAACGTCATTTCTACTAATGCAGCAAAATATAGTTTTATTATTTATATTATATTATATCATATTTGTATAAATTTCATGACGTACGACGAATTCTTTAGAACGTTGAGGACGCTGATAAAGAATCGAAGAAATCGAGAGGTCGACCATCCACAGACTTCAATAAGATCAGCTATGGTTCCAAAAGACGGAGGACCGAAAACCTGCGCTAAAATTTCAGCATAGAAGAGTTGGCATTCGCTACGCAAAGAAGACTTCGCTCATCAGGAGCTGGAGAAGGTGCTTCTATATTAATAGACATCACTACCAAGTCTCCTACTAAAGCAACGTAATCAAATTCCTTTTAATTGGTTTAGTTATTCAATAAAGTTTAGGTTTAGTGGACTTTTAATTTTTCCTAAAATATCGTATAACCACAACGGTTCCGTGAACTTTCACCGCTTACGTTTCGCCACAGAATCTTCGCCGACAGAACTTTAACCGCATGAACATTCAGCAGCTAAATATAAGTCAACTTACGGAATTGCTAAAATCCTACGCCCAACTGAAATGTCATGCGATGAAGCGTAGCTTGATGAAAAAGTTCTTTAAAAGGCAAAAAGGTTAAAGCTTATCCGTCCTACGAAAGGGTTGCAGAGACCAAAGCCCGTTGTTAGCCTATAGATATAACGATAACTTATACATCTGCTGAAGTTGCATTATTGTGCCTTTTAAATAACTGGTGTAGCAGAATACTGCTCGCTCAAAATTACGCCATAAACTCCTTACATTCTGATATACAAAATTTAAAGTGCATTTGTAAAAGGGGTTGCGACGGCAGTTTTGGGCACAGTGAATATAACCAGAAATTTGCTAATGAAGAATTCAATTCTAACAAATACGTTTAGAAAAGCTTCATTGGAGGATGTATTTAAAAGACTTCTTGTTACATCCGACCCTTATATGTCGAGCATGGGCCAGAAATACCGCAAAAGTAGTAAAAGTTTGTCTGCAGAAGCTTTGAAATTGTCTGTTTACGAAGACTAGTAATTCAAATAATGTGATCGAATCGTATCGAAGATTCTGATTAAAGAATCAGATATTCACAATTATTTTAAGCTGCACTCAAAACTGTCCAGTTATTTTTCATATACAATATCAAATACACAATCGTGAATTTTCTATACTTGATCAACTTGATCAACTTCCGTTTTCTAAAATTTTGATAGGAAATTCATAATCAGAGGTTTAAGGAACTGCTAATGCATAATTGTCCGACATATTGGACAATTTTATTGTAAATTATCGGCCATATTACATCCGCCATTTTGTTTTTTAAAAATCTGAAGTACTAACTTTTGTAAAAATTGGATAAGTTTTCGCAAAAATGTCCGCCATATTGGATGCGCCATTTTGTTTTTGAACATAGTGATAACAGATTCGTGTTTAACGGCGTAAAAAACCCCTGTAACCAAAATTTCAAATATATAGTAGGAGGTATTCTATTTTTGTCCAGTTTTTCGGCAATCCAGCCCACTGTGTGGCGGATAATATTACAGTTTAACTCGCGTATTTAAATCGATCGATTTAACGATCCGCTCGTTAAATCTTAATTTTATCCACTAATAATTAACTATTAAACTATTATTTAATCAGTATTGATGTATTATCAATATATCTTATAAAGATTTTCTTTAATAACTGCCACTACAAATCGAGGAGAGTAATTTTATATTGATCCACCTTAATCATTTAAATTGTTGGGATAAATTACTATGTAAATTTTCAATATTACAAGTAAGGAATACATGACAAAGTAATACACTCATGACTTATAAAATAAATAAATATAATTATAAGTACAATTTGATTTCCTACACTTTCGTGCCACAAGAGATCATGTGGGTTGCTAAAAGCAGAATAACCTGATAAATATTAATAATAATGTACATCCATAGACGCGTTTGGTCATGCATGGATTCATCAGCATGAATTTATCATCCAATCTCAAATTAAATTAAAATTAAATATAAAATATATATTATCCGCTAGTACAGCAAGCACACGTGGTGGTCTAAAAGATGTCTGTCTGTCTGTTCCTGGCTCTATTTAAATGTCAACATCTCTTTGAGCAGTACACTGAGTAAGTTGTAGTTTATATTTAATTTTAATTTAATTTGAGATTAGGTGATAAATCCATACTGAAGCCAAAGGGCAGGAACGCGTATGTGGATATTCATTAATATTATTATTTATAAGGTTATAGTATTTTTAGTAATCCACATGGTCTCTCGTGGCACGAAAGTGCAGGAAACCAAATTATACTTACAATTATATTTATTTATTTTATATATAGTATATTATAGTATATACTTATATTATTTTATAATATAATATATTAAGTCATGGGTAAATTAGCATGTAGCAATTTCTTAATTCTTTGCTTGTAATTTAAATTGTTGTCTGGTATTATCAATCTAATTTTTGTTTATGCATAGCTTTATAATGACGTGGCTTCAAGTTGGTAGATTCAAATTAGAAATAAGTTTCAGCTTCAATGCACAATTTTCAATATTGGACGTTTTTCTTTGGCAAGCTGTGTTATTTAATTTTGCAGTTAGAATGGTACCTATTGCTAATATTTTGCATTGACTTTTCAAAGAATATTAAAAAGTTATTAAATTTATGAAATCTTTCATTAAATGCATATCTTTTATTAAATTTGTTAGAAAACTTTGTAAGATAATTGACATACAAACGTACACCTTTTTTTTTCTTGCAATTATTTTCGACGTGGCGTGTGTACAAAATGTAAAGCGTGTGTAGTAATGTGATTTTTATTGCATGTTCAACTACATATTGCTCATCTTTAACATTTCATTTTATGACATCGAGCGTAGTTGAATGAAATTGCCGCAATAATTTTCTAATGAAATTTAAGAATTATTTTAATGATTAAATGTTCGATAAATTTGATTTTTCTTAGCTCGAAAATTTAGTTTTCTCTTATAATATGTATTTTCAAAATTAAATTTAATTAATCCATTTGTATTAATTTCTTTAAAATTTAATTTGTTTTTCAATTTATCCGATTCGTATCATAAAGAATATTTACTGTGTAAAACTATATTACAGAATAATAACATAAATATGTGCGGTATGGATTTATATATTGTGCAAAGTTATGAAAATTAAAGGTGACGTTTTACAGAAAATCAAATATCACAAATCTATACTCAATACAAATAATGAAAAAGAACTTTTGGTAATTGACGAAACGCGTGACCGCATAACATCATCCTCGAGCTGTTCATCTATCTTGAGGGCACGCGATCCAAAAACCCCAATCTAATCACGTCGCAATCTGCGAATTGCCTCTCCTCTCGCTATTTTTAATATTTCGCGATATTTCCAGTGCGGTATGGATTTGTTGTTGACGCAGCCTGGAGCCGTGCACCCTATAAGTCAGTCTGCTGGCAAGGCACAACCCTCGTGGCATAACTGCGTCCGTTTTCTCTCTGCGTTCTAACATCCCGGCCATCGGCCCAACAATTTATATTTATAATGGTTGCCGAGTTGTAGGACATTTGTATGTATCATATTTTTCTGGAGATTTCCATATATTTTCTTTTTTATTGATTTCGGCAGCGATCGATTCGTTTCGGCGTAAAAGTTATGATGCAAAGAAAATGAGGGGACGTGGAATATAAATTCGCATTATCCGAGTATTAAAAGTGGGGAAAAATAAATATATTTTTCCAGTCGAAAGTTTTCGTTAATGGGAAAAACAGATTTTTAATTAAACTCTTCCTCGTATTCTGAGCTTTTAATGTATGCCCTTATTTTTCATCCCACATTTGCTACGGTTTTAATTTAAAACCACTGTAAATTCAAAATTACTTGGGGATAATTGTAGGTGAGCCATTTTACACAAATCTAGTCCGATATGAGTATTACGCAATTGCCTCTGCCAGTTTTATCCATTAGTGCGATGACTTCGACTAAAATCTAAATTATTGTTCAACTTTTGATTCATTATTTTTTCAAACACAATAAATATGTAGTTTTAGATATTTTGTCATTAAACTATTTATTTTGTTCTTAAAGTAAATATTTTTTTCTCTGCTTGAAACTCAAATAATTATACAGGGTGTTAGGTAAACATGCAGCAGAAATTTAAGGATTTATTCCTTGTCCTTTTCTAAGAGTATTTTGTCTTTTAATGATTTTTGAAAAACCCTATGTTTCGAAGCTACAGGGTGAACCAAATTTGCGACAGTAACTACATTTTATTACCAAAAAGTACATGTAAAGTTGCTCAATCTATAATAAATGTTCGAAATGACTTCTTCCAGCCTAGATACAACCAATCAATACAAGAACACAAATTGTTATTCTGGCCGTGTGTGCCGTGGATCTAACTTGGTGAAACCACAAATGCTGAGGATCAATATTTTGTTTTTGTAAATCTGGGAAGAAAAATGTGGTCATCATGTCAACGTAACGCGCACTTATCCGGCATGTTTAAAAGGCGGGAATATAAAAGTTTCGGGCACATTTTGTTCTTTTCATTGGCTATACGTCAAAAAGTGCCCGAACAACATGGAGGAAATTACCGTACGCAAAAAAAATGTCAGCTATGAAAGGGTCTATTACAGTAACGGTATTTTTCAATCGCGCACCAGACTGTAGCTTTATTACTATTTTCTCGCGGAGGTGTAGATGATTTTCAGTAGTTCAATACCAAAAATTTGTGCCGTCACAACAAAGGTGGCTATGAGCCTCATCACTCATTGCCACCATAATGCTATTATTTTGCTCATAAAGTGTCATTTCCTGAGCAAAATGCAATCGTTGGGGATAATCCGTTGCATTTAGCTTCTGCATAAAGGATAACTTGTAAGGGTAAAATTTTAAATACAAAATCCATCTTTCAATGCGATTACCAATTTGAAGTGCAGCAGAATATTTGTGAGTAGAGCGTCTTGTACTTCTCAATATCGCTAGTCCTTACCCTTATCATATCTTTGGAGTACATGCAATACGTTAGGGAGTGAGTGTTTTCTTTAAATTATTGAGCTTGTAGTTCGATCGTATATGTAGTAGGGGAGACCGGGTATGGTTGTCTCACGGGTTGGTTGTCACAGCGGTCAAAACAGAAAACTTAACGAAATAATACGAACTTTGATTGGCGACGAAGAATCGCGAAGGCATCACCTCCCTACCCACTTCACTTCAGTCCGCAAAGAAAAGCCGGATAAGGAACAAAATCAAAACTGTAACATTAATCGTAACATAACAGCACTTGAAGATATTATAATAGAGCCAGTGTCCCTATTAAACCCGTAATGTGTCCATCTGAAATTGGTAGTAAAATCATCTAGATGATGCTGTATTGGCTCAAAATGATAACCCTAACCTAAACGTTCGTGCGATGAAACTACAAAGTTCTAACAAGCTGTTATTACAGCATCAAGCTACAAAGTCCTGCACCAAGTGTGCTCTCCGCAAGTCTGAGCTGATAGAAGAAAATATAAATTAGCAATTCTGACAAGGTCGAATATGAGAAAAAGATTTAAATAAGTGTTACTTTCTTATGGTCCCCTTCCTTGATTTACTATAACCTACCACAGACACTATGGCCATCCCTGACATGGGGTTAAAAGTCACATTTTTCTTTTTTCTAAAAAATGTAATATTTCCTCAATCGATAATGTTAGTCAAAAAGTATGTATTTATTTTCAAACTAGATTAGATACACTAATTTCAAAACAATTCTACGTTTAAGAACAATCCAAACTTCAAATACCTGTGAGTCAATATAAATGAGTGCAACAGAAGATAAGTTGAACACCAAATTAGATTTCAGAACGCAAACAAAGTTTACTTATCCCTCCTTAAGAAATTACTTTTCTCCAATCTGCTTAACGGAAAAACCAAACTAAAGCATGGATAGCACCAAACTAGACTAAAACACCAAACTATACAATACGGTCATCAAACCAGTACTGCTACACAGAGCAAAAACATGAGGTACGATCAAAAGGGAGGAACAAAAGCCTAATACAGCCTTCAAAAACAAGGTGTACAGGAAAAATTTCAATAGTTTCAATCATATAGTTTCAAACATAATAGTTTCAATCTCGTCATTGAGTGCCGAACTCTTTCAAACACACTAGGGTTGTATCTTATTAAGTTAAATCTAGTAAGTATCCAATTTCGCAATTGGTTCAAATTCACCACTGGAGTAGCTTAAACTAGATACTTCAGATAGCCCCATAAGAAAAAATCCAAAGGGTTTAAGTCTGGGGATAGAACAGGCCAAGCGTGTGGCCTACCTCGACCAATCCAGCGAACTCCGTATGTTGCTGTTAAAGAATAACGAGGAACAAAACTGAAATGTGGTGGTGCACCATCGTAGATAAACCGCCACATTGCAACACTTGTCGCCAATGGCACATTTTTCAGAAACTTGGGCAGTATTTCTTCTAAAAAGTTGCGCCACACATTGCCAGTAAGTCTTACTGGTCGAAATACTGGTTTAATTTGATAATAACCCATAATTCCCACTCAAACATTCAAGGGGAACTGATGTTGAAATCAATCTTAACATACCTCATGCAGATTTTCATCTGCCCACACATGGTTGTTATAAAAGTTCGTTATTGCATTTCTTGAGAAACTGGATTCATCGGCGAAAAGAATCTGTTCCTGGAATTGAGGGATAGAATGTTTGCAAAAGCCATTGACATAATGCAATCCATGGACGATAAACAGCAGTTAGTAGTGCTTGGACACGTTGAACATGGTATGAATACAAAATTGTCCTTAAGAATTTTCCAAACTGTCCAATGACTTACATTCAAAGTATTGGCAATTTGTGGCGTAGAAGAACTTAGCAATTATCTATTATCTTGCATGTGCATCTTGCTTATCTTGCAATGATCAATTATCTTTAAACCAATTTTGTGTTTTTATTTTTACTTTAGATCTTTCTTTATCATGTCCAGGACATTCTATTCCATTGTACCGTTCTTACTGTCATTAATCTTCTTGGCCCTCCATTTCGTTTCAATGTGCCTGTTTCACGAAGAACTCGATGAATGTCTTCGAAGCTTTTTCAGTTGGGGATATTACGGCTAGGAAACTGTTCAACTTACAATCGTCTAGCTTGTAATGAATTGCCATCAGCAAGTCCATACATGAAATCTATATCAGTTATCTCGGCTTTCGTATACATGGTACAGGACTTCACTTAACCTAACCTGACCTGATAAACTCATTAATTGTGTGTACTTAATGAACTCATTGGCGTACGCCATGCTTTTATTTACATTTATGATTTCAGCAAATATCGAATATGGTTGTCGCAAATTTTGTTCACCCTGTATCTCGAAAGAAAGAATTTTTCAGAAATAATAAGACAAAATATTCTTAGAATAGGCCAAGAAATAACCCTTTGATTTTTTGCCTCATGTTCACCTAACACCCGTTTAAGCTTAATCCTGAAAATAAAAAAAATAAAATTTGTGGTCCTAAAATAATCTCACCATAAAGATTTGGTACTGACATTGAACAACATTTCTTGTACAGTCGATTCTACGCTTTAAGTGTACAAAGTCAAAAAATTGTTGCCAGTTACGTAATATCTACTTACTCTTTGCTCTTGCAAACAACGATGTACAAACTTGCGATGCTACATTAGAAGCTTGTATAAGTTTTTGCTTGTGCAAAAGGATTATATGGCGTTAAGAAAAATAGAAAATTGTGAATGTCACAAGCTTGTAAATGTTTCTTGTGCCATCAACGCCTAACAAAGCGTATAGATGGAAACAAAGATCGTGTTTTATCAAGATTGCCTACTCTGTACAAAAAATCTCTACAATTATTTTTGGAACATCGTTCATTCTCATACTCTATAGCTCGTAACATATATAAAACCACAAAGAAAAGAAAAAATATTGTTTCCAACAATATAGGCTAGGTAAGAAAATAATAAAGTCGGCACACTAATTTATCGCCAATTAAAACGCATTCGCGTTGTTTGCGTTGGTAAGCATATATATTTGCTCTTAAAAATCTATATGGCAAACAGCCTGTTAAACAGGATGAAATCCGCTGGCGGCGCGTAATTAAACTGTATGCGATCTATATCTGCAGCTGTATTGTTCGCAATAATGGAACCGAAATGAATATACATTACCCAAGACTCGATTTCCACTCGCATACTCCAGATAGACAATAATGTCGGTAACATGTACGGCAACCACGTAATTTGCACTGTGTACTCACATTAAACGGGAATTAATTACTATAAGAAGTACTAAATATGCCATAACCAGACAAGATCGATGAAGATTAGATAATTCTAAGTAATACTAGACAAGACAAGACTGGACAAGATTGGAGAGGACTGAACAAGAAGAAATAACATCTGGCAAGACTAAAAAAGGTAACACTAGAGAAGACTGGGCAACATCTGACAATGGCAATCATAGACCAGACAAGATCAGATAGGACGAAGCAAGGAAGAGAAGACCAGACAAGACCAGAAAATTCCTGGAAAAAGCAGAAAAGACCAGACAAGTCCAGACAAAACAAGACAAGACCACACAAAACCAGACCTGAGCAAACAAGACCAGTCACGACCAGACAAGACCAGACAAGAACAGAGAAGACTAGGCAAGACCAGAAAAGACCAAACAGGACAGACAAAACCAGACAAGACCTGAAAAGAGCAGACAAGACCAGACAAAATTGGACAAGACTACACAAGACCAGACAAAACCAGACCAGATCAGACAAAACAAAACTAGAGAAGAACAGACAAGACAGTACAATACAAGACCAGACAATACAAGACCAGACACGAGCAGACAAGACCAGACAAAAACAAAAAAGACAAGATAAGAGTACACAAGACCAGGCAAGACCAGAAAAGATCGGTGACGAAACGACAAGACCAGACAAGACCAAACAAGAGCAGACAAGACCTGACAAGATCAGGCGAGACCAGACAAGACCAGACAAATACAGAGAAGACTATACAGGACCAGACATGACCAGGCACGCCCTGAAAATACCTGGTGAGATCAGACAAGACCAGAGAATTCCAGACAAGAGCAGACAAGTTCAGACAAGATCAGGCAAGACCAGACAAACACAGAAAAGACTATACAGGATCAGACAAGACCAGACAAGCCCTGACAGTACCTGATGAGACCAGACAAGACCAGAGAATTCCAGACAAGACCAGACAAAATCAGACAAGTTCAGACAAGATCAGGCAAGACCAGACAAAAACAGAAAAGACCCTACATGAACAGACAAGACCTGACAATATCTGATGAGACCAGGCAATACCAGACAAGACCAGGCAAAACCAGACAAGACCAGAAAATACCAGACATGACATAAGAAGACCACGCAAGACCAGACAAGACCGGACATGATAGGACAAGACCAGGCAGGTCGCGACAAGACCTGACAATCCCATACAATGCCTAAGACCATACAGGGTCAGATAATTCCATACAAAACCAGACAAGTTCAGACAAGATCATACAAGACCAGACGAGACCAAAGAGGACGGCACTAGACCAGGTAACACCAGAAAAAGCTAGACAAAACAGACAGGCCCAGACAAGCCAACTAGCCAAGATCAGATAAGACCAGACAAAACTAGACTAGACCGCACAAGACCAGACAAGACCACACAAGTTAAGGCAAGATCAGGCAAGGCTATCCAATACCAGACTAACAATATCTGAGAAGATCAGACAATGTCAAGGAAGAGCAGACAAAACTAGACAAGATACTACCAGAAATGAACCTACAAAGGCGGACAAAACCAGGCAAGACCGTACAAGGCAAGACTGGAGAAGACTAGTTAAAGCTACACAATATGAAACTAGATTTGACAATACTATACCATGTAAGACAAGTCAAAAACAAGTCAGACTGACAGTGGACTAAAGTTCGTACGATAACATATGCAAGCCCCGTTTGAAATACATTAACAATTGTTTATTGTTTTCCTGTATTTATATAATATGTTTATGTTAGTGTCAAATTACTTGAGATTCGTTTTAGCTGTGTGTATTATGTTAATTGTCAAACAAACTGTTGTAAGTAAATGTTGTGTGCCACGGTTGTTCGGCTAGCTAATGAGTGTGCGAGCTAAATGGAGCTTATTAACTCCACACAAGCCGGCTGATCGTCAGAACCGAAGCTGTCTAAGCCAATAATCTCTGGATATATTCTGCTAAGCTTTTGGCTAACAACAACGAATTAAAAAAGAAGTTGATAGTCAATAAATTTTATTGAATAATTCCATTTTATTGAAATGGTTTTTGTTTGTTTTTTTACTAGTTTTGTTCTGTAATCCTCTTTTTATTACTTTCACAGTTTTAATGTGTTTCTTGCTCATGTTGTATAATTTCATTTTTTTTTTGTGATGTTACTTTATAATTTCACAGTTTTCTTGTTTAATTTAATAATTTTATCTAAGATCACTATTGTAAATGCCCATTATTGTACAGTTCGTGGACTATGTAAATACATCATAACACACAAATATGTAACATGTAACAGTCCGTGATTAATGATAAGTTATGCTTGATAAAACACTATGGCGTTTGGTTTACGAATCGTTAATTGGTTGAGAGCTGCACGTTGATACTGTTGTTAAATATAGTACTCCGTGATCCGTGAACAATCATACAACTTCACATAATTCGTATCGAAGCTGACATTCATTGTGTTTTTAGGGTTCCCGTGTTATCAACAAGGAACCCTTATAGTTTCGATATGTCCGTCCATCCGTCCGCAATTTAGCTTAGAGACTATAAGAAATATAAAGCTGTAATTTGACACGGATATACAGATTAGTCACGCCAACAAAGTGGTAAAATAAAATCTTGAAAAAAATATTTTTTAGGGTGCCTTCTCTACGCGTAAAGTGGGGACGTTTTTTTCTTTTCTCGTCTACCCCATAGCAAGTTGGATTTGTCTTTCAAAAATATTACAGGTTTGTGAAAACAATATTTCGATTAAGGGATCCGTTTGTGAAATATTAAGCTTTAAAGTGTTAATTTTTGTTAGAGTCAAGCCGTCCCCCATCTGACAGTTATATGGCTGTTTCTGGATATGTGAAAAAATTCACAATAGTTGTTAGCATAATATAAATACATGGTTGATAGCGTATGTGTTTATATCATGGTTGTTAGTATATATGACGAAGTTAAAAGGGAAAGTATGACAGCTAAATAGGCTTTATTAGTATCGAGTAATAGTCGACCAACTTATAAAATGTATCAAATCGAGCGGCGGCCGCTTCATTTAAACAATATATTAAGTTATTGGTTATGGTATTGTTTAGACACTTGAGTCTTAAGACTTTTAGTAATTTTTGTCGCCGTATAGTTGTATAAATGATTTTGTAATGGCAACTACAGAACCCTACATTGCACGTGGTCCGTTTTTTGTTGATATTTAATAACTGCTCTGTGACGATTAATAATTATAATTAAAAAAATTAAAATTAAGTAAGTAATTACAAATAGTTTGATGATTTTATTTATATATGAAAATACAACTGTTTATAAGAAAAGAATTAAGGAACCTATACATTTTATATATGTTCTTTAATTTACAAATTGACTAATAACATATATAAATACAATTACTAGTACGGTAATGCATTTTACTGCCAAGAGTGACCACGTGGGTCACAAGAAAAATGGCATAACTTGATAAATAAAAATAATTACGAACATCCATAGACGCGTTTCTGCGTTTTGGCTTCATCAGTATGGACTTATCATATAATCTCAAATTGAATCAAAATTAAATGTAAACTAACAAGTTACTCAGTATGTTGTTTTTTTTTTATTTATAAAGTTATGTCATTTTTCTTGTGACACACGTGGTCTCTCTTGGCAGTAAAATGCAGGAGCTACATCGTACTAGTAACTTATTTATATAATTAATCAATTTGTAAATTAAAGAACATAGCACGGCTTCCATAATTTTTTTCTTGTGATATGGAAATTCAAATAGTATTTTTTCCTATTTTTTATACAACTGTTTATTTATTATAGTGTTAAATAATGCACATACCTAATAAGAAATAAATTTGTTCCATCAAATATATTTTTCTTATTAATCAGGAACAAATTAGTGTGGTCGTAGATAAAGTATAGTACATGACTCGAGTTATAAGGCAGTGTTTCTTATAACTCTCCTTACGTAATATACTATTACAGTTTTTATATGTATTTTGCTTTTTAATTTATGAAATATTCTAGAGATTCAATAAACTTTAGTTCGTTTTTTACTCATTATATTGGACACTATATTTAACAGTTTTGAATTCCTTTTGCTAAATTCATTGAAAAATTTCACAAAAGTGATTTCTCAAAGTTTTATAGTATAATAATATTAATAGTATAATAATTTCACAGGTGTTGTTCAATTTTGTTCTTTTTATTGAGTAGCCTCACAGTTTCTAAATATTTTTAGATCTTTCTATTCAACACTTTCACAGTTTAAGTTCGTTTTTTCTAACTTTATTGAATAACTTCACAATTTTAGTTCGACTCTTGCACAATTTATTCAATAGTTTCACAGGTTTTCTTCGTTTAAAAATGTGCAATGTTATTGAATAATTGCATATTTTTTCATCAAATTTAATTTGTCATGTTATTGTTTTTTGTCATTAAATAACTTCACATTTTTGTTTCGATTTTTTTAAATTTGGTTTGGGATCAATGAATAATTCCTCAGTTATAATTCGTTTTTTGTTCATTGTATTGAATCCTTACACAGTTTTAGTTTCCTTTATACTCATTTTATTGAACTGGTTTAGTTTGTAACTTGCCAATTTTATTGAATTGTTTCACATTTATTTTTTCTTTTCAACGATTGAAATGAATCGTTTCACAATTTCTTTTCGATTTTGGTCATTCTAATAAATAATTTCAATGTTTCTAGTCGATCCTAATAATCACAGATTTAGTTTTAATTTTTTTTTATTTTTTTGTCTAAAAATGTGAAAATAACTCGGAAACTCTGCGAAGTTGTTTCGAAAGTTCAAGAAAATTATTTTTTTATAAGAAACTTTGTTCTTTGGTGATTTTTCGTCTATAAAATAGGAATACATGTCAATTCAACACGGAAAAAAATATCATTTTCATCATTAGCATCTCAGATTTTCTTGAAATTTTTCACAGGTGTACTACTGGTATTGACTTGGAAAAATGTGAAATTTTACTGACATGTGTCAACATCAAACAATCTCATCTCATGTGAAATTTGTAAGTTATTTTATAGCCACCTTCGTGGCACTCAAACAAAAGCCATAAGGCAAACAAAAGCCATAAAATAACATTGTTTTTAAGATCATGTCTTTCCGATACCTTAAGTGGATAGGCCATCTGTGAACGCGTTTCGAGATTTCTCATCATCTCTCATCAGCACAGCTTTGCTTCCATGAACAATGAGAGATGAGAGAGAGAGATGAGAGATAAATCTCGAAACGCGTCCACGGATGGCTATCCACTTAAAAAGAAAGACATTATCTTAAAAACAATGTTATTTCTATGGTTTTTGTTGAGTGCCACGAAGGTAGACTGAAAGCTATAAAATAACTTAAAATTTCATATGAGATTTATTTTGGTAGTCCTAAAAAGAATCATAAAAAGAGTAATTGTTATAGAGCTCCGGAAAGGCTGAATATATTTATATATTCTGGCTGTGTTCAGTTCGTTTAAATTTTGTATTAATATCTATAATGTAGAATGGTTTTACCAATTCTATCTTGATATTTGAGCTGTACACGGAAATATTTGCTACTATAGCTCCATACTGATTTCAGAACAGAGTTAGGTTCTGAAGTAGAACCTATACTTAGAATCTCGTTTTCAAATGAGAGTTTTGATATTCGACCGAGTAGCCAATATATTTTGTTTAGTTTAAGATTAAGTTGTTTTATTTTTTATATATGTGCTTTCGCCATGTGAGTTTTTATCTGCTGCATACCTTATGCATATCTTAATTTCGTCAAAGTCTGATTGAAGAATTTGCTAGCTATTTAATTATACTGGTGGACAGGTTTCGTTTCTGAGGGAGAATCTTACGTGGATCAATTTCATCTCATTTACTTGGATTCTCCACTGTTTTCTAGTGTATTAAGATGTAGTTGGATTCGATTTTCTGCCACGATTGGATCTCTATGGGATGCCGTTATGGCTGTGTAATCTCAAGTCTCCTATACAAAATTTGTTATCTAGTGATTTTAGTCGGTTAATTTTGTAAAATTCAATCTTGAATAAAGTAAAAACCTTATTTTTGTTTAGTATTTTTCCTATCTCAAAATGTTGAAGATAAATCGAAAATTAAGTGACATATTGAAAAATGTTTGCAATAAAAATTAATTTTCTATCTGAACTATTTTTTTTTCTGTCTGTAAAGTTGGTAGTTATTAAAGTTAGTAAAAAGCTACATATTTTACATGTTTCTTGTTTCAAACGTAGCTACAAAAGCAAACTTTTTTTTATGTATAATTGAATGTTGGTTCTTGTCATCCCTATTATTCAGTATTTATTTGTTATTTTTGTTATTTGTCGTTGAGAATTGGAGATTATTAACACATTATGAGCGGGGCGTGTATTAGTACCCGTTTGGCGGACTGTCGTCTATCAGCTGGTCGGGTATTAGAACCCGTTTACAAGTACCTACGTTAAAAGCGGGACAAAGAACAAATTATATACCTCTTGTATAATGCACGTATTAGCGTTAAAGGAGACTAAATTTGGTAAACAAAGGTAGTCACCCTAAGCCAGTCACAAGATGGACAACACATCAAAGTTTTCAGAGTAAGATGCAGCTCCGCAATTTCAGCATTATATGTTAGTTAGTACCTATATTTGTAAATAATATTTTCATAATTATTACAAGACGTGAGTGATATATTTGAACCCCGTATCACCCACAATGGATTGCGATAGCGATAGTGATGTCTATGCAGATGATTTTTCGCAAAGTGTTGCTGAGTTTCCTCAATTTGATAGCCCAAGTGAAAGGGAATTGTTTCGACCAAGAAGAAATAGAACCTTGCCAATACCATCTAGCGAGTCGAAGAAAGTGATGATGAATTACTGGACAGGTCAGAAAATGATAATGTGCCAATTATCGAACTATTAGCATTCCTTAGGACAAAGTGGTGTTTTTGTGATGACAAACAAATTCGGAAAGATTCGGAAAGTGTAGTAGATGTGATTCAGAAATTTATTGGGGACGATTTATTTAACTATATGGCGATTGAAACAAATCGCTAACATACATAAAATATAGAGTTATTTAAAGATAGTGCAAAATCTTTAAAGTGGAAAGATGTGTCCGTGATTGAACTGAAAAAACATCTCGGATTACTTGATGAAAAGGGATGAATATTGGTCGACAGACAAAACAATTCAAACACTGATTTGTTGCTGAAGTAATGAGCAGGGATCTATTTCGACAAATTTGGTACTCATAGCATTTTTCAAATAATGATGACATAGATGATAGAGATCTCCTGAAAAACATTATTTCTTATTTTTTTCCCGAATTTCAAGAAATTTACGAGCCGCAGAGAGAATTATCGCTTGAGGAAAGCATCATGCCATGTAGAGGCCCTCTACCCTTCAAAGTTTACAATGCTTCAAAAATTACCAAATATGGAATATCCATAAGAATGATTTGTGAATCTAAAACCGGCCACATTTCTAATTTTCGTATTTACTGTGGAGAAGGAAGCCGATTACAAGAAACAATTTTAAATCTTCTGCAGCCATATTTTAGCTTATAGCATCACATATACATGGTTAATTATTATAATAGTGTTGTCTCTTCATACGGGAGATATGTTACGGTAAAAGTACGTAGATTGGTAAATGTGCTCATATACCGGTATATGTGCACATTTGCCTTCTTGGTTGGTAAATGTGAATTCAACTTACATTTACCAACTATTTCCGTCAAATGTGTACATATACCTAATGCTGTTGGTAAATGTATAGAGGTTTACTTTAACATACAGAGCGCATGTGCTGTTCGACAAACTTGCATTTTTGAAGTTATTGTTGTGTTTTTTAAGCTTCAGTTTGTTATTTTATTATCTCTAGTTGTTTTTATGAGCGATTTATATAATCGTTTGCAATAATATTATTATAAAATAGTGTTTAAATGAAATAATATAAATTATATCAAATACGTTTTAACTTTAATATACAAGTGTATTTTATTTCTGTTTATGATTCTTTTAACTTTTACCGAAATACGTTGGAAAATGTGGACTTTTACCGGTAAAAGTAGATATATGAAGTTGATCTAAAATTTAAACATTTAGACATTTTTTATAGATATTAGACATTTTTTATAGACATTTTTTATAGATAGATATTTTTTAGACATTTACCTGTCAATTTGGTAGATGTGCACATATACCGGCAAATCTGCACATTTGCCGATTTTGTACTTTTACCGTAACATATATACCACACTTACCACACTTTAGAAAAATATTAGTGAGTGATTTTATTACGTAATTTGAAAAACGACAAGACATTTATTTAGTTCATATTTTTTTGCTCTTCCATCAACAGTGACTACTACACGTCCTACTTGACGTACACCTGCGCATTCACCATCAAGCATCCATCCGGCGCATCCACCATCAGGATCAGCGATCCTGACTCAACCTCCTAAAAATTTGCCGTGAATATTTTTAAAATGTAGCCGGTTTTAACTTCACAAACATTAGGACGGACCTAAAGCATCTCCTATTTTAGCCTCTTGAGGGATGATATTGCAAAAACGATGAAATACTTATTTTTTTATTTCTTACCAAAAGCCTAAATATAAATTTTCATACATTACTTTCATTTCATACATTACTTTCAGTTTTTTTTTTTTTAGAAAAAAGATATCCTATGTTCTTATCCAAGTATCCAAGGCTTCAAAAATTATACCCGCTGCGCAACATAGTTGCATATTATAGGATATCCGCTCAAAATGTGTAAAAAGACAATATTAGTATTTAAATTATTTTATTGTCACTTTAAACAACGTTACAAACATATTACGTTTTTTAATTTAAAATTCAATAAAGATACTTATTTAGAGCCTATGACCACGGTGACAGAAAGCCGCCGAAACTTGTCAGAGAAATAAATAGTATATTTTGCAACTAGGGTGGTAAGTTGTCAATTAGTCTCTAGTGCGAAATTGGGCGCACGAACGAATTGAAAGGACTCGAGAGGGCAATTGACAATACCGCCCGTGTTGCATATAATATTTTTTATTACCCATGCGAGGGGACGTGTCTTACAAGTTTGAGATCTAGGGGCCAACCGAAAAAAATAGTATAAAAAATGAAGAATTTGCTTTTTCAATTGTCTCCAGTGGTGTGGATTCGTTATAAGAACTCTCATCAGTCTCCAGTATCACCATTATAAATATAATATATAATATATAATCAAAGTAATTACACTCATTTTAAAACGTTTTCTTTAAATTTTATTTTGTAATGAAAAAAAAATTCTATCACCGTCACTCTTTTATATTGCGGTCTTGATTGTGATTATTTTATTTATTTTATTGTTTTTTTGATGTAACTTAGCGATATTGAAAATTTGCGTGCGTTTCACAAGTTATGTGGTAATACAAAAAAAAATGGCATTTGTCACACTGAAAAAGGTGCGCCAAGATAGTACTTTTAACGCATGAGTAATAAATAACTAATATTATGGAAGCCTTTTAATAGTTTCCCATTCCCAATAAGAAATAAATGTTATACAATTGTTTTTTTTTGTAATAACATGGGGAGAAATTATTATGTGAATCTTCAATAATAAAAGTAGATAAACTAATGAATTACTTCGTTTCAATTCACTCATGACTTATTAATATATAAATATAATTACAAGTACCTGTAAATAATTATATTTGTATATTATAAGTCATGAATATAAGGCATGAGTGAATTGAAAGTAGTAAATCATTAATTTATCTACTTTTTTAATTGTTTTATGATGAATTTAGATAAATTGTAATTTAATATTCTGAAGGATTAAGGATTAAGGATTAGGTTAGGATTAGATCCTAACCTGAGGCAAAAAAATCATGTAGATTTGCATTATTAATTTATGAATGGATTACTTTCATGATATTTCTCGCAAGAAAAATATTTGTTTTGTATGACAGTAGCTCACGTTGAAAATGCTTATAGTTGCTAATTTTGCCTTTTCCTTTGTGTTTCAGGTAAATTGAAGTCCGCAATACAGGAAAACAAAAGACAGAGGAATATTTAACAGCGGTTTCGGGGATTCCATAAGGACATAACAATATACGATCAAATGAAATCGGCAAGTTAAATGCTACAAAATACTAAAATACTAGTTGCCGGCAATGTAAGATCAGCGATCAACAGTGTTAATTTTGTTTAATTATTGATTTGAATCAAAGAGATCATTAAATCAATGAATTAATCCTTACACAATTAACATAATGAAGTAAAATTATGTTTCTGATAAATATATTAAACATATTGTGAATTTAAAAACAAGAACAAATACGAAAAAAATAGTCCAATACAAGACCAGACAAAACCAAACAAGACCAGGTAATAAGACAAGACAAAGTCGGATAAGAAAACACAAAACCAAACAGTATAAGACAAGACCAACCAAGAATAGATAAGACGAAGAACGACTAAACACGCACAGACAAGAGACCTGACCAGATAAGACCAGGCATACCAGACTAGATCAAACATGACTAGATCAACATAGACAAGATAGGATTTGAATTGAGATCATAACTGAGAGAAATTTGTTTCACTAATATTTTCTGCATCAACAATATCTGAATAACAAATTCCTCTAAAGCATTGCAACGCTAATAATTAATTATAACGTCATTTAAATCATTATAACTCCTTTCAAGTGATGTTTAAAATCCGGCTGTTCATTGCATCCGGAGATTTATTTTGTCATAAATAATGTTTGCAATCGCTGTTTGCAGTGTATGATAGTGTTCGAAACAGTCTCCAAAGCTGAAAATAAAATACATAGATTTAATTTACTTCTCTTGATGAGGGTTTTGAAGCGTTTAATTTAAATTTATTATTACAATTTATTCATACATTTATTATTATAATTTATTAGTACATCTAACAAAATAAATATCAAATTTGTGGCTTAATTTCCAAATTGTAGATTGCGAAATGCGGAATTCAATATAATTCATATACACTGAATTTATAAATTCATTATGTTTTAACAACACTTAATATGTCAAAATATTATATAACTTGTTATATAATATTTTTACATAGTTATATAAATTTAGTTATTTAACACGACAAGAGTTTCGAGAGGCGATGGTAATTTTAAAGTGGATTATCATATAGGGTGTGGTGGTGGCTCAGATAGCTAAGCACTTGGCTCTTGAGTCAGACAGCTGGGGTTCAAATCCCACACAGAACCAAAATGCAGCAAAAATTAAAAACTAATGGCCGCAACCCATCACACTCAATTCCACAATCCGGCTTTGGCAACCGTGGGGTCTCAACTGCATAACACCTTCTCTCGAAATGTGCCGTTCGGATTCGACGTAATACTGTAGGTCCCCCATATTAAAATTTTAGTGCTGAGGTTGGATATGTGGCGGAGAACAGGCCGGTGCCCCAGCAGTGGGGACATAAAGGCTGATGACGACCATCATATTAATAACAAATTGATGATTGATGGTATTTATACTTGGCGTTATATGTCGGGGGATGCTATTTTGTTGTTTTTATGAATTGCAGTAAGGTCTAAACAGTTAATTTTGTTGTTTGTTTCTACATCGATGGTAAATTTAATTTTAATAGAATTCAACTTCATTTAACCATCCATTTAAATTCATATTTAATCATATAAATTCATGAACTAGGTAGAAACAAACAACAAAATGGACTGTTAGACCTTACTCTAATTACAAAAACACAACAGAATAGAATTTGATACCTACTAATTGAAAACCTACTAATGTTAACTATACAACCTTTTTCTCATCATTTTACCCGATGACACAGACATTATCTGCCTATCATTCCATGATACATAGAGCCTTTTCAATCCCCCTTGCCGCGGAAAAAAAGAATCAAAGACTTAAATACCATCTTTTCAATTGCTACAAAGAAGGCTTCGCGTCAAAGCTCATCCAAAATTTAATCAATATCAAACGTACTCAAATAACAATGGCTCAAATATATCCGAAAACCTCGAACTCATAGAAAACTTTCATCTCTCTGACATATTTTGGCAAAAAAGGACAACAAATCGCAAACGTACTTCGAAACCAAAATCTTCAAGTAGCATTTAACCCTCCTCAAAGTTGTCCCACATAATGTTTAATGCTAAAGGCAATATCGACCCCCTCAAAAAATATAGCGTATATGAAATTCATTGTTCAGAATGTATTTAAGACAGACAAGTAAGAGATAATATTTAAGAGATAAGTAAGACAGACAGGATGTAGTTTTGCAAATCGGTTTTCAGAACATTCTAGGGTTTTTCGCTTAAAAACCAGTTCTTCTTCAAATCATTGTCTCGAATGTAATCATAAATTCCCGGAAGTGAATCTCAAAATTTTGCATAATTGCAACAAAGGCCGAAACTTAAACTTCTGGAGTCATAAGAAATTTTCATACAAAGCCGTAACCCTTCCGTTAATCTTCTTAACGAGCAAACAGACTTTTCTTTTCGCAACTTTTTAATCGTGCACAATTGTCTCAAGGTAATTTCCTAACTGTAGAAAGGCTCCTCCCATCAAAAAATCCATAATACAAATACAATCAATGGTTCAAATAGATTCTATAATTCAAATTTAGTCTACATGTAGGTTATATTAGGGTACATGTGGGTTAAATATAACTCAAATATAATCTCTAAATGTGAGCTACCGCTGCAGGTTTTTGACTTAACCCTTTGCACTCGTATTTATATTTACAAAGACTTCTGTCAACTCGGAATTTTTTTTTATATTTGATCAAAATGAAAACACTTGTTCAAAAATATAATTACCTCAGCTGATCATTTAGTAAGTAAAATTAAAAATGCATATTTATTTCTTTTGATTCATCCCCTTGAAATTGATTATATAGGTATCTATAGGTGTAAGTACATTTTGTTCTCTCAATGTAAATAATAACAATGATACGAATCAAAGTAATGATTAAAGGAACAACAATCAGCAAAATAATAATGCACTAAATAAAAAATATAGATTTTGGGTTGAAAATATAGACACCATTACACCATTTAATTGAAGATATAGGCACCATTAGACACATTTGGTTGTATCTCTTCAAAAAGGTGATGTAGGACAATATAAACATCAGAAGAACAAACAACAGAATATTATACAATAAAACCATAAAACACCAAAATAATATAAGAAATATATAAAACTACAGGCAAAACTAAAAATACTAGCAAAAACAACATTACTCTAGATTCACAAATGTCATAAATATGTACAATCACTAACACTATCGAAACTGTTATAGTTTAAAGTTTTGCAGTGTATGATAGTGTTCGAAACAGTCTCCAACCAGTCCTGGCTTACGAGTACATGCATTGCAGATATATCTCGTTTCGTGTTTTCCACCTTTCATATTTCACTTAGAACACACTAAACAGTCTTTTCTTCTGCATTCATTTGGATGTAAAATATGCCATTTTCCATTTAGAAGCTCTTCTTTGTCTGCCGTCGATAGTCTACCTGGAATTTTCGATCCCTGGCGGTGGTCTGCTGATAATTCATCCATTAGCTCACGAACAAATTTTAGGTGCGTCATAGCTTTTTCATTTTGGTGACGTTATGTGCTTTTGTAGAGCAAATATGAATTTAAACTAAAGAACTCAAGCCCCCAAAAAAATAATTTTCGCCATCATTTCAATGATTTTCTGAGGAAGCAAAATGATGCAGAATAGCAGCCTGCACGATCGACACCTCCCATATATTTATTATAATTAACAATAACACTGGGTTTATTTATCACTTGCTTGTTAACTCCACGAACTCTTCTATTTACTGGTTCAGTTCCAGAAACGTCCCAGCTACTGAGTGTGACCACTCTTTTGTCTTTCCACGCTAATACTAATAAATTGTCTGACCTGCAGACAGAAGTATTATTTTCATAAAAAAACAGGTTTATTTATTGGGTCCGGTAAAAATTTCTATTATTTTGTATAGTTCCTGTTATATGAATATTCATCTTCAAGAGTTGATCTGCAAGTGGTAGACTTTTGTAGTATCTGTTTGTGTAACTATGGTATTATTTGCTACATGAATTGTTAACTAATAAATTTTGGCATAGTTGAAATCCTGGAACTCTCGGGAAGATCAGGCCATGATCAAATCTTCTGACGTTAAGCTTCCATAATAAGGTACAATTGAATATACATAGCATGTATTGGCATTTGGTGGGTTTATTCGGGTTCTAGGTCAGAAAACAAATTTTGCCTTTGAATCCTACTACTGATTCATCCACCGAAATTTCCCCCGATGGAACAAATTGTTCTCTGAATTGTTTATGTAAATATTCTAAATAGAGACTCACTTTCTTTGTTCTTGCTCTAAGACTGATCTTTGTGATCAGTTTGATTTAAATGGAGCATCCAAAATATTTGCATGAAGCGTTCCCTTCTAAAGATCGCTCCAAAGTATGGAATTTTCGCATTGAAAGATTGCTTACTGTTATAGTTCACATATTTAGGACAACTCCAAGAAATGCCCTAAATTCATTTACAGTCACATTGACCTAGCTGTACCATGTTGATCTTTTTGATAGTCTCTTTTGAGCAATTTTATTTCTTGCGTATAAATTGGTTTTTTCCACTATTTTTTTCAACAAGTTCATTGGTGAAGCAAATAAAAAACTATAGCTTTTTTACAATTATCTAGGATTTCTGGCCCTTCAGTTTTGTCTCTGGAAGTGAAATCAATTCTGTTTGGGATATTATCATTAAGAGTAATATTCTCCCATGGTTCATAATTGTTCCTCCTTTCAATTCCCAAATCCTGAAATTCCTAGGAATTCCAAAGCATCAGGACTAGAAGAGGCGCTCTAAATGGGTAAGTTTAGTTTAAAGCGTTTAGAAGAACAGGGTGGAGTACAATAGATCTACGAAGGTCGCAGTACAAGTCGTCACCACCAAAACTACAATCGTTTCAATTACCTCTTCGCTTTCACTGCTGCTTTCTTCCTCGTGTTCCTCTTCGTAGTGACTGTCACTATTTCCAGCACTACCTAACTCTTCGTCGTCATTTGAGTCCATATAAAACTCGTCATCACTGTTTTCCAAGATCTACGAAGGTCGCAGTACAAGTCGTCACCACCAAAACTACAATCGTTTCAATTACCTCTTCGCTTTCACTGCTGCTTTCTTCTTAGTGTTCCTCTTCATGGTGACTGTCACTATTTCCAGCACTACCTAACTCTTCATCGTCATTTGAGTCCATATAAAACTTATCATCAACGTTTTCCAAATCATTTATAATGCCTTTGAAATGTCTTTTAGGCATTTTGAACATTGCAAAATTTTCAAATATAACACCGTTACCGGTAAAAATTACACAAACTGACCACCACTACTGTCTAAATTGTACAAATTATACAAAAGATGCACATACACAGGTAGTTATAAAGTCGCATACAGTGCGACATACGAGTGCAACGGTAAAATGTATATTGTCGCATACGGTGCGACATACGAGTGCAACGGTAAAATGTATATTGTCGCATACGGTGCGACATACGAGTGCAAAGGATAAAAGGACAACAAATCGCAAACGTACTTCGAAAGCAAAATCTTATGAAAAAAATCCTCCTCAAAGTTATCCCACATATCGTTTAATGCTAAAGACAATATCGACCCCCTCAAAAATATAGCGTATATGAAATTCATAGTTCCGAATGTAATAGTGTGTAAGTAAGACAGACAGGGCGAAGTTTTGCAACCCGGTTTTCAGAACATTCAAGGGTTTTTTGCTTAAAAAAAAACACCCGTTTTTCTTCAAATCATTGTCTCGAATGTAATCATAAATTCCCGGAAGTTAATCTCAAATTTTTGCATAATTGCAACAAAGGCCGAAACTTCTGGAGTCATGAGAAATTTTCAAACAGAGCCGTAACCCTTCCGTTGATATTCTTAACGAGCAAACCGACTTTTCTTTTCGCAACTTTTAATCTTGCACAGGTAATTGTTTCCAGGTAATTTCCTAATTGCAGAAAGACACCTCCTTCCATCAAAAAACCCGTAATGCAAATACAATCAATAGTTCAAATAGATTCTATAATACAAATTTAGTCTACATGTGGGTTATATTAGGCTACATGTGCGTAAAATATAATTCAAATATAATCTCTTAGGCTAAATGTGAGTTACCGCTGCAGGTTTTTTATTCATGTTACTATATTGTGCTGAATATTTGGAAAATAATATAAACTAGGGTGCATAGAAATCGGATTACTGTAGACTTTTAATATAAATTATTATTTTTTTGAAACTATTTATGAGATGAAATAAGGAAATATGCCATTTTAAAGACATTAAAATTGAATTATATTTTACCCACATATATGCTTTAATATGAGTTTAGATTTATTAAAATTTATTACGGTTTCTTGTATTTAACAAAGTGAAATTATCTAATGAAACAAATTTACTCTTTAATTTTTAAAAGAAATATGGTTATTAACAATTATCTAAATTAACACGTATTTTTTAACAATGGGTATATAAACCTCTCCTACCCTAATAACATTACTTACACGATTAGGTATAGATGAAATTAAGCTCGCTATTGTTTCTTGTGAGATGTTAAGCCACTCTTCTTCTACAGCAACAATAAGCTCTAGGATCGAGGTTCGGGCACAAAGCCTAGCTAGAATTGTTCGTTTAAGCTCATCCCATACATGTTCTATCGGATTTATTTAAAAAAAAATTGATAACCCGAAAACTGATTTCTGTAATGTAATCTTGCACGATTATTGCGGTGTGCGGCTTCCCATTTTCATGCATAAAGATAAATTCTTCTCCAATATAGCCGACATCAGGTACCACATGAACTACTATAAGGTTCCACATGAATCTCCTCAATTTACCTAGCACCCGTTAAACCATTCAGGTGACCACGGACGCCTGTAATGATTAAAGCAGTCTCGGTTCGTGCTTCCATAGAAATTTCACCCCAGATCGTACAGGAACCACCTCCATAAGTAGTCCGCTCTTCACTGCAGCATTCTGCAAATCGCTCTTTTGGTGTCCGGTAAACTTTTCTTCTTCGGTCGCGGTCATAGAGACAAATTCTTATCTCATCTGAGAATGGAATAGAACCCTATGGTTCGAAACTCCGATTTAAATGATCCCTTACAGAACGCAGGCGTGTTTGACGATGAGCTGGGGGTAAGTTTTTTACTTAACATTAAGTTGTCTTAAGATTCAAGTTATATTCCTGCAGTCTTCGTCTTACAGTCCATTGACTAATAGCCACTTTTCGTACTTCATGGAGCTGTTGTAGTTGAACAGCATTAAGGTGACGATTTCTTAATGATATTGACCTTATAAAGCGGTTGTCGAACAACAGCTGGCTGGCTAAATCCATTTTCGATTAGCGGATTTTTACGGTGTAGTATGTATACTCTTGAAAACTAATCGAATTATAAAAAACGAATATTGTGCAAATGTCAATTGCAAATGCAATAATTACAATCTTCCGCAAGTTTTTTTCTCGTTATAACTACCACATAAATACCCACGTTCCTTTTTTAATTTCAAACGGCATATTTCTTTATTTCATCTCATAAATAGTTTCTAAAAAAAAAAAATTAAAGTCAAAAGTTTACAGTGGGCCGATTTCTATGCACGCAAGTTTATATAATAAAAACATTTTGTATCGATACTATTTACAAAACTAATTGAAGTAGTTGTAAATGTTTTCATAAATACAGCAATATTTCATTATATTTGCATTCAAAGCATTTATAAATCATTGAATTGAAAAATTCACTATGTTTTACCACACTTATAGCTTTTACCACACTAAATACAAGTATGGTAAAAACATAGTAAATTATTCAATTCAATGCAAATATGAACAACCACGTAGTAACTGTCGCAACCATCTTATTCATTTATAAATCCATCAGGGCTCGGCTGAGCGATTTTACCCTGAAGTTTCTTATTTAATTTAGTTTCTATTTTAATTTGTATTCCAAAATATAATATAGGAACATTAAATCATTGAACGATTCCAAATTTGTTTCTTCGGGAAATTTTTTATTTTTATTGTACAAAAGTAAGCGTCATTACGAGGGCGTTTTGTAAAAGGCGCTCGGCATGGGTGCAACTGGTTTTAGGGCACAAAACAAAGGATAAATAGTATTTAATATATTCCACACAAATTTAACTTTTTGCATTAAATTTGTCATTATTCGTTTGCGGGGAGGCGCAAGACCCTTATCGCAGGCGCAAGTTAGATACTTTACACAATCTCGCTTCATACCCTTGTTACGGCACTGCCAAAAATAGTCTTGTTTCATCAAGCAAGCTAACAGATACTTAACCACGGGGAAGGCGTCGAACGTAATTGTATATTAACCGCTTTGAATACTGAGAATAGACCTCTTGTACTAGTAAATTAAATAGAAAACTAAAGTAAAATTGGTACATTTGCCAGTAATACTAAAATAAAAATACAAAATATAGAAATATATTAAATTCAGTATATGAAATGCGACTGCAGATAATTTCAATGCAGCTATACTTGGACGAGTTGTGTACAAAAATGCAGGCACTCTAATTCACCCCCCACTAAATATAATAAAGGATTAGGAGACATCTGGGAAATGAGTTGATGCTACTAATAAGTAAATTTCATTAATTGTATGTTAAATTTTTTTTAATAAAAATACATTTTTTTAATTATATTGTATATCTACGTTATAGTAAAGGTACATATATGTACAAAGGTACAAGTTAGGTAAATATACAGATTAAGGAAACGACGAGCGTAGCCAAAAGTTTTCTAATGGACAAGTGCGAAAAACGCCTTATGAACGAGTTTTTTTGTACTATTTTTTCTATTTTGCGCCTTTTTATGCCATTTCTAAATAAAAAAATCGTCGATACATATTGAGAAAATTGTGACGCACTCGGCGAGCCATTAACGAACCCATATGAATGCTTTAATTAATTTAATACATGAGTGCTTTAATGAAATGTTTTAATTTGTTTAATTTTTTTTTCCAAAAAACCAATTGGAATAGTGAGGTGCTACGTAATTCCCATATGAATATACGGCGTGGAAGCATGGATACTGAATATAGCATCTTATATATAAAGTTGAAGCTTTCGAAATGCGGATACGTAGTGCAAAATTGCGAATGAGGAGGTTTTACAATCTTTAATTTTTTTCGAGGCGGGGCAAAGACTGAAAAATGCAGCCCCCGCCCGCCTATATACACATATTACACATAGACCTACCGGCATAGACCTACCGGAAAGAACGCCACAAGAACCTATCTGCAAACAAATCTATGGCCTTGTCATACTTCTCATACTCATATGCAATTCGATTTGCTATCGCTAAGATTGAGAGACTCGATAAACGTTCCTGGCTCATAGAGGATCGCAAGTAATTTTTAATAAGTTTTAGTTTACTAGAACTTAGCTCAAAACTTGCGGATGTAGTAGGAAGCGTAGAGTAAATTCGCAGAGCAATACAAATATTAGGAAAGGCATCCTGCAAATCATGCGCTTAGATCTGTTGCAAGAGATAGAAACCGTTGTTGCCCTATTCTATATCACCAAATGAAAGTAAAGTTTGCTCTTTAAAAACGTAGAGTTCTTGGCAGAATTCAACGGCGTTTAAATCTCGTTCGTATTTTCGAGCCAGATCTGCTCCATGCTTTTGCAGTTCTTCAGTTGGCATATTCAATATTTCAGTACTACTGAGATATGCAAAATTCAAATTCAGCATGGTATCACAATCAAACCTCGTTTTAATTTCTGATATGATTCGATCAAATACCATCATTATTTCTTTAGAAAAGAGCTGAGCAACTTGAATAATTCATAATTTGTCATCACACATCTCATCAAATTGTTTTTTGCATCTCGGAATTCGTTTATTTGACAGAATAGCCTGAACGCCAATTTTTGCAGAAACTTCTCTATCCAATATTCAATTGAATTTTTACTCATTTTTTGCAAAGTTTTGAGCAGGCCATCGATTAAAGCGACGGATCGCGCAATGATTATATCCTTTTTGAATTTCCATATTTACTCGATTGATTTCGCGGAAAATATTTGCCCAAATCATCAAATTCAGAGTAAATTTAAAATTCTTCATAGCAATTAAGAGATGACCTGCCTAGTACTTAGCTTCCGGAGCATGAGAAGCTTGCTTAGCTTCGTCCAATGTTACCACTACTTTTGGCAAATTGTTTAACAGGGCATTCACAGCAACATGTTTCGCCACATCGTCTGGGTGCTTCCTTTTAAATTGGTAAACATATTTTTTCATAATATCCCACCTGCAGCGAAGCCGAGCAGTGGAGCCGATCAAAAAGCAATATACTTTTTGAATTAGTCCAAATAGGTTTATAGCTTCCTAGCATGATGAAGCAGAGGCACAATGGACACAAACAAGATTTAGGTTCAAGATTTAGTAAATTCGGCCATCTCATTCCTTTCTGCAGTCCTGGCTTGTCTCGTTTATAGATGCTATCTATATTAGACCAATTATTAAGATTGGCAACGACATTGTCCAATATCTAAAGTATCAACTGTCAATTTTTCTATAATCTGTTGACAAATGCACTCTCCTGTCTTTCTAGCAACTTCTATGAAATCAATAAAACTTTCTTTTATTTCACACACATCACCAGTTTTTTACATAAGGAATTGACTGGCTCATTCTGTATGGGATACATCTGGAGTGCAGTACAAATATTGCCGTACACGATTTGGCTTCTCTGACTTGAATTTTTTTTTAAATGCTATTTTTAACTGTTTTTGCCATTATGTCAATCATTTTACTCTCTATTGTCTTTGATAAATATGAAACAAAACACTGCCGTGGACGGAGATCGACGAAGAAGTTTCCAAATATATTACCAACCATACATACTATACAATTACCAACCGGCGAGCGGCTGATAGTATATTCGGTAGGGAAGGATACAGGCCCTATAGTTTACACTATCGGCAGATATTGAAAACTTCAAGTTCAAAAGAATAAAAAAAGACGTTAATTTAAATATCTCGAAAACTATTGAGAAATTATCGACAAATTAGTATTTATGCGTAGGGAAAACATATTGCATTTGGCTGCCATGTTTGATAATGCCGCCCTCTGAATTTGCCGTCCAGGGCATGGGCCCCGGCTTGCCCCCCCCCCCCCCCCTAGATCCGGGGCTGGAAAGATGGGAAAAGATCTGGAAATCATAGAAACAATTAACTGTAGCAAACTAGAATATCTGGGACATATTATGAGAGAAGAAAGATATGAAATACAACAGCTCATAATGCACGGGAAGATTGCAGGAAGTAGAGGCGCAGGAAGACGCCGGATTTCCTGGTTAAAAAATCTTAGCAATTGGTTCTGGTGTACTTCAAAAGAACTGTTTAGTAGCTAACCTCCGAGTGGGAGACATGAAGAAGAAGTATTTATGTTCTGTTTAAAAAGCAAATCACAATTTTTATTGTTATAGAAATATATAAAAGGCGACATTTTTATTCTAAGCCATTGTCGTTCAAAATCCTAGTTACAGCTGTGTAGGTAGCATACAATTAAATAAGCTGAAATTCCAACTGAGAAATAAAAAGATTTAAGCAAAAAATTTTTGTTGCACAAGAAAAAATCTTTTCTGGATTTGAATCTTAAAATGAATCTTTCATATAAAAAACACAAATAATAATAAAAATATACATACAATTTCACGCTCTTTGGTAAATAGATTATTTGATTTGCTTTGTTGCTTTCATTTATTGGGATCAAATGGGTCTTGTTTGCCGAAACATTCCCTCTGCGTATTCGCAAAATATATCCGGCAATATTTCGCTTCATTTGTGATGCTAATTGAACGGTACACATAAGCAAAATGCAATTTCCCACAAGAATTCATTATCCAATAACAAATTACCCAATAGAATTTATGAGTGAGGGATTAAACTAAATTGAGTAATTCATTTATGTTTTTATAGTAGGGGATAAAAGGGGAACACACACAGGGTATCCACAACAAGGGGATAAAAACAGTTTTCTCCGGATTCTCCTAAGAAATCGGTAATTATTAAGAAGAAACAATAATACCACATACCGTAATAATTTATATAAGTATTTTTCATTGTATATAAATAAAAAAATTCTGATACTGTATATGCATTACCATTTACAAAGTAAATCTCAGTAAATTAAATATTGTGTGAAGATTTATTCTGGTTTGAATTTTGGTGATTAACAAACAGAAACTTTGATTGCCTCTTAAGAAACTAAATTAAGTCGCAATGCGAAAGGAGATTATTTCGAGGACTACACCCCACTTACGGCTAAATCTCCTGAACACATGCAAACCACATAAGATAGATTTACCACGAAAACTTTTTTAATTAAACGCTATCTAATCTACCTTCATAGGAGCAGAACATTTGTTTAAAACAATGTAATATGTTTGGAATAGTATTGAATTTAGAAAACCATTATTTAAAATAAAAATATATAAGAATCACAACATTATTACAACGAAATAATATAAATGTCTGTATAGTCATGTCTGTCTAGAGTTCTCCGTCTATTCTTGGCTGTCTACTCGTACGTGTCTAGTACTGCCTCTCTAATTTGGTCTCTCTAGTCTTGTCTGTCTAGTCTTGTCTTTGTAGTTTTATTTGTCTATTTTTATCTATTTCTACCTGTCTAGATTTGTCTGCACAGTTCGATTTATTTAGGTCAATCTCACTAGAATAGTCAGTTTGGTTTTTATTTTATACTGTTATACTTTTGTCGATCTAGTTCTGGCTCTCTATCCCTGTTCGTTTAGTCCTGTCTGTCTAGTCCCTTTATAAATAAATATTTCCTTCGAAAATATATATTCAAAAGTTTATTCATCCTTCAGAAATTGACCTTGTAAATTTTTATGTGATAAAATCCAACACTTTCCCAATCCAAATATATACAGACGCTTCAAAATCTGGAAATGGTGTGGGCGGGGCATTAGAGGTTTACATTCAAGGTAGGAAGTTTTATTATAAACAAATTCGTTTTGAAAAGTACTGCTCAATATTTCAGGGCAATCAAGCAAGTCTTAAAATATACATTGAAGTATATAAACAAGTTAATAAGAGTTGATGTATACGTTGTGATAGTTGTTCAGCACTTGATGCTCTGAAGTTTTTGTCTGTTCTCACAGAACTTGTATTAAATACTTGGATAAAAGAAAAATAAGTTAAATTGAGATGGTACTGAGTTAAAGCCCACATTGAGATAGGAGGAAATGAGAAAGCCGATAGCCTAGCTAAACAAGCTTCAAGTCTTGATAATTACGGGAATTTCAATAATATACCGATTTCGTATTTTAAAATCCCTTTACGAAATTTTAAAATAAAATTGAACAATTATTTAAAAAAAATATGGCAATCTGGCTGGGAAGAGGCGAAAACACGTATATGGGCAAAAATACTTTATCCCAAACGTTGGAATATGGAATAAAACGCAATCTATCACACCATCTATCACAAAAATCTATCATACCATGCTGTCCAATTTATTACTGGACATGGGAAGTTGCAAACATATCTACAGATATGAGATCACTTGAGAATATGAGAAAGAACAATATGAGAATCACCCACTTGCATAAGTGAAGAACTCAATTCACTTGAATTCAATTGCAAATATTCTGACTAGTGGAGATTCAAAATTATAAATGCTATGAAGAGAGCAGGATGTATTTGGCCAACAAATGAAGAAGATTTAAGGAATATTGAGAAAAACAGAAAATGGTGGCTGATTTTCAACAATAATGCTAAGCAATTAAAGAAACTAAACCATGACCCAAATTGAAATACGTATACTCGAATGATTTTTTTTTTTTTGAACGAAAAATATTGGTAAAAAAACAGACCAGCATAGTGTTTAGTTATAAACGGAGTGCTGGATAATATTTCAGATTACAATTTGTATATCAGATATTAAATAAATTAATAAGCTGTCTAGTCCCTCTAGTTTAGTTAGTCTCGAATTGTCTATCTAGTCTTATTTGTCTAGTCTTGTCTGTCTAGTTTTGATTGACTAGTCTTGTCTGTCTAGTCTGTATAATCTTGGCTGTCTAGTCAAATTCAAATAGTTTATTTCATTAAGTAAGAAAATATTTAAACAGCTTTTATAATTACGAATCACATATAATCGCAGGTCAGGTTCACTAAATGAAATGTGTCGCTTCCTTCTTCATTCCAGATAAATCTTTATTCCTTCATAAAATTCCTCTACGGAGTTCGGTTCCATGTCGACGAGGATTCGTTGAAGGTCCTGCTTAATGTGTTTGGTCCTTGGGACTAATTTAATACGTTTAGGTAACGTATTGCACTGTTACATTATACTGTACGGTGGTAACTCTTCCTTCATAGTTAACCTGGGTTTTGGTTTCCTAAAATTGGTGTTCTTACAACGTGTTTAAGCTATTATCGATTCGTAGACGTATGTGCCCGTGGCAGTTACCATCCTAGTTGTTCTAAACTTTCCTCTGCAGGTCGATAGTTTAGGGAAAATATAGGGATTCTTGTATTTATTGCGTCTTCAACACATCAATTGCTTGCACTCCATATTCAGGAACTGCTTTAATATTCTTAAGGCATACACACACCCCTTGCTATTCACATTTATAATTACAGATAAATTTAGTCCCGAGTATCGACTCTTCTCCATTACTTTAGTAATTAGAAAAAAAACGACACTGGATTTATCGCTGTGCATTTATGGACAGGGAAGAATGGAGGACAAAAATACAGGAGGCCAGGACCCGATTTGGGCTGTAGCGCCATATGAAGAAGAAGAAATTATTTATGTCGTCCTTGCTCCCCATATTATATATGGGTATCATTTTTGACACCTTCAACACTTTTGTGTATACTCCGACTTTAAAGGCGTTGTTGATGATTCCTTCCAATGGTATTGCTAGTTCTTCCGATGCATATTTTACCATTGATATCGGGATTTCGGGATGCACTCTTATTTTTATTTAAGCTCATAATAATATCAGAAAGATCTTCTCTGTTAGTCGGGTTTAGCAAGATTGAAGCGTTATTTCCTATTATAATGTTTACATATTGTGTCTTAGGTTGTGCATAATATGTATTGAGGTGGTCAAGCGGGTGTCCAGTGGAGAGGTATATAAAACAACTATATTGGCTTAACAACATATATATTAACAAGACTAAGACCTTGTACGAGTACGTCTTGACACTACGATGGGTGAGAGCAGTGAGAGCGAAGTCTCGTCTGCGATCACCTGACTTGACTGTAATCTCTTAAAATACAATATACTCTGAAGGAGGACAAACAATACTACAGGGAGAACAATAATACAGGTTACTATACACTACAGTGCATAGTCTTGTCTGTCTAGTCTTGTATGTACAGTCTAGTCTCATGTGTGTCAAGTCTAGTCCTATCTGTTTACCAAGCTACCGTTATTACCTCGACTATAAGACTAAAACAGCGTATGGTCGGCACAGTGATCCCATTAATTGAAAACAGGATAAGGAAATTATTTTCCATGCGGAGGGATGCCCACACATTTCTGACTATCTAGTCATGTGTAACTAATCTTTTCTATATAGTCTTGTCTGTCCAGTCTTGTCTGTATTTTTGTCTGTTTGTTTTTTGTCATTATTGTCATTTATGAAATCCAAAATAATGTATTTACATTATTTAAGCACCCGACACAATCCAACCTAAATGAAATATGTCAAAGAAAAGGAAAACGTTTACAATCAAGACTTTAAAATATACAAATACATACTAAAAAGCATTAAAAAACAATAAATAAATAAATAATAAATAATTAAAATATAAATATAGATTAAAAAATAAATAGTTTAAATATAAATTAAATAATAATAATAATAAATAATCAATATTCAATAATCAACAGCGATTTCAATTGAGCGCAGCAGAATATTCCTCCATGTTGTAGGATTCGATATTATTTATGAATTCATGTAACTCGTTTTTCACTTTATTTATATTTCACAATTGTTTTAAATTATTTTATTGGTTATTGTATAGTCGTATGAAACTATAAGGAGGATTTTTTTCTGTCAACGACAGTTTGTGGTGAGGGAAGTCGTACAGTTCATTCGTATGTCTAGTTTCTTTCTTTTTGTTTCTAGTCTTCTTTAAACAAAACCTTATGTTTGAATATAAAAATGACAAATTCAAAAACATGTGTTCCTGTGGTTGTTAGGATCTTAGCTTCTTCAAACTTCCCTCTACAGGAGTTTCTATAGTTTAGATTGCTCAGAATATGTAATGATTGTTTTCATATTGTAAATATCCTTTTGGTCTGAGGTCCATTTCCCCAAAACGCTATCCCAAAACGCCGATGACTATGGAAGTTTGCGAAATAGATCAATCTTAGAATTTGCAAATTTAAATAGGGTTTTAGAGAATTGAAAATACTGCTCTATTCAGTATAGTTGTTAGATAACTTATATAAGTTAACTATCCAAAGGTCTCATCAATGTGGATAAAAATCTTACGGATTGTTTTATTTGTACTCTGTCCTTCCCTAACTTAATTTCATGGGGATAGTTAATAGTATTACCGTAAGTTTTGAATACTATTTATTATATTAGTTTTGGTACTGCTCACCATCAGTTTGTTTTTGCTAAAACACCATCCAATTTCCGTTATTACAGTATTCGCTGCAGATTGGATTTCTTCCACGGTTTTGCTCTTTAATAATAGACTAGTGTCATATAGGCTGACATATAAGGTGAACAATAATGGGCCCATTACGCTAACCTGTGGAATACCCACATTCAACGTTTGAGCAAAGAAAATGTATTAAGTTGCCAGGTCTCTAGTTTCGTGATCTGCCTTGGATCTGCCAAAAGTTAATTCATAAATTTGAGAGCCACTCTTGGTATACCGTATTTTTCCATCTTTTATAGCATTATGGTATAAACAACTAGGTCGAAGGCTTTAGTAAGATCCAATAACATACCACATGGAATTATATATTTGTCTAAATTCTCAATAAACTTTTTGTTAAGTAATAACATGCCGTTTCAGTACTTTTCCCTTTATTGAAGTCGTGACGCGTTTTACTTATACAATTATATTTCTACAAAAAAATCAACCACAATTTATAAGAGACTAATTGTTCTATCATTATCAATGTTATGTTTATCACCGTTCTCATACACTGGGGTTATGACACAAGTTTTTAAAAATCCTGCACTAACAATAAGTAGTCGCACGCCGTTTGTATCACTATAACTGGGACTTCGTCATAACCTGAACTTTTTTATTTTTAAAACTTTTGATTATTATACTTACTTCTTCAATTGGTACTGATTGTATAAAAATTGAACTTATAATATCGTCATAATCAATAGTATTCATCCCAAGTCGGATGGAAGAATCTGCAAAATGATTGTTTTCTGTAGCGATGGTTGTTGGATCGTTAACTTCATTTATGAAAGCATGGCTTGGTTTTTTATATTGGATAACTCCCTTATTATATTAAGTTGTATTTTGTGTATTTTCTGCTTCTATAAGTTGTTTTTTGTAAAGCTCCATTTTTTCCTTTTTATGCTAAGCGTACAACAAAACCGATTTTATCGGCCGATTGTGGGCAAAATTACCCGGACGAGTAATTCGGACGTGTATGTGCTTACACTGCAACAGTGTTACCACTTGTGCCGACGACCATGACCGTATGGAAAAATCCGT
The DNA here is from genome assembly GCA_944588485.1 of Phosphuga atrata. Lineage (NCBI taxonomy): Eukaryota > Metazoa > Arthropoda > Insecta > Coleoptera > Silphidae > Phosphuga > Phosphuga atrata. The sequence goes on along the minus strand of OX155901.1, from coordinate 27,488,863 downwards.
AATAGATTTTTTTTATGTTTATTACACAGGGTTGGTTACTATAAACGCAACTAATTATTTTTTAAATGTCCATAGTCGTTTAGGTAGATAATAACAAAATTTAACTATAAATACTCCCATTTTGCAATCGAGACACCGGCAGACTGGCGAGAAATCCCAACAAGTTCGGATCGTCGTGATGATCGGTCGTTTTCGGGCATCATTGGACGATGACAGTCGTGTTTGTGTAGGCGCTCTCTTTCTTTTACAAGTGTTTGATTCAATCGCCGTTGTCGCCCGAACAAACTTCGGCCGATGACGGATTAGGTGTTCGCGAGCCATTAGCTTACAAATAGATATATAGTATTTGTGGAGATTGTTGGAAATTCTTTTATAATTGTGGTTGTGGTGTGCCATAACTTGATAGTTCTTGACAGTTCGTCTTCTATTCCGTTTAGTTGAGGGTTTGAGAATATACGCAGTTTCTTTTTCTTGGGAATGATTTGTTGAAATAAGAGTTATGATTCCATAAATGAATCGAATTGTCTATCCACCGTCAATTTCAAAAATTCCTTCCCTTTTTCCTTATTTAAATAATCTAAGAACTGACTCATATTATTCTCATTAAAGAATCCGACGTATTTAACTTTTGATTTTTTCTTGTTTACATTTATTTCCAATCTTAATTTTTGTGCAGAATGGTCAGATATATGATATTGAACGGTTTTTACCTTATATTTTAATTTGGTATTAATCACAATATTGTCTATGCATGTACTCGTATTTGGATGACTATTTCTTTCAATGTAATCTCTGCATTAAAAGATTCCAACAGAGCATCAGATTGTTTACAAACCGACGTATTTTTAAGAATATCGATGTTAAAATCACGCGTAATAATATACTGTTTTGATTCTGTACTCAATTTTAATAACAATATATGGAAATGATCTAAGAATAGTTTATTATTCTACAATGGAGTTCTATAAGTGACGATAAATACGAAAACATGATCCTCAAATTCGGTTTCGATTGCCGCAGACTCAAAAATGTATTACTACGCTATACTGTTTACGTCTTTTTGTATTTTCCATTTTATATTCTCTTCACAATAGACCGGTTCTCCTCCGTGTTTACCTTCTGTTCTGAAGAAATTTGATGCCAACTGGTTTTTTTTAGATTTATTATATTTAATTGTGATTCACTTTTCCAATGCTCCGTCATTGTTAACTTTTTACAATTATCATTTTCCTCCAGCATTCGCTCTCTAATATCAATAGACTTTCCAATAGATGTGATTTTTTTGAATTTTGATGATAATGCTCATTTTATTTGGTTGTTTTTCCGTTGTTGTTAAGTTTGTAGTCGGTATAGTAATATATTATCTGTTCTGCCAATCTCAAAATGTTCATTTTCTCTGGGGCCCTTTCTGATCTTAATGAAAAATTATTAATGGAGCGTGACGTGGCCAAATATCTGGGTTTTTCACATTTTGGAATTCGTCAAATGGTACCGACACCTTAAATGACGCATACTCATCTATAGGGCCCGGATTAATATGTAAATACATATTTTTAATTCATATTATTTTCGGTCTTTGTTTAGTTTTCCACACATTATAATATTCGGAACGAGAAAATGTAATCTTTAAATTCCATATATTTCCATATTTCAAAAGTCCATATTTTACAAAATCCATATTTTTATACAATCATCAATCATACAATCATCCATATTTTTATTATTTTATGTCGGAACAGGACAAAACATGCACAAAATTGTCGTTTGCGCCACTTTGATATCACGCTTGCTACGGTATCGTTTGTTTCATTCTGTCCATTTTAAAGACAGATCCAACAAATCCTTTTTATTGGCGTTTAAAAAACTTCCTAAATGCAACCACCAAACATCAGCGAAGCTTTTTTATGATGCTATGGGTGTTTTGAAGCCTAATGGAATTAAACATGAACAAGTTTTCCTTTTACTTACGGATGCTACTTATATGGTTAAATCAGCAGATGCTCTTAAAGTTTTATATCCCAAAATGATCCATGTAACGTGCATAGCACATGGTATAAATAGATTAGCCGAATACATAAGGTCTCAGTTTAAAAAGGTTGATAGTTTAGTGTCAAATTTGAAGAAAATCTTATTGAAAGCACAAAGCAGGATATCCAAATTTAAAGAGATGTATTCCGACCCTCCGTTGCCTCCAAAGCGAGTGCTAACACGTTGGGGTACATGGCTGACAGCAGTTGAATAGTACACTCAACATTTTAATGAAATCAAATCAATTATTTATGAATTAGAAGACGTGGCTGCTAGTATTTTAGTCTCAAAAGAACTTCTTAGAGATGAGACTCTGTGTAACGATTTGGTCTATATAAAAAGCAATTATTGTTTTTTATCACACCAGATAAATGCACTGAAAAGAAGTGTCTGAAGCAGAAGGCCTTGTTGCTGACGGGGTTAAAGAAAAATTAAGTTATGTTTTGGAAAAAAAATAAAGGATTTGATACTCAAAAAATACAAAAAAAAATTAACAGCATGCTGGGCCGAAGATTAGACGACAACTTAGACGTGCCCCGCTTACTTGCAGAATTTCTTACTTCTCTTAGCCAGCGGGCCATTTTTTCTTTAGCAAATATTTCGCGGGCCAAAAAGAATAGGTAAATGAAAAGTCAGTTCATGTCAACTCAAAATTTGATTAAATTTTATTTATACGAAAAAGTCAAAGATAATAACATTTTTTCGACAATAAAATTTATATTTTTGCACAATAAATATTGCGTTATATTAATTGTTACAATGAAATATCATTATGAAATTTTAATTTTATATATTTCATGTCAGAGAATGCACGCTCGCAGATAGATGTACTTCCAAACATAGAAATGATGGAAGTCCAACATCTCTCATTTTTGGATATTTTCTTTATACAAATGTTTGAACACTTGTATTAGAGTTGTGCAGCACTTGTATTACAGTAGATGCAGTGAATGGGTCAGTCTGAAAGTCGCATAATTCTTTTGATATATAGGTTCAACGGAGGTAATATCGATATTGAATTGATCACGAAATAATTTAGTACTCATCTTTATATCATCAAATTAAGAAAATCTTCTATTAAAATCCTCAATAAGCATATCTAATTTAAAAAATGTTGAAATTCACTTCTATGTTACAGGCGTTCATTGCTTCATATATCTCTTTGCAACATACAAAATTAAATAAATTATTTTCCTGAAAATTTAATTTTAAAATTTAACCACAATTTTAATTTATATCTGAATCCTGTTACATGTTTATAAACATGTAAACACACATCTTGATCTTTTCCTTGCAAGCATTGATTCAACATATTTAAATAATTTGTAATGTATGTTTAGGAATCACCTAAAGCTGTCAAATCTTCATCGATGCCAACTTCCGTTAAAAAATGATGAATTTCTTTTCGAAGTGTAAAAAATGCATATGTAAAAGCAAATCACCATACTCACCTTGCAGTTGGTCCAAAAAAGTATTAAATTTTCGATGTGTAAGAGAACGATTTCCGCCACGAATTAAATTTGTTATTTTGCAAACCTTGTCCATTACGTCTTTTAATTTTAGTGAAAGACCACATAATGCCTCCTGATGCGCAATACAATGGAACATACGACAATTTCTTCCTTGTTTTTGTAAGATTCTTGCGTGCCCAATATTTTTCCCGTCATAGCTCTGGCGCCGTCAGGCAATAGCGGTACACTTGTCAAATTCGCCATACGGAGCTATTGCACATTTTAATTCGTTATAAATATCTGCATCTTCACCTTTTGTTGTTCCGTGCAATGATCGTAATTTTGAAAGTTGTTCTGAATAATCATAGTTTACATTTACGGTTCTTATAAAAATAACCATTTGACTTGTGTCGGAAATTTCTGTACATTCGTCCAATGCTACGGAAAAATAAAAGCAATTATTGCTTAGGTTTTGTAATTTATTAGTGACATGTATACTGATATCGTTAATACGTCAGCTTACAGGTGGATGAGAAAGAGAAACTGTTGTTGAAATTCAAAAAGTTTAGAACCGGTCATTTTGAAAATTGATAGTATGATTCTTTATAAAATATCGAATTATATGAACCAACCTGTGAGATGATATGATTTTAAGGGTATTTTTCCTTGCATAATTAGAGAAAAAAATCGTTAAAATCAAAGAAAAATTGAACACCTGCAAAATTTTTAATTTTCATTTTTTTCGCCTGCATTGAGGTTCATATTCTTAGAAAATAGTTATTAATCTAAAATCAAAACCTTTTTGATTTCACATGAAAATCGGAATGGCTATACTGCACGCAATTGGAAAACTATACTTACAACCTTCGGCGGACATCATCTTGCTATTTACCGTAACTTTGTTATTTTTGGTTGAAATTATTCAAAAAAATTCACAAAAATTCTTCAAAATATGATTGAAATGATATCAAAATTTGATTAAATTCTAGTTCTCAGCCTCCTAATGTGGTTTCCCCCCTTAATGCAGCCGTGTTTACAATCCCCACCACTCCTTCTGCCCCCAAGTAAACTCGAGACGGACAAGAACGGACAATGCGCAAAGAATAAGCGCGCCATAAAACCATAATATGACCATATATGATCATAAAACAGAAGGTTTATATGTATATATTGTTTATATGTATATATCTGTAAAACAACCATATTTATTCATCATTAGCTTTTTTATAATTCTTATTGTAGGCGGTTGACTTATACCTGTTATCTAAAAATCTGATATATTTTTACATTTTAAATGTATACAGATATTTATTTAACATTTGATGTAAAGTTTACTATAACTCGCGGGCCGTAAAAAAAAGGTTCGCGGGCTAGACATGGCCCGCGGGCTGCCAGTTGCACATCGCTGCTCTAGTGACATCCTGTGATGTTGAAAGATCATTCAGTCATTACAAAGCATTATTTCGACCAAATAGAAAAAGTTTTAATTTTGGAAATTTGAAAAAGTATGTGATTGTGTACTGCTTGATAATTCCAATAATGTTAATGTAACGGAAGGCGAATAAAATTTTTCTTATTTACAATTACGAGCAAAGATTTATTATTACTATGTTCAAATTCACCAAAGACTTACAACTGTGTAACCACAGTTGCAAGTACGGCTGGTTTTTCGTGGCAGTAAAATGCAGAAAACCAGCCGTACTTGCAACTGTGGTTACACAGTTGTAAGTCTTTGGTGAATTTGAACATAGTAATAATAAATCTTTGCTCGTAATTGTTTATAATAATTCACATAGTATAATTATTATTTTTAGTAATCTTATATTATTCGCCGTACAGCGACAGCTTGTGGGTTGCCTAAGTTCTTTTCAATATAAATGCAATGATTTGCAATGTTTCCTTCTTTGTCGTTGGGAACAGCTGCACAAGTAAGTCTTAATTTGTTATTAAGTTTTTGATTCAATTTTTAAGTTTATTTGAAAAATCCATACTGATGAAGCCGTAAGGTAGAAACCGGTCTATGGTTGAGTTTGATTGTTGCTATTTATCAAATATTAATTTTCTTAGTTAACCACATTTGGTTTTTCGTGGCAGTAAAATGCAGAAAACCAGCCGTACTTGCAACTGTGGTTACACAGTTGTAAGTCTTTGGTGAATTTGAACATAGTAATAATAAATCTTTGCTCGTAATTGTTTATAATAATTCACATAGTATAATTATTATTTTTAGTAATCTTATATTTTTCTTATTTATTTTTCACATTAAACTGTGTTTTCACTAAACTATACTTATATAATATAAGGTTATTGCTATTTTTAACTCTATATTTTTCCATATTTTAGATTTGTTGGTTCATATTATATGTACATATTTTGTAATTTTTTATGCATATTTTTTATGCACTTACACTTTTGTAATTTTTTATCCGAGCCCTATATCTAGATGCAGCTTTATACACATAACTTGATTAAAATTGTTATTTGAAATATATGTGGTAATATCTTTTTCATTCAATTCATCCAACTTAATCTTTGGGGATCCAACTTATATGGAGGTATTTATAATACATTGCAGCTTTTATCTCAGTTATCTCATCATTTGTTGCATGTACTGTGTTAGATTTCCGTGTGGGCATTTTCATATGCCGTTGCAACTCCCAAGGCTGTTCTTGCGATATATATCCATTTTCTGTATTATTTCGGGTGAATTTATCTACCTCCGTTTGATTGTTAATATTTTTTGTGATGCTCTCTGCAACCTGTATCGAACTCACTTTTTCGGCTTGATCGTGCTGGGTGTTATCTCTGTCATCGCCTATTTTTTATATTTTTGTGCCAAATTTTGGGATTTATTCCTTGGTATATTAAGTTTCGTTCGTTTTCTCTTTTTCTCTATCAACAATAATTTCATGGGCTGGGATTTTCATCATTTAACGTTTCTATTTGTTTGGATAGTTCAGATATAACGGCAAGCAACGGTTCCACTTCTTTTTTTTACAATTGCAGACATTAATTTCCGAAATTTTCACCTTGTAAAAAAGTACTTAATATTTCGAATTGCTTTGGACATTTCGTCCGTTCTACCTAAGTTCCCTAGACATTTTATACAAACTCGATAGTGTTCTCAAATATTAATTAAAGGGGAGTAGCCTATGGAATTCACTAATAAATTTACTTTGACTTTCCGCTTTGTGGGTACAACCGCTCGCGTTGAATGTCAATTGTCAAAATGTCTTGTTTGTCTAGTATCTCGATTGTCTATGTTCGTTTGTCTATATCTAATCTTGTCTCTCTAGTATTGTCTGTCTGGTCTTGTCTGTAAGTTCTTCTCTATCACGTCTTGTCTCTCTGGTCTTCTCCGTGTAGTCTTGTCAGCCTGTTCTTGTCTGTCTGGTCTTGTCTTTTCTCACTGGTCTTGTATTTCTGTTCTTGTCTGTCTGTTCTTGTCTGTCTGCTCTTGTCTGCCTGATTTCCTCTCTAGTTTCATCTGTCTAGTCGTATCTGTCGAGTTTTGTCTATCTAGTCCTATCCGAAAAATCCAGACTGTCTTCTTTGTTTAGCGATTTGAAAAACATATAATTTCCATTGTTTCATAAATTACAGCAATTCTTCTTTTGTACAGTGAGTTCCATAAATATCTTTTGTAATCGGTATTTATGAGAACGTAAATCGACTCCAGAATAAACAGAGGAGTTCCTGGAACCGAAGCCATGGTAATATTTACGCGAATTCAAAAGAAATCGCACGGCATGAAATGAAATTTTAGAAAACCAATTAAAAACAGTTAATACAAACAAACTATAATTCACAATTTTATGCTTTACTATTTCACAATATCTGGCCAGCAATTGCAAACACAAATATGCTGTTTGATTTATTGAAATATATGTTCATTGAAACCGAGACAAAGTTGATCAATGAGCTTCCAGAAAACAGGCCGTTGATAAATATTCTATAACAAACGCGACATACAGTTTCCAACAGGTTTATTGTTGGTAATCATCACAAATTTTATTACATTTTGTCTAGTTTCCTATCTAGTCTGCAATAACGACTTACACTTTTCTAGTTTTCTGTCCACTGTTATATAAATTTTATTTTATTTATAATAATTTAGGATTGAGTTTTGGGTTTGGAATAAAATTTGTAAAACTATGCGAGGAAGAGTTCCCGCTATCGCGTTGAGAATCTCGCGAGTTTGTTGTAGCCGATCATTAAATATTTATCGCATAGTTGCACAAACAGTTCCGTTTTTGTTGCTTTGATGTAGATTGCCGGAATACTTTCATCCGCCGATAGAACAAAAGGAATAATTAAGATCTTTTTAATACGCAGGTGAAAGAAACCAAGGAATATTATTCTCGTCTTTAAATAAAAAATTGCATGTGAAACCAATTACGCCTATTATATTTTTAGCCATTATATTTTTAGGCTGACAATAGCAGATAGACTACACTAGACAGACAATAGGTACTATACAGATAAGACTTGACAGATAAGACAAAACAAACAGGACTAGCAAAATTATGTTAGACAGACAAGACTTCGCTGATAAGACTTGAGAGACAAGACATTTTCTTTTCGAACAGAGAAATCTTTAGAGCAGTTGTTTTTAACCAGAGGTGTGTACACCCCTGGAAAAGCGTGAAGCCATTTCCACGGGTGCGAGAGAAATTTCATAAATTAAAAAAAAAATACGAACGAGGCGACCGTGTTCTCTACGAACCATGGTAGAGCATAATTCATTTAAGAATGTCGTCATCTATGCAGAAACGAGAATTCATTAAATTTAAAGTTATTTAGTTACATCTACGTCTACGTGCAGTACAGATACTAGTTGAGGCGTGTTGGCATGCCTTGAATAAGTACGTAAACGAGATTTGAAGCATTAATTTACGTTAATGAATTTATATATTTATTTAAATTGTAGTAACCCCCGCTATGTCGAAAAAGCGCCAATGAAAACATGTTTACGTCGTTTATCGATTCACTTGCACAACTGAAAAATATGGTAACGACCACAGTGTATTTTACGTTGCAAAATATTTCCCAACTTCAATCATAAACCTTTAAAATTGTTACAACATTTCAACAATCAGCATGATGGTGAATCTGCAGGATATAGACTTAATATCTTGAAGTCTAAGAAAGCACAATTTGATGTCAGTAGTACTATTACAAAATGTAACGTTACAGCAGTTGAAAAGCCTTTGCTAGAAGCTTCTTATCAAGTAGCGTATCTGTGTGCTAAGAAAAAACAAGAACCATACAATTGCTTAAGAACTATAGTATATTTTTTTAAAGAATGCAGTAACTAGAAACCTGATTTACACTATGACACAGGTTCAATCTAGTTACAAAATTTGGCGCTAAATTCAAATATAGTTACTTGAATATAAAATTGGTAGTATATTAATGGTTTCATTGAATATCTTATTATTATTGATGAAATACTCCAAATGGCAACAATAGTAATAAAATACAAACAAATAAATGGAGAAAAACGCAAAAAATCTAAATGATACAAACAGATCAGATGATAATTGTGAATTGACACGGCAGCCATTGACAACTAACAGCTGCAAATGTATCTGAAAAGAAAGAGAGAAAATAGGTTGAAATGGAGAAGTAAATATCGTCGGTGTGAACTTCTCCTTGATTTCAGCCAATCAGAGAACAAGGTCAAATAATCCCTATCTTCCCTGTGCTGCATTCTTAAAAAATGGACTATAGTAAAATCATTTGCATTTGAAATTGCAAAAATTTTGGTAGGTTATGAAGTACTAAAGAAAATTTAACAATTGATGATTTTAGTGCGAATATTTTACTGCAAGATATAAAAGCTAGTCCTCTCAAATTATGCATTCAACTGGACGAGTCAACTCATAATAATTGTATAATAATTGAAATACTAAAGAAAATGAAATGCTATTTTCTATTTTGTGAACCGCTTCGAAACCGAATTCGACGACAAAAAGCATTGATGTTTATAATCACATCAAAAACTTTGTTTTACGCACCAAATACCCATGAGTAGAATAGACTCGATTTTCAGTAATGGTGCCCCTGCAATATAGGTCAACAATTCTGGATTTATTTCATATATGAAGAGAAAAATACTGCAAGTTAAAATAACGCACTGCATGTTGCATTGTTATGCATATGCATCGAAAAAAAAAATTTGAAACAATATCTAACTCTAGCAGTGAATGTAGTAGAGTAAGGATGATTGCAAAAGAATTCCCTAGTTTTATTATGTCATAGAAACTGTTCAAAGTGATACATACTATACTAGTTTATGGTGATTGAATCAACTGTCCAGGTTGCCACCCTGCAGCTGGTTTGTATGCTTGACCTTGAGACGGCGCCAGGGCTCAGTTCCCTTAATTCAGTTCATTCGTACAGTGCAGTGCAACTCCTAACACACAAAACACGGATCTGTTTAACAATATTAATCTATCTTCAGAAGTTCTCGCTCTACCTACCCGATTTCTCTTTTAAAACACTACCGGTTTCCTTGAAGGGATGTAGGGAATGGCTGATAGTTTTTTCTGTAGGAGCTTCAGAACCATACTGACGTCTAAAATTAAGTTGGACTGTTATAACAGATTCAGTTTGCACAAGCCAAATAACACACTGCGATTTTTGTTGCGGAGTAGCCATTATACTGCACTGCACGTCTGAACTGAATTAATCGAACTGAGCCCTGGCGCCGTTTCAACGACAGGGGAGTAAAACTTGGGAAGTTGATGAATGAAACACCACAAACTAGAATAATATCTATCGCTTTGAACAGTTTCTATGACACTATAAAAATGGGGAGTTCTTTTTGAAACACCCTGTTAATACATCCGAAGACGAGCGCATATTTTTCTTGCTTTCTGCGCAGAAATCGGTGCTGCTCACACTGTGCTTCTTTATTATACGAAAACACGATGGCTCCCCAAGAGCCGCATGCTATCAAGGATTTTTTAATTGCGCGAAGAAATTATTCAATTTCTGTTTAACCAATGTAGTAATTGAGTGGAAAATTTTCGAAATAGAAACGCATTACTTCGGTTAGCCTACCTAGCAGATATATTTAGCCACTTGAATGAAATAAGCACTTCAATGCAAGGATTTGGCAAGAACATAATTACAGTTAGAGAAAAATTAGTTTCGCTTATTGAAAAATTAAAACTTTGAAGACGTCGAGTTGAAAATGGGAGGTTTGTAAACTTTCCTTTGCTGGATTCAATCGTGCTAGAACAAGAAAATAGTATATTTTGTAACTAGGGCGAAAAGTTGTCAATTTTTCGCGAGAGCGAAATTTTGCGCACGAAAGAAGTGCACATTCGCTCGAGAGGGAAATTGACAATTTCGCCAGTGTTGCGAACAATATTTTTTATTACGCATGCGAGGGGATTTATCTTACAAGTATGGGATCCAGGAGAATCAAAAATGAAGAATTTTATTTTTCAATTGAGGCGGTTTTTTGAAAAACAACACATGTCCATTTTTTAAGTTTTGGCGGTTCTTTAGTGATTGGTTAGTGCTGCTATATGTGCGTGATTTGAAGCAACTATCCTGAAAAAGAAAGCGTCAGGCTTGCTCCCAGTGTCGGTCGCCCAAATTTTAGACGGTTTTGGAAAAAACAACGTATGTCCATTATCCTACCTGCTCCATTGTAATCTTTCTTCGTTTGTGTTTTCGTTCTTCCTGCTTTACATTTTATTAAATTGATGGTTTTGAATTTTGTGAGTACCTATTTATTTTGGTATTTTTCGTGAATTATGAACCATTTTGGAGATGAAATATGTGAAATAGCTCCTACTGATAAGCCTTAAACAAGGACAGTTATGGTTCTATGTATTTGGGATACATAATGTTGGAACAAGCGAGGCTGATATGTACACTTACTACGAAGGATGTGCCAAAAGGGGCCAGAACGAAGTAACGACCATGCTTTTCCATTATTTAAAACAAATGCCGGAAAATTGTCAGGACCTATGGCTATTTTCTGATGGTTGTCCTGGCCAAATCAAAAATTATCTCATGATGCAGTTTATTTATGTTTTGGTTAATGTGCTGAAACTTGCAACCACAGCCACGCACGTGTTCCCGATGCGAGAACATTCCTTTTAACCGTGTGATAGCGATTTTAGACTTATTTCTAGATTTATAAAAGAAATAGTGGACATTCCTAAACAGTAGGACAAGCTTGTTAAAGAAGCAAGGGACAAACCCAGCCGTTTTGAAGTCGTTAAGGCAGGGATCCAGAATCATTGGTTTGACATGTTAAGCTCAATACGCCCTTTTTTCAGAAATCAGCTAAGTCTGCAATCAACTTAAAGAAAGCTAGAATGTATAGAATGACAACGAACAATCCAGAATTTGTACGGACACACCTAGCTTGCCATGGATCTTGGAACTTGCACAGAATCATGAAGAAAGGCAAATTATTGCCCACAAAAATAGTTCTTTAACTTTTTAAATGTTATTTGGTTTTAACTTTATTTTTCTTTTAACCTAACTTTATTGATTTAATCGTTTTACTACGTTAAAAAATCTTTATACAATGATTTTTTTTACAATGACTTTATACAAATTTATTTATGTAATATGTCTACATTTTTAAATAAAAAAGGTTTTATTGAATTTTTAGGTATTGTTCTTTTAAGCCTAAAAGATCAAGTTGTGGACATATGTTGTTTTTCAGAAAAAAATTGAGGACATATGTTGTTTTTCAGTAAAATTTCGTGGACAAACTATGTTTTTCCAAAATATTTTGGAACCTTTGTGAGCCAAAAGCAAGTGCAAGTAAAGCCTAAAAAGCATAACTATTTATCAAAAAAATTAGTGATTATTAGTGATAATATAAATTTAATGATTATTGGCATTGTAATAAATTCTTCAAAGTAGATATACGACTGTCACAAACCAAGAGGAAAGGTTTTTTTTAATTTTCCCAAAATTCAAGTTTTCGGACATGTGTTGTTTTTCAAAAAACCACCTCAATTGTCTCCGGGGCTGTGGATTCGTAATAAGAACTCTCCTCATTCTCCGATAACACCATACAATTTACACTCATTTTTCTTTATTTTTTATTATTACTTTGTAATGAAAAAAAATCTGACATGTCACGTCGCTTTTTAAATACCGCGGTCTAGATTGTGCTTGTGACAATTTTATTTTTATTTATTTGTATATTTTAATGTAACCTAGCGATATTGAATATTTGCTTGCGTTACCCAGGTAATGTGGAATTACGAAATGTGACATTTTTCGTATTAAATAATCTACGTCAAGAAGTACTTTTCGCACATGAGTAATAAAAAATAATAATTGTACCCGAAATTAAAATACACCTCCGGAAATTAAATGAATCATTCAATGGATACTTTTTCACGGGAAATATTAGCAAAATTATTAGATAAATACTCAATCCATTTTTGTTAAACCCAAATTCTACGGACTAGAATGTTTTATTGAAAGAAGATCTTATCGAAATTCGAGGTAATATGCATATAGAAATGGAGTTTGAAAAACTGGACTTCGAACAGTTCTGGTGTAAACCGTTACAACCTTATTCACAACTGGCAAAAGTAGCACTGGATACACTTTTGCCGTTCGCCTGCTTTGAGAAATGAGTTTTTTATCATTTTTTCAAATCAAAACGAAAGCCAGAAACCACTTAAATGCATTTTCTGATTTCAAATTACAAAAAAGAGCCTTGTTTTCAAAGAAATATTGCGAATAAAGAACAAGAGCATAGCCATTTAAATATTTTTTTCATTAAATATTGTTTTTTATGTTATATAGTTATGTATTGTAAATAAGTACATAGTAACGGAATATATAGTAATATGAATGAAATATTGTCTTTTATTTGGACAAAAAATGTCTTTTCTTAAAAAAAAATATAAACACATCTTCATAGGAGTGCATTTTCAAATTCAAGGTGGTGCTGACCACTAAAAAGGTTAGGGACCACTGCTTTAGAGCTACTGTCTGAACTGTTAGCGCAATTGTAACTAGTAGTTAAGCCTGTATTGGCATAAATATTACTTCACAAATTTGTTCTTACAACTTATATAGTATAAACTTACATTCAAAACAAAACCGAGATCCCTATATCTTAAAAAACACAAAAACAAAAATAAAAGTAAGAAAGAACAAAAACAAACAAAAACAATATTAAAGTCTCTAAAAAAGGAAATATATATATATATATATATATATATATATATACATATATACACAAACACATACAAAAATAAAAGAGCAAAACTACTACTCTGAGCTCATTGAACCCTCGAATTTGCATTTTAATACTTTCTTCATGTATTTGAGGCCCGAACCACTTTCGTCCATAACTTTTTCCCAACTTCTTACTGCTGCCTTTTCCGCTTCAGTCCATACAGATTTTCTGCAACTCGCCACCCAATGTTGCCACAGCTCCTCACCTTCTCCACATGCTCGGCACGTTCTATCACCTGCAGCCATACAATATCTCCTACCACTTTCTTCACTTCCGCATCTAAAACGCGCAATAGTCGTCTGTGCGACTTCGGGGTTGAGGAGATATTCTGGGCATCTGCCTGTAACTTGGATCTTCCCGTAGTCTTTGTTATAAGTACCTTCGTCTATGTGTTTTTGTCTCTCCTGTAGCTCTACCTCTATTAGTCTCTCTTCCAAAAAATTTTCAACTAGCATTCCCTCATTTATCATTCTCTCGATCTCTACGTGACTCCAGCCACCTCTTTCATACATCAGTTTTCGTTGGTATCCCCACTTGTTTTCAGTCTTACATTCTACCCTTTCTTTCCTTAACACTTTCAGCACTTCTTTCACTATTCTTTCCTCATTCATACTATTCACCTTTCTTTCAAACTTGGCCACTCTTGTTGCTGCATAACTGGCGACTTTGTTAGTGTTTGTCTCTTGGAGAACAATATACCAAGGGGTAGACCTCTCTAACTGGAGAATTCTCTTAATATATTGTAGTTGTACCCTTTCTATGTCCACCTTCTCCTTTACTCCCCAGATTTCCGCCCCGTACATCAGGATACTTCGCACACATGCCTTCCAAATCACCATCTTCGCCCTATAATTCTCTCTGAAGTAAACTCTCCACACATCTTATTAGCCGAACCTATTAGCCGCTATCCACGCTTTTTTAACGATAAATCGAATATGCTCTCTGCACGAACCATTCTGCTGGAACACAAAACCTAGATATTTGAAGCTGCTAACCTGATCTATCTGCGTTTCTTCCCATTTTAAAATCTCTCTCTTTGCTCATTTTCTCTTCCGGAATAGCATCTACTAAGTTTTTTTACGTTCACCTTTAACACGCGCTTCTTAAAAAACCTTTCCAGTCGTGTTAATACCTCTCTCATTTCCGCATACGTACTGGCTAGCACAACGACGTCGTCAGCGTAGGCTAGGCTCCAGACTTTCCTAGTCCCTATTACTACACCTCCAGCCTGACCCATACTTAACGTCCTTTCTAGGTCCGCCGTATATAAGTTGAATAGTAATGGACTTAGAGGACACCCTTGTTTTAAACCTTTCACAACCTCGAACCTTTCAGATGTAGCCTCACCAACTTTCACTCTGCACCATGTTCCCCCATACAGACGTTCGATACTTTCTCTCAACTGACGCGATATACCTTTTGTACTCATAAACTCCCACACTTTCTCCCATACTACAGAGTCATAGGCTCCTTTTAAGTCGATAAACACTGCTTACAATTTTCCCTTTGGTTTCATCAATTCTTTTTGCACAATATAATTTAGCGTGTAAAGATGTTCTGTAGTACCACGACCTTTTCTAAATCCGGCTTGGACTTCTGGAATCAGCTTCATCTCCTCTACTTCTTCTAGCAATTTTCCCTCCAATAGTTTAGCGTAGATTTTGTAGGCGGTATCCATGAGAGTTATCCCTCTGTAGTTACTCAATTCCTCCTTATTTCCATGTTTAAGGACTGGCACAATAATTCCCTCTCGCCAACTATCCGGAACTTGTTTGCTGCCTTTGAAAAAACTGTTAAGTTCGGCGAGCAGTTTCTCCTTCACTGCTTGTGTAGCCAAGCACTACGCTTCGTTTGGTACCGCATCTGGCCCTAGAGCCTTCCTTTTTTTAAGCGCCGCCAGAACATTTTACATTTCTTTCTTTCTAATTTCTTCTAGGAAATCCTCTCTGTTGGTTTCTGCCGCCCCAAAATTTCTATCCGTTCGCTCGCAGTACTATGTTATTTCGCCTGCCAATAAATCTCTGAAGTGGTTCATCCAGCTTTCTATCGCGATGGACCTTGGGATTTCTCTCTTTTCTTTACCTGCAGCAATGTATTTCCAGATGTCCGACTCTCTGCTCGTTTGGTTGATATTCCGCGTCTGGAGCTTCTCCCATTCCTGTCTCTTTCTCTTCTCCAGATCCCTCATATTTTTAAGCTGATTTTGAAATATTTCCAGTGTTGATCTTTCTTCCTTCCAAGCCCTAAATTCTGCTCTGGTTCTTTTTCTCATATCTCTAGTTTCTTTGTCCACCCATGCATTACCATGACAGTTCTGATTGTGCAATACTTTAACAATTAAAGCCCTTCGTACCATTTCTGACAGTTGACCAAACTCCGCCACTTCCACCATTCCTTCTATAATCGTCAGATTTTTTTTATAACTTCTGACAGTCTCTTTATTCCATAACACTGCTTGTTTGACGATTTTCTGGTTATTTTCACTGTGCCTTTTTACCTCTTCTAACAGCCTAATTTCTAATGGTAGATGGTCCGAGTCAAGTCTCTCTCCTATTTTAAACGAGTCCATACTCCGTACTGCAGCTTCATTGGCGATCCCGTAGTCAATAACCGAACCACCCGTGCCCCCCATATACGTTAACTTCCCATTCTAATCACCATTTGTACACCCGTTTAGCATGTACCAGTTATGCCTTTCACACCAGTCAATCCATCTTTAACCCTCTTTATTATACGTCTTATCCCTTGAGCGTCTGCGTATTTGCACCCAATTGTAACTAAATAGTTTAATAATTCATCATAAGCAGATATTCGATTGCAATTGATCGAGTCTTATTTTGACAATTCGTTCTTATTTACCTGTTCTATTACCTGATATAAATTGGTGCTTTTACACAATAAAGTTGTAATTATACAGTGTGGAAACTTTAACTGGAATAAAAGTCATGTCAACTTCGATATAGGCCATTTTTGTAAAAAATCCCGAAAAACGTTACGTATTGTTTTCTCTTGCCGTCATTTCTATGTATATGCTGTTTGTTTATCTGTTCCCGGAAGTGCCCAGTCGTCTCCTAACTTATTTTTCAAATGGAAAGGTATGTCAAGTGACACTTCGCTTGAAAGATCTCTTAGCAAGGAATACAACCCACTATTTATTTCTTAAATATTTTCAAAGTCCACGTGATAAAAAAAAGAAAACCAAGTTTATAACTTGAATACTATTTAATGCAACAAATGTTCAAAATAGGCACCGTTTCCTTCTTGGTAAAATGCAAATCAAAGATAACATGCATCTCTAATGTTTTGCAACATTTCTAATAATAATAATAATAATTTATTGATGTCATTACCACAAACAGTTTACATATGCCAAAAGGAGAAAACTTACAACTTGAGTTACATATATAATAAAATACACGATATACATGTTATAAATAAATATAAATATATGCACTAATTGAAGAGATATACAAAATATGAATATAAATAAAATCAATTAATAAAAATAACAAATAAAACACAGTTTATACATTTGATTAAAAATAGGCACTTATACATATAAAATTGTGAAAATGAATAAAATGAAATGAAAATGTAAATGTAACAAAAGCACAGTCATTATTAAAATCAGTAAAAGTGATGACACGAAGGCAAAAAATGAATAGATTATAATAACTAACATTAAAATCGTAGTTATATCAAACAAATTAAAATGATATTAAAAAACAGGTACAAATTAAAAGAAAGTGAATTTCTCACTTGTCAAGGTATTCGTCCCAGGAGTAAAATACATGTTCAGTTATGAAATTTTTCAAGAATGCTTTGTATTGCTTTAATGGCAATGCCCTTATGCAGGGGACAGATTATTGTAAAATTTTATGAGCCCAGTAATTTTTGGTGTGACTTGCCGTATTTTATGCTTAATGAGTTGCTTAAGGTCCTCAATGTCGTTTGGTTTTGTTACCATAGATCTTACTCTTGAGATATCCCCACAAAAAAAGTCAAGGTGACTAAGATCCGGAGATCTCGTCGGCCATTCAATGTGACCCCTTCATCCAACCCATCTATTGGGAAAAACTTCGTCTAAATATGTACGAACGATCACAGCATAATGGGGTGGAGCTCCGTTATGTTGACACCATATTCGTTCATCAGGTAAATCCGGATCTAACGGATTTGGAAATAAAGTGGCTAACGCTGGCATGATGTCGTCTTGAAGGAACATAAAATATGTTGCTCCATCAAGATTACCATCGAAGAATACTGGTCCTACATTCTGATCACCTATTATTCCAGCTCATACATTTACTTTTTGCGGGGATTGATTATAGGTTTCTCGCATCCAATGAGGGTTATTAGATTATTACATCCAATGAGGGTCAGCCAAATAACGACAATTTTGACGATTAACGTCAACATGTAAAGTAAAAGTAGTTTGGTCGGAAAAAAAGAATTGATGCTAATAAAATCTGGTTATTGTCGATCAGGTTTATCATTTGCTCGCAAAATTATTTTCGGCGGTCCAGGTCATCTTCAGTCAATTCTTGGACGGCCTGCATCTTGTAAGGATGCAGTTTGGCTGATCTAACAATTTAAAAGACACTAGTGTGACCAATCTCATTGTCACGGGCCAGTTGCCTGAAGATTTAATAAGACGTTTGGCCTGGTATCTGCTTTAACAATGGGATTTCGCTGTCTGGGCATAGCCATGACATGTCCCAAATTGTTGTATTGTGTCTCAATTTTGCTTATGGTACTTTGGCTAATGGGTGGTATATCCGGATGCAGTTCTCGAAATAACTGAGCAACATCAAACTGACTTGGTCTTCCGTAACCATATTCGGTCATCATCTCGGTAAGGAGATTTTCGATTAAAAACAGCATTTTAGAAACTACTTTAACAACTTAACGAGCGTATGTGACTGCTTTGGTGACTATTATTATCACTAGTAACTAAGCAACGTGGTTCCAAAGCATCAAAACATGAAACTTCAACGTAAAAGTGGTCTTCTTTTTTGTATTACGTGGGCTTTGAAAATCAAGAAATAAATAGTGAGTTGTAGTCCTTGCGAAGATATTTTTCAAACGAGGTGCCACTTGACATACCTTTCCATTTGAAAAAAAAAGGACGGAGGCAGCTGGGCATCTTCCGGGAATAGATAAACAAACAGCATATACACAGAAATGAGGGCAAGAAAAACAATACGTAACGTGTTTCCGGACTTTTTTTTAAATCGCCTTTATAGAAGTTATTAATTTTATTCCCGTTAAACTTTCCATATTGTATAAACTGGAAGGAGTTATGGAATATCTACTGCCGATCTCTTCAAGATCCCCAACAACGTGAATGGTTTGAGGCTTATAACTGCAATATACTGGTTATATAACTCGACAGAAGACTATGCGTCTTCTGTCGAGTAAGTCATGTTAATTAGAATCCGCACTGGCCATGGTCGTTGTGTCGACTCACTGCATGAATGGGGTAAAGTGTTACGGGATTTATTTAAAAAATTGCCTATATCGAAGTTATAAATTTATTCCACTTAAAGTTTTCACACTGTATATTATTTCGCGTAGGAAATGATTCGCATTTGCCAAGTCTCGCATGTAACATGCAGTCCGTCTGATTCACATTTCTTCATATTTTTCACCAGCGGTTTCATTTTATCAATAGATTTATGGATTGCAAGAGATCCGTTTAAGTCGCTCCCCGATCGTCAATTTCGTGAATGTGGCCGTTAGTTTCCCAGCAAAAAAAATAATCACGTTGCAGCCGGAACTAAGCTAATTCATTAAAGTTGTTTGCTCGACGGACCGCTCAAGAAAAAACGCCCCAGCAAATTACCACCAGAACAAAAAATAAAAAAAGAATCAACACAGAGGAGGAATTATTAGATGTGAAAGCAGTTACTCCTCCTTTACAAACTCATTTTGTTTAGTGCAGTATACATAAAGTGTCTGCTGAAATTATTAATAAGTTTTTAAGCGTATTTTGTTTTTAATTAAAAATTCTTTAAGACGGTTGTAAATTGATGATCTCTGGAGCTTTTCATGTAATTGCTTGTACAAGACGAAATGTAAAGCACCGTAATATAGATGAAATAATCATATCATGAATATAAATTAATTAAATTGAACATAGATACACGTCAGCAATTAAATTAAATACACGTAATAGTATTGTCAAAATATATTTCTTTGTGAGCCTAAACTATCTAACAGCCTTATTTAGACTACATATATATATATATATATATATATATATATATATATATATATATATATATATATATATATTCTTCTTTTTATTCTATACATCTTTTTCTTCTTTGTTTCATTCTACACTATTTTAGTGTTTAGTATTGTCTATTCAAACTTGTTTAGGTCATTTCGACCTTCGAATCAAATACGAGTTAAATTTGTTTTGAATAGACACAGGAATACGAACACAAATTTAAGGTAAGATTGTATTTTATACAAAGGAGGAAATTCAAGATCTTCTGGAGAATAAATGTTCCAATTAATTTCCTTATTGGAGGGGTTCCAAAGGGCAATCGACCGCGGCTTTCGTGCCCGAGGCAAATGTAAATATTATATAAGCGAAATTTTTCTATCTCCCCTTTCTTTCTCCCCGGCGCGGCGGAGGAAAATCTTTACAGGGACGGCTGGACGGTTGCGAGGAATTTCTGAAGGTCGATTGTCTAGCATACTTTAATGGAAATCTTTCTTTTTGAAACCCATATTATCTCCTATTAGAAAGATTTTGATACAGAATACAGTAAAACAATATAACCTTATCAATCTACTCTCGCTATGCTCATATTACTTAACTATATTACTATAGCCCCGTTTTGTATGTCTAATCTTATCAGTCATATATTGTAGCCCGTCTTGCTGTCTGCTCTTATCAGTGTAGACTAAACTGGTCTAACTGTGCTTGCGTGTCTAGACTGGTCTGACTAGGTTTGTGTTTCTAAACCTGACCATTTAATTACACAAAGATAATTATGTGTCTAGCCCAGTGATTCTCAACGACTGTGCCGCGGCACTTTTATGTGCCGCCAAAGTCTTGATGTGTGCCGTCAAATTTTAGAAGTGCAAACAATAAAAATTATTTGGTATGTACTTTGATACAGCATGCTTGTATAGTTTTACTACAAATTTGGTGCTGGTTAAAGAATACGGGTTTTTTTTTTAAACTTAGTGTTGCGGACTTTTTACCAGGTGTAACTGTTGTTAATCGTCTTTGGCAAAACTTTTTTTTCTTAAAAAAAAAATAATAAACGTGACGTCAGCCCAGTTGCGTGCGCCTGCACCATCTGTTACGTTGAAAATGTCAATTTTTAGGGCAACAAAAACACGAATATTTATTGAACTAGGCAACGTAGAAGCTTATTTGTTTATTTCTATCTTAGTTAAAGAGTGTCAAAGACGATTAACAACAGTTACACCAGGTAAAAAGTTCGCAACACTAAGTTTCAAAAAAACCCGTATTCTTTACCAAGCACCAGATTTGTAGTAAAACTATACAAGCCCGTAAGTGAGGCTCCGTAAACGTAATCCTAAGTGTTGGCTGGTGTTCTTTTTTTGATCGCCAATCACACAACTTATTATACCTACATTTTTTTGTACAAATCTCATAATTTTTAAGCCGGCGTAAACTTTCCGCGTCATCATCTAACAAGAATTCCTCGGATGTATCTAGTTATGATTAATAAAACACAAATTAATTAAACACTAGTACATATTAATCGTTTTCTTTTTAAGTGAAATAGTGATGAAGATGGAATACTAGTTGAGGGTGGAATAGTTCTTGAGGGTGAAATAGTTGATGAGGATGGAATAATGTAGAGAATTTAGAGAATTAAGGAATCATATGGTATTGTATTTGGCAATTGTTCTGCCGCTTGGCGGTATGCAATCCTGTATGGAAAATTTAAAGGTGCACGCCACTAGCGTTTTCATCGCCATCTGGTACGACATATGTAGACTATAGTTAATTATTAATAAACCGCTTTATTTGTAAATTTTAGGCAATTTTGTGCAAATGAATGGAGGCGATAAATTCTTTTAAAATATAGATAAAAACAATGTATATTGCCAAATTACCTTAGACTTTTGGGTTTTAATTTATCTGGTCATTTATCTGCTGCGCGTATGTGGTCTTGATCAGATAAATCAAGACCACATACGCGCTGCCGTGCGTTTGTAAAAAAAATCGGCCAAGCGGTTCGCTTTGGAAAGATAAAACTTACACAATTTTTAGATGATAATCTGCTCTATAAAACAGTGCTAAAAGCATGTTTGGTAGAGTTCGGAGACTTGGAAAAAATATATATTTGTAAATTTTCAATAAGTATTCCTCTATTAGAAAAAATTATGTGTCCAAGCTATCGGCCATGAAAATACCAAAACGTCAATTTCAATAGAAAAATGTATAATCTATATAGATCTGAAAGAAATTTCAATATATATCTTGCAGTTTTCATTTTTTAGTTATTTGAATTTATTAATTTCTGTTATGTTCGAGTTTGAGGGGCGGCGGCCGCTGCCAGATAAAATCTAATTCTCTACAAATGTGTGAAATTTTATTCAACGTTGTGTGAAACTTACTAAAATGTTTTTTTAAACAAACCTAGACATGTCAATCACGAATTCCGATCAAAAACGAACACGAAAATTAAAAAATATCCAAAAATTGCGAAAAAATGTATGAACATTTGAAGGATTTCAATGAAACTTTTACTGAATGTGGGTATCCACTAGAAGTATCAGTTGACAAAATTTGAAGGCTCCCACTCCAATGGGAACGTCGTGAGGAATGATTATGTCACCAAAGCTTATTTGCAAATATCTCTTCAACGCCTCAAGATAAAAAACCCCCGCATGTAAGACGTCCGTGTCTACAAAAAAAGCACTCTTTGCAAATTTTGTAAAAACCTTCAGTTTAGTCGCAAAACTAAGAAATATAAAATCCCAAAATTTATCGGAGGAAATTTCCCTTCGTTGAATTTCGTTTTTCAATTTACATGGGTTTAAATGGGCTCTTCCGCCAGAACGGTTCGCTTTGGAAAAATGAAAATGACACAACTATTAGATGAAAATCTGCTCTATAAAATAGCGCTAAATGCATGTTTCTTAGATTCTGGAAAATTGGACAAAAAAATATATTTGCAAGTATTTCTTTATTCAAAAATCCCGTATCAAGGCTATCGACCACAAATATGTCAATTTCAATAGAAACATGTACAATCTATATAAAACTGAAATTTTTTTGATAGGTCTGTTTGAGGTTTCAAGCGATAGCTATTTAAATGTCTTATGGCTTACCTTTTGTTCTGCTTTGACTTTGAGGAACCGCTGCTATATAGAATATTTTGCAAAATTGACCCAGACAATTCATAGAATAATTATTTTTCTACAAATGTGTTGAATTTCATTGTTCCAAGTGATGATTTAAGTAAAACTTAAAAAAAAATTCAATCAATCCGAGACATTCCAATAACACATTTCTGTATTTAATGGTGTTATTTTGTGTGTTGAGCCTATCAACCACAAAGATACTAAAATGTCAAACTTAATAGAAAAATGTACAATCTATATAGAACTGAAATAATTTTGAATAGATCTGTAACAGTTTTCCCGCGATAGCTATTTAAATGTCTTACGGCTTATGCCTTGACTTTAAAAGCATGGTTTTAAATGGAGAACGCGGTAAGAGGTTTTCAAATTAATTTATTCTGCAAAAACTGTTCGCTTTGGAAAGATGAAAATGATACAATTTTTCTGTGGCAAGGCTATCGGCAATGAAGATACCAAAACCTCAATAGAAAAATATATAATTTATGTAGATCTGAAAGAAATTTTAATATATCTGTTGCAGTTTTCAATTCATAGTTATTTGAATTTATTACTTTTCGTTAAAGTCCGAGTTTGTGGGGCGGCGACCGCCGCCAGATAAAATATTTTGCAAAACGAACTAAGGAATATCATAGACTAATTCTCTACAGATGTTTCCAATCTTATTGTTCGACGTTGTGTGAAACTTACTAAAATATATTTTTTTAAATCCAGACATGTCAATCACGAATTCCGATCAAAACCGAAGATGAAAATTTCAAAATATTCAAAAATTGCGATAAAATGTATTAAGCCTGTAAAGATTTAAAAGAAACTTTTACTGAATGTGAGTATCCACCAGAAGTATCAGCTGAGAAAATTTGAACGCTCCCCGTCCAATGGGGACGGCCTGTAAAATTATTTTGTCTTCAGAGATTTTTTTGCAAATAATTCGTCAACGCTTCAAAATAGAAAATCATAACTGGGATATTCGTATGTACGACGTCGGTGCCTACAAAAAAAGTATTCTTTGCAAATTTTGTAAAAACCTTCGGCTTAATCACAAAAAAAAATGCAAAAAAAATTCAAGGTACCCCTTCTCTGAATTTAGAATTTCAATTTATATGGGCTTAAATGGACAACATGGTTGGAGGTGTGCAAAAAAAATTCTTCCGCAAAAACGGTTTTTAGAAGAAAATCTTCTTTATTTTTATTCGAACAGTGTAAAATCCATGTTCGGCAGAGTTCAGAAAGTTGGACAGAAAAAATACTTGGAGAGTTTCAACACAGATTTCTGTGTAAAGGCTATTGGCCACGAAGATTCCAAAATGAAAATTTCGATAGATAAATGTATGCGCTATCTAAAATTGAAAGATTTTTTGAATACATCTGTTATTTAAATAATTATAAAATATATGTATTTAAATAATTATTAAATATAACGCAGCCTTCTGTGCTGCGTTGCCTTGGAGAGGCGGCGGTCCCCGCCGGATAAAATATTTTGTAAAAATAACTGAGGGATATCATAGAATTACTAATTCTCTGCAAATTTGTGCAATATTATTGTTCCACGTGATATGAAACTTACTAAAATATTTTTTTAAATGAATCCAGATGTCAATAAAGAATTCCAACATTACTTACCAACGTTACTGTAGCCACCGCCAGATAAAATATTTTTCGAGAATTATGTGTTAGATATTGAAATGTTAGACAGATCGATTTTTTCTTTAGAAGCGTGTACAATTTTATTGTTGCACATGCTGTAGAATCTATTAAAACATTTTTTTAATGAAACCAGCCATCAATTTAAATGAGAAACGTGGTCAACGATTTAGATTTTTCACCCAGGATAAATAAAATACTTGATAATTTGTTTGTTACAAACAAAAACGTTACCAAATTAAATACATTTAAAACTCGGAATAGAAAAACAGTCGCCAACTTTTAATAGCCTATGGCACGGTCCAGTCTGTTCTCGATATGCCACTGTAGGGCAGAAACTTGTACCATTGGTACTTTTGTAGATCTCGATTGCGGATTGACATCCTACCGATTTGCTACTATCGTCCGTGGCGACCTCGCGGTTTCTGCGAATCGGCAAATCGGCACATCGTACCGTCGACCGATACCGTCGACCTTCATCGAACGGTTTAGAAAAAATTGTAAAATTCCACCCACTTCCGGTTCGGCAGTCGATAACGTCCGGTTTTGCAAAAACATGTACCGCACCGTCATTTTTGCAAAAAATCGCACGGCCTCTTCGATCACTTCGATCACCCAGAGAGGAAGAACCTACGAAACCGGACCCGCAAACGGGTGGGCCCGAAAACGGCATTCCGTTCAGCGGTCGGCACGCAATAGAACGTCAAAAAATATCGTTTTCTGCGGGTTTTTTTCGGTTTTTCGCACCTTTCTCTAAATTTTCAGCGAAGACTCGAAAATTTGAGATGACAGTCTTGTGCGGAAAAAATCGCGATCGGTCCAAATACGGCCGCTTGGCGGCCGAGAAGGCGAAATTTCGTTTACGCGCCGCACCCCCGCCGCCTCCGGCGGCACCACAATTTCTCAAAGATTAGTCAATTGTCTGGAGTTTTTTAAACATTTTACCGCTTTCTCCCGGCAAAATTTCTTTCGAAAATCACTCAAAACGTCCGTTTTCATTCTCCAAACCCGATTTGACGCATTTCTTCCCTGTCTAGTGTACTATTGTCCACTCAGTCTAGTCTGACCAGTCATGCCTCACTAATCTTGTCGCTTTAGTCTTGTTTATACAATCTGTCTAGGAAGTGTCTGTCTGAACTGGTTTGTCTAAACTTGTCTGGTTAGTATTGTCTCTCTAGTGTTTTCTATCTAGTCTGTCCAGTCTGTTAAGACTGTCCAGTCAGTCCAGTCTGTCTAGTCTAACCAGTCTGTCCAGTTTGCCCAGTCTGTCAAGTCTGTCTAGTCAGTCCAGTTTGTCCACTCTGTCCAATCTGTCCAGTTAATCCAGGCTGCCTAGTCTGTCCTGTAGGTTCAGTGTATCTAGTCTGTCCAGTCAGTTCAGTATGTGCAGTCTGCCTAGTCTAACCGGTCTGTAAAGTTTATCCAGTCTGTCCAGCCTGTCCAGTAGGTCCGGTCTATGCAGACTGTATAGTCTGTCCAGCCTCTCTGGAGTTATATATCTAGTCTTGTTTGTACAGTTAAATCTATCTAGACATATTTGACTAGTTTAGGCTGTTGTCATGTCTAGTTTTGTCTCCTTACGTTTGTCTTTGTCTGTCTAGTCTTATTTGCGTAATTCTGCTCCGCTAGCCTTTTCTTATCTCTATCAATGTATATTTCTACTTGTCTTATTTTTATCAACGTAAATTATTACTTCTGTCTTATCTATATCTTCTTTTCTATCGATTCTTGACTTTTTACTCTTTAATATCTACTTTTGTCGCGTGTATCTATTAGTTCAGGAGATTATTTTGTTCTATCTAGTTCCACAAGCACATAATTAACATTATGGTGATATATTTGAAGATAACATTGGAATGGATATAATCATAAGAACGTTTATTCTATCCTTATTCAGCTATAAAATAAAGAATGTTGCAGGAATTTTGGTGGGAAATATATAAAAATTGATAGAAAAACCTAGACCCGAAAAACTTGTACTTGGCACAGAAACCCAATAGTGTTGGCACACAGTGTCCACACGAAATGATAATTTTTTCCCCGTTGTAAAAATAAAACGGAGCTGTATCTCGCGAGTCTCTCTGGAATGGAATCCAACCGCAACACCAACATATATTAATAGTTTATGCATGCCGAAAATGCTCGAAATGTAAAAAACGCCGCTCAAAAAACACAAACATGAAAGTGTCCGCGCCGAGTATCACCCATTAAATTAAGGGTTCGATAGTGAAAAGAACGTTTTGTGTTTTTTAAATAAGGAGTTATTGTGTTAAATTAGAAAAGTGGCAATTTAAGGATATTGAAAAAGTAAGTTTTTGAAACACTTGTATTAAAAAGTTAAGAAATTGATGAATAAAGTTTCTTGTTTTAAACAATATAAAATCTATCTTTCGTATGGCAAGTCTCTAAAATAAAGAATTGTCATTCTAGATTTGGATTTTAAAGCTAAAATTTATTAAATATTTGTTGGTAATTAAATTTTATTATGTTTTAAATATACACGCATATTGAAATTAAAGTTGTAAGAGTTATAATTTTGAATATTGTAACTTTTCTCAGGTAGCATTTATATTATAAAACAACATTAGTTTAAGCCTAAAACATTGCAAAATATAATAAATAGGAAACCTAAAATGCAAATATTGGCTTGTTCGAAAGCAGATTCGTTTTTGCACTTGAACATGAATGAATAGTTTTTTTATAGCCTATAAAATATTGCCGTAAGTATTATTTTGACTATTTTAAACCAATATATTTTTCAATCTTTTTGGAAATAGCATAATTCAACTGCAATTTTTTTGCTTTTAAATTTTGTATTTAATGCTAATTTGGAGTAAATGTTTTAATATAGTGAAAAAGGTGGGCCAAACTGCAGCAGCTTCAAGCGAGTTAGAACAAACTTCTATGAGGTCTGGCGTTGACAACCACAACACATTTTCTGTTAATCAATTCTTGCCTCTTCTCTTTAATAGAATTACTAAATGTTCAACTAATGGCAGTACCATTCTGAATTAAATGTAGAATTGTGTAGCAGTCTCAATTATATCTCAACTATATCACTCCTCTTCTTCTCATTTCGAATAGGCCTACTTTGGACCACACTTGTTCAACTGTTGGGCTTTGATCTTTCCCCAGTATTGTTGCATCTTCTGCCGGTGTAACTCCTTTCTCTCTTCACAGACTTCCTTCAGGGTGCGTCTCACAGACTGTCTGTGTTGGGAGATCTGTTATTCCCAGTTCTTTAATATCCTTTTCGGTTTCTGTCCAACTAAGTCGTACGAACCTTCTTGCTTTACCAGAAGGTGTTATTGTTAGTCGGTTTGGAGGCATCTTGCAACGTGGCTATAGAAAGCTACCCTTCTTTTCCTTGCACAGTCAGAGAGTTATGTCGCCTTCGGAATTCCCCATATTCCTTTACCGGGCCTCGGATCTTCCTGAGAATTCTCCTTTCTCTGATTTCCAATGTCTCTACTAGACCTATTCTGTTCAAGGAAAGAGACTCCATGGCATACAGGGCTTCTGGTCGTAAGAATGATGTGTAGTGCTTGTTTCAGGTCGCATGACAGGCATTTTTTGTTGTAGGTGTTCTTAGTCAGTCGATAGGCTAGTTCTAACCTGTTGAATCTCATGGATAATTCTCTTTCTCTAAAATAAATGCTCTTTCTGATAAGTTGGGTTCAATCCATTCGCCGAGATACTTAAATTTCTCAGTCCTCTTGATGTTTCCCTGGTCTAGTAACATCTCTCTGTTTGCTTCTCTAATGTTGGTGCAAAATTCTGTTTTCTCCAGCCACACTTGAAGACCCACTTAGGCAGCCTGTTTTCTGAGGCAATTTACTTACATTTTTGCCATCTCAAGAGAATCAGCACACATTGCCATTTCATCTGCAAAGGCCAGACAATCTACAACCAGACCATCGTTCTTACCGTCCCAGAGAGCTACCACTCTGAACACCCAGATTAATCAGTTCCTTGTGCCATTCTCTCATAACCTTTTCAAGGACACAGTTGAAGAGATGTGGGGAAATTCCATCTCCTTGTCTCACTCCAGTTTTTATTTCGAAGCTTTCTGATATCTCGCCTCTAAATTTAACCTTGAATGGGTATTGGTCGTAGGCCATCCTAAAATCAACAAAGGTGAAGACCACCTTGCGGCTTCTCATCTTGAAGTATGCAAGGACAGTTTTAAGATTGAGGATCTGTTGAACCCAGGATGCACCTGATTTTCTGCCCTTGGTTGTAACGCCTTGGAGAGAATCTTGTATGTTACCGGGAAGAGAGAAATTCTAGGGTAGTTGTTTAGATCAGTAAAATCTCCTTTTTTTGTGAAGCGGACAGATCAGAGCCGATTTGAATATTTAAACAATATCACTCAATTATCAAAAAATTATTTGAAATACAAAAAAAACTTCTCAATAATATCTTGCTTTCTATATTTAGTAACAGTCCATTTTCATCGCCAGTTATGATTGGTTTTAGAAATTGGTCATTTTTCTCATATTTGAGCTGCAAATCACATATGTCAATGTGATTGAACAAACATCTTTGAAAACTTGTTCAACCCAAATATCAAGCATTCAGACGAAATCAAGTTCGACAAGCAAACGTTTTAGAACATCAAAAACATTAATCTAAATAAATAAAAATGCGTTTTGCTTCTATATATTCCCCAAAAGAGCAAAATTTCTATATTCTATATCCTGGCTCTATATACTGGATTCACTTAATTAATATGTCTTCTTGATCAGTAAAGTTCTAGATCACAAATTAAAATAGTTTGCGCACCAATTATTTTCATTTCCGGCCCAACATTTTGTGTAAAATTTTATCGCGAAAGTAGACTTTTTTGAATTTGTTTATATTGACGTTTTAGTGCTACAGAATTTCGATTTCATAGGTCTATATCTGTTAAGATCCAACAATGTTATTTTATTTTTATTTTCGTTTTAAAACTATTTTCTTGTTTAGTGTATTTCTAAAAGTAGATAAATAATAATTACATCAATATTATCTTAAACCGACCCGCAGATTACCAACATCTGGTCGGTAGGGTAGTGAGTATTTGTTGAACGTGTTCAAAACAGCTCCAGTTTGTGGCCACTACGCATCTGAAAGACCATTTTTAATCAAAAATCCTTTGTAAATACGCTTAGGCGGATATTTACGATCGCTAATGGTTTTTGGATGCTTGGTGGTCGCAAACAGCTGGAAATATAATACAATGTTTATGTTTAAGATTCCTTAGAATAAGTATTTAAATTTTGTGTAGTTTTAAGATTACCCAGAAATTACCACGTGCACTTCAGTTTGGAATTCTTCTTGGTTCAGTGGGGGCAGGCAAATGGGAGGTGGGATTTAGATTTCCTGTTTGGAACAATATCTAATCACACTCAGTTCAATTGTAACCTTCTTACCACGTCTAACACATCTAGAAGATTCCAAACTCCGACAAGCACGTCGTCACAAGTGTTTAAAATATAGATACATAAATAAATACATGTTTATCGAGGCGTCCAAGTGTCATTTGCCAAACATATAATTTCCAGAGCCGATCAAATCTATTTGGCAACCCTAAATTAACCGACGTAGGTTTGATCACGCGAACGTTTGTCAAAGACAACATCCACCGCGACTCAACAATATCTCTAGATAGTCATTATTTTAATAAGTCATTTCCCTACGGATGCACTTAGATTTCCTTAAAAATTCTCTGCTCGGCTGACCAAATTTCGCCTATTGTATCAAGCCATATCTGGCAAACGGAAGTGGCTAGCAAAATATAATTTGTATATTTGTAACCAGTAGAAAAACACTTTCAGAAAAACTTTGAAATTTCTGTTATTTACTTGATAAATAATGATTTTAAAGAAGTACATTTTCTCGAATTTTCCACATATTTCACGATGTCAAAACTTTCGAACGGCTTATCACAGAGACTTTTAGTTCTTACCAATCGATTCATTATCCCAAAATTAACCAGAAAACATATATCACATTCCCAGGAAGCTTTTAATTAAAAAATACCATCGAACCAGCCATCGATCCGCTGGATGACAGATTTCTTGACTTGTTATAAACTAAATTGCATAATGATTTATATGAGCGTAATCTGTGTAAAAGTTTGCGTGTTTTGATATATAATATGTAAAAATCGGAGAGGTATCGAAAATCGCGATTTTTTAAAGCACCCTTCTTCGAATTCGCGAATTTTTACATGTCATGGATACTTACCTATAATACATCAAAAGCAGCGAAATTTGGTATAGAACGGGGGGGTTATCCACTCGCCGAAATGTTGCATATGTATTCGCAATTTACCTAAGCTTTTGGTAATTCGAGGTACTCGAAGAAATTACTAGATTAGATTAGATTAGATTCCTTTTATTGGCATAAACAACTACAGTTTTACATATAACAGTGCTACCATCTATGTTAACCAAATAATTACACACACGCTCCAACCTAAGACAGAATAAAAAATAATAAATAACTAGAAGAAAACAAACAAAAAGAAAAAGAAAAAAAAAATCCTCTCAAAAACAACATTTCCTCTCAAATACTCGAAGAAATTACTAGCGTAATGCGTAATAATGTCACGTAGTTATCCTAATTCTTTGGTAATGCGAAGTACTCGGAGAAATCACAAGCGTAATGCGTAATGTCAGATAATTTTTGAAATTCTTAGGCACTGCAAAGTAATGACACGTAAAGGAGGGGAATTTGAAATAATTTATTTTAGTGCCCCGAACGTTATGCTACGTACACACGGTATAGAAAACTAGCGTATAGTCCTGCTATAGTTTGACTATAAGTGTATGATCATTTCGTATAATCCAAAATTGCCATCGTCATCGTCATTAAATAACAAGTGTGAATTTTTATACATTAATTGAAATCGGATTGAAATACAACAAAATTAGCTCACTCTAAAGTGCTTTTTCACATGTGTGTATTAACGCTCTATAACCAGTTTTTCAAATTGTCTCAACTCGAAGATGCTGAACCCAGAAGCTCGACAGGGCTATACAAAATGGAACAATTTTCTATAATTGCAATATCTTCTTCTTTCGGCCATATGAAGCTATCTAGTCTAGATTTTTTTTTTAACATAATAATATTTACAATATTTTTCTTATTTAATTTTTTTCTCGAATTATGCAATTCTATTGCAAAGTCTATAGCGTTTTCTAATTCACTGTCACATTTATTTTTATTTTATTCGTCTTCGCCTTCAGAAGCACAAATTTCTTCTGGATCATAATTCTCCATTTTATTATCTTTTAGAGATCTAATTCCTTTTACGCGATGAATTCTCTCTGATGATAGTCTGCCAAATTTAGTACTAAATAACCAACTTAGGATTGATTTTAGGACTGTTTCAAACTGCCCAAAGGTCTGTATAAGTTGTATAAGTTCATATTTGCCATCAAAGTTTCATATGCCAAACGTCCAGCAGTAATGAAATGGTGCAAAATAGAGATGAGCATAGGACAAGTTTCTCGTTCACTGTCCCTGTCACTGTCACTGTCACTGTCACTGTCCCATCCACTCACATTTTCGTCCAACTGTCTCATCCCATAAACTTAAAATTTTCGTTTTTCCGTTGAGCTTCTTGTGACGGAGTGCTTCAACATGTCAAAAAATCCTATGATATTTTCTTTGCTAAAAGATATGAATATTTGCGTGTCACCAACGATATATAGATTAGCTGAAGTTCTAGAGGTTTTTTTTTAATTGCGCTTTGTACTGTTCCACAAGTTTGAAAAAAGTGAGTTATTTTATATTGCGTAACGTCAAAATTATTTATTACTTTACATCGTTTCCTGTTTGCGAAGAAATATATTTTTGCGGCAGGATTACCATTGTCTTTCAGAGCTTCCTCGGGAGCTTCTCTCAGAGCTTCCACAGTAAGAGTTTAGTAGAAGGTCACTGTCCTACTGCGGGGCGGCGTATGACGACGCCCATGATGAGCTCATGCGGGTGTAGTGAGGACGTAATATGGACGTAATGCGAATATCAGGTGCACGTAATTCAGGAAATGGAAGAGTAATTCAAGGAATCCAAGAGTATGTAAATTCATATAATTCCATCTAGTTTCATATAGTTTCCTCTAGTTTCATACAGTCTCATCGAGTATTTTATAGCCTCATCTAATCATATCCAAACTGATCTAGCCTCATCAAGTTTCATCCGGTTTCATTTAATCTCATCTAGCCACACGTCTAATTTAGTCTAAGCTAGTCTGATCTAAACTAATCCACTCTAAACTAGTCTGATATAGTCAAATATAATATAATCTAGCCGAATCTAGTCTAAACTAGCCTCATCAAGTCTTATCTATTCCCATATAGTCTCACCTTGTTTCATCAAGTCGCACCTAGCCTCATCTTATTTTATTTAGTCACAACTAGTATCATCTGGTCTTATCTAGTCCCATAAATGCTCACCTAATTTCATCTAGTTTAATATAGTTTCATCTAATCTTACACCAACTCATCTAGCCTTTTCAAGTTTCGTCTGGTTTCATTTAATCTCATCTAGGCTCACCGAATAATTCTAGTTTCATTTTAATTAGGGACAAGACAATTTCCAATGACATCGGGTAAAGATGTATTTCTAAAAATTTCTGTGGCAGAGAATTTGTTACCGGTTGTCATAACAAAGTTGCGATTAGACTGGACAGACAAGACTAGAGAGACAGGACTAGATAGACAAGTCTAGATAGGTAAGAGTAGTTGGAGAAGACTAGACACACAAGACTATAGAGACAAGAGGAGATAAACAACACAGGAGGCAATTCTGCACAACAAGTCTAGATACACAAGACTAGTCAGAGAAGACTAGTTAGACAAGACTTGTTATACAGGACTAGATCGACAATACTAAACACACAATACTAGACATAGACAAGACCGGACAAACAAGACTAGACAAACAAGACTAGACAGACAAGACTACACAAGCAAGATTATATTGCCCAAATTTTGTCCGACAAGACTTCACTTTTAAATCAAAGTAGGCTTTGATTTGTTGGTTCGCATTTATGAACCCTTACTGAGCTCAGTACTCGCCGTGCAAAAGCTGTGTTGTGTCTCGTTCCCGGAAAATCGCGAGGAGTTCCCGGAAATGCCGAGATTCAGGAAATCTGCGCGAAATCAAAGGTTAGTTTATCCCCGATATATTGTAATTTTCAAATTTTTTAAAGTAATTGTAATTCGAAAAAATGCAAATTTTTGGTTATAATTGCGTTTAGATTGATCCCATGCATGAGGCGTGATCGGGCAACGAAGTTAATTTATGCATGTTATCATGACAACCGGTAGGAAATTGCTCATGTGACCACACAAATTCTTAGAAATTTAACTTCACCCGATGTTATGGCAAATAAATATTGAGTACACGCTATAATTCAAGTAATTTGAACACGCGATTTATTTATCAATATCGTTTTCTTTTCTGATTTAACCCGATTTTACATGAATTTTTAATTTAATTTAAAATAAATAAATATTGTAATTATTATTACGATAGGAGTAAATAAAATTAGAATGAGACTACATGAGACTAAACGAAACCATATGAGACTAGACGAGATTTTAGGATACTCGATGAATACAGATGAGACTAAATGAAATTAGATGAAACCAGATAAGACTAGATGAGATTAGATGAGACTAGATGAAACCAGATGAGTCTGTATAAGATTAGATTAGACGAGATTTTATAAGATTAGAATAAATTAAACTAGATCAGACCAGATTGGACTAGTTTAGACTAGATTAGCATAGATTAAACACTAAATTATGCACTAAATTAGACTAGATGGGGTTATATGCGTTTAAATGAAACGAAGAGACTTGATAAGGCTAGATGAGTTTCTATGAGATTAGATAAGACTAGATAAGACTAGATTATACTAAATTAGACTCTATTCGAGGGGTCATCCACTCTTGCAATACATGTTAATATTTAGATGCATTACTGCACATTTTTTGCATTCACACTTTGCATTCCTTAACAGTACGTAAGTATTACACTACATTACACAAAGTACTCTTCGATTCCTTGAATTACTCATGCATTCCCTGAATTACGTTCACATTATATTCGCAGTAATTCCATATTACGTCCTTCCTACACTCGCATGAGCTCATCATGCGCGTCGTCATGCGCCGCCCCGCAGTAGGACAGTGAGCTTCTACTGAACTCTTACTGGGGAAGCTCTGACAGAAGCTCCCGAGGAAGCTCTTAAAGACAATGGTAATCCTGTAATATATATTAATATTTAGATGCATTACTGCACATTACATTGCATTCCTTAACAGTACGTAAGTATTACACTACATTACACAAAGTACTCTTGGATTCCTTGAATTACTCTTGCATTCCCTGAATTACGTTCACATTATATTCGCATTAAGTCTATATTACGTCCTCACTACACCCGCATGAGCTCATCATGCGCATCGTCATGCACCGCCCCGCAGTAGGACAGTGAGCTTCTACTGAACTCTTACTAGGGAAGCTCTGAGAGAAGCTGAGGGAAGCGCTTAAAGACAATGGTTCCTGCCGCAAAAAAATATATTTCTTCAGAAACAGGAAACGATGTAAAGTAATAAATAATTTTGACGTTACGTAATATAAAATAACTGACTTTTTTCAGACTTGATGAAATAGTACAAAGCAGAATTAAAAAAAAACCTCTAGAACTTGCAGAATTTCAGCTAATCTAAATATCATTGTTGACACACATATATTGAAATCATTTAGCAAAAAAAATGTCAATGGATTTTTTGAAATGTTGAAGCATTGTCACAAGAAACTCAACGGAAAAAGCAGAAAATCGATCGCAGGATCAACTGAAAAAAAAGGCTTTGCACTAGAGATGAGCATGGGATCACATCGACTTATCCCATCCCATCGTCCCATGTGATGGAATGAGTGGTATGAACGTCGCGTGGGATGGGATCGGATGGACGACAATTTTGTATGGGTCGGTTTGGGACGAGTTTTGATATTCTAGTAAATCGAGTTTACGTGCATAATTGCTTATCGTGCCAATACGCAAATCTTCCATAATATGCCCAGCCCAGGAGATTTCTGTGATAACGATGTTGTTCCTGCAAAGTCTTACGATCCGATTGCCACCAAGACTAGACAGACAAGACTAGCCAGACGAGTCTAGACAGATAAGACTAGACAGAAAAGTCTAGACCAGGCCTGAGCAAATAGCGGCCCGCGGGTCGCATGCTGCCCCTGGCGACATTTTATGCGCCCCACAGCTTTTTATAATCTACTTTAACTAAAAAATTATATCTATCTCATGATGAGCTCATGCGGGTGTGGTGCGGATAAAATATGGACGTAATGGACATTGGATGTATATTATGTTTCAATAAGAGAAACTGGAGTCTTGGATGACTTTTTTAATTGTAAATCTTTATTTTATATACAATATTTAGTACGAATAACTAGTTCAGATGTACTTTATAACAAACAAAGGCGTCAAGATAAGAAATAAGGAAAATATACTATGTTCTTTAATTCACAAATTGAATTATAACATAATTAAATATAATGCAAATATAATCTGAACGTACTTCAGGGAATGAAAGTGTAATTCAAGGAATCCAAGAGTACTTTCTGCAATGTGGTGTAATACTTACGTACTGCCAGGGTCGTCTTTAACCTGTTGGAGGCCCTGGACACATTAGTATAATGGAGCCCCTATGACATTGACAGAGCACTATTTTGTTAGAATAGGCAAAGAATGTAGATAAACAAAGTTCTAGATTTATTTTTATTTCTTTACATTTACACTATAAATGAATAGATAATATAATATAATCCACAAAAGTAATTCTTTTAGAATTCATGTTTAGTGCTTAAAAATATATGTCCATTGAAGAAGTATCCTTCTGGATTTGAGATGAACAAAATCGTTAATCACTTCTTAAAAATCTATGTTTTTGAGCATATACCATTCTATGGACATCAACTACAAGCAGAACAGCTACATCAGAACGTTCCCAATGCAGTTAGTTACCATCATGTTTACTATTAGTTCCTTCATTTTCCATATGAACTATTTTCAAGTATTCTGTAAGATGATTCTGTTAGATTCTGCAAACTTTTCATTTTCAAGTATTTCTCGTTAACGTCTTCATAATAGATTTTAGTAAATACTTTGCAACTTTGTCTCAACTTGTCGGAATTCGGGGTTTTCAAGCGAAAAAATAAAACAAAACGTATAGACATTAAATTTATTTTTTGCAATCAGTTGGGCTGACGGCGCGGCGCAGAGCCATCAAAAAAAAACTCTGGCGTGTTCTCTTTTACGTCTTGTTCTTTGAGACAGGTCCTTGCAGGCAGTTACATTATCGTTATCGAATGTTTTCGAGAAAAAAAAATGTTTTTCGGTAATAAATATCGGTTATTGTTTGGTTAATCTGGGTATTGTTTTTCCTAGCAGGAACTAAGGAGGCCCTATCGATCGCCGGGCCCTGGGCACGTGCCCTGAGTGCCCAGTGGGAAAGAGGGGCATGCGTACTGCTAAGGAATGTGCAGTAATGCATCTAAATATTAACATATATTGCAAGAGTGGATTACACCTCGGTATAGAACAAACTACTAATAATCTTTTTCTGTTTTGGTGAAACGTCAGTTGAAATTAGCGATTATAAAAACGCGAAAAATATGAAAAATGGAAAATAAAGTACAGCCTCACTTTCGCATTTTTGCCCAAAACTTTTTGCAAAATAATCTTAATTGACTGAATGTTTTTCTAAATTAAATGTAGGTTAAAACTATGTATTATACTTGCAGTTGCATGGAAAAGTAGAAATTGATAGAAAGTATATCCTTTATTTGGTGATCTAGAACAGTGGTGCGAAAACGCTGGGTCGCGACCCGCCAGAGTAAGTAAGTATCAGGAAGCAGTAAAATTGTCCATTTACATTGTTCATTGTTCATTTACATTGACAATTTTACTGCTTCCTGATACTTACTTACTCTGGCGGGTCGCGACCCAGCGTTTTCGCACCACTGTTCTAGATGACCAAATAAAGGATATACTAAAAAAATTAAATAAAACACGGGATTACCCATATGTGTATTTTTTTCACAAAACAGTATAGCCTTATATTATTAAATTATTATTAAACAATATAGACTTATGGTCTCGTCTGGTCTTGTCTTGTCCTGTCTGGCCTTGTCTGGTCTTGTTTGATCCTATCTGGCCTTTTCTGGTCTTGTCTGGCCTTGTATGGTCTTGTCTGGTCTTGTCTGTTCTTGTCAGGTCATGTCAGGTCTTGTTTGGTCTGGTCTTGTCTGGTCTGTTCTGGTCTTCTTTGGTGTTGTCTGGTATTTTCTGGTCTTGTCTGGACTTGTCTGGTCTTGTCTGGTCTTGTCTGGTCTTGTTTTCTCTGCTCTTGTCAGGTCTTGTCTGGCCTTGTCTCATCTTGTCAGGTCTTGTCAAGTCATGCCTGGCGTTGTTTGGTCTGCTCTTGTCTGGTCTTTTCTGGTCTTGTTTGGTTTTGTTTGCACATGTCAGGTCTTGTTTAATCTCATCTAGTTTTGTCTGATTTCATCTTATCTTGTCTGGTCTTTCCAGGTTTTGTTTGGTCTTGTCTGGTTTTGTTTGGTCTTGCCTGTCCTTGTCTGGTCTTTTCTGCTTTTGTTTGACTTTGTCTTTTATTATCTGTCTTCCCCGATCTTGCATGGTCTTATGAAATGTTGTCTAGTATTGTCTAGTCTTATCTAGTCTAGTATAGTATTGTCTATACGTACATAATTTTATAAAACCAATATAGTCTGAATTTTACTTATGTAGTCTTGTCAAGTATTGCTAGTCTTCCTTTAACTTGTTTTGCATTGCCAACCTTTTTCTAGTCTAGAATTGTCTAGACTTGAACAGTGTTACTCAATATTTACGACAAATGTCTGATTCTGATTCTGCTTGTAAAATACTTCCGTAGCCTTTTCTGGTATTCTCTGGCTTTGTCTGGTCTCATCTGGTCTTGTCTGGTCTTGTCTGGTCTGGTCTGGTCAGGTCTTGCCTGCTCTTCTCTGGTCTTGTCTGGTTTTCTGTGGTCTTTCCTGGTCTTGTCTGATCTTGTCTGACCTTGTCTGCTCTTGTCTGGTGCTTTTTTTCCAAGGGGGAAAATACCTTTACGTACAACCCCTAGGACAAAATACCCTAGGGAGTGTGGGACTCACCCGGGTTGGTGTTAGCACCGGTCATACTCACTAAAAACCACACCCCTTTTTTTGTTCATTGCTTCTAGCATTTGCCGGAATATTGTCACGGAACCGCTTTCGTATTACATCGAGACATTCCGGGGCTTATTGTTAGTTGTTTTTTTTCTATCCGTTTGTCAAGGCAAATCTCCTTTTCTTTTACGATTTTCCTTATAAACGAACTTATTACTTTCCATTTTCCATCCAGCATCTCGGCCATTATATTGTC
Organism: Phosphuga atrata; assembly: GCA_944588485.1. Taxonomy (NCBI): domain Eukaryota; kingdom Metazoa; phylum Arthropoda; class Insecta; order Coleoptera; family Silphidae; genus Phosphuga; species Phosphuga atrata. The sequence goes on along the minus strand of OX155901.1, from coordinate 27,449,673 downwards.
CGTTGTAATTTTCCTTCCAATTTCCTGTTCCAATGCTTGCCTCTCTATGGCCCATTGCTGGCACTCCAGCACTGCATGCTTCGGCGTGCCCTTCTTCTCCCCACAGTGCTGGCATATGTTGGTTCTACTTTTCCCAATCCTTGCGAGATATGTTTCGAAGTTACCATGCCCCGTTAGGAACTGGGTTATCCAGTAGTCTAGGGCGCCTTCTTTCCTTAGGGCCCAGGGGACAGCGTCTCGGATAATCTTCTGTGTCCAACAGTCACAGTTTTCCCAACGTTCCTTCCATGTTTTTAATGTGTTTTCTCGTGCTTCTTGCTTGCTTCACTCCTAGTTTTTCTATCCGTTAGGGTTCGCTCAATAGTCATTAGGTCTATTGGTATTATTCCAGCTACCACGTTCAGGCCTTCCTTTTTGCTAGTTCTATACGCTCCTGCGATTCGTATCCCCATCTTCCGCTGGATTTTCACTAGCTTCTCCCAATATTGTTTGCATCTTATTGCCTTTCCCCTTAGTGCTCCATATAGTAGGATCGATTCGACGACCATTTTTAGTGTTTTTCGTTTAATTTCCGACGCACCTTCCACTCTCGGCATCAGCCTGGTGAGCGCTTTAACCGCGTTTTCGGCTTTGGTTACAGCATAGCTTCTCCCAATATTGTTTGCATCTTATTGCCTTTCCGCTTAGTGCTCCATATAGTAGGATCGATTCGACGACCATTTTTAGTGTTTTTCGTTTAATTTCCGACACACCTTCCACTCTCGGCATCAGCCTGGTGAGCGCTTTAACCGCGTTTTCGGCTTTGGTTACAGCATACATAATCCACAAGCAGATTCTTTCATCGAATATTATGCCTAAATATTTTAGGCTCCTTTGGACATGAATTTCTTTCCGCAGCATTTCAAAGGCCACAGGCCCATATCTCTTGATTCCCACAAGCATAACCGCTTCCGTTTTCTCCATAGCTATTTCCAGTCCCTTGGTTTGTATATAGGTGGCTATTCGGTTAAGATAACTCATTGGTTATTTACACTAGTTCACCTTCCTGTTTCGCCGTAGCCACTACCGCAATGTCGTCCGCATACGCAATTATCGTTACCCCTGGGGGCATTTTTAATTTAATAGTTTCATCGTAAAATATATTCCATAGTAGGGGTCCTAAGACAGATCCCTGCGGGGCGCCTGCTGTTACTTCAAGCGTGACCCCAGGGTCTATTTAGATACTCCTGTTCTCGGGGTAGCTTTGTACTAAACGTATTAAGCTGGGTGTTACTCGTCTTCTCTCGAGCGCATCTAGTATAGCCGTCCATGGCACGGTGTTGAATGCATTTTTGACATCTATAGTCCCCAATGCGCATAGCTTTTTTGTTGTCCGTGTCTTTTTGGTTTCTCCTTCTGCAATTTCGAGAACCCTTCTGGCTGCATCGATAGTGGACCGCTTTTCCCGGAATCCATACTGTTTCTGCTAAATCCCCTTTCGCTTTTATCTCTTGTGCGATTCTTTTAACTATTACTTGCTCCAGATACTTAGCTGCCGTATCGATCATGAAATAGCGGCCTATACGATGACGGTTCTAGGCTTTCCTTATTAGGTTTCTTGATTAATATAACTTTAGTTTTTTTCCATACTTCCGGGATCGTTCCAGTTTTCAGTAGGTTGTTCATAACATGTATAACTAACTACCTATGTATATTCACTTGCCATAATTTTGATTATTTCTGGCGGGATTCCGTCTAGTCCAGGTGCTTTCCGAATCTTCATTTTTTGAGCTGCGCTAAGAATTTCCTCGTTCGTGAAAGGCATATATTCTTCTACATCTGGCTTCACCCACCTCTGTTCTTCATGTTGCGGGAACAGTCCTCTGACAATTCTCATTTTGTTTTCTGCGCTAATTGTCATCGGGGGAAGTTTAAGCCTTTTCATGACAATGTGGTACCCTAGAAAAACCTAGAAAAACCCCACGGATCGTTCTCCACCTCCTCACATAGGACCCTCCAGCTGCTTTCTTCAGATTTTCTAATCATGTTACGGAGCTTTTTTTCTCGTCTTTGTACTTGTTCTGCTCTTGGATTGTCTCATTTGGAAGTTTCTTCTTATTAGTTCTAGTTAAGTCCCTCCTCGTTTTCAAACATTTCTGTCGTTGTTCTTTGATTTCATCTGTCCACCAATATACTCGTCTTCCACCAATTACTCGTATACGCCTCTTGTCTGGTCCTGTCTGCTCGTGTCTGGCCTTGCCTCCTGTCTCTTATTATCTGTCTTCCCCGATCTTACATGGTTAAAAATTCTAATCGCCGAAAATTATGTTTCCAAATTGAATTTATACAAAAAAATTAAATTTGTATTTATTTTAATATTAGAATTATGTTTGATCTTTGAATTCCTATTTTTTTTTTAAACCTTTTATTTAAAAATATACGAAATTTTGTGTACAAGACAATCTTTCAAGCAAAACTTGAAACCAGAGAATCAACAAAATTGTTCGTAAGACTTTGTTTGACTTATAAGCGACAATTAGTTATCTATAAGTCTAATTGAAATTCTTTCAGAAGGCATCACACTCCCATTCCATAATTTAATCCTCCCAATACCATACAAAACAAACAAATTATACAGTTTTAGAAATTGAAACTCTTTCTATTATTCAATCTCGCTCTGCACGCGAAACTCTTTTCCACTTTATTCAATCATGTTTCTGACCCTATATTTATAAAAAAAAATAATAAACGTCCAACTAAACGCCTCAAATTATATAGAAAAACTACACAACATGTTGAACAAGCCGCAGCAATTATGTTCAAAATTAGCTTACACTTATCACAGATTTTTTGTTGTGATACTGTGCGTTTATTTTTTCCACCAACAAAAAAATTACAAGACACGCAAATTTGTGCATTATTTAATAACAAATGTTGTACCATTATTGGGTATTATCTGAAATCGGCAGCAACAGGTTTGTTTTATGATTAGTTAACATATTATTAATCTAAAATCTACTAATTGCTTTTACTAGCGAATAATTAATAAATTACTACCTCAACAAATTCAACATTTTGTCGCAATTTTGATCTTCAAACATGTTCAATTAATTAGTCTTGTTTGTCTAGTCTTAGCTGCCTACTGTTATCCGTCAATTCGTGACAGCCTAGTCTTAATCTATCTAGTCTCGTCTATTTTGTCTTGTATGTCTCGGCTTATCTGTATATACTTCTCTGCCTAGACTTGTCTTAGATAACCTACCTCAACAAATTCAATATTTTGTCGCAATTTAGATCGTGAAACATGTTCAAATAATTAGTCTTGTCTGCCTAGTCTAATCTGCCTTGTTTTGTATGTCTAGTCTACTATTTTCCATCTAGTATATTGTCTGTCTAGTATTGTTTGTCTAATCTCGTCTATCTAGTCTTATTAGTTTGGTGTGTTTAGTATAAATAGTCTAATTAATCTATTCTGTGTAGTTATTGCCTGGCTAGTTTCATGTGTCTAATATATTTTCTTCAATATATTTCTCAATGTATTTATTGTGCGGGTAAAGAAACTGAAATAAAATAAGTAATATTTATGTTTTCTGCTGGAGTCAGCAATTTATTTCCGCTCCATCAACCGACGATCATTTGCAGTTAACAAGTTTAGCTTGCCGGAACTTTGCCCTCCGAAATCGACGGGATCGATTCGACCGGAAAGTTACAGCGATTTTGAGATCACTGCTTCCGGAAAACCGACCATAAAACGATTAATTAAGTTCGAAACTATAAATTTGTCACCCGATTCCATTAATCCCGGTTCTTGTTTTCGTTTCGTTCCTTGCCGGATAACATTGACTCAGAATTTCCAGAAATATTTATACCATGTAAAGTGTGGTAGGTACCATCACATTTGAATATCGAAATATTAATGAATAAACATACAATTTCCATCAAGTTTACAATGATTTATGAACAAAATAGACATATTTATATTCATTTTAGACATTATTACATATGAAACATACATTACATGAAAATATATTATTTATGTTAAAATTAATTACATGAATTACATGAAACATATTTTCACAGACTATAATTTAAATTTAATTTAATTAAAATTTAAATATAAACTTTTCTAAATGTGTATTTACTAGGCACGCCGATAGAATAAACCATCCGAGTTTTATTGCATGTTTAGGTTAGAAAACATTTTACTACTCGCTCAGCGATAAATAAATATACAATTATTATTGTATATTATATTTGTATATTAAAAAAACCACTTGCCTGTCGTCTATGCAGTTTATTTCATTTCGATGTTTTTATATTTTGATTACTTTAATTTAATTAACATTATCAAATTAACCATTCGACTTGTTAAACTAGAACGTCCCGTTCGCGCAGTCGCGACGATTCAATTTGCTTATAACCCACATCATCCCTCCCACTGCGTCTTACATCAAAGTGGAAACTACCGACTTGTTTAAACGAAATATTAATTTGCATTTTGTTGATTTATTGGCTGGCAATTATGCAGTTTCTTGTTTGTTTTGATTTAAGAATACACATTCCTGTCTGTGTTTGACAGTTATGTAATAGATAAATCGTATTTTTTTTTAAATATTGTGTTGTGCACTTTCAACACCAAATAAATCAAGGCACTTAAAGTAGGAATTTAATAAATGTTATTAAAATAGGTATTTGTTCTCAGAAATCTACTCACAATTCCAGTATAAAATGTTTTAGTTAAATGAATATTTTACAGACTAATAATTTTTCCAATGCATAAAACTCCCAATCTGAACAGGATGGTTGCGAACATTACTACGTAATTACCACACAACCTTACACTGAATTGAAATATTCTGTGTAAAAATATTACATGTATTTATATTATTATTATTATCGATAACTCCCCTTTAAGTAGAGCGCTAAAACACAATCAATTAACATGAAATTTTTTCTGCCTTCTTCTTTCTGCCCAGAAACCTCTCATATATTCAATGTGTTTCTTCTTCATCTCTTCTGTCCACTTCTTTCCTGTTTTCTTCTCTTTGGGAGTTTGTGCAATCTTCTGTTTTATGTTTTTTTCTCTGTATTTTTTCCTGTCGGTCATGTTTTCTGTGGAGATGTTGAGTTTCTTGAGGTCTTCAAAGATTTCCTTTACCCAGTCGATTTTCACTGTATTAGTCATCACTATGTTTTGTGAAAATTCTTGGTCAGTCTGTTTTCATTCATCCTATATATGTGTCCATAGAATTTTGCCCGTCTTTTCCTGAAGTTTTTTGAAATCGTCTCTGTCTGTTTATACAGTTCTTTTGTTAGTCTCTTTATCCAGATCCTCTCTTTCTGAACCGACCCGTAGATTTTTCTTACAATTAGTATTTTCCTCTCTAGTTTTTCTATATCCTTGATTTTCGTTCGTCCCTTGATTACCGTTGTTTCTGAGGCATACAAGGCCTCTGATAGAACTACTGTATTGTAGTGTCTTAATATAGCATTGATAGAGATACTCCTTTTGTTGTAGTAGTTCCATGTAAGTCTGTATGCTTGTTGTAGTTTTGTGATACTTTCTTCATTGGATTTTGTGTTCAGTCCTGTTTTCTGTATAATCTCTCCCAGGTATTTGAAACTGTCTATTTGTGTTGTTTTTCCATACTTAGTTATCAATGGGTGTCTGTTTGTGGATTTTGTGTCCATGTTCTGTGTTTTTTCGTTGGAGATTTGTAGCCCTGCTTTGGATGAGATTTCGTCTAGTGTCTCTAGAGCTTCTTTCGCTACTTTTCTACTATTTGTTATGATGGCTATATCATCAGAGAATGCCAAACATTTTATGTTGACGATTCTATCCCTGTGTCTCCCCATCTTTACCTCACTGACGCCTTTTTCCCATGTCCTGATTATTTTCTCTAAAACTGAATTAAATAGAATGGGTGAGAGGCCATCTCCCTGTCTCACTCTTGTCTTGATTTCAAATGGTTCCGAGACCTCTCCCATGAACTTCAATTTTGATCTGGTGTTTGTTAGTATTTCCTGGACTAGATTTCTGGTCTTGTTGTCCACCTTCATTTCTTCCAATGTGTTGAAGAGTGTTTCTCTATCTATAGAGTCGTAGGCCTTCTTGAAGATCGTAGGCCTATTTTCGACGAATATTTATGTGGTGTTCCTGGTCTTTCTCGTTGCTAGTATTGTTCTCAAGCACCAGATCTCTTTACTGCATGATCTTCCTTTCCTGAACCCTCCTGGGTATTCTCCTATCTGTGGGTCTATCTGAGGTTCTAGCCGATTTAACAGGGATTTTGACAGAATTTTGTACGTCATAGGTAGTAGTGAAATTCTTCGGTATTAGGGTCCGTTTTGTCTCCTTTTTTTTGGAGGTGGTGTATTAGGGCTAACTTCCATTCTTCTGGTATTTTTCCTGTTTCCCAGATGTTTTCGATGATTCTTTTTATTTCAGTTTTAGTTTTCATGGTCTAGCTTCCAGATTTTCGAAATCAGTCCATCTTCTCCAGGTGCTCTGTTATTTTTCAGTGATTTTATTATGTTCACAATTTCTTCCTGTGTTGGGGGTTTGCAATCCAGGTTAGGTTCTGGCTTTTCGAACTGTAGTTTCTGTGTTGGTTTTTCACAGTTGATGTAGTTGGTGTAGTGTGTCAATGTATTTTGCTAATATTTCACAGTTCTTCTCTTTATCTTTAGAGTTTGTCCCTTTATCTTTAGAGGTTGATATCCTTATTTTCCCTGAATATTCTATAAAAAGTTCGTGTATTATTTTAAGTCCTCTTCTATCTCCTTCAACATGTAGTTTTCATCATTTCTTTTTTCTCTGCGGATAATAAAATAGATACATATGTAGATATATATATATATATATATATATATATATATATATATATATATATATATATATACAGCGCCGTCGTTTGGAGTTTGAGGCCCCGGGCATAAATATCGAAATGAGGCCCCCAGTAAATAAAAAAAGTGATTAACAAATAATATTTTAATTTATAATACATACAAGAAAGGAACATATGTATAGAAGAAATATAATGTAATAATATATTATATTATTATTTGTTACTTTTACTAACGGTATTTAGGTCCAACAATCATCATATCAGATGAAAATTGACAGCACAAATTCAAAATTCATCTCGTGTTCGTACAATAGTTTTGATTCGCTCTTTATTTTGGGATCATTTGTTGTTTCGCTTAATTCAATAAGTGCGTTAATTAATTTGTCTAAATTATGTGTAATAGCCTTTATGGCATTTATTCTACACTCTCACCGAGTGTCGCATATTGGCTTTAAAGTAGTATCTAGATGTTTCTTTAAAATGCTCCATCGTGCAGGTGAGCTAGAAAAGTTGTGCAGAACCTTTGAATTACACAAAAAAAACATGTTATTGCCTTTGGAACAGTCGAAGCCATGTCTCCTAATAATAAATTTAAAGTATGAGCTGCACATGGCACAAAAAATGCCAATGGATTTTCCGACAAAATTCTTGCTTGAACTCGTTCTTTACCAAGATGTCATGTTCTAAGCCCACCTCCGCCTCTGACTCTGACCTTGATTACTTTCGGTGACCTTGACCAATTCCGGTGACCTATACCGACTTCGGCTTTAATCAGCTTAATTCAGCTTTTAATCGGCTTTCAAACAGGTTTGATAAGATTGCAAACTCATTGGGTTAGATTAGTTGGGTTAGGTTAGCATTAAGTTAGGTTGGGTTATATTACGAGGGATTAGGAATGAAGCGCCCTTCATTTCTTATCTCCCGTAATATAACCGAACCTAACTTAATGGTAACCTAACCCAAGGAAACAGTCAAGGTCACCGGAAGTGTCCCCGGTCAAGATCAGAGGCGGAGGTGGGCCTAGAACATGACATCTTTCCCTAATCAGGGGTATTAGTAATTCATACAAACACAAATTAAATTGTCATTTACAGTTACAAAACTGTAATATATGGCCCCGTCGATACAGCACATTGGTGAACAACTGGTGATGAGGAGGTAACTTTAGGACAAAAACGTGTTTTCTGTAAATCCTTGCCCTTACGTTATTAACTCAAATATTTTAATTTTTAATGTATCATCTTGCAATTGTGGTAAAATGGTTAACAATGACAACATTAAGAAATCAATATCTGAAAGTTACAATAAGCTTATTGAAACAGAAAAATAAAACTATAATAAGAGTTATGTAATGCGTTTTAAAAGTTACCTCCTCATATATCTTTGATATTTGCAAACGGTTTCAAATCGTGTGTATTGTTGATTAAAATAAGGTGGCTCTGTGGGGGCCCCCCTAGCTCGTGGGCCCCGGGCATTCGCCCGATTGACCGACGCTACTGTATATATATATATATATATATATATATATATATATATATATATATATATATATATATATATATATATCTATTCCAGATGTAAAAATATTACATAACATGTTAGTCACAGATATATAAATTTCAACAATTCACTCGACTCGAGTTTCGGCTGTCAATATCAATCACATATTTTATTAAAAACTGATTTTTTTCAAATTCAGAGGTTGTTTCGACAACAGTTTAATTTTTCAGCCCCTCCAAAATACAGAACAATTGCAAAATGGATCGAAAAATATCGAGAGACAAAAGTGAGTTCTTTGCAAGTTAGGAACAGAATTTAAGAAAATTCCAATCAATCCATGCGACGTTTATCGCAGTAAGTTAGAATTGCATCTGAGTCGGTAACAGCAATTTTAAAAGAAGATTTACTCTTTCGGTTTTACAAATGGCAAAAAGCCGAAAAACGTCTTCCAATAGACCGAAACTCAAGTTTAGAATTCAGTCGATCTATTTTGGGCAGATGGGATATTTTGTCAACAAAATTATTATGAGTGACAAAGCACATTTTGAAAAAGTTGCATGGGGAAAGGAAGAAGGAGAACTGCATTCTCAAAAAGTAACTTTATGGTGTAAAATATATAGTATAGATGCCACCAATATTCGGTATCTATTCGGTATTCGGCCTGTTCGGCCACATTTTTAATATTCGATATTCGGCCGACTGTTGATAACTATTCGGCTGAATACCGAATACCAAATTATGAAAAAAAATCACACATTTTTAAAAAAAATTATTCTATTTTTACATCAAAACTGTTGTGTATCGTATTAATAATACAAGATTTTGTATATCGTATTGAAAATAAGATTTATTTATAAAACATAATAAAATTAAAGGTTAATATGTAACGAAAAATAGGTGCACATTGTATGTTAACAAAACTCGGAAATGACTCTGGAATGAATCTCGCTTCTATATCCACCGCCTAGGTAGCACCACCAACTCAGGTTCTTGTACACAACAACTCTTCCCTTTGTAAAGAAAAAAAAAATTAAACAAAATGTATATATAATGACCAAAACATTAATTACCAAAATGATCTTCGCACGCGCAAGGTTCAACTGGGTCAGGAATTTGTTTGTCTGATTCACAAGGTTTGTTGTCAGGGTCATGTTAATCAGAGACGGGTTCATTTTTAAAGTCGTTTTTCGGTAATTGACTTTTAATTGCAGGTATTAATGGTTCTAATATTATCGGGCTAGATGGTGTAAAGTTAATCTGTAATGGGGTATCATTACCAATTAATCTAATCTGATCGATATGGCGTTTCCAAAGTCGTAAATCATCTAACTGAACTAGATATATCAGATTACCTAATTTCTTTTGTACTCTACCAAATTGCCATTTACTTTGCTTTAAATAGTCTCTAACAGCAACTCTTTCCCCTCTCTTTAAAAGTTCTATATACAGAATTTGTAATGGGTATTTTTTTAGGATTATCCATAGGAAAAATTAAATTAAGTCTGGTACGTGTTTCTCTACCAAACATCAGAAAGGAAGGGCTAACTCCTGTAACAGCATGTGGAGTTTTCCTGTAGTTTATTAAGAATTTGCATAAGTTTGTTTCAGTATCTTTTTCATTTCCACTCAAGGTTTTTAATGCGTTTTTAAAAGATTGTACGTAACGCTCTGCTAACCCATTTGTTGCAGGATGATATGGTGGAGATAATTTGTGAGTTATTCCATTAACTTTTAGAAAAATTTTAAACTCAAAAGATACAAATGTAGGTGCATTATCACTAACTAAAACAGCAGGAAGACCAAAGGTACTAAAAAAATTTCGAAGCAGTTTAACTGTAGTATGCACTGTCATATTTTTCACTACATGAATCTCTGGCCAACGTGAATTTGCGTCCACCAGTAGTAAGAAATACAGGTCATAAATGGTCCAGCAAAATCAATGTGTACTCTTTCAAAGGGTTTGGTGGCTCTATCCCATGGATGGCATTGATATTTTTGAGGGTTAATCTTAAATTTGTTACATTGTAAACAATTTTTAACTTCATTTTCAATATCTTCTGAAATACCGGGCCACCAGCAGTAACTTCTGGCTAACTGTTTAGTTTTGACTATGCCTGTGTGAGTAGAATGTAATTTATCCAAAATTTTCGTAATGTTTTTGGTATTACAACTGTTTGACCACGCAATAAACAATCTTGCTGTAAAGAAAACTTTGTTTGATCTAGATTAAAACAATCTTTTTCCTTTTTAACAGATTTTCCAGCACGTAATGATTTAATCAGTGTTGAAAGACCATTATCGAGTAATGTTTCTCTTTTTAGTTCATTGAAGGTAATTGGTAAATTTTAAATTTTCTATTTGAAATATTTCAAAAACATCAGGTTCAACGTAAGTATAAATTTGTTCTGAATTTGTAGGTAGTCTAGACATAGCGTCAGCATTTGAATGATCTTTGGTATTTTTGTATTTTATGTCATATTTAAAAGTTTGTAAAAATAATGCATAATGTTGAATTCTAGTTGTAGTTAATGTAAGTAAATGTTTTGAAGGAGAAAATATTTGTACAAGAGGTCTGTGATCAGTATATAATATGAAATTCCTACCATATAGATAATAAAAGAATTTTTTACACCGAATATTATACCATATGCTTCTTTGTCTAACTGAGAATAATTTTGTTGAACTTTTGAGAGAGTTTGTGAAGCAAACTGTATGGGTCTCTCCGTACTATCTGGGTAAATGTGGGATAAAACTGCCCCCACTGCATATGGACTAGCATCCGTAGCTAAATTAGTGGTAGTTGTGGGTCAAAATGTGCAAGTACTCGGTCAGACATCATTTCTTTTTTTACCAAGTCAAATGCTTTCTGACATTTTGAATCCCATTTGAATGGTACCTCATCTTTTAATAAATTGTACAGTGGGTACAATTTTGAACTAAGGCTCTTTAGAAATCTTCCGTAATAATTAATGAGCCCTACAAAAGCTCTTATTTCAGTTTTATTTGTATGTATTTTAGCATTTTGAATAGCATCTACCTTCTTTTTCTCTTTATGTATGCCTGACTTATCGATTACATAGCCACAGTAATTGATTTTATCCATCATAAAATCAAATTTTTCTAAATTAATCAGAATATTGTGGCTCGATAATCGCGACAAAACTTCGTTCAGTCTCGCGTAATGAGTATCATCATCAGGTGCAGTAATTTTTATGTCATCCAGAAATACTGAAACTCCCGGAACATCTTTGAGGATGTTTTCTATTTCACGCTTCCAAATTATAGGTGCGCTAGCAATACCGTACATTAGTCGTGTATATTGAAAAAGACCTTTGTGTTTGTGCTTAATGTTAGGTATTTTTGGTCCTCAGGGTGTACTTCAAGTACTTACAAGTACTTCAAGCTGTAAATTGGCTTGTTGTAAATCCAATTTTGTGAATTTATCCCCTCCTGCCATAGATGAGAATAAATTTTCTATTGAAGGTAAAGGAATTCGTCAATAACTAAATTTGGATTTAATGTGACTTTAAAGTCACCACAAATACGTATCTTTCCATTAGATTTTACCACTGGTACAATGGGTATTTAGAGTTATTGACTTTAATTAAAATTCTTTCTTTTTCTAAATATTTTAATTCATCATCAACCTTTTGTTGTAATGTATATGGAATTTTTCGGGCCTTAATAAATGTGGGTTGAGCAGTACTTTTTAATTTTAAACGAGCTTGAATATTTGCAATTTTTCCCCCATGGATTTTTCCAAAATATTGGGGTACTTTTGCAACATTGGAGAAAAATTATCCCTGGTAGAAATTTGAGAAATGTTCTCAAATTTTACATGCAATTGTCATATCCATTCACGACCCAAAATTGGTTCCTCATTGGTGGTACTTGTAAATAACCAACAACATCTAGAGCCCTTTTGCAATATGTAATTAATTTGAAATTTGTCTAGCAATTTCAGATTAGAAAATAATTTTTTAAATAATTGAAAATTTATAATGCTAACTGCAGCACCACTGTCTACCTCGAAATCAATAAAGTGTTATCTGTGACTCACATGTTCTGTCTCGCACTGAATCTCCAAAATTTCTTCTATTTGGTTAGCATTCTCAAGATTTTTACTTTTTAAACAAACCTTCGCCAAATGACCCTTGACCTTGCATTTTGAACATATACTTGAAATGAGTTTACATTTATTTTGCTAAATGAGAAGGAGATCCACATCTAAAACAAAAAATATTATTAGAGTTATTTGTAAAATTAAATTTGAAAGGAGTCTTTTTCTTATTTGTTGCACTTGGAGCATGTGGTTTAACATATTTGACACTGTTTACACTAGCATTGGTAGTGTTGCTGCGGTCTAGTTTAGCAGCATCCCTTGCAGAAGGTTCCATGCTTATAGCTACCTCAATTGTCCTCTCAATTTTTACATCTTTTGTTTCCAGTAATCGACTTTGGATCCCTTGTGTCCGAAGTCCAAAAACAAACTGACTCCTTAAGGCTTTTTTTAAGTAATCACCGAACTTGCATGTTGTAGCTAAACGTTGAAGAGCAATTAAATATTCTTGTGCACTTTCCCCATCGTGTTGTTTACGTTGCAAGAAACGAAAGTTTTCTGCTATTTCCAATGGTTCTGGGTTATAATGCGATTTCATTTCCGAAACTAAATCATTGTAACTTTTATGGTTTGGGCTTTCTGGTGATAATTTATTATCAGACAGCACATCGTAAGCATCAGGCCCCATGTAATGTAGCAGATAAGCGGCTTTTTTATTATCTTGAACTTGAAATACTTGAAACGCACTTTCTAGTCGCATAAGCCAGCAGTCGAATTTCTTTGTAACATCGTATGTTTCGATGGAAAAAAACAGTATGTATTGCATGTGTAGTAGTTTCGCCGGAAGTAGACATTTTATTTTTGTAAAAATGTGAGTAAAAATCACAGGTTTTAGCAGACTTAACCTCACTCACTTATTCCTTTCTAGGTTCTTTATTTTGCCTCGTCGCCAACTGTTGTGTATCGTATTAATAATACAAGAGTTTGTATATCGTATTGAAAATAAGATTTATTTATAAAACATAATAAAATTAAAGGTTAATATGTTACGAAAAATAAAAGGTGTACATTGTATGTTAAGAAAACTCGGAAACGACTCCGGAATGAATCTCGCTTCTATATACACCGCCTAGGTGGCACCACCAACTCAGGTTCCTGTATACAAGAAAAAAATTCAGCATTTGTTGATAGCACCCGATTGCGCTTTTCATCATAAACTATACCCGCTTCTGATAATAGCCTCTTACTGAATAGTCTGCTACCGGGTGATTAGCCCGGAGACTACCGTGAGATACATTTTTGCGAATTCTGTCACTTTTGGATACTGCTGTACGTTTACTGACCACCACTTGTATGGGTCTGTTGTCCAATCTAGGCGAGCCGTTTTTAGATAAAAATCAGTATGATTTGCAATAGCACTTTTCTTTTCTACATCTTCATCTCTCTCCATATTTTCTGTAGCGATTTCCTCAAAACAACTCATTTTTTGAGCTTCTAAAAGAATTTTTTGTTTTGCTATTTGTGTTTGAACTAATCCCAGGAAACTGCTTTTGAAACGAGGGCCAGGAAAAGTGGCAACCAGGTGTTTGTCTTTTTCATTAAAGTTGAACTGTGTTCCTAGCTCAGCTGGTAGTGAAGATTTCATTCTCAGCAAATTTCGTGTTCTATCTGCTGTATCTTCCTTTCCAAGGTATTTCAACAATGTGACAACGTGTGGAGTCACTTCGGAGATGTATGAAATGCCCGAGGTAGTTATTTTTGCTATCTCTTGAAATGATTTGCGAATTTGATACATTGGTCCAGTAATAACCACTGAGAAGGTGTTAGATTGTTTAATGACTCGTTATGTAAATCAGTTATGTATAAAGAAACAGCTCGCTTTTGTTCTAATAATCTCGCCATTAAATAGTATGTAGAATTCCAAAGTGTGCTTACATCTTGCACTAATTGGTACTGCTTTTTCCATAAGCCTTTGAAAGTCGGCTCGTTCAACAAGTGATAATGGTTCATTGTCTAAGGCAGGTATGAGCAACCTTTTTTGGAACTATGGCGAAATCGTCATTATTTGTTCCAGTACAGGAGCGACAAAATGTAAAGCAGGCATATTGGCCCCGTTTATTAAAATTTTGTGCAGTAGAGTAATTTTCATTGCGCGGGGAAGCCGGCACAGACACTGTATGCGGCTTGAGGGCCGGAGGCTGCTGATGCCTGGTCTAAGGCAATCATTTCATCAATTAAATAGTGATATTCTCTTGATTTCGGACCATTAAAATCCCAAAACAATTTCCTTTCAATTGTTTTCTTCAGAGTTAACTCTTTCTTTTCTGACGTACTTGGTACCGCGAGTAAGGTACAGCTTAGGGCTGCGCTACCGCGCGCTCACTGCAGCGTACAAATTTTTCGAAAGTTGCGCAATTTACCCAAAATCCACAACGAATATTCGGAGGCCGAATATTCGGCGCTTTGGCCAAGAGCGTGGCCGGATATTTGGTATTCGGTTTTCGGCAAAATCACTATTCGTGGCATCTCTAATATATACTCAACTGGAGGATTAGGACCGTATTCTTTTGTGAAAAATAAATTAGGAAACGCAGTAGTTGCCAATAGTTATGTGGAGACGCTATAAACGTGGATACTATCGCTCAACTCCGATAGCCAATAAACTATATTTGGTATAAGCAAGATGGTCATAAGGACTTATGAATCTAAAGTACGCCATACACGCTACGGTCTACCGGAGAGGTTACATGTGCAGGTTTGTCTGCGTAGGTCAACCGCACGTCGGTAGCGTGTATGTACGTTCTGGTAAAGCGGAGCGGTCTTCAGTTCTCTTTCCGATGACAGAAAAATCTGGGAAATGAATAACACTGGTCAACACAAGTTTCGTTTCCTTTACTTTTTTACTGTTATTGGGTATTTCTATGGCCCTCACTATGGAAAAAATACTGGGAGATTGCTAACAGCTTTACCTTTAGAAATATACAGTTTTATTATTTTGACAAAAAAATACAGAAAAATAATATATTATGTTAACAAATTTTCTATTGAACATTAGCAAATGATCTTTTATAAGATTTCTTTGAATGAACGACTTTAGGTAGATCTCGTTGCAAATTCCAGCAGTAGTCTGCCATCATATGTGAGCCCCACCACTCGTGATACGCTCTTCCATTGTCAGAAGATCCTGATAAAATCTTTCACCCTGCTCCTCACTAAAGTCACCCAGATTTTGTGGAAGTCGGTCTAACTGCGAAAAGAAAAAGTGGATTTTTATGTCCATGTTGATACCTAGCTGATGTAGTATTGTTGTAAGTAAAATATTGATGATACGCAGTTTTCACAAAGTCCGATATAGGTTTTCGATATTTTGCGAATATATGTTTACCACTAATGTAGAAAAAAAATCGGGATTAAGCACATAACATCTTCTTGACGAAGCCATATCGAAAAATACAACAAAACATATTTTAGTGTTCAATAAAAAACGAAAATCCAAGTAAAAATACTAGCTATAACTCAAAAACAAAAGCTGTTAGAGAAAAATTGTTGCCATATTTAAAAAATACGCGTCAATTTGAGATAGAAACAAAAAAAAAATCAGAGGAAACAAACAATTTCATTTTTCTTTGTTGACCAGTGTAATCAATATTAGAATATTCAATATAATATCTAAGCCCATAGGTGAGCATTAACTCGTTAATCAGTTAATCGTTAATTAACGAAGTTAACAAAATGCTTAACTGATTAACTTTTAAGTTAACTCAAAAAAATGTTAACGCTCTTTTTAATTTCCGTTAAATTTAACTTCCGTTAACTTTAGTCCGTTACATTGGTTGTTTGTTGAACTTACATTGGTTGTTGTCATTTTTTGTTTGAATTACGCACCACGCGGGCATACCAGCGCGGCCCTGACGCAACAGCAAGTGCTCAAAAGAGCAAACATCCAAAGCCGAGAAACTACAGAGCCGAAAAAAATAAAGCGACCCTGATGATTATTTGCTGTGAGCGAGTGAATACGACAAGTTATTATAACCTGACTTTTTTAGCGTTAGCGTCATTTTTAACCTACTTTTATATTACCTACATTTATATTTTATCATTCTTCATTTATTTTTCTTTTCGTTTGTGTTGGTTCTTTGTGGAAATAGTTGATGGTGTAACATTTACAAGATTACATCATGAACTTCTACTCAAAGTACGCAAAGCTCTGAGAGTGAAACTGAATCCTTGGTCACACTTGAGTGATTACTTTGTATTCCAATCAAAACTTGGAGAACATTTGGTGAACTTGGCTAGACTGAAATTCAAAAAAATCTTTTTTTTTTATATATATAGTTCTGCAATCCCACCAAGCGCCACAGTAGAACGGGTCTTTTCAACAGGGAAAGATATTTTGAGAGCTAAATGCTCATCAATGTCAGATGACAATTTTAATCTGCTTATGTTCGTGAAAGGCAAAATAAAAGTACAACTAATGACAAATTATGAATAATACAGTAAATCGTCCGTTTCTTTCATTTTAGTCTTCCATAGTAGGTGTGTATATGCTCTGTGACTATATGGTCGCTACTGACGCTTGTAATAATTAATTCAATTAATCTATCTACTTGTTTTTGTTTTATTTACCAATGTATCCCATCCCAAAAGGTACCGAAAGCAGTATACGTTTTGGATGGTTAACTTTTAACGGTTAACTTTAACTTGCGTTACATTTTCGAAATTTTGACGCTTTATCGATTTATGGAGTTAACTTTTTTATTAACGAGTTAACGATTAAAGAAGTTAACTTTTGGATTAACTGTGCCCACCTATGTCTAAGCCCAATAACATATATACCAATACATTCAAAACCACTACATACCAAAACACACTAGAAACAACTGACGTGACCTGCACAAGTCCACCGTCGAAAGAATTGATTTTCGATCTTGCTACGGTCACCTGCGAAGGTTAAAAAAACTGCACAGGTCTATTCCCACACACGCTCCGTCCACCAGAGAGGTCTACCTGTACAGGTTTGCCTGCGCAGGTAGATCTCTCTGGTCGACCGTTGTGTGTATGGCGGGCATAGCATGTCTATCGGAGTGTTACGAGAGTGCTTTGCTGGTCGACCGATTTCCCAGCAAGAGGATCAATTGTGGCCTCCTCGCTATCCGGATTTGTCGGCTTTGGATTATTTCTTAAGGGGTTATGTTAAATCTAAAGTTTATCAGAACCGTCCTGAAACTCTGGAAGACCTAAAACAAAATACTCCACAAATTATTGCATTCATTCATCTATTGCAATAAAACTATATATTAAAATTATGTCCAATGAAGAAAATTATGCTAAGATCCAAATCCTGGATCACAAAAGAAATTAAATTCTCTAGTACTTGTCTGAAAAAATTATATATTATTCAAAGGAAATATTCCATATTGAAAGAATTTTATTCGTTAAAGGAAAAAATTCATCACAATTTATTAGTTACCACTAAAAGGACCTATTATAAAAGCAAATTGGACAAATCCAGCAGTCAACAAAGATCCCTTTGGAAAATAGTTGCTGATAAATTTAATGAGACTATTTTAAAAGATCCAGATGCTATAGCTTCGATATTTAATGACCTTTTTAAAGCGGCTCCAGAGTTAATTGTTCAGAATATACCTATATATACCGTTCAGTACCGTTCAGAATATAACTATAAATATAGACAACGACCACTTATTCATAAATGACAAAACTATGTATCAGGAAGATAGAAGATGATTGCTTCTAAAGATAGTTCCTTCTGGAGCCTCCACCTCCACCGACCTCGACCTACCACCACAACTGAGCTACTAGTTCTGAGAGCGGCCCAGCGAGTAAGTGTAGATGGCGCTACGACTTATCAGTAGTTCTGAACGTGGCCGAGCGAGGATTTGTAGATGGCGCCATTATATATTCAAAAATGCGCGGTGAGGGGGGTCGTTGTGGACTTCCATTCAAAAATTTGATCATTGTATGATTGACCTGGTGCGGGAAAAATTAACTGATTTAACTAAACTGCAATTATCACAAAACGAAATAAGTTGAAACACCATTTTTTTTTTTGAGTAAAATCTAAAGTATATAATAATTATTCTTCATGTTTTTTTTACATTTCACGCACTTTCAAAATATTTTACATCTCTCAATTTTTTTATCTACTTATTTCTTGTCACACCCATTTGGAGAAGCGATATTTTCGTTATTGTCAATTTTAGTAGTTGATGATAAATTTAATGAGATAATTCATTCATAAATTTGATCATAGTAACCATAGGTAACCCTAAGTCCTTAATTGATAACATACTCTTTAATATACCGTTGTAAAAAATTAATGTGAAAACTATTGGCTGTGGCTTATCAGATCATTATGGTCAGACTTTGTCTATTAAGTTGGGTCGGTACTATATTCCTCCGAAAAATTTTATGAAAAGACGATTTTCTGAATGTAATGTAAATAACTTTAAACAGATTTTATCTAATGAGAGGTGGGAAGAGGTATATAATGAGAAAGATTGTACTAAAAAGTTTGAAGCATGTCATAACACCTTCTGCTACTATTGCAACTGTGCTTTTCCCTTAACAACGCTGGTTAAATCACACACAGACTCGACCTAAAAATAAACCTTGGCTAACATCACAGCTTATAGATGAGGGTGAAAACTTAAGAGAGTTTCATACATACAATTCAAATTTTTATGTTATTGAATTTACAACTATTACAAATATTATTAAAAAACAAATACAAGCAACTAAAACGAAAACAGAATAAATATCAATACTGCTAAAAAAACTACCAGGGTAACTTATGACAACTAACAAAAATAAAACAGCATGGCAAATTATTAATGACAATATTACCCTAACAACTCCGCAAACTAATCCAACTAATCTCGTTGATGATACTGGAACTTGATTCGACGATGACCAGGAAGTGGCTAACAGATTAAATCGCTATTTTCATGAGTCTATAGTAAAACTGGTTGATACTCAGGTACCAGCAAGTATCTCTATGTCACCTAGCTCCAAGTCAAATGAAAATTCTATGATTCTATATAGCACGACTGATTTTGAAGTTTATTACATACTGAAACATCTTGCAAAGATGAAGTCCACAGGTTATGACGAAATTCCTTCCAATATCCCTTTCCAAGTAGGCCATCATATAGTCACACCTTTGAGCTATTTAGCTAATGACTCCTTCATAAATGGTTACTTCCCTGATCAGTTGAAGTTATCTGTAATAGTCCCAGTGTATAAAAAACTGGAAAAGAATAAAGTTGAGAACCATAGACCAATATCACTCCTGTCTGTTTTCTCTAAAGTATATGAGATATTATTTTTAAGAAGGTTAACAGCATTTGCTCAGATACACTGCTTAATTTGTAAAACCCAGTTTGGATTCCAAAAAATGAAAAACACCGAAAAAGCTGTCTTCTTCTTTTGTAATCAAGTTCTTAGTAAATTGAATGAGAAATGTCTAGCATTAGGCATTTTGTTTCATTTGAGCCGAGCCTTCGACACTATAAATCACCATCTTTTGTGTAACAAGCTGGAGACTTACGGTGTTATAGGCTGTGTACTATCTTGGCTAAAATCCTATCTTTCTGAAAGGAAACAAATGGTAAAAATACAAAAAACAATTTAAATCACACTGCCTTTTCAGATATAATTGTGTCAAATATTTGTGGCCGACAGGGTTCTACTCTGGGACCGTTGCTAATTATTTTGTTTATTAATAGCATCTGTGACAGTTTTTTCAAGGATTTGGTATTATTTGTTGATGATAGTTCCAGCGTAGTCTCAGCCAAAAATGAGTCGCAGTTACAAAGGTATGCAATTCTTCGAATAAATAAAGTCTCCAACTGGTGTAATAAAAAGTCCCTTATATTAAACTCAGGTAAAACGGAACTAATTCAATTTTCCAATAATCACAATAAACTAAATTATATTGATTATTGATAAGCTTATTGATAAGAAAGTAATCTGGCATTCTCCAGCCCTGTTTAAATACCAAATACTTGGTCATTGATCGATACTTGACCTGGGAACATCACATCAATTAATTATTAATTAAATGCTGTTACTGCATCCTTTAGCTCAGAAATGTTATCTTGAAAACATGGTAACTTGGAAACATTGCTAATATTTTACCACGCATCTGTAGGCTCGGTACTTAATTCCGGTATGCTTTGTTGGGGTAATTCACCTCACGTAAAAATGTTATTTACATTGCAAAAGAGAATCGTTAGAACTATAGCCACTGTACCATTTCCGTAGAAGAGTAAAACATTATTTCTTAGGTACAGAATTCTAACTATATACCTATAGTATGTATATACTAAAATGTGTATGTTAGGTGAAACGACACCTGGAAGAGTTTGTGAGATTTGGTGGTGTCAACTATTATACAACGCGTAATTCTGATAAGCTATATGTACCAAATTTCAGTACGTCCCAGATGGGGTGTAGCTCTTATGTCATAGCCATTAAGCTTTATAATGTACTTCCTGATGACATTAAGGCGATCGTTAATTATAATAAATTTAAAACCACCGTCAAAGAAATGCTTCTCAAGAAACCTTTGTACTCTTTGGACGATTTTTTTTTAATAATATTTAATTTTTAACATTGTTTTAATAATCAAATGCGACGTGATCTAAATGTTTAAATCCAATAGTTTATTTATGTGTATTGTTGTGTAATGATATTAATTAATGGCATCAGTTTATTGTAACCCTTGACATTTGTTATATCATTATTGTGATCCACAGAATTAAATTAAATAAATAGTAAAATTGATCTGGTGCGGGTAAAATTGACAATAACGAACATATCGCTTCTCTAAATGGGTGTGACAAGGAATATGTAGATCAAAAAATTCGGAGATGTAAACTATTTTGAAAGTGCCTGACAAAGAAAAAAAAACATGAAGAATAATTATTATAAACTTCAGATTTTACTGAAAAAAATTGTGTTTTAACTTATTTCGTTTTTTGATAACTGCAGTTTAGTTAAATCAGGACACTCTTCATTTGCCATCCTTTACTTTGAAATTAGTGTATACTTTAACCATTTCACGTGCGTGATATGCACAATACAACCACCGGAGTAAGTGGTTAACTAGAATGAACTATTATAAATAGATTAGGTTAGGTTATCTTAGAGATTCCTTCAGATTTCTGATGAAGATGATGATATCTTCAGAAATCAGTATAATATGAATTAATATCTTAACATTGTTGGGGTTATCTATATCATAATTTCCACATGTATTTTAAAAAACTTACTGCACACATATAATCCATTAACGGTCGCAAGTAAACTATCACATTCTTGTTATTCTAAAATAATATAATTAATTATGTGGTATACTACATTAATAAATATGTAGTTTATATCCTTGTACATATATGTTATTTATATATGTTATATCCTTGTACATAAGAAATTTACTTTGTTAAACAGTCAATGAATAAATATTTAAAAAGAATCAAGAAAGGGAGCAATTAGTTTGAAAGATTAAATAGTCACTATACAGTACGTGTATGCGTTAGAATGACACTGAAATCGCTGATGGCGATATAAGGAGAAGGCACGTGAGAGTACACTCATCTCAGTTGACTGGACACCGAGTAGCTACGAAAATTCTTTAAGAAGAATTTATTAGATTAGCTGCGCCCGTCGAAGGGTTAAAGATAACATAAAGCATTCTAGTTTGGGAAATTTTATATTAGATTTACACAGTAAGTCAATTTAACTCATCTAAGTTTAAGTCTAGAGTCTCGTTTCATTTAATCTAATGTCATTTAGGGTATTCTTGTAGGATTTGGTCCTGTAATGTCTAGTCTTGTTCATTAAGTTTTATACAATCTTGTACAGTCCTATGCAGCATGACAAGCCTTGTTTAATCTAGTCAAATATTTTTTAGTCTTGTCTAGTCTTGACTAGCCTTTCCCAGTCTTGTACTGTTTTCTCGAGTCTTCTCCATTCTTAACCAGCCTTGAACAATTTTATATATCTTGTCCATTCTTGAACTGTCTTGTCTATTCCAACCCAGTCTTGTCTACCTATTTCAAATTCAATTCAATTTATTTCAATATATAAGCTTACATAAGGGGAAATAATTACATAAATATAACAATATTCTGAATGTATGCTAAAAGAAATGTGTCAAAATCCGAATTTGAAACCAGAAACTAAAATAAGTATTTTAGTAAAAATAGTTTTTTTATTGACCGTGGCAGGGCATTGAATAATTTAATATTTACATATGGAGGACATTTTTCAGACATGGTCAGTTTATGTTTAGGAACGTTATATTTTAGATTTGCATACCTTGTGGTCTTCTCGTTGTTAATTTTGTACTGACTGAATAGGTATTTATTTTTAAATTGAAACAGTAGGGCTTCGTAAATATATGTACTATATATGGACCTGTTGTAGTAAGTATGTTTGCGGCGCTAAACTTTCCTCTACAAGATTCCCTGAACTTTCGGTTGAGTAGGACTCTTAGTGCTTCTTTGTGTATTGTGTTGATGTCCTTTATGTTTGTGCCGCCACCCCAGAAGAGTATACCAAAACGATGATGGCTATGAAAGTAAGCATGGTATACCGTACGTAATATCTCTGGGTTTAGATAGTGTTTAAGAGTTCGTAAAGCATATAACGCTTTGTTAAGTTTATTTGAAACATATGATACATGGGTGTCCATCCAGTGTGTCGTCTATATGGATTCCTAGCAGTTTAACATTTTTCCTAAGTTCCGCTTGAACGTTTTGAACTAATATATTCATGTTGTATATTCGATTATCATATTTTGTTTTAAATATAATTAGGTTTGTCTTTTTTTTTATTTACCACTAATTTGTTCTCAATAAACCACGTTTCCACCGTTACTAATGATGTCTCGAAGCTATTTGTGAGTTCGGTTGTATCCTTATTAGCTACAATTAAGCTCGTATTGTCTGCATAATTTATGATCAAGTTTGGTGTGCTGTTTAAATTTAATTTTGGTAGGTCTTTTATCTACAAAATAAACAGAAGCGGACCCAAAATGCTACCTTGTGGGATACCTATATTTATGGTTCTCGACGTCGATCTTAGTTTCTCTTGCGGGGTATAAATTTCTGAGATTTGTGTTCTGTTCTTTAAATAGGATGTAAGCAAGTTTAAGGTTACTCTCCTAATTCTGTATCTTTCAACTCTACTTAATAGTGTGGCGTGGTCGACTGTGTCGTATGCTTTAGAGAGGTCTAGTAGTATCCCGCATGGTATATTATGATCTTCAAGTTGACTCATTATGTCTCTTATGAATTGGAAGCAAGCAGTCTCTATGGAACGACCTTTAATAAACCCATGCTGTCGTTGACTAATGATATGGAATTTGTTCAGTAAAAGTAATAACCTTTTACATATCAGCTTCTCCATAATTTTCGAGAAAGCTGATTGTAGTCTGATCGGCCTGTAGTTGTTTGTATCGTCTATGTTTCCCTTCTTGAAAATTGGTATTATTTTCGAGACCTTTAATGAACTTGGGAAAAATCCGTGTACAAACGCATTGCTAATGATGACTTACGTTAATGATTGCCATAGGAATTTCATCGAAGCCCGAGCTTTTTGTATTCTTTAGATCTCTTATAACTTGTTGTAGTTCCAATTGTGTTATTGGTTCTAAATAAATAGAATGAGAGTTCTTTTGCAGCTTGTTTTCGTATGGGCAGCTAGTTAAGTCCTTTGTAAGGTTTATGGGATTGTCGGCATAAAAGACGTTTATCATGTTGGGCGTGATGTTCGAACTCAGCACACAGTTTGCTCCTTTTCGCTTAATAGATTTGAATTGGGTAATATCGTGTACTACCTCACATGTTGATTTTACGGTATTGCCACCCTCTTTAATTTTATTTTGGTAGTATTTCTTCTTTTCTAGCTTAAATAAACGCGTGTACTTTCGCCGCAGTCTGTTGTAACTGCTTTTTAGTTCAGTGATTGTTTGGGATAATATGTATATGCAATGAATCGATACTTTCTTTCATTGCATCAATTGTTGTATCATGGAAAAACTTTCTTTTCGTTTGCTTCTTGTCAATTATAGACATGGGAAAGCTTTCCTCAAAATGAATCTTGACCGTGTTCAGAATGGATTTCCACTGACCGTCTACGTCTGAGGTTTGTTTGGAAAAAACCTCATCTCATGTTTCGTTATTATTTAAAAATTCGTTATTATTTAAAAGAATTTTAAATATTCTTTAAAATTCCTCTTGAAAATGTTCTCTTCTTTGACGCTTCTGCAATGACGGAAGGAGGTTTGATTTTTTTCGGCTTTAAAAGTTGTTCGGATAGCTAGATGATCCGAGATGTGAAAGTTTAGCACTTCTGCGGTAAACACCGCATCCGTGTGCACTGCTATATTATCTAAGCAGGTATTGGAGCTGGGGTGGGTGATGTCCTTTATTATCAGTGTGGTATTAAATGACTCTAAGAGCGATACACATTTTCTACTGAGTTTTGATGGTTTCAACGTATCAATATTGAAGTCACCGGAAATAATGAATTGTTTTTTTTTTCTTTAATAACCCTGTTTAAGAGGGTACACAATTTGTCCATGAAGAGTTTAACTCAGTTTTAAGTCCATGAATCAGTTAACGGCGCCCTATAAATGCCGATGATTATTGTGTCTTTTTTATTAAATTTAGATTCGATTGCAGCACATTCGAACACGAAGATTAGTGATAGGTTATTGATGTCAATCCTTCTTTTGAAATTTGGAGAAGATGTGTATATGGCCACTTCTCTGTGTTTCCCTTTCTCCCGACAAAAGCTGGTGGGTAGATGAAAATTGTTTATCTTGATGATATCGAGTTGGTCTGAACTTTTCCAGTGCTCAGTTAAAATCGGAAACTGACAGTGCTCGTTCTTTTCTAGCATGTAATTAATTCTATCCACGGAATTTCCAACGGATTGGGTGTTTAGACAGATCAAACTTACTTCCGTATTGTTACTGCGAAGGATAGTGTTTTGGTGTATCACTTTTTTTTTCGATTTTCTAGCTGTAGAAAATAGCGATTGACACACGTGTATCTGGGCCAAGTTTTGGGTTTTTGTAGATCCTCAAAGAATTCAAAAGGAGCGGATATTCTGAACGATGAGTATTCCTCTGGACGTCTAGAAGCTAATTTCTTACATGTTACAGATGTTATATTTTTACCTTGTAGATACCCGACGACCTCAGTTTCACTTACATCAGGGGCGAGTTTATAAACATGCAAGTGTACATACCTGTTAGATGCCCTGATGTCTGATGTTTCTGAATTTCCGTGAATAACCTCCGGCTTCCTACTTTTCATATTCATTTTTCTTGTCCTTTGCGTTTCCCACATTTCTGTGTTTCTATTTATATTTGTTTCCGTATCGGTGTCTTTTTTACTATCGGTGTTTTTACCGTCCTCATAAACTTTATCACAACTGGTAACGCCTTGAGAATGTTCGGGTCTTCTACCTGGCTTATCGCTGTACTTTTCTCTATCCCCGACATTCGGTATTTGTGAAATTGGAGAAGATTCTTGTTCGCGACGCCCGCGAGTTGTAACAACTGTTTACCGCAATTTTGTATTTTCTTCTGAAAATGACTTGATTTGTGAAGTGAGTTTTATCACATTTTCTTCAAGACTTGCTGTAAGTAATGACACTTCTTGTTTCACAATCCCCGAAAATTATTTTTTAAACTCCTCGCCTGCAAGGAACGATAAGACTTTATCGAACCCTGCGTCTTTAGCGACGTTAGATCTAAGGTCTCTTGCCATTTAACTACTTTATTAAGACTTATTAACTTAGAAATTGGTGCGGAGTTAACTATATTTGTTCGCACGTCCACACGCTTTGAATGCTCGTGTGAAACTCTAATAATGTTAGTTTTATGCACGAAAGTCTGGTCAAGTTTGGTCCTCCCTTTTGTAAGAATATCTTGTTCTACCTGGCCGCGTCTGCTGTTGTTAAATCTTGCCTTGTCTTGTGTGTATTACACGGTGTATTGCACGGTCTTGTCTGATCTTGTCTGATGTTGTCTGATATTATCTGATGTTGTCTGGTTTGTCCAGCCTTGTTTGGTCTTGTCTGGTGTTGTCTGGTATGGTCTGGTCTCTGTCTAGTCTCTGTTTGCTCTTGTCTGGCTTTATCTGATGTTGTCTGGTCTGGTCTTGTTCTGTCTGATTTTGTCTGGTCTTATCTGGTATTGGTTGGTCTTGTCTGGACTTGTCTGGTCTTGCCTGATCTTGTCTGGTCTTGTCCGGTCTTATCTAGTCTTGTCTGGTCTTGTCTGACCTTGTTTGTTCTTGTCTGGTGTTGTCTGATCTTGATTGGTCTTAATTAGTCTTGTATGATTTTGTCTGATCGGGTCTGGTTTGTCTGGCCTTGTTTGGTCTTGTCTGGTTTTGTCTAGTCTTATCTGGTCGTCTCTGGTCTTGTGTAGACTTGCCTGCCCGTGTCACTTCTTTTCTGGTATTTTTTTTCTTTTTAGAGCGTCTATACTCGGACCGGCGAGATAATGCAGCTGTACTGCGCCGAGATATGAGGGGCAAGGGCGCGCCGATGTACGCGCAGATTAGTTTGATTGAGTTAAGAAATATGCGTCAGTTTTTCAAACACGGACTACTACACACCGCGCTCTCGAAATAAATTGGGGTATGCGCAAAACAATGCTAAACTCTACGAGACGAGATTCATTCTCTCGCCGGTACGAGT
This sequence comes from Phosphuga atrata, assembly GCA_944588485.1. Lineage (NCBI taxonomy): Eukaryota > Metazoa > Arthropoda > Insecta > Coleoptera > Silphidae > Phosphuga > Phosphuga atrata. The sequence goes on along the minus strand of OX155901.1, from coordinate 27,422,541 downwards.
ATACTTGAAAGTAACTGTTTTGAAAGATAAACGAACCATTTTACAAGTGCGCCTTAAAGAACGATTTTGACCAACATTTTTCCTGGGGCTTCACACGAGACTATAAATAAATAATTCTTGTCTCGGCCTCGTTATTTGATTAAACAAAATAGTCTATGTCAATGCCGGTCTCTTCTCGTCTGTTTGTCCCTTCTCGTCTCGTCAAATATTGACTATTGTTATAATTTCTTCATAAATTATTTGTTTTTCTTTAGGTCTTAAAATATAATAAAAGCCATAACTATCAAATAATATGAAATACTAAAGAACAGATAGTATACCAGATTTCATATTTCCTCGATTCTCGGCAAAATTTTCTGAGGAAATATGAATGAGACCAGAAACTAGACTCACGGTTATCGCCGTATGTTGTCTCGTCTCGGTAATGAGACGAGACGAGAAAAATAGCATTCTCGAATAAAGCTCTAATTTTGCAGACACATGTATTATAAAAAAATCTATTTTAAATTTAAATAGATTTTAAATAGATGGTTGGTTATATTGTAAAAGAAAATTTTGCAAATAAAAAAAAGATATATTAGAGTTCACAAAAACCTTGTATAGCATATTAAATAAGTACAAATTTTCTTTTAAATAAATCGCAGTTGTAAATCTCGATGCGGATAATTAATGCGCATCTTGGAATAACTGCCCTTGCACCACGCGAACTAATTATAACATCGAAAATTTTCATATGCTCTTTATACATCACCTGGCCGCCTCCGGAATTAAATTTAGTTAGGATAATGCAAGTTTAAATAGAATTATTTTCAGTTTATCCTGCACAAAGGAAACGCATTCTAATTTTATATATTCATATTTACATTCCTAATAATAATAATTTAATTTCCTACTAATTATTGTAATTAACAACATATCCATAATAGTGTGTTTCTTAAAGAGAAAACTGTTGCATTGAGAATAGAACAGAGGAAACTAGATTAGCAAGGTTAGAGATACAAGTTGGTAATAAAAAAATCAGATTACTACTTTAGATTAGGGAAACAGCATTAAGCAATTGTGATTACAGATAGTAGACTAGATGGTGAATATATGTGCTGAAATTAGCACAGATTTACGATGGCATGCCAAAAAAATGCATTCATTAAATTTTATTTTATTTTCGTTCAAAAATTACAAATCAATTGATTAATTATTAACCCTTCGTAATCGACAGGACACCCGCTCACTACATTCGTGTTGCAGATCCGCACGACCAAAAAAATACTCGAGTGCAAACGGTTAATACAACAATTATTCTATCTAATTTATCTAGAATAATACTGCCTATTCTAATATAATTACTATTATCTCTAAAATCTTATAACTCTTGTGTTGTGTCCTTAGACTTTCCTACTAAAGCAAATGTAATCTCCTCTTCTAATTCTTTGCGTTTCGTTTCATGCGCCTTTATGTAGTATTTGGTAATTAATAAAAGTAATGAATGCATTTTTTCGCATGCCGTAGTAAATCTGTGCCAATATCAGCACATAAATTTAACATCTACCATCTACCATCTCTAATCACAATTGCTTACTGCTGTTTTCTTCTAATCTATTCTTGCTTATCTTGTTTTCTCTGTTCTATTCTCAATGCAAGAGTTTTCCCTTTAAGAAACACACTACAATTGATATGTTGTTAATTACAATAATTAATAGGAAATTAATCCCGGAGGAAGAATGCGTTGCCTTTGTGCAGGATAAACTGAAAGTAATTCTCTTTAAACTTGCATTATACTAAATTGAATTCCGGAGGCGGCCAGGTGATGTATAAAGAGCATCATGACGCGAGCATCTGAAAATTTTCGGTGTTATAATTAGTTCGCGTGGTGCAAGGGCAGTTATTCAAAGACGCGTCTTTTATCCGCATCGAGATTTACAACTGCAATTTATTTAAGAGAAAATTTGTATTTTTTTAATATGCTATACAAGGTCTTGTTGTAACGTCTAATTTTAAACATATTTTTCTCATCTTATAAATGTATCTTCTTGAATGAATTTCAACAAATTTTGGCAATATTTAAATTCTCGTTTTGAAGTTCGATCTATTAATAAATCTTCTTAAATGCACGAAACCTAAAAGTAGCTGTATCCCATTTATTTTCGTACCGTCACTTTAGAAGTCATTTATTAAAAACGCTGTATAAACAAACAATTTGTAATACTTTGAGATAAAATAAACGGGGAAAATTCTAGATATATTTACGCGATTTCGTGTCTAAATAATACGGGATCATGTCGACTTACAGTGCAGTGGATAAAGAAACGGCTTAATATTTATGAGGTCGTCGTGCTCCGCCGTCAATTTCGACTGCCACTGCATAAAGATTATTCCAACGCACAAAGGGAAATTCTAAATATATATTATTATTATTTTATAAATAAAATTAATTTACATTTGCCTTTCAACAGCAATATCCGGTACTTTTTATGAATATTTGCAAATCAGATAGACAAGATTACATACACAGTTCAAACAGTTAAGACACACTAGAGCAGCTTAGACAGACATAACTAGACAGACTGGACTAGACAGATAAGAAAAGATAAACTGGACTAGACAGACAGGAGTAGACAAGCAGGACTAGACACACAAGAATAGATTGGCAAGTGTAGATGAATACGATTAGACTGACAAGACTATTTTTTTGAGGGACGTAGCTGGCGGTTATACACCTGACCAGACAATTCGCATGACCTCCTAGTTACGGCTGAATTATTGGAATTTAATTTCTCTTTATCTTTTTTGCCTTCGCTTCATCCGTTATTTTGGACTCCATAATATAATGAATATATTGTTCCGTTTGAATCCAGTTTTCTTTTGCTATAAGCATATGCCCAACTACTGCTCTCGGGTTAATAGGAACTTCTGCATTGGTTTAATATTTAGTTTATTCTGCATAAATTGTGTCTCTTTCCATTTCCCATCGAGAGCAGTCAAAGATTGTATGGCTCACGGTATCAGTCTCTCCGTAGTATACGCACTGGTCGTCTGCCGCCCTGACAATTTGGTGCAGGTAGTCCTTGAAACATCCGTGTCCAGATAATACTTGGGTGAGGTAGTAACTATTTTCCCCATGTTCTCTGTTTATCCAGGGTTCAATTTCAGGGATAAGAAGTCTGGTCCACTGGTCTTTGACCTTTGCTGCCATTTTTCCATAAGGTGTTTCCTGGCCATTTTTTAAGTTTGTTGTGGCCAGTCTCCTGCAGATTTCTTTGTTCTTCCACGAGTAAGTCAATTGGCGGGATACACGCGATGGTCAAGACTGCCTCGTTTGATATGGTGCGGTAAGCGCTACAAATGCGCAGTTCCATTTTTCTTTGCACTGCAAGGAGCTTTAAAGTATTACTCTCTTTTCCCAGTGCTCTGGCCCATATTGGTGCTCCGTACATCATAGTGGCTTGTACTGCGTAGCTAAGCAGCCTGCGTTTACTACTCCTGGGACCTCCAATGTTGGGCACGAGTTGCTATATTGTTGCCATTGTCCTCATCCCCTTTGTTGCAGCTTCTTCTATGTGCGGTGTGATAGACAATGCCTTGTTTATGACTATGCCCAGGTATTTTATTTTATGCTTTTTTTGTCCTATAAGAAGAACCGCCTGAGTTTTTTCCGGCGCAAGATTGAGGTTTTTGTATTTCATCCATTCAACAATTTGCTCTGTAGCGTGGTTGGCCGTCTGCATCAATCCTTATTCTGTCTGTTACTACTACAGCCAAGTCCTCTGCAAAGTCAATCAATGTCACCCCTAATGAGAGTCTCAATCTCAGCACATCGTCATATAGGACGTTCTACAGGGTTGGGCCTAAAGTCGATCCTTGTGGAACCCCGCAGAAACCTTTCAGAATTAACTTTCTATAACTAAGGTAGCTCGTCACCATACGTAGCAGATACGGTGATATCTTAATGTTAGGCCTTCCATTATCTGCTTCCAGCTAGCGCTGTTAAATGCGTTTCTGACATCGAAGGTTAGAAGTGCACACAGTTTTCTTCTTCTTTGCGTGCCAGACTGGCCTTTTTGGCAATCTCTAAGACAGCTCTTAGCGCGTCTAGCAAATTATTTTAATGACAGTCCATGCCCGGTGTCTCGTTCTCGTTTTATTGTGCTTAATAAATTTGTTCTAAGAGTTTTCCCGACACATCCAGTAGGCAAATAGGTCTATAGGATGTGGGCTTCCCTATTTCTTTATCGCCTTTTCTGAAGAGGACGAGCTTTGTCCTTTTCCATCTGGCCGGAAAGTTACCCGCTGTGAGCAGCGTGTTCATAGTATCCAATACGAAAGTTCGTTGGTGCTAGGCCGCTATTTTTACAACTTCGGGTGGTATTTCATCGGGTCCCAGTGCTCGGCTATTCTTAATTCGCCTGCTTGCGAGGAATAATACTTCGGCCGTGAAGGGAGGTATATCGGTGACTTCAGGCTGTTGACAATCGAACGGAGTGTGGTGTGGAAAGAGCACATCAGCTACTCTTTTTTGAGTTTTTGAGCAAATGTTCATGTTTCTTCCTACAATCTGGAAGGCGCATAGTTTTTTTCCAGTGCTCCTGCTTAGTTCGGTATATTAATTGCCGTAGCGCCTTTCTTCGACTCTTGTATATCTGATTTGCAGCTTTGGTAACTTCGCTATCGCCAAAGGAGAAAACAAGCATTTCTCCTTTGGCGTTGGTACTTACTCCTGGCAGCGGTGCATGCAGCTCTTATGCTCGAAATTTCATCAGTCCACCAGTATGTTATCTTTTTTATTTTTGGTTGTCCTTCCTCAGTTGGAGAATTTTTACATGCTTTGTACATCGCCTGAACCAGTATATCTGCATCTTTTTTGTCGCTGTTACTTAGATCTTGAGTAAGGCATTTTCTATTTATTTCCTCGTTCAGGTGATTTGTTGTAAATCTAGTTCTTGATAGGTGTGCTATGTCTTTTGGCCTTCTGCTTTCCTGCATGTTGTAGATGATGTAGCGGTGGTCACTCAAGGATTCTCTATCCAACACTCTCCAGCCCTGGAGTTTACTTGCCATTAAGTTAATGCAAAATATAATATCTATAATAGAGTGGGAGTTTCCTCTCCCGAACTTGTAGTTATTTCCCTGATTTTGTACAAGTATATCTAGTTCCGCATCCCAATCCGTTACAATGTTTCCTCTTTTATTCATGCCTGATGAACCCCAATAGCGGACTTGCGTTGAAATTGCCCGCAATAATTTGTTCTCTTTTCCCTTGGTCCCTGATATTATGACTAAGAACTTCTAAGGATTTAGACAACTGTTCGGGTTTTACATTAGGTGAAAAATAGCAACTGATGTAGATTATAACTTGGGGCAGCTCGACCCAGACGAATACTGGTCCGCGCCCTGTTCTTATAACTGCTTATAGACTGACAAGACTAGATGGATAAAACTAGATGAACAAGACTAGACAGACAGGATCACACGTACAAGACTAGACATACAAAACTAGACGGACCAGAAGAGATTGACTAGACCAGATAGAAAAGACTAGATGTATAAACACTACACGAAAGAGAATAGACGGACAAGACAACACTATAAAGACCAGAGAGAAAAAACTAGACAGAGTAGAGAAACAAGACTAGACAGAGTAGGCCGACAACACCAGGCATTCCGTACTCGACAAGCAAATAATTCAAATCGTAGTCTTTTTGAGTCCACTTAGTTGAATGCCGCAACTAAATAATTGCGGTATATGTGACCAACTATAGTCTGACTGTATATAAACTATAATAATTAGGAGTATTTATAACAGCGGAAAATTAAAATAGACAGAATCTCTCCAAATTATTGAATTGTTTTGCACCATTCATATTTAATGTAAACCTAAAGCTTGTAAATACCTTAACATTAATAACTTATTCTATATTTTGGTTTCCTATGGCAATTGCTAATACCCACCGATAAATTTTCTAATGAATTTAAAGTGGTTACGTAATCGATGCGAATGTTGGTGCACCCGCCAATACATTGCATCCATTTCGAACCTATAATTCAATATTGCGAGTAGGGAACATTACCTAATGGCAGCGCGCATTATCCTCAATTACCGGTCATTAACGACGACAAATACAACTGGACAATCATAATTGGCATCAATCGGGTGCGCTTGATGTTTCATGCTGAATGATTCTTGCGTAATTATAGAAGGTGTAAAAGTTTAATGTAAAATATCAAATGGTTTTTATGGAATAATTGACCTTTACTTCCATTAAACAGGAAATTTTATAGGATAATTGACCTACAAATAAATTTATCCGGATATAAACTTTACAAAAGTTTTGTTATTTCCACAAAATTGATACTTGACTCTCGGGTCAGATCTGTCTTTTCCTGTTTGTTTTGTCTCGTCTGTCTAGTATTGTATGTCTAGTATTGTTTATATTCTTGTCCATCTAGTCTAGCAGGTTGACTGCCTTGTGCGACACATGTGGTACACACCTTCTTTGATACTGACGCCACGCTCAATTGACCTAAAATGTTCCGTGAAGCCAGGTACTCCAGAACTCTTATTTTCGAGGTTCAGTATGTTATATTCGTTCAGTATGTTATCTTCAGTATGTTATATTCAATATGTTGTCTCCGTGGCCACACAACTGATTTTTCCATATGATTCCTGCTTTGTGAGTAACTGCTGTGGAACACAATTCGATTGAAATTTAAATGTGCCGTGCACCAGTGGAGTGGCCCATTTCGTTTGTTGCTGATTTAGGGTGTGCCCCCCATCTGGTACTCAAAAAGTTTTTGGCAATTCTGGTAAAAAACATGTGGCAGTCAACCTGCTAGTCCGTCTAATCTTTTTTGTCTGTCTACTCTAGTCTGTTTAGCCTTGCCTGTCAAGCGTTATCTGTCTAGTCTTCTCTGTCTAGTATAGTTTGTCTAGTCTTGTCTGTCTCGCTCCTCCTCGGTAGTGTAGTTGACAACATACCCGCCTTTCAATGCGGGAGTCACGGGTTCGAATCCTGGTCGAGGAGGCGACAAATAGGGCGGTTTTCACTAACCGTCCGGGCAGCCCACCCTGATTGAATGCAAAATATGCGATAACTTCACATAAGCTTCGGCCCTGCCGACGTTCACTTTTGTCGAGTTAGTTGTTTTAACTCATGCCTTCCTCCTCGCCCTGCTCTCCTGGGCCTATCCGCCTCCTCCTGGAGGCGTAGTATCTTCAGGATGCTTACGGCTAGCTCACAGCGAGCATTCCATTGTTCCTCCGAGTGCATCAATGACGCACCGTATCCAGCGGCAGTTATGCGTTCGCCAGAAATACACTCCCATCTCTGTCTCTCCTGCTGGAATCTGCGGCATTCCAGCACGACGTGTTCTGCTCTCTCTGAGATCCCTGGGCACTGGGGGCAGTCGGGTGTTTCTGCTGCCCCTATTCGGTGGAGATACTCACGGAAGCCACCATGTCCCGTGAGTATTTGGTTGAGGTGATAGTTCACATCACCGTACATCCTGCAGATCCACGGCTCGATGGACGGGATCAAGCGGTAGTTCCAGCGAAATAGATAGTTAAGTTTATAATATTCAGATAAGAGTAAATTCACAATACTAAAAATGCTAAAGGACAGGCTTTTTTTGGGGATTGGACAGGGGTGTGTGTCGTGAAAGCATTTTCGTTAACTTGAGCAAGAGGCCCCCCCTGGTTACTTTATTTGTTCCATCTTTCCTGCCACTGCGTTAAGGTGATCGGAAACAAAATAACTAGGAGCGAGTAAAAACTAACCGCCACCGCTAAAATATTTGAGGGATTGCAACGCAACTGGGTATCAAGTTCACTACTTGATACCCAGTCGCGGACAGTGGATAAGAAACCCTATCAACGATGTAATACGCTAGGCAAGGAGGAAACATGGAGAGGCTAATTATTATCTCACCTAGGTTACTTAACGTGCATGGGTGCTTTAAGGATTATCTGCACAGGATAGAAAAAGCTAGTGGCAGCCTCTGCGAATATTGTGGGGAAGAAGATGGAGTTGCTCATACCATATTCACCAGTGGTAAGTGGCATGCAGAGAGCCAACTTCAGGAGTTGGACGTCAAAGAGCAGACGGGTCGACGAAATAGGGTCGACGAAAGAACGATGGTCGACTACATTCTTCTCTCTTGAAATAATGGCACGAGATTACGTACCAAAAAGAAAACGATGAGAAAGAACTCCTAATCATGGCTAATGGAAGGGAGATGTAAGGGTAGAATACGATACACCACACAAAGTGTGATGAACACCACAACCTCGAAGGTATGCGAAGAGAGGTCCCGAGATGTGTGGGGTTTTCCAGGGGGGCCTCTTGCTCAAGTTAACGAAAGTGCTTTCACGACACACACCCCTGTCCAATCCCCAAAAAAGGCCTGTCCTTTAGCATTTTTAGTATTGTGAATTTACTCTTATCTGAATATTATAAACTTAACTATCTATTTCAATATTTAAATAATAGGTAGGACAGGAATATAAGAAGTTTAGTAATATTAGGTGAACTGTAGATATTAGGTACAATAGAAAAAGTCTTCATAGGCATAAAATTAACATATTTGTCTTGACAGACAAGATTAAGCAGAAAAGACTATACGGACAAAATTGTTAGAAAGACTAGACAAACAAGATCAGGCAAATAATTCTAAGCAGACAAAACGATATAGAGAAGACAAGGCAGATCAGACTAGACAGACCAGACTAAACAAACAAGACTACACGTAGAAGACTAAACAGACAAGACATGACCAGACAAATTAGACAATACAGACAATTATATTGAGACAAGACCATACTGACAACATTCCATAGACAAGACTCAATAGACAAGACTCGATAGACAAAACTCGATAGACAAAACCTAAGAGACAAGACGAAAAAGACAATACCATACTTATAAGGCAACACTATACTGGTACTGGTACACTATACTAAACAATAACACTATACTGGTTTAGGCAGTCTGGACTAGAAAAACAAGAGTAGACAAGACTAGGTCAACAATATTGTACAGGCGAGACTAGATAGACAAGATTTATATATAAGATTAGACGGACATGGCTAGTCATACTACACTATTTAGTCAAGAGTAGCGGACAAAGCTGGCTAGACAAGTGCCTCGACACCTCGACAGACATGACTAAACTGAAAGGACCAAATGGAAAATCTTGTATATTGTTTCATGTTGATTTAATATTAGTTTTTAATGTTTGCTGCATTTGCATAAATAGTAATAAATGTAGTGTACTGAAAACTGTAATGATTGCTTGTTCTCCTCCAGAGAACACAGTGTCATTAGTGATAAGAGTCGAGTCAGGTGGTCGCAGGCGAGACTTCGACCTCTCTGTTCTCAAGGTGTAAAAACGTCCTACATATACAAAGTTTATAGTCACTTTAAATATACGTCTTTCAATCGTAATAGTAATTGCTTAATTACCTCACTACTGATCAACCATTTGTTTACCCCTATACATATTAATAAGTAGTTATGTGCAATTTATTGAAACTTAATATAATCAAAACTGTCTAAATTTTCTTCTATTTTGCTTCACTAGTTTAAGTAGTGCCCTTCTTTAGTCCCTCTGGTTCTAGAACTTTGTGAATTTAAGTTGATTTATTAATCTCAATATACAACTCAGGATTCACTAATATAATTCTACAAGTATATTTTGCGCGTAAAGTAAAGCTAACTAAATTATCTTGAAAGAACAAGAAAATTTGCTTATTTCGTGTAAATAGGTCTTTGTTTTTAATTTTGCTGGAGTCTTATTAAGAATAATCTATTATATTTATACTAGTTTTCCCTAGCCTACTTCTATGTATATATTATTTATATTTCTGCTTTTAAATACTAAACAATACATTTCAATTATTGTGCTTAATGGAACAGAATAGAATTGTTATATTTGAATTAACTGCTTTATTTCTACTTTTATTTTGGCCAACCTCTTTTATCAAATCTTATCCAGTCAATCGTTCATTCTCGAAGTAACTATATAAGCTATAACTATTTAATATGATCTTATTCAACATTTTAATATATTTGCAATACTATTATCTCGTACTCTCGAACATTACATTGCTGTAGGATTTTGTACTTCAACAGCATATTCATATATCAATGTAATACTTTCACCAGTGTCTTTCTTTAGTGTCGTCTATTTCGGCCGTTTCTCTCACTCTCGTGAAGTGACAACCGACGGTAAATCATTGTACAGATATTGCCAAATTATCCGAATCAGCCAAATTATATTCTATTATTAATATTTGTTATCGACCGACTGTCAACTCGTCGCACCTTAAACTAACGTTTGACGTGGTGAGAAATATCCAAGATCAATTACAAGAATTGGTGGGTGAAGTAAATTGTCTTATTTTTATTTCTATATTGTCTTTCAAATAGTTTTTCAATAGCGTTGGTATTTTATTTGTTTTACTGTTTTTGTAAAATTGTTCTGTGTCTTAAATTCTGTAAACCATAATACAGGTTTTTTTTAATAAAAAAGTTTCTTGTTTAAGAGCTTTAAAATCTACATACAAATTTATGTTTGAACGTTTCTTACAAATTGCGCAGGACGCTCTGAAACTATGAAATACATTTTGTCGAAATAAATCGCGATTACTGTTCAAAACGGTGCAGTTTGTGAGCAATAAAGACAGTCATACGTTCTCATCTGTAGATTAAATTACGGGAGGTTATAAACCTCAATACAGAATGGAAAGAATATTCTACGCAAATAGACTGCGGGCAAATACTTTGGACAATGTCTAGGAGGGACGCGTCCGTTGCGTCGACATCAGTGTAAATATCGGCGGCGGACGAGCATAATGAAAGAATTTCGTATCGTTTCGAGAACAGGAATTTATAACTGGATTTTGAATTGCTAAATATCGAGAGCAAAAAAATGTTTTTGTGTTCGAGGAAAATATTTCTTCGGAGAAAAAAGGATCTCAAATACTGGTGCATTCGCCAGGTCTGTATTTTATTCTCATATTTCAGTGTAGTAAGTAGTATCTACTGCAGATCTACAGTATGAGCAAGTACTAAGGATATTTATTAACATATTCATCCTCTTTCTCCTGGTCATTTCATCCAATTTCAAATTAACCTGTAATAGCATTACATATTTGTGATTTATACAGATATAGAAAGCTATAAAATTTTATATACGGGTGAGACGATATTAGTCGTAACAATCTTCATATATCATAGATATTTTTTTAATTTCTAAAATGTATGTCCTTACCAAGTTGTCAAGGTTAGACTCACAAGACTAGACAGGCAAGACTAGACCGACAAGATTAGACAAACAAAACTAGTCACATAAGACTAGTCAGACAAGACTATTCACGCCGCTACAGACGCCGCCGATATTTGCTTCCGTAGGGGAAAATCTACAACTACAGCGATTATAGAATTCTATTCCAAGGTTCTACAAGAAGTTGATGAAGGAAAACATCCACTCGGGATTTTTGGTGACCTTTATAAGACTTTCGTGTCTCAACAACAATTATTAAATAATATATATATATATATATATATATATATATATATATATATATATTGGGCATACGAGGTAAATCGCATAATTGGATCAAATCATTTCTTCAAGAGAGAAGGCAATGCGTGGAAATCACTGTCATGAATAAAACATATAAATCTGCACCGGCAAGTATAAATATAGGTGTTCCGCAAGGAAGTGTCCTTTCCCCTACACTCTTCCTTCTGTATCTAGCAGACCTAACACGTTTTATAAATAGTAATCACTGTACAATATATGCAGATGATTCTAGCTTTCACGTATCGGAGATTTATAGAAATCTAACTCAAATAGAAACCAACAAACTATTAAGCAAAATCGTAAACTGGTTCTCCAGTAAGAATCTGTTCCTTAATTGTAGCAAAACAGAATACGTAATTTTTCAAACTCAAAGAAGCTCCCGAGCAGATAACATTTCCATAGGAATTATTAACCTTCAATTAAATCGAGTATCGGCTACAAAGTTCCTAGGACTACAAATCGAGGAATCCTTAACATGGAATTTGCAGATTGAGAACTTATGTAAAAGAGTGCATAATAAGGTTTACCCAATCAGAAGATTACGTCGGCTATTAGATAGATCTGACATCCTTATATATTACTTCGCTGAAGTTCAGTCAATACCATCATACGGTATTTCAGTATGGGGAGCCTCTCCCAAAACTGAAATTCTCTTAATTGCTCAAAAAATGTGATCCGTGCAATAATGGGTATTCCTAGAACAGTTTCATGTAGAACTCACATTAGACAACTGGGGATCCTAACAATCTACAGTCTTTATATTCTGGAAGTGGCCTGCCTAATCCACAAAAACAAAGCCAACTTACAAAGAAACATGGACAAACATAGCCATTACTCAAGAGGACATAGAAAGTTGTATGCCTCTAAAAGCAATCTTACAATCAGTAGCAAATCTCCAACCGTCTACGGAGTCTTCATTTACAAAAAGCTACCAGCGAGCATGACATAAAAAAAATCCGATACTGTTTTTAGAAAAAACATGAAACTATTTTTGTGGAGGGAATCAATCTATAGCCTACAGGAATTCTTCAACTTATTTTAGGATTATTTTTGTCATTTTTGCTGAAATATAATCAGTTCAATTACTGTAATTACTTCCTATAATTATTTTGTATTATTTATTTATGCTATTTTGTTTTTGTTTACATTTGACTTTTACACATATGTTTTCTCTACATCTATACTGTAATACATAACTTTTGATTTTATTTGATTTAACTAGACAGACAAGGCTAGATAGAAAAGATTGGACAGACAAGACTAGACAGTCAAGATTGGACAGACAAGACTAGACAATCAAGATTAGACAGACAACACTAGACATCTTATTTGTTTATTCATAAACATAGCTTATGTGGCCAACAATCCGTCCAGATGGACACTATGGTGGTTATCGATTATAATAATAGTTTTTGCATTTAATAGTAATTTAGTCCTAAACTCTAAATATTAAGATCTAGTTAGATCTTTTTTAATTTTGCGCAGTTTAAATTAAATGTCTGCCACCATTCACTATTTTTATCAATTATGGTGAGGTCCGCCTCGCTCCTTAGCCAGAGACATCCTGCATTAGTCTTGCTAATTTCGGTTTATTGTCGCCAGTTCTCTGTAAGTGGGCATGTAAAGAGAACATGAGCTATCCTCCTATATCTTCCTCTTCACATGTGTAGAGGAGACACAACTTCTTCCCGAATCTATGTAGATTAATGTTAAAATTACCATGGCCAGTTATCAGTAGAATGTGATGAGTGGGGTTTATATCAATGTTCTTCCATTTCTCGATTGCAGGAAGAATTTTTTTGGTCCAAAGTCCAGTTGTGGCCTTATCTCTCTTGCCACTCTCTGTGGATCTTAACTATTTCCATTTTTATTGTCTAATCTGGTACTTTGTTGTGCGTGAATGGCATTTGGTTTATGTCGTCGCTGGTATTCCCTGTTCCTGAAGCCTGCCTTCCAAGATAATACTGTTTCGTTTCCTCTATGACGCCAGTGCAGCCGAAGATTAGCCCTTTGTCGGATTTCATGTGCCTGGTCTGGGGTCACGGAGTGCACCCGCCATGGGGGGAGAAAATGCATAACATATTGCCATTTAAAGCTGTTTTTCATAAAAATAACCTAATACGAAAATCGGAATCAATCTTTTTATGTAGATTCGTATTCTCGGGGTTGCACTTTTAGTCAATTAATAAATTGATCGTCAATGAATTTAAGATAATGTTTTTTTTTGTTTCGGTGTACTTAAATAAATAAATTCATTGCAGTCACTTATCTCTTAGCAAACGTGGGAATCTATTATATAATGTTTATTAAACATTTCAGCATGAACAAAAACTATTGAAATTTATATAATATCTGATATAAAATAACAAAATTAGGAATATAGTAAATACTAACATAAGACTAAAACTAATGAGATCGTTGGCATTGCATGGATTTGGCAATATCTTCAAAGGCGGGATCATACGATAAAAGGTAATCGCCAACATTGATCAAGATGTTCATTAGTTAAAGAATTTCTTACTTTTGATTTTAACAAATTCATATCAGAAAAGGCGAATTCAGCCATATACGTCGAGCTAAAGCAAGACATCAATTTTTGTGCCGCATTTGTCAAGATTGGGTATTTCCCTTTAGTGTATATCCAAATACAATCTTTGGATTTCAAATACAAATCAATTTGAAGTTTGATTACATCCAATTCTAGTTTTTACTGATTTTCTTTAAATATTGTAGATATTTGACATGTAATTTCTTCTATGTTGATATCTTTTTGAAACACATTTGAAAAAAATAGTGCAATATTTTCAATCTTATCAAAATTTTCAAATCTTGTCAAAAATTGTTTTTCAACTTTTCCATAATTCGAGAATCATTTTGTTAGGGTTGAATTGAGCAAGGTCAGGGTCAGGATGTGGATGTGTGTGAAAATATAATATAATCTTTTATTTTTCAAATTCGCTTTCAACAGTATTATAAGTTGCTGAAAAGTTCTTATCGAGCTTATCATGTCTAATACATTTTTGCCTTTACCCTGTAGTTCAAGATTCAAATAGTTTAATTTTGAACTAAAGTCTGCCAAAAATAACATATCAAATAACCACTCTTTGTTTGTTGACTGTGGGTTTGTAACTGTCACCTCTTTCAGAGAGGACACTTTTTACGTCTTCTAATAACTCTAGAAAGCGCATGAGAAATCGACTTCTGCTAAGCCAACGCACATTAGTGTGTAGCAAAAGTTCGGTATCATTATCCTCATTTTCTAATCTAAACAAGCGTCTCTGAAGGACACTGCCACGTATAGAATTCGTCATTTTATAGGCAGCTTCCATATCATTGTGTGTATTAAGTGTGCGAGAAGCGTGTTTTAATTTTTACTTTATATTTATCGAAATGAATTTTTAAGTGAGTACATAGAAGCGTGAGAAAACTGAACATCAACTCAAAATCGACCGGTAGACCGCGACCTACTGGTTGGACAGCCCTGCTATACATGATCGTCTTAGGCGTTTGACTAGAAACATTGCTGCTGTCCATTTTCGCCGTTCATAACAAATTATCTTTCTGAAACCACAACTTGGCAAATTTTGCGAAAAGACTTGCATCTGTAGCCGTATAACATTTAATTGGTACCGTAATTGAACCCAGCAGACCGGGGCTCCTGTCGCACTTTTGCAGACTAGGCCTAGGAAACGAATCATTGTTATAGTGAAAACAATCATCTTCATCGACGTAGCGTATTTTTGGCTAAATGGATACGTAGATAAACAACTTCGGCGATACCCATCCACTAATTTTGACTATCTAGTCTTCTTTGTATAGTCCGGTGGGTCTTGTCTTGTCTATCTAGTCTTATCCGTCTAGTCTTGTCTGTCCATACTTGACTATGTAGAGTTGTGTGTCTTGTATTGTGTGTCCAATCTTTTCTCTTTAGTGTTGTCTGTCTAGTGTTGTCTGTCTAGTCTCTAGTGTGTATGTAGGCTCACTTGTATCTGGAGAAACTGACTGGTGCGCAGCATAATTGGTCCGTATATTTTTCGAAACGTAAGAGATCAAACGGTGACAATTAACGGCCAACTGCATAGAACCATGATAAAAAACTTTTTGTGGCCCGCAGTAGACGATATGAGCATAGACGTCATGTGGTTCAAACAAGATCGTGCAACGTGCCGCACAGCGCGTGATACGCGTGATTTATTGCAAGAGAAGTTCCCAGATCGCTATTTCGAAAGCGGTGACGTCGAATGCCCACCAATATCAGAGAGCCCTCAGACTTTCTTCTATGGGACTACGTTCAGTCGCTGGTTTACGCTCATAAATAACTCTTGCCTAACTGGAGAACAACATTTATCGAACCATTGCTGAAATCCAGCCCGACTTACTAAAGAAAGTCATTCAAATTTGTGCCGCGAAATCGACCATAATGGTATCGAATGTTGTTTGGAAGTAATAAAAAACAATTCCACCATATCTCACATACAACAATTATTTATTTTTTAATTTGAAAATGGATGCGCGCTTGTTGAAAGACCCTTTATTAATATATTACTGTAATACAGTGTTTTATTGAACTACGTTTTAACCAACTTATTACAGCGGAATAAATCTTGAATATAGTCAACCTTTCCGAATCTCTATAATATGCTTAAGTCTTTTTAACACTATAAAACAAATTTCATGTTGAAAGTCAACAGATATTTGTTTAAGATATTCAATAGGACTCAGTTCACTCTCTTGACACTTAAACAAACCACTGTTAAGTTGGCAGGACCAACAAGAAAAAAAAAATCGCGACAGCACATAATAATCCGATTTTTATCCGAAAACAATTGTAAAAAAAAATTCCCGCACTTCCCATTTCCCGGGAAAATGGGGTCCCGCTAACCTAACAGAAAGTTAGCGGGACCCACCCCAAAAATAATTATTTTGAGGAAACAAATGCACCGGAATTATCCGCAAAACAATGCAACGAAAAAAAAATTGCTTTTCATTTCCCGAGAAAATTCGGGATTTTTTTTTCTCGCGGAATTTGTGGATAAAAAACGGATAATTTCGGTAAATTTTTTCTTTTAAATAATTATTTTTGGAGTCTGCTTTCCCACGGTGGAAAAATCCATTTTCCGCCTTTGTGTTTTGCGGCTCTCTCTTTCTCTCCAACCAATAAATTTTCATGGGTTCCGACATCATCGGATGATTTTCTATTCGAGGAGAAAAATAACGATATAATGATTTCTTCCCGACTCCTTGATTCTTTGTACAGGAATGCCGCGATAAAGAAGTTCCGCGTTCGTCTGAATCCCCGCGCCGAGGGTGCTGTAACCTCGCTGTTAATTGACAAGTTTGCACGTGAAAAAGTAAACAACGTGTACGTGCTTTTGCTTCGATAGCCGTTGTGCTACTCGAAGACAAAACTTGCGTCGTGGCATTCATCAGCAGTATTTAGTCGGGTGAAGTTGGCCCCCGAATTTTGGAAAAATTGAAATTTTTATCGAGTTCTGGCAAGATTTCGTATAGTTCCAGAGCTTTTACTTAAAAATTGCAATAGTTCCGGGGAATTTCGGGCAGAAATCGAGAACAAAAATTGGTGGCAAAATTTCGCGCAGCCCCCTATTTTTCACGAAAAAGACTTCTGATGTAATATTTCACTTCTTTATATGGAGTTGTAGAGTTCTCAATCGATAATGCATAATGGTTCCACTTTTTTTGCTAATTTTCGAAAAAAAAAAAGTTCATTTTAGAAAAATTGAAAAAAAATCTGATAACGGTTTCTGAATGTACTACGGCATAAACAAAAAATTAAAAATTAAAGCTTATCAGAAATTTTTGTAATATCAAAAGCTTTTGACGAAGAAAAAAAATACAACAGTTTGATAGAGTTTTGAGTAGCCCCCGGAGAGTTCTGAATTATTACTGAGAGATTACCTTTGTCAAACCAATTATTTGTCAAACCAACCAATACTAAGTTATAAGCAAAAACGAGGCGCTATTTTTTTTTAATTACAGAATTGTAAAAAAAAATCCATGAGTTCTGTTTAGAGCTCTGGGTAGCCCCTCGATAGTTTATAATTTCCATGTCCGACCAATATTAAAGTAGTTATAAGCAAAAATGTGTTGCTAAATTTTTTGAACATAAAAAAAATAAACAAAAAAATCTTTTTCATGAGTTCTGTTAACCCTTATGGCAGGTGACCATACGTCTCAGGTGGGAAAATTACTGCTACTTTGGGTCTGAGAGACGTATGTCAGGTGGTTAGGTGTTAAGTCCTTATTTTTTTATCTTCGTCGAAAGTTTTTTAAAAATAAATTTATAGAATGAGCTGGTTTTTTTGAAAATTGTAGTCCATTTTTTCATTAATTGATAAATTATTGATATATTTTATAAATTATTTGAAAAAATAAACGATTTTTTTAGCTCATCATTAACTTATACCACTTTTAAAAATAACATATTAGAAGAAATACATAACATAAAAAAAACAGGGGCAAATTTAAGTCCATATTTTTATAGACATAAAAGCTTTACTGAAATGAATTGTTATATAAAAAGTAATAGTTAAAATGAAGACATTTAAATACACGAATAACCAAATTATCTTTATATCTTTAAATAAAAAAAAATATATATTTTAAACTTAGTTTTCTTTTACAGTTAGCATATTGAAGTATTCATGGTGAATGGGCGGTATATAAGGTAATAAACTTATCATATCGTTATATTTCTCTCTTGTTGTGCTCCATGAAGTTTTATAAAGTAGTTACATATTAATTTTGCTTAGGTTTTTTGGTCTTCCCTTTTTCCAATTAAAAAAAAATGTTTTAAATGGAGCAGTTTCTTCCATACTAATTTTTTTTTAAAAAATTACTAAAATTATTACTCCTACCAACATCACTTTCAGACGAAATCATCACCAACGTCACTTTCAGACCAAATTGACAGATTGTCGTATTCTTCACAGGTATAAGAACTCATTGTAACAAATAATATTTTTTATTTAAACCTTTAATTTTCAGCTTTTAAAGCAGTTATATTTAAATAATACTTCCACTTCAATCTATTAGTATAAGAACCAAACAGTAGGACTTGCGAAGGAGAACTAAACAAAACTAGTTGAATTATAATTATTAGTTATTAGTTAATAGACTTATTCCACTATCAAAAGAAATATTTGTGCGATAGAATTGTACAGCAAAACTGTTTTTGTTTATATTATGTCAAGATAGAACTAAGAATTTTTTGTTTATCTGCCGTAGTGTATCGTAGTGTAATCGGAAACCGTTTTTAGGTTTTTTTTAAATTTTTTAAAAATTAACAAAATTTTGCAAAAAAGTGTCGAGCGATTCATCAGGTGTAAGAATTGGTATAGCACGCGTGCCCGAATACAATACCTCCAGGAACTGCCCACCGTAGGTTGAAGGAAGGCAACCAATAAAAACA
Organism: Phosphuga atrata; assembly: GCA_944588485.1. Lineage (NCBI taxonomy): Eukaryota > Metazoa > Arthropoda > Insecta > Coleoptera > Silphidae > Phosphuga > Phosphuga atrata. Next base: position 27,403,532 of record OX155901.1, on the reverse strand, counting down.
TTTCATATTTGAAAAGACCTAACATGCATCTTGCTTCTTTGAAAGGACCTAGCATGCTGCCCACATCTTTGAAAGGCCTTTTTGAAAGGCTTTTTGCCGCCGATGCGTCTTCGAGCGGACCAATAGAAATAATAAAGAAAGCAGGGACGCGCGCGACCTGTGTCACCCACATCGGTTTCAAGTAAGTGGTTTACAAATTATTGTTCATGGAAGCAAAGCTGTGCTGATGAGGGATAAATCTCGAAACGCGTCCACAGATAGCTATCCACTTAAGTTATCGGAAAGACATGATCTTAAAAAAATGTTATTTTTATGGTTTTGGTTGTGTGCCACGAAGGTGGACTGAAAGCTATAAAATAACTGACAAATTTCAAATGAGATTTGTTTTGGTAGTGCTAACAAGACCCAGCAATTGTTATAGAGCTCCGGAAAGGTTGAATATATTTATATATTCAGGCTCTGTTCCGATTGCTTTAAATTTGTGTAATTAGTTTAGTTTCACGCTATAGTCAATTGCGTCTTAATTTAGATTTATTCCAAGATAAAAGAAGATAAATATTATTGGTTTTAAAAGACTCCTGGCTACGCACGGGCATTGCATTTATGGCCAGTATTTTGTGTAAAAATTTGTTAGTATATATTTGTATATTTAAAAGAAATTCATTTATTTTGATTGAAAAAGATTTTTGAGATAATAAATTTAGTAGGTTTTCTATAAATGTCTAAATAAAGCTGAAAGAAACTATGACTTATTTGCCATTGTTTTAATTGTTTAATATTCAGTGAACCTTCAAGTTTTTGTGAAAATGGAGCTGTGGCCGATTAAACGAAGCATTGCTTGTGTAGAGCATTTTATTAGGACTAACTCCATTATTCAAACTCGGAGGTGGTTTCGACAATAGTTTAATTTTGCTGCGCCGCCAAATTGCAGTACAATTGCAAGATGGGTCGAAAATTATCGTGGAATAGGTTCTCTTAAGGGCACTAAACTTGCAGAGAGGAAAAAACTGTTGAACAGAAGTGCCTTCTAACCTTCCTTTTCCAGTTTGAATAAAATAATAATGAAATTATAAGGGACATTTAATTGTGAAATATAAATTTGTCTGTACAATTCTCTAAACTTTATTCAATGTTAATTAATTTTCTATTTTTGATCGATCGATTTTTGTAAACGGACAATTTTCTTTCAATTTTAAATTAATTGTAATGTCCATTGCTCTCTCCAAAATATATATATCAACTTTTGTTTTTCTCTTGCGATTTGTTGTCGAGATTTTAGCCGTAGAGCATCTTGGAAGAATTGATTATCCATTTATATGTCGAACGGTTCTATTATTAAATTCTGTATCGAGTTTCGTTCGCCAAATCCTTTCTAGATTTCAAATTATCTCATGTGTTGTATGTGTGTATGTGTGTGTATGCGTGCGAACATCGGCTTGTTTTCCACAAACAGAATGTTTACAAAGAAAAGGGTCAGATAGATACGAATTTAGACAGAAAATAGTATTAGAATTGTAGAAATTGTTCAATATTTGTCTATATCGATTATTTTTCATACGCTGCCTATAAAAATAGGAACAAGAGCACACAAGGACTACTTGGTCGGTAAGCTTTTCTGTATCATGTATGTAATGAATATATTTCTCTATATAAACACTGGAACAAAAAATAAAGTGAACTCTTTTTCACAATATTTTGTACTCCCGCTTTTGTTATCACTCTACACTACTACACTCAACCGCTTTTAATGTTTAACCATACAATTGTGTCTCAGACATTTAAGGCTGTTTATGAAAACGTAGTTCTTATCAACTAAGATAGAAAAGCATAACTGCACTTTTAAAATAAAGGCCTAATTGCGGTAGTCAATCTCAAATTATTTTAATTTAAGTTTCGAAATCATATTTATATTATCGTTTGTCTACTGTAATTTTAAATTTAAATGTATTTCATAGATTTTTGTGGAATCACCTTAGCAAATACGAATTTTAAAAGCCGTAAAATATACAATGAAATTCCATCCTAATTAATATCTGTTCAATTTTGCTCCGCAAAACTCCCAACAATTTCAGAATTTCTGAAGAATATAAAACGCTATGAATATTTATGAGACGGTTATTTGCTCCCGCAAGTAAATTAAAACGTTTCAGGGCTCGTGTCTCTGTCGGCAACTCCCGAATTTTTCTGATGGCGTGAGGATAAAACGTTAAAACTTCCCCTCGGGCGCTCGATTTCCATCTACTTCAGCGCCATTTTCGCATCGAAATCGCACAGAATACTATTCAAACACAGTGCCGGATCCATCGCAATCCTTATTATCTGCCGCCTCATCAGAGGCTTTGATAAACGTCTGGGGGAATCGAGAAGAGGTAAACACAAGGCAGAGGGAGGCGGATTATTGTTTCGGATTCTCAAACTGATTGCAATATGTTCTTTATGTTTACTTTCGGTGATTTTCTTCAACTGTACGTATAACATTTATTTCTGGAACTTTGTAGAGCAAATATTTTGAGAAATAAATTGTGACTATTGATACAATTTGATCTCCTTAGGTGAAAATAAGAATAATTCTATTTTCTAAGACCAACTCTGCCTTGTCTTGTCTCTAATCGTGTGTGTTTAGTCTTGTCTGTCTAGTCCTGTCTGACTAGTTTTGTCTGCCTAGTCTTGTTTGCCTAGTAAAAGTCAGATTCAAATTAATTCAAATTAATTTATTTGCCATTAAGATGTACAAAGAAACACATATAGTTAAGTCACAATAATGATTTAACGAAATCTTCAAATTCTGCAAAAGTGTATTATAACGTCACCGGCTTTCAATTTGCCCAAGTCTATTATCATTGAATATTTGCAGATTGCCTTTTTTATTATCGGCTATAGAACTTATATTTCTTTGATATTTGTTCTTATGCTTTATATAGTGTACACGTAATTCTGGATATTTTTTTAAATATATAAAGTTTGGGCTTGAGATCTTTGCTTCTACTGTGATCCAGTGTTTGTTGGATATATTTACCTGGCTAACGGGGAAGCTTTTATTGGAATATAAATGCAGAATGTTTACGAGTGACATGACTTTATAATTGCTTATCATTGCTTTATAATTAGAGGCTGTCGTTCCATATTTCTTCTTTTAGTTATTTCGAGAGTTCAAATTTTGTTTTCTTGTCTATCTAATTTTGTCTGTCAAACTATACTACACATAATCTATTCTAGTCTAGTATTGTCTTTCTAGTCTTGTCTGTCTTATCTTGTTTGTCTAGTCTTCCCTGTCTGGTCGTGTCGGTCTAGACTTGTCTGTCTAGTCCTGTCTGTCTAGTTTGGTCTGCCTAGTATTGTCTATCTCGTCTTTTCTGTCTACTCTTGTTTGTCTAGCCTTGTCTGTCTAGTCTTATCAGTCTGGTGTTGTCGGTCTAGTCTTGTTTATCTAGTTTTGTCTGTCCAGTTTTCTCTGTTTAGTTTTGTCTTGTGGTACTGCGTTGTTGTCCTTTTGCATTCTTTCCTATCAGTTTAATTTTGTTTTTATGATGAGTGTATATTTCATAATTGTCGGTCAGTTCCTCCGAGCATTAAATATAAGTTTACAACGCCCGGTCGTGTTTAAATTTGAATTTGTTTGATCCGTAGGGAGCAGTACGCAAATGTTGTGTCTTCTGAAGGCTCACACGGCACCGTTTACGCTTGCACCGACGAAATAATTTATGAAATTAATTTTGCGAAACATTACGATGTTTTTAGTTTCTGAGTAATTGCGCAAGTTAGATTTCGTTTGGGGTTTGAGGGTCGAAACAGTGCCCGTTAATTAAGGGCCGAACAGATAAAGGACGAGAGATGGAGGGAAAATAGCCTCCGCTGTGCCACGAAATGCTCTTATGTTTTTACAACGCTCGTGCAAATATCAGCATGTTATGTGTTGCCCGAGAACTTGATGCTCAACGGCCGGAACTGAACGCACACTATATATTAAATGGCCAAACAACTGTTTAATCTAGATTTTGTTTTAGTTTCACCTATTTTCTTCCTTTTATTTAGACATCCTATAACACATATATCTATTACATATGGAAAGATTTAAATATACTAGATACCGAAGTCTAGACAGACAATAATAGACGGACGAGACTAAACAGACCTGATTAGACATGTAGGATTAGATAGATAAGACTAGGCAGACAAAATTAGACAGTCAAGGCTTGAGAGAAAACGCTAGGCAGACAACACTAAACAGAAAAGACTAGACAGACAAAACTAGACAGACAATACTAGACAGACAACTCTAGACAGGTCAGATTAGCCAAACAAATTTAGAGAAAGACTAGACATACAAGGCCAGAGATTCTCTTGTAGTCATAGCCAGGGAAAACTAAACAGGCAAGAGTAGGAGAAAAATAATAAACATATAATCGTTAACTAAACAGATTAGTCAAACTTGGCGGGAATAGACAAACACCATTCAGCAGAATAGACCCCCCCTAGTGTGGGGTACTCAATTGTTAAGCACAAGCTAAGTATTTAATACTTACAATTATTTAAAAATATATCGATCGTCGTACATTAAGGATATTGCATATTCTGAATTTCTGGGATATCTGCAAAGTAGGCTTTGCTGAAATCATATTCAAAAAATGATTTAAAAATACGCGGAGGATTGTCCAGAGATATTTTTTTCCTCTTTTCCTTTATTGTTTAATAACTACAATATGTTAAGTAACATAACAATGAATAGTTTTGTTGGTTAGGTTGAAAGCTGTAACAGTGTTGGTGCGTAGAGGGCTTATCCTATGATATGCACTGCTCTATGTGTCTCTAATTATTTTTGGTCGTATAGTTTATTTATCACGTTCTTTATTTAAACGTTATTTATATTCGTTCACTGCATTTGCAACATCTTCTTCTCGTGTTTGACCCTTGAGTGACAATAATCTCAGAAGTTCTTCTTTGGACCATCTAATGAAATATAGCGAACAAGGAGCAAAACTTGTATACTTTATATCACAAAACTCATCGGCCGCTATTGATATGGCTGATGTTAATTTAACATCCTCAACTTGTTGTTGGCATACATTTTTTTTGTCCTGTCTGTTAAATCATGTAAGCCCGGGTCTACACCGATGATATCACAATATTAGCCAAGAGACAAGAGAAGCATGGAAGAACCAATTCGAAAACTTGGACAAGAAGCGAAGAAAAGAGTCTTAAAAATAAACCAGGAAAAAGCAAGTTCATGGAAGTAAGAGCTGAGAACAAGATAACAACAAATAATTTGGTACATATAGGAACTTCGAGTTCGAAATAGTAAATGGCTTTAGATAAGTAAACAACAAATAGAGATAAACCACAGAGTGCAGGCGGGATAAAGAGCGTACAACAAAACTGAAATTTAAAAGTTTAAACTCATTGTTGCTTCTTATCTCTGCCGTTACAATTGCAAATATGAATGGCCATAAAAGAAAACTAATTACGACGTCGTTATCTAACAAAGTGAGGTTGTTAAGTGAAGTTGACAAACGTATTAAAAGAAAAAAGTGATTGCTGTGGAATTTAAGATTCCTCCAAGTAAAGTGTACTTCAATTATAAGAAACCGCGAAGAAATTCAGAACAAACCGGAAAATGGTGCAACTAGTGACCGCAGGCGTTTGAAAAAGTGTACCTAAGAAGACATAGGCAAAACTGCTTTGGAATGGTTTAAAATTATGCGGGATAAATATGTGCCAATGTCTGGACCACTTATTAGAGAAAATGCTCTTTATTTTGCTGAGAGTCTGGGACACATTGATTTCATCGCTAGTATATATTGGCTGGATAAGTTTAAGAAAATGCATAATATTATACAGTAGGTTATATGTAATGAAACTGCAGACGTATGAGAACATGACTCTGAAGAGTGGTGCAACAATATCTTGCCGAAACTTTTAGCATCTTAACAAGAAGAAGACATTTTTAACGCGGACGAGACGGGCTTAATTTTTAAATGTTTGCCTAATAAACGTTAACATTTAAAGTGCTTCGGTGGAAAACACAGCAAAGAAAGAATCACCACCATGACGGGAGTTAATATGTGTGGTACTGAAAAACAGAAACCGTTGGTGATTGGAAAATAAAAAAATCCGCGATGCTTTAAAGGTAAGCGTTTTTTACCAGTGACATACAGAAGCAACAAAAAACGTATGCGGTCAGGGGACCCCCGTCGGGAACGAAGTTCCACTTCCATCCCTTCTGCCTCGAGGACTTCCGAACTCTCTTGGGGAGACAAAGTCGATTTCGCAGCGACTAAAATTTTTGTCGTGGAATATTTAGACTGTATCTACTTTATTAACTACTATAAAAGGTGAGTGAACTAAGTATTAGATAAAGCCTACCGTCCACATGGATATTAAAGGATTTGCGAAAATATCTGTCATATTTGACATATGACGTATTTGACAGATATTTTCGCTCGTATTAGGTATTAGCCAGACATATATGACAGATGACGTGTATGTGGTTGAGTATTTTATTTAGGTCAGGGGTCTCCAAACTGCGCTCGCAAGACAAGTTGCAATGTGGCTTAAAATTGAACGGTTAATTTAATGAACAAATTCAAACTGAGGCTCATACGGACAAGTTCCAATGCGGCCCAAAACAAAACCGACAATTTTTTTCATTAATTTATTTCAGACACCAACTTGTGAGTAAAAGTTTGCAAATGTTGCTACGCAAGCAGTTAGTCTGTAGATTTAAACTAAAATCCACCAATTATTTAATGTATAGACGAGATTATGATATTACATCAAAACTTGCGGTCGTAAAAATGTGTGCGAAAATAATCTAGTCTATCATAAATGACTCATGCGTAGTTGAGTATTTGATTTAGATCAGGAGTGTCCAACTTGCGATCCAAGACCAGTTGCTATGGAAATCAAAATAGACCTCTTCATAGTTGAAATTTTTTTGTGCGCATGTGTCAATTTCCGCCACGTTTTCGGGCAATTTTTGACGTTTAAACAGTGAAAATAACAAAATGTGCCCGAAACTTTCATATTCCCGTTTTTTAAACTTGACGGGCGCGCATGCGCTTAACTAACTGTAAACAGGTCTATTATCTAGTCTGTCATAAATGACAGATGAAGTAGAGTTACTAAGATAGTTACAACTTGGAAACTAACTGCAAGTTTTAGCAAAAACTATCTAGTTTATAGATATTATTAAAGACTTTTAAATCAAACTTAAATGAAATTTCTAGAGACCCTGAACTTTTGTATCTTGAACTTTTGAACTTGAATGCAGTAAAAGTCTTGAATTTTCCAAAACTTTTTAATTAGCGATATTCAACTGTCGATTGCTAAGTTACTAAGATAGTTACAGCTCGGAAACTAACTGCAAAGGTCTATTTAATTATTTTTAGTCATATAGTGAAATCTGTCACTCTGCGAAAGAAACAGAGAGAGCACGCATTATAGAAATATACACTGAGAGAAAGAGATAGGCGTATAACGTAACGTAACGTTTTCTGCCGAATCACTGCTACCGAGACCTCCCTAAAGGAACTTCGTTCCAAAAAGTTTGGATGACAAACGCAATTTATGAAGAATGGCTTTCTAATTTAGACAAGAAATTCAATGCTGAAAAATGTAATATCTTGCTGTTTGTCGATAACTGTCCGTCACACACAAGAATTACCAAGCAGTTAAATTCGATTCGTGTTCTTTTTCTCTCGCCAAATATGACGTCATAGTTACAACCTATGGACCAAGGAATTATTAACAATATCAAATTGCACTACAGAAGAAGAATTCTGAGAAAAACTATAGTTGCCCTAGAAGGCAATCAACCCGATCATATTACTTTATGGGATACCGTTACAAACTTGACAAAAGCGTGTGACATCCATGTTCAGCAAGCAACTATAAAAGATGTTTCAGAAAGGCTGGCTTTAAAAAACAAGGCGAAACAAACTGGGGTGAAGAAGATGTTACTCTTCTGTTAGAATTGAAGTCCGCGTAAGACACATATAATCCGGATAACGTGGTTAATACCGTGCCTATTAATGATGATTATTTATCTGTGGATAAATATGTAGTTATAGCGGACTATCCAACAGATGCCGACGTTTTTAACAAGATTAGAAAACGCGAAGATAAAGATGGGGATATAGATGAAGATTATATATAGTATTATCTAGCAACGAAACAGTGCCAATTCCACCCACGAACAAAGAAATGCGTAATTATTTAAATAAATGTAGCGAATATCTGTGTTCTAAAGACAATCTTCCAGACGAAGTGTACCGCGCATTATCTACTTTGGAAAACTTCGTAGATAGAGAATTTTTTAATGGAAAACAATTAAAAATTACTGACTTTTAAAAAAAATAATATATATTATATTAATAATGTTGTGTCAATTTTCTTTGAATAAATTGTGTCTAGTGTATTTTACTCATTTTGTAATTATGTATTTCTATAACTCCAATTTTCTATAACTCGAATTTGTTTTCATGAACTTTGGTCGACTTAGGGCAGTTCAACTGCATACATATATATATATATATATATATATATATATATATATATATATATATATATATATATATATATATGATGGTTTTCCCTAGTTTTTTCCCTCCGCTAAAATTAATAAAAATTAGTAAAAATTAACAAACGTAGGAACTGTTAAAAACGTGAAGGAGCTCAAGGAACAGTGCAATTGCGGGGGACTGGTCCTGTATGTGGTGTGTAGTTCTGACCATCCGTATTGAATTGCAAATATTGTCAAATTATAATATTTCGAAATGTCAAATTAATATAGTCACAAATTTTCTTTTTCTTTTCATTGTGGAACTTGAAAAATACTAATATAATAATATGTGGGATGCAAGAATTTTTTTGTAATGATGAAGGAGGAGCGAGAGGAGTAACAACTTCGTTAAAAAACCAGGGTTCAGCTGGCCCGGCTGATAGTACCCTGTGATGGCCCCTGCCTGGAGTTACTGGTGAAAACTGGTCAACGGCCTAGAAAGCGGAAGAGGAAGAAATTCCCAACGGTGGACGGGGCGGAAGACCCCTAAAATCTAGACGCGTCTGTTATCGTATCGAGCGGCGTTCTGGTCAGCGTCTGTTTTCCCATGTGAAGGGCGGCTGCTTCAATAGCTCCAAGATTTACAATCTTAGTTCTCATCTTGCAAAGTATAATCTACTTTGCCCCGTTTAATGATTATACAGTTGTTGCGTTATGGAAAGTCTATTCAATATTGAAACTACTCCAGGTGGTAGCTCGATAGAGGAATCCACCGTCACGACCAGCGATGCAAGCCGGCCGAAGGGTTCTGGAGAGCCTGCACTACAAACGCGAAACAAAACGCCGTTACTGGTTTGGAACTTCAAATATGCAATCACTTCTTAAAGTGGGGAAACTCAAAGAGATAACGAAAACTATGGGAGATCGTGATATCAAGGTCATGGCCATTCAGGAAACACGGTACAGAGATGAGGACCAATTTGATAGTGGACAATACAGGATATACAAAGGGAAACCAGCGATCAGAGTAGCTAATACAAAATCCCTACTGCTTCTTGGAACAGCGTTTATAGTAGACAAGTGCTTAATAGGGCCTGTGATAGGCGTTGAAAGTTCATCACCAAGACTGTCACTTCTGCACTTAGGGTGTGGCAACAAGACCTACACTCTCATAAATGCTCACAGCCCGATCAACGAAGATAATCGCAAGAATCCAGACAAAGTCGAACAGTTCTGGGAAGAGCTAGAAGTCTCGGATACCAAAGAAGGACATCAAGGTACTAATGGGAGACTTCAATGCGCAGACCGGGAAGGAGAGAAAATATCGGAAGATAGTAGGAGCACATAAACGTTACAATAGAAATGGCGAGAGACTCTTAGAACTTTGTCGAGCCTATACTCTACAGCTTATGTCAACAACTTTCAAGCATTTGCCCAAGAAACAAAGGACATGGCGATCCCCCAATCCTCTATTGGGAGAATTTCAGATTGACCACGTCGCCATTTCTACGATGGGAAAGAGAGAAATCATAAATGTGAAAGTAGCAAGGGGAGCAGAAGTACATTCCGATCACTACCTGACCAGAATTAAACTGAAGTTTTTACCAACCAGGAAAAGAACACGGAGAGAAAATATCCCGCGATATGATGTCGGAAAATTAGAATCCAATAATGCGGCAAGGGAAAGATGAACTGAATAGAAGATTACCGAGATGAACTGAAGTGCCTTGCGTCTGGAAATTGGGATGTAATCTTAGACAAGATCCAAGGTGCTGCTGGAAGAACGATTGCTCAGACCAATCGAATAAGACAAAATTGGTGGAATGCAGAATGTGACGACGCACTGAAACGCCGGAAAGAGGCATGGAAAAAATGAAGCCCAACGAAACGAGAAGATGATCTATTAATCCTCCGAAATCAGACGAAACATACAGCCCGGACTTTCAGAAGGACTAAGAGACAATATGAACAAGATCAACTAAAGAAAACGCAAGGAGATTTCCAAATGAACAATACCCGGAACTTTTATCGGACGTTCAAATCGCGCATGAGGGGTTATCAGGCACCAGTAATGTACTTCAAGAATGAAGAATGGACGATAGGAATGACCGATAAGCAAAACTATGACATCCTTGCAAGATATTTCGACTCACTGCTTAACTGTGATGGTTTGCAAGAAAACCTGAAAATGGAACCACCAGAAGTATAATCTCCCAATTCATTGCCTCCTGACGAAGACGAAATTTTCCGTATTATTCAAGGAGTTAAGGCAAACAAAGCTGCTGGTGCAGATGGTATCGTCGCTGAACCCCTACAACTCGGATCTGCGGGAGTCGTAAAATCTTTCACTCGGTGACTTGAGAATATATGGATAACTGAGAGGATCCCTGCTGACTGGCAAATGGCTTTGATCCATCCCCTTCATAAAAAGGTGACAAGATGGACGTTAATAATTATAGAGGCATCTCTCTTGTTTCAGTTCCTTACAAGATTTTATCGAAAGCGTTCCTAACTAGAATAGAAGGGTTATTGGCTTCTGAATTGCGTGAATACTAAGCAGGTTTTCGGAAAGGAATATCTTGCGCGGATCAAATCTTCAGCCTGCGGAATATCATAAATTACAGGATGTTGGGACAGAATAAATATGTCGCCGTCTTTGTGGGCTTCTGGAAGGCCTATGACTCCATTGACCGAAAAACCTTATTGGCAATTTTAGAAGAATTTGGAGTGGACAACAAGACGAGAAATCTAATTCAACAGACAATTAGCAATACTTTCTCCAAAATAAAGTTCCGGGGGGAGTCATCAAAGCCTTTCGAAATCAAAACTGGCGTACGAAGAGGCGACGGGCTTTAGCCAATATTATTCAACTGCGTCTTAGAAAAAGTTATTTTTTTAGAATGGACAAAGGAAATTTCGGATAAAGAGACTTTCAGGTTAGGGAGAGGTAAAGAAAGTAAAAGAACGGATTGTTTGACATTTGCCGACGATGTTGTGATACTCACTACCAGCGTTGAAACAGCGATGAAAAGAACCGCTGAACTCCAGATGATAGCCAAGAAGACTGGGCTTCAAATTTCTTTTGAGAAGACTGTCTTCATGACCAACATCAAAGACGCTCCTCTCCACTTGGAGTTGAGAGAAGCCAAGATAAAGCGAGTTAAGTGTTTTAAGTATATGGGAGAAAAATTATAGGACAATGGGTCAGATAAGGGTGCCATCAAAGAGCGGGCGAGAAAAATGGAAATGGCTTATCAACTTACAAAGGATACATATAACAAAAAGGGTATATCCTTTGGGGCTAAATTCCGACACCTAGATACTGTTGTCAGACCCGAATGTCTATATGCAACAGAAACACTAGACATGATTGGTAAGGGTGGCCTCGAAGACATCCGGAGGAAAGAAAGGAAAATGCTCCGAAAAGCCTAGGCCCAAATATCAAGGATGGAGAGAGGAGACTTAAACCTAACAAAGAATTATACCTGAAGACAGAATTGTAGCCCAAATGAGAAAAAGGAGAATACAGTTTTATGGGCACTTAGTGAGGATGAACAGTACCAGACTGACGAAGAGCATTTTTTAATTCTTCAGGAAGAGGAAGACGGAGCAGTAATGGTTTCGGGAATTGAGATTGGACTTGGATCGGATGGGGGTGAAAAAAGAAGACATAATGGACAGAGAGAGATTTAGGCTACTAAATAAGGAGTTTACAGGTTTCCAGGATACAGGGGAAATGTCAGTGAGAAAAGGAAGATACACGGAGGAACAGAAGAAGGAAGTGGGAGAGAGGATGAAGAGATATTGGCAGAGAGTGAGAACAAAAAATAATAGAAAAACTGTCAAACGTGGTTCATAGTGGGCCGTAACAAATGTATAAATATAAACTCACAAACAATGAGTTCGTTGTCTATAACTCGATTTTTTTTTCATGAACTGTGGTAATAATTAATTGGTGAAAAAATTCGAGTTATAGAAAATTGGAGATTATGTGATAATTCAAAACTGAAATAAAGATTTGTTTGTTTTCTTTGAATGAATTTTTAATATTTTTTTAATCATATCATTCCTCAAAAAATATTATTTAATTTTTTTATCGAAAACTGTTACCTTGAGCGACAGAAACAAAGAGTACCTTTTCAGTGTAGTTTATGATTGTAAACAATTTCATCTAGTTAAGAATTTGCTATATGTATTAAAATAATATTAAGTTCTAAGAAGTATAACTTCTTAAAACTATATATGTTATGATAAATGTACGAAATTAGCAATTTTTTGTTAACACTAACGAAACTTTGCAAAAATAAAAAGGATCAAGCAATATCTAAATCGATACAATCTAAAACTAATTAATATATAATTAAGAATTTTAACACAAAAGTGAACTTGGCGGGTAGGCAGAATTAGAAGTTTTAGTGTAGATTATATCCTTGTTTTACAAATTTTAATAGCGATTATGTTTGGTAAACAAAAAAGAGCAGCGATTTGTAGCGTTTTGTTGTTTTCTTGGCTTTACGGGTGCAATAAATGTAAACAAATCGTAATTAAATCGGGCGAGTGTAATCGGTGCAAATAAGGTGAGTTTGAATACGATTGTGAACGCGTTTAGTTAAAGTCGTGCGATTGAGGGGTGCGGATGCATTTCCTTGCGAGTAAAAATTGTGAAAATTTAGTGAAAATTGTGCTTAAAGTTTGTGAGATTGTTATACGACGGTTTGTGAGTGTGTTGTGAAATTGTTTTGCTTTGATGGGTTGTTGGTGAGTTTTTGCATTGATTTATTAACTAGATTTAAAATTGTGATTGATTCAAAAATGATATTCATTTTGGCGTTGATTAGAGAGGCTTTGATGGGAGCGTGTAAAACTGTGCATGATAACGATCAGGGTTTGTTTAATTTACAACGCAGCGAAGGATCACATTGATTGCAAAATTAACGATGATTGGATTGGTCCGCACCCACTCGTGATTTTATTTTCTTATATTTTTTGTATAAATTTCGATCGCTATCATCAACCGGAATTGCGTTTGAGCGTCGAATTAGTCCCGGCGAAAGTAAACCGGGTTAGTAAATATAGCAGAAAAAAAAGATAATAAAAGTTTGAGATAAGAACAGCCATAATTCTTAAGATTGATGATTTTAAGGCAGTATGGGGGCGATAATATATTTTTTCAGGTTGGATGGCGTTTTAGATTAATCTCTGTGCCAGAGTTAGTTTTAAAATTTATTTCCAGTAGTTTACCTTGAATCGATTTAACTTTGTAGAAATTAGTTTTTTTTTAATTTGTTTTGTTAAATATAATCTAAAATTCGAAACCTTTTCTTATAAAAATAGTAAAATCACAAAAAAGAAATAGACGGATTTATATATTTTATACATATTAATACACATATCTTAATTTGCTTACTTATTTCTCGCAACAAATTGATGAATATTAACCCAGCAAAACTGGGCTCAGATTTGACGAACCCGGATAACCGAGTTCTCCAGACATCTGCTCGTGTTCTACTACACACCAACACAACTAACACATGTTTTTGCCTCAATTAGTCTCACTCCAATTAGACAATAACATCGACGGAAAACATCGACACCCAACAAGCCAGTTTCATCGGCCAATTTAATTTTGAGTTCATTTCTGGTCCTGTACTTGCAGGAAACTTTTTCACCATTTTTTCCGCAGCAGGAAAATCAGCTAAGGGTACTTACGTATTAACGCCACCACCGCTATATATTGGATCGAGAGTTCGCCTTGCGCGTATGTTGTCTTGATTTATCTGTCCGCTTCGCGGCTTGGAACTTAAAAATAAAGTATAATGAGTTTTAATGTTTTAATTTTAAATAAAATGTTTATTTAATTGATTTATTATAAAAATGTTAGGTGTAGATTGGCGGAATTTAAAAAATATAGCGGTGATGGCGTTAATACGTAAGTACCCAGCCAAGTTTTGTTCTCCCGAGAACTTTTAATAGAAACCCATTCGTACAATATTTAATTAGGTTTTTTCTTCATTATAATTCCTAATTATATTTAAACTGCCTTGGAATTCCTGACTTGGAATTCCTGACATTTCCTGAAGAAAGCCTTTAAATTGTCCTTCAATTGATTTTATGTTTTGATCACAGTCGCACAGAGTAGAAATTTCATATTCATTCATTAACCGTTTACCATTTGTACCCTTATCAAAGCAAGAAAATATAACCATCTTTTGCTTAAGGGTTAATACCGTTATCTTGTGTTTACCAGCCAAGGACCTTAGTATCAAAGCTACTTGCAATATTTCCCGATCTACCGAAAAGTTTACACATATACAGAGAGGTTCATAAATGTCTGGCAGAAATTCTAGAGCCCTAAATAAAATATAAAAGCCCTAAATATAATAAAAATAAGTCCCTATAAAGATGTGTCCGAAAAGGTTTCCTAACTGAGGTATAGTCCTTAAATGAGGGGTGGCTTCAAACAACATTCTTGCTAATATCTCAGACGCAACTAATTATAATTAATTCAAATTTTGTGTTATACTCGTTACTGGTGCCGATCCACCATTTGTGCTTATTTTTTCTTGATAGCCAACAAGTGACGGTACATACGAGGAATGAACTTCGTATTTTTCTAAATATTTTTTCCATCTGCACATTTAGAAAATGCGTAACTAGATGAAATTGTTCACAATCAAAAACTACACTGAAAAGGTACTTTTTGTTTTTGTCGCTCAAAATAACAGTTTTCGATAAAAAAATTGAAACATGTTTTTTGGGGAATGATAGGATTAAAAAAATATTAAAAATTCATTCAAAGAAAACAAACAAATCTTTATTTAAGTTTTGAATTAGCACATAAACGTAATAGTTAATTCACAATAGTGGTTCAAATTGCCGTCCCTCGACCCAAACATTAGCTTCAGCACGCCGCAGTAATGATCTTTGAACACGCTTAGAAGTCCCTGCGGTGGCCTGAATGGTTGCACATCCATTTTTCAAACGTCGCTGCAAATTATTAATGGATAAGCATTCTGTAGTTGAGCTCTTGCTGACGCGCTAAAATGTGCAAGTGCACTATCGTACGTGAACCACATTTGCAGTCTTGTCGAAAGAGGCACTTCGTCCAGCAACCCTGGCAAAATTTCAGTTAAACAATGTCGATAAACTTCTCCTGTCAACCGCACTGGTAGAATATGGGGACCGATTAATACATCGCCAACAATACCTACACCATTACAATACCACAACAAAAATGGAGAATCGTTGCTGATGAGCTCTCACCACCACAGTATCAGGATTTTCGTCCGCCCAGCAATGCATGTTATGGGAATTCGTAATTCCATCTCGTGCATAGGTTGCCTAATCTGCGAAGAGCACCAAACTCGCAAACATAGGCTTTTGGGCATAACGAAGCAGCAGCCATCGACTAAATTATTGTCGATTAGGATAATCTACTGGAGTCAATGCCTGCACTTTTTGATTGCGGTATGGATGTAACTGCTCTTCGTAGAGAATCCGCCAAATTTCCGTATGTGATACTCCTATAGCAGCAGAAACTTTTCGGAGTACGGTCGCTGGATTTGCTTCAACAATCTTCTGGATCTGCTCTTAAATATAAGGATTCCCTCAAACGCCTATCGACTATTTATTTTTCTATCTGGTATTCTTCTATCAGGGTACCCAGGGCCGGATTATCCAATAGGCAATGCAGGCAACTGCCTAGGGACAGTGCCTAGGGCAGGGGCCCCGCGCACCAAGAAAAAAAAAATATTATATTCAATCGTGGATTTTTTAAAAAGGTTTTAATTGTTTTAAAGCAACTACAGCTACCTAAATATAGATCTAAACTTAATACCAGAATGATGGAGTTTGGCATTTTATATGTAGAAAAATACGAATAACAACTGATAAGGAATATTAATAACAATAGTTAAAATAGTAAAAAAAAACATCAGGTGTCCTTTCTGCAAAAGTAGCACTCACATACATAGTTTAATAATGAGATTCACTTATAAAGTACATTATAATTATACAGGGTGAACGGTAGGTAACTCCTCCTCCCCTAGATCTTGGCATCGGCAGGAAGATGAAGTTTGGCAGCAAGGATCCTAACTTCTGTACCATTCTGTTGAGGCTGACGTCTGTTGATAATCCACTTCAGGGCAAAATATACAATGGTGATGGAACCAGCAATATACAGGGTGTTGGTCCATACACTTGGAATGTAGATGTACGGGATATAATAAAAAATCCGCTTTTGTTGCATATTCCATTTAATGTAACTTCCTTTTCACATTCTGCTTCGTGATTCTTAAGCAGATGAATTTGACATTGTTAATACTTAATACCATTAGTACACATCTGACATAGAGGCCACATTTTTTTCTCAATGGTTGTAATCGTATTCCTGTAACTAGGACCTGTAAATAGGAATAGGGTTTAGGTAATAGATTTCAAGGTCATGTTTATAATTTATAGGGATAGATAGGAAATAATTGATTCTAGTTGAATCAATTATGCTTTCTGTCTTTCTTATATTTTATTTTCTTTTCTCAATTTAATGGGAAAACTGTTCATTATAATATGTAGATATTTTTTCAAGTTCAATTAGTAAATCTTTCGATTGTATAATATCTGGATGTAACGTCTTTAGTTTACAGAATGAAATCGAATTTTCAATTTCTTCTAGAATATTTAATATAGCACTATATAATAATTTTAATTGATTAAATAAATCTTTTGTAAACATTATGTAATAATATTCTATTTCAGTTTTTAATAACTTATTTAATTGCAAAATTCTAGATCAGTATCAATTCATTATGTTCAATACTTTCTAAAGTATTATTATATTCTTCAATAATTTGAGTATTTAAGCTGTATCCTATTTTCATTTGATTCTTAATATTCTTTCGCCATCCTTGGCATCTAAATTTAATGGTAATAGCTTATATTTTGGGTCATTTCACACTTTGCAAGCGATCAATTTATTGTTTTTTCTCTAGTAGCATCGGACCTCTAAATTTAATAATAAATTTAATAATTTTCGAAATTTTGGAAGTTTAATATGTTTGAGTTATATTTCTTGAAAGGTTTTCGATTTTTAACTCGCGGTCGCTTTATATTAGACAGGTGAATTTTTTCAACTGTATTATGATGTCGACTGTTTATTTTAGCCATTCTTAATCCTGGATCAATTGATTGGATAGTTTCTTTTCGATATTTGTTTTTTGTTTTTGATTGTTTTTGTTTATTTTTAACAATTTTGAAAAAGAATCTACAATAGTGAGAAATTTAACTTTTTCTGAGGTAATACTATCTATATGAATAGTTTCAAAAGGTCTTGTAGATGTTGGAGAAATATTAAATATTAATTTCAGTGGATTTCTTTCATATTTACTTACTAGACAGACCTCGCATTGGTTTATACATTTTTTGATAATTAGTCCAAAAATATATTTTTTCTTCAGTTTCATCTATACCTCGGTGATTCGATTCATGATTCAATTTCATAGTTTCCCCGATCTCATCGTCAGTTTCTACATGAGTTAACTTTTCTGTACACGTAACAAAGCTGATTTCTGAATTCCTAAAATATTTTTGCACAATAACACAAAACTCTTCATATATTGGATTTTCAAAATATAGAAGATAATAGTGTTAATAATAGTTCAAAGACCATCAATTAATCTTCTATTTCTTATTTTATTTCTTCTCTTCTATTTCTTATTTCTTCTCTTCTATTTCTTATTTTATTTATCGATTGATATTTTAAATTAACAATTTTATTACGAACACTGTTCTGAGTGAAATTTACAATTTTATTGTAATCGTCAAATTCTCTTTTATATATTGTAACATGTCGCATCACAAATTGTAGGAAATTATATTGAACATTTAATTTGTCAAATTCATCGTACCTATATTGAAGACTAATGAGATCTGATTTTTGTAATTTGACTAATCTAATTTTATTGGTAATATGAATACATTCTTGGTTATGTTCTGTATTTCTATGCATTATGTCAGTGAGATGAAAGAGAGGGCCCTGGAATGGGAGGATCCAGTTTAATTATATCATGATAGATGTGGATAATGATATTTACATCTTTAAATATGTATTGTAACATCATTTTTACATTTTTATATCTTAATCGGCCTTTACCACATCCTAACTTAGGTATTGCTAGGGTCTGAAGCAAGGTTGCCCGCTTAGCCCGGCACTCTTCAATATATATGTGGCAGATTTGGAAAAGGTCTTGGCTACTGGACAAGCAGGGGGAGTGGTGGTGGGGAGGAAGAAACTGTGGAGTCTGGCGTACGCGGATGATGTGGTAATACTGGCAAAATCGGCAGGAGAATTGAAAGAAATGATTGAGAGATTGGAGAGATTTTTTGATAAAAGGAAACTGACTGTAAATGTAGATTAAAGAAAATGGATAAGGTTTAAGAAAGGTGGGGTGTGCAGGAAGGAGAAGTTCGAATGGAAGGGAATTGAGATTGAACAGGTTGGGCATTTTAAGTATTTAGGGTTTATATTTGAGAGTGGGTGCGGTTATAAAGAGCATATAGAGTACGTGGCAAAAAAAAAGCTTGGGTGGCGGCAGAAAGGTTCTTAAAGGTATGGGGAAAAGAGTTTAGCACAAATTACCGGGCGAAGGAGATGATGTAGAAGGCTTGTTGGCGGAGTATATTGATGTATGGAGTTGAAATATGGGGGGCGAAGGAAGAAGAAGGCGTTGAAAAAGGTGCAACTACAATTCTTTAAAAAGGCCTTGAAATTAGACAGATAAACTCCTTCCTACATAGTACTGCAGGAGCTAAATGCATTTAAATTAAGAATTGAAGCAAGCCGACGAGTAGCGAGGTATGAATGTAAAGTGAATGGAATGACTGAGGAAAGAATTGTAAAAGAAGTGTTCAGGGTAGCAAGTTTGGAAGGAATTAATGGTAGGAGAGAGACAAATTGGGGAAGGAATAGAAGGAAACTGTATGAAGGAGGTGGTATGTCTATCATGTTAATGGAGAGGCTTAGAAGGGAAGGCGTGCGAGTTGACGAATGGCTGGTGGTAAGGCTGAAGAAAGTTGAACTGCAGGAACGTTATTAAAGGAAACTAATGGAGAGTAGATATAGTAAGGACTATGCGGAAATACAAATATTTGAGGAGCTACCTAAATACTTAAAATGAACAATGGGCCTGAATGCCCAGTCAGTAATTACCAGGTTTAGATGCGGCTCTGAATAAAGAGGGCGAAAGTATTGGATGGATGACAAGTATAAGAGGGGCTAGGGAAGGACGTGTGGGTGCATTGGTTTGAGGAGTGCAAAAAAGGAGAGTGGACCGAAAGAGAGAGAGTATTAAGGTCGAAATGGAAACAATGCATGAATGAGGATGGTAGTGGTTTGGTAATGATGGAAAGGATAAAAGGATGGAAGGAACAGGGAACGGAAACAGAGGATTGTCCAGTGTAGTTTTTTTTTCTCTTTTAACTTCATATTTTTTATGGTGTGCGATTATTGATTTTGTTTTCTTTTTTTTTATATTTTGTTGGTTTTGTTTTTCTTTTTGTTGTTGTTTGTATTGTAAGAGGAAAGGTTTATGTGTTTTTTTATTTATAATATTAAAGGTTATTGTATTATATTGCTAGTTTATTAACTCCGTTTTTAATACAGAATTCTTTCAGAATTGGTAAAACCATCCTACGTTGTAGATAATCATACAAACTTAAAACAGTCGGAACACAGCCTGAATATATAAATATATTCAACCTTTCCGGAGCTCTATAACAATTACTTAGTCTTTGTAGGACTACCTTAACAAATCTCACGTGAAATTTGTTAGTTATTTAATATCTTCCAGTCCACCTTCCTGGCATTCAACAAAAAACCATAAAAATTACAGTGTTTTAGGATCATGTCTTTCCGATAACTTAAGAAAGTAGCCATCTGCAGACACGTTTCGAGATTTATCTCTCATCAGTGCAGCTTTGCTTTTTATTAATTACAATTTGTAAAACACTTACCTGAAACCCACATGGTGATTAGGGGTTACATATTTTTAATTAATAAAATTAAATTAAAAAAATACTTTTGGCTTTAGATGCTGGTTTCTCTGACTTCACTTCCCACTTGTATATCTTGTGCCTAAATACGCATTTGTCTATGATATCCACTGAGTCTATCTATGCCCTTTCCAGATTAATTTTGACTTGTGTCATTCAGGGTTCAGAGATCTTGAGGCCCTGGGTGTACCTGAGTATTCTGTTGGCGAGTCGGGTATGTGAAAGTCTGCTGATGTGGCCATAACATTTTAGTCGCCACTTTTTTTGTCCACTGCAAACTTCACTATGGTATTTCTGGAGTGAAGCCTATAGCCTTCGTCTGTGAGTTTTGGTCCAAAAATTTTCCTAATGATTTTTCTTTCGACTGCCCGTTTATATATATTTTTTCCATAAATAATCCGTAATTTTCTTCATTCGCTCGGAAGAGTCATCCTCAGAGTGAAAAATCATATTTCTGTTTCGGTTACCTCTGACTATGTTTAGATACTCCTCAGAGGAGACCAAATATTCTACGTCACTTCGAAGCGTCAGTGTTTACAAAGACGTCTTCCTCTAAGATATCTCTTTGTTCAGAGTCTGAAACCTCTACAGGTAGTCGTGCGAGTTCTTGGTCATAATTCTCATTGTCAGAGTTTTTCCAAAAGCGCAGAATTTTGTCATGATCCCGTATCAAATCCATATAAATAGAATAAATGCCTTGAATATGTTGAAATACATATTTTTAGGGTTCCGTTTTCGGTACGGAACCCTAAAAATATGTATTTCAACATATTCAAGGCATTTATTCTATTTATATGGATTTGATACGGGATCATGACAAAATTCTGCGCTTTTGGAAAACCTCTGACATAGGATCATAGGATATAGGATCACTTTGTTGTCCGTCTGTCTGTCTGTATATGAAGACAATTTTTCTCAGGAACGCGTAGTTATCTGCGATCTGTAGTTATCTGCCGGCCTGCTTGTTCTTGAGATGGAAGGCACATATCTGCGTTTTTCTTGGGTTTGGCTTCAGCTGGTTATTTCTATAGTAGGAAACTAACTCTACTAGGACCGCAGTCATGCGTTGTTCTACCTCTTTGAATGTTTTACCTTGTGATGTGGTTGCCCTATCGTCTGCATATATATAGCTCTTTGTTCCTTCAGGAAGGGGTTGGTCGTTGGCATATACGTGGTCTGTTGAAAAGTATGAAAAGTATCCGACCTTATTTTTTATTTTGAAAACCTGATGGATCTGAATCAAGCGCACTTGCATGAGCCGAACTTGAACCTTCGTGCGCATGGGTGCATTTTTTCCCGCCTGTAGATAGCGTCAGTTGCTGTCGAGCAGTGTTCGAGTGACATAGTGTGTAGTGCTCTCGTCGGTTTTTCGATGCAAGTAAAATGACGACAAGTGAAATGAGGGATGTCAAACGTCGCCTACGTGATGCTGTGCGGCGCAAGCGATTGGAGTTTTGTGGTCATCAGGAAATTGGCGTCTCTATCACGACAATGGTCCAGCTTCACAATTTTTTGGCGCAAAACCAGACTCCTCTGGATCGACAGGTTCCTTACTCTCTTGATATGGCGCCCTGCGACTTCTGGCTACTCCCAAAAGTCAAGAGGCCATTGAAAGGGAGGTGATTTCTGACAATGACATTATGGCTGCAACGACAGCCGAGCTAAAGTCGATTCCGAAAGAGGCTTTTTCGAAATGCTTCCAACAATGGCGGCACCGCTGGGAGAAAGTGTGTGGAGTGCCAAGGAGACTACTTTGAGGGTCATTAGGTTTCCAACGCTCCAGGTATGCCAGCTTTTTTTTATCGGCTAAAGGTCAGATACTTTTCTAACAGACCACGTATATATATTGAAGAGTACTGGTGCCAGCACGCTTCCCTGTGGCAGACCGTCTCTCTGTTTCCTCCACCGACTTCGATTTCCCTGGAACTCCATCAGGAACCTCCGAGAGCAAAGTTGGGCGTACGAACGAAGCGCTCATTCGCTCCAGAGGGCAATTGATAATACCGCACGAGTTGATTACCGCACCATAGAATGTACACTCATTCTAGAACTTTTTATTTCAATTTCTTAATGAAACAAATTCTGTCACTTTCACGTCACTTTTTAGGGTTCCGTACCGAAAACAGAACCCTTATAGGATCACTTTGTTGTCCATCTGTCTGTCTGTCTGTCCGTCCATCTGTCTGTCTGTCAAGACCATTTTTCTCAGGAACGCATAGTGGTAACAAGTTGTAATTTGTATCAAATACTCGGGTCTGCGGTCTCTTTCAGCTGTGAAAAAATCAAACTTCTAAGTCAACGCGAGCAAAAGATATAACCGTTTATGTCGCATATTTTGCGATTTCACAAGGGATTCAAAACCTATAGGGTACTTCCCGTTGACCTAGAATCATGAAATTTGGCAAGAAGCGGTGTCTTACAGCACATGTAAAGGGAAAAATCTGAAAACTGTAAATATGTAGTTTAATTACAAGAAAAATGCGAATTTACTATTAGAAACTTATGAAAATACACTAATGTATTGCGTGGTATTGTCAGGCAGCAGAAGCGTATGGGTTGCATACAGTTAGGTCCTCCTCGGTTAGGTCCCAAGGTTAAAAAGTATGTGTCGGTACCAAGCCGTTTATTCTGCATTTTCGTTGTTTATATTCGTTATGTATTTCATCACGTACGCTCTATATACAGAATATATACAGGGTATATATTATGTCTAAATGTTGCTTGTTTATAACCGACTTACGACATACTTAAGTCCCGTAACATCCTGTATATATTATATTTCCTCTAATTTTTCTTTATAATCTTCATATACTTAAATCAGTCAATTGAACAACTGAATGTTAAGAGTATCGAAATAGATCTAAAAATAGTTAATATATTAGTTTATATTAGATCTAGAAATAGTTAGATCGTAATATAAGTTAGTGAATAAGTGTAATACTAAAATAAAGTTTGCTTTTTATCAGTTTAAAAATATTCGCTTTATTAAAAAAAATACCCTGTGTACCTTTATACAGGGTATATAGGTATACAGGCAAAATTGAGCAGTAAAAACAAATAGTGAAGTTCCAGAACCCCTAAACACTCATAGTGAATGGGGGATGTATGGTAATAAAATATAGGGTAGAATTCCATCGCACGACAGCGACATCTTGAGGTTATGCTTGCAGCGGTACTAAGATGGTCATGATTTCAGGAGGGCCACTTGTCAAGTTAACTGAATGTGCTTGCTACGTCCTCCACAAAAAAGATACCTTACTTACAAGTTTGTACGGAACCCTCGGTGCGCGAGTCACAACTCGCACTTGGCCGGGTTGTTTTTCCTACACACATTGATAAAATACATGACACCTTATTTTATATTAGATTACGAAAGCAATAAAATTCTCAGAAATCAATAAAAAATTACTTTATTTATACAAGAAGCCCATAAATAAGCAAAATTGTTCAAAGCTCACCTTGACTTACTTTACACGCGAAATTGCTAAACTATTCGCAAAAACTCTAAAAGTAAAATACGTGCGGACGCAATGCATTCGCACGGGGAACTAAAATACTGAATTAGGTGGGTACTGAGCGCGGTGGGGCGGGGACGTTTCGGGAACATACTTAGATTGTAGATTTCGGTGGTGACTTGTACCTTCATAGATCTATTGTACCCCATCTTTTGAATCTATTGAACATACCTAGGCCGCGGTCCGAATTGCGCTCACAGCGTTCATAGCATACCAATGTTAGGTCCGATTTGTGCTTTCATCGCTCACCGTTTTCGCTGCAAACGTTATGACGTCAGAAGTGACGTCATGCTCAGACATTCAGGGTGCTCACGGATCGGACTATCAGAACTGGGTTCTGTGACAAAACCTATCGTAGTCCGAATTACTGCGAACAGCCGTTAGCGCGCTCATTAAATCGGACCGTATCGGACGTCGTACGCACTGTGAGCGCAATTCGGACCGCTCGGCCCTAAATAGCAAATGCATTAGAGCCATGTCGCCTGGGAAACTAATGTTTGGTGATCTACAATGATAAACAATGTAATTCATTAACAAGTTTTAATTTCTACATTAGAGTTTTCGTTTATTAACAAACTTCCAAATTGGCCGTTGATTTTAATTATTCTTTTAACCGTAACTGGCGCTTATTTGCCGCCCTGCGGATAACACGTGTTATGTGAATTATTAAATATAAATTTCGTAAATTAAAAAATATATATATATATATCAACAAAATCATAAAAACTAAAACAACATTATGTAACAACTCCAATTTAATTTGATTAATAAACAGGTATTAAACTATTGTTAAACTATAATAATTATTGACGCAGCGAAACGGCTCACATGGAGTATCTTGAACTCATGTGCCAAAAGTGACTGAAGATTGTCCGTATTATTGTTAGACATCATTAGATCGTGCTCTTTGTCTTTTAGATATAAATACTTCCGTTATTTTTTGTATGACCTACATCTTGTGCACTGACACATTAAATCGTAAATTCTTTTTACAATATATTGATTATATTAATTATATTACAACTATTAATTAATATTAGATACAGTAAAAATTGACCATAAACTAAACAAGTTAAGTAAAAAGAAATTAATATAATTAACTTTAATTAGGAGTTTATTTTACTTTAAGATTCCAAAATAATTGACAAAATTTATAAAGAACAATTAAAAACTGTAAAAAAAACTTAGAATAAGTACCGACGAAACTAGAATTCTTTAATGTTACCATTTTCTTGTAATTGCTAAAATAGCCTGGATCTGGCAAATATGGCGTTTTACCGAAGGAAAGCCGACAATAAATGTAAAGAAAAAATATATATGAGGGTGTTTTAAAGTAATTTATTGCCAACGTCCATCCAACGACATCCACTGAATAGATTCCCATAAATTATATTTTTTCGTTCTAATTTTAATGGTTTCTGGGGCCGAAAAGGGTGTGAGTAGCAGAAAATATGTACTTCAATTCATTTTGAAATCATTCATTTTATTTAAACCTCTATGGAAGACTTTAGACTTAATAAGTTTTGTAAATATTGTGGAGATGTGAATTTATTACGCTTAATATAGCACTCGGAAATCCTGAAAAATCACTAAAATTACTTAACAAATAACACTATATCCAACAAAATCTATGTAATAAACCACTACTTGAGATTATTTATAGCAAGGATTGTTAAACTTATGTAGTCCCAGGGACCCCTCTAGAATAACATATTTTTTGCGGACCTTCTATTGAACAACATTTTTTTGCGAATACCATCCCAACGCAACGCATTTTACGTCCTTCTTGAGACTTCATTTCTAGTTAAATGATTTCATAGGCTCTACTTTATAAATATTGGTAAAAATGGCTTTATACAGATCATATCTTTTTTGAGAAATAGAATAAAGCACATAAAATGAATAAAAACAGCTGTAGAAAGATTTTAAAACTCACAAATAATATTTCATCGTTTTCTTGAACTGTATGGAACATGTTTCATGACTTCGCAAACCCTTCGCGGTAAGGGCTACGCCGAGGGGTCATCCACTCCCCGAATTGTTGAAGATGTATTCGCAATTATCCTGATTTTTGGTAATTCGAGGAACTCGAAGAAATTACTAGCGTAATGAGTAATAATGTCACGTAATTATCCTAATTCTTTGGTATTGCGAAGTACTCGGAGAAGTCACAAGCGTAACGCGTAATACTGTCAGATAATTTTTGAAATTCGTAGGTACTGCAAAGTTATGTCACGTAAAGGAGGGGGAATTAGAAATCATTTCTTCTAATGCCCTGAACGTTAAACTACGTACATACGGTATAGAAAACTAACGTATAGTCCTGCTATAGTTTGAGTACAATTGTGTGACTGTTTCGTATAGTTCAAAACTATTCGTATAGTTGAACTATATGAAGCGGTCACACAATTGTAGTCAAACTATAACAGGACTATACGCTTGTTTTCTGTACCGTACCGTATTATGAAAACTCGTCCCACCCCGTCCCATACAAAATTGTCGTCCCATCCCATCCCACGCGATGTTCAAACCGCTCATTGGATGGGTCGATGGGATGAAATGGGTCAATGTGATCCCCCCATGCTCATCTCTAGTGCAAAGCCATTTTTTCAGATCATCCGGATATCGATTTCCTGCTTTTTATTTTTCCGTTGAGTTTCTTGTGACATCTTCAACATTTAAAAAAATCCTGTGGCATTTTCTTTTCTAAATGATTTGAATATTTGTGCGTCACCAACGATATTTAGATTAGTTCGAAATTCTGCAAGTACTCGAGGTTTTTTTTAATTGCGCTTTGTATTGTTTCACAAATTTGTAAAGAGTCAGTTATTTTATATTGCGTAACGTCAAAATCATTTTATAATTCACAATGTCCTGTTTTAGTTTCTGAAGAAATAGAATCTTTTGCGGCAAGATTACCATTGTCTTTAAGAGCTTCCTCAGCAGCTTCTCTTAGAGCTTGCCTAGTAAGAGTTTATTAGAAACTCACTGTCCTAAGGAATGCAAAGTAATGTGCAGTTATGCATCTAGATATTAACATGTATTGCAAGATTGGATGCCCCTCGGGCTTCGCCGACCCCAATTTAAGATCTTATGATCTACAGCACGGGTCTCTAAACTTTTTGAGAATGGGGCCCAATTGGGGGGTCTGACACAAAATGTTATTGAAATCCTATTTAAATAATTTACATTGCATTTGAAAGCAAATATTATTGAAATTTATAATTAGTAATAAAGGCTAGATTTTTAGCAGGCTGGTAGCGAGCCGTAGTTTGGCGACCGCTGATATATACCATAAATTATTAGGCAAAATTGATGGATTACAAACCGACGATTTGAACAAAACTTTTGAGGAAGCAAATAGATCGGTTTAAATGAAAATGTTTGAAGTTTTTATTCGTTCATGGAAATTTAATCCTTTACACGTTGTCGCCGGCCTGGTAGTCATGACGGTTTACCGCGTCGGGCGGCTTGACCCTCCGGTGGATCATGAATAATAAATAATAGTTTGGTAGTTATTCACGCCACTGACTTGATAATCAATTTATTCCCATAAAACAAATAGGTTATTTCAAAACCTATATAATTATATAAGCATCTGCAAATTAATTATTTTTGCGTAATATAAACAAATAAAATAAGAATATTTTACAATAACAAGAATCTGCGGTATTCAGAAATAGAAATTTTTATTTATTTTTGCGAATATTTTCAAAATATTTTAGACACAGTGTCGGTTGATCATGACGTTGTACGCATTAGGTTGTAACTTTCCTTGCTTTTTTAGCGGCAATTGCACTACCTTCTCGTGCATCTATCGTTCTATAACATTCTTGATGTCACTTTTTTGCCCCCATTGCAGTGCCTGAGTATGTTCTAATAGAGTATAATTTGTAACCAAGGCGGAATGTTCTAAATTTCACGCGAGAGCGAAATTGGGCGCAAGAACGAAGTGAGTGCGCACATTTGCTCGATAGGGCAATTGACAATACCGCCCGTCTTACAATATAATATAATTTTGTATTACTCATGTGTATTACTCAGAATGGAGGCCATAAAAAAAATGGAAGCCAATATAAAGAATTTGCTTTGTCAATTATCTGCGGTGGTGTGGATTCGTCATAAGAACTCTCCTCAGTCTCCGGAATCACCATAGAATTTACACTAATTTTAAAATGTTTTCTTAAATTATTATTATTATTTTGTTATGAAAAAAAATTTCACGTTACACACTTTCACGTTACTTTTTAATATCGAGGTCTTGATTGTGTTCATTTTATTTTTATTTATTTGTTTTTTTTTTAAGTAACCTAGCGATATTGAAGATATGCGTACGTTACCCAGGTTATGTGGAAAGACAATGCGAAGTGGCATTTCTCGTATTAAAAAACGTGCGTGAAGAAGTTCGCACACATAAGTAATAAAAAAATGTTTTTGTTGTATTTGCGGTGCCATAACTTAATTATAAACATTTTAAATTTTAGTAACCCATATTGATTCGTTCCCCATTTTCGATGGATGTATCAAACATTTGCAATGGATATTGCACAAATCAATATTATGATTTGTACCATTTAATAGTTCTGCGTAAGCAGTTATAATAGGACGCTATTTGATCAGACAAATCAAATCCTTTTTTTGAATTGTTACAATCAAAAACTGCACCTGGCCTCAGTTTTCATAATCTTGTTCCTTCAATTAGTGTACAAATTTGTTTGTTACTGGTTGTTAGCATGGCAACTGACTTTTTATCAGTCCATCTTAAGAATTCTACGCCATGTCGATTTCTCAGGCTTAAAATGAAACCTGTTAAATAAGATTCCGCAATTTTAAATGTGTCGCCAAAAAAGCCCGATTGTTTTGGTTAGTAATATATATATCCCTAGAGTAGTCGAAAATCGTTGAATGTTAAGAACGTTGTGTGTGCCTTATTTTTGTTTATGACTTTTATATAAAAGTTATCCTTTCTTATAGAACGTTTTATAGAAACTTTCCTATAGAAAGTGTTCGTTCAACTGAAGAAGTTCAATTCTAACAACACCTCGCATTGTTTATGATTTGCTTCCGGCAGTAAAAATTTTGGTAAAATCGGAGTTGAAGTGAGTTTTAAAAGTGCGCATGTAAAACCCGCCCTTTTTTAAATAGTGCGCATGCATGAACGGGTAGCAGTGGCGTAGTGTAAACAAAAGTAATAAAGGTTGCGACGATTATATTTAGTTGTAAAAAAAAATTGGCATATGTTTTTTGTATTAGATCGCTTTAATTTAAAATAGAAAAATCATATTTTCAAACAGTGGACAAATATGTCCGAATAGAAAAGCAACATTAATTATTGGGAAAAGTGTAGAAAAGTTGTAGAAGAAACGTTGGGTAGCAGGATAAGAAACTAAACTAGCGCATGCGCAATAAACCTTTATAACAGTCAAATTGGTTGTGTCTTACTAAGAGTTTCGCAACGGTCCTTGCCACATTGTTCTATATAGGATCGAGAATTCACGCTGTCGCGCGTATGATGTCTTAATTTATCTGTCCGCTTCGCGGCGGGCAACCTAATCTAACCCGGGTTAAACCAACGGTCCTTGCCACATTGTTCTATATTGGATCGAGAGTTCGCTCTGCCGCGCGTATATTGTCTTAATCTGTCCGCTTCGCAGCGGGCAACCAATGTCATTTCATCTCCACAATTAACACAAACATACCTTTTCGCAAGCAAACCTATATCCATTAGCAATTCAATCATTCTGTCATTATGCATATTAACCCTTTCACCGCCATTCCGGGAGATGTGACCTGGGGCCCTGAATTTATACAGCGCCATCCCGGGCGACGTAGCCCGGGGTTTCTTTTTTTACCAGCGCCATCTAGTTTTGCGCTGGATTCCTAAACGAGTAACGAGCCGTCACTGAACTTAAAGGGAGAGAGAAATTGCGATTTTTTTTTAATTTTAAAAATACTTAAATATTGAGCAACGATTATAAATCGCAAAACCCATTTGCAAAAGAATCGGGTATTTTTTAAAAATAATTTCACCGACCTGCCGGGGGCGGCTGGGAGAATTTTTTCAGGTTTTTCACATTTTCACACACAACTCGGACAGGTTGCGTTGCAAGGACCTGGTTCCGGCGCCGGTGTATCCAGAACATCGCCGGCCATCCGACTGTCGCCTCACTTTTCGACATTTTTACTTAAAATTTTTGGGACGTGCGAAAAACTCTTTTCAAAAATATTTCTTGCAAATAAATCCATCCGTAATTTTTTGACGCCTTAATGACGCGATCCGGAAGCGTTATCAAAAATCGCGTACGTTCTGGAATTTTTCTACCATAATTATTTCGTGAATTTCGTATTCCCCGTCCATCCTCGCCGTGACTTCCGTAAAAGTGGTAATTTTTGTAATGCAAACTTATGGGGTCTGTTTGGCCACGCGTTCGGCCTAAATCGCCAGGTCAAGACGGAATCGCAAATTTCGATGAATTCTGAGACGACTGACGTGTGGCGTTTTCCGAATTTCACCTGGGGGACCGCACCATGTGGGTTTTTGAAAAGGTTAAATTCGGTTTTTTATGCCGCCGGAGGCGACAGATCTTCGCTGGTTTCACCGCGCGGCTTGGATGGTTTAACTGCTAATGTCCGCCCGCACGTTGCTCACCCCCAGGTTTCGTCCTGCGTCCTGCCGCGCCCCTCCAGAGGGTCGGTCAAATTTCCACCGAAAATCGAGGTTTTTGCGGAGACGGGATTATACATTTTTCAGGTGTAGAACCGAGAGCCCCGTCTAGCGGTGTCACTTTCGCGACTCAACCCCATCAGGTTCGGACGCACCAGACCGAAATCTAAAATCACGATTTTTTTACCTTCGAGGCGCATTTTGCGTAGGATCTAGAAAATTCTTCCCGGACGCTTTAGCTGCCGTCGCGCCACATTTTTAGAGCCCTCTTTCACTCTCACAAAGGAGCCCCCTTTCACCTGGTGCAAGAGAAAATACAACTTTTTTTTGCCGATTTTGCAATCACTTCCACGGGCTCCAGGTCCCCAGTTGGGTTCGTTCTCTTCAGAACACTTGCCCGCAGATATTCCGGCAAGAATTTTGAAGCTGTGAACACAGTTTAAAGAGAAAAGTGCGCAAAAAGTGAAAAAAACCAGAGATGTTTTTCGGTGTTACCTAGAACGTCCGAACTAATTGACGGATCGGTACGGGACAGGCGCCGTTCGATCGGGCATAGAGTCTGATAGTTTGTTAGGGAGTTTAATCCCGATTGCGTTGAGGATGGCGTCCCGACGCCATTAAAACGACGTTTTTTGAACGTCTAGGAAATTTTCCTCAGAATCGCCAGTGTTCGAAACGTTGACTCTCCTTCGCCGGTAGGTGCCGTCAGCCTGACCGCTACAGTTACGCCGTTTCTGGGCGCAGCGACTCGAAACTACACGCGTTCGATTTGGAAAGGACGCCCGCGCCTCTTTTGCATTTATGGATCCGAGCCGCCCCGTCGTGGTGCCGACGTTGGAAAATATAAATCTTTTTTTGTACGATTTTTTTACATATACCCCGATCATCCCGCGGCCGAATCGAATTTTTGCGGCACGAGAAGATGCCGCCGGCCGATACGCGTATTTCGGTACTACTCGCGGCTTTATGCGTCGCTCTCTTCATAGGATGCGTGCGAAACGTTAAAAAAATATCCGCAACCGCCCCTTTGGCCATTTGCGAGTTCGACAGTCATCGGCGAAAATTTGGGTTCGCATCGCGCAGGATAGATGCGGGAATTTAAAAAACTAATCGCTACTTCTGTCGGGCCCCCCGATCCGGAAATATCTTCATAAATGTGCAGGGTACTGTAAAAGTGCACCTTCAATTTTTCCGCCGTCTGCGTTCAACGTGCCGCAGCGGACTCGGCGAATTTGCGACGCAATTCTTTAGATTCAACCTATGGCTTTGCGGCAGTGTAACCGGCGCCGCCGCCGAGCGCCTAGTTATGTAGGAGCAAAGGATTATAGAGGAGCACAATTTTGCCGCTTTTGAAAAATAGGTGATCAATGTGAAAGCAGTTGCATAACTATCGGCATTTTTTTAAATACTGGCGCTGTGTGTTATTCCTTAAAATTGACATGACAGTCAAAGGGTTAATTATAATATTATCTAATGTCAATGGCATTTGGAAAACTAAAGCGTGAAAAACTAAAACAATCTGAGTAAAACGGTTACAGAAGAAACCAAAAGAAAACCTGTAACGGTTACAGTAAAATAAAACAAAACAAAAATTAACGGTTACAGTAAAATATAGAGACCAAATAGTGTTCCCGCCACTGTGCGTTTTTATTAGTTACAAGTATTAGTGCCACGGAGGCGCTGCAGTTTATATGCGCGGGTCTCCGGTTTAGCCAAAATTTTCTGGTAAGTTTTACAGTACCACAAACTTAAATTGACTTTTGTAAAAGTTCTTGCGATAATGGCACGATTGTATAAAAACTGTCAGTAAACAATGTAAGCCCGTTATACAACAAGTCGTCTGTCAATCTCATCACCACTTCATGTGAATGCGCTTTGTTTAATATTTCACTTCAAGATTATACGTGTAACCACCGGGAAAAATACTTTACTTATTTTACTTATTTATATTTTACTTATATTATTACTTATACTATTTTTTATTATTACTATTATTATTTTTTTTTTTATTACTATACTATATTTTACTTATTTATTTTTAAACCATATTTGTGCCGGAATGACAATTCCGGGAATGTACTGCCGAAATGCTGATTTGACAATACTTTTAAATCTGCCGAAATTTTTGTCTAATACTGTTCAGTTATATTTTTGTTCAGTTATATTTTTGTTGAACTGTACTCAAAATGTTAGGGTGGCAACACTGTCAGAAATAGAACAGATGTGTGTGCAAGAAAAATAAAGCAGTCTCTATGCAGCTCCAAATGTTTTTGCATTATTTTACATAAATTGGAACATTCCTGAACAATCATCGTAAGTGAAACATTCCACAAGAGTGGCTCCAATAATAAACAAATACATTTTGGATTCTGTTCAATAGATTTTCGTTTACGGCAGTGCTGCTGTCGCTGAAGTGCAGATACATGAAAATAATAAAATAAAGCCGATCACGTTTCATGGCCTTTTCAATACGTAAGTTGCTGTACATATTATTATCTGACCAATATAGTCTGATTTCTGGAACCTGCATTATTTCCATGATGACCAAATTCCAATAAATTTTTCGGTTAATCTGATATTTTGGGCTTCATAGAAATAGGCAACACAATGTTCGCATTGTGCGCATGCGCATTGGGGCAAGACAGAAAGGCGTACGGAAAATAAATTCAAAATGGGAATATTAAAATTGTTTGAAATTGTTTAAACTATTAAAAAAATGTCTTATTTCGGATCGAGAGGTCGCGCGATATGTGGTCTTGATCTCACCATCTATTTTGTTCAAATCTGTAGCTACTGTGGCGTTTTTTACACGCCACTGGAGGTTTTATGTCATTTTCCGTTAGTTTCAATTGTAGCACGGGGGGCGCTGATCGTATGATATCAACCAATTTTTCCTCCACACTGAAAGGTTTCCAGGACTGCTGATGTTTTCTAGTGTCATGTCTCGAACCGTCGATATTTTCCATTTCGCATTGGGTTACGCACCTATTAGTTTCACCTACCATAATTTGCAGTATAGTAACAGTTAAAAATAGTTTGTAAATAGAAAATGGATCATTACAATTTATATTCATCTTAAGCAATTTTTCATCCTGTATATATTCAAGCTCTACATGTCTCCTTTTCGGAATAGATGTTCATTCCTTATTGCAAGCGACATCTTTAAAGTCGTTAGAAGAATCATCAGAAAATATACCATCAGTATGCTCGTTCACTTATTTATGTATTATCAAAATAGTGATTTATTTTCAACTAAAATAAAAATTACAAAAACTAGTTCGAGTATATAGAATGACTTATTTTTTAGCCGTTGTGCTTCGATTATTTAGGAGCTGGGAAGTGGCAAGTAGAACTGACTGAAAATTTATAATGGTTTTAGCAATTTGTTTTGTAAAATAGACAAAAATTTTGTACAATATACAAATAATACTCACAATATCACGTATTGTGCAAAATTGTTTTAAA
This sequence comes from Phosphuga atrata, assembly GCA_944588485.1. Lineage (NCBI taxonomy): Eukaryota > Metazoa > Arthropoda > Insecta > Coleoptera > Silphidae > Phosphuga > Phosphuga atrata. Next base: position 27,369,346 of record OX155901.1, on the reverse strand, counting down.
ATTAATAAAAAAATTTATAATTAAAAAAGTATTAGCTTAAAGTTCATAAATAACCGATAGATGTTATGAGAAAATTATTGCAAAAAAAAACACTGTCAATATCTGCTTTCGTATTTCAGTTTAATCATGTTCATTCATATCAATGTTCTTTGAAAAAATAATTAAATATTACTTTGAATTGAGAAATTCACAATGTTTTTTACCACTAACTTTTATGAAAATATTATATCTGTACCTGAGAGGTAAACTGTCGTAACCACCAAATTTTCGATTTTGGGATTAATAATGTAACTGTATTGTTGGGATGTATATTTTCAAGTGGTAAATCGTCGTATCTCCAGAGCTAAAGGAAGCCAAAATAATCAATGAGTATAAATCGTATCTGACTTGTATTGATAGAGGTAAAGTCGTGTATCTGACATACGATTGTTTTATTTGAGGAAGTTATGGACCTTGAACCTGACAATTTTAAACGTATCTACAGGAAAATGTCGCTTCAAAAACTTCAAGTCGCTTTATGAAGGAAAATCAGTTCCTATTAAAAGCAATAAAATGAACACAGACAGAGAGCACTTTCTAATTAGCGAAACTGCAGAACTGCAACTTAGGTCCTCTGAACCACATAAGTTATTCTATAAAACTAACTTTGAGGAAGAAAATCACAAAGTTGTGGAAATAAAACCACATCGGCGTGGAAAGGAAGTTATCATGGCATGGCCTACAGAATTGCCGCTTATTAACAAACAAACTAGGCCAATAAATAAAAATAAATTTAAAAAAAAACTATTGAAATGGGTTCCGGTTAGTTTTCACCATTTTTATAGGAACATGGTAAGCTCCGTTTCTGCCCTAGACTATCCGGAGAATAGGGAATAACGTTTCCACTGCAAAATTTTTCTTTAATTTAATCCTAAAAATTAAAATTCCTACAATTTTTTTTTACTATATTTTTTAATGGTAGGTACTTATTTTAAGTTTGAAAATTTTCATAAAGAATTTTTATTATAAATATACCTCGCCATTGATTTATTTTATGTATTTAAGCAGTTACGACATTTAGTAATACTATCTGTAAAAAAATAAAACTCTCAGAGGTATACGATCGTAACTGCTCCCTTTCATAACGGGTGGGAAATTATAAATTTATAAACTTTCTGCTTTTTAGTTTAAATAATATATCATTATTCAGTGCAAGTAAAATCATTATCATTTTTTCGAATACAGCACAAAACAAAATATTTGCAAATGTATAGTTATAAAATGGTCTACTGAACATTTTACGAAATGTCACTTACGACAGTTGACCTCTCAGGTACAGTATAACTTTTGAAGTTATATAACTGTACACACTTTACATAACTCGAGTTTCGAATGTTGGAAGTCATTTTCCAGTGGATTACAAATTGATAAGACTGAATTTGTACTAAGAATTTTGGGGGGAAGGGGAGGGAGGTGTCTTTTTGTAGTTGGGGACTTATCTGAAGAACTTTGCATTCGGTTAAAAAGTCGACAAAAAATGAGGTCGGTCTACTCGTTAAGGAGATTAACTCATTGATTACGGCTTTGTTTGAAAATTTGTAATATCTCCAGGAGATTAAGCTTCGAGCCTTCGGAGCTTCGGCTCTGTTTCAATTATGCCAGATTTTTAGATTATCTCTTTCGTTGAATTCATGATTACACTTTAGACAATTGTTAGAAAAACTTGTGCCTTTTTGAAGACGAAAGGCACGGAAATCTTCTGAAAAAAACGGGAAAAAATACTTAGTCCTATCTGACCTACATGCACGCTATTGCCTTCCGAACAATGAATCTCAATTGCGCCGAATTTTTTCGGCAAGACTCGATTTTATCTATAGCATAAAATAATATGTGCGATAATTTTGAAGAAGGTTTAAATTAAAGGCTATTACCGCAAAACGTTAGCTATTTTTTCACTTATTTTGCAAAAATATGTGAGAAAAATTGAAGTTTTATTTGAATTTGAGTTTTCGGGTATATTTGGGTCATTGTAATTTGATGCCGCTTTTAATTTATTGCATTTTGGATGAGTATAATTGAAAAACCATTCTCAGGGACAATTCACTTGTCGGTGTTTAATTCTTTTGTTCTATCGTTTGCGGTAAGAGGGATTGAAAAGGCTCGAGTTATCATGGAATGAAGCTAATTTATGTTATATTGCTTGATTTGATTGTACAATTAACACTTGTCGGTTTTATATATATATATATATATATATATATATATATATATATATATATATATATATATATATATATATATAAACAACTGACGAACGCCACAGCAAACACGATTCTCAGATGAGAACCACTTTGACTCGGAAAACTACAGAATATAAGAAGGGAAGCCAGCCATAACCATTTCAAAAAGAAACCTCAAACTCTTCGGAACAGGATTTGTAGTGCACAAATCGATACTGCACTATGTAATGGATATATGTTCACCTCAAAATCAGAAAAAATATCAACACTTACGATTCGATCTGGGACCAAAGCTTATTCACTGATCAACGCACATGCCCCCACGAAAAACTACAACAAGAAAAACCCGCAGATGATAGAAGAATTCTTGGAAGATCTGAAAGAAACCACGAACAAAATTCCCACGAAGCAGGTAAAAGTGTTACTAGGAGATTTTAATGCCCAATTAGGCAGGGAAAGAAAATTCAGATACACAACAGGAAAACACACGGCCCACAAGAGGACAAAGAAGAATGGAGAGAACTTAATAAACTTCTGCGGGAATTTCGACCTCAAAATCATGTCAACGCAATTCCAGAAACCACACAACAAACTACAGACTTGGAAATCTCCCAACAACGCCCTAAAAGAATTTCAGATAGTCCACATAGCGACATCCAAGAAAAACACCAGAGAAATTATGAATGTTAGAACAAGGAAAAGATTTTTTTGTGGAGTACCTACAATTAAACAAGAAAGAAATCACAGAAAAAATTAAGAAAATTGAGAGCAACAATTGGACAGAACTGTCAGGAAAAATGCAAGAATTGTTAAACTTCAACAAAAACAACTTCAACAAAAACAGCAATCGAAATTTTAACAGAATATTCACGGAAAATATGACAGGATATCAACCACCGAGCTTATGCTTCAAAAGACAAGATGGATTATTGGAGTCAAACCCTAGAAAGAACTGTGGAATATTAGCAAAATACTTTGACACATTACTCAACTGTGAAAAACCAACACAGAAACTACAGTTCGAAAAGCCAGAACCTAACCTGGATTGCAAACCCCCAACACACGAAGAAATTGTGAACATAATAAAATCACTGAAAAATAATAGAGCACCTAGAGAAGATGGACTGATTTCGGATATCTGGAAGCTAGACCATGAAAACATTATACCTAAAATACACAGAATCATCGAAAACATCTGGGAAACAGGAAAAATACCAGAAGAATGGAAGTTAGCCCTAATACACCCCCTCTACAAGAAAGGAGATTAAACGGACCCTAATAACTACCGAGGAATTTCACTACTACCTATGACCTACAAAATTCTGTCCAAATCCCTGTTAAATCGGTTAGAACCTCAGATAGACCCACAGATAGGAAAATACCAAGGAGGGTTCTGGAAAGGAAGATCATGCAGTGAACAGATCTGGTACTTGAGAACAATACTAACAACGAGAAAGACCAGGAACACCACAGTAATATTCGTCGACTTCAAGAAGGCCTACGACTCAATAGATAGAGAAACACTCTTCAACACATTGCAAGAAATGAAGGTGGACAACAAGACCAGAAATCTAATCCAGGAAACACTAACAAATGCCACATTAAAATTGAAGTTCATGGGAGAGGTCTCGGAACCATTTGAAATTAAGACAGGTGTGCAACAGGGAGATGGCCTCTCACCCTTTCTATTTAATTCAAGTTTTAGAGAAAATAATCAGGGCATCGGAAAAAGGAGTCAGTGGGGTAAAGATGAGGAGACACAAGGATAGAATCGTCAACATAAAATGTTTGGCATTCGCTGATGGTATAGCCATCATAACAAATAGCAGAAAAGAAGCCAAACTAGCTCTAGAGACACTCCACGAAATCTCATCCAAAGCAGGGCTACACATCTCCTACAAAAAAACACAGTACATGGACACAAAATCCACAGACAGACACCCACTGATAACTAAGTATGGAAAGACAACACAAGTAGACAGTTTCAAATAGCTGGGAGAGATTATACAGAAAGCAGGACTGAACACAAAATCCAATGAAGGAAGAATAAAAAAACTACAACAAGCATACAGACTTACATGGAACCACTACAACAAAAGGAGTATCTCTATCAATGCTAAATTAAGACACTACAATACAGTAATTCTACCAGGGGTCTTGTATGCCTCAGAAACAACGGTAATCAAGGGACGATCGAAAATCAAGGATATAGAAAAACAAGACAGGAAAATACTACTAAAGATCCGGCCGGTTCAGAAATAGGGGATCTGGATAAAGAGACCAAAAAAAGAACTGTACGAACAGACAGAGACGATTACAAACAACATCCGGAAAAAGAAGGACAAAATTCTATGGACACATATATAGGATGAATGAAAACAGACTGACCAAGAAAATTTTTATCTTAGTTTTGACTACTACTGTGAAAACCAACTGGGTAAGGGAAACCTTGGAAGACCTCAAGAAACTATATATATATATATATATATATATATATATATATATAATATATGAGAGGTTTCTGGGCAGAAAGAAGAAGGCAGAAAAATTACATGTTAATTGATTGTGTTTTAGCGCTCTCCTTAAAGGGGAATTATCGATAATAATATTATATTATTATTATTATTATCCTCGGATTGCACCTAAAGTAGATGGCGCTAAGTTTTCATGGTTTTCAAATCTTTTTCTTCTTCTTGGCCCAGATTTCCCGCATTTTCTGTGAGTGTGCCTGTTTTCTTGCTTCGGTCCAGGAGGTTCCAGTCTTTTTCTTGGTCTCCTTCTTCACTTCCCACTGGTGTATTTGATGTCTGAGAGTCGTTCTGTCCTGAGTATCTGTGATGTTTGCTGCTTCTAGGTCTTGTGTTACTTGTTTCATCCACTTGGTACTGACTTTACGTTTCTGTAGGAAGTTCAGCATCTGTTTAGTTAGTCTGGTCTCCGGGAGTCTTGAGATGTGTCCGTAGAATCTAAGTCTGCGTTTTCTGATGTCGTTCTCTATGTTAGACAGTTTTTCCGTGGTTTCTATTGATTGTAGTCTATATCCTTCATCTGTGAGTTTTGGTCCAATAATTTTTCTGATGATTCGCCTTTCTTCTTTCTTCAGGGCTTCCATGTCACCTTTATTCGAGGCTATAGTTTCTGATGCGTATAGTATGGCGGGTTTGATGACTGTATTGTAATGTCTGATTTTTGTTTGGATGCCAAGGTTCTTCTTGTTGTAGATGTTTGCAGTCATGCCGTAGCCTTTTCTTACTTTCTCTATCCTTGTCTTTTGAGTTTCTTTCTCAATTCCTGTATGTTGTATGATTTCTCCTAGGTATTTGAATTTTGTAACTCTGTTTACTGTACCGTATTTCGTCTGTAATTGTTGTGTGTCGTTTTTGTTTGTTGACATGTACTCAGTTTTCTCGAACGATATTTGTAGTCCAACTTTTTCAGCGCACTTTTTGAGGGTTTCTACCTGTTGGATCGCTTGTTCCTCAGTGTCTGCTAGAACTGCAAGGTCATCTGCGAATGCTAGGCATTTAAAGGTGATACCGCTTCTGCCTAGAGTGGTGGGTGTTGTGTTCCATTCTCTAATTACTTTGTCTAAAATGAGGTTGAACAGGAGTGGGGAGAGGCCGTCACCTTGTCTGACTCCTGTTTCAATTTTGAAAGGTCTTGAAATTTCTCCCATGAATTTCACTTTGGAGTATGTATCTGTGAGTGTTGCCTTTACTAGGTTCAGTGTTTTTGTGTCCAGTCCGAGTTCGTTTAGCGTGTTGAAGAGTGATGTCCGGTCTACTGAGTCGTACGCCTTTTTGAAGTCAACAAATGTGCAGACCGTGGGTTTGTTGCTGAGTGTTCTAATTCTTAGGCAGCTTTTGAGATTGAATATTTGTTCTACGCAAGATCTGCGAGGCCTGAAGCCCGCTTGGTACTCGCCTATTTTGCCTTCAAGTTGTGTCTGAACTCGTTCTTGTAAGCATGCTGAGAAAATTTTGTATGTTACTTGAAGAAGGGAGATCCCTCTGTAGTTGTTCACATCTGTCCGGTCTCCCTTCTTGAAAAGCGGATGAATGAGAGCGCATCTCCAGTCTTCGGGTACTTTTTCTGTGTTCCAGATTTCGTGGATAATTTCTGTGAGTTCTTGGAGTGCGTTTTTGCCTAGGTTTTTCAATAGTTCTGCGACTATGCCATCTTCACCTGAGGTTCTGTTGTTCTTTAGCCGTTGGATGTGTCTTCTGATTTCTTCTGTTGTTGGGGGAGGTGATGGTGGTGTTGTGGGTTCTCTGTATTCGTGTTGGAATCTCTCTGGTGGGGGTGGACAGTTCAGTAGTGAGTCAAAGTATCGTGCTAGGAGTTCGCAGTTCTCCGTGTTGGTCAGTGCTAGTGTTTTGTCTGGTTTTCTGAAACATAGATTTTGAGGTTGATAGCCTTTAATTTTATTGGCAAATGTTCTGTAGAAGTTGTGTGAGTTATAGTTGCGGAAATCCTGTTCGATCGAGTCTAGTTGTACGTGGATGTATCTGCGTTTGATCTGTCTGATTGTTTTTGCTGCTCGTTTTCTGATCTCCAGGAACTCTTTTAATGTTTCATCTGATTTTTTAGTCGTGTATCTTTTGAGTGCTAGTTTGCGTTCTTCCATCGCATCTTCGCATTCTTGGTTCCACCAGGGATGTTTGGACTTTCTTTTGAGTGGGATTGTCTGTTTGGCTGTCTGTGTGATTTTCTTCTGGAAGTCAGGCCAATTATCTGTGGGGATTTTTTCCCATTGTTCCTGTAAGTTGGATGTGTGTATTTTTTCTATGTCAAATTTTTGTGGTGTCTGCTTGAGTAGTGGTCTTTTTCTTGGAGTGAATTTGACTTTGGCATGTGTGAGGTAGTGGTCTGAGTCAATGTTGGATCCTCTTCTGACTTTAATATCTGAGATCGTCCTGTAATGTTCTCTTGATATGGCTATGTGATCGATTTGGTATTCTCCTAAGGATTGTATTGGTGATCGCCATGTCGTTTTCTTGTTTGGTTTGCCTCTGAAGTGGGTGGTCATAATTTTGAGGTTGAATTGTCTGCAGAGTTCGACTAGTTTCAATCCGTTGCAGTTTGTGTTGTGGTGTGCAGAGCATCCACCTGCGGTGTCTCTGATATATTTTTCTCTGCCGATTTGTGCATTGAAGTCTCCTAGTAAAATTTTCACATCATCTTTGTGAATTTTACTCAGGGTTTTTTCTAGCGTGTTCCAGAATTTCTCTGTGCTTTCTGGGTGTGTCTTGGTTTCCTTGTTTACAGGAGCGTGTGTGTTAATAAAGGTATAGTGCTTGTTGTATGTTCTAATTCTCATGGTCATTAATCTTTCGTTTACTGGTGTGACTTCTTTGATTGAGTTGACTGCATCTTTGTGGACTAGGAATGCCATGCCCAATATTGGGGTTCCACCCCTGCCTACTCGTCTCCCAGTTTTTCCTTTGAAGATCCTGAATTTTGCGTAGTCCATTGTGAGATCGTCTGTGTACCTGGTTTCCTGTAGAGCCGCTATCATGATGTGCTGTCTTTCGAGTTCTGTGGTTAGGTGATGTAGTTTTCCTACTTGTATTAGTGTATTGATGTTGAGTGTGCCTATATATGTGGGAAGTGAGGACTCCGATTTCCTCTTTAGCAGTTTAACTCTAGGCTCCCCAGAATCCGATTGCCTAGATGACGCTTTGTGGCGTGTGGATTGGTTACCACCTGGGGTATAGTAAAGTTTTGGTTGAACTGCCATGGTTGTTATATATAAATAATATTATATATATATATATATATATATATATATATATATATATATATATATATGTGTTGTATTTGAGGTTTTCGCAGATAGAAACATGTGTTGGTTTGTTTTCTCTGGGATTCCGCGTTCATGTTGAGGTTTGGTTCTGAAAAGAACCGGATTCTCGACATTTCGGCGAACTAACATTCGCCATTTCGCAAGACATATATGCGTTCGTGCGGGTTAACCGTCAGACGCATACTGAGAGCTCGTTCGTGGGATGCGACTATTTATAGCTGTCTGGCTTCGGGTCATGCGCGTTGTGTGCGGTGCTTCGGTTTCGTTGTTTGTTTGTCGTATATGTGTCTTGGGTGTCTGGGATTGCATTTTGAGGGTGGGAATGATCGGTCGCCATGCTGGGGGGAGTCTCAAGGAGTCGTCTCTCGTGTTCAGTAGTCTCGTTTTTCTCTCTCTATGGCTTCTCTGTATACTCTTGACATGTGGCTAATCTGTGCAAGAGTCCTTGAATTTATATAGTCCATCCAGTGACCGGTGGTGGTGTGTTGGACAAGAGCGGATGAAACTTTGTTTTTGTGTCTGACTGCTCTGTCCGCTCTTGTCCAACACACGAGATTCAAGGACTGTTGCACAGATTAGCACGAAATGTCAAGAGTATACAGAGAAGCCATAGAGATAGAAAAATACGACTATATATATATATATATATATATATATATATATATATATATATATATATATATATATATATATATATATATATATATTTAAATACTTAGGGGAATATATACAAATAGGGGGATTAAACAAGATTTCTAACATTAAACGAACGGAAAAACTCCAGAAAGCATACAAACTTACATGGTCACATTATAATAAGAAAAGCATATCAAGGCAGGCCAAACTCAGACATTACAAAACAGTTGTATTGCCTGAAGCATTGTATGCGTCAGAAACGACGACAAATGGAGCATCTAGCATCATAGAAACAGAAAAAATTTAACGCAAAATTCTTAGAAAAATATTTGGAGCAGTACACAGAGATGGGATATGGATGAAAAGACCTACCAAAGAGCTATATGAACACACATACAGACTCACAGATATCATTACAAAAGGAAGACTAACTTTCTATGGGCACATACAGAAAATGAACAATAGACGACTTACAAAAAAAATCTTTGATGTAGTAAACAGTTCAAGTAGGAAAACAAATTGTTTTCATGAAATAGAAAATGACCTAAAGCAATTGGGGATCAATCAGCAAATGATAGAAAACAAGAAAAAATTCAGAAGCAAAATTAAGAATACCAAATTTTTAGTAAGCGAAAGGAAGATAGGAACATTGTGGACAGAACAAAGGAAACAGGAGCACTGTCAAAGGATGAAGAGATTTTGGGAAGAGAAGAAAAAGAAAGGAAAGAAGTGAAACTTGTGTCATCATGAGATATTTAAGTTCAAACACTGTCCATATGGGCAAAAATGATGTAATAACAATAATAATATATATATATATATATATATATATATATATATATATATATATATATATATATATATATATAACAAATTCAATTTTTTTGTTTTTAAAGTAAAAACCTAACCTAACTTACTTCACAACTCGATCTGTCGCGACGTCTTTAAAAGATCTCAACTCTCGCAATCTCGTAAACCTTCCTTACATTCCTCAATATGCCGACGACACGGCTCTTATTGCACATGCCAAATCTCTACTGAAAGTAATCAAAAACTTACAATCACTTAGAAATGATGGTTTTCAATTGGTTCAACAAATGGATACTTGGCCCGGAACCCTTCCAAATGTCAACTCCTTTTACCCTTCCACCGTATCTCTATCAACTCTCCACATATTAAGTTTAGCCTTACTATAGACAACCCCATACCTACAATTAAATATTTAGGCATCACATTCGACGAAGCATTAAAATTTAAGATAATCGAACATAATACGAAGTAATCAAATGCTCAAAACACTTTCGGTCACTGAGTTTCCGTAATCAGGGGATTTCCACGAAGACTGCGACGTTAATTTACAAAACCATTTGCAGACCGAATAATGTGCTCATATAGGTATGGGCACAATATTTGAACGAACATGAAAAAAACGGCTCGACGTATCATAGAAATTGCCGAAAGATCTGCACTGAGAACTATCAAAAATAATCCTTATCCATACAATCAGACTTACGACACAAGTTACGAACATACTACTTCAAAAATTTAAAGACCATGTCAAAAACAGAGACCTGGAGCAATTACGTAAAAAACGGAACAACAGAATATCTCCCAGAAAACATCCGTCTTGTTCACTTGTGGAAGTTGTTAATGCTGAACATGATTTATTGCCATAATAGGGTAGTGTCCACTGAGAATAAGTCGAATGAATGACAGTTTCTAATGATTAATTATGACTTACAGACCACCAAAAAAAAAAATTATTTAATTAAAAAAATAAGGATTATTAATATTTTTACAAAATAAAATCGACAAAAGTAAGCATTCTGTCACGTGACAGTGAACACCAATCAGAAAGCGTTACGTCACGACGTGCTAACCACCATTGTTGTTGTTGGCATTTACATAGAGCAGAGTCACTTATTTGAGAAGCTTTTCGTTTTAACGAAATTTTTAACAATTTTCTTGTCGATTTGATACATTTGTTCTTAACTATATTTCGAGAAGCAAGTAGAGTTGATGTTGTTATGCTTGGCAACTTTTTCGCGTTAAACGGTGAGTTTTGTTCATCGGAATTCCGCAATGTTAAAACCTCGATGTAAGTATACACAAACATATCATGTATATTACTAGCTTAAATAGAATTATTTCACTTCTGTAGATAACAACCGTTTGTTTTAATGTACGTATTGTAAGATAATTGAAGTGGTTTTCAGGTTAGATTTGTGAAATAGAAACGAGTGTAAATAGCTAAATTTGATTTCAGGTCGTCACGAGCTTCATATGTAGATGATGCCATCGGTTATGTGCAGCTTAAGCGTGACAGCAAATTGTGCAGAGTAAAGTGCAAAATATGTCCAGAGCACATAGTTCACGCAAAATTATATGGATGCACACTAGTTGTTGACGAAGATAATGAAGTTATTCTCTCCGTTCAGTGCCATGACTGTGTTGCTTCACAGGGTGGTTGCAAGCACGCAATAGCATTTCTAATGTGGGTTCATCGCCGAAGTGAGGACCCATCATGTACTTCTGTGGAGTGTTATTGGAAAAAATCTAAGCTGTCCGGACTTGGTAGTAGCCTAAAATATAGTACAGCAAAAGACTTGTATGAGGGCAGTCCTATATTTCCAGGAAATTCATCTGGTTTCCAGAAATTTTTGGAAGAGGGAAGAAAAAGAAAAGCTGAAAAACTGTGGAGTTTTTAAATATCAACGCACTTATTGTCTAAGTGAAACACGGGGCTGTCTCAATGCACAAGCATGTATTGAATTTTAAAGAGAAATGTATTAATGTATTTTTAAATAAAGTTGAATTACCAGCTTGTTTAATAGAGAAAGTTGAAGAACAAACTAGGGAACAATCCAATAGTAGTCTTTGGTATGAACTTAGATATGGTCGAATAACTGCTTCAAGAGCATTTGAAGTTAGCCGGTGTAAGACAAATGATGGCGTACTCATGTCGCTCATACTAGGTGGTAAAATTCCAGACACTCCATCCTTGAAACGTGGCCGTGCTCTAGAAGATGAAGTAAGGAAAACAGCAGAGAAAAAACTGAAGATAAAAATAAATAAGTGTGGCCTGATATTAAATTCCAAATATCCTATGATTGTTGGTTCCCCAGATGCAATATTTGAAGATGGCATAATAGAAATTAAATGTTCCATTAGTGCAAACACATATAAAAATTACATAAAAAATCCAAATTCAACTTCAAATGTATTTGACAGGAAAGAAAAACTGTTTGTTTTGTGTGGCTGACCCAGATTATGTTAAAGATAAGGAAATAGAAATCTTAAGTGTTTCATTCGATCTTGAATATGTTAAAAATATAATTGATGATAAGTTAATAAACTTTTGGAAAAATAATGTTTATCCATTATTATATCAGAGTGTATAGAACTAATAGTATAATATATATATATATATATATATATATATATATATATATATATATATATATATATATGTACTCATAGTATATATAATTAGCTTCGCTTCACTTTTTGTCATTTTTTCACACCTGTTTCCACACTTGGAGGTCTTACTAGTGTAACACCTGACTTTCGCAGATATTGTTCAATGTGCTTAAATCCTCTATCTTCCATAACGCACATACCAGGTTTTAATATATTTCAAAAATCCCATTATTCTGCCTCCAAATCCTGGAGAAATATAATTAACTAATCCATTTGGTGTACAGGATTATATTAATTATACACATACAGGATTATATTAATATTATATTAATATTTTATAGTGTTTTAGTGCTTTTTTGTATTCTGACCACGTCAGAGCTTGATTAAATGCTTTGGATGGCTTTTGCACCTAAATTTCCAGACAGACTATGATACAAGTGACATTGTGAAATTTATGCCTGAATGCTATAGGTAAAGTTCTTTTGATCATTTCAGTATCTAGCGTCGCAATAAAAGGACGCATAACACTGGCTATCAAAGGTATATCTTTTAAAAATACCTTACTTAAATATAAAGGAGTATTTCCATAATCATCTGTCAATTGATTAAATTTACAATCCATTCTTATTTTATTTAAACATAGCAATAAATGATGTTTTGGAATATTTATTTTATCTATTATTATATCAATCAAATAGTAACAACTGCTTGGAACACCAATGTATAATCGAGGTTTTTTCTCAATTTTCTTAGTTGTCTTTAATAAGGTCTCTCTTGTTTCTTCAATAAATTCACTACAGTCAGAAGATGATGATAAATGCGTGGATAGTGAGGTGAGCGACTCTTGGTGGATATAGATGGTAAATATAAAGAAATATCACTGTCAGAGTGCTCTTCTTCAATCAATATATGTTTTGTAATTTTGCTTAGGCCGGACACAGAAGGTCTTGATTTCGTAATAGATTCAACTTTAAATGGGGATGTGGAAGTAGATGTTACTGGCACTTTGAAAGGTGATAATGATTGGTCCTTAAATTACACTTTAGCCTGGACTGCTTTACTCCTGAATTTGTGTGTAATAAATGCTTGCTCAGATTTGTCTGCTGTCCGCTCACATAAAATTTCTTGTACATTTTCGCCAGCTGTTTGGAAATCTGAAAGATGAATACAAGAAAATAGCTTTATAATGATAATAACTAGGTACTTGGTATTTAAATCTTCAAACGATTATGTTGTTTGTTACATACTATTGTACTTTCACAACATAGGTACATTTGAGAGTAATTAGAATGATATAAACTGTGATAACTAGGAAGATTTGTTATTTGGAATATTAAGCAAAATTGTATATAACATTGGGTTGTTTTCTGATTTAAGGAGTTCAGTATTTAGAGTTTTTATGAAGCCGTAGAGCCTAGGAGCTTTGGAATTCTGATTGATAATTTTAAATTTCTGAAATTCTGTGAACAAAGTTGTTTTTTAAAAGGTTTCTAATTTCAGTTAAAATTTTAGTGTAGATCCTTATTCCAAAGAGTTAGGTTTTCTGTCGAAATGAAAGAGCTCATTTTATTAATGCACAGTGCTCGTTCATAAATGACGATCGAATTTGATTTATCTGCTTTCCGAAAGACTAAAGAATAAGAGTATATTTTTGATTTTATTGATTTTATTATTAAGAAGTCTTAAGAGTCTCACGATACCTTTTAACACAATTAAGGATCAGATCATCAGTAAGACCTAGGGAATTACACCTGGAAACCGAATACGCAATAACACAATCAAATGTATCAGACGATGCCACCCTATTCGCGGACAGGGAAAACGGGCTTCAAAAACTAGTTTTTCAGGAATTCAACAAAGCGACGAAGTACAACATGAAAATCTCCTCCAAGAAAACAATGTGCATGACAATAAGCAAGGAACTCACGAGATGCAAGATTGTAATCAACGATAAAATTATTGAACAAATGATGTCATTGGATTTCCTAGGAATTCGACTATCCAGTTGGGGAAACCTGCAACAAGACATCAAACACCAAGCAAACAAAGCTGCAAACATATCAGGGTGCTTGCGCCACGCTAAATGGAAGAACAACATGCTATTAATACCCAGAAAAACTCGGATCTGCAAGGCTTGTATACGTCCCATCTTAACGTATGCAACAGAAACCCGAGTGGACACGTCAATTACCAAACACGCTCTCAGAACAACAGATATGCAAACTCTAAGAACCAACAGTGGACACACACTTCGGGATCGAAAACGAAACACCGAAATCAGAAAGGAATGCGGGGTGGAAGACGTTGTACGCTGGACTCGTAAAAGAAGAACGGAAAAGAACATGTCGCGAGAATGGATGAGCACAGAATTGCGAAAATCGTCAGAGACAGCAAACCAACAGGCAGAAGAACAAACGGGCCGTCCTCCCAAAAAGTGGAAAGACAGTTGGAATTCTATGTCACAGGAGAAGCGTCAGGATAATACAGGCGATGCTGCCTAAAATAAGAAGAAGAGGAAGTCTTGGAAAATGTTATGTTAGCTGGTATTTTGGCACGAGGTATGAAAGGCACTTTTCTGAGCGCGATTTCTGACTCTACAATTATCGTGGACATCTGGTTTGTTATTGATAAATGGGGTGTAGTTGGGGTTTTGAGAAAGGAAAGAGTTCTATGGAACGGAACGTAGCTTTAGAGAAAGTAATGAATTTGGACACTAAAGTAGGTTTTGAACTTACTATTTGGGGTACTGAATTTTTATTCTGTACGAGAACAGACATTTTTTTTTAAATATTTAATATGGCTAACTTTAATTCATCTATTTATTATTTAAAATATTATTTTTAAATATTTAATATGGCTAACTTTATTGACATTTTCAATGTAATTTAAACATTAATTATGAATGTAATTATCTTATGATAATGTTGAATTTCTCAAATCCATGTGTGTTGCTGTTGGCTGATCTTATGGTTGATTTTGTGTATTAATATTGGTATAGTTGAGTATTACATTCAAACAAAGAAACATATAATTGCACCAGATATCTTGAGAATGCACCAGAGAAAGGAAACGATATTTTTTCATCAATTTGTTGAATAGTTTTGTGTGTAATACTGTAAACGCTGATTTAATAAAAAGGATGTCTGCGACGTAGTAACGTTCGCAGTAACTTTTAATTGAATATAATATAATTGCAAATTTATCTTGTAAATTATATGTTATTTTTAGTGTATACGGTGTTTATATATGTTCAATATGGTGTTTTAATACGGTTGTGGGTATTTTTTCAGTTCTACGAAAACATAAGGTAGCAGTCTTTAATTCTTGATGACTCAAATATTAAATAATTGGATTATAGTAATATTTTTATTACTCATGTGGGATAAATATTATTTTGGCGACCGTTTTTTTGCTGCGACAAATGGCTGTTTGTCAATTAAATTGTTTCCACATAACTTTACTTAAAACCACGCGCATTGGAAATATTTATTTTCACGCAAATTATGCTTGGCGCACGCAAATATTCAATAAAAATCGCTAAGTTACATTAAAAAAAAACAACAATTGAATAAATAAAATAATAGCAATTAAAACCTGAATATTTAGAAAGCGACGTGACAGTAACAGAATTTATTTGCCATTGCCAAATAGAAATTAAAGAAAACGTTTTAAGATAAATGTAAATCGTTGAAATTAGCACGAATATTTTACCTAAAACCATTTTTTTATTTGCCATTATTTAAAATTTTTTCACTAAATAATTGAATATATTCAAGAAGATGTTTATAATCAAGCCATTTTTCCTCATTTTACAGATTGCTAATTTTTTATAAAGATTAAAATAGAAAAACTGTTTCGCCAATTTCATTTTTTATCATATACAGCACCTTCCTCACGCCAGAACTCACTCTTGAAATTTGGTCTTTTGTAACATAATATATATATATATATATATATATATATATATATATATATATATATATATATATATATATATATATATATATATATATATATATATATCCGATATAAGATCAATACGTATTATTAAATTGAATTTCCGTTCAGCGAGACGTACGATATTGTTCTTTGGGGAACCGATATGTATACCTAAAAGTGGCTACGTGGTATATTGTTGACAAACTACTTAACACCTGCTCCCGCTGCCTTTTCCTACGAATTGTGAGAATAAATATTGTATTGCTAATTATTCTTCCTTCACGCTTCCAATATTGAATTCACTCAACCATATATTTTCAATTTCAATATTTACAAATTTCTACAAAGAGTTTAGTGACAGTATAAAACAAGAACTGAAAACGTCTATTTTAATACATCACTAATCAAGTATCACCTCAATTTGTTTGATCTTTTTTGCTCTTGTCTTGTCTGGTCTAGTCTTATCTGGCCTTGATTGGTCTTGTCTCATCTTCTCTGGGCTTGTCTTGGTCTTTTTCGATCTTTTATGACCTTCTCCGGTTTTGTCCGGTCTTGTCTTATCTTGTGTGGTCTTGTCTGGTCTTATGTTTTCTTGTCGGCTCTGATCTTGCTAATTTGCAAAATATCTGTGAATTTGCCTTGATTTCGTGAAAATTGTAAATTTGATTTTGTAATTTGTCTATAAAGTTGAGATTTTGAATCGTTTTAGTTCCTAGTAAAACTGGTATAAAAAAGTTTGATCTCACAAATTTTGCAATTTCCTGATGTTTGTAAAATTCTAATTAAAAAGTTTCTTTTCTTTTGTGACTAAATTTCCTTAAATCTGTTAAATTTTTTGCGAAATCTTGAACAACCTCAACGAACCTTTAATAAATTGAGGGCTAGAGCATAAGGTTTAACAAATTTTATGCTTTCCAACGAAACACATGTTTCTACGCTAATTGTAGGATGTGGAATTGAATGAAGAAAACTGAAGTGGCTGCGAAAAATAAACCTGTTATAATCGTTTTATGCTATTGGAAAAATTAAAGATGTTTTTGAAAGTGCTTTTACTGCTGATTACAAAATTTCAAATTGTATTGTGCTAACTTAATTGCTTAAATTAATTGTTCATTATTAATATAATAATAATTTATAATCATTTATAACGATTTATAATCATTTATAATATTCACAAAAATAAGAAAAGAGTTTTATACTCTTTGAAAATAATTGCGAATTGCCGAAAAAAAGTTCAAATATACTTAAGGGGAAATGACCTCTTAATTGATTGAGGGAGATCTCATAGGCTATATTGGCGAAGACCGTATTACACTATATGCAGATGATGTCAGTATAATTGTGTCTAATGAAAAAACGGATGAATTGATACAAAAAGCGTATGAAACAATAAAAAAGTTATATGCATGGTTATACGTCAATAAACTATTTTTAAATGGAGAAAAAAAAACAAGATATATTATATTCCACAGCCAGGACGAAACGACTAATAGAGGATCTATCATTGACAAAAGGAAATTGTAACATAAGAACCGGTTCTATAAAATTTCTTGTTACACTATTAGAAGAGAATCTAACCTGGCATATAATGGCCGATTACATAATACAGAAAATTAATTGCCAAATATATCTTATTCGCAGTTTAAGGCATGCATTATCGTCAGTAATTTTAAACGTATACCATGCAAGATCAAATCTGTACCGGCATACAGTATACTAATATGTGGAGCTTCATATTACCTAAAATCGATCTTCAGAGCTTAAAAAAGAATGATTAGATCATATAAATATTGGAATCATGCAAAGATCATTTTAAAGAACTAGTAATACTGATAATACCATATATATATATATATATATATATACGAAGATAGTTTTATTAATGACTAGATAATTAAACAAATACCATAGTATATAAAAAAGGCGTTTTTGTAGATTTTCTCAAATTCATTGTAATGTAATCTATCTGTTGGTGGAAAGAATCAGCTTGTATATTCTTTTCTCAAACACCCGTGTGCGGGTACATGCGCATTATGAATTAGTTTCAGTTACCGGGATTGCGCACAATCCACTTAAAGATGTCAATACAATTTAATAAAAAAACTAGTCCATTTCCGTTTTCATCACCGTGGCACCATGTTGTAGCACACGTTTTCAATTTTGTTTTTTTTTTGTTAAGTAATTAATTTTGGTAAATTCAATTTTATTTTGTAATCTGTTTTATTATAAAACATGAGGGCTTAACTCTCTTATTCTAAATCTTTTTTTTTTTTGTTGTGTGAGGTATTACATAATACCTTTTTCAATGTGGTTGAATTGTTTTGTCCAGTGCGTCATGAAGCTACTGTTTATGTCAACCTCACGTTAGTAAGAAGTTTACAAACCATCTTAAATAACATGTAGGTGTACTAACAAATAAATTATTTTTAGATGTCTTGATAAAGGGAATAAACATTCCCGAAAGCTCGATTATATAACAAAAAGTTTCTTTTTTTACCGACCTAAGCTTTTCTTGGTTGAAAATATACTATGGTATTAGATATTAAATATTATTATTTACTTATATATATATATATATATATATATATATATATATATATATATATATATATATATATATATATTTATATACATATACCTAATTTTTTGGACTTGCCCCCTTTTGGACCTGTACCCTTCATATAAAGCTGTCACAAAATAAGAAATACAAAGAATGTACTACTATAAATAAAAAACTTATAATTCGGGGAAGTAAAATGGCTTCAATCAGAATTTATAATCTTGCCGAAGAAACGAAGAGCTAAAAAATGCAGTGATTTCAGAATCATAAGTTTGATAAACCATCTACTGAAAATATTTTTGAAAATCATTCACAAAAGAATCTACAAAGTTTGTGAAGAACAAATGTCACCTACACAATTTGACTTCAGAAATGCTGTTCTGCATCCAAATCTTATACCAGAAATGTAGATACATAGAAAGATATGCCGAGGAGTGAGACAGGGCTGCATTTTGTCGAAATTGATATTTAATCTTTATACAGACAAACAATCTTCAAACAATCCCTCGAAAATATTCAAGAAGAAATACCCGTGAATGAAGAGAAGTTGAATATCCGCTACGCTGATGATACTGTAATATTTGCTGACAACTTGGATGGTCTTCAACACCTAGTCTCTCAAATCGGTGAAAGTAGTGAGCGTTATGGCTCAGATATCAACATGAATAAAACAAAGTTCATGGTCATCAGCAAGAAAGACATAGACCTACCAAACTACGTTCTTAATATTAATGGTACCTCTATTGAGGTAAGCAAAAACATGTATCTGGGGGTAAAAAACCAACATTAATGAACAATGGGATAATTAACACGAAATAATTAGTCCGTATCGAGAAAGCCAGAGCTGCATTTTGTAAAATGGCTAGTGTGTATAACAGCCATTACTTCTCGATGGAAACAAAATTAAGATCTACGTTGTTATATTTTCCATTCTTTCCTATGGAGCTGAGACCTTGACTTTGACCGAGACGATGTGTAAACGACTTGAGGCATTTGAGATGTGGCTCGACAAGAGAATGCTTAGAGTGACATGGACAGATAAAATTACAAATAATAACATTCTCCATAAAATGTAGAAAGGAAAAGAAGTCCTGAAAAAAGTAAAATGCAGGAAACTACAATATTTAGGTCATGTAAAGACGAATAGATACAGGTATAAACTGCTGCAGATCATTCTTCAAGGAAAGATTCCTTGTAAAAGAGAACGAGGAAGAAGAATCTTGGCTTGGAAACTTAAGAACAAGACTTCACACACACATGTGAAGAACTATTCAGAACATCCAAAACTGACATATATATATATATATATATATATATATATATATATATATATATATATATATATATATATGTATATGATGATGGTCACCAACATTCACCGATAGCGATAGGTACAAAAAGAAGAAGAATAATTTGTTTTTAATGTACTAATGTAATGTTTAAGGAACTCTTCTGTGCTGTAATAGCATTTTTCAATAAATATTATTTTTTTTGAATGATTTGTAGGTTTTTTATTTTTTGAAAATTGCTGGTATGCAATTAAATATTTTTATTCCTATTCTGTTTAGCTCTCCTGAATATAACGTTTACTCTTTGCCGCGTACATAAAACCATTCATTGTTCATTTTTAATGTTTTAAGATTTTTGAAAATATGGCACGAGACTCCAATATCTATATGTATATAAATATATATATATATATATATATATATATATATATATATATATATATATATATATATATATATATATTGTTGATATCTGTCCATGTCACTCTAAGCATTCTCTTGTCGAGCCACATCTCAAATGCCTCAAGTCGTTTACACATCGTCTCGGTTAAAGTCAAGGTCTCAGCTCCATAGGAAAGAATGGAAAATATAACAACGTAGATCTTAATTTTGTTTCCATCGAGAAGTAATGGCTGTTATACACACTAGCCATTTTACAAAATGCAGCTCTGGCTTTCTCGATACGGACTAATTATTTCGTGTTAATTATCCCATTGTTCATTAATGTTGGTTTTTTACCCCCAGATACATGTTTTTGCTTACCTCAATAGAGGTACCATTAATATTAAGAACGTAGTTTGGTAGGTCTATGTCTTTCTTGCTGATGACCATGAACTTTGTTTTATTCATGTTGATATCTGAGCCATAACGCTCACTACTTTCACCGATTTGAGAGACTAGGTGTTGAAGACCATCCAAGTTGTCAGAAAATATTACAGTATCATCAGCGTAGCGGATATTCAACTTCTCTTCATTCACGGGTATTTCTTCTTGAATATTTTCGAGGGATTGTTTGAAGATTGTTTGTCTGTATAAAGATTAAATATTAATTTCGACAAAATGCAGCCCTGTCTCACTCCTCGGCATATCTTTTCTGTGTCAGATTTATCATTTTCTACCCTCACGGCTGCATATTGATTCCAATATTATGAGATGGATAATTATGAGATGGATATCTTTGTCGTTTGTCCCACTTCTTTTTAGCACCTCGGCCATCTTGTAATGTTGCACTCTATCAACACCCTTTTAATACTCAATAAAACAGGCATAAAAATCAGTTTATCTCTACATTTCTGGAATAAGATTTGGATGCAGAACAGCATTTCTAAAGTCAAATTGTGTAGGTGACATTTGTTCTTCACAAACTTTGTAGATTCTTTTGTGAATGATTTTCAAAAATATTTTCAGTATGGTTTATCAAACTTATGATTCTGAAATCACTGCATTTTTTAGCTCTTCGTTTCTTCGGCAAGATTATAAATTCTGATTGAAGCCATTTTGCTTCCCCGAATTATAAGTTTTTTATTTATAGTAGTACATTATTTGTATTTCTTATTTTGTGACAGCTTTATATGAAGGGTACAGGTCCAAAAGGGGGCAAGTCCAAAAAATTAGGTATACTAAACCACTGCTGCCAGCTTGTAGTATTTTTCATGTAGAATATTCCAATATATTTATAGACGTCCAGAAAGAAGTAGATGTCTGTAAACAAGCTTTCATGTCCATTCATGGTATGAAAAGAAAAAAGCTAGCAATACTATTTTTTTTTTGAAAATGACAGGAATGGCTCCGAAAGATGCGAAAACAAAAAACACCCCAGAGAACTTGATAATGAAATCTATGAAGCCGTACATGAACACATCAAGTCATTCATGGGTAGAAAAAGCCATTATAGTGCAAATGACAGTAAGAGATTATACCTGACGACCTTAACATAAAAAAAATGTTTAAGATGTTTTGTGATTTGCATCCTCAGATAAAAGTATCTTACGAGTCATATAGAACAATTTTCAATACCAAATTTAATATAGCTTTTGGATATTCTCGTTCTTTGGAGTTTCTCGTAAAAATAAAATCTCTTCAATCTGATATTTCAAGAAGCACTAGTACTGATGAAAAAAAAAACGTTTACAAAATGACATAAAGCAGTTGACAATACAAAATGATTTGCAGAAAATAAAAGCTGTCTGCGGTGTTCTACAACGGAAAATGAGCTGCAAAGCAAAAGAGCCGAATTTTTGAGACTCTAGAAGCGATTTGTTTAGATTTTGGGAAAACCTTAGTCTTCCAAACATCACAGCAAACAATGTTTATTACAAGAGTCAGTTGAACGTTTATGGTTTTAATACACACATTCAGTCGACAGCAAAAAGTGTATTTTATATTTACACGGAGACTATTGGTTAAAAGAAGAAGCGACGATGTCTGCTCCGCTGCATGATTTTATATGGAACTTCCTTGATTTGGGAGTAAGGGCTCTTATTTTTTTTTACTCATGCGGGGGGGCAAAATAAACTATACCATGTTTCGTTTTCTGCATTTCGTTGTTCACAATGAGAGGCGACTGGACTACGTCAAAGTTACTTTTCTCATTCGTGGTCATTCCAATATGGATCCAGACAAAAATATGGGATTAGTAAATTCCAAACAAAGAACTGAAATTCCGTCAGACTGGGTAGAAATCTTAAAGAATGCTCGAACGAAACCGACTCCTTTTGATGTTGTAGAAGTTGATCAATCTTACGTTCGAGTATGGACCAAATTTTTTAATAACAGTTTAGATTATGCAAAGAAATGCCCTTTTAGTTTCTCCACGATTCGGGAACTAGAAATTCGCCAGAAGAATTACATATTACATTTATTATAGAGACTCCTATGACGGAACATAGGACTCAGCAATAGTGAATAAAAAAAAAGAAAATGTAAGGGACCGCATTTACTACCAAATTTATTTGTGCTGCCTCTCTACTTTAGTTAATTATTTTAGAATATTAATTATATTATGCTGCTTGATTTTAAACCTTTTTAAAAATATATTTTTAGGCCTGATACCAATCACCGCCAGAAATGTATATGGAAAATATAAATTTTTCATGTATATGGAAAAAAGAACACTTTAAAAATTACAGTTTCAAATAGTAGCAGCGGCCTTACGAATTTGAAACTGTAAAAACTATAAATTGATTTTTGTTAAAATTACAGTTTCAGATATTATTAGTAAATAAGTTTTAAAAATTACAGTATGCGACTGCAATCTTTACAAATTTGTATTCGTAATGCCGCTGCTACTATTTGAAACTGTAATTTTTAAAGTGTACTTTTTATAATATATCATAATACTATTTTAAGTGCCTGCAAGCCTGAAAAAATCTACGGTGTTGAAGCACAACCATTTTTCGACAACATTCTAAAAATTAGGAATATCTATTATTATAATAAAATGTTTTATAAAACTTTGCATTCACTTCTATGGACTTACCTCCTTTTGGACATTTGTTTTTGGTAATTCCGAACATAATTTCTTAATTTTGTGTTCTTCAAATACAAGTTTATTTTTCATCTATTGTTCTAAGTAAATAGCCAAAGTAAATCCTTGAATCAACAAAGTTTCGGTACTTACGTACTAACGCCACCGCATCTATAGATTTGAATAAAATGTATGGTTACATTAGGTCATATCGTAGGAGATAAACAGGGAGCACATATCGCGCGGCAGCGCGACCTCTCGATCCGAAATAAGTAAAAATATTGGATAATGGTTAGAATAGGTTTTATTAGAGCAGATAATTGCAGACCACATATCGCGCGGTAGCGCGACCTCGCTGCAGTGGCGTTAATACGTAAGTCCCAAAGTTTCTAAAATTTGAACCATTTTTTTATAAAACCACTTTTCAAATTTAGTGTTACGCAAAACGAATAATTTGTGACATAGCCCGTTATGGTCCTGTACCTTTCATATGTATTACTTTTACATCTTATGATCAATAAATATTTTGAATTTTGGAATAGATATGATTACGCGGTGGAAAATTTAGTTTTCCCAAAAGTTAAAACATTTTGATAAAGAAAATTTTTTCATTTGCTTAAATATGCAGTTAATTACTGTGAACAATAATCAGTGATTTCTCGATTATTTTCTCTTCGAAAAACAATTAGACTTCCACATAAACAAATAAACTTTTTCCAGAAAATAATATCATTATTTCTCTCCAGAAATGTTTTCTCTTCCTATCGAATCACTATTTTCATTCGACTTAATATAAATATTTAAACCAATTAGAAACTTTTTATATAAATTGCATCATTACATCGTTCTTAATTGTGCACCCCTTGTAGTTTGGTTCGCAGATATTAGTCGGTTAACGTCAACGAGATCAAGGGAAGAGACCGCAGGGGACGAAATCCCATCAATGTAGCGGTCAGATGAACCGCTGGGGACATTAGCCTTTGGGATACGATATATAGTCTCCAATATATTCAGGGAAGCTCGACCGACCGGGATAAAAATCAAAGTCGAAACTTTTTTTTGTGTATACGTCCAACAATTTTATCGCACATACTGTCAATTGCAAATGAATATTTATTATTTAAAACGAAAATTAAAATATTAATCAGAAGCGACAAAACAGTATTTGCATAAATTTACTAGTGATTATATACACTTACTATATGTAAGTAAAAATAGTGTACTTACTACATGTACACGGAAAAAAGTACACTTTAAAAACTGCAGTTTCAAATAAAAAAACTGTAAAAACTATAAATTGTTTTTTGTTAAAATTACAGTTTCAGATATTATTAGTAAATAAGTTCTAAAAATTACAATATGCGACTGCAATAATTACAAATTTGTATTGGTAATGCCGCTGCTACTATTTTAAACTGTAATTTTTAGAGTGTAATTTTGTCCGTGTAACTTGTAGATTACAAAAATGACGGTTGAGTCTGTTGATATTTATCATTCTTAATACATCTGCTATCAACAGTTGTCGTCAAGAATACCTATTTTGTTAGCTCTGTTTTTGATACCACCAACGTAAGCTTGCATGGGCAATAACTTACAAGAAGCAAGCCCAAAGCATCCAATTCAGGTATTATTGCCACCCCTTCACTTTACGAATGCAAATAAAAACTATCAAAACTCAAGTAACCAAAATGTCCGTCAAGTAGTATACTCTCTTATAAAACACCCGTTATATACTAAATTATAAATAGACTCTATATCAGGGGTGGGCAAATCTTTTAGCTGCCGGGCATATTACTTTGACAATTTTGAAAATTTGACCGCGGGGCGCATTCATTTTTTTCTATTTTAATACTGCCTCCGTTCCACAATAAGTGAGCTATTTCAATTTTTATTGACTGTAATAACTTTTTTTTTAAATTGTAACTATAAACATATAGTATTACACTATGAACATAGTCAGCTGTGGGAATTTTTGATTGTTAAGTTGACGTTTGCTAATAGTAGTACTAGTAATAAACCGTTGATTTGATTTTTGACACCAGCTACAATCATAATTATTGTTTAAAAATTCTTGAGTTGGGGTTAGCTAAAAAATCCTAAAACCTAATTTAAATAATCAAAAGCGTACAATGATTTTTCAACTTCCTTGGGAAGTGCAGCTTCTGCTTAGTATCAATTGCAACACCGATATCATTAATAATGCCAAAGTATTGCAGAATTCACTTTAAACCACTAGTAAATTTGTTCAGTTCATAATTGTACTTAATTAATTTGTAGTTGAATCAGAATAATTCATTAAAAATGTTTCAGTTGTTCATAAATTTTTTTAATAAATCACTTGTTTTGGATTTTTTAAAAAGGTTTAATATCTCACTTTGGAACGGATTGTGGAACGGAGGTAGTAATTATTTACTTATTTGAATACCACTATTGACGCATATATACTAGGGTGGGTCAATTTTATTTTTTTTCATTTTTTAAAAATGCTCAGCGTTTGAAAGGTGACAAATGATGCCGTTAATTGATATGTAAAGTTTTATTAAGTTTTATTGCCTCCGGACTATCACAGAACCATTTAACTTAAGCAGTTTTTTGATGTGACTTTACTAATACGTCACTCAAGTAATTGATATCGTATTCCATGCGTAATAGCCTTTAGTAATGATAATGTAAATTGTTTGGTTGATTTAAAAGACGATGGAGGAAGGAGGGGTGGGGAGCCGGGAAAGTTGCGGGCTTCTACTGAATCGGTTGCGTAATACTAAAAATGCAGTTGATTATACTTTGCTATCGAAAACATGCGATAGATTTGGAGTGCCAGATAGGGCAGGGGCAGCAATTGCATCAGCAGATCTACATACATCGAGTTCTCAGATAATAGAGAAAAGATAGCTTCGGCGAGAACGAAAAAATAAACTAGAGAAAATGTAAATTCACAACAAACTGTTTTCACAAATACCAGCATTGTACTTCGATGGGAGAAAGCATCAAACTTTGATTATGTCTGAATAAGATGAGAAAAATAGGGACGCGTTGAAGAGCATATTCCTTTAATAAAAGAAGTCGAAGTGTTTAGGTTACATTACATCTGCTTCAGGCAATGCAAAGTGTACTTATAGATAAAGAAATATTGAACTTTTTTTTAATTCGGTTAATTAATTTTTTTAATGTGTTAATGGATAATTTGATTTCAATTGGATGTGATGAGACAAATGTAAAAGTTGGCAAATACGGCGGTATTATACGGATGCTAGAAAGAAGATTATTTGTTTATTGCACATGAATGAACTGCCATTTTGACATCTGTTTCAACATAATGATGGTAGTGCGTATGGGCCAAAAACATTTGCAGGGGCAATTGGTTTAACAAAGAACTTGAGGACTGTGAGAAAGACCTATAACTCAGTTTCAACCCATTCCGCCGAACTTACCGGAACTTTCTGCTAAAGATATTAGTAATAATAATAATAATTCCTGGCGCAACAGCCCATGACGGGCCAAGGCCCCCTCCCACGGCATACACTTGTGCTTGGTGTCTTGATCTTAGACACAAGTGTCGGGGGGGTTTCGTGGCAGATTTTACTGCGATGACTTTGCCAGAGCCATCTAAAGGAGAACGGTGGCTTATTTTTCACAATGTCCAGGATTCGAACCCGGGACTTGCGGCCCCGAAGTCCGACACCTTGACTAATGGGCCAACACCGCCCTAAATATATTAGTACAGACCAAAAATACTTGTACGGAATAATTCAATAAACCTTTACTAGGCACATTTCCTAGCGATTTGGTTAACAAAATCATCAGGCAAGATGTCCCTTGCCCAATGGCTAACTCGTGACAATAGAATTCTCCGTCTGTATGTTTCAGTAGAAACTACAGCTAAAAATCTAATAACTTTTATATTGTCAAGGTTTGTTCAACGTATGTTATCAAGGTTTATGCTCCGATATGGTTTTCTATAAAAACTCACTCTAGCTATAAAGATGGATCGCGGACACTTGTTTAAACTCATCCAGCTAACTAGATATTTACCAACAACTTATCCGATATCGACCGTTAAAAACGGTCCAGTAAAATTCCCAGTAATTCAAAGAAACAACTATTTCGCACACCCGTAGAACATATTGCTAGCAATGTTGACAGATCCCCAGCCGTACGTTCGTGAATTAGCTGTACGTCGAATTTTGAAAGCTAGACCAGAAACTCGAAAAAAATTACATCTGTTTCAGTTATCAAAGATATACTTTAACGCATCAATATATTACAACATTTTAAATTGACAAGAAAATTTCACTGAGCCACCGTTATCAAAATCGGTAACCGAAGAAATCCTCCGATTGTTTATTCAACCAAAAGCAGAAGGAGAATTGGATTTATTACGCCTTCCGTGTCACACACAGGCAGTAGAAAGAGCAGTTGAATCTGTGGCCGAAGCTTCAGCCATTTTATGCTATAAAGCAATAACAGGTCTAATTTCATCAAAGTCCAGGGAGACTCGAGAAAAGCAATGCGGCAATTCAACAGCAAAAAGGATTTGGCCACTAACTAAACCCCACTTACTTTAATAATTATTCTTTATTATTTTGGTTGTAAAAATTGTTTCTTCTTTAATAAACCTATTATTACTATTGATTTAAGATTTCTATTTATAAATAGTGTTCATTAGTGTAACTTTGTGTGTCTTGCTGTTAGGCCTCTTTTAACCATATTTGTTGACAATTACCACATGACTTCCGGAGGCAGAAGATTAATTCCGATTGCAATAAAACTTCATAATCTTTTTAAACTCATAATTTAGCACCGTTTTGTCGCTGTGCCCGTATAAAAACGAAGCTTTTTTTTCTCCATATATAAGTGACCCACCCTAATATATACTTGCCTAGACAGCACAATATTGTTATGTTTTCTCGTTAGATTAGGTGAACTGTATATATATTTCTTGTAAAACGCAATATTTTCAGAGAACATCCACAAATGTGCAGTGTCTATAATATAGTAGCAGGTAAATAATAAAGTAAACATCAGGCCTGGTAAACATAATAAACATATCATAGGCCTGCAATTAAAGTAGTTTATAAAATGCTTCTCGTGCTGCACATAAGGTCGACGCGGGCCGCATGTGGCCCACAGGCCGCCATTTGCCCAGGCCTGCTCTATAGTATCGTTTATATTCAACATGCTTTATATCATAAGGTTGGAGTTGAAGTAAATTCTTATTTATTATGAATACATATATAATATATGAAGTAAATACATATATAAATCCAATATATTCAAAGATTTAGAGAAAAATGAATATGAGTTTCATTTACTAAAATCTCTTATTACTACCTCTTATAATTGTAAATTTACTATACGTTAACTACACGTTATGATTCTAGAATTAGTTACGTCTTAAAGCAAATAGTAAAATTTATACCATAATATAATATTCATGTAAAACGCTTAAACTATTACTAGGTACTAAAATTTCAAATCGCTAAAGTCATAGTGATTTCGAGTAGTTTAATAATAAACAATTAGTCGAAACAAACGATATAAACGGATATCACTAAATGCATTAATTAAATTTAATATAGTTTAATTGAGTCAATATAAAACCAAAGGCGACTAGGCAACTACGTAAGACAGCCAAATTTGTAATAAATAAATCTTTTCGGCAAATTAAACTTGACTGCGGGTGTTGAATGTATTCCTGGCGAAAGTTGGTCCTCGGATCCCGTTGGGAGTTGGGACGGACGGGGAATCAAATTACGCCGTAATTTTACAGCTGCAATACAGTTACGACTATTACTCAAAGCTGAAAGAGGCATCCAGTATTTATGGATCGCAGTTTGAACGTCGCTGTCTCAAAGATCCGGCTCCGGTTCCAACAGACTGAAAATGTGCAGAATGATCGCCGATTCTATTCGTATTGCGTTATTCGTTTGTGTATTTGTCTATTTTTTTTAATTTCGGTCGGGAAATCGATGATTTGTGTATAGAATTTAAAGAATTTAAATTTATAAAAATTTATCTGACAAATTGTTAGGAACATATGGTTATAAACGCATTTCAGCTGCATAGTTTTTATTGCAATTTCTACTGAATTTCGTAATTTTCTATTAATCATATAAAAATTAAATTAGTTCACTCATCATCGTTTAATTAAAGGTATCCATTGAATTTTAGTAAGTTTGGTTATTGATACAAGTCAATTTGAAAAGTTTACGAAAACTCAAAGTATTATGGAATTGAATATTGGTGTGAAACCAAACTAATTATGGATGAAAACGTACCAACTTATTAAAGCTGAATATAGCTTATATAAATATATTCAACCTTTCCGTAGCTCAATAATATTATTAAGTCTTTGTGAAACTACAAAACAAATCTCAAGTTGAAACACAACAGGTATTTGTATGCCATTTACTAGTCCTCAGTCCACTTTCGTGGCACTAAACAAGAACTAGATAAATACCATTGTTTAAGATCACATATTTTATTTAACCCAAGTGAGTGGCCATCTGAAGACGCGTTGCGAAATCAAGCTATATTCTGCTTTAATAAGTTAGAATGATTGTATTATCTATAATTAGTTGGGTTTCACCCCAATATTCAATTTGAAATTTTAATTTAAATCAATAACTGAAACTTAGTTCAGGTCTTTCTACACACATGTCATACAAAACCTAACCTCGACAAGCCCGGCACATGATTTTCAAACTAAGAGCAAAGCTGCACTTATGAGAGATAGATCTCAAAACGCGTCTGCAGATGGCTATTCACAATGGGTAAATAGAAAGATGTGAAGATAAAAGCAATGTTATTTATCTAGTTCTTGTTTAGTGCCGTGAAAGTGGACTAAGGGCTAGTAAATAGCAAATAAATATCTGTTGTGTTTCAACATGAGATTTGTTTTGTAGTCTGAAAAAGATTTAATAAAATTAGAAAGCTACGGAGAGGTTGAATGTATTTATATATTCAAGCTATATTCCGCTTTAATAAGTTGGTAAAGTATTCATGTTTTCATGTAATAATTTTAACCAAAATTTATTAGATATTTTGTTATTATCAAACTCAATTATTATTAAAATATTTTTTGTTACATATAAAGTGGTCCTTAAGTCACTTTTAGGTTTATACTGTAAGGGCGTTTTTTTTTCTTTTGTCTCCAAAACCAATGTCCTGAGAGGTTGGTCCTTGAAACACTACTGGCCTAATGGCCTATTGTATTTCCCCACATTGTTTCATTCATACAAATAGATCCAGTTCCCGTATTAGGTATAGGATTATATGTGTCATGTTCTTCACGGGGATCGTCTCGGCTGTAATACTATGCTTGTGCCTTCTATGTGATTTGTTTATTGACCAGGTGATCACAATGGTCTATTGACTATTGATTGGCATTGGAAGATTGTAGGGGAAGCAGTTTCATCCTACTTATATCATAATCTGAATAATGATTCCTTTTCCATATGCCCATTTAATGCAGGTGTCCTTGTAGAGTATATATATTATAGTAATCTGCTTCCTGTAAAGGTATGGACACTGGTAAAAATATTTTTTCTTACCTGAAAAGAATTTCAATATTGCATTAACGGTAATATTGTAATTTACTAAGTGTACCGCACATATAAAATATATATAGTTACGAGTAAAATTATTTATTTAAGTTTAACGCTGTTTATTGCGTACGCTATTCAACACATATTTAACGGCTTACTAGTTACGCTTGGGTGTGCCAAAGTAGGGGACGCAACTGGGTAATATATGTCTACTTTTATACTTTTTACTGCAGCTTTACTTACCAACCTAATAGTATAATTAACTAAACAGCCTTAATAGCCCTTTTTAATTAAATTACTTGCAAGATTAGTTCACTATATTAATTAAAAATTCAGGAACATACTGTTAAACACACATACACAGATGCCACGTTTCAAATCATTTTCATTTTGCTACTTAAACTTTTCGTCTACCACTCCTTGTTAATTCGAGTTGTTAACTGAAATATACAATAGTTTTTAATAGAAATGTTGGAAGAAGTTATAGAAAATAGAAAATAGAAACAAAACTTTCTAGGATATTGAACAAGAGCTCACAGTAATAGAAATTAATATCGCTGAAATTCAAATGATATCGTCTACTATTATCGAGTACAAGCTGAGTATTAATTATCTAGTATTCACTACGGACCTGTCTGGTCCTGCCGCGTCTTGTCTCGTCTCCTCGTCCGTTCTTGAACGGTCTTGTCTGGTCTTGTTTGGGCTTGTCTGATCTTCCTGGATATTTCCTGGTATAGCCTGTTCTTGTTTAGCCTTGTGAAGTCTTGATAATCTTGTCTAATCTTATGAAATAAATTCTCGTCCTGTTTAATCCTGTGAACTCTTGACAATATTGTCTAATCTTATCTAATCAATTGTAGTCTTGCCTAATTAATATTATGTTTTTAAGTACATTAGTAAATTAAGTATAATTTATTAAGTTTTTTTCTATTTTGCGTCTGTAATGGACGCACAACAGCACTATATGCGTGCGGTTATGGCTTGCCGAGTGCGATATAATTTTCTCCATGTATATCGACGTTTTTTTATTTAGAAATGGCATAAAAAGGCTCAAAATAGAAAAAATACTATAAAAACTCGTTCGTAAGTCGTTTTTCAACACTTGTCCATCAGAAAACTCCTCGCTTCGCTCGCCGTTTTCCAAACTCGGACGCGTGCTGTACAATCGGTCTTACTGAACTCGTCCTTTAATATACTAATTTAGTTTTATTCTAGTTTTGTTTTAAATGTGTTCACTAAGGCAAACAAGAAACTCACAACTCACATTAAAGCGGTAATTGCAATAAATACAGCATTCCATCATCCCCAATTAAGAGCATGCGAAATCTCTGTGACAGAAACCCTAATTCCCTTTAATTTATGATTATATCTAGTTTTTACCCATTTTTATTTTATGTTTTTTTTTAATCATTCTCTGTGTTTCTTATATTTTTATTTTGAACAATGTGATTGAATTCTCTTTTTGGTGCGGTGCGAGGAATTAATTTCGGCCCCGAGACCCATCGATGACTTTTAATGGAGTTAATTAACGATCGCGTTTTCTGTCCCAATTTTCATATTTGTCGCACGCACACGAATCTGCGAGGGTTGGGAATTAGGGGAAACGTGACGTACATGCAGTATAAAATTAATAAATCCTCTGATTTTGAACGTCGAAATGAATAGGCGGACATCGTCCGCCAGGTAATATTGAATGTGTAATTTTTTTTTAGCAGCTTTTTAACATTTTTGTAGCTAATAGTAGTTGATGATACAAGTGGGTGCACAAAAGCCACATTTCACACACGTGTACCATACATTATTTTATCTAGAAAGCATGTTAAAATACTGTAGAATCTAGAAAAAAAAAATAGTTGTTTCTTACCGATAATATTGAAAAATCGTATATTTGACAGACAAAATACTTCAAATCACTCACATAATAAGGTTAGAACTTTCAGCGCCGTGGTAAAATTGCTAACTAGTAAAAACGCACAGTGACGGAACACTATTTGGTCGTGGCCGATTTAATCTAGGTTAACGTAGATTTAATCTAGATTAGATTATGGTTTGGTTAAGTTATATTAGAGCCAAATAAATCCAGGTTGATAGGCCGAGACTTCCTGATTCAAAATAAGAAAATTTAATTCTATTTTAATATATGTTAGAAAATATATTTTCACTACGTCTATGTTTTTTGCATAGTGACGCGAGTTGTTACCATAGTATAAATAAGCAGCAATCGTTTAATAATGAGACTCCCTTTGATTTACATTAGACTTTTAAGCAAGATTTTGATACTTTTGCACACGGTTATAATAATAGCATCATTCACATATAATTATTTACTTATTAATGTGTTTTATTAATGTCATTTTAGTGTGCGAGAAGATAAAAGTTATTTTACAAGTTGTAATATTATTTACCATATATACACCATGTAATAATTGCTTCGGAAGATATAAATTACACGACAATCTTTAGGGGTCGAGCAATTTAAAATTAGTATATTGTGCAACTAGGGAAATTGACAATACCTCACGAGTTACAGATAATATTTTTTATTACTCATGCGAGGGGACGTATCTTACAAGTTTGAGGTCCAGGAGCCATCCAAAAATAAATAGAATAACAAATGAAGAATTTCATTTTTAATTGTCTCCGGTGGTGTGGATTCGTCATAATAACTCTCCGGAGACAATCAGTCTCCGGTATTACCATAGAATTTACACTCATTTTAAAACGTTTTCTTTAATTTTTATTTTGTAATGAAAAAAAATGTCTATCACTTAAGTTTTACACTTTTTTAATATTGACGTTTTGAGTGTGTTTATTTTATTTATTCAATTGTTTTTTAAGTAACTTAGCGATTTTTATTGAATATTTGCGTGCGTTACCCAAGTTATGTGGTAATAATTTAATTGAAAAAAAAAACAGCCAATTGTCGCACTAAAAAACGGGCGCCAAGATAGTACTTATCCCATAGTACTTATTGTTTATTTTGTATTCCAATACGCTAAGAAGGTAAAACTAGAGTTTTTAAGGAGAAGATGAGATACACAAGACCCGAAATCGGGTCTAAACAAACAGATTAAATAGTTTCATCTTGTGTGCCTAGTCTTGTCTCTCATGTCCTGTAGTCTATAGTCCATTTTTTTTAAGAATGCAGTAACTAGAAACCCGATTTACACTGAAAAATGTTCAATCTAGTTACAAAATTTGGCACTAAATTCAAATATAGTTACTTGAATATAAAATTGCTAATTTACTAATGGTTTCATTGAATATCTTATTATTATTGATTCAATACACCAAATTGCAACAGTAGTAATAAAATACAAACAAATAAATGGAGAAACACGCAAAATATCTAAATGAGATGAACCGATCACATGATAATTGTGAATTGACACTGCAGCCATTGACAACTAACAGCTGAAAAGAAAGAGAGAAAAGAGGTTGAGATGGAGAAGTAAATATTGTTGGTGTGAACTTCTCGATTTAAGCCAATCAGAGAACAAGGTCAAATAAGCCCTATCTTCCCTGTACTGCATTGTTAAAAAAAATGGACTATAGTTCAATCTGTCTCAGGCGATGATGGCCTAGTAGTCAAGGTGTCAGATTACTGAGCCACATGTCCTGGGTTCAAATCCTGGGTATGGAAAAATAAGCTACCGTCCATCTGTCTTCTTTTCTATTTAGACTTGTCTGTCTATTCTTGTCTGTCTAGTCTTGTCTGTGTAGTCTTTTCTGTCTAGTCTTGTCTGTCTACTCTTGTCTGTCTAGTCGTGTCTGTCTAAGGTATGAATGCAAGGTGAGGGAAAGAATAATAAAAGAGGTATTTAGAATGGCGAATCGGAATGGTGAAAGAGGGAAGAAAGGGGAAATGCATGGGGAATGAATAAAAGGAAATTATATGAAAGAGGAGGGATATCTGGCAAGGGTCTAGAAAAACTTGAGAAGGAAGGGGAAAACTGGGTGGAAATGATAGGTGAGCGACTAGTAGAATTAGAATTGCTGGAACCCCAATGCCAAATTGACATTAGTAAATTTATCAAAGAATATGCAGAGATTCAGGTGCTTGGTCGTTTATCTACCTATTTAAACTCAACTAAAGGTTCAGACGCGCAGGTCATACTGGCAAGGTTTAGGTGTGGAAGTGATGAGCGTGGTAGGAAATATTGGATGAGTGAAGAATATCGGAAGTGCACAGTATGTGGAACAGGAGAAGATAGATGAAAGCATTCGATGGAAGAATGTACAAGGAATGAATGGTAGGAACAGGAGAAAAGGCTAGGACAAAAATGGTAGGAGTGTATGGATGAAAGGTGAAATGGTTTTGAATTGTTAAGGAGGGTGAAAAAGTGGAAAGAGCAAATAGGCACCAAGGAAGAACCTATTCCTTTAGTATGTAACTTGTAATATATAATGTACTATGCTAATGTTTTTATGTAAAATATTTTCTATATATGCCAATAAAAGGTTATAATAACAATAATAATAGTCTTGTCTGTATAGTTTTGTCTGTCTAGTCTTGTCCGTCTAACCTTAGCTATCTTGTATTGCCTGTCTAATCTTGTCTACCCAGTTTTATTAGTGTCATCATCTTATACCGAGTGGGGGTCAGATATTCTAATTATTATTTCGCTTATAAAAGATTTCCAAACTTCTGATCTAAACCATTCGTTTTAATTTAATTTTGCTTATCGTTATTAATATAAATTTTGTCTAGTAACAATTGTCTGTGCAATTTCACCCAACCCCACATAGTCTAAAGGTAAAACTATTTTCTGCTTAATGACATTAACTTCGTCATCGAGAATAGTCTGCCCTATTATAATATTTTATCTATAATTTTTAATTAGTCTAATAAAAAGCTTTTAGTGGAAAAGCCATTACAAATATCATTAAATGACGTTAAAAAATTATATATCCCTAAAATAAAAGCACCATTTTATCCTTCCGACCAACCCTGTAACCCATAAAAAGCATAAATACCTTTTATTCCCTTATTCAGACACTCCCCAATAAATAAAAGGAAGACCTAATAACAATTTCCCCCTCAAAAAATAGAATTTTCTCAACTCGCAAGTTCTCATTCAAATAAATTTGTTTCCCAAAAAGAAGGAAAGTTTTCATCAAACGTATATTATTCACAGTAATATTCAAAGTTACTAAAAGATTTTTGTCACAATTTGAATATAAATATTTTTTTGCAAATATAATTTTATGTTTCGTTATTCCGCAAGACATGTGAGAAGTTCTTTTTTTCGAGAAAAATAATTACGTGTTTGGTTTGAACATCGCCTGCGACGAGTTTATTTGTACTTTAGCAGCAGGAAAACAAATACATTTATTTTGTTCTCGCAAACGCCCTCGGAATTATTAAATAGGGTGGCGGGAAATGCCCGAACGTTCTCTTTGGAACGATGTTTGAAAAGAGGATTTCAAAGAATTTCACGTTGAAATGATAAATGCTTTCACAGAATAATTATTAGAACTTCTGTATGCATACAATAACATTGTTTACATGTTTTGAGTCAAATTATTTTTCTGTCGAGCATTTGCAGCCAAAACTTTGTTTTCATTACATATTTTGGAGTAACCGTGGGATTTTAGGATTCCGGTATGTATGTACTAGTTTATGAATGTACGTATGTGTGTTATTGCATGTATATTTTATTCCATTCTACATTGCAAAGGATTTTATTTGACAAACGAGGGGCCGTCGCGAAATGATCAAATGGCCAAACAGTATAAAAACTCTACTAATTTTTTCCCATTTAATTCAACCCACTATTTTGTTTGTTTTATTTACGTTTATTTACTTTCGTTTGTAGCTATCAATGCTGATAACATTCCTGGCCAATTGATATCACAAAGACCCCGAAATTGGATCAATATATAGCTGATGTGGGTATAAAAAAATAAAACAAGCTTTTCCTATTTTTCTAGAAGTTAAACATATTCTTTATGTTTTCTTTGATCTTTATACAAACTCGCACCGTTTCGTTTGTAGCTATCAATGCTGATAACATTCCTGGCCAATTGATATCACAAAGACCCCGAAATTGGACCAATATATAGCTGATGTGGGTATAAAATTGCACATTATATTCCGTGTCTGAAAATATTGAAATGTGACTATGGAACAAGCACCACAAATGTTGGAATTTCATTCCAATGAATTATTCGAATGCTAGGCGACTTGATGTTACAATCTTGATCCACTTTGGATCTTCATCAGATGTTCCTGAAAGTATAGTTTAGTATAATTATTATCTTCAATACATTATGTTAAAAGCACACTGATTTTGACTGGAAATAATAATAAATCTTTATTGCAAGTATTAAAATTACACGTAAGATTTTAGCAAATGGGTATCCGGTAGACCCGAGGTATTTTTTTATGATGAAAATAAACGAATGCCAATAACCGTTTCTTATCTCAATGGTTGTTGTAACTGGGACAACAACCAATAGGAAGGAAGATTCATGCTAACTAGGAAGCGATCGCTGATTTCGTACCTACCATGTCAAACTATCGAATGTGAAAAAGTCGTTTTTTCATATTCAATACCCTGCTCTTGCATTGGGGACGATTAGCCTTGTGGCCAAACCCCGAGTCTGTAGCCCCTAAAGGAACGCTGGAAATGTCTGCTGGAAATTTGATAAAGTATAATGAAGGATTTACAATATATCACACTATCAAACGAATATGATTAATTCATTATTAAGACGTAGTGAACAGCTTAATACTAGTACACAAAACCACAACAGCATAAAAAATACATATAAAAAATAATGCAAATTGTTATTTTGGTAACGCGCTGATTTTGGATGAACTATTAAATCAGTTTTTTTGCCCTCCTGAAAAGTACCGATTTCCATATTCGCCAATTTGACATGGTAGAAACGACGTGTTCGCGCGTTATATTCCCTGTTGTGTGAAAATATTGAAATGTGACAACTATAGAACAAGAGCCACAAATGCTGGAATTTCATTCTCATGAATAATTCGAATGCTAGGCGATCTTGATCCACTTTGGCTGAAAGTATAATTTAGAATAATTGTTATCTTCAATTCATTATGTTAAAAGTAAACTGGTTGCTTGGGCAAATTGTTTCATTCAAATTTGAAAGTTTTGATTGGAAATAATAATAAATCTTTATTGCAAGTATTAAAATTATACGTAAGAGTTTAGCAAATGGGTATCCACCCGTGGTCTAGCAGTTTTATAGGCTTTGTTTATTATTATCAAAATGCACGAAATAGATCCAAATTTAAAATAAAAAACACAAACAAGTTCTTATAAGAAAAACTAAGCTAAAAATATTAGTTTCTGAAATATTCTCAATTGTTTCAGTCGCCTTTTAGTTTCCAAACATTTCCGATCGGCGGACTCATTTATCAGCAGCTATTTGTCCATTGTGTATGTATGTACCGTCTGGATATCTTTGAACTCGACTGAAAGAGAGATATATTACTACGCCCACTTCCAAATGGAGTACGGAATCTAACACCTCTGATCTTTACTCTCGACTAAAGTGATCTCTTTCTCTCCCTCTGTTGACTATATCTTCTTTCTGTTTGCGCTGAAATTACGTTTCCTTCTCGTAAACAACAGCAGAAACACGAAATTCGTTTCAACGC
Organism: Phosphuga atrata; assembly: GCA_944588485.1. Classification (NCBI taxonomy): domain Eukaryota; kingdom Metazoa; phylum Arthropoda; class Insecta; order Coleoptera; family Silphidae; genus Phosphuga; species Phosphuga atrata. The sequence continues at coordinate 27,330,831 of OX155901.1, read as the reverse complement.
GAAATGCAGAAATGAATTTTTTATAAGTTAGGTCGCTGTGTGTGACACCGCCGATATTTTGATGCAGCAGTCTTATAAATTTACAAGAAAAATTTCTTGTAATCCTAATTGAACAATCAGTAAATACATTTATTCTGGTATAGAATGACATACATTGATAATATATTAATCTTTGAACTATTTGTGTAATCTGTTCTAGACTTGTTCAAGTTTTCTTATCAATTTTGTCAAGTACTGTCTAATTAGTTTAGTCTCGTGCTGCCTACTCTTATTCAGTCATGTCTAATGTTAGTATAGCATATCCTCATATTGTCTTAACTACCTTCAAAATATAAAAAACCTACCTTCAAAATATTGCATATATCAGTTCTATATAGTCTTGCACAGTCAAGTCTTCTGGAGCTACATGAAATATTGTTTTATTTTTGCTTGTGTCCAGTCTTCAATCGTTCAGTCTACTAGTTTGTCATATAAACTATTTTCCAACAAAATATCAACATTTGTTTGCAAATCCCATCATATAATTAAGTTCTGTTGATTTGTTGACATGGAAATTCCACGTACGGGTTATAATTTAAATTGGAATGTGCTGTACTCGCCACGTTTTATCTCGTGTTATTCTCATTTTGATGTATTCCGCGATCCGCATTATTTGTTTATCGTACGACCGTCCCGGGAACAATATAATATGCAGTAAATTCAGCAAAATAAAATATTCACGCTAATCCGACGGAATTAAATAGCGAAATTCCATGAAATATAAATCACTGTTGTGTATATAAATCACAATGATGGAATGAGAATTTGTAATATGCCGTGGATTGCTATTTATGCTGTTCGGCTTTTGACTAAACAAGCTAATACTATAGGCCAGACAAGACCAGACAAGACCATACTAGACCAGACAAAACCAGACAAGACCTAACAAGTTTAGACACGACCATAGAAGATCACACAAGACCAGACAAGATATAGTACAGACAAGATATATATATATATATATATATATATATATATATATATATATATATATATATATATATATATATATATATATATATAGTCTGTTCTTTTCTGATCTTGTCTGTTCGTGTCTGTTCGTGTCTGGACTTGACTGCTCTTATCTGGTCTTGTCTTGTGATATCTTATCTCTTTTGGTGCTCTCTGATCTTGATGGTCCTGTCTGGCCTTTTCTGGTCATGTTTGGTCTTGTCTAGTCTTGTCTGGTCTTGCATGACCTTATCTAGTCTTGTCTGGTCTTGCATGACCTTGTCTGGTCAAGTCTGCGGTCGTCTAGTCTTGTCTGGTCTTAACTGATCTTGTTTATTAAAGTATGGTCTTGTGTGGTCTTGCATGGTGTTGTCTGGTGCTGCCTGGTTTTGTCTAGTCTTGTCCGTACTTGTCTGGTCTTGTTTGATCTTGTTTGGTTTTGTCTGTTTTAGTTTGGACTTTTCTGCTCTTATCTGGTCTTGTCTGTTCTTGCCAAGTCTGGTATGGTCTTGTCTGGTCTTGCCTGTACTTGTTTGGTCTTGTCTGGTCCTTTCTTGTCGTGTCTGGTCTTATCTGGTGTTGTGTGATCTTGTTTGGTTTAGTTTGTTTTAGTATGGACTTTTATGCTCTGATCTGATCTTGCATGTCCTTGCCTGGTCTTGTCTAGTCTTGTCTGGTCTTGTCAGGTATTGCCTAGTCGTACCTGCTCTTGCCTGGTCTTCTGGAATCACGTTTGGTCTTGTCTGGTCTTGTCTGTACTTGTTTGATCTTGTCTGGTCTTGTGTGATCTTCTCTGGTCGTGTCTAAACTTGTTAGGTCTTGTCTGGTTTTGTCTGGTCTAGTATGGTCTTGTCTGATCTTGTTTGGTCTTATGTGGTCTTATCTGATCTTGTCTGATCTAGTCTAGTCTTGTCTGGGCTTGTCTGGCCTATAGTATTAGCTTGTTTAGTCAAAAGCCGAACAGCATAATTAGCAATCCACGGCATTTTATAAATTCTCATTCCATCATTGTGATTTATATACACAATAGTGATTTATATTTCATGGAATTTCGCTATTTAATTCCGTCGGATTAGCGTGAATATTTTATTTTTCTGAATTTACTGCATATTATATTGTTCCCGGGACGGTCGTACGATAAACAAATAATGCGGATCGCGGAATACATCAAAATGAGAAAACACGAGATAAAACGTGGCGAGTACAGCACATTCCAATTTAAATTATAACCCGTACGTGGAATTTCCATGTCAACAAATCAACAGAACTTAATTATATAATGGGATTTGCAAACAAATGTTGATATTTTGTTGGAAAATAGTTTATATGACAAACTAGTAGACTGAACGATTGAAGACTGGAAACAAGCAAAAATAAAACAATATGTCATGTAGCTCCAGAAGACTTGACTGTGCAAGACTATATAGAACTGATATATGCAATATTTTGAAGGTAGCTAAGACAATATGAGGATATGCTATACTAACATTAGACAAGACTGAATAAGAGTAGGCAGCACGAGACTTAACTAATTAGACAGTACTGGACAAAATTGATAAGAAAACTTGAACAAGTCTAGAACAGATTACACAAATACTTCAAAGATTAATATATTATCAATGTATGTGATTCTGTACCAGAATAAATGTGTTTACTGATTGTTCAATTAAGATTACAAGAAATTTTTCTTGAAATTTTTCCAGGCAAGGACATGCAAGATCAGATCAGAGCATAAAAGTCCATACTAAAACAAACTAAACCAAACAAGATCACACTACACCAGATAAGACCAGACACGACTAGAAAGGACCAGACAAAACCAAGCAAGTACAGGCAAGACCAGACAAGACCACACAAGACTTGGCAAGAACAGGCAAGACCAGATAAGAGCAGAAAAGGCCAAACTAAAACAAAACAAACCAAGACAAAATCAAACAAGATCATACAAGATCAGACAAGTACGGACAAGACTAGACAAAACCAGGCAGCACCAGACAACACCATGCAAGACCACACAATACCATACTTTAATAAACAAGAGCAGTCAAGACCAGACAAGACTAGACGACCGCAGACTTGACCAGACATGTCATGCAAGACCAGACAAGACTAGATAAGGTCATGCAAGACCAGACAAGACTAGACAAGACCAAACATGACCAGAAAAGGCCAGACAGGACCATACAAGATCAGAGAGCACCAAAAGAGACCAGATAAGATATCACAAGACAAGACCAGATAAGAGCAGTCAAGTCCAGACACGAACAGACAACATCATAAAAGAACAGACTATATATATATATATATATATATATATATTGCAAATTTTATTGGCAAAAAAACATAAATAAAAGTAACTACAGATAAACTTCAACTCAAACACTACTTCTACGAAGTCTTGTCCTCCTCCTGTCAAGAGCTGGTTCCAGTTTCTTTGCCACAATGTCTATATCGTCTATTGTGTTTACTCTATAAACTCTCCTCCTATATTTATTCGACGCACCTTTATCTCACCCATTTCTCCGACTTATCTTCTCCATCCATTCGCAACTTCAAAAACACCATTACCGGCATGTGGTCCGACTCACTTCTCATTCCGATTGCCATACCTTTTATTTTCTGTCTTGTTGCATCATTTGTTAAAATCTGGTCCTTAAGCGAAGTTCCCGTTGAAACAATAACTCTATATTCTCCATCCCAGTCGCCCTCTATTCTCCCGTTCAACATATCCCAATGGATTCCTTTCTGCAGCTCTCTAATTCTTTTTCCTGAATCCAGGTCTCAACTAGTCCAATTATATGAAATTTCTTGAGAAAATTATAATTGATCCGTTATCGCTTTCCAGTTTCCTCTTAAGTCCCGCCACATTTAAAAAGAATATCTTAACATTTTCCGTTAACCGTTCATCATTGTTCTTGTGTCTTCTCGCCCTCTCCCTCTCTATTTGTCGTTTTGTAAACCTTTTTATTTTCCTTCCTTCCATGCTACCACTTCTCCACCTACTATTAGTTTCTTATAACCTATTTTTACCTGGTGTCCTTTCCCTTTTAATTCTTTTGCTCTAATTTTTATAGCTTGCTGGCTGGCACTCCCTTTCTGTCTCTGTAAGATCATCGCTAATGAATACGTTAGTCTCTCTTAATTCAGTTTTCTTCTTCATAATTTCTCTTTTCACATCCCCATTTTCTAATTTTACCACCACCGGACGTTTTTCGCTATCCTCTCGTCCTAGTCTTTCCATGGAAGCTATTCCCTCCTTTACTCCTAATTTTTCTTTTAATAACTTTGTGACATCCTCTTTGTATGTGTCCTTCTGTCCGCATCCGAAAACCACAATATTGTTACATATGCTCCTTCTTAGACTAAGTTCCGCCTTCTCTTTCAGGTCCCTTATCTCCTTTGATAGACTTAGATTTTCGTCCTGTTTTTTTCTTTCCTCGCTTTCCGTTTCCTCTGTTAGCTCTTTCATTTCTGCTTCTAGCTTGCTGATCCTTTTTTTGAATTGGTTGTTTTCCTCTCTTATCGCCCTCAACTCGCTTAGGATTCGTTTTTCCATTTAACTTCCTCCTTTTCCTCCTCTGTTTGCCTCCTGTTGATCTCTTCTACCTTCCTTTCAAGCTCTTTATTATCCCTCCTCATTTCTTTTATCTCTTGCAGAATCATTATTATTAACTGTTCCTCTGACTCTTGACCCTCTTCCACATTTGGGCTAGGCTCTTTTTTACGCTTAGTGGGCGATCTTGACTTTTTTGCAAATCTTTCAAACGGGCCTTGACTTGCTAGCCGTTCTTACCCTGTCTATCCGTTCAGCCATCTTACTGTTCTCTCCTTGATACTATCGGAGTGACGTCGAGAGTTGAACCCACATCGGCGCACCACGTTTGCACCTACTGGCGACACTAACTATTGAGTCATGTCTCAAATCCACCAATAACACACAAATTAGCTCCCTTCTTAGCTTCTAAAGAATGATTTTGTCTTTTACATCAGCTCCAAACTATATTCCCGCTTTTAAAATTAACTTTAAGATTTGTTTTCGACTTTAACTGTAGGAACTAGCCACATTTCACTCCACGCATGCTAGACCAACCTTCACAATGGACAGCACGAGCAAGACTAGACTAGATCAGAGAGGACCAGACAAGATCAGACAAGACCAGACAAGACCTGACAAGATCAGACAAGACCACACAAAACTACACAGGACCAGACAGAACCAGACAAGAGCAAATAAGACATGACAAGGTAAGGGAAGACCAGATAGATTCTAGATTTGGTGGTGACGACTTGTACTACGACCTTCATAGATCTATTGTATCTATTGTTCGTCTAAACGTTGGTATACTTACACATTTAGAGCGCCTCCTCTAGTGCTGATTCCTTTAGGAATTTCAGAATCTGGATAGCATTCAAGGACTGCAACTCCTCGGCGTTCAAATAGTGGGTCCCACGATACATTTGTCTCCTGCGGAACAGTGCTCCGCAGTCTTAGAGCCGATATATAGGGGTTTCCTCTTCTGAACCACAGAATCTGCATCTGTCATCTTCCACTAGGCCTAGAATCTTGAGGTGTTTTCTAGGTCTGCAGTGTCCCGTCAGGACTCCAATAATCTAAGCTTGTTCCTGTTTAGTTTCAGGCAAGTTTTTTGTTATTTTCTGTTTAAAAAATCTCAGCACAATACCAGATAAGGGTAGACAAGGCCAGGTAAGAACATAAAAGAACAGAGAAGAATAAATAATTACAGACAAGACCAGACAGGACCAGAGAAGACTAGAAAAACCAGACAAGACCGGACGAGACCGGACAAGACAAGACAGGACTAGACAAGACCAGAAAAGACTAAACAAGACCAGGCAAGACCAGAGAAGACTAGACAAGACTGAACAATGTCAGACTGAACTGACCAGAGAAGATCAGGTAAAACCAGACAGGACCAGACAAGAACAGACAGGTCTAGATAAAACCAGAAAAAACAGATTAGATCAGACAAGACCAAACAAGACCAGACAAGACCAGACGAGACCAGACAAGTCCAGACAATACCAAAAGAACTCCATGCCAAACCAGAAACTATCAGAGAAATCTTACCGTGTATTAACTGATTCTAGTCCTGTTATATCCAGTCTTGTCCAATCTTGTCCGGTCTTATCCAATCTTGTCTGGTCATTTCCAGCCTTCTCCAGTCTTTTCTTGTCTACCTTTGTCTAGTCTTATTTGTTCTGTATGGTTCTTTAGATTTATATAGACTTGTCTAGTAATATTTGTTTCTTTTCAATTTCTAAAGATCGTGAAGTTATTTTGTTTAGCACATCACAGTAAATGTAAAAGTTTATTGAGCAATATAAATATATTGTAATACTTCAAAGGTTAGTATAAACACACATTGTGAATTAAAATAAACTAAAAGATAAAAACATTTTAACTCTTTTTTCGTTTTTTTTTTATGAATATATTGGATATTTGCCCGAATGTTTCGGTTCGTGCAATTGTAAATCATCTTATCTGATTCTAATCAGAAAGTTTGCAACACCACTTAAATCTTGAAACAGACAACACTATTGGCATAATAATTCGTTTACGATTGCAATTGAGACATAATCTTGATCACTTGAACAGAAAATACATTACACGGCGAATTCGAACCAATACATTAACTTGATTGGGGGATTGGAGGACGAAACAATACAAAGCACATAAGAAATAAATTTGATTAAGGAAGTTTATGGCGATCTATTTTGTTATGGCCGAATGAAATTTTTATCTGCATGTTATATAAAAAGTTAAGAATAAACTTGATTTGATAAATATATAAAAATAAAATATAGCATCAAGACAAATATGACATTTGAAATTTGAATGTTTATTTAAAATAAATTTTCGAATATTGTCAATAATAACAAACGTGTTAATAGTTGTTTAAACGTGTGATAGTTGTTCCAAGAAAATTTAGAGTTGAGAATACAGTGATTTAGATTTAGATAGAGAATAACGTTATTGGAAGAAAACGAGCAATTGGAATTAATTGGGCTATGAGGAAGGAAATGCTAAATCCAGAAACATGTAATAAAATAGTTTCAAGGCAGATTGGAAATAAAGTGAATGTAAGGTTGCAACAAGCGAAAGAGGCAAAACTATTTATTGCAAAATATTGCATTTGTTGATACAAAAGGGAAGTTTTATAAAAATAAATGGGAAAACTCGCCAGTGGAAGCAAAAAAATTTTTGAAGGAAGCAATTTTTTCTAAAATGGAAAAATATATTATTTTCAATGCATAAAATAGATATTTGCCTTTTTAAAGCTTATCCGAAGAACTAGTTTTCATTATTTTTGTAATATCTTTACAAACATGAATTTGTGAATATTCACATGTCATTCCAAAATTATTTTTATTTACTGTGCACCAAAATAAACACATTAGTAAGTAAATTCTTGTGTTTAAAGGATGCCATTATTATAATCGTGTGTAAAAGTATCCAAACTGGGCATAAAAGTTCAATGTCATTCAAATGGATTTTCATTATTAAACGATTTCTGTTTGTTATTATTATGGCAATAACTCGCGTCACTAAACAAAAAACATAGACGTAGTGAAAATACATTTTTCTATTGATATATGTGACATTTGTGATATATGTGACATTTTTTTCATCCTAGAGATGAAAATATTTTCACATCTAGAGACGAAAATGAGCATTTTAAATTTATGATTTTCTCGATTAAAACACTATACTAACCAAATTTGCATCGACTTTCTCATTAATTACATGTCATCAAGATCAATTTCAATGAAATATTTTATGTGCAAACGTAAAACGAGCCTGAAACTATTTAAAAAACCGAAATAAAATTTGGACATTTGACTTGAAAAGTATCACCTTCTATGTGAATGCAATATGTTACCATGGAAACGACCAAACCTACAATTAAATGATGTTCTAATTAACAACTATTTATAACAGTCACATAGACAATGCCTACTCAAAATTGAAAAGTTTTAATAACATCCACTTTGTGGCAGCTTTACTAATTAAATCAAGGGAGGGACACGGAAATCTTCTGTTACTCTTTAGCACACAGCGCTCAAGATGCATTGTGTGAGCCTTTCGCTACGTCAAAGCAAGTAACGAGAAAGGTCAAGACCTAATAGGTCAGGGGCTGAGGCCCATAGGTTTATGTACTAGTAAAGTAACATAAGATAGTTGTAATTTGTGTAACCTCACTCCTTAGGTAAGTGCTGTGTGCTAAAGAGTAACAGAAGATTTCGGTTACCCTCCCTTGATTTAATTAGTAAAGCTGTCCCAAAGTGGATGTTATTAAAAAAAAATTCTACAATTAAATTTGTATTGACAATTCTGAGTTCGCTTCGAATTGGATTTATTAAAGTCGAATTATGGATTCTACGACCGAAATCAGTAGAAAAAAATGCATTTACTACTCGAGATGAAAGTTTTTTTTTTGGTTTGGTTAGATGACATAGCACTGTTTGCTGATTCTCTTGAGATGGCAACAATGCAGGTAAATTGCGTCAGAAAACAGGCTGCCAAAGTAGGACTTCAAGTGTCGCTGGAGAAAATAGTATTCTTCACCAACATCAGAGAAGCAAACAGAGAGATGTTACTAGAGCAGGGAAACATCAAGGGGACTGAGAAATTCAAGTATCTTGGCGAATGGATTGAACCCAACTTATCAGAAATAGCATCATTATCCAAGAGAATCAACAAGTTAGAACTAGCCTATCGACTGACTAAGAACACTTAATAACAAGAAATGCCTGTCACTCAACCTGAAACTTAAGCACACATCAGTCTTACAACCAGAAGCCCTATATGCCATGGATTGTCTTTCCTTGAACCGAAGAGGTCTGGTAGAGAAATTGGAAATCCGAGATAGGAGAATTCTCAGTAAGTAAAGGAAGATGGGGAATTCCGAAGACGGCATAACTCTGAGCTCTACGAACATATTGAGATGCTCTCTGATTGGGCAAGGAAAGGAATTGTTGGTTTTTATGGCTACGTTGCAAGATTGGTTTCAAACGGACTAACCAACCGTCTGTTCCTCTTCTGGCAAAATAAGAAGGTTTGTTCCTCTTGGTTGACAGAAACCGAGATGGATATTAAAGAACTTAGAGTAACAAATCTCCAAAACAGATAGTCTGTGAGATACACCCTGAAGGATGTCCGTGGATTTCAGGAAAAAAAGCGGCAGTAGATGCGACCATACTGGGCAAAGATCAAAGCCCAACAGTTGAACAAGCGTGATCCAAAGTAGGCCTATTCGAAAGAAGAAGAAGAAGAATAGAATAGAAGCAAAATAGAGACCGGCAAAAACAGGCTTTAGATTTTGATATAATTTTAATACAATTTTAATCAAATTGCTCTAACTCTAAACTAATGAAAACCTCTTGACAATTGTATTCAAGAAAGTTTTAAAACTATCAATAATTACTTCCACCAACATTTTTTGAGTTGTGGTGATTCAATTCCCACAAAAACTTTATAACCCCAAATACAGGGTGGACAATTTAACGTGATCACCCCAAATATCCCCGCTGTCTTCGTAGTGAAGAAAAAATGTCACGCTGTAATTTGTTTGATTTCGAAGGGCTGTGAAAGACAGTGGTGAAAAAATAATTTTCACCAAGCTGATAGTTTTTGCGTTCACAAGGTCATCAACGGTTTTTCAAATTTAAACCTGTATTTCTTGTTATTAAGAAATTATTACGTTGTAGCTGATATTCAGACAAGAAATGATTTCACATGTGTATCCAACCAGCGGAACAAGTAATAAACGTATCGAAAATGGTACTCGTATCGAAAAGTACTTCCTGACGCACGTTTCTTAATACGGGAAATGCCACTTCGCATTGCCTTTCCACATAAACTGTGTAACGCACGCAAATATTGAATATCGCTAGGTTGCATTAGAAATAAACAAATAAATAAAAATAAAATAAAAACAATCAAGACCTCGATATTAAAAAAGTGACGTGACGTGTCAGAAATGTTTTTCATTACGAAATAATAATAAAAATTAAAGAAAACGTTTTAAAATGAGTGTAAATTCTATATTGATACTGGATACTGAGGAGAGTTCTTATGAATGATCACCACAGGAGATAATTGAAAAAGCATTCATGTTCTTCATTTTTGATTCCATTTGTTTTTGAAAGGCTCCTGGATCATAAACTTTTAAGATACATCCCCTCGCATGAGTAATAAAAAATATAGTTTGTAACACAGGCGGTATAGCCAATTGCATTTGGCGGTATCAACATGATAACCGTCCTGTTCATTGAGCAGTTATAGCTCTCGTAGTGTTAGACGAAAATGTCCCGGACACTGAATTGGGACAGTTGCAGTAATACCTTGGCCTGCACGTTTGCCTGATTTAATGCCACATGATTTCTTCCTATGGGGAGCTATAAAGGATCGTATGTACCATGATGTTCCGACGACTCCGGCGAACATGCGAGAACCAATTACAAGAGCCGGTACCGCTACCACCCAAGAAAATATTCGAAGGTCAAGAGAATCAGTTATCAAATGTCTTTAAAAATATGTCGAGGCCATCGTATTAATGATCATCACTTCGAACATTTGTTACAATAATTTTTTTGCACAAAAATTTTAAATAGGTTTTTCGGATATTCTTATTGTTAATACCTTCCCGATTTAACGTTTATACATATGTATTTTAGTGAAAAATGATTTCAAGTTGAAGATATCATAGGTCGTTGGATTCGTCTGAATATCAGCTATAAAAATAATAATAAAACATGTTCTCATTTGAAAAGCCATTAATGACCTTGAGAATGCAAAGCTATGATCTTAACAAAAATGAGTTTTTCACTACTGTATCAGCCCTACAAAATCAAATCAAATCAAATTACCTCGTCAATTTTTTTTGATCTTTCGTCGTTGAAGGCTACGGAGATATTTGGGGTTGTTACGTTAAATGGTCTACCCTGTATAAAACTAAGCGCCATTAATGGATTTATAGAAAAGCTTAAAAAAATCTTTTTTTTTTGTCGACTTGAACGTAAAAAATTATTATGCAAATGCCAAGAAACTTGTTTCCAATTCTAATCGTTTTGCTGGCCAATTTTTGGCCATCTTATTTTTTTGCTCGTTGTCAAGGGGATTCAAATTCCATATTTATAGTTTTGTCTAGTCCAGGGATGGCGAACCTATGACCCGCGGGTAAGACACTGACCCACACAGGCTTTTTAAGTGACCCAGGCATTGATTTTAGAACTTTTAGAAATGTTCAATAACGCAACACTTTTATTATTTTCTGATTCAAGTTTTTAAACCACAAGGTATGAATATTAAATACATCAATAAGTTTCTTCTCAAATTATTATATTTTAAATATGTTTTTAGTTGTAACCCTGTAATATGGCTGACAAACGATAAAAATCCCAGATCATACCATACAGAATGCTTTGATAAATAGTGTGTGAATGAAGAGAATAAAAAGACTGTGTGTGTAATTTCCAATGAAAAAGTTACTTCACGTACGTATAAGTAAAAAGACATTTTGAAAAGTTCCATTCTAATCTCGCCTTTTCAACAGATAAAGAAAGAAAAACATATTTCTCTTAAAAGAAAAAAGAGAATCATTTTGTGTTTTAAATGCCTTTTTGATCCACAAATAGTAAGTTATTTTACAAGTGTGCGAAAAAGGGCTCATTGCGATTAAAGCATTTAACTTCGCAAATCATACACCAAAGCCTTTTAACACACGTGTAGCAAAAATCATTTTTTACCAATAATATTGAAAAATGGTAATTTTAACAGACAAAATACTTCAAATCACTGACACAATAAGGTTAGAACGTTCAGCCTCTGCGTGGCAAATTGCTAGCTAGTAAAAGAGCACAGTGACTGTCACTATTTGGTTATTGGTATTAAATCCGGGCTTGATATTTTTAAAGAATTTGATATTACATTTTAAGAAATGGATATTGACCTACAAAAAATTGTTTCTGTTAGAACAGACGATGCACCCAATATGGTCGAGAAAAACATTGGTTGTATTCAATACCTTACGTAAAATATTCCATATCATCTAATTGGATTTCATTGTATAATACATCAGAAAGTTTTATGCACTTATTCACTGATATATTTTTTTTACTTTTTTGCTCTTCATTTCCAAAGTAGAAGTTGTAAAACAAGAAGGAAACTTGAATTTTGTAAGAGCTTTTAAAAATGAGAGCAAAAAAAGTAGCCTTTGACCTTCCTCCTCTTTTCCAAGTGATGTCACTGACCTGGTGACCCACGAGATAGTAGGAAAAATATAATGAACAAATATGACCCACTAGTCAAAAAAGTTCGCCATCCCTGGTCTAGTCTTTTCTTGGCATTAATTTCGATATTCTTGATATATTGAATGAAAACTAGCAAAACATTTAAAAACGAAAAAAGTTTCCAAACCGCGTCTATGCCGCGCCACTATGCCGCAGTTGGTAATTCCAGAAGTAATTAGACATCACCGTTGGAACGTGTCATCGTGCCAACAGCGAGCCAACAAGAATGGTTCGACTGTCTGTCTCCTTCAAAGAAAGCCAATGAGAACGGAGAGTGGGTTATCGGTTGTGATTCTGACGCTGATAAATACCAAAATAGGTGTAGACGTTCGTATAGTCAGTGGCTTTGCAATTTGACTTTACCAAGTGGCAAGAAACTTTTAAAATGTTTTGCTGGGGAACCGTAGCAAAAATTCCGAAGTTTTATAATTTTTCTACAAATTCATTATTGGCACCTTCTTTTGGGAATTTGATTCAACTAAAATAAACTTAATCACTTACAAGAAAAGTTATACAGTTTGGGATTTATTTAAGGTTTATAACATATTACCGTAAAGGTGCAGATCAATTACGCGACTATGACTGAGCCAATGGTAGTCCTGTGGGTCGCTATTGCTTCATAAAATTAATAATAAGAGATTAGCTTTATTTCTACATCCGAAAAACAGTTACTATTTGGACTTAAAATCAATCATGATCACGACCTAAAAAGCAATCACGTCTCCTAATTAGACATCGGATAAGCTCAGAAAAGATGCTAGATGCCTGTTCTAGGGATCATATGAGCTAGGATGTTGCTTTCAAGTTCACTATATACAGAGTTTTGGACCTTGCATAAAACACGAGCATTCATCATGTTAAAACTAAACTGTTGCACAGTTCTGGCGGCTAGACTGCTAATTTTTCAGCCGTATCGTTTGTGTCGCTTCGGACACTTCGGGCGCAAGAAGTTTTTTGCGTTATTCACAGCGGTTCATATATTTCAAAATAAACAACTAACAGATGCAAAAAGTTGGCCAAAGCGTCATTGCACTGCACTTTAACATTAACGAACCTAGACTAGTCTCTTGAGTTGTGTGTGTCTAATATATTCAGTATAGTCTTGTCTGTTGTTTGTCTAATCTCAGTCTAATCTTGTCTATATAGTTTTTTCTTGCCTTATCTTGCCTTATCTTGCCCTATAAGCCCAATCTCCGTCTAGTCGGGTCCGCCTAGTCTTGTCCGTTTAATCTTGTTTATCTAGTCCTATCTGTCTAGTCCAATTTTGTCTATCACCGAAGTCAACGTTCGACGTTAATTGTACATAATTATTTTCATATCAAGATTTACTTCAATGCTGTTATAACATTTATATAATAAAATTTACAAAATTTATTGTGAATAGAAATGAATAAGTGTACTAATCAGTTACATCAGTCAGACAAACAATCAATCAAATAGGTCAGCCTTTAGATTTTATACTCGGTGGCGCAAAAGTAATCATTCCATTTCATTCGACTCGATTATATAAGTAGTTCATTTTTCATATAATCATTTATATCTGTGATACTGTATAGGAGAAGCCCAATTTTTTTTTTCTTGTATTACTATAGCTTTATATTACGCCGATCTCTTCCATTTATTTCATACAAGTTTCTGTACGTGTATTGGATTTATTTTTAGTAAGTTGTTACAGCGTCCAATAAATCTATACTCACCCATTCGGCAGACATAGCCAAAACATTTCCGCCGTAAATATGTAATAATAACACCGATGTGATGCTGGTAATAACTTTCAGCTATATATTTTTATTAATTCTATCTTATTTATTGGTTAGGGTTTTTCAAAATTATCTTCGAAGAATTGTTGTATAATAAAGTAACTCTTGACCTAAGTAAACAAATAGTTATTAATCATTATAAATAATTAATCATTAAAATTAATTTATTTTGCGTAATAGTTATTTAAATTCGGCCCTGACTAATTACTAGTAATATTTGTTAGAATATACAATTATTACAATTGTACAATACTGCTTGTTGATAGCTTTTAACTCTAAGGTGTACATGATAATAATAACTCAGTTTAGCCTTTGAGGTACAAATCTATTAGTATTTATATAGCAAATAATCAAATCATTACATTTTGTAATACTGCAGTATTTTTAGTGCGTTACGGAAGAAAATTACAATTCCACTTGATATGTTCACTTTAGAGGTATTCATACATCTGCGGTTCGCACGTAAAAGAAAACCCGCATGCATTCAAATGTGGCAAGCAGTGATACTAATGGAATATTTTATTGAATAAATTTTATTTTATTTCCGATTATAGTATTTCAAATACGCATTTTCCATTGTAAAATAAAACTCTGCAAAATGAGGGGAAATATTCGGGAAATGTCTTTGAACAAAGCCCCAAATTCTTACAAGCTTTATATCCAATGCAAAATTGCTAAATATAGCTTTAGTTTTATACATTGCCTTTCATTACATAAATATATAATAAATAAGTCTTGACTCGAGAAGACCAGAAAAGACCAGACCAATGCAAATTACAGCATACAAAACCAGACAAGACAAGTCCAGACTCGACCCGAAAAGACCAGACAAGACCAGCCAAGACTGAAAACACCAGACAAGACTAAAATGAGACTACAAGACTACAAGAGCATACAAGACCAGAAAGGACTAGACAAGACCTGACAAATCCATGCAAGACCAAACAAGACCAGACAAGACGATACAATAACAGACAGGATCTACAGGACCAGATAAAATCTGACAAGATCATGCAAGACCATACAGGACCAGCCAAGACCAGACAAGATCTGATAAGTCCAGACAAGAGCAGACAAGATCCGGCAAGAGCAGACAAGACCAAACAATACCATACAAGACCAGACAAGACTAAACATGACCAGCCAAGACCCTACAATACCAGACAAGTCCATAGGAGACCAGACAAGCCCAGACAAGTCCATAGAAGACCAGACAAGACCGGACAACTCCAGACAACACCAGACCAGATCCAACACAACCAGACCAGATTTGATAGATAATCAAATATATTTAATAAAATCGGAACACAGCCTGAATATATAAATATATTCAAGTTTTACGGAGCTCTATAATATTTTTGAGTAGTTTTAATACCACCAAAACAAATCTCATGTGAAAGTCACTTATTTACTAGTTTTCAGTTCACCTTCATGGCACTCAACAAAAACCAGACAAGACCAGATGGTCCAAATAATACCAGACAATCTCTGACTTTGTTGTACGTTAGTGCACTCTAGAGATAACACGAAACTAGACGAGACTAGACTGCTAATTAAGAATCAATTAGGTTATTGTTTTGTAGGTATTTTACTGAAGATTCACAAGTTTCTTTGGAGAACGTAATTCAATCCCCCGATTGGATGCACCAAAAACAGATCAGATAGGAGATTGGGTGTTTTATTATTTATAATTTATGAATTGTAGATATTTTATATGTCTTTTTTAATTACCGGAAATAGAAAATATTTTATTTTGCTTAAGGCAACTTAAGGTTTATTTTGGGGATACTTCCAATATTGGAGATTTGCCCAAATAAATAAATTCGAGAGAAATTTTAAAACAAAAATTCTTATCCCATCATATCCACGTGTTTTGACTTGGCAGAGCAGATCTAAAAGGTTTCTCAATCGCAAGGATAAATCATATTGAATTAAAAGTTATTCAAATTTAGATGGAAACTAATCAAAAATTCTCTTTCAATAATCATAATTTATGGAAAGAAATCAAATGTATTAATCTTACTGTAAAAACTTTTATAACGTGGTAGATTATATAAATTGAGAGAATTTCTTTGATATTATTATTTTTAAATAAACTTGAACCAGTAATATTATTATTATGTAAATATTAGTTTATTGCACATGGAACTAGCTATCAACGTTTTATTACTTGTTTTTTTTTTGTTAACTTATAAATTGGTGGCATGTATTCGCTCCTCGCACAACCGCGCTTAGCGCCACCCGTGGCCAAAAAGACATCGTGTGGAATAATAGTGTATAAAAACAACAGGCAAAAACAAAAAAAATAATAAAATATACAATATTTCACAGCAAAACAAAATATAGGTTATGTAATAGATTTTGAAATACGTCAATTCTGTAATAAGATACTACCGAGATAATAATTATAAATCAAATTCATAATGAATGAAATTATTAAAACTGGCTTTGAAAAAATTTTACACTATTGATTTTAATACACCACAAATTTTGAATGGAGTAAAACTAAGGGAGATTAACGTTGTTGATGTTGAAGAGTTTAGAATTAAAAATCAAGGAACTACAATTAATTGTAAGGTTTTTCGGCAAACTTATGTTACTAAAGCTCCATATAAAGTACAATTGCAAGTAAGTTGAGATTATTTATTAAATAACTAATCTCATAATATATCATGAAGCTTTAATTATAATCCACTATTTTGTTAGTTGAATGATAAACGATACGTTATTCAAAGTGCACACATGCGTTTCTCATGCATGAGAAAAATGTAAACGTATTTAAGCAAATTGACAATATATTACAAAATACATGTCAATATAACTACACGTGAAATTCTTAAAAGTGTCACCTTTGGCGCTAGTTCTGTTGCGCTCGGAGCGAATAATAAATAGTTTTATGGAGTTTCTAAATTTTCCCTAGTTTCGGTAACATTAACATCGTTTTGGAAAATTCTCCGTTAAAATTAATAAAAACCAGTACAAAATAACAAACCTAGAAATTGTTGAAACCGTGGAGGAGCCGAGGAGACAGTGCTGGTCATGGATGTGGTGTGTACTTCTGACCATCCATATTGAATTGCTGATTGTGTTCAATTTTTGATATATCAAATTAATTTAATGTCAAATTTTTGTTTTCTTTGTGGGATTTAAAAAAAAAGGTAGTAATATAATATGTACCCCGTGAACATCTGCGGTAAACAATGGGCCAGAGCTTAGCACCTGGGAAGAGTGGGGTGGACAAAGCTCCTTAGCCGTAGTGAAGGCAACCTGTCTAGGGGTGACAACCGGAATAATAAGACTGCCAAGCTAACAACTTGGGTGGTACCTTGGAGAGTGGCTCGCCACTGCCCCACGAAGAATATTCTTCAACTTAGCATGGAGAAAAATTTCGCTAAATGCACTATCCCAGCTGGTAACCAATCCACCGTCACCTGTGGAGACGTTAGCGGACCTTCGGATTCTGGGGAGTGTACAGCGACATGCTTAAAGCTGAGTCTGCGCATATTGAGATCACCGGACGTAAACTCAGACCAAGACGGCAAAGCCTCTTCGCAACATTTAATGCTAACTCACTGCTAAAAGTGGGTAAACTGAAACATCTGACTGATTCATTAACACGACACAACATGATACTGACAGCAGTACAGCAAATCAGATTTACGGTCAAACATGCATTCGAGTCCCAAGGTTACAGAATCCTCAAAGGAAATGTGGGTCAGCGGGTAATAAAGAACGTTCCCCACTTAGGTACAGGATTTATAATCAGTCACAGGATACTGGATTCAGTTACCGACTTTACCTCCCGAGCAGTCTTGTATATATCCTATCTCTCAAATATACAAACAAGGGTTATAGTGTAGTCAATGTACATGCCCCAACCAACCAGGACAACATACACAATCCAGACAGAACTGATAAATTCTGGGAAGACTTAGAAGATATTATCTCTAAACTTCCAGAGAGGCACACGGTCAAACTGCTTGGTGATTTCAATGCTCAATTGGGAAGAGAGAAAAAATACAGAGGCATAGTGGGCAATTATCCCACGCATAAGCGAACTAACCGCAACGGAGAACGATTGATGGATCTGTGTAGGACTTTTGGATTCCTCATGAAGTCTACAGCCTTCAAACACTTTCCAAGGAAGCAGAAGACTTGGATATCACCAAATACCATCCTGGGTGAATTCCAGATAGATCATGTGGCCATTTCACGAAAATCTCAAAATAAAATACAAAACTTGAAGGTACTAAGAAGCACGAATATGGACTCACACCACTACCTCTCAAAGATCAAAAATAAGACTCCAACCTAGGAATATGATAGGATTTGACGTAGAGCGACTTAAGAACAGTCAAGAAGTAAGTCAGGGACTGAACAGTACAGATCTAAACAGCTGGGACCAACTGCAGGAGAATCTTGTCAAGGTGGCTCAATGGTGGTCAATGAACTCGCCCGCCCCCCTCGCTAGAAGAAGGAAACATCCATGATAGACTGAAACTGTGACAATGCAATAGCCCAAAGACAGACAGCGTGAGTGAAGTGGAATTCAAAAAAGACCTAGGAAAATTGGCATAAATTTTTGGAACAAAAAAGCTTACAGCCAAGATAATTCGAGGAACCAAACGAACCTTCACACAAAACCAACTAAATCAAATCAAAGAGAGCTTTGCTAAGATGTTGAATGATGATGTTGAAGAGATGTTGAGATGTTGAAGAATAACTCCAGATTTATTTGGAACCTTCAAACAGACACTCAGAAAATATGCTCCGCCAAGCCTCCACTTGAGAGACTCGCAAGGGAAACTGGCTTTCAATGACAAGGACAACTGCCATCTTTTAGCTCAGTACTTTAAAAACCTACTCAACTGTGATCCACCCAGCGAAGACTTCGACTATAAACAAACCAAACCAAAGCCGGATTCGCTACCTCCTTCATTGGAAGAAGTTGGCCAGATCATTCAACTTCTTGAGAATGTTCCTTCTTAAGAATGTTGCGATGGAATTGGTGAAACCATCCTACGTTATAGAAAATCATACAAACTTAAAATAAACGGAACACAGCCTGAATATATAAATATATTCAGCCTTGCCGGAACTCTATAACATATACCTTAAGTGGATAGCCATCTGTGAACGCGTTTCGAGAATTATCTCTCTTCAGCACAGCTTTGCTTCCATGAACAATAATTTATAAACCACTCACTTGAAAACCCATGTGGTGTTTAGGGTTAGATGTTTATAATTTTGACATTTTGTGAGAGAGAAATGAACTGAGCAGGTTATTGATTGAACTGATAAGATAGAATTGGTGAAACCATCCTACGTTATAGAAAATCATACAAACTTAAAACAAACGGAACACAGTCTAAATATATAAATATTTTCAGCCTTTTCGGAGCTCCTAACAATTATCAAGTCTTTTTAGGACTAGCAAAACAAATCTCACATGAAATTTGTAAGTTATTTTACAGCTTTCAGTCCACCTTCGTAGCACTCAACAAAAACCATAAAAATAACATTGTTTTTTAGATCATGTCTTTCCGATACCTTAAGTGGATAGCCATCTGTGAACGCGTTTCGAGATTTATCTCTTCTCAGCACAGCTTTGCTTCCATAAACAATAATTTTTAAACTACTCACTTGAAAACCCATGTGTTGTTTAGGGTTAGATGTTTATAATTTTGACATTTTGTGGGAGAGACATGAACTTAGCAGGTTATTGACTGAACTGATAAGATAGAATTGGTGAAACCATCCTACGTTATAGAAAATCAAACTTAAAACTTAACAAACTTAAATCAAACGGAACACAGCCTGAATATATAAATATATTCAGCCTTTCCGGAGCTCTATAACAATTATTGAGTCTTTTTAGGACTACCAAAACAAATCTCACATTACATTTGTTATTTTATAGCTTTCAGTCCACCTTCGTGGCACTCAATAAAAACCATAAAAATAACATTGTTTTTAAAATTGTGTCTTAAGGCAGCTGGAGAGGACTCTATCGTTGCTCAATTGTGGAAAGGTGCTGGAAGAAATACCGTGGGCAAGCTAACTGAGATGATCCAAGGACATCTGAGAAACAGAGAAATTACCACGTGAAGTGAAATCGGCTCTGATCCATCCGCTTCACAAAAAGGGAGATTTTACTGATCTAAAGAACTATCGTGGAATTTCTCTCGTTCGCGGTAGCGCACAAGATTCTCTCCAAGGCGTTATAAACAAGGGCAGAAAACCAGCTGGATAGTCAACTGGGAGAATATCAGGGAGGCTCTAGGAAGAACCGATCCTGTGTTGAACAGATCCTAAATCTTAAAACTGTACTTGCATACTCCAAGATGAGAAACCGCAAGGTGGTAGTCGCCTGACTAAGTGGTTTGACTAAGAACGCCTACAATAAGAAATGCCTGTCACGTAACCTGAAACTTAAGCACTACACATCAGTCATACGACCAGAAGCCCAGTATGCCATGTAGTGTCTTTCCTTGAGCGGAGGAGGTCTGGTAGAGAAATCTGGTAGAGAAAATGGTAGAGACGTCAGAGAGAGGAGAATTCGGAGGAGAATCAGGAAGATCCTAGGCAAAGATGGGGAATTTCGACTGCGACATTACTCTGAGCTCTACGTACATATTGAGAGGCTCTCTAAATGTGCAAGGAAAAGGAGGGTAGTTTTCAATGGCCACGTTGCAAGATTGCCTCCAAACCGACTAACCAACTGTCTGTTCACCTTCTGGCAAAACAAGAAGGTTCGTACCAATTGGTTGACAGAAACCGAGAAGGATATTAAAGAACTGGAAATAACAGATCTCCAAAACAGACAGTCTGTGAGACGCACCCTGAACGAAGTCCGTGGATTTCAGGCAAAACATCTAAGGAAAGATACCCCTGGACAGAAAAGAGAAAGGAGTTACACCGGCAGAAGATGCGACAATACTAGGCAAAGATCAAATTTGAACAAGCGTGGTCCAAAGTAGGCCTATGCGATACAAGAAGAAATAGTTTTATGGAAAGACTTATTTTTGTAAAAATGTTTTTTATCTGTTGACATAAAATAAAAGAAATCAATATTGTAGTGAGATAGTTTGAAAAGGAAAACTTCGTTTGAATTGTTGGAAAATTGCCCGGGCTTTGTATCACTTCATTTTATTCTTAACCGTTTGCATATTTTCATCTGTCTGACCGAGCATATGAGGTTGCTTTTCATATAATAAATCATTTTACGATTTTTCATCGCACGAACAAACAAATGATAGTATCGTATCGTATACGAATGTATTAGAGTTAAATTCAGTTCATTAAAGAATTAAACTAAATTGCTAAACTTGCTGTTTATTGACAACTATACACACTGTTGATAACTACATGATTAGCAAGTTTAGTTACATTGTTATTAAAACTATATAAAATAAATACATGAAATTACGGGCAGAAGGACTTCGTTGTCGGTAGCCCTTTGTGTAACAAGCTACAATAAATATATTTTAATCATTATATATTTATATATTTCTCTCTACATGAAATTATTGACAACTGGATTCAGGTTGAATGAAGGATTTTATTTAAGTTTGTAATATGTTATTTATATTGTCCTCAATTTGTTTGCACTTTTGTGTGTTAATCTACTTAATATTTCATTTATCAATGCGATTTTACTTAATATCCTATAATTGAGGTCTCAGCAGTGATATCCTATAAGTGGACTTCAGTGCAATAGTAATAAAATTCCACGATATTAAATTCACCCACAATCAATATAATGAACTGTTTCCATTCGGTATTTAGTTTTAATAAAGTTTATAAAGACGGTCCAGAAATAGGTTATTATCCGCAAGTGGAGCACAGAACGGGCAACAATTATTACACAATGGGTTTCAATAGCCGCTATTCTACAATAGAATTTCACCGAAGAAAATA
Source organism: Phosphuga atrata (assembly GCA_944588485.1). Taxonomy (NCBI): domain Eukaryota; kingdom Metazoa; phylum Arthropoda; class Insecta; order Coleoptera; family Silphidae; genus Phosphuga; species Phosphuga atrata. Next base: position 27,308,848 of record OX155901.1, on the reverse strand, counting down.
ATTTATTAATGTCTCTTCTTTGTTATTGTTGTATTTGTATCAATGTATTTTAATTGCTCTTCTACTATTTGTTCTCCAATCGTTCTTGGAAAATAAGATGTTTCAAGTAGAAAATTATATCTGACCGGAAAAATATTTGTCGAAGTATTTGCAGAAATAGATAAGCGCAGATGCTGCAATGTAGCTACAAGCCTCCTTCGATAAAATAGGACCCAAAGGACGTTCGTAAATAAACGATTAGTGAAACGAAAGCCATTACAGGAGGCACCGAACGATCCTATAAATTATAAATCGCAACCTCAGCAAAGTACGACCGAAAATGAAATCGCCATTCCCACAAAGCATTTGGCCGGCTTTAAAGTTACATTCAATTCTAATCCCCATCAAATATTTTATAGGCATAAAAGCACCGGCCTAAAACTATCGCGACGTTTTAATTTACAAATTGAAAGCAAAAAAAAAACATGTATTACATTAATCTTAGTTTTATAGTAAATCGATGGCGCATCATCTGATATTAAAACCCATTAGGAAATTGCCGGTTTGCAGCAAATTTTATATTTATTTTTTTCTCGTGCACCGCTTCAAAATATGCGCACAAAGGTTATGTTTCCATGGGCGTACTTTAACGACCTACATTCACAGTAATGAAAACGGAAGTTCTTCCGCATGGACTTCCGCTCATTGATCAAGCTCAAGGGGCATAATCAACCTCCCTTTATCTAAGGTTATTATTCGGTCTGCAATGCTAAACCGCCGAAGAGATCGATAACGTTTTCCTCTTGCTTTTTTGCGAATGGAAAATTATTCGCATTTTCTGGAGCTACGCAAAGAGTCTAATGGTGAAAAAGGACATTTCAAGATTTGGTAAATAATAGAAAAGAACGCAGAGAATTATAACGGAAAGCTTATCTCCGTTTCACTATTTTAAAGTCAAACGGAAGCATAGAGACTTTTATATTGTATAAACTCAAAGAAGGAAAAAAATAAAATTTTAAACAACAAATAACACAAGAGTAGACAAGATCAGACAAGACCTTACAGAAGTAGAGAAGACCAGACAAAACCAGACAAGACCAAATAAGACCATACAAGACCAGACAAGACAATACAAGAATGGATAAGACTAGACAAGTACAGGTAAGACCATATGTGACCAAACAAGGTCAGACAAGATCATACAAGATCAGACAAGATTAGATAAGACCAGAGAGGACCATAGAAGATCAAACAAGACCAGTCAGGACCAAAGAAGACAAGTCGAGGGAAGGCAAGACCAGACAAGACCAGACAAACCAGACAAGACAAGAACAGACACGACAGGACAAGACTAGACAAGACCAGGCAGAACCACGCAGGACCAGATAATATCAGACAAGATAATATCAGACATGGCATGACTAGACAAAACCAAACACGACCAGAGAGGACCAGATAAGACCAAACAATACCAGATATTACAAGACCAGACAGTATCAGACAGAACCAGACAAAGCCAAACAAATCCAGATAAGGCAAATTAAAGCTGTTTTAGCTACCAATTAAATATTAATTTTCTGCGTCCTCTTTATAAGATCCCTATTAGGAAATAATATACTCGATGGCTACATTATGAAAAAAGAAAATACTTAATATATGTAGAGATTTTTTCGTCTTAGATTAAATTATTCTGGCGGCTTAACAATTTCATGTTGAATATTTGAATTATTTTCTGATTTGCACAAATGAGGAGAGACATAGAAAATCGGCTGATAGAAATCGATAGATCGAAAGAATCGAATCTTTCGATTTTCTGAATATATAAATGAAATAAATCGGGACTAAACGGGAAGCCCGACCTATAAAAGTGGAAGAGGATCTTTGGTGGATGCCGCGTAAAGCATAATACACATAAAACGAATTCGAATATTCTATAGTTATATAAAATTAGACTTCGAAACAGGAAACTGCTATCATTTAAATATGACTTGCTATATAATATACCTGCTACATAATCTTGAATGAACATAATTGAAATATTTATAACAGACAAGACAAGACCAGAGAGACTTAGAAGAGTCTCGAGACTCATATCGAAAACAACGTAGGATTGTGGCACTGACACAATGGCAGTACGGTTTTCGAAAAGTTCCATCAACCGTAGACGCTATCGCTGAAGTAATAAAGGCGGCAGAAAAGGTGAAAACTGGTACCCGGCAATAGAAAAGTTACTATGCCTTATTGACCCTTGACATAAAAAACGTGCTACTCAGCTACTTAAGTGACCGATGGATTATATACAACGCGGACCAAGGGCAAGTCAAGTATTAGGTAACGGCGTGTGTTCCGCAAGGATCGGTTTTTGCACTATTCTTGTGGACCGTAATGTACGATAACTTGCTAAACCTCGACTTGCCTAGAACATCGAGAATAATTGGGTTCACAGATGACACAGCAGTGGTGGTAACTGCAATGGAAATAAGCAAGTAACTGGTTAAAAAAGCAGGGTCTCAAAATAACAGTTCATAAAACACGTACAAGAGGCTATTCACACCAACGAAACTCGTTCTGGAAGTACAAAATATTCCCTTATCGAAATCTTTGAGGTATATCGGCGTCCAACTCGACAGCGGTCTACGGCACGTAGACGGCATAGCCAAAACAGGAAAAAGACAGCGTCTACAGTGACAGCTCTGGTGCGGTTGATGCCAAACTTTGGGGTTAGGGGAATTGAAACGAAAACTACTTAACTGTGTGGCACACTCAAAAATCCTATACGTGGCGGAAATATGGGACGACGTAACGAAAAAAGTAGTAGCAAGAAATCAACTTGCAAGTGTGCAGAGAAGAAGTGTTCTAAGAGTAATTTGCGCATACAGAACGGTTTCAGAGACCGAGCTGGTACTTGCACGAAAGCCAATAGACTTACTAATTCGCAAGAAATAGGACTAAAGGAATAGAATTTTAAGAGGAGTTGCAGCAGCACAGAGCGCAATACGACGTAAAGCATAAGAGGACCGGATCCGCGGCTGCCAAGGAGATAGCGCGCCAGAGGCCCATGGACCTATGGCAGACAAGATCTTCTTCTTAGAGTGCCCTGTCCGTTTGGCGATTAGCATGTCAATCTTGGCTTTATCAACTGCCTGAAGAAACAGTTGAATTGATATAAGGCCGAACTACTGGCCTACTGTCACTACTACCACTGTTTTAAGCCAGAAGTTAGGCCAGGCCGTCTGCCTGGTCCTCTTCTCTCATTTACTGTTCCTTACATGACCAATTGTAATATGCGATATTTGTCATTTTGCATTATATGCCCTAAGTACTGCAGCTTTCTTTTTTTGACGATGTTGAGCAATTCTTTATTTTTTACGGATTTGTAGGAATACTTCTTCATATGTGATATGATGGATCCATGATATGCGCAAGATGCGTCTAAATATTCAAAACTCCAAAGCCTTGAGGTTTTGACCTTGTTCATTATACCCTGTAGGTTTTCAAAGCTGTATATGATGGTATATAGCTGTATATGTTGTACGGTGTCAAACGTTTTGACGAAGTCAATGAAACATATGTGTACATCTTGCCCCATGTCTCTGCACCTCTTTATCATGACTTGGACTGTGAAGATGGCTTCTCTCGTTCCGAACGCATTCTGAAAGCCAAACTACGTCTCTCCCACATGTTCCTCACACCCACGATAGATATTTAAAATATCTTGACAATGTGGTTCATCATTAGGCTGATCAGTCTATATTCGTCGTATTTCTTCGCAGGTGGCTTCTTGGGGATTGAAACAAACATAGAGGTCATCAGTCTGCTGAAATTTGTCGCGTATTGTAACTTTGATTAAATAAGTCAGTGATGATATTCAGGAATACTGGGTGCGATTTGCAACATAACTGAATCATTTCAGAGTGGATGTTACATGTACCGGCTGCTTTCGTGTTCTTAATTGATGTTATAGCTTTTTGAACTTCGTCTTTTGTAATGGTCGTTACTAGCAGCTGTAATATTATGGTGGTCTGATCTGTTGTCATTGAAAAGTTCTGGTACATACTTCCATTTATACATACTTGCCATTATCACCAGTTAAACTTAATGGCGTTTTTTTCCTGTTGGTTCTCGTCATTTCCTTTACTTTGCGGTACATGTCATATTAAGTTATCATGTATAGAATCCAATTGTTCAATTTCACATTTAGCTGTTAGCCATCTTTGCTTAGCCAGTCTTATTTGTAATCTTATCTTTTTATCAATCTCCTTATATCTGGTGGCAGGGCCGGCGTGAAGGGTGGGCGAACTGTGCGACGGCACAGGGCCCCGCGCTTGGCAGGGGCACCGCTCATTCAGAGTTTAGTTGATATTTTGTCTGTAGGTCGGCATCTATTGGCGTGCGTAGTCTGCTGCGACGGACACATTTAGCCGCTTAATTGAGTTAAAACTGTCATTACAAGTCTAGCAAAATTATTTCTTAATCCACCCGCAATATACCCTCTGAATGTGTAGCCGTGAAAGAGACTGCGGAAGAAAATATATTTGTGGGTGTGAAAAACATAAAAGAAAACGTGATAACGAAGCGGCAAATGAACATAAAGAAGATTCTTTAAATAAATTTATTAAGAAATCTTTATGAATTATTTCACATCTTTCCGTGAGAAATCCTGTTGAAGTTGATAACGAGAATTCCACAACACAAATCATCGAAGTATCTGTTGAAATAATTAGAGAACACGAAGAACCTGATACATCATCTCATGAATGCCAAACATTCACATCTTGAAAACATGAAAATGAATCACAAAAGAAGATAGAAATAGATTAATTATTTAACACTGATGACCCAGCCATGTGGCCAACAATGTTAAATCAGCCTACGAAAACATTAATTGTTCAATGTGGTCCACCTTCTACTTTAACTAGACATGATTTTCCAAAGGATGCTAATAAGAGTTTTTCTCAATATAAGTTTTTCCGCTACACATTATGTGAGAAAAATGGCAAATGGTGACAAGCATTACAGAAGATGGTATTACAGAAGATATTCCAAATCTTCTGACAACATATTTTGTTTTTGTTTCTGAAGTTATTTGCCTCTGATCATATTTTTTAGCAGATAAGGGGTTTTACGATTGGCGGGACGTAAGTGAACGATTAAAATATCCTGTACGATCCACCAAACATATTAAATGCACGCATTTTTGGACACAAATGTTATGTAATTTAAAGATGAACAATACAATTATGATGATCAGTCTCGGCGAAAGCTAATAAATCATGAAACACGTAGATTGCATAATGTTTTAAGACGTATTGATAACGATGATTTAAGGAGATGTTATAAATAGCTTTATTAATAAGCGAGGTAGATTAAATCTTATTTATATACTTTTGCTTGTTACTATTCCCTAATTTCCTATTGCAATAGTACAGGACTTATATGAAACACTCTACGAAAGCAAAGTATTACCGAGTCAGCCACTGACAGGTCGAGGGCAAACACGACCACCTGTCGAAAACATCGGATCCGAAGAAATTCCGGATGTCATTCCAGAGGAAATAATGCTCGCTATACAACAACTTAAGAATAGAAGAGCCCCTGGGGAAGATGACATATTACCAGAGATGATCAAAAACAACGACAATCTTATTCACAAAGTGCATCCTGGAAGGTAAAGTACCTGTTTCATGGCATAACGCAGTAATCACCCTAATCTACAAAAAAGGGGACATCAAGAATCTGGAAATCTACAGACCTATCAGTCTACTGTCGCATGTCTACAAGCTCTTCTGTCGGGTTCTAGTTAACAGACTTGACAGGAAGCTCAGGCTTCAGCACCAATAAAACCACTCAAACCACCTTGACCACTTTCTAACTCTCAAAACAGTCGTGGAAAAATGTAATTAGTACAGGAAACCACTTATCCTAGCCTTCATCGACTACGAGAAAGCGTTCGACTCCATAGATTGGTGGGCCATAGAGCAAGCTCTAGTTAAATGCTGTATCGATGAAAGGTGCATACAGATCCTCAACCACCTGCATCAGAACGCAACTGCCTGTGTCTCGCTGCACAAGAAAACCAACAAATTCAGTTAGAGAGTGGTGTCAGGCAAGGGGACACAATATCACTGAATCTGTTTACCATAGCACAAAGAATGTATATTCCAACAGATGCAATGGACAGGGAAGAGGCTGATGATGGAGAGAGAATGACCAATCTGAGGTTTGCTGATGACCTGGTTCTGGTCTCAGAGAGCATTGGGGAGATGATGATGCTGGAGGATTTGAGAGTGGAATCCGAGAAGACAGGTCTTAAAATGAACATGGGGAAAACCAAGATTATGACTAACATTCCCGAAATCACAGACTACCAGCTTCCAGTGGAGAAAGTAACCGGGTACATATATTTGGGGCATATGGTTACACTGGGCTTTAAGAACCAGGTAGCGGGAGTGTAAAGACGGATTGCGCAGGCCTGGGCAGCATTCGGTGGCAATAAGCAGATTCTACGTGGCAAAATATCCCTGGATCTCAAAGTGAAAGTCTTCGAGCAGTGTGTCATGCCCGTGTTCACCTACGGTACAGACCATGACCCTTACACAGAAGTCCCCGAGAAGTTCCGAGTCACGCAGCAGGGCGTGGAGAGAGCGATGATCGGGACCACCCTTCGTGACCGGAAACGTAACGAATGGATCCGGAGTAAAACCAAGGGGAAAGACGTCATGGCTCTCATAGCAAGGAAAAGTGGACAGGGGTAGGATATCGCACATTGCGATAATGAACGATAGTTGCTGAACGAGACGAGTCCTAGAATGGAGCGTCAGCGCTGGATGGCCGACATTCGACACGGGGGTCGAGACTAGATGAGACGGGCACAAGATCGCCAAGAGTGGAAGAAGAGGGAAGAGGCCTACATCCAAGATTCAATCACCAAAAGGCCATGATTATGATGATGATGATTCCCTAATTTATTTATTTAAATATTTTTGACACTGGAATATAAACTATTTCTATAATGAACTGATTTATTGAAATAAATGTATTAAAAAAAATAAATGTGAATTTTTGAATCACCTTTCATATGAGAGAAGGTTTCATTATTTTGCGTAGGGGCCCGCTTCATTGTTTCGCACAGGGCCCCGCAAAATATAGCGCCGGCCTTGTCTGATGGTATTTAGCTGTTTAGCGTATCTTCTGAGTTCCATTAGCTGAAGAATTTCTTTTGTCATCCATTCTTTCTTTGTTCTGTTTTGGTGCTTTTGGCTCGTATTTTGGATAAGGCTTTTTATGACATTCCACTTTTCTTCTGTTTGTCTTACAGATGCGATAGCGCAGAAAAGATGCGATAGCGATACTGATGGACGGTGGACACTGCCATATCCCTAACGTGACAGCATGGTACGACAGGACGCATGGACATATTAGTTACTAACTTACACAGGCGCGTACTGACCATGGGTGCTTCAACGCATTCCTCGTGCGGTTGAAAAAAGGGACACCGCGGGGTACCGGATCTCCATGTGTCCGGAATCAGAGAATGACGGAACTCAACTCAGAAGGACAACATAGTAGCGCACTACGCGCAAGGAACAATATTCTTCTTATTTAGAAGCTTACAGAAATAATGATACAAAAACGAAGGATGAAAAATAGATATAAAAAGGACAACAAGAACAAGTAAGTAGACAGTAGACAGTAAATAAACCAATCAACCACCACCCACTCGATGTAATGCTCACGCAGTTCCGGGTGGATTGAACTGAAGAACGAGTGGAGGGGTTTTAGTGGCGTTGCTGGTCACGGACAGCTCGATCAGAGAGCCCCACACTACACGGAACGAAAGCCCGGGTGTGCACTAATGCATTTCCCTTCCTAAACATAGTAGCGCAAAACGCGCAAGGAACAATATTCTTCTTATTTAGACGATTACAGAAATAATGAGGGGTTTTAGTGGGGTTGCTGCTCACGGACAGCTCGATCAGAGAGCCCCACACTATACGGGAACGAAAGCCCGGGTGTGCACTAATGCATTTCCCTTCCTACCGAGAAAAAAAAACAAGACCAGATAGACAAAACTTCACACAAGACTGGAGAGGCAAGAGTAAACATACAAGACTATTCAGACAAGACAACACAGACAAACAAGGTTAGATAGAAAAGACTAGACAGGCAAGACTAGACAGAAAATGTTGTACAGACAGAACTGGAAAGACTAAACAGACAAAATTGGACATACAAAACTGCCCAGACAAGACTGGACAGACAAGGCTGGACACACCAGTCTGGACAAACCAGACTCAACAGAAAAATCTGGACAGACAATACTGGACAGCCAAGACTGGACAGACAACACTGGACAGACAAGAGTGGACAAACAATACTGGAATGAAACTGGACAGGCAAGACTACACAGAGAAAACTAGATAGAAAAGATGAAGTAGACAAGACTAGAAAGATAAAACTAGGCAGACAAGAATTGGCAAACTTGTCTTTTTTTATGGGGGACGTAGTTTTTCGTATGTGGAAGCACATTCAGTTAACTTGACAAGTGGCCCCCCTGGAAACTCACGGGCATTTTGAAACCGCTTGTCGCATATCTTGAAGATGGCGTTGATTTTGACCTTACTTGATGTTCTTACGTATACAATCCACGGAAGGTGATTAAGGGTTCAGGTTGTTTTCAGTTTTCGTTGTCTATGTTGTTTTGTTCGTTCATCCTGTTCTTTCATGCTCAGTATGTCCCTTATCATCATTTCTGTTCCAGACCAGTCTTCTTCATTCCTAAGCATTGTCTCCGTGAGTGTGCTACTGTCTTATCACAATAAACGCACTGGTTGTCTGCTTCGCTCACAATACTTTGCAGGTAGCTTTGAAGCACCCGTGGCCACTCAGTGCCTGCGTCAGGTAGTAGGTAACTTGTCCATGCCTTCTTGTGACCCATGGATCCAATTTTGGAATCAGGAGTCTCGTCCACTCGCCCCTCTCTAAGGCTTCCCAGTACTCTTGACAACTTTCGAGCATTTGGGTCCTTACCTTTTTTCACATTTCCTTTTTGTTTTCACTGCTCCTTTCTTTATAAAGCGTGTTTCTCTTTTCAACAAGAAGTTTTATAGGAGCTATTCCCGCAATAACGAGAATAGCGTCACCTGAGACGGTCCTATATGCGTTGACACGTGTAGTGGCATTTTTCGTTGAATGGATTGCAGTTTTTGCCTAAGATTTGCTCTCTCCATGGTTCGCTTCCAGATTGGCGTTTCGGTTGACCCTTCGTTTGGTGCTTTTAGGACCACCTACAGTTGGCATAAGTTTTCCAAGTGCCGCTGAGGTTTTTAATGCCTTCTCAGCTGCAAGAACAATGTGCTGTTAAAAGGAAAGATTTTTATCTATAGTTACGCCTAAGTATTTAATGGCCTCCTTTGGTATTATTGTTTCGCTTTTTTTTTTAAATGTGACTTGTCCTACTTTCATTCTTCCTGTCAATAAAACCGCTTCTGTCTTTTCTGGAGCGAGCTTTAGCTGTTTTTTTTTTAACCAGTTGTCTATTAGTGCTATGACTTTGTTTGTCATTGATATAACATAGTTTTCTATTAATTCGGTGAAGATGAGGGCCAAGTCGTCGACGAAACCGAAAGCTTCCACTCCCTCTGGCAACTTCAGTCTAAGGACTCCATCATGGCAAATTTGTCTAGACAGACAAAACTAGACAGAAAGTACTAGACAGTCAAAATTGGACAGACAAGACTAGACAGACAAGAGTAGAGAAACAATGCTAGACAGACAAGGCAGGGCAGGCGAGACTTGATATGCAAGACTAGATAGGCAGGACTATATACAAGAGACTAAGCCGACAAGACTAAACAGGAGCGACAAGATAGGCAAGTCTAAACAAACAAGACTAGACTAGACAGACAAGACTGGACAGACAAGACTAGATAGACTAGAAGAAATGGAATCGTTAGGCAACTTTTTGACTTTTTTTTATTCCTGTTAGTGCTATATTGCGTATATTATTGTAACATTACAGAATTTCCAACAATATATTTAAAATCGCAAATATATGTCTCAATATGCTTTAACTTTTCATATCGACTCGAACATATTTCGGCAGAATTCGTGTTTAAAGGGAATCGTATTTATTTAATCCAGTATAATAAAATTATAATATAATGTAATAACACTTCGCAGAAATATTATTATTGTTGCTGTGTTTTGGATATTTTCAATTCGCCATATCACAAAATAATATAAATGACTATTCATTTCCCAATTTTCAATAATTTTAACGATAATTAAATTTCAATTGAAAATATAGCCGCGAAATGCTGGATAAATAAAATACTCATTTTCATTTATCAACTTGAATGGAGGTAGAACATTTTTATTTTCATTTATTTTGGAACTGTTTTAAATAGTATTTCAGCCCCAATAATATTTTCACTGTTACCCTAATTGTAATTGGTTAATTCAGCTATATTTTTAATTGAAATTGGAAACTAAATACCGTTGTACAGGTAAACCCTGTGCAATTTTGTTAAAGTGCATTTTTTTAATTGACCGGAAATTTTTCGTTTAGACTTATCTTCTGGCATAGTGTTTTACATGCTGTACTCCGTTACTGTTTTATACGGTGTATTTCAAATCCGGAAATAAATTAATTGGTAAATAACAAATAATCCATAGACTCAATACCTACGCTCCCTAGCAGATTAGGACACAGTCAACAAAAATGTTAATGTTTTATTTTTCTCCCTTTTTGTAATTTAAATTTATTTCCATAAAAACAAAATTTAGCGATTTAATCTTGTCGCAACATAAATTTATTTCTATTTTTAATTCTGTTCCAGATAACCATTTGGTGGATTTATCGTCGTAGTTAGGGAGGTTCGGCTTGACGGTGGCGTCGGTTAGGGTTGGTATAGAGGGGCGGGTAGCGGGATGCACGCCAATGTGCATACAGACCGTAATTCTTGGCGACTGCCCCCTGATGAGACCCTACAGGTTGCCGACCCTAAGGCCAAAAAGGCCGAGGTAGGTAGTGAAGAGGTCAGTACACCAGCAGACTACAGAAATATTATATTACCACTGCACTGTATGTAATGACAAACGTTTTTTCCACACTCATTTCATTTCTCAACGTAAGTTATTTATTATTTTCGTTTTATTTTACTAAAAAAACTTTTTCTTATCATTCACTTTTGGTTTACTTGAGTGTTATAAATAACTAACAGAAGGAGGAAACTAATTCAAATGTGCACTGATAAAATATATAAAAAGAGCTGGACTAATCAGGGCAGATTAGAATCATATAACCAGGACTTTATAAGAATTACAGAAGAACAAAAGGTTAGAGACAAGACTAGATTATCAGACAAAATTAGATATAAACGACTAAACATGCAATACTAGAAAAAGAGGACTAGATAGACAATACTAGACAGATAAGTATAAGACTAGACAGGGAAGGCTAAATCGATAAGGTTAGACAGACAACTCTACTCAGGCAAGACTGGACGGACAATTCTAGAAAGATAATGCCGGACAAACAAAACTAAACAGTGAAAATTAGATAGACAAGTTTAGACAGATAATACTACACAGACAAGACTAGACAGAGTAGACTAGATAGACATAGTACATGAATCAGGTACATCAAGGACAGACAGACCTAGGCAGATAAGAGTAGGTAATATATAATTCGTTGGGTTTTATTAAACATCATGGATATAAAACTGAATCAAAATTCAACAATTAGACAGATTTAGTCTTCAATGTTGTTGTTAATAATGCTCAATGTAAATCTTTCATATATGTATAGTGCATCCGGAATGGAAATATAGTGGTATGTAAATTCAGGAATGGGTACTGACTTAGTTTTAGTATTTAGACGATTTAGCGTTTAAGTAGAGTACTGTCACAATTACGACGTTTTATAATTGGATTTTCTATAAACATTTCATTTGGTCTCATGAATATTGAACATTTTACAAACTCGGATCGTATATGTACATTTTCTCTTCATTATTATAATATTTGAATTTCATTTAATCTATTGGAATATATTTCACTAATTGAATTAATAAAATAATCACATTAAAGGAATATATTCATTCAATATATTCATTCGTTAAAGGAATATAATTATTTTCTATTCATGTGTATTGTTTCAATTAATGTGCATTGTTTCAACTTCAACAGACAACACAGGCAATATTACACACGCACTACTAGACAAACAACCGTAAACAGATAATATGTGGTTAGCGTTATATCTAGCCTTGTGCATATAGTCTGGATTCTTACAAGGTGCCTAAATCGAAGAGACTAGTTGCATAGAGCAAGCTATGTCTATGTGTATGAAGTGCAGAAATCAATTAAACAAAAATCAACATTTTACACTGAACTAGTAAGATTATAATTTATGCTTTCAAACTAAATCGAAAAGTCTTAATATATGAAACAATAATCAAGCAATAATTTAAATTATATTTTAAAACTAGTTTATATAAAATCCAATTATAATTATATACTAGTTATCTATTTATTTTGATCTTATTTCCTAAATAGTTTTAGTGTACTTTCTGATATATGATCCGCCTATTTCTAACTAAAACATTTTTCTTCTTACATTGTTTTTTGCATTTTTAAATTTTTTCGGATTGGCCTTGATATTTGAAACTAGTAAACATGAGAAACCTAGTTAGTTTTCAGCGATATTAGCGGATATCAACAGGAAGCACCGCATTTAATCCATCCAATTACGAAAGCATGGACTTGAAACTTGGTGAAAGTTCCATTAACTTTATCTGCACTCCGCACACGGTGTTTGCAAAACAAGCACGGAATTTTTTATACCTATTAGCGAATTTTAGTTTGTTTTTCTTTTCGTTTACGGATTGTTTGCATCTAGATATTATTAGAACGTTTTCTTGTTAAGCATAGTATTAATATTTAGACGTATTATTTGCCTTGTCTTATTCTTAAAGTAATGTCACATAAAACATTTTACACATTTCACAATACATTTTATTCAGATAATTCGTCATGATGAGATAATTTGATCTTTGCTAGCTGCCTAGGCAAATGTAAATATTGTTTAATGTTTTCAAATAATATATTTCTTTAATAAATATATAAATAACTAATAGTGAACGACAGATAATTAGCAACAAAAATATGAAAGACTAGATTTGACTTGAAAGACTTTTTGACTAGAAAGACTACAAGACGAGTAAAAAGAAGAGACTCGAAAAAGATTAGTCACAAGAAGGTAGATAGACAACACCTGTTTGAAAAGACCATATAAATACGACTAGACAGACGAGACAGGAAAAATTAGATAGATCAAAATAGGCAGATAAGATTAGAAAGATTAAACTAGACAGACAAGACTAGATAGTTACATAAGAATAGATAGATAAAATTATACAAACACCTCTAGAAGAACTAGAACAAGACTAGATACATAATATTAGATAGAATGACTAGACCAATAAGACAGAAATAGACGGACAAGGATAGGCGGATTAGACAAAGAAAGATTAGACACAGAAGGCTCCACGGACAAGATTAGACAGACAAGTCTAGGCCTATAAGACTAGGCAGACAAGGCCAGAAAGTAAAGACTAGGCAGACTAAATTAGATAGACAAGACTAACAAAACACGAGTAGACATATAGGTTAAAAAGATCAGATTAAACAGGCAAGACTGGATAGACAATATTAAACAGACAAAACTAGGCAGACAACAATAGAGAGATTCCACTAGACAGTCAAGAGTAGACTGGCGAGATTAAACATATAAGGAGACACAGGACTAACTGAAAACAAATCTAGGTACACAAGACTAGATATAAAAGACTGAACAAACAAGACAAATAGATTCGACTAAACAGTCAAGACTAGACAGACAAAATTAAACAGAAGAGACTATACAGACAGATATAAAGAGGCAGGACTAAATATTTTATTTGTTTATTCACCATAGTATGACTTTTGTTACCCGATGGACACAATGGTGTTTTCATTGGTGTTTATAATAATATTGTTAAAATTTTAAACGAAACGCTTAGTCTAGACAAGACTTGAGATACCAGACTAAGCGAATAAGATTAAACAGATAATTATATTATGCCAGGAATTAAGAGGCCATCTGTTTTAAAGGAAAATTAATTATTATCTAGACCAGTGATTCTCAACCTTTTTTCTTTTGCGGTACACTTTCAACAACATCAAGATTTGGCGGCACACTGATAATAAAATGAGTTTAATAGTCATTTATTATGAAAGTGTTTAAATTAAGGTTTAACGAGCCGATTGATAAAATCAATTTAAATTCGCGAGTTAAACCTTTACTTTATCCGCGAGTGAAATACAAACTTTTATTCAATTTTCCTGTTGTTTAAACAAGAAGCAATTCAAAGAAAAGTTGGTCATGATTGTGGTGTTCTCATGGCAACGATAAAATTGTTGATTCGTGCGTCAAAATTTTTCTTAGAAAATTTATTGTGTTTAATTAATTATTGTTAGATGGTGACGCTTAAAAATTACTCCGGCAAAAATCATGAGATTTGTACAAAAAAAAAATGTAGGGAAAATAAGTTGTGTGATTGGATATCAAAAAAAAACATCGGCGAACATTTAGGATTATGTTTACGGAGTAAGTAAGTTAATTTTATGCGTTGTCATGGAAACTTTTATTGCACTAGTGAATAAATCACTGCTTTATTGATCCGTATGCAAGGAATTAAACATGACTTTATGAAGCAAAATTGAATAAATAGAAAACTCGGATCATAGCGCATGTAAGGAGGGCGTCCAAGTCTCAAGGTAAATTATTTGAATTATTTTTTCTTATTTTGGATCGAGAGGTCGCGCTACCGCGTGATATATGATCTGGATTTTTCTGTTCTAATATTTCCCAATGAAATAACCTAGGTAAAAACCGTGAAATCAGTAAAATAGTGTCTTTTTTACGTTAGTTCTAATTTCTGACACGGCTTACATGCATCGAACTACGATTTTAGCCGAAAACTCTGTTAGTATATAGTTTTGTTTGGGTTTAATCCAGATTTGCAGCAAAACTATACAATCATGCTGTATCAAAGTACATACCAAATATTTTTTATTGTTTGCACTTCGAAAATTTGACGGCACACATCAAGAATTTGGCGGCACATAAAAGTTTCGCAACGTTGTTGAGAATCACTGATCTAGACAGAAAAAACTATACACACAGGGCTAGACAAACAAAACTGGACAAAAAGACTATACAAACATGTTTAGATGTATAGGAGTAGATAGGTAAGACTAGATAGACATTGAAGACTTAACTTGCAAAACTAAACAGATGAGACTGTATGAGACTGATGTTTTCATTTTTGTTTAATATTTCCAATTTTTGTTTTTTACAAACAAAACAAAAAATCTGAAACACGAAAAACTAGACATTCAAGATTACATAGACACGAGTGAAGAGAAGAATTTCGAACTACAAAATTAGATAGATAATACTAGACAGATAAGATGAGAATAACAAGACGAAATAGACAATACTGGTTAGTGAGATATGGATGAAGCGATCAAACTATAGAGACAAACTACCGATTAAGAGTAAATACGTAATACTACACTGAAAGATTAGGTTTCAAGAATGGGCAGACAAGATTAGATGGACAAGGCTCCAAGTATAAGACTAGGCAGGGAGGACTAGGCAGACAACACTAGTCTAGACATATTAGACTGAACAGGAAAGACTAGGAAGACGGGAATAGACAGATAGGTCTAAAAAAGATTAGACAGAGAAGATTATACGGACAAAACTAAAGAGGCAGGACTAGACATTTTGTTAGTTTATTCAACATAGTATGACTTTTGAAACCAGTTTTACACTATGTTGGTTTCTTTGCTATCTGTAGTAATATTGTTTCAATTTAAAGTGACTAGATAGACAGACAAGACATACAAAACCGGACAGATAAGACTGGACAGACAGTTCCAAACAGATAATACTAGGCAGACGAGACTAGAGCGGAAAAGCTGTTTTGTTTTTTTTTTCAATTGTGGCTGGGGACTAGGTAGCTCTACCAGCCTAAGTGCGTAGCTCTCATCCAACAAAACCCCTAGTCCACTTGGCGATGTTGTTTTAGGCTTCAGGGTGGATCGCCCAGAGGAGCTTTTCTCTTTCCCCCTAGGTATAAAGCCTTGAGATCTTCCCGGCAGTTCTTTCTTCCGCTTATATTATTGTTAGCATGTTCTTTATGTAGGTATGCATAAGCTCTTCACTATTTAGCATCTTCTCGTGTTGTCTATAGTCAACTCTCCCACCTCGTTATATAGCCGACTACTTTCTGTGCTCCATCTTGAGCAATTGTACCCATTGTTCTCTGCGGTCTCCTCCACGTTTAAGAGCGGATGTCATCGTTGTTAATCTTAAATCGCTTAAGATATCCTTTTAAGCACCCGTGTCCGCTTAAGAAGTGAGGGAGATGGTTGTCGACATTACTTTTCGTCCTGGTGGTCCATTTACCTAAGTCTCTGATGAATTTCTTGGTTCAGCCTGATTTTCCCGTATCTTGCATCAATTTCCTTTGCCAGTTCTGAATTACATATACTTTGATGTCTTCTTTTTCTTTCTTTGTTTTAATGGTTGCCCTTTTCCTTTGTTCGACCACGAGTTCGATGGGCGTGTTCGATGCCATTGCCATTACAGCTTCCGATTATATAGTTCGATAGGCGCATGCAATTCTGATAGTTATCTTTCTTTATAGTGCTCCCAGCACCTTTCTATAGATTTAAAGAGAGATGGGCCATTCATTTTTGGCATCAGTTTTATAAGTGCAGTAATTGATTTTTCAGCTTTTATTGCTGCTTTCCTAACATGCTCTCTCATCCTTATATTATGGTCGAACCATTTTGGGGTCACTTTAGTGTGTGAACTTCCTTTCAGTGTGAACTTCCTTTTTTTTTTTTTTATTTTTTTTTTTTTCCAAAGTGACTCCACTCAAAACGGAAGGACAGAGGGACCGCCAGCGATGGCATTACTGCCTCTGCCCACCCTTCGAATGAAAATACAACAGTATTTACACGAAAGTAAAAAAAAGTAAAGCAACATATGCTATACAATAGCATTTACAATTGCAACAATTACAACACAAGTAATAAAAAAAAAAAAAAAAACAGAGACAAACAAAAAAAACAAAAAAAAAACTCTACCGCCCTTGTTCCCACACAGGCAACTCCTTAGCCCGCATGACTGTGGCCGCGAATCGGCTTAAGGCCGCCCACACGCCCCGCCCCACCTCGCCGGCGAGGCCACCCGCCACGGCTTCGACCGTGACTTCCCGTTCCAGGGCCGACGCCAGGGCCTGTCGCTCCTTCTCCCAACGCGGACACGCCACGAGAGTGTGCTCCGCGTCGTCGCGCACGCCCTCTCCACAGGATATGCACCTGTCGTCTGGGGCTTTCCCAATCCTATGGAGATACGCTCGGAAGGACCCGTGTCCGTTAAGAAGCTGGGTGAGAAAGTACGAACCCGCCTCATCCAGCCCTCGCCCCATCCACCGAATTAAATCAGGGATGAGACGACGAGTCCACGCGCCGTTTCCGCCACGTGACCACCTCTCCTGCCAGCAGGCAAGTAGTTGCTCCCGAGCAGCCCTCCTTGCCTCCCCGCGGTTCCCACCAGAAGTTCTTGCGTCCCTCACCGACGCGCGCTCCATAACAAGGAGGTCCGCGGGAGGAATCTGTGATATGACCTCCACGGCGTCACTGCTAACAGTGCGGTAAGCCCGGGCGACCCTGATGGCCACCGGGCGTAGTGCCCGTCGCAAACGCTCCCTGTTACGAGCGTTACCCCTCACCGCCGTTGCCCACACCGGTGCCGCGTATAGGAGTCTACTAGTGGCCACACTGGCCATAAGCCTCCT
Organism: Phosphuga atrata; assembly: GCA_944588485.1. NCBI lineage: Eukaryota > Metazoa > Arthropoda > Insecta > Coleoptera > Silphidae > Phosphuga > Phosphuga atrata. The sequence continues at coordinate 27,290,948 of OX155901.1, read as the reverse complement.
CCTACCCTCACCGGGCCCGGAGGCCCTCGGCATGAGACGCGCCACCTGTTATGATGCGCGTGCCGCGTTGTCGGCGGCATGGCACACGTGTAATCCCCACTGACCCGCCTGGAGGATCACACCGAGGTACCGAATCGACCGTTCGACCGGTATCTTCTCTCCCAAAATTTCAATCTCCAGAATGCCTCTGCCTGACCTTCTAGTGGAGAGCAGGGCCGCCTGTGTTTTAGAGGCGGCGAGCTGAAGGCCCGCCGTCTCCATCCACTCCCGAACGAGTTCCCCCGCGCGCGTGACCCTGAGACGCAGCATATCCCAGCACCTGTCTGTGAAGACGAGTGCCAGGTCGTCTGCATATGCCACAATACCCACCCCTGTGGGCAGTAACCGTCTCAGCGTCCGCAGAAGGCCGCCATAGGCGACATTCCACAAGAATGGTCCTAGAACCGATCCCTGCGGAACCCCGGCAGACAACCCCCGCTCACGCCAGTTCTCCCCCTCGCGGTAACTGATGGTTCTGTCGCGCAGGTAATCGGCAGTAAGCCTCAGCAACGTGTCCGGTAGTTTCCAACGGGCTAGGGCCTCAATAACGAACCACCATTGTACCGTGTTGAAGGCATTGGCGACGTCAAAGCTGACGACCACACAATGCCCCCTGGTGCGGTACGGTCCGCTGTTGGCCCCCTCCGCGACACGAAGGACAGCCCGAATGGCATCCTCCGTCCCAACCCCTTTACGGAAGCCGAACTGTTCCGGAGCGAGTCCGCCCCCTTGCTCTATAACGGCTTGTAACCGCCATAGGAGCAACCTTTCCAGAACTTTTGCCCCACCGTCCAGCAAACAGATCGGTCTGTACGCACCAGGCGTCGAGGGATCCTTACCCGGCTTTGGAATAAGGGCCAAAATTGCCTTTTTCCAACACCTGGGAAACACTCCCTCTTCCAGACATCTGTTGTAGACGTCGGCAAGTCCTTCGAGGTCCCCCCCTGCTGCCAGCCGGAACAGCTCGTTAGGCAGCCCGTCTGAGCCGGGTGCCTTTTTCGCGGGTAGTGAGGCTACCGCTCTGCGGACTTCATCCACGGTGAAGGAGTCCACCGCAACGTACCGCCCCACGACAGCGCGTCCCACCCCCCTCGCCGTGGCGGGGAAAAGGTGCTCAACCACAGCTTCGGTTCCACCCAACACGCACGCGTCAGGACCCTTCCCTCGGTGCCCGAACCGACCGGTGACTATGCGGTACGGCAAGCCCCACGGATCGCGGTCGACCAGAAGGCAGAGTTCCTGCCACCGCTGGGATTTGCTCCGCGCAATCGCTCGTCGAAAACTACCACGGTCCTGTTTCGCCCGCTCCTCCGCAGCCTCACATAGCTCCCCTCTGCGCCGCGCCCTCTGAAGTTGACGCCTAGACGCCACCGCCACGCGTCTCGCTTGCGCCACTTCAGGCGTCCACCAATAAACCGGCTTCCGCCCCCCTGAGGACAGACGTATTTGAGGGACGCCAGCCCTGCACGCGTCAACCACCCTGTTCACGAATGCCCCGGTAAGATCCTCCGCGGCCAGCCCGTGCGGTGCATTTCCTCGAGCCATCTCCCGAGTAATAGCTTCCCGGTCAGCTCTCCCAAGTATCCAACGAATGCGCTGCACGCGCGGCTGCCCCTCGATGGCTTTACTGTCCAGGTGAAAGGAAACGCATTGGTGGTCGCTCAGCGACTCCCAATCGTCCCTAACCTGCCAATCCCTGACTCTTCCCATCAGTCCCTGCGATGCGAACGTCAAGTCCACGATTGATGTTCGCGGACCTCTCCTGAAAGTCGGAACCTTTCCCCGGTTGCAGATACCGAGGTCCAGTGCCGACGCCCAGTCCAGGACCATCCTCCCTCTCGCGTCCGTGACGTCGCCGCCCCATTGGATTCCCCAAGCATTAAAATCGCCCCCAATAAGGAGCGCCTTCCCGCTATGCGCCTGGATGGAACGCGCCACGCCGTCCAGGCAGTCCGCAAAAACCTCATCTGGGTTGTTGCGGGAGAAGTAACAGCTGTAAGCTACCGGCGTCCGCGCCACCAGCACTTAGAGCGTGCCTAAGCGCCACATCTACCTCGGCAGCTGTTGAAGCAGCGTCCAAGTTCCTAAGGGTTAGAGCAGACCGGTTTGCCTGCACTAACCTGACGCTGTCGTCCCCTACTTTAGCCTGCAAGGCCCTACGGAGTGCACCGGCATCACCCCGAACGCGGAGGATGACGTCCCCGTCCGCCGACTTTGTTACCGACTGCACATCATCCAGCGCTCCGGTTCCCGACGCGCCCTCTCTAACTTCGCGCACTCGGTCTGCGTAACTGCCATCCCCGGCCTTAATGACCAGGGTGGCCATGCTCGGTTGCGCGTTAGGCGCCATTCCTGCGCTCTGCTTTGGCACCGTTGCCCCCTCTGAGATATATACACGCACGAGCATGTTGCTCCCGTGGAACACACAGGCCACTAACTTACGGAAAGTTGCAATATTTGCCTTTGACGGCACCTTAATATCCACGCCCCTCCTTCCCTGGCGCGCCAGTAGGTCCCTCACCGAAGTTAGCAGCAAGTACAGCCCTTCAATGTCCACCCCTGAAGTGTAGGACACCTTAGCCAGCGTCCATTCCTTGGCATCCTCTTCTTTTTTTTAAACACCACTGCCAAGTGCTGGATGGTTCCGCCTCCCTCGACGGTGATTTCCTCCGCCTCGTCCATGGGGTAGCCGTCAAGCAGCCCCGTGCCCTCTCCCTCTGCGGTGAAAATCGCCACGTGCTGACGATCCTTTTGCGCCAGTGGGTTCCCAACGCGTCCCTCTACTAGTTCCCACGCTGTCGTAGGCCACAACTCCCTGGCCAGCTCGCAGGCCGCTTGCGATGTGGTCGCACTGGCCACCCTCGCAAGAAACGAGGCCTCAGCCTCCTCCTTGTCCTGCTGCCTGGTCTTCTGTATGGGCGGGGCCCTGTCCGTTTGGACGCACACGTCCGTTTTCCTGGGTTTGGGGACCGTGGCCGCCACGTCGCGTAGCTCCTCCATCTCCTCTCTCGCCATGGCGTAGATCCTGTCCATTTCGCGCGCGACCGCCTTGATTTCAACTTTGGTGTTCCTGGTGTTCCAGGCGACGAGGTCCAACAACTCAGCAATCTTCCTTCCCAATTGAGCGAAGTGGTCCGTCGCCTGCCTCTTCGTCACGTTGACGTCCGGCGACGATGCGCACCGCCTGCGCTTGGTCGCGTCACTAACTTCGAAGTCCGGGTCCGTCATGCTTAGGTTTCCTCCACTGAACAGGTTTTCGTTGCTCACAGCCTGTTTCGGGCTGTGGCCGAGCGACATTCGCGCCTCGAAAGGGTTAAGTTCGCCGTCTCCCGCACGTGCGCCGTCCCCGGCGGAGGCCTTGCGTTGCCTGCCACTCATATGGCCGGGTTATCGGGAAGAAAATCCAGTAACGCGAAGGAAAGTCAAGAATAATCCAGTACCTTTATGGTAGAGGCGCCGAACGGAAATAGAACGACGCCGGGCGTCGGCGCACTAAAAATATAGGTGCGGATCGACGCACTGGTCCGCGGGAAGTCTAAAGACACCACCCTCAACCCTATGCGGGCTAGGATGTCGCGGATGTCGACGGATAAAGTTATGGAGATTTCGCAACACGTTTCGAACGAAAGTGCAGAAACTCACCCTGGGGGTTTAAAACTGGGGTCAATCGCCACACAGGTCATCTGTGGACGACAAGGGGGGACAAGGCTGATAAAAAGTCACTTGGGGGCACTCGCGGGCAGCGTCAATATCGCACACACAAAAAGCGTCAAATCGCGAACAAAAACAAAAACGCACAAGCACAAAAATTGGACAGCACGTTTGTCTTTGGACACAAAGCTTCCACTGTAAATTACACGAATTAACTCTTTGGACTTTCCTAGAAAAACTCAAAAAACTGCGGAGCACCAATAAATACGTCTACACACTGTCGAGTACTACGGGACACTCTAGTGTGAGCTTCCTGCCCCGTATAATATTACCACCTTGCTCTCCTCAACCTTTAATTTCATTTTCGTGATCGTGTTAATAATGAGTCCAATAGCATGGTGTGTCAGTGCTATCAGTTCCACTTCCCTTTTAGCCCATGTTACTATGGCCATATCCCGCGAAGCAGATTATTTTATCCCCTTGGGGCATCTTAATCTGTAAGGGCTCATTAAACCTCGGTACATCTGTAATTGTATCTTATAATATACGTTCCACAGTAATGGTTCGAATATTGCCCCCTGCGGTACCCCACAACACAACATTAACTCGACATTTCTCTTTGTCACCTACATAAATTCTCCTATTCTGTAGGTTATTAGCTAATATTTTTCTGATGATCTTGCTTATTTCTATACTTTTTAGTGCTTCCATCAGCCCGTGCCATGGGACTGAGTTAAAAGCGTTCTGGATGTCGATGGTGACTAATGTGCAGAGTCTCCTCTTCTTTGGTGCATAGTTGTTGGCAGCTCTGACAGCTTTTATTACCTCTTCCATAGCCTCTATCGTTGATCTGCCCCTCCTAAAACTGAATTGATTATGTTCTAATTTAGCCTCTTTTACCCAGTGCGTTAAGAAGGGTCTCTATTTGGGTTCTTCTCCTGTTTTGGACAGTTTCTCTATTAGAACGTGTCTGGATCTTTTTCTATACTGCTGGGAAATTGCCTACCCTGTATTGATTGATGATACGCTGATGTGGCTAAAAAGATAGGCACAAAGAAGTGCGGTGAGCACAGAACCATAAGTCTAGTAGGACATTGAAAATATTATTGCGAGTGTTAAATAGAAGGCTCCAGAGAGTAATGGAAGCAAACGTGGCGGATGAACAGTTCGGATTTAGAAGAGGAATGGAACAATAACGATTGGATGTGTAAGAACGATAGGTACATGTAAAAAGGCAAAGATCTGGTTTTGTCGACCTGTTAAAAGCATTTGATTGTGTACGGTGGGTAAAATTAATGGTTATTCTGAAGGAAAAAGGGATGAACTGGAAGGACTGAAAGTTGATAAGCCAATTGTTTTTGGGACAGCAGGTAGCTTTGAGAGTCGGTGGCAATCTTATTGATTGGTTTGATCTGGGCCAGTGTGCCAGGGAGAGATAGAGAGAGTATGTATGGTATTCATTATATGAAAAACCATTAAATATACAGTAAATGCCAGTTAAATATCCTATAATTTTCGCAAGGAATTTATGGGGATGTCCTTTATAGGGATGCCCATCATCCACCACCTTGATCAATATTTACGCAGAATACATGGTGTCGGAATGTTGGAAAGGTAATAAAGGCGTAAACACTGGAGGAAGGAGAGTTATATCCGTACGGTTTGCTGATGACACACTCCTGTTCGCAGAAAGTACAGAAGATCTTAAGGTACTGGTCAAACAACTCGAAGATATGGAAGGGGAATACGGATTAGCGGTAAATCAGAAAAAGACGAAGGTTATGAAGATCGGGGAAGCTGAAGATATGCAAATGATTGTGAAAGGTGAAATACTGCAACAGGTTGACAACTATAAATATCTAGGTACCACTATAACGATTGACTGGAGGAGCTAGAAAGAAATAAAAACGAATGGGTATAGCCCAAGAAGCTTTTATATGAAAAAGTAGGATATTGTGTAGCAAGCTCGATATAAAATTAAGAAAAAGAATAGCAAAGTTCTTTGTATGGACTATTATGTTGTACGCATGTGAGACATGGACAATTTTAAGGAAGGATAGGAACAGGACAGGACAGAACAGGAACAGGACAGAGGTTATGGAAATGTGTATGTGGGGAAAAATTCTAGGAATGAAGTGGACAGAAAAGATCAGAAATGAGCAGGTTTTGTAAAGAATAGGGGAAGGTAGATCTTTACACGAGACTATTTTGAAAAGAAAGAGATTATGGCTTGGGCATGTGTGGACGGAGTTGTTTGTTGAAAGAATTATTCGAGGGAACTGTGGAGGGTGTAGGGAATAAAGGTAGAAGAAGATTGAATATGGTTGACGATGACATAAGGGAATGGATACGTGGATATGAAGAGAAAGGCAATGAATAGAGTTGAGTTGAGGAGACAGAATGGAACTTGCACATAACAGAACACAAATGATGGGATTCATTGTTTATTGCTTTTAGCAATTTATCAGTTACGGCTTTGGACAATTCTTTAATTATCGACGTTGGTAACAAATCCGGGCTCGATGCTATATTGTCTTTTGTTCTCTTTAGTGCTTCGTCAAGCTCCTCTTTTGTGAATGGGTCTCCTTCTTCTGTCTCAAAAGTCTCCCAGCGGTTTGGATTGTATCTGGGGAATAGTTCTATCGCAATTTCTTTCTGTTTTCTATCTGTAAGTGTAGCTCGTTGTATTATCACTATTTTATAACCTAGTCCCCATGTATCCTGCTCAACATCCTCACTTACCCTCTTCCTTGCATTTTCTTTAGCTTTTAGTGTGCTTTTAGTTTTTTGACCGGAAAAGCTAGACCTATAGGATTGGACTGCCAAAGGTAGTCAGTCAAGATTTGATTGTCAAAACTTAGGGAGACCATGCAAGTTAGCCTATAATCACTTATAATGCTAGATCAGCGGTGGGCATCTCGCAGCTTCCAGAACTATGATTCTATTTCTACAACACAATTTTACGTAAACCGAGTATCACTTAACTAGAGTTATGTTAGATTGTCTTGTCCAACTGCAACTTAATATTTTTTAGTACATGAACATAAAAGCTTGTATATCAAACATCTAAATCTTGGTAGTATAAGTCTCATCTATGTAATCAAGTTTGACTCTTAATTCTGATCTTAATTCCGTCTAATTAAGGCTGAATAAATTGTCTAATTCAGTGTTGATTATTTGAATATAACTTAATAAAAAAATTAATAAAGAAATCTAGCGAATTCTGTTTAACTTGATAGTCCAGACTTTTTGACCAATTTGAACTCTAAGTGAAAATATACTTTACAGTCTCAAATTAGAAGCTTATTGTTTCTTAATCTTGTTTACTTGATGCTATCCTAAATTTTACTTTCAATTTATTTTTTTGTTTTTTAAATAAGAAACAGTTTGCTTATTAATTTTTAAATGTAGCAAAACAATTAATCGCCAGTCTACATTCGACATCTAAATCTGAAGGTAATGCAACGCATACGTTAATACGGCTGCATCGTATTTTGCTGCAGTTTTACCAGAAACTAAATTACCACCTTCACACTTTGCGAAAAAAGACGGCCAATATCCTAAACATGTTGGAGGAAACTAATACAATTTTATTAAATTTAAATTTCTAAAAGTGCTAATCAAACCAAATGTTGCCGATCACTGATCTTGGCCAAACCAAACATATTATTGTTATCTATATACAATTAATTAGAACTATAATGAATTTAGCGTTTTTAATGTAATCCTTTTGTTATGAAAATATATTAAATGTTTGATTTAGTACTTTTAGAAATTTATATTTAATAAAATTACAGTAATTTCCGCCAACATGTTTAGGATATTGGCCGTCATTTTTCGCAAAGTGTGAAGGTGGTAATTTAGTTTCTGGTAAAATTACAGCAAAATACGATGCAGCCGTATTAACGTATGCGTTGCATTACCGTCTTGAATTTTCCACGCGAAACATAATTTACATAATAATTCACGTAATAGCCTCCCAACAGCGGCATAAATAAATTATGGGGTAATGTTATGAGGGTGTGTTGATTGCATAAATTCCTGGCGAAAATTAGAAAAAAGGATGGCATTTACTGTATATTTGATAGTTTGTTATATAATGAATAACATAAATATTAAATTATTATATTTTGTTTAGAATTCGATATTAATTCAAAATTAACAATATTTTCAACTGATTTTACGCTGAAATTTGTGGCATTTCATATTTTGTGGAAAACAACTATAATTCTGAACGTCAAATTGGAACAAATCAATATACAAGTTTAAATAATCAACACTAAACTAGAAATGTTTAAAGTCAAATAATTTGAATACAGTAAACCTCTATATAGTGTGGTACTCTCATATCGCGGTTTTCATACGACCAACGACCAACAAAAAATTGCGACAACCCTCTTATAACGCACATAATAGATCTTAATTAGATTAAATAGTCTTCTCGTGGCATGATTTTTATTACACTACTATTTTACTACCTACTAGGTGGTATGGAAGTAGATAATAACTATATAGGAACTAGTTATCAGAGAATGGCAGTCACAAGTATTAGTTAGAATTAGTATTAGTTAGAATTAGCATTAGTTAAAACACATATCAGAATAATCTTAATTGATACGTTAGTTATAGATTCTTACAAACCAAAACACATTACAAAAATTACCGTTTTCTATAAACCGATTAACTGCATAAATATTAATATATTTCATCATTTCTCTAATGTAGGAGCTAGCACTACATGGCGAGGAGGGACACAACTGGTGGTCAATAATATTTTCCCTCCTTGTAATTGGTTTAGTAATCACTGGCATCATAACGGCCATCTATCTACTAGGATACGTCGACGAGCTTCTCTACTGGCATGGAAAACGGATGGACCTGGATGAATATCTACAGGTGAGTTCGGCATAGGTTATATATTCAAAGTGTCAAAGAAATGTTACTATCTCTGTGATGTATTTGAACGGAGCGTTTAAATTATTTGCCGCTCTAAATATTTTCTTGTTGTTTGAAGCCTTGAAACTTGAAATGTTTCTTTGATTTCCGTTTATATTCTCGCATTTACGACATTTCCTACTGGATTTTATTACTATCACGGTTGAGAAACTGTTCATTAAGCGTCCTTTTTACTTTTAACTTCTTGTTTTAACAATGCCTTAAAACTTAAGTAATCACTTAAACACCATCCCCATAGCGAACTGAGCTTTACACATTACTACGCTATTATTTTTATTGAAATAATAAGTTTTTTCCAAAAAGTAATTAATGTATAGCGGTTATTATAGATTTTTTCATTAAAATAATTGTGTGGTGGAAAATGAACCCAGCAGATGCTTAAAAAGAAGCGGGTTAGAAAAAGGAAGCTTAAGGTTAGACAAATAACAGACGTGCGCGGACTCTGTCTATCCCAAACACATGTGACATACACAGAAAAGAAAAGATCTCGTGAGACGGACATGTCCCAATGGACCCTTCTTCTAGCAATAGAGTTAGACTTTGACGAAACAAGGAGGAAGAAAAAAATTTATATATTTTTCCGGAAAGGTAAGATATGGTAATAATATCCAATTAGGTATAAAAAATTTGATGGTGTCAGTCTCAAACAAAATTATTTCCAACTTTTGAATATTTTTCGTAAAGTTGGGAATTAATATTAGGGATAAGGAGGCGTTCAAGTATTACTTAAGAAAACTTTCAATGATTTTAGAACCCATCCCCCAAGTATTTTTTTTTTCACGAATTATTAAAAAATTATTTCTGATAAGAAATATGAAAGGAAATTCTGAATAACCGTAATGAAAGTAGTATTATTAATATAATTATAAATATTATTTGGAAAACATTTTTATTATATTGTATATTTTAACTTACGTAAGATTCCCTTATTCATAGTAAAACGCAGCAAAAGTAAGAAAAACTTGAACCCCCTACTAGAGACAAGCATGGGATCCCATCGAACCATCCCATCCCATGGGACAATGGTATGAATGCCACGTGGGATAGGATGGGACGACAATTTTGTATGAGACGGAGTGGGACGAGTTTTGATAATCTAGTAAATCTAGTTTGTGCATAATTAATTGCTCTCATACAAGAATTTCTTTATTTTCATTTGTTTGTTACAAGTAGGCTTCCCAATAGAAATTACTGTATTTTTGTTGGCTATTTCCAGATTTTGTTTTTCTGCAGCACATATCTTTTTCGTGTAGGCTTTAGCTAAAGTGAGCAGATTTTTTAAACGCGAAAGCAGTACATTGTACCACTTACTTTACTTTTTCGAGTCCAAAATCATTCCATTCAAAGTTTTTCTGTCCAGTACCGGGCTACGTCTATGGCATTTTCATTTGCAATCCACATATCATCGGTGGAGCACGTTGCAGGGTTTAATGTGCATCCCAGCAGGTGGCCCATGTTTTGTATCTCCCCACATTCACAGAGGCATTGTCGGTCTTTCTTAATTTTTCACTCTGGTTTGCTTGTTTTTAAGGGTGGCATTCGGTTCGTATTCGGTTTAGCTCCATGTCTTCCACTTCTCCATGTCTTCCAGTTCAAATTTGATAGGGGCTGCACAGGGACTTTCGTTGATAGGGAAATTGTCGGGCGGTGCCATGCTTCACAGTTTTATATACTTTATCGCTGTCATAACTTTTAAACCTTCATTACAGAGACTTCTAGTCTTCACCTATCGATTCAGCGTCCCAAAATTAGTCGAAAGACGTATATAATATTCTGTAGGAAGCTTTCAGTTAAGAAACTCCATCGACACGGGGAGTCTGGACCGCGGAAACGACGAAATGCGAGAAAATCGATTTAGTCAAAATCGTTATTTTTGAGTTACAGCAACATTTAAAAACGTTTATGAAAGCATTTTTGCTGCTGATTACATATATGCAAATTATATTTCACTAGCTCTTTCCGTTCACTATCGCCTGCAAGAATTGAAGAAATTTTTAAGAAATTTCGGCGCTCGAGTAGAGATCTCGGAAAGTCGTGAATTTCCCGCGGACAATCGGATTTTAATAGTATTAAAAGGAAAATTGCCTTCTGAAAACGATGCCGCAATCCGTTTTAGATTATCTGCAACCGTTTCCGAGACATATACTTAGCAAATCGAGAATCGGGTAAATTTCAGTTTGAAATTTCTCGACGAATATTTAAATCTTTCCGAACAATTTATACATCCCCTTATTTGTCTTGTCGTGTATTTTCTGTGTGCCGAAAATGATATCGCTTCTTTTTACCGTTCTCCAGAAAATCGAACAAAACTGGAAATGCTCATGTATCTCGAACGAAAATTTTTTAGTGATTTTTTTTTGCTACCCGATGGTAATCGAAGTGCTGAAAACGGTTCTCCAGTTTATTTTGCTCAAAAGTTACAAATAAACAAGCTTTATATATTTTTTCGCTGTACACCATCTCGCATTTCCGGTTGATTTAACGCTGTCATTACTTTTGAACGGCTCACCACAAATACTTCTAATCTGCACCAATTGATTCAGCGTCCCAAAATTAGTCGGAAAGCGTATATCATATTCCCTAGGAAGCTTTCAGTTAAGAAATACCATAGACATGGTGGATCTAGACTACAGAAACAACAAAATGCAAGAAAATCGATTTTGTCAAAATCGTTATTTTTTGAGTCACAGAAACATTTATGTCACAGCATAAAACGTTTATGAAAGCATTTTTGCTGTTGATTACAGATATACAAATTATATTTCGCTAGCTGTTTCCGTTCACTATTGCCTGAAAGAATTGATGAATTTACATTTTTAAATTACATATTGAATTACAATTGAATGAATTCAATTACAATTGAATTAAATTACATATGTTACATATTCAAAGGGATTTTTAGAAAAACATTTAATTTCTTTAATAAATTTAACGGCGCTTCCAGGGGTTGACTCTTCGATTGTATCGAGTTTTTGCGTTAACTTTAATGGAACAAATTCAGTATTATATCTAGCGACTTAAGACAGTTTTCATTCGCAAGAACTGACACTTTAGAGCTTTCAATTTCTTAATAGTGATATGAAATACAGCAGCTTGTCTTGATTCGGCATTCGCTTTGAAAATGCATAAAATCACAGTTATACTTATTTAGTTTTGCAATAACATTCAAAGTAGTACAAGCAGTACATCCTGTAAGGAAGGCAGTACAAATGCAGTGCCTAAAAATTGGACAGTACAGACTATCTCAAAGCAGTACTGTACTGCGCAAGGCAGTACGTCTGGTCACCTTAGCTTTAGCTAAGGTTTTTCAAGACACGCCGCGGCACTTTGTCGGTTACCGAATCGCGCTTGCGCAGTTCAGCTAAGGTACAGGCGCCCTATAAGCCCCACTTAGTTTTAAATCACTATAAATTAAAGAAATAAATGAGTTAAGGTAAACAAAGAAGTTTAAATATATAAAGTGTTTATTAGTGAAACATTTTAAATAAACACTCGTGTTTTTTGTATGACTGCAACAGAGAAAAATATATTTTTTAAACATAGTCGATGGGCCATCTTAGGAACCTAGTAGCCCAAGAAAGCCCGTTGTGAATTAATGAATATCTATGAATATGAAGAGTAACATTTTTTTTTTTGACAAAATATATTTAATATATATGTCTAAAATGTATAGTGTATTCTATAGCTTAAAAACTTAAACAAAAATTTTTTAGGTGCAGTCTGGCCATAAGAAAATATTGACGTCTTCTTTTGTCAAACCTACGCAATCCTCGTGGTACCACGCCAAACATACTTTACAATGGCACATCTAATCTGCAACCCTGTTCATCACCCAACCTTGACAAAATCACACTTCATTATCATCCGTTTAGTGTCCACTTTTTTCTGTGTTTTATCCTTTTTTACTTCTGTAGATTTGCCGTTACCAATTTTTTATTTTAGCTGTCGATTTACTAGCATTGTATTATTCTTTTGTTTTTCTGACTCATTTGGTTTTTTATTAGTGTTAGTTTTGATTTTGTCTTTGACAGCATCAAATACATATTTTGTCCCATGTAATTTAAAACTTTGCGCCTTGGTTTAATGTTCTCAATTATTGCGAGATTTGGTGTACGAATTTGTTTATGAAATGGTGTCTTAACGCCTAATGTGCCAATAGTTTATTTAATTTTAGAAAGTGGTAAGTTTTCTTCAGAATCCTCAAATCTTTCAAGCTCATAACGTTAATATTTCTTGAAAGATATTGTGAATAGGTGAAATCCAACATATTTTGATCAAAGTCATCTTGATCGTACTCGTTTGACGTAGAACAATCCAACAACCGTTGATGATGCATCTTTATAGCGGAGGTGGTACAAAAAAGTGAATAGAACTGAGATTTTGTGTCGTACGGAATGCTCCAAAGAGGCTGCCTGCGATACTGTTCTTGATGTTGAGAATTATCCTCAATGGTAGATTCCGATAAAGAACTGGAAGAACTAGGAGAAACACTTTGGAATATCATATTTATTTCTTTCTGCAAGGTTATTGTCTCGTCTTGCGAAGACCACTAAATCTCTGAAACCATATAATTGGGTATGCACTGTGGGCGCGTAAGCTTCTTGCGGAATTGTATTGGGATCATATGGTTAGAGACCGGTGGCTGTAAGCCCGTTGATTATATTTTCTTGGGTCATTCACCTGGGCCATGCTTTGATAAAAATCTTGCTGAAGCGCTGTTTTGTAAGTTTGCGATCTGGATATTGACATGCGTATAATAATAGCTCCTCATCAATGTTGCTCGTACGATTTATTAACAGACTTATTGAGGGGTTGTAACTCGTGCGTTGTGTTTGAGGGCAAACAGTTCAATACAATGTCGTGTTCATCTGCTGCTTCTACGATCCTGGCATCCAAATGAGAAGAAGCTCCATAGAAAATTAATAGGCATTTTCCTGGATACTTATACTGACCCAAATGTTTGATGAAGTCCACAAAAAAATCGGTCGTCATACTTCCGATGGGTGCAATCTTTACTAAGCTTGCAGGAGGCAAATTGTCACAAAATTCTGGTTTCAATCGTTTACCCTTGAATAAGATCATTGGGGTCACTGCATTTCCCGTTGCATTAACACACATCGCGATTGTGACATTTTCTGCTTGTTAATTAGCTATAAAATGCACTCTTTTTGTACCTTTTTCAGCAAAAACTTTCTGCTGATGATGAACGTTCAATCTACATCCCTTCTCATCCATATTGTATAGACGTTCTGTATGATTTGTTATATCCAACTCGCAATATATTTTTCTTAGAACTTCAAAGTGCTTTTGAACGATGAGTTTATTATATTAAGCTTCTATGCTCTGCCGGGATTCATAAACTGAGCTTTACGAAGAACTATTTCTGAGTTGCGTTTGAGGAAACCTCTCAGCCATTTCTTCCCTGTAATATTTGTTTTGTAACTAAACATGTTTATTCATTAATTTGCCCTACATAATTCATACGCTTGTTTCCTAACAAGTTTTACCAGCTATCTTTCCTGCTTCACCGGATTTTAAATGATTTCTCAATGTACGCCTTGGCATACTATATGAAGCGTACAGGCAAAGAACAGGGAATGTCCTAATGAATACATTCTGAGAAAAAAGCAATTTAAAGTTTAGAAGTCATAATATTTTTATTGACATCAAAGTTTGCAGTAACTTTTACTTAGAAATAAAAATGACTTATTATTGAGCATATTTATGTTAATAAAATCAGAGTTTTCAGTTATTTACAATCAACTTACAAAAAGTACAAAACAAGGAATGTCTTTGGCGTCACAAACAAAAACAAGGAATGTCAAATTTAGTCATCAGCATCTTTGGTTTTTGAATCATATTTTGCTGTTTCATAAGATAATTGTGTTTTTCTTGCACAAAATGGCATCAGACTCATCAAATCTCTGTACTATACTTCACTTATGGGTAAAAACTTTTTATATGCAAAATATGCTGAAAGTTCATTGTTAGTGACAGGATTATAACAATTACTTAGAATCTTCGTTTTCTCCCAAGTGCCATTGTAATTTTCTGTGTGCAGTACCACAGGATCATGTTCTTTGGAAACAATTACTTCCCTTTGGTTTTGAATTGAGATCTTACATTTCTTCATGTACTTCTCCTGGAGCAATTTTAATAACTTTGTAAGGTGACGGATGAAATGGCAAATGAAATGGCAATTCCATTTCAGTTTTAAGATTAATCAACCCCATATTCTTATCGCACTCAAGATAGCTGTGCCCTCTTATGGAAAAGGTTATTTTTAAGGAGTCGAGTAAATTTAATTCATGAGTGATAGTACGTATGAACCTAAGCATGGTATCATTTTTGTTTTGACCCCTACAGGAAGCACAAAACAAGATGCCTTACTGCTTTGTCCATGTGCTCAGTAATAAAATCAAATAAAAACGAAACCACTTCATTACATCCTTTCTTGGATCTTTATCCTCCAATGTTTCAGGATTTAAAATAAGACAAATGTCCATTGAATGTGTAGATAGGTTATATGAACTTTTTAATAGGTTTTTATAGGTTTTTATATAGGTCTCTTGTAATACACATTATTTGTTGTTATATTTGGAAGAGATATATTTTTTGGTCGATAGCTATAGCTAAAAAATCTTTTTGATTCCTACTTTGTTTTTTGGCTCTCCTTTTCCTTTCATAAAAAACTTGAGCTTTTGTTAGATGAACTTTATTAAAAATTGATTGCTGTTTTAATTCACAGAGTTTCTTTTCTTCCTCAAGTACCTTAGCCTTGGCTAAATAAGTTACGCAGGAGCTGCATGTATCCATTCCCGTATAGCCAAAAGCTATATTAAACTGTGTGTTAGATGTAAATATATGCCTGTATGACTCATACGAAAATAGTTTTTCATTTTCATTGTCGTCTAAAAATATCTTGTACATTTTCTTTATTGTTTAGTCTTCTGATCCTACTGTCTTTTAAACTGCTATCCTTGAAAGAATTAAAAACTTTTGTCTCTGGTGTATTTTGGTTTTCATGCCTTTCTCTTTGATCTACATGAGCTTTGCCTGTTGTTTTCAAGCTTCTTTGCAGATATTTCTTGGTAATACCATGTAGTGAAATTAATGTTTTGAAACACAGGGGCTTATCTTTGATATTGTTTTCTTCATTTCACGTACTTTACAATCGTATGCAGGTATATGAAAACTATCCACACCTTGAAATTTTCTACTTCTTTCTCGCAGGACATTCCAAACATTTATAAGCCCCTAAAAATATAAATTCTGCTGACACTACCTACACTGACACTACCCAATGAATTGAAATATTGAATAATGTTTATTCGATTATTTTCGGTAAAATTTTTGATACATTTGAGTCTTGGACAGTTACATGGTGCCCCTAGTTCATGAGAAGAAAGGTGCAACTTTTTCATGACATCTTCATTTGTACCGGTCTTATTTCATTTCTTTGTCGATCTGTTAATAAAACTGTTATCGTTCCGATCAGCTTCCGAGTCAGAAAACATTGTTTACAAATTTTAAATTAAAATTGCAACGCAAACAATGTAAATAAAGGAAGCAAAGTCAAAGAACTTTTAACTTCAAAATCACCAGTTCACAACTGTCAATTTTTGGACTATCCTCCTTCTTTACCAGTATCTCATGGACATTCCCAGTTCTTTTCGCTTTGGGAATATATAAAAACGTATTCATAGCGACATTTATTGGGCATTTGTAAAAACTAGTCATTTGATATGCAATTACCAAAGACCAATATTTGTTACCAGTACAAAACAAAAAAAATGTGACATTCCCTATTCTTTGCCTGTACCCTTCATATGCTTTAGCAGCTGTCCGCTGTGACATTTCACCCCTTGTTACTGCCTTAATGGCTTTTCTAATCTGACTTTCTCACCACTAGCCTCGTGATTTTTTCTCAGTTGGCACCCGAAGAAAAACTTTTTAAAGAAATTTCCTTGTCTTGCAAATTTAATGCAAATTTAATAAAAGGATTATACGTAGAAATAGTAGTAGTAGAAACTAGCAATTTATTATAAAACAGTAGATATAATATTCGATAGTCGAAATAAAGCTCGGGCCTTCTGCGGGTTCATGTAGTGGGCCATCTTATGGAAGTTTACCATATGGCAGTAAAAATCTTGTTAAAAATGAAATGACACCAATAAAATATTCAAACTAACGTTGAATTAAGGAGGTTCGAGCGAATGCCATGTTAACTATTTTTTTAAGCTTTGAAACTTTTTATACATGCAGATCAATACTTAATTTATGTCCTCTCAAAATTTGAAAGAGATCCACAGTTTAGTTTATCCGGAAAAAAATGATATTTTTTCGATTCTTATACACAGGCTCCTATGGCCGACAAGCTTCCGTCACGTCTTTATTTATTTTTTTCGATATTAATTTCCCAACTTTAAGGAATAAAAAATTATATACAATAAACTTAGATAATATTAAAATACGATAACATTAAAACAATGTGATGTTCCCGATGTAATTATTTAAATAATTAAAGCTAATTTTTTTATTTTTAATCTGGTTTATGCATAATAATTCACATGACGAATGGTTTGACAACGTCGCCAGAACAACTGAGAGAAAAGGAAAAGATGGAAACATTGTTATATAGAGAGAAAATATACACTCGACTCCTTTCAATTACTATTCTTTTCTCTCTCTGTGTACTATATACTTTCAAGACACAATAAAGCGCTGTTGCCAGATCTTTTTATTACACCTTATAAGTCAATAATAACGAAGTCATTTAATTACTTTATTTTATTAAATAAATAATAATTATCAATTTTTAAATTTGTTACGTTATTATCAATAAAAATAATTAATTTTAACAACTATTAGGATAATTGAAAATATAGAAAAATGCAAGCACTATTTTGACTCAATAGTTACGCTAGAACATCCTTAAATGTTAACACTGTTAGTAATAAGATTTATTAAGGTGAAACGCGATATTACTGTATTTTGCTATAAAAAAAAGTATACTACATACGTGAGTGAGGTTATAACACGTGCGCTGCTTCTGCGCGTCACTAACAACTGACAACTCTGTTCAAAATGACCGCGCGCGATTAGTGCGAAAAAGTTAGCCTTTTGCAAAAACGCATTCACAAAGGTTCCCGCGAAATTTAAAATTGTTCTGGCCACCGAAACTTTTTTTATTTTTAATGTGAGGAATAAAAACCATGATAGGAAGTGGGCCTTATACGGTGCCTGTATTTCTTAGTATTTTAACATTGAAAATTGTGCAGCTTTGTTTTTAAAGATTAGATTAAAAATAGATAATAATCCTAAATTATCGTTCATCGTGCCAATACGAAATTTTTTAATAATATGCCCAGGAGATTTCTGGTATAACAATGTAATTCCTGAAAATTCTTGCAATCCGTTTGCGACGAAAAAGAATTACTCATTGTCGATAAAACGCGCTACCGGGATGGGATGGTATGAATGGGGTGGGATGGGACGAAAATTTTAGGTTTGTGGGATGGGACAGTGGGACGAATATGTGATGGGATGGAACAGTGAGAGGGATCCGTCCCACGAGATGGCATCTGGAACCAGAAACCCGTCCCATGCTCATCTCTACTCCCAATCCGCTAAACTCGCTTACATAAGAACCCTAGAAACATTTACCTAGTAGAACTGGAGAATCTTGAAGAGAAAATGGCGTTAATGAGAAACAAGAATAAATTAAAGAATATAAGAGGTGAAAAGAGATTTATTAGTAATGACATGACAAAACAAGAAAGAGACATCGACAAGCTCATGGACCAGGGCATGGGAAGAAAGGGAAAGAGGAAAAGACGTAAAAAGAGGCTACCAGAAACTGTTCATAGACGGCAAGGTATGGAAATGGAATAAAGAAATGGGAGCGCTAGAAGAAGAAATAAAACAAAACAATACAACATATGACGACTCTAAAGACTAAAAGAAATGATCATAAGTTGACGAACACGGCAAAGAAAAAGGAAAAGGACATGCGAGAAGAAATAACAAGTCGGGAAAGTTGAAAGAAAGAATATGGAAAGTAGAAACATGGAATACCAGAAGCTTAGCAGGCAAAGAAAAAGAACTAGAGGAAGAATTCTAGAAAGCAGGACTTGATATCCTGGGAATAACGGAAACCAAAAAGAAAATCAAGGGAGAGATAGAATTATAAAGAGGACATATTCTGATATACAGTGGAGTAGAGATCAAGCATCAAGGTAAAGAAGGAGTTGGCTGTATAATAAAGAGAGAGAACGTAAAATACTTACACAAATGGAATGGGATCTCCGAGAGAATACTGAAGATAGAAATTGGAAACGATACGCAAACAAAAACAACAGTCATAGTGGCATACGGTCCAAATGAGAATGAGAGTGCAAAAAAAGAAGGACAACTTCTGGGATCAGCTAGCAGAAGCAATAGAGGAGGTTAAAGGAAGACTAATTAAACGGAAGAGTAGGCAAAAAGGACGAGGAAACAGGAGAAGAAGAAGAAGACTCCATGGAGAAGACACCAGAAATAATAGTAGAACAAGACTGATCGACTTTTCCATACTATGCAATTTAATAATAACGAATACATTCTACGCGCACAAAGATATACATAAATATACTAGAGAAGTAAAGAGCAGAGGGGAAAGATCGATAATAGATTTTATAATAATAAACAGAGATTTTAAAAATGAGGTAAAGGATACAAGGGTGAAAAGAGCTCCAGAAATATATTCGGACCTTCATTTAGTGTTGTCAAAAATACAATTAAAGTTAGAAACAAGCAAACAACCAAATAATACAGGAAAAATGCGAAACAAGGCCAAAGAAAAAATCAAAACATATAAATTAAAAGAAGAGGAGACATCAAAGAAATTCAACCAAAAAGTAGAAGCTGAGTTAGCTAAAAACTTAATTAACACATACAATGCAACGCTGGAAGAATTATGGAAGTATATCAAAGACATGCTATTAAAAATAGCAACAGAAGTATTTGGAACAAGCAAATTTATCGAATTTAAGAAGCAAACAAATTGGTGGAATGAGGAAGTAAAGAAAGAAGTAAAAATAAAGAAACAGAAATGGAAAGACTACTTAGGAAACGCAACAATGGAGAAGTACAAAAAATACAAAGAGCAGAGGAACAAAGTCAAGGAAATGGTGAAACAAGCAAAACAAAAATCTTAGAAAGCATTCGGAGAAAAGATGGAAACAGACCGATTTGTAAACCAAAAAGTATTCTATAAAGTTATCAAGGGTCTTCGGAAGGGAAAACCAGTTAGAGTCAACCATATAAAAACTAAGGATGGAAGCATATTGGGAGACTAAGAAGGCATAGCGAGGAGATGGAAGGAATACTTCGAGGAAATGTTAACGATAGAACAAACAAGAGAAACACCAGAAAGCGAAGAGACAGAAATAGAGAGTAATGTAGAAACACATGAACAAAATATAAAGATCGAAGAAGTAGTAGAAGCCGTAAAAAAATTAAAAATTGGTAAAGCAGCAAGCCATGATAGAATAACAACAGAAATGGTTGAGAGCCTGGGAAACAAAGGTCTAGAAATATTAACTAGTTTGATCAATGAAGCATGGGCAGAAGAGAAAATACCGAAAGATTGGGAACTAGGGATAATACTACCATACCATAAAAAAGGCGACAGAAGAGAATGTAATAACTACAGAAGAATTACTATGCTATGCATATTATCAAAATTATATGAACGAATACTAGAAGGGAAGTTAAGGAAAGAAACTGAAACACAACTAGAGGACTCGCAGTGCGGGTTCAGGAAAAGCAGAGGGGTGCAAGGCCATATATTCTCCATAAAACAATTGATAGAGAAATATCGCAAGGACGAGATATTTGTGGCTTTCATAGACCTAGAAAAAGCATTCGACAGCGTCACCAGGAAAACTGTGTGGAACGGCTTAAAAACGAGAAGAGTGAACAATAAACTACAGCGATGCATACAAAGTATATATGGGAATACAAGGAACATTGTAAGAACAGGAAACCTATAATCAGAGGAGTTTACAACTAGGGAAGGTTTAAGACAAGGAGGAATCCTCGGCCCAGCCTTGTTCAATATAGTTATCGATGATATTATAAAGGAAGTAAAGAATACAGTGAAGAAACTAAGGGTCGGATATAAGAACATGCAAATGGTAGAAGGATCAGAGTGTAATTGCTAATGACCTGGTAATATATGCGAAAAACGAACAAGATCTGCAATATAACCTGAATATATGGAAAAATGCACTAATAGAAAAAAAAATGAGAATTAATGCAGGAAAAACCAAGGTAATGGTGATAGGAAAAGAAGACTTGGAAATATCAATAAAATTAGATGGAAAAAACTAGAGCAAGTGCAAACATTTAAAAATTTGGGAGTGAAGATTCACAAAAGTGGAAAGATGGACGCAGAAATAAATGATAGACTGGAAAGTGCTGCTAGGTTATATATTTTACTGAACAACGCTCTCATACGGAAAAAAGAAATACCCAGCAAATCAAAAATTACGGTATTCAAAGCTATTTTTAAAGACATTAAACTACGGAAGCGAGAGTTGGGTGTTATCCAAACAAGCAAAAAGCAACATCCAAGCAATAGAAATGAGGTACCTACGAGGAGTTAAGGGGATTACACGAAAAGATAGAATCAGCAATGAGTTAGTAAGAGAAGAACTGGAAGTAGAACCCATCATAGAAAGCATCAAAAGACAACAATTAAAATGGTTTGGACACCTAGTGATGATGAAGGAGGAAAGATCAACAAAACAAATATGGCAAGCGAGACCACACAAGCGCAGAGCAAGGGGCAGACCAAGAAAAATATGGGATGAGGCGGTGACAGAAACTTTAAGTGAGAAGGGACTGTCGTGGAACGAGGGAAAAAAAGGATCTGTAAGGACAGAAAGGAATGGGCTAGATTAGTCCACAACTAATATGAGTTTGTCATTTATGTAATACTGTACCTGAGTCTATATAGATTATTACCTTAACACCCAACGGTATTCTAAGGTGTGGAATTAAAAAAAAAATCTTTACGTAATATCTTAAAACTTCAGATGGTAGTTATTTGGTTAGTGGCGTGTTTTTATTCGAGCTTCGAATTCGTCGAGCTTTTCTTTTTGTTTTTCCTACTCATTCTGAAAATCTAATCATATAAAAACTGTTAAATAAAATAAGAGTGTCGAAATTTTAATCTCCATTTATCAAATAACGAAATGTGTTGGCCGCCAAATTTTTGTTGAACATTGTAATAAATTAACTACTTAATCCTAAATTAACAAGTAATACGTAAAATTACATCGATTAAATGACCTCCGCTCGCTTCGATGCATGACTGACATCAATGCAACATTGAACGCATTACACGCTTGCACATTTCTGGCGAAATCTCACAAATAGCTTGTCGAATGTTCCGTTTTAAATCCTTTAGGGTTTCAGGTCGGTTTTGATAAACTTTGGGTTTAACGTGACCCCACAAGATATAATCCAAAGCCTACAAATCTGGAGAGCGAAGAGACCACAACTGGTCCCCACGCTGGGAAATTAGACGACCAGGATAGAAATCTCGTAACACTCCCAGACACGTTAGATACATGAGGCCACCATATTGATGATCCCAAATACCGCTATTGGTAGTCGAAATTTGATAATGGCATCCATTAATAACGTTTGTAGCATCCCTACATAACGTTCACTATTGACAACTACTCCATTACTTTTTTTTACGAACAGGTTGAATATATTTATATAATCAGGCTACATTTCGAACATAATAAGTTTCTATTGAAATATTTTTTGTAGAACCATTTAATCTGGGAGATATAGTCGAAATATCTTGACAACGTTTTTTATTTTTTGCAAATAAGAACAATGTAGATTGTTGATTCCGGATTTTGATTGGTGACTTGTTGTATCGCGACCTCAATATATATATATATATATATATATATATATATATATATATATATATATATATTTTGTTTTCTCGGGGATTCCGCGTTGATGTTGAGGGTTGGTTCTGAAAAGAACCGGATTCTCGACGTTTCGGCGAACTAACATTCGCCATTCTCAAGAGATATATGCGTCCGTGCGGGTCAACGGTTAGACGCATACTTATGTATACAGTATGCGTCTAACCGTTGACCCGCACGGACGCATATATCTCTTGAGAATGGCGAATGTTAGTTCGCCGAAACGTCGAGAATCCGGTTCTTTTCAGAACCAACCCTCAACATCAACGCGGAATCCCCGAGAAAACAATACAACACAGGTATCTATCCGCGAAAACCTCAAATACAACATATATATGTATATATATATATATATATATATATATATATATATATATATATATATATATACATATTTCTGTTTACAGTGTATATATAAATGTGTACCGGTATCATCAAAGCATTTATTATTCGATTCATCAGTGGATTGTCCCTATTCCCTAAAATATTTTACATTCTGATTACATAGAATATTAATCACTGGTAGCTGGATTCCACCTTCTAAACGAAATTGATGAATTGTATAGAGGTCTGTTTCAAAATTTTTATAACTCATCTATGTACTATATTTATTTATTGCTTTACCTTATCTCAACTTCTCACATTTCTTGCACTCCGTCTGGGCTGGATAAACAGGCAAATACGAACTCACAAGAACCACATAAATATATCCATTTCATAAACAAGATAAAAAATTCTAGCGAAAAAGACAACACCTCTCAATCCCAAGAGCTGAAAGTGTCTGGAAGCTTTTCATATCTTTCACGTCGTAATTTCCTGAGAGCAGACGGAGTGCAATACACGACACGGTCGAACCAAGCAACCGATACGACGGAACATGACGTATATGCATGGCCTCTCTCGTCCCTTTTATCATTGTGGCTGGCCCTGCGGATACATTGGGTCCAGCATGCACGAGATAAATCGCTGTGTACACAAACCGCGAAAACAATTTAAGGTAATGCGGCGCAAGACAACCGACACAAAACATGCACATTCGTAACACAAATACTGAGGTATTTTACAACGCTGTGAAATAGTTTCATTTACACGTTCGTTGAGCTATTGTTAGAGGTAACTAACCAACATAAAAAATACAGCATTAATAAAATTAAATGAACATGTCAAGAATCTGGAGACGAGTTAAACATTTCCATCGGACAACAATATAGAAATATGAAGGCCATATAAAATTATACAAGTCCAGACAAAACCAGTCAAGATCAGACAATATCAAACAAAACCAGACAAGACCAGCATAGACCAGACAAGATCACAAAAGACCAACCAAGACCAGACAAAACCAGATAAAAACCATACAAGACCAGACAAGAGCAGACAAGACCAGACAAGAGGAGACAAGGCTAGACGAGACCCGACAAGATCAGACAAGACCAGGCAAGATCATACAAGACCAGACGAAACCATGCAAGACCAGACAAGACCGGACAAGAATAGACAAGACCAAACAGGACCAGACAAGACCAGAAAAGACCATATAAGACCAAACAAGAACAGACAAGACCCGACAAGACCAGACAAGATCAGACAAAATCAGACAAGGTCAAACAAGACCAGACAAGACCACATAAGAGAAGAACAAACAAGATAAGACAACAATAAGAGAACAAAGTCACACAAGACCGTTCAATACCAGACAGATACACTTGTTTCCCTAATTAATATTTCCAGATTTAACACACTGTAATTGTAATTAGTTATTCTTTTCTCAAAAGTAGTTAAAATATTTGAGAAATTTCCTAATGAAATTTTGAAATAGTTTTGGATAGATATAATCTGTAAAACAACTATAAAATTGGAGAGTTGTTAAAGTATAATGTTGCAAGAGGGAAAGGGTGTACCAAGTCTCACAAAACTTCAGAACTATGTTGTGCAATATTCTTACGCAGATATACCCAATGTTATTATTATCGCCGCCACAGTTAAACTCTGCGCAAATGTGTATCAAGTTTAGTATGCATTCAGTCGGAAAATTATTAGTTCAAGTCCTAGTGAATACGGTAATAATTTATTTTAATGTTTACAAAGACACTTGAGATATATTACTTCAGTGAATCTTGTTTAATTGTTTAATTATCTACATACAAAATTTTAAAGAAATTTAATATTGAAGCTTATCTTGAAGATTCCTGATATAACAAATAGGCAAAGCTTGATGAGAATTTATCGTCGATCTTGTCTTATTGTTAAATTATCTAAAGACATTTTGGAGAGAATCTTAAATATTTATCAAGTAACAAACTGCCAGAAGTTTATTATGAGGTTTAAATTTATTATCGAACCATATATAACCATTATATAAACCAAAATAATAAGTTTCTTGTAAAAATAAATAATATAAGATTAAATGAAATTGAATAGGCAGACTAGATACTGAAGACTAAACAATACAGAATAGACAAAAAAACACACAAGACAAGACTAGACATACAAGACTAAACAGGCATGCCTAAACATACTTGCCTAACATATAACACTATACAGACAAGCGTAACATATAACACTATCAGACAAGCCTAGAGAGATAAGGCAATCAAAACTGGTGTTGGAAGGCTAGATAATAATGAACAGAAAAAAATTTAAAGAAAATACAAAAAATGTTCTAGACAATCTAAAAATTACTAGACAATCAGGACTAGACAGGTAAGACCAGATAGTCGAGACTAGATTTGCGAGACTATACAGATAAGAATGAACAGACAAGGCTAGACAAACAAGACTCTTAGTTTTATTGTGGTAATTATCCAGGTAAAACTATACAAGCAAAACTTAAGGTGAAACGGACGAAATTAGACAAGATTGGTTAGTGAAGACTAGATATACAAAGTTAGATAGACAATATTCTACATACAAGACTAGAGAGAGAGATGACAAGACAGAAAAGATAAGACAGTCATGACCGAGAAGTCTAGACAGACGAGATTAGATAAACTGGACAGACGAGGCTAAAAAAACAATACAAAAGAGACATGACCCGACAGAAAAGGCTAGACAGACAAGGATATATAGACAAGACTGGACAAGCGAGGATAGATTGACAAGAATGGATATATGAGAAATGAATGAGACAAATGAGACAGACAAACAGACAAATGAGACAACACTGATGAAATAAGTCTAGACCAACAAGGTTGGACATACAAGATTATACAATCGAGACTAGACAGACGAGTAAGCAAACCAGACTGGACAGGCTAGATTGTCTGTATAAGTTTATCAGACTGGCTAATATTGTGAGGTAAGACTGGGTAGACTGACTAAGACTGGTAGAATGTCATACAGACAAAACTCGACAAAACAAAATTAGCTCAACGAGGATCAGTCACTACGGTATTTTTTTTGCAAACAATTGTTACTCCAAACTTGTCCATCTAGTCACGTCTCTCTAATTTTATCTACACAGTGTTGTCAGTGTTGTCTATATCGCTGTAGACTAGATAGATAGGACTTGACAGACGAGACTAGCTGGACAAGTCTAAGGCAATCGATTTTTTCAAACCATTCATTTCAAACCAATGAATATTATTTATTAATTTAGTTTTTAATTAATTAAATCCTTTAAATTGTCTTAAATAGGTTTTTAAAACGTTTTCGCTGAATCTAAATACTCATCTAAGAAAAAAAGTATTAATTTTTTTCCACCATAATTAAACTGAACAGCTGACGAACGCAGTCTTGGCGAATTCTGCACTAATATCGGTTTTCTATAGTTCCCAATCAGCTTTGTAACGTATTGGGTGTGCCCTGTGCTGATTAAGAGGAAATTAATCTGTTTTATTTATAAACAGTCGGTCATGTTGTTTATCTGTTTGCTTAAACAAATCTAGCACAAATCAAGTGTTACATAAATAAATCTACGTATAGTTTACGTTTCTAGGAAATAGATATATGGCTACTTATAGCTTATTGACAAATAACCAGTATATAAAAATCATTAAAAATCAAATTTTGTCTCAATTATAAATAATATTCTTTATTAATCATTTTTATACATAATGTATTTATGACAAGTCAAATAATAATAATAATAATAAAACAGAGTTAAACAGAGAACGTATACATAAGTGTAAATGGACGAAGACATTAATGTAAAACAGACATTACATACAGTCGTAAAAAATGGCTTTAGACGTAAAATTTAAAGTTTAAGGGAAAAGAAATCATTGATTGAGTAACAGCAACTTTCTATAAGCAAGCTTTTGATTTTGCTTTTAAAAACTCCAATCGGAAGGGCCCTTAAGAATGAGGGTAGCTTATTATAAAGTTTTAATTTTAATTTAGGTGAATTTTTTTTCAGATTTAGCTAGCCTGAACTGTGGTATGACCAGAGAGTCCTTGTATCTAGTGTCATGGCAGTGAACAGATACAATACCCAAGGATAGATCCTTGGGGTGCACCAAACTTTACCGGAAGATAGTTTGAAACACTCTCTCCAATGCGAACACATTGAAATCTACCAGAAAGATATGAAGAAAGCAGACTTAGGGAAACACCAGGCAGACCATAATACTCCGCTTTTTGAAGTAAAATTTTGTGTGACACCACATCAAATGCTTTCGAAAGATCACACAGTGCAAGTGAAGTGAGTTTCCCACTTTCCAGTCCCCCAACAACATCTTCGACTATCTTAAGCAGTGCCTTAATAGTGGAACAGCCAGATCTAAAGCCATATTGCGCGCTAGACAAAATTTTATTCTGTTCTAAGAACAGTGTGAATCTATATTTAATATTTGACTCCATAAGTTTTCCCATCACTGGTATAATCGATGTAGGACGATAGTTGCTTATATCAACTCTGTCCCCTTTTTTGAACACAGGAACTACTTTAGCTTTTTAAAAAACGCTCGGAAATATGCCATGTTCAAGACATCGATTGAATAGATCACAGAGTGGTTTGGCCAATATATCACGGGAGTACTTGAAAATTTTACTGTTCATGTTGTGAACATCAAGGCTTGCAGAGTTAAATAACTTATCTATATACTTTTTGACTTCACTAGGCAGAATGGGATTTAAAAATATCGTTGACACGTTAGCTGGACATTTATTTAATATATGCATGGCCGTGGAAGTATGTATGTTCGCAGAGATTTCTTTAGCTATGTTTGAGCCAATGTTTGAAAAGTATTTATTAAAGTCATTACAGCTTAGAATGTGACTAATTTCGCTTTGTTTTATATTACGCTCGTCATTTATTTCTTGCAACATTATCAGTAGTACTTAAAAAAACTTCGCGACATTTTGTCTGGTTTTATTTATATTTTTTCTGTAGAGACTCGGGTACATAGAAAATAGCTTTTTATCTTGAGGACAGGAGAATGTTTATCAATATCAGTTTTAACAATTTCGATCATTTTGTGCGCTGCAGATTCCGGCTCTTCCATGCTAATAAAAGACCAATTGGCATTTTTTATATTGTCATAGAATTGCATCAATAGTTCCTGTGTAAATTTCCTATGGTATAGCACTTTCGGCATTTTTGTTACGTCTTCGAAACTAACAGAAATAAGTTACATTGGGGGTACAATAAGTTACATAAGGGCATGGTGGTCCGAAAGACCTGGCTTTAGGACCTCCGTATAACAACTTATTAGAAAGGTTTGTGATAACATTGTCGACGCAAGATGAAGATGCCGAAGTTACTCTGGTAAACTCTGTCACAGTAGTACGAAGACCATAAGTGCTAAGCTGACTCTCCAGACCACCGAGTTTATTGCCACCATCAGTAAAGTTTAGGTTAAAATCTCCTAATATTACTAAATTGATCAAAATGCGCCTCAATAACCTATTCGAGACTATTTAGAAAATTGTTGTACTCACCGAGACATGATCTGTAAAGTGCAATAACTAGACAGTCAAGATTTTTCAACACCGCAACGCAAAATTCTCCATCCAGCTCTCTAGAAAACCTGGAGAGGTCAAAGGTTGTACAATTAATTTCCATGTCATTGCGGATAAATATGGCGACACCACCATGTTGGTATTTCGTGCGACAGAATGTTGATAGTAGACTATATTTTATTAGAGTGGTCATTTGTAGACAATCGTTCTTCAGCCAGTGTTCTGAGATTGCTATCATTTCATACTTGCTCTTGTCAAGAAAAAGCGAGAGTTCATCGGCTTTGTTGCTAAGACTTTGTGTATTTAGATGAAATATTCTAAAATATGCATCGCGTACGCCGTTCTTGGAGACATGGGAATTTCCTACTTCTATATATTGGGTTTTGGAGATTTTCTCGGAGGAAAATTTCCAATGGGTTTTTTCCGTGCGAAAAATTTATTTGCATAAATACCATCGGGCCACTATTCTGGGTTTCGTATTTCGTCAAAAAGTTCAGGTGGAACTCCAATTTTAACCCATTATCTACCAAGTGTTCGATTTTTCACTGACACTGAAACACTGACTTTGACATTTTTTTAAGCTACCATAATTATTAATTTGTAGATAATCATTATGTTATTATTTCAAGTTTATACTTTTAGAAAATAACTTGTATAATTATTTATTAATAATAAGTTAATTGGTAAATCAATTTTTATCAAGTCCTTTTTATAGAGTTATTTACAAAAAAATATTTATCATAATTTAAAACTTTTTTAACGTTTATTCATAATTGAAATTTGTTCTAAAAAGAGTAAAGTTTTATTGTTAATAATTATTTTTCATATACAATACATTTTTAGTTTTCTAGGAGATCGTAAAAGTACATGTTCGATTTTTCGAACATTGGTCACTTCGCAGCATTTTTATTTTCAGTAATTTGCTCGCGCTCTGGGAGACTAACATCAATATATACTATATATTTTTCGTTATATGATAATTAATACTAGTATAAGTTGATTTATAAAATAGTTATATTTAATATCAATCAAAAATTCTTATATCTATGATACATAATATGTATACGTGTAATATTTTGATGATTTGATGATTTTTATTGATACATAATCAGTAATATTTTGATGATTTGAAGATGAAGAGCATTTGGATGAAGCTGACATACTCATGAATATAAATATATGTGCTTTACAAGAATTGGCGGGTTCGATGGAATTTACTACTTGAAATAGTAATAAATCTGTACCAAATCAGCAAAAAAATCTCGTACTTACACTCCTCTGAATAAATTTGGACAACCAAAGTGAACTAAGAAAAAGAATAAGGCACAGCAATTTGAATATGATTTTGCTCCAAATTCTAAACCTCTCGACGACGTACCTGAAGAACTACATCGAAATTAAAAAAAATTGTCACCACACCTGAATTATTTGCAAAATGTTTGTATTGAAATGTATCGTTGTTCAATCGAATTTATAGATGCAACAACATAATATAGAAACTATGGTGACTGACGTTGAGATAAAATGATTTTTAGGTATACTATTGATATCAGGACATCATACACTTCTAACTATTTCTCAATATTGATCCAAAATTATTGGTTCAAAACTCTTGGATTACCTTTGTCACAAAAAAACTTTCGAGTTATCATAACGGAGCATTTACTTACTACATCAGACTCAGAAGAAACTGAATTGTCTGTCGAGATAAATAAAAATAATGATAATAATAACAGACCTGATAATTGAACTCATTTATCAGGTAAGCATATGCTTGTTGAACAAGAGGACAGAAAAGTGTGAAAAGTATTACATGTGCCAAAAATGTAATAAGCATATGCACATCAAATGCTTTGATGATTATGAGAAATAAGTAGGAGTTGATATTAGAAGTAATGTTTTATCTATAATTTTTCTTCTTTTAATTATTGTGCATGCAAGGAGTTAGTTTTTCAATAAAAAAGTGTATTTACAATAAATAAACAAAAAATTTTTTTGTAAAAATTTGTAGCCTCACCTTAACTGACTAACTTTTTACTTAATGCCAACTGACCAGTGTTTTAAAAATCGAACACCATTTTTCTCGGAACCAACGAATGGAAATTTTTTTTTTTTTTTTAAATTGTACATATTTTATGATCAAGTAGTTTATATCAAGCGGTAATTTTGTTAAAATCCATTTTTTTGCTCTGGTAGATAATGGGTTAAAGGATCCTTTATTTGATTCAAGTTTCTCGCATGTAAATTTCTTGTTGGAAGTGGTATAATCTTCTTTTAAGCTTGCAAGAATGTCTTCCGGTGTTCTATCTGTGTCAAAGTTCGAAGAACAAACAAACACCCAGGACAGCTTTTCTTGTGCTTTTAATTTGGATTTCGCCCCCAAAGTTATTTGCTTATTCGAGGAGACAAATTTGCCTTTAACGGGTGCATGAACTTGGTGGGGTTTATTACTAGAGGCAGTGGCAGCAGTATTTGCAATTACTTGATCATTTATAGGAGGTTTCTTCTTTGAATTTGTCACATTATTATTTTCCGTTGTATTATTATATTTTAATGGAGGCGCGGCAACATCGCTTTTCTCTCGATCATGCGTAGGTTTTGTGTTATCGGGTCTAACCACAAAATTTTGTTTACATCTTTGTGAAGTAGTGAGATTATCTAGTTCTAGATTTGAAATTGTTCTTTCTAGCTTCTTAATTATCCGTTTAGAATATTCTAGCTCGTTTGAAGTCACTTTAAGGTCGGTTTTAAGGGTAAGTTCACTTACTTTGTTATCGTAAATGACGGCGGAGTAAACTTGTAGTGATGAGACTTCGTCTGCTAGATTCGCTTCCTTCTCGTCCTCTATGATAGTTCTTAGGGCTTCACTAACGTTTATATTGTCCGGGAGCTTCTTTGTTAGAATAATTTCTATAAGGCTTTCCGTTTTAAGCTTGTTTAATTCAGAGATTAACTTGTCATGGTCAGCCATGTTGAAAAATGAAAATGTTGACAAATGAAAATAATTTTAAAGGAAAATAGTTTGTTGATTGAAATATACTAATCGAGTAAGGTGCGTTTCCTGAACTAAAAAGGGGTACAAAAATCAAGATTTTTTGAAAATTAAGAAAAATTGTGTAAAAATGCGGTTTACGTCTTGATTTTTTCCGGTTAATTAAACAAAAAAATAGTTTTTTTTAGATGAGCCTTACAAAGTTCCGCCACCGCAGGGGGCGGCTGTAGGTGCATTTTAAATTTTTCACTTTTTCTTTCTCTTGCTCGTCGAAACGTAAAAATTGTCATTTTCTGTTGTAAAACTGAACGGGCCTTCGCCCCGTGTCCGTCTGCCGCACGCAAGTCCCACACGGCGTTCTCCAGAGCAAACCCTGTTTGACGCACTCAACGCACCAATCGCGAAGAAGAGGCGGAGTCTTATAATGGCGCCAAATTCAAAAATATATTTGAAATAATAGACCGCTTGGAACTTGCGCGCTATATATCAAATCTGCCTTATATCAATTTGTTGATATTTAAGAAATATTTTTTAGTGTTGTGAGTAATTGTTGATTTGGGTCGAATAGTTGTTTTCAGAAGAATCAACTATTCTGAAAAGAAAAATAAATTTATATGATTTTTATATTATTATATGAAATTTATTATAATTTTCCTTGAATTGATAAATATAAATATTTTTTCTTAAACAAAATTACACGAAATTATAATTCTACAAAACATTTTACGTTCAGCGTTAGTATTACCCGGGGTAAACCACTTGGAGGTGCCGATACGATGTTTTACCCCTAAATAAATCGTTTTGCACAATATTATACATATGAATTTAACGTAAATGAGAATGATACTTCAACCTTAAAAATGAAAGTAATGTAATATTGTAATAACGATTGATCCATCCTTAAACAGGAAATACAATAGATACATACATAATACTTAAATAAATTACAATACATTGCTAAATACATAATACTTAAATAAATTGCAATACATAAGATATCTATTATTCTTCTCCCGCTCCAAATGTTGAAATGTGTACAGTTCAGAATGTTTTAATCTTCCTCCAACCTCAGTCACAACCCCAACTGACCGACCTTTTTACGCAGAAACACATCTAATGGTTAAATGAATAATACAAAATTAAATAAGAGAGCCAAAAACAATAATAAAATAATACAAAATTAAATATGAGAGAATTACCAGCATTTAATTTTTTATTAGGAAAGTATGTCTGCTTCTCTATTTTTCTCTTTTTGCATACTTCATTGTTATTCTCTCTCTCAAAATTATTCTTTACAGCCATAATTTGGTCTGCAAACTTTTGAAATGATTCCCCGTTTAAGCTTTTCATGAAAGAAGTTATTGATTGATTGATATTTTCTATTTAAATCTGTAAAAAATATTAAAATTTAATATTAAAAAAGATGACATTTTGTGTACAATTTATTTAACACACCTGTTTACTTCTTTCACTATCAATAGATGTGTTTGGTTCATTATCCTTCTCTTCTAAAAACTGGCATAGTTCTTCTGACCTAATTTTGCTCGTTGTGGGTTCATTGATGTACAAAATTCCTTCAGAATCTTCTTCTCCCAAACTATTAACACCTGGAGTAGACTCACTCCTTCTCCTTTCATATAGAGCTACAGCATGTATATGTTTGCAAAAGGTTGTCTTCACAGAAAACTCTGGGCACTCACAAATATATCGATGCAAACATATTTACATTTATAACAGTATGCCCTCCGACAATATTCTTCACACAATTCATTGTATTTTATAATATAAAATATGTCCCCTGTTGTTGACCTTACTCTAAACTTGCCAAATTCAATAGATTCCACAATATTTGTCATTTCTTCTGCTTTCATATGGGCTTTAACATTCATTCTGTGGTTGTAATTGTTTGCATTTGGTCGCTCTACATTTACAATATTTTTGCACAACTTTTCATCAACAAGCTCTTCCAATAAATTCAACAATTTTTCGACTCTGAAAATATTATAAATATCAATTTTAATATAACCTAAAATATAAATGATTTCACCTGATATTTCGATTTCCTCTCATTTTGTTGTATTTCAAAACTTTATGCAAACTTTCTATTGCAATGTTAGTGTTAATACCAGCATTGATTCTATGGCAATGAGCCCACATCTTAATTCTGTCTTCCTGAAAGTAGTACCTAAAAATGCCAAACATTTTCTTATTCTCAAATTTCAAAAGTGTATAATGGAAAACACCTACTTTTCTAAGTAACTTAATTCTAATTCGCCTTCATCTTTTAAATGTTGCAAATACTTTTCTTTCAATAGTACAAAATTTTCAATTTTTGTTTCGTTCATAATTCTTCTCATTTCCGTCTTCATTTTCAATTTATTTTCGGGCTTCTTCAGCTTAGATCTACCTTGAATGTTCCAATTCTTTACCACATGCCATATACACAGTAATCTCCTTGGCTCTTCCGCTGTCTCCATAGTCTCGGTCCATGCATTAAAATATTTCAGATCATCATCGCTCATTATGTATTTCGCTTGAATGCTGCATCCCAATCATTCTTTTAATGCCCTCAAAAATACTTTGTGGATCACCTGATCCAATCTACTGGAGAGCAAAAATGCTACAGGGAATCCCATATTTCCATCATCCTTAATTAGAACTGTCGTCAACTCAAATTTAGATCTATTTGTTGCATGTGTACCATCCACCATCCATACAAATCACATGTTGGTAATCCTTAAGCTTCTTATCCATTATTTTATTCATATAACCTACTGCAAAATCGTCATAATGTAAGTCAGGGTGACTTTCACCTACAACATTATTATTATTTCCACCACCATACCTGCACCATATGAAACCCCTCAAGTTTACGTTTTGAAAACCCCAAATAAGCTATACCAATACCTTCTAATATATGTAAGAGGAAACAAGAATATATAAAACGCATAAAATTTATTCATCCAATATTCGGTTAGAAGTATACAAAACTCAACATACAATAAATGGATGAAGTTCTACAATAAATATCTGGATAAATTCAAAAATAAATTAATCAATCCAAAATTCGGTTACTTCGTACAAAATAAATTACTTCATCCAAAAAAGGTTAATTCATCCAAAATAAAATGTAATCATCCAATAATTGATTTTTTCTTACAAACTATGATTTTTCCTTACAATAATCGATTGAATCGTTCAACATATTCGAAATTCACCAAAAAAAGGTTTTTACAAATTTACGAGTGTATTTAATAATCTTCACACTTTTATTATATTCATAAAAATACTGAAAGGAAAAAACTGTTCACCTTATTGATGAGTGGATTAGCTCGGAAATAAATTGCATTATTCTATCTGCTTATATATAGTATATATAGTGCTTCTTATATATAGTGCATCTATATTCTTCTTCTTCTTCTTGTGTCCAATAGACCTCCTTTGGACCACGCTTGTTCAACTATTGGGCATTGATTGGTTATTTGAGGACAAGTAAAGGGTCGGACGACCAGTCAGTGTTGGCGAGATTTAGGTGTGGTAATGAAGAGCGTGGAAGGAGACATTGGATGAAGGAGGAAAGTAGAAGGTGTTTGGTGTGTGGGTTGAATGAAGATATGTGGAGTCATTGGTTGGAAGAATGCACGATGGCGGAGTGGAATGACCAGGAGAGAAGGCGAGGAAAGGATTGGAGGGAGTGTATGGACGAGAGCGGGAAGGGACTGTCGTTTTTACACAGAGTGAAAGCATGGAAAGAGCGGATGCGACGGCGTAGTTTTTTGAGTGTTGCGGTTTAGTTTTTCTTTTTTTTTGTGAGCTTATGTCCGATGTACAGGTGTTGAAGTATAGGTTTATAGGGTGGTAAAATTTCCTTTTTTCTATTTAATGGGGTTTTAGTTTCACAACTTTTTTATTATTTTTTATTGTTTTATTTTGTATGTATATTTTGTATGGAAATTATTTTAATTATGCCAATAAAGGTTATTATTATTATTGGGCTTTGATCTTTGCCCCGTATTATCGCATCTTCTGCCGGTTTAGCTTCTTTCCCTCTTCTTTCCAGAGGGTACCTTTCCTTCGGCTATTTTTCTGAAATCCACGGACTTCCTTCGGTGTTTTTCCTGAAATCCATGGAGTTCCTTAAGGATGCATCTCACAGAAGACTGTCTGTTTTGGAGATCTGTTATTCCCACTTCTTTATTATCCTTCTCGGTTTCTGTCAACCAAGTGGTACGAACCTTCTTCTTTTACCAGAATGTGAACAGACTGTTGGTTAGTCGGTTTAGAGTCAATCTTGCAACGTGGCCATAGAAAGCTACCTTTCTTTTTCTTGCACAGTCAGAGAGCCTCTCAATATGTTCGTAGAGCTCAGAGTTATGTCGTCTTCGGAATTCCCCAACTTCCTTTACTGGGCCTAGGATCTTCCTGATGATTCTCCTCTCTCTGATTTCCAATTTCTATACCAGACCTTTTCGGTTCAAGGAAAGACACTCCATGGCATACAGTGCTTCTGGTCGTAAGACTGATGTGTTTTGTTTGCGCTCTCTCTTTCGTTACACGCCGCGTTAGTTAGAAATAAAAATTGAAGGAATCAAGTCCTTGTTTGTAAAACTCGTTTATTGTGAAGATATAAATAATTGTATTTTGTATAAAAAAATTGTTTGTAACGAACAATCAAATTTTGGATGGAACAACCTTTTTTGTACTGTTAAACCTTTTTTTGGGTAAATTGATTTTATTTTGTACAAATCTATCAATTATTGTACTAAACCATTATTATTTGTAATATTCAATCGATTATTGGGCGTTTATATTTTATTTTGGACGAAGAAATCTTTTTTGGATGAAGTAATCGTTTTTTGTATGAATAAACCGAATTTTGTATTTTTCCAGTTATTATTTGTAAAAAAGCATCTATTTATTGTACGCCAAAAAATCCAAGCCTTTTATTTTGGACGAAGTAACCTTTTTTTGGATGAAGTAATCTCTTTTTGTATGAATAAACCGAATTTTGTATTTTTGCAAATATTTTTTGTAAAAAAAAACATCTATTTATTGTACGCAAAAAATCCAAGTCTATATAAAATGGAAAGTAGACAAAGCTTAGAGTAGTAGTAGATAAGAACAGAAAATGTGTAAGTACACCAATGATTAGATGAAGAGGTTCCATAGATCTATAAAGGTCGCAGTACAATAAGGCACCACCGAAATCTACAATAGATAATAGAAAATTATAATCTACTTAATTTGAATATCTGCTGTTAAGAGTTAATTGTTTACTCACCCTGTTTTTTAAATAAAAATGCGTGATTTTGTCCTTCTTTATTCCATTCTTCAATTTTTAAAGCTGTAGCCACTGTGTCATCTGCATGTCTTTTCTTATCAATGTTAAATTTCTTCATTAAATAGTCTAGATCCGCTCTTCTAATTAAATTTATTCGCTTCACTTCAATACCCTTCGCATTTTTTTTTCTTTTTTTTATCATTTAGTATTCTGTCCATTGAAACTCCTGCCTGTAATTGATCCACTATCATTGTCTGTTCCTGTTTTGTCAACCTCTTTGTTCTAAATTCATCTGCATGTCCAACATGTGTTTCTATAAATTTCGCACTTAGTGTACCTAAACATTTTCATAGTAGAATTGTTTTGGAAACAATTTATTAGAAATTACCATTTCTAAAGATCTTTACGATTATCCTTGATGGACAAATTCCTGAAATTTTAATACTGCCCCCCAACTTCTCAGCCCTTACGGTACAATGGCTTTTATACCCTAAATTAAGATATTTCAATTATTTCTGAACTTAATTATAAAATTATAACCAACAAACCAAATGAGTTACTTCGATTACAATTGTAATAAACAATTTCGTTACCATTTGCATGTTTGTTTCTTCTAATACATGCATAATCAACTTGTCTATTTTCCTTTGACATCCAGCTTTCAAATTCTGCAATGTTCCTAAAATTTAAATCAGATTGTTTAATAATTACATTGTATCTCTGTTATATGATTAAGCAGAATCTCATGGTTTTGAAAGCTTCCTTTTTTTCTTCTGTACATAAGGGGCAAGGAATGTGTTGTGACATTTTTTTTCCACTATTTTATCATGCATATCTTTCAAATGTCGATTCTTTGAATAAACATTCACAAATGTCTTCTGATATACATCGCAGGTCAGTTTATTGATACTATAACATGAAAGTTGAATATCCAAACACGTATATCTTAAAACATTATATACTACCTTTCCATTCTGGATGTAACACTAACCTAACCAACGTAAAACTGAAAAAAAAATAGTAATTATTAAAACAATAGAAAAGATATTTCAGCGAAATGATAAGAACTGCTGATTTATCGGGTTAACCACACTCAAGATTCTGTAAAAATTTAGGCGAAAATATTTCAGCTAATCGACACAAAGAGAACAAAGACACACTCTGCATGCACGTTTAGCTATTCAAGCGGCCCCTAGCACTCTATTGCTTCAACTACGTTTTTGAATTTCGCGCCATTACCAGACTCCGCCTCTTCTTCGCGATTGGTGCGTGCTTGTGCATCAAATAGTGTATACTGTTCTCCAGGTGCCAAAAACATCTTTCTAGCACCATCTAGAAATCGTTTCTAGCACCTTTGAGGAGCAATTTTGGTCCGCGGCTCGATTTTTTTACTGCGTCCTCTTGCCTCGTCGATTTCACGTTTTTTGACGTCATGCGCAAAAGTACGCGACCGTCGGTTCACCCGGTGCGGCGGAAAATGTAAGCGAATAAAATCCGTTTTTTTTTCATCACATCTGAGGACGCCGTTCTATTAATTGAAGAGCGCCGTGTCTCCAAACCGGTTCGTGCGATGCGAGATGTTTACCCGCAACCGGCGGTGGAAGAATCTGGTACCTTCGGCATCCTGTTGCCGCTCTGGGTCAATTTTAACACAAAAATCGGAAAAACGCGGTGTTTTTTTCACCTAATTTGCGCGGATCCCTCTCCTGGGATACCCAACAGTCGGATCGGGACCGGACCGGCACCAATCGATTCGACATAGTGCCTTTTAGTTTGTTTTGGAGTTTAATTGCGATTGCGTGCCGGATGGCGCCGGTAGGCCCGAAAAACCATGTTTTGCAGAAGTACGCGAGAATCCTCTGGGATTCGCTAAATTAAATAGCAGGGCGTCGCGGTGGTGGTTTCTGAATAGAGAACGAGAGGGTCTATAAGGCGATAGGAACGATGCACCGCTCGATCGAATTTGGGTCTCGACGCCCGTCCAAACTCGAAACGAATTTTTCAAAATGGAGCAAACTGAGACCTTCAATATTCGGTGAAATGTTTTAGAATTGTATTGCTCTTTTCATTATAGCCCCTCGTGTTTACTTTCGAACGAAACCTCTCTCGGCGCATTACACCTCCGAGGACGTTCCGCAGGCCCTAATTCGCGAAGTCACTTTTTTTCACCTCTTCAAACGGAAACGCGTAAAAGAAAATTTACATTTCCAGTCCAACAAGTGCATGCCCCATGAAAAGGCCAACTGTATGGCGTTTGAATTTCTCAAATCCATCAACGGATTCGCACTCCAGGTCAAAAATACTACGACCATTGCTTGCCGCTGAATCGCCAATTTACACTTACAGCTGATCATTCTGACACTATTTTCCCTCAGGTTATGTGAAATTGTCATTGTTGAAGTTTAACCGTTTATGATTATTAGCGTGCTTATGAGAAGATAAAATTAAAAAAAAGAATTTAAATCAAAATTCTGATTTTTCGCTTATTGTTGGGTTTTTAATCTCTAAATTGCAGATTTCGGCGACTCTGGCTCTTGATTGGCAACACAGCAACGTCAAAATTCACAAAATTCTAGAAGAAAACGAAAATTTCACACTTTTCTTTTAGCAGATTCTTAAAATTCAGACCATTTTACATCAGAAACAGTCGCTTCCGTTTACATTTGAATTTAAAGATTTGTTTCATAAACCGTAATATTTACGAGCTTTTTTAAGAATAATTGGAGCTATTAAATTGAATTTAGATTCCAACAATACAACACGCGTCTTCCTCGAATGTATAGCAACAGAGTTATTGGCGAAAAACTGTCCGTTTTACCATTTCACTGCAGAAGGAACAGCCATTTCAATATTTATCGGCTTTTTTGATTCAAATTCCAATACAACTCATCAAGTTCTATTAAAATGTGTTGCATGAATTTTCTACGGCTGACGGTCCGGACGTGGCCGACGTTT
This sequence comes from Phosphuga atrata, assembly GCA_944588485.1. Lineage (NCBI taxonomy): Eukaryota > Metazoa > Arthropoda > Insecta > Coleoptera > Silphidae > Phosphuga > Phosphuga atrata. Next base: position 27,251,176 of record OX155901.1, on the reverse strand, counting down.
GAAATCTCACTCCAACTGTTTACTTGATTTTCAAACATTTGCGTTTTTCATTTCAATACATTTCTAAGAAATTCTTCTAGCATGAATCGATAGAGTAAACTTTCCTCTACCAGTGGAACAAATTTATTGATTTAATGATTTTTTTTTAAATGCAATTCATTTGCCATTATTCGGGATGGCTAGCAACGGTTGCATAAGTAACACCGCCCCCGAAGTTTCCTTCCATTTTCCGTCGTGAATGGTGTCCGGGAAAATTTTATTTCTCAGATTTGTTAAAGTTGGAAAATTCTACATTAGAAACAATAGAATATTCTTGCAAATTCACACTTTTACTTGAGTAAAAGTAAGCTCGGCCATATTTGATTAGAGTTTTTACCGATTGTATAAAAGAAAACTATTGTTTTACAAATTTCTAATTGGAGATTCTTGAAATTCGGCTAATTTTACATGGGGGACGATGTAAATTTTTGGATCATCTGGTAATTTAAAATCCATTTTCCAAACGGTGAGAATTAAGAGTTTTATACAAGAATAGTTAAAAATTACACATTTAATTTGGAATCTAAAGGTGTATTGCGCAACTTCCTGGCGTGTATAACAATAGAGTTATTGTTGAAAAACAGTCAGTTCTACCACTTCACGGCAGAAGGAACAGCTATCTCGAAATTTATCCGGATTTTCTTTTTAAAATCGAATAGTGCTCATTGAGGCCTATTGAAATGTGCTACATGAACTTTTTGCGGCTGATAGCCTCGACATGCCGAGCGTTTAAAAATTTCGTCTACTTTTCTACTTCATCTTCGAAAAATCATATACCTCATTTCCTTGGGTTTGCAAGAAATAATTTTAACACAGATCTATAAAACGCATTAATTTCATCGCTCCGCTGTTAATTGTTTGGTCATGGGATTTTTTTTCATTCAACTCCGAATTCATTCTCCATTTAAACCTATGTAAAATGTAAAATCAAATTCAGAGAAGGAAAATATTACTTTTTACATTTTTCACATTAGTGACAAAACCAAAAAAAGACTTTATAAAATTTGCAAAGAATACTTATTTGTAGATCCCAGAATTCCACATGCGGTGCATCGAATCCCTATTTTCTGTTTCGAGGCTCTGCAGAGATATTTGCTAAATTCCTCCAAAACTAAAATAATTTGCCGCGTCGTCCCCGATGGTAGCGGAACGTTGAATTTTGTACATGTACAATCCATGAATCATGAATCCATGTACAGTAAAAATTTTGTTGGAATCGTTTGAGGTTTAATGCATTTTTTCGCTATTTTTGAGTATTTTGAAATTTCCGCAGGTTTGATTTCCTTAAAAAATAGCCTTTATGAGTTCCACCCCACGTAGAACACTCTTTTCCAAACCGGAAGAGAAAACAATAAATTCAAATATCTATAGGTTAATAACTGTAACAGATTTTTACAAAAAAAAAAATCAGTTTTATATAGACTATACATTTTTCTATAGATATTGATATTTTGACATCTTCGCGATTCTGGCCTCACACTTCTGCCCTTAAATTCATACCAATACAGAGAGTAGTAAATTCCAATATCGATACTTTGAATTGAAAAATTGACTATGTTTTTACAACTAGTTACACGGAATTAGTGCTAAAAACGTAGTTATTATTTTAATTCAGAGTAAGTATAGATACTATGTAGTAACAGTCGCATGCCATACTTTTTATCAAATGACTATAACTTACGTGGTACATTAAAAAATCATTCAGTTCTATATAGATTATACATTTTCTATTTTCGGTTTGGTATCTTTGACGCCGATAGCCTTCGCAGGATTTAATTAAAAAACTATATATTGATATTCTCCAAAGCTTCTTCTCATTCCTACCAAACTTGCGTATAACACTTGCCAAAAAAAAATCTGCTTTATCGAGCAGATTTTTTTTTTCTAAAAAGGGTGCAATTTTGATTCTTCCAGATCAAACCTTGTGGCCGCGTGACCTCTCGATCCATAATAAAATAAAGTAGCAAGAGGTGTTGTTAAACCTAGGTTAGGTTAGAACACCTCCTCAGGGGAGAAGCCAAACTCCTACTGGGCGCGTCCCCCAGGTGGCGGTTAGGGGAAGCCCTCACCGGCTTGCCGGCGGGTAGTGGTCAAATAAAATAAGCCACCGCGGACCAAATAGTGAAACGGAGGAGAAAACCTCCATGAATAAAATAACATTATGACAAACCCTGCCCCACGCTGAATACGAGATGATCATAGAGGGTAAGTGTGGGATGCTCTTTTTAAAAGCTCCCTCGACAAGGTGGCAGCCCAAACGAGGGCGACTCTCGTAGGACGGTCTGATTATATAATTACCTGGCGACGGAAATGGCGATCCAAATGGTTATGGCAGGCGGGTAGACACTCTGGAAGTTGACGACTTTGGCTATGGAAACGGAGGCAAGCCAGGGGGCCGTAGGTGACAGCGTTACCACCTGACAAACAAAAAACAAAACTATGGATTTCGAGAAGAAAAAGAATCTCCGGGAGGGTCCTGTGGTGAAGGAAATCCCTCCGTCTGACTTGTCAGACGCTGCCTCACGGGTTACGGAGGAGGCGCTTTTCGATACACCTACGACGGGGATAAAAAATGACAACTTGGCAATGAAAACGGGCAGGAATAAGGATAAGGATGGTTCAGATGAAAAGATCGGAACTAGTGACGACACGGCAAAGGAAAAGGAATACGCGAAGGAATCGGAGCGGTCCAAAAGAGGGGACAGACAGACCATAGATGGAGACTCGGGAAAACCCGCGGAACAAAATCCCTTTAAGGTAAGGCCTCTAATAGCGAGATCTCCAACGCGAGAAAGAGCCTACGTGGGGCCAGAGTGTAAGAAGCACGGTTGCCCAGATAGAGTAGAGATAGAGAAATAAACGGAAGTGCGAAGACCTGTTTTCCCTGTTAGCGCAGCGTACACAGATCGCTCAGAGGGAGACTTTAAATAAGCTTACCAAAAAGACTGAAACTAATCCAATTTGGCAAAGAAAACCAAAATTGCCACAACGCTGTGAAAAACTGGCCGCCGATATAAATTCCATTGCAAAAATGGTTAGCAAAGAATACACTCACAAAGTCTCGGAACGCGAGCGCAAAATAGAACAATTGGAGAGAGGGCTTGAAAAGAGCACGAAGTAGAAGAGCCCAGAGAAGCAAAATATGAAAGGGAAATGGCTGAACTCCGTATACAAATAGAAGATCTGGCAAGCGAAAATAGAACTCTGAGAAACGATCTAGAAGAGATTAGAACGGCAAACGGGTGCCTCCGGGCTAGAATTGGCGAACTCGGAGAAGCCGACAAAATATCTCGTAGAGAGGATCAAGAGAACTCCTACTGCAAAAGATGCAAAGGGGAAGCAGACACTGAACAGGAGAAAGCGGAAACTTTGCAAGAGGAAATAAGGTCAAGTGCCAAAGAGGAAAAAAGTACAAACGAAATACTGGAACTCGTCGAGAGGAACTGGCCGCAAAATATATATCATAACTCGGTGGTAGTAGAAGGCAACCCAGTTAATGCCCGAGTAGGGCTACATCTAGGTCTATGTGTACTGCACGAAGAAAGAAAAATAGAAAAGGGAATACTCAGACAAGCGGCCGATAGATGTCCCGAACTGCGGGAAATGGAGGGAGAAACAAAGGTCGACTACTTTGTACACTCTATAAAGAGAAAAAAGGATGGGGAAATCAAGACTACGGAGAGTTTGGTCTACAAACTGGAACCAAAGAGCTTAAGAGAAATAGACATACTTGAGATATTTAAGGACCTACGGTACAGCCTAGAAGGAAACCACATAACTCAGATAGCCATCCCACATATTACAGGCCTGGAAATTAATAAAATGCGAAAACTTCTAGAAATGGCTATGTATGGCACTCCTGTGATGGTACATGCGTACATCCCCAGAGAATGGACACAAACTAAAAAAGACGAAAAAAGGGCCCCCAAGGGTGAAGGGGAAAATAAAAGCACGGAAGCTATAATAGTAAAGAGTGATGAACTCGGCTATGCTGACCTATTAAAGAAAGTCAAAGGTGAAATACAAACCCATAGCGAAGCAACCGGCATCACGCAAATAAGAAAGACAAAAAACGGAAACCTGCTGCTGCCTGTCGATAAACAAAAAGGAGACGCTGAAAAATTAGGAGACATCCTCAAAGTAAGGCTGGGGTATAAAAATATACGGATGAACAACTCGGACAAAAAAACGGTTCTACACATCAGAAGACTAGATGCGATTACCACTCCAGAGGAGGTAAAGCAGGTCCTAGAAACGGCTGCAGAAACAAGAATACAAGGACAGATAAACGTCGAGGTTAGTAACATGAGACCCTCCTACGGGGAATGCCAGGTAGCCACAGTTATGACTACCAGAGAAGTCGCTGAGGAACTATGTAAGATGAAAAAAGTTCTAATAGGGGTCAACTTTTGTAGCATAGAGCAGAGGATAAATGTCAAGAGATGCTTCCGATGCTGGAGGCTTGACCATGTTGCAAAATATTGTAAAGGGGAAGACAGGACCAAAAGGTGCTTAAACTGCGCAGAGGGAGGCCATCTGGCGAAGAACTGCGTAAAGGAAAGCTACTGCCCGCTGTGCGAAAAGAAAGGTCATAGAGCGGACAGCGCCAAGTGCCCTAAATACAGACAGGCGCTGGCACTTTCAAGGTAATACAAACAAACCTAAACAGGTGCAGGGCAGCACAAGATCTACTAATAGCCACAGCTGCTCAGACACAAACCAGCGTATTAATTGTAAGTGAGCCAAATAAAAAAATGACTGATGATGACAGGTGGTTCACCGATGTTGATAAGGATGTGGCAATAAGAGTTATGGACAGAATGATAAAAGTAAATAAATCAGGAAAGGAAATAGGGTGTGTATGGATAAATACAGAGGAGCTACTGATTTTCGGATGCTATAGCTCACCAAATGGGGACAAAATACATCTTGAAAGATTACTTCATACCATAAAAAGTAGGGTTAGATTCATTAAACCAAAATATGAAATCATAGCTGGTGACCTAAATGCTAAATCTAAAAATATAGAAGACCGTGAACAAATAAATAAAAAAAGGAAAATACAACCAGGATGGAAAATAAAAAAGGAAGGAATAGAAAGGTTCACAGAAAACCTAGGAAAAATCATAGAACTCAGGAAAATAAGCAACGATCACAAAATAGATGCAACACGCTGCCAAGCTGTCCTAACCCAGGCATGCAATGAATCTTTCGCGAAGAAAGGAAACAAACCAAGTAATAAGAAACCCATATACTGGTGGAATAATGAAATAGCCACAATAAGAAAAGAAGTGCTGACTAGAAAGCGAAAAATGACACGCATAAATAAAAGAAACTTGGGAAAGACGCGAACTTAAAGAAGAGATCTATAGTAGATATTCCGAGGGCAGAAGAAAATTAAAAGAAGAAATCAGAAAAGCCAAGGAACAGGCGTGGAGGAACATTTGCAACAACATAGACAATAATATATGGGGAGGGGTGGATATAAGATAGTATGTAAAAAAATGAAAATAATGCCAAAGATACAACTTACAGATGACGAACTGATAACACAGACAAAGAAACTCTTCCCAAGAGGGGAGGTACAGAACTGGACCTACAAAAAATAAACAAAGAAGAAATACCAGCAATCACAACAAAAGAGCTAACTGCAGCATCAAGAAAACTGAAAAGTAAAAAAGCCACAGGAGTAGATGGTATTCCGGCAGAAATAGTTAAACAAGCAATTATAAGCCAACAAAGTTACCTCCTAGAGGTTGCAAACGTAACCCTACGGTCAAACAAATTTCCAGAAGAGTGGAAAAAGGGCAGATTATTACTAATAGAAAAACCAAAGAAAGATCCAATGGCGGAGACAAAATACAGGCCAATATGTCTATTGAACAGTAGGGCCAAACTAATGGAAGGCATAATTGGGGATAGAATAGTAAAAGAGCTGGAAAGGAAGGGAGATTACTAAACTCTGGAAATCTGAAAACTCTGAAAATAAAAATTACTGGAAGCCAACTTACAGTTTGGCTTTCGTAAAGGTAGAAGTACAATACACGCCGTGAACAAAATACAGAAGATCGTAAAGTACATTAATACAATAAACTATAGAGATAGGCCATACTGCATTATGGTAACAATAGACGTGGCAAATGCGTTTAACACTGCAGCATGGGAAGAAATCATAAATGAAATGGAGGAACGAAAACTATCAACATACCTTATCAACGTAACTAAAAATTACCTTCAAAACCGGACACTTGAAATAGGGGAGAATAGTGAAATAGAGGTCACACGTGGGGTGCCCCAGGGCTCGGTATCAGGACCTCTATTATGGAATATCCTATATGACGGTATCCTAAGGCTCCCTGTAGGAAGAAATGTGACTCTAGTCGCATACGCAGACGACCTGGCAGTCATTGTCAAAGGTAGAAATATGGAAGAGATCACACACGTCACAAATAAGACCCTAAATAAGATAAGCATATGGATGAGAGACAAAAAACTCAAAATGGCTCCTGAGAAAACAGGAGCCGTAATGCTGGCAGGAAGAAGAAAAATCCCCAATATGGCTATTAAAGTAGAAGGAATAAACATCCACACGGAAAAATATATAAAATATCTGGGAATAATAATAGATAAAGATATGAAAATGATTGAGCACATTAAGCAGACGGCGAGGAAATCCGGAAAAACTACTACGGCCCTAGAGAGATTATTGCCTAATATTGGGCGGGGGGGGGGGGGTGTAGGGGGGCAAAACGGGTAGAAGAAAAATCCTAGCCTCAGTGGTACACTCAATACTGCTGTACGGAGCGCCAATCTGGAACGAAACAATGGCAATGACAAAGTATAAAGACATCCTTACCAAAGCACAAAGAAAACTTCTAATCAGGATCTGCTGTGCCTACAGGACAGCGTCCACAGAGGCGCTGCAAGCGATTGCGGGGATACCCCCAATTCAACTAATGGCAGAAGAGAGAACCACTGCATTTGCAGACAAGAATAAAACGAAGTTCGAGCTGAAAGCCAACACGTTAGGGAAATGGCAGGACAGATGGGCTAAGGAGACCGGATCGGCAGTATGGACCAAAAGACTAATACCAGATCTGAAAAAATGGGTAAATAGGAAACATGGAAACCTAAATTATTACATTACACAGATACTTACCAACCACGGGGACTTCAGAGCTTACCTGAAGCGTTTTAAAATCATAAGTGAGGAAAACTGCGAGTTGTGCAATCTAAAAGAGGATGCTGAGCACACCTTTTTTGTATGCCCAAGGTGGGCAAAGGAAAGAATGGAGATGATAACAAAAATAAAGTTCGAGCTTACACCAGAGAACATAGTTAATTGCATGCTGGAAAATGCCGAAAACTGGGATCAAATAGCAAGAACCATGGAGAATATTCTAAAACAAAAAGAGCAGAGAGTAACCTAGAGGAGAGGATTGATGGAGGAAAACTCACTGAAGAAATACCAGATGGTAGTACCGGTGCAGTTTTCCCAAAAAAAAAAAAGGTTAGGACACATCGATCTAAAATAAGCTAAAGTGGCAAAGTCTGTTAGCCTAACTTAGGTTGGGTTGCATACCGCAAAGCGGCAGGAAAATTAAGAAAAACTACAAAAGTTAGCGCGACCCAAGATATCAAAAATAAGATAAAGCTGAATGTTGGTTTAACCTAGATTAAGCTATTAGGTTACATGTTACAAGGCGCCATGTAAATCCAGATCACATACGCATCCCTCGAAGTCAAACGGGCACTGATACTAATAGATTTAAATATCAACAACTTGAAAACTGTAATAGATATAATAGAAACTCTTTCAGATCTATTAAGATCATAGATATTTCTATTTAAGCAATTTGACCATTTTGGAATTTTCATGGTCGATAATCTTGACACTGGATTTTTTATATAAAGAAATATATGAAAATCAAGTCAAAATTGACATTAACATCAGTTGAATAATTGTTATTGTTTTTTTTTAGTGAAACTTAGCAACATAATTTTGCTAAATGTTGCTAATTGTCTAATACCAAACACTATAACTGGAGGAGTTACATTGAAAATCAAGAGTTGCCAACCTTCAAAAAAGGAGGTTACTATATATGATGAAGTGACGTTAGTAACTAAGGCTTACATCTTTGACGAAAAAAAAGTCTTAATAGCTGACTTTTTCTGACTTGGTTATGCTATCTGTCAAACTTGACAACAACAACGTAACTTCACAAATAGTTTGTGACATTATGTTTGAGTGTGTTGGTAACTCAGCAACACAAGATACCAACTTAATTAAAATAATATGTTCGTTATGTTAAACATCAAAGTTGACAACATCAATGTCACTTAATTAATTTAAAGGTTATGAAAGTTTTAGTGAGATTTTCAGTTACTTTTTCTCCACAGCTGATTTTTTATCGTCCATGTTGTATACCTTAGTAACTAATATCACATTGTTAGATATAGTAACTTTTTTTATGAACGTTGGGAGCCTTTAATTTCTAATAACACTCCTTAAATTAAAGTCACTTTGATTTCAGACAATTGGCAACACTATATGATTAAGTACATTTCAAAAGTGTTTGATTATATTATTTTATGAGCCTGACAGCATTAAAATCATTTGAGACGAATGAAATATTAGTTTAAATTTTGTGCAGTAGGAGTTGTACATCTTGGAACTCATACAATCTAAGCTGATGAGTTTTCTACAAGAATCGCGCAGCTCGCAATTCTGCTCACTCTTTCATATACAACTTCACGTTCCACATATATCATATGGCGCTGAAAGCGCCACAAGTGTCAAAATTCATTATACAATTTAACCCTCATCAATTATTCCACCTTTAGCAACTATTCCATTCTTTTTAACTCTTCCATTCACAATAACTATTCCAATCCAAAAAAATCGATCCGTATGTACTAGATACTTTATTAATTTATTATTATTGTACACAATAGCTACAAATTCGAATATTAGTCTAATTAACTATTATCATTAAAAAGTTTTGCATGAAAAATTTGTTTAGGTTTTTAGGTTTTAGTAAAATTTATAGATTCAGCTGTAGGCACTAGGTGAAACATTATAAAAATAATAATAAATAATAGACACTAGGTATAAGTTTTACAATTTGATTTATTTAATACTTTACCGATTTAGGCCTTCTTCAGAAGATTATGTAGGATACAAAGATGTTACATGTTTATATATACACTATTTTTATCATCCGTGAGGGATCTCGAGGATTTGGCAGACGTTGGAATGGATTAAATTTACCTGATCGTTTACGATGTTTGCGCCTTTCATATTCAAATTCAATTCAATTTTTAATTGATAATATTTTAGAAAGGTTATATTCTCATTATTTTTTTCCCAAGGCCATATTTATGATCTGCTATACTTTGCCAAATCGAATTAAGTTATCATCAAAACTAATCTACTACGTAGATATAGGATAAGACTACTTAACTTTTAATTATTAAAACAATTTGCTTATTAAAACAATTAAAAACTATTAAAAACGAGTTTTCTATTAGATTTATTGCCTGGCGTTTATTATTCAGCATAAATATATACAAGGTGGGCCATTGAAAACGAAACAGAAGGATTTTCGGATAGTTAAAGATTAATGCTCCGACACGTGAATTTTGTTTGGGAGGGGGACACCTTTTACTAGAAAATTTGAAACCAAATCACTTAACTCCTTCACACAAGGACCGCCAACGCCTAAAATTTGAAATGGTACGGTAGGGTAAGTTATACCTCATTTGAAAGCCCTTTTAACCCTGAATACTAAATGGCTAAAATTTTCTAAATCTATCGATTTGTTTTCGAGATTATTTAATATCAAGTTATGAACGCGTTTATAATTTATGTCGTTGAAAGAAAATGGTGATCATTAATTAGAAGACCATTTGACTTTTCAACAAGATGGATCGCCATCACATTATACGCAGGCTGTTTGGGAGTTTCTGGACAGAGTTTTCCCGGGAAAATGGATTGGACGAAGAGGTGCTCTTGAATCGGGGCCGGCCATTCCAGAGCACATTCTCTTCCAATCCAATTCCAGAACTGTCACCTGGTTTAAGTCCTCTGGACTTTTCCTTATGGAGTCATCTAAAGAGTAGCAACACAACTAGAGTCTCTGGAAGAGTTACGTCGACGCATTATTGCAGAAATGCTGTGAAATTACGCCACAGATCCTCCAAAATGTAAGAGACCGTTTCGTGCGGAATTTGTATTTTTGTACGGAAGTTGGTGGCGCACAATTTGAGCACTTGTTAAGCTAATAAAAATCTTTTCTGGCGTTAAATTGTGCTTTTTTTTCCTTCACTTAGGCAGTTTTTGTAAGGACCGATTGAACATTTTCTTTTGTTTCTGGAATTGGGCTTCCTTTCAACGACATAAACGAAGAACGCAATAGTATTGAACGCATTAGTTCAAATCAATTTAATTCATACCGCGATGCTATGAAATTTTACAGGATAAAACTTACGAGACAGGGTTAAAAAAACCAAGTATTATTCTTCTGTAATTTCGTGTGGAGCTTGAACATCCTCACGAAATTACAGAAGAGTAATATCGGCTTCGTGAACATTTCCAAATTCCTAATTAGACATTTGACTGAGAATATCCACAACCTTGGTTTGAAATGAAATAATCTCGATAACAAATCCATAAATTTCGAAAATGTTAACCGGTTAGTATTCAGGGCAAAAAGGGCTTTCAAATGATGTATCAAATTTTTTTGTAAAAGGTGTTCCACTCACAAACACAGTTGACGCGTCCGAGCGTTTTTTGAGAATTTATCTTTAACTATCCGAAAATCCCTTTGTGTCGTCTCCACTTGCCTACACGGAAAAACGTACAGTTTAAATAGTAGCAGCGGCCTTACTCATACAAATTTGTAGAGATTGCAGTTGCACACTGTAATTTTTAAAATTTATTTACTAATAATACCGGAAACTGTAATTTTAACAAAAGTAAATTCAAGTTTTTACAGTTTCAAATTCGTAAGGGCGCCTACTATTTGAAACTGTATTTTTAAAGTGTACTTTTTTGCGTGTACCGGGTATAGAATAAATGTTGTTATAATTAAAAACACAATTTCCTTGGTGTAACATTAATTATCGACAATGCAAATTTCTTAATTTCCTGCATTTTCTTTACGGAAATACACAACTTTACAGTTAGGAAAATATGCTTATTAATCATATCTTAAATGAAAAATTGTAAATAAATTCAAATATATATTAGGTCGTTAAATATGAAACGTTGACGTACCATACTTTCACAATGAAAAAAGAACAGTGGTTTTGAAATATCAGAGATATCTGGTGTAAAACATGGTGTTCGAGGTAATCATAGGTTTCTTACTAAATACATACATCAAATAATATGGAAACCCCGTTATGAGAAACACAGATGTAGTACAAATCAATTTAATTCATACCGCGATGCCATGAAACTGTACAGGATCAAGGTAAAACTTACGAGACAAGGTTAGAAAAACAAGTATTACTCTTCTGTAATTCCGTGAGGAGGACATTCTCACGAAATTACAGAAGAGTAGTATCGGCTTCGTGAACATTTCCAAACTCCTAATTAGACATTTGACTGAGAATATCCACAACCATATCATCAAACTATACAATTCTAAACAACCTCTTTCTTGTCTGCTAACGCTGTTAAACCCGGCTATGATAAAACCTTGATCCAAAATTACTGACCTCATGATATACTTCCTTTGAAAAAAAACTTTTAACAAATCCTGGAAACAAGCGTGGAACTTAAAGGATATTATAGGGATATTATAGCCTATTGATTGCTAAAAAACTGTTATTTATCTGGTATTCATTGCATAATTATTAGTTGATTGACAACTTGATGTTATTGTAGAAAATATATAAAGTTTTCTTTCTCACATTTCTGTCAGGGAAATTTTAAAATAATTAAAAGGTTTTTACCAAATTTAGAAAGCGTTTTTTATTAATAGTAATAAATATTTTTTACTATAATTTATATTTCTAGAATGTCTTACAGCCAACATTTTTATTATCATAATTTTATTTCAATCTAAGATCGTTTTATAAACTTATTTTCTTATTATTATTTCTCCTAAAAATTTCTTAGATTTTGTAGATCAAAAATTATTGAATGAACCCCGTCGAATGAACATTGATTTACAACATTCAAGTGTACTAAACCATATAAGTTCCATCTCCAAGTTTTATTAGATTCGAACGTCTTTGCAACATGAACTATATTTTATGCCCTTGCAACTTTTTGACCATGAATACCATAAATGTAAAAGGCAATAACGCTGAGCTTTATTTATACCTAATATTGATTCGAATAAGATTCACTTTGTAAATATAAACATAAATATTACACAAATTCCTATGTCCGGAAATATGTTTTTTTAATTGTTAGTAATGGTACATTGGAGGCATTGAGCGCAAAAGGGGACTAACCCCAACTCATACAAAACTGAGTAATTTAGCAATTAGTCTATTATTATACACAAACAATAAAAAAATATTAAATACAACAACTCCTTTTATACTGCTTTCTAATTTTAATTTGTAAAATGTGGGTTAACTAAATTTTGCTCGATTTTTGCGGTAAAATTATGCCACAAATACAAATTCAGAAAAATTATGGCTTTATACATTATTGTACCTTATATATGTTTTAAAATTGAATTTCATTTTTTTAATACATTTTCGACTTATATTTTATTTTATTTCGACTATATATATATATATATATATATATATATATATATATATATATATATATATATATATATATATATATATATATATATATATATATATTTAAGTTATTTCAAATGTCTTGAAATTTGTTTGAAATGACTTAAAATTAAGTTTATCTTACAGTAACTTGTCTATATGATTATCTTGTGTGCATAGACATTTTGATCTAAACTAGTTTCGCCCTGTCGTGTCTGTCTACCCTTTGTGTTTAATCGTTTCTCACCTGCGGCTTGTCTGTTTAATGTTGGCTGTCTAGCATTGTCCGTCTAGGCCAGGGGTCGGCAACCCGCGGCTCGAGAGACGCATGCCGCTCTTTTACTTAAGTTGTGTGACTCTTCAACTCGTTCATAACATATATTTTGGTTTATTGGAACAAATCAAACTTTATTTTATTAAAATTGGGATTTATTTGAAAAAGTAGGTTCCTGTTTTGAGATAGACAGTTTGCTGTTTACGCAAACATTTCCTCTCAAGTTTAAGAACGTAATAATGGACTTTGTACTAAAAATAGTCAGTCAAACCGTTGCAAAAGTATTAAATCATTGCGAAAAAGTCATTCAATTTTTCAGTCAATGTACACATTTTCGTTGTCAAAAGACTTCGACTACTTGGAATTAAGCTCAGACTCAGACTGTTTTGTTAATTGTTAGTAATGGTACATTGGAGGCATTGAGCGCAAAAGGGGACTAACCCCAACTCATACAAAACTGAGTAATTTGACAATTAGTCTATTATTATACACAAACAATATAAAAAATATTAAATCCAAAAACTTCTTTTATACTACCTTCTAATTAGACTATCAGAGTATTTTAATACACTCAATACACTCTTAAAAATCTCATTTGGTGATTTTTTCCATTAAATTATTTGCACTGGTTATTATTTATTTCGGTATTTATTTGGGTTTTACAATATGTAAAAACATAATTAAAAATATCATTTAATATACAAGCATTTGTTACAGTACAGATGATCTAGTCTTTTTAAGACCACCATCCCTGCGGCTCTTGTATAAAATTTCATATTTTTTTTATGGAAAATTGCTCTTTACTTAAAACTTTTGCCAACCCCTGCTCTAGGCTTGTCTATCTAGTCGCAACTTTTGTCTGATTATTTACTATTTTAGAATTCTCTTTTATATTCAATACTTACGTTATTCCTTTATTTACTTTATTTAGTATGCAGGCCAAAAAAAATATTTATTCATTAAAACGTTCCACAAATCTTGGCCAATTTATAAACTTCTTACTTTTGTGTTAATTAAATTTCGGACAAATTATTTTCAATGTCGTAGCGTAGAGATATTGAAGTTTGAATCACAAACATCAAAATTAGTAACTGTTCCTAGATATTGTAACAATGTATTTTGTAAATTGTAAAAACATAATAACTTCTATAAATCTCATCGGATTTATAAAATTATTACTAATTCTCATTTACTGAAGAATGATGAAATAATGATGATATAATGAAGAAATTTTGACTGGGGACCTGCTCGTGCGTAGAATTGCCACTAGGGTGTCTATATCTTTTTTGTCATTTTCTCATATATTATATACAGTCTTATCATATCACTGTCTTTGAGATAAGTTAAGGGCACACACCAAAAGCATCAGGATTCTACAAATCTTGACCAGTTCTTAGATATTTTTATTTATAATTAAATTTCTTATAAACGATTTTACTTATCATTATCTTGTAGCTTCAACTATTTTCAAGAAACTTGATAAGTTGCAGACAAAAATCAAACGCATCACGATTCCTAGTTCGCAAGGCGTTGTAAAAAGGTTAGAACTTCCATAAACCGCGGTAAATTTACAATATTCTAGTAAATCTTTATTTAGAACTTTTCCTTCTAATTATATTTGATATCATATTCTCATAAGATCAACGGTTTTCAAAATATTTGACAACTTTGAGACACACATCAGAAACATCATAATTCGTTGGCATTGGTGTAGTAAAAAAGCTTTAACATCCATAAATCTTGACTATTATATAAAGTTTTGAAGATAAAGATTATTATTTATAAATAATTTTTCCACAATAATATATTTTGTAACTAGGGCGAAAAGTTGTACATTCGCTCGAGAGGGAAATTGACAATTTCGCCCGTGTTACAAACAATATTTTTTATTAGTCATGTGAGGTTTTTATTAGTCATGTGAGGATGTATCTTACAAGTCTGCGATCCCGAGGCCATCTAAAAAAATGGAATGGATTAAATCCATTAAATGGAAAAATGAATGGATGTGGATTCGCCATAAGAACTCTACGCAGTATCCGGTATCAGAATAGAATTTTTACTCATTTTAAAACGTTTTCTTTAATTTTATTACTTTTAAATTTTGTTAAGGAAAAATAAATGCTGACATTTCACGTCACTTTTTTAATATCACGGTCTTTATTGTGTTCATTTTATTTTTATTTATTTCTATATTTTAAAGTAACCTAGCGATATTGAATATTTGCGTGCGTTAGCCAGTTTATTTGGAAGCACTACGAGATGTGACATTTTTCGAGTTAAATAATCTACGTCAAGAAGTACATTTCGCGCATGAGTAATAAAATCTATATTTTTTGCAATTTACTCTTATTTACTATTGTTTTCAAGTTATTTTATAAGTGAAATGAAAACCAAAAACATCCTAGATACATTGTTGTTGATAGAGTTGTTGAGAAAGACATTAACATGGACAAGACATTTCCACATATCATAACTTCTACAAATCCTTATCAATTTACAAACTTCTTATATGTTCTAATTTAGAATAAAATTATCTTCATGATGATTTTCTCATAGATCAACTCTTTTCATATTTGCCAAGTTTAGCACCAACCACAACACAAAGATTCCTAATTGAGAATAAAAATATATTGATGTATAAAAAACGTCATAGATTCTAGAAACCTTAACAATGTGTTCTTACAAAGTTCTTACAGATTATTTTTTAGAATTACTTTTTGTAAAATTATCTTTAGTGCGATTTGTTTTCGCATATCTTCAACTGCTTTCGAGATATTTAATATGTTGATTATGTGTTGGTATGAGGCACAAATTAAAAATTACCATTCCTAATTACCAAGACAATGACGTAGAAAAAGCGTTTTGATTTCTATAGGGTGCTTTTTTTAGAGGTATAGATATTTGAACTGAAATGAAACTTACATTGATTTGAAAAATTCACTGTTTTTACCATGAGTAATAACATAGTAAAATAAATAATGGTAAAAACATAGTGAATTTTTCAATTCAATGTAAGTATGAATTACCACGTAGTAACTGTCGCAACCATCCTATTCATGAAATGAAACTCATGTTAACTGCCATGGTATTGGCTTTATTAAAAGATAACTTTATGACCTTAACGGTTTAAATATGATTTGGATGATATAGGCGCGAATGAATAACAATCTGGAAGTCCAATTTTGGACCGCTTTTTCGAGCAGAAGGTGTCTAATCGGCAATAACGCTCCGAATGTTGGCTTCCAGCTATTCCAACGTCGTTGGTATATGAGCGCACATTAGCGACTTCACCTATCCTCACAGAAAGTAGTCCATAGTTGTGATACAACACGCCCGTGGAGGCCAATTCACGGGTCCGTTACGCGAGATTAAGCGGGCAGCGAATGTTTCCTGCAATAAATTGAATGTGTCACGCGCCGTGTGGCATGTTCCGCCGTCTTGTTCGAATCAAAGCTCCTCCACATTAACGCCTCCAATTTAACTGTGCAACGAGATAGTCTGCAATCATGCATCGATAGCGCTCTCCACTGACTGTCACGTGCTGGCCGGCATCGTCTTTAAAGAAATGTGGGCCAATAATTCCACTAGCCCAGAAAGCACACCAGTGTGTTTTTGTGGATGTAACGGCGTCTCAATACCGGTTTCTGAATTATGCCGCTCCAAATGCGGCAATTTTGATGGTTTACGTAGCCATTGAGACAAAAATTAGCATTGCTGAACACAATTTTTTTGTGAAAATAAGGATCAAGAATAATTTTGTTATATGATGTCATATGATGGTCACGCGGCTTCAGCTTTCGCACCAGCCCTATCTTGTAAGCTGGTAAACCGAGATCTTTTCACAAAATCTTCCATAAGGTGTATAGACACAGCTCCAATTGCTGTCCACGATGGCGAATCGACTCATTCTGGTCATCCTCAACACTACGCTCCACAGCTGCAACAACCTCTACGGTGAGCATTGCACGACGTCTCGTACATCAATCAGACTATGCGTAGCGCGAAAACGATCCATGGTTTTCCGCAAACTTACTCGGATGGACGATCCGACACGTAAAATGAACGTAACGCCTGGTAAGTTTCGCGGACTGCACCACGACTTTCGTAGGAAATTTATACAATTTGCAAGCGTTGTTCTGGCGTAAGTCTAACCATGATGCAATGGCAAAACATAAAGAGCAGAAATCAGCTATCAAATTGTTACTAGAAACAGTGTTGCCAGGTCGAAAAACAAACCGCTAAAAAAACAAATTGGAATACAAATCTAGTTAGAAAGTTCTAACGAATTCTTATTTATGGTAAAATTTTCTACAAATGATGTCTACTATCATATTCTCGTATTTGCAACTGCTTTCTATGTATTTGACAATCAAGTTTAAGATGGAAATCAAAAATATTAATATCAGTAGACAAAATATAAATATCCATATCCATTTAACAGACCAGATAGGCAGACTTCTCTTTATGAGGATGTCTAAATATGAAGGTGTATACAAACTACAAGTACGGCAACAACCCGATCAAATTATATCTATATATAATAAGCGAAATAACGGCAGATATAAGTGAAAATATAACGTAATATATGTATATAATGTATAATAAATGCTATGTATAATGAATAGGGTGGTTGCAACCGTTACTACGTGTTAATCCGTAATTACACTTAATTGAAAACTTCACTATGCTTTAACCTCACTTAATATGATTCTATATATGCTATGTATAATATTAGCTAAAAATAACTGGCATTTGTGAGACTAATACATAATTTCTGACTTTAAATGCAATAAAAAATATTTACAAAATGTTTTATTTTTAATAAATTTAACCAAAAATATTTTTATATCGTCTAGTAAAACAATTGAACCCGTCATTTCGAAAACGGTCCGAGTCACACTTTTTATTCATTGAAGCGTTTTACATATTCCATGCGAAAAGAGCAAATGTGTATACACCACAAGTCAACTTAAAAAGCAATGAAAAGGGCACGAGTCCTGGACTTATGCCCCTTTCAAGTGAAACGAAACGCATCTGTCAGATATGACATAACATCACTTTATTAGTTACGGATATGGAGCATCGTGAGCTTGCCGAAAATGCTTTTAGACCTAGAAAAAGAGTCTCTGGTGGCAGGAATAGTGAAAACTATAAAGATAATAAATATTAACTAAAATTTTTGGGCTAATGCCTTTTTCGAAATGATCCCTTGATCATTAATCATTTCGAAAAGTCCAAAAATTTTAATTCAAAATATCTTGATGAAAATTGTTTCTTTTTTAATAAATAAATATTGCAATAAGTGTGTATGTTTTTTATTTAACAACCAATTTATTCAGTTCCTTCAGCATCGATGATTTTTTTTACAAAAAACATATTTTTGTTGATTCTGAAAAGTTTTAATTCATTGAGTCATGCCCTTTTCGAAATGACGGGTCCAATTGGTATTTCGTAAGGTTTTGCTAGAAAGTACGCGTGGACAAGTGTGGACGAGATATTTATTACATAATAGAATTTACTTATCGAATATAAAATTGGTGCAAAAATAATTGCGGTTTTACGTTAAAAACCAAAACAATTTGTCGCAACGAAGAAAAAAAAATTCATTCACCAAAAGCGTTTGATCTTTGTAGACTTTCCTTCGTAGGAAATTAATGTTTAAAAGATGATAATCTGTCGGCGACGCGTTTGGAGAAAGAATAAGGTGCGTGATGCGGGGTTACCTAACCCAGCCCATTTAATTCATTTGTTAGACGTATAGTCGGGCATTGTCATGAAGAAGAATTGGTCCTATTCGATTGATTAATGTTGGCCATGAACGATGCAATATCTCATGCATTCTTCAAGTTTTTGTTTCACTAGATAGTAGGAAATTGTAGTGAAACCAACCACGTGCAGGCTACCAAACAGTGGCTATATTTTTTATTTTTTTTATGAAATGGTTTAGAAAACTATGTGGGTGCTTCTCCTCGTTCTAACAAGTGTGAAAAAACCTATCCGGTTATTGTATCCACTTATAGAATGCTATTAATAAAGCGATAATTTATATTACTAAAAAAAGTTTTGTTTTGTTTCGTCGAATTGCTTCATTTAGTTCGTGTTAGACTCAAATAAGATATGAAAAAGCGACAATTAGTTTTGCACCAACCTTATAAAAACTGACAAATATACTTTAGAAGATGGCTTGGAATTAAGCGTTGTAAACACAACTTATGGCTTAAGAAAGATATTACGATTAAGACAAAAATAAGTCAATTTTCAAAAGGGTCTATTTCTCATAATAAATGTTTGACAAAAACCCTGGGATATTTTTATTCGGCGCAGTTGAAAACTACTTTGGAACTTTTATCTATTCAATTCGCCTTTTAAGTGATAATTTTATCGCTCCTTACGGACCGTGTGGCTAAGTACCTGGAAAAATCGGTTCACTGGAATTGATTTAAGAATATCCGCCCAGGTTTTACATATAAAGTAAGATTCGGAATATATTACTACTCCATATGTGTCAACACCGTACAATTTATACTCAAAATAAGTAAGTTATAATTTAATGTTTGAGAAAAAATACTTGTACACTTTTCACATATAATTTATTAATGATGACTATAGTTTCGCTATTGTCATAGCATCTTCAGATCATAGTGATACAGCAAAATACAATATATATATATATATATATATATATATATATATATATATATATATGTATATGTGTTGTATTGTTTTCTCGGGTCTTCCGCGTTGATGCTGAGGGTTGGCTCTGAAAAGAACCGGATTCTCGACGTTTCGGCGAACTAACATTCGCCATTCTCAAGAGATATATGCGTCCGTGCGGGTCAACCGTTAGACGCATACTGAGAGCTCGTTCGTGCGATGCGACTACTTATAGCTGTCTGGCTTCGGGTCATGCGCGTTGTGTGCGGTGCTTCGGTTCGCTTGTTTGTTTGTCTTGTTGGTCGTACATGAGTCTGGGGTGTCTGGGATTGCATTTTGAAGGTGGATATGATCGGTCGCCATGCTGGGGGCAGTCTCAAGGAATCGTCTCTCGTGTTCATGCAGTAGTATCGTTTTTCTATCTCTATGGCTTCTCTGTATACTCGTGACATTTCGTGGCTAATCTGTGCAACAGTCCTTGAATTTCTAAAGTCCATCCAGTGACCGGTGTTTGTGTGTTGGACAAGTGCCGATGAAACTTTGTCTCTGTGTCTGGTTGAAACTACATGTTCTTGAATCCTAGCAGATATTTTTCTATTGGTACGTCCAATGTAGGTTTGTTCACATGTTCCGCAAGGTATTTCGTAAATTCCATGGGATTCTAACGGGATGGTGTCTTTAACGCTGCGTAGCATGGAGGATATTTTCTGGTTAGGTTTGAAAATGGTGTCGATGTTGTGTCTTTTAAGTATTCTGGCGATTTTGTCAGTTGATCCATGAACATATGGTAGGTATGCTGTGCTAACGGGTTTCTGGCGTTCTTCAGTTCTTTGGCTACTGTTCTCTGTACGACGGAAAGCTCTGGATATTAAGCTGTTTGGATATCCATTTGAAGAAAGAGCTTCTCGTAAGTTCCTCAATTCTTTCGGTAAGTTAAGCTGGTCGGCTAGTCTTTTGGATCGGGTGGTAAGAGTGTTGACTACAGATGCTAGTTGTTTGGGATGATGGTGCGAAGAAGCGTTCAGATATCTGTCTGTGTGGGTTGGTTTCCGGTACACAGTGTGGCTCAGATGTGCCGTCAGGTTTCTTCTGTACCAAAACATCCAAGAAAGGCAGTTGTTGGTGCTTTTCTATCTCCATTGTGAATTTAATTTGGTCGTGTTGGGAGTTAAGATGGGTAAGGAATTTGTCCAGCTCTGGTCTGCCGTGGGGCCAGATTACAAATGTGTCGTCAACATATCTTAACCAGAGTGTAGGTTTAAGTGTGGCTGATGAGATTGCCTTTTCCTCAAAATCTGTAAGAAATATGTTGGCTATTACTGGGGATAGAGGTGAACCCATTGGTGCTCCTAGGACTTGTTTGTATATTTGACCATCGTACCTAAAGTATGTATTCTTTAAACAATGTTCTGCCAGATCTGATACATACTTTTCTGGTTTTAATTTTGATCTTATGATGTTTAAGGCCTCAGGGACCGGTACTTTTGTGAATAAAGATACAATGTCAATGCTCACAAGGAGGTGGCCGGGCTGGAGTTGGTGATTTTTCAGTATGTCTATGAAGTGTTCAGCATTGCGGACATAGGAATCACAATCTTCTGCGTATGGTTGTAAACATTTTGCTAAATTTTTCGCAAGAAGTTGGACCGGTGAACCAATGGAGCTTACTATTGGTCGTAGTGGGGCTCCATCTTTGTGGATCTTTGGTAAACCATATATCTTGGGACACCGTGAAGATTTCTCCCTTGGTATAAGATATTTCATTGATTCCTTATCAATGCTAGAGCTTAGGATCTTTTGTCTGGTAGTTTTCTCACTATGTATGTATATATATATATATATATATATATATATATATATATATATATATGTATATATATATATATATATATATATATATATATATATATATATATATATATATATATATATATAAGGTACAATCTCAGCCCCTGTTTCTATTATAATGTACATAATTTTATTCCATTTTCTAAGCCATTTATTTTCAACAGTCAAGTCCTATAGTACATTAAAATGTGCATATTCTAAAAATGAAAGCGACAATTTGAAAGATTTCAGGTCTCCAAATTCACAAAAAATGACATGCCAATTTAATGTACTATAATTCGACAATTAAACAAAAAAGTCGGGTCTGAGGAGGTTAATTGAAATTATTATTAAAATTAATACTTTTTGGTACATTATGATGATTTCTAAAATTTCAAAATGTTCCATAACTAATATCTAAATTATGTTAGGACTCAATTCTAGGCATATGATTAGACGCTTAATATTTCGAAAAACTTGGAGAGCCAATTATTGTTTTTCGAAAGATTTTTGGAACGAAGTTCCTTTAGGAAGGTCTCGATATGATCGATTCGGCAGAAAACCTATACGCCGCGTTAGTTTCTGTCTCTTTATCGCAGTGTATATTTCTATACCGCGCGCTCTCCATTTTCTTATACACCGCGTTCATTTCTTTCGTTGCGTTAGTTTCTTTCTCTTTCTTTCAGTGTATATTTCTATACCGAGCGCTCTGTCTTTCTGTCTGTCTGTCTCTCTCTCTCCCTCTCTCTCTCTCTCTCTCAGTGTATATTACTATATTGCGTCCCTCTTTCTTTCGCAGAATGACAGACGAGCGTGATGGGTTTATAACCTTAAATTAAAAAAAAAAAAAAAATTGTTCACACGTATTTGTTTTTTGTTGTTTTAAATGATACGAGAGTTATATTGTTTATAAATATTATACTCATTATTTTAATTAGGTTTCGAGAAATGGAAACTCAAGAAAATATTTAAAATACTGAAAAAAGTAAGTTAATCAAAAACAACTGTATAATTTGAATCAATTGCTAACTGTTAGTAACTTGTTAACTGTAAGTAACTTTTAATAACAATTGCTATAAAATACGATTTGGTTTTCTGCACTTTCGTTCGATAAGTCCATACTGATGAAGCCTGGAAAAGGCAGAAACGCGTCTATGTGATTATTATTATTATTTATCAGGTTATAGTATTTTTTAGCAAGCCACATGCTCTAGTAGCACAAAAGTGCAGGAAACCAAATCGTACTTGTAATTATGTTTATTTATTTTATGTCATTAGAGAACATGGTAATTTCTTAATTATTTTCTTGTAATTTGAAAATTCACATATTAATTTTTTCACAATTTTATATTCAAATTATTGTTTTTAGAAAATATTTTTATGGTTACCAATAATTAATAATAAATACATTTTTGTATATTTATAGACATGCATATGAATATATACATTCAATTATTGGTCTGCTTTCATAACCAAATTATAATTCTCATTTCATCCCATTTGTCCCGCTTTGTCTCAATGAAAATGTGGTCAGTTTATTCTAGAGAGACAATAGTGAAATCACAAGATCAGTATCAAATAGAGTATTTGTATCGACAGAGAAAAAAGAAATTTAACAAAATACAGATTTAGAACATGCTGAAGGCATTAAAATATATAGAGATAAATTTCAATCAAAGAAGAAACTTGTTGAACCTGAATCTTTACAATCATCGAAAGAAGATTCATTACCAACCATATTAATCGAAATTAATGAAGAAACTGAAAAATAAATATTTAGTCACTTTTTGAGTAATCTAATTCAATCATCAGTTAATGATGAAGCTCAGCAAGTAATTAGTTCAAGTTGCCAATCATTCCAAGCTCCATACGAGGAACATGATGAATGTTCAATGCCAAGTGTCTTGTTGCATCATGACAGAAACATTGCTGGTGACGGTTATTACCTATTTTCATTTCTTATAAGAATCTATTATATTTAAATCTTCAAATATTAAAAGAGAAGTTGTGTTTCCTGACTTGGGTCCCCTGACTAAATCTCTATTCTAATTCCAAGAGAATAAATTAATAATTTCTGTCATTTTTATAATAATACAGGCATGCGCAGTAAGTTATAATGTATTCAGCTAAAATATTGGTGACTGAGAACATAGCTGGTACGATTAAAAAATGACTTATTTATCTTTACATAGAACATTGTATGTATTCAAGTGCTAATAATTGTATATTATGTTATTTTAACCCTTTATTTGGCAACCATATTACTTCTTCAAAAAAAATCACCGCTTGTTATATGAGTTATAATTAATACATATTACTTTGAAAATAATTTCTTGAATATTTTTTGAAAAATACTAACATTAAAAATATTGAGTGGCAAAAATAATTATACCACAAAAGTATTATTTTCTATGAAATGGCACGAAACAATTGCGTTCTGCAACAATACAAAAAGTAAGAAGATTACGGATTAGATTATTAAAAATATTTATCACATCGTACGGTTGAAAATCCTGTTTTACAGTGTCGACAACGGCCTTTTGCATCGTAGATTGGCCAATGCCCTGTCTCATCATAGCGTGAATCTTCAAGAGGAAACGGAATTGCGGCATTTTTTGTACCTGGTACTTTGTCCAGCGATGGTCGTCCCCTTGATTTTTCCCTTTGTTTAAAGAGCGTCGGAAATCATTAGGCGACATTCTTTGAGACAAGGGTTATTTTTATTTGTATCGCGCCGGGATAAAAACCAAGCATTCACTACAGATAAATCTATCATATATCCAAATAATCTAAGATACCATCGTTTAGATTTCAAAGGTATTCAATGGGCATCCCAAACAAGTCTGTACATGGGAGGGTGCTCATTGTATTCTTGAATTTTAGGTCAGGGCACATCAGCATTTTTATTTTTTTCGACTGAGCTTCAACGTTTAACGGATCCTATTGGTTCAACGCCAAAAAAGAGCTTGCTAAAGTTACAAACTTGTTGTCTACCCATTTTTGTACAGCAATATTATGGTTTTTCGTACTAGTAAACCATTCTTCCTCTACCTTCTCTCTGCAGATCATGATCGGGTTTGAATGGACAGTCCATTAGTCTGTTCTTCTTTAGAGTTTTAAGCGAATTTATGCCAACAGTTTTCTTCAAATAAACTATCAGTTTGAAAGAGCAAAAGAAATTGTCAAAAAATACACTCGCTTGCAGTGGTTGGGGTATGGTTTTACATAAGTAAATAACAACCTGCCCTTCAATTCCTAATATCTCCTCAATCTCATTCAACTTTGTGTCTATGCCATTACCTGTTTATGCCATAAAATCGTATATAACACCTGATACACCTGCACGTACAAATTTCTTATAACCCCACTTATGAGGTTTATTTTGTAAACTGTAGCTTTGTCTGGTACTATCATTTCCTCTATTGAGTGTTTGTTTTCTGGAAGAAGACTTCTGGAATGATCTCTTATGGAATTCTGAATAAGGCGTATTTTGAATAACCTCTCTTCGGAATTTTGGTGTCCATTGTTATCCGCAAAATGTATATACCATCGTAGTTTCAGAAACCTTTTGAGGTTCATGACATCTGCTATTTTTGGATATCTAAGGTGCTGAATCAACATACGAAGGAAAGTCTACAATTCCCATTAGAATGAGGATACCAATCAACTGCTCTATTTCGATATCATTTGTATTTATGGATGAACCACTACTTTGCACAGAATACAGGTTGGTTTGCTCAGTTATCAAAGAGACAAGACTTTTTGAAAAAAAAAGTTGAAGTACGATTGTGGTGTATTTCCTTCAACCACTAAGTCTGCCTATCTAACATCATCTTCACATACAAGTGGAATGTCCTTTTATTCCCATCTAGAGATTCTGTACTGAGAAGGATTGAGACCTGAAGACTGTTCGTTGCTTTGAACGAATAGACAAAAAAAACTATGTATTTCGTCTTCCGAATCAAATTCATCATTTAGGTCAGTTTTTGGAACTTCTTTTTACTTCTATCTTCTACTTCTAACTATCTATTTCTTTTCACTCAAAATTGTTAGTTATTGATTTCTTCCAACTCCATTTCCATTATGGTTATTTGGATCGAGGATCATAGGTGAGATATCTTCATATTCTGATAAATCAGCATATGAGAGCAAATAATTTTCTGGCGGCAGTATTATTTGCTTTTTCGGTGGTTTGTTGTAGAATTTGCTCACATGTATAGGCATGAAATTCATATCTGCAAAAATACAATTTATAAAAAAATCCTACTTCATTTGGTCTAGTAGCTTGCCGGCAACGTGTTTTTCAACCTCATGTACAAAATCCAAGATCCAAGTAAAAACAACAGCATTCGAAGAAACAAGTCAATTGACAGTAGTACTTCAGGTAAACAACTAATTTTCAATAAATAATACCCACTTCTTCGTAAAAACTTTTAGAATGCTAGCAGTCCAACCAAAACACAATTTAACCTCTAAACACGCCTGCGTATTTATTTTGATTCGAAAATATGCGCGCCGAAAATGTTCCTCCTTTTGAGCGTTACGTTGGCAACACAGCGTAACCAACCAACTAAGCGTATGTGAGTGTCTCCCACAATAGAAAATGATGTTGCCTAAGAGCAACATGATCAAATACAGAGTTAATTCTTGTACATAAATAGCTGTATAATACTATACGTTAATTTGTGTTTTTCTTTTTTACTGATTATGTGAAAAATCATAGTTTTTCTTTCACATAATTGTCAAATAAATTTAGCTAGCAAGTTTAGACTTGTGTTTAAATGTTTTAAAAGAACTTGAACTATCAGTAGTTCCAGTTCTTTTAAAACTTTTTCTTTTATTGAGTTTCTATAACATAAGCAATAGATTAGTTTTCTTTAATTGGTTAAAATCATGTTTGGTTTTATCTTTCAGGGACATCTGACTCCAGGCAGACTGCCACCAGCGTGGATATCACACACTCATTTTGTATTTCAAGCGGACGATGGAGGTCTAGCTGTCTTAGATACTAGCAACTTTACTATCTCATTACTAGTTACTAACCACACATTGGTAAGTTTATATAATTTTGTTTATTCTGCTTTGCTCGGTTTATCATTAATCTGCTATTACATAATCTTGTAAGGTTCTATCTTATCAATACGTTACCACGATAATAAAATCAAATTCATTATTATTAGAACAGATTGTATGATTGAAAATAGTCCATTTTAAAATAAATTTCATTGCAGAATAACACATGTAGCTAGTATATATATATATATATATATATATATATATATATATATATATATATATATATATATATATATATATATATATATATATATATATATATATATACTACCTACATGTTTTATTCTGCAATGAAATTTATTTTAAAATGGACTATTTTCAATCATACAATCTGTTCTAATATTAATGTATAATGTACAGACTTCCCAAAGTAAATTAAATTAGGTAAAACTGAATGTTACTAGACAAAACTCGAAAAAGTCTTAATAAAAAAGAATCAGTAGACAAAAGTCCCTAGACAAAACTCCGAACATAAAACCGATCCACGGATCAAGAATAAATATAGTTGATAGATGCAACAAAATTTATGAGACTCAAAAGGCAAATCTCAATACAAAACACTTAATAGGCGAGATTCTATAGACGAGACAAAATAGATGATATACGATCTTTGTATCGAGCCCATCCTGCGCTTGATACAAAGCTTCAGGCAAGACTGGAAAATACAAACCACTTAAGACATTTACTACCGCGCCTTATTTTATGACTTTCCTGTATCGCCTATTTAAATCACTTTACAAAATCGATAGTTATAATGATATGGTATTTATTTTCTTTCTCTAGGGGTCCCATAGAAATTATTTTAGGTGATTTTCATGAAATGGGTCACCAGTGACCCAGTGGCGTGCTGTAATATGCAAAAAAAGTATGCAAACACCGCCGGGTCATCGGTGTTACGGCAGCAGTGAATGTCATAACAGACTTGATATAGGTACTTACTTAATGGTCAACAAAAGCCTCAATACAAAACACTTAATAGACAAGACCATACAGGCAAGACTAAACGATACCAGACGAGACCAACCAAGACTAGATAAGCCCAGAAAAGTTCAAACAAGTCTAGACAAAACCAGAAAACACCAAGCAAAACCAAACAAGACCATGCAAGACCAGACAATACCAGACAAGGCCAGACAAGACCAGACAAAAACAAGGAAGACCAGACCAGACCAAACCAGACCAGGCATGACCAAACAAGACTACACATGACCAAACAAGACCAGACAAGGCCAGACCAAGCCAGACAAGACCAAACAAGACCAGACAAGATCATAGAATTCCAGGCAAGAGCAGACATACCCAGAAATGCGCAAAAAGATTTTTTTTAATTTAATTGCTACATGAGAGTAGTTCCGAGCCAAAAAGGCAATAATCGAAAACAATTTAACTAATTTTTTAAATATTAATGGAATACAAATTTGAAAATTGTTTGTTTTTAGTAAACTTTCATTAACTATTTTTCAAATTACCGATTTTCTGTCTGGAAATAAACTAACGTTTAAATGTGAAATTAGCTAATTACGTTTCGTCGCTTAATCAAACAAAACTATGCCGTACATTCGACGGCATTAACAATCCTTTACTCGAAAACACAATTAAAATCCTCCAATTGTACAGTAAACAACGCAAACACAAACACGAGCTTCACGTGAAACTCGTTTACCTCTTGGATCTCCTCGAAAAGTTCATTATTCATGATCATATTCCCGGTTTAATGTATTTCAGCAGCTCTCACGGGCTGGTAACGCGCCCGGCGCATGCACCATTTGTTAGGTAATGCTAGCCGCCGCGTCATAAATCTCGGGTGCCTCGTGTGTCCGCATACGGCGACTACATTATGTAATAGCATGCACAAATTGCGTTCAGCCCGAGATTGAATCATTGGATGGATTATTTTTTAATTAACAGCTTCCTGATGAAATCTCCTTTTATTTTGCAGAGGCAACTGAATGTCAGAGGGTACCAATGCACCAAGGATCTCAAGTATGTTCTATTTCAACACAATGTTAAACAAGTAAGTTAAATACAATTAATTTTTTATATACCTTATAATACAAATATTAAATCGCAAAACTAGCTGTAGTTGACAAGGAAAGCC
Source organism: Phosphuga atrata (assembly GCA_944588485.1). Taxonomy (NCBI): domain Eukaryota; kingdom Metazoa; phylum Arthropoda; class Insecta; order Coleoptera; family Silphidae; genus Phosphuga; species Phosphuga atrata. The sequence goes on along the minus strand of OX155901.1, from coordinate 27,222,458 downwards.
AATATACGGCGAAGATAAATCTAGAGAATATCAGTAAGGGTTAGACAAAACTGAACAAGACCAGACAAACCTATACAAGTCAAGACTAGAAAAAAAGATCAGACAAGATCAGACAAGACCAGACGAAACCAGACAAGACCGGACAAGACCAGGCATGGCCAGACAAGACCAAACAAGACTAGAACAGTCAGGACCAAACAAAACTAGACAATACCAGACAAGATCAGACAAGTTTAGACAGGACCTGACAAGACTATGCAAAGCCAAACAAGGCCCTAGACAGGATCTTGTTTACAAGACCGAACAAATTCAAGGCTAGGCGAGGCCAGAATTGGTTTTATCCGATCTAGGACAAAACCAAACAATACCTGACAAAACCAGACAAGATCAGACTAGGCTAGACAAGATCCGATAGGACCAGACTAGGTTACACAAGATCATACAAGACCATAAACTTCGTAGTTTATAGTAATTATGCGAAAATTAAAATCGATATTAGCGGCATGATAATTTCTAATTAGATGGTTGTGATATATATAACATTATCTTCCTCGTGGACTATTATTGGGGTGGATGCGGGCGTAAAATCAGCCATAAAATACACCACGAAATACGTACGTAGCAGAGGGCAACACATAAATTCCCATATATAAACGTTGTAAACCCATTTAGAGGGAAAGGGCATTTCGTTGCCTCTTTTATAGGCCATTAAAAATAGGCACATTACTGCATCTCGAATAAATCGTTTCCAGCAATAATACATGCACAAAAAGAAATAGTCTTATATATAATCTTATATAGATACTAGAAATGATTACAAAAATAAGTTTTGTCAAATTGATCACTATTAGGCAAGCTGCATGTAGAGAATGCAGTGTAAGGTGTAACTATTACGTTCACATTTGAGTTCCCACAGGGAGAACAGGTAAAAATAAAAATCAGACATTTGCGTTTCTTGTGCGATGTTTCTTATTGTTATTGATATATTCTGCAGACAAGGAATGCGAATCCGCAGCATTGATGGTGGCGACTCTCTCTGTTTCGAGAGTGATCGTTTCAATACACCGCGCGTCTGAGTGTAATCGGTCTGGTGGGCAGGAGACCAGCCGGCGCGCGTTCTTAGATTTTGGCAAAGTGCCCCAAGACTTGTCAGGATGACTTCCAGGACGAACACGTATTGAGGAAAACACAATTGATTGCTGTTCATTCGATTCTTTCCATTGCCAGATACTTTCGGTTACATCTATATTATAAAAGACTCAGTTTTTTTGTTTGTCTTGTCTAGCATTGACTGTGTAATCTTGTCTATCTAGTCTCATTTGTTTAGAAATGTCTATCTAATCTTGTCTGTCCAGTCTTGTTTTTTTATTTTCTCTTGCTGTAACTGTCTAGTTATATTACCTAGTCCTATGTATGCGTATTTTTTAATGTGGTATGAGGGCATTTGTCTTAAAATGAGGGTAGACTGTTACAATCACATTTTTTCCTAGATAAATTTAATAGTGTCTAAAATTAAGCAATAAATATTTTTTTATTTCAACGTACATAAAATCGTTCCATCTGTCCATAAATATAGCTAAATGAAGTCCTGAATGAAGGACAATAAAAGGCAATAAAATCGAACCCTTATCAATACTTTCCGACTATTCCACATGAACCACAAGACTTTCCTGCCCAGAAATACATCCTTATTTTAATCTAAAGAGTTCTTGTAAAAAAATGGGCGCAGTCCCTTACGCAACTCCCTAATCGTCGGCCCATGAAATAATATAGCGGAATAACGAGTCTCTGGGTATTATATAATCAGACAACAAAGTGTCCTAAATAATATGGTGGGCTCGTGCTAAAGTTTTATGAGCGGTGAAATGTCACCGGATACATCAACATCTTTTATCAAATGAAATTGTGATCGTTGGCAGAAATGGTTTTAGAAAATTTAATGCTGTTTATTACGACCGTTTGAAACTATTGGGGTGAATTTATAGAAATTATATCAAGCTACAGCTTTTTTGAACTTTCTCTATTCTATTTTGAGAGACGAATATCCTATATAAATTGCTGTTCAATTATGTTATGAAAATTTTCAGGTTTCATATAGTTTTAACATAAATGTTAATTAGTATAAATTATTGAACTTTACTAACAAATCTCAATGCACCAATAAATTAAGGTATAAATTCAAAAACCAAATTAACTTGTTGTGTTGATTATTTTGTTTTGTATTTTAAATTTCGATTTTTTTAAACGAGAAACACGAAATATTTCAACGCATCACGAACACGGTTCAGTAATCATTTATCTTTGGAGGACTTGTCTGGGGTTCTCTGAACCTGCCTGGCGTCATCTGATATTCCCTGGTTCTTTTTGGTCTTGTCTGGTCTTGTTTGGTCTTGTCTGGTTTTGTCTTGCAATGTCTGGTGTTGTCTGGATTAGTCCGGTTTTGTCTTGTATTGTCTGTTCTTATCTGTTTTTTTTTTGGTCTTGTCTGCTCTTATCTAGTCTTGTCTGTCCTTGCCTGGTTTTGCCTGATAGTCTCTGGTCTTGTCTGGTATTATCTGTTGTTGTCGGGTCTTTTCTTTTCTGATCTTGTCTAATCTTGTCTGTACATGCCTCATCTTGTCTGATCTTGTCTGATCTTATATGGTCTTAACTGGTTTTATCTTATCTTGACTGGTCTTGTCTGCTTTTGTTTGATCTTTTCTGGTCTTGTCTGGTTTCGTCTGGTCCTGCCTGATTTTCTCTGGTCTTGTCTGATCTTGTCTATTGTTTTCTGGTCTTTTCTGATCTTCTCTAGTCTTGACTGATTATGCCTGGTATTGCCTGGTCTTTTGTGGTCTTGTCTGGTCTTATCTGGTCTTATCTTGTCTTGTCTCGTCTTGTTTGGTCTTATCTGGTCTTGTCTGCTCTTATCTTGTCTGGTCTTCTCTGCTCTTATCTTATCTGGTCTTGTCTTGTCTGGTCGTGTATGATCTTGTCTTATCTGGTCTTATCTGGTCTTGTCCTGTCTGGTGTTGTCTAGTCTTTTCTGATCTTGTCTGGTCTTGTCTTGTCTGGTCTTGTCTGCTTTTGTCTGATCTTGTCTGAACTTGTCTGTTCATGTCTGTTCTTTTTTGGTCTTGTCTTGACGTGTCTGGTCTCGTCTGGTCTTGTCTGTTCTTGTATGGTCTTGTCTGGTTTTGTCTAGTCTTGTCTGGTCTTGTCAGATATTATCGTGTCTTCTCTGCTCTTGCCTGGTCTTATTTTAGTCTTGTCTTGTTTTGTCTGGCTTCATTCCGAGTTCATTCTAACTATACGAAAATATCCCGCTAATGAAACACGTATGTTACTCGGAAATTTAATCTCGGTTACATTTTACACAATAATATAGTTACAGACAATGGTTACGCGAAGTTACCAATATTACGAAGCTCTGTACGTGCTTCAAATACGTATTGCCAGTTGCCATGTGCACATATCCGCGCAAACTAAATCTAATAAATTTGAATTGAAAATGTTGTATCAAGTTCAGGTATATTTAATTTAATTCAACTTTATCTTAATATAAGGAATACTACTAGATTGTGTTTCGCAAGCCTCCTCCCGGAAGTTTCTTAGGCTTACCTTTCAATGATTGTAATTTGTTTTATCTACGACCACTATTATAATTGCCCAATATTGTACAGTTCGTGGATTATGTAAAAAAACTTACGTAATAAAACAACTTAAACAGGATAAACAGGGCAAATTCAATATAATATCAGAAGAAAAACAAATTTAATATTTCAAATGTAATATGTTCACCTTATTGTATGGACGCATCACACGTTATTGCATTTAGGTTAGAAAATAATAAGTGCAAATTAATTAAATTCATCCTTTTAAAACAATTCTGAAATAGTATACATTTAATATTTAAGGTGGGTAAGGGGTACGGCAACAAACAACTACATAAGACCGACCCAAATGCCAACCTCACCTGCACGTGGTGCCCTCTGCTAGAGAACCAACGAGGCTCTGGCGACCGAGTCACGGCGGTATAACCAAAAACCCCCATGAAATAACAACAATTAAACAATGGCGCTTAGGTCTTTTTAGGCCCGGCAGTAATGCTATCCAAACCCAAGGCAGCGGGTTTGGCAATAGCAGAACAAAGGGCGCGAAGAATATCCGGGTTGGACTAGGCTGCTTTAAAACTAAGATGAACATATGCACTCTAAATATACGGACACGCTCATCAGAGGATAGACTCCTCGAATTAGAAGAAGAACTTAAACATATAAATTGCGATATAATCGTACTCAGCGAAATTAGAAGACCCGGCGAAAATCTCTTAAATCTACGTTCAAGTAACACATTATACTACAAAGGAGAAGAAACACACAAGGAAAAAGGAGTGGGATTCCTAATACACAAGAAATTTAATAACCAAGTTAAAGGTACATATAGCGTATCAACTAGAGTCGCCTGCGCCATTTTCACTATAAACAAACGATATAGCTTAAAAGTCATACAAGTATATGCAACCGATACCGACATCAGCACATACAGATGACGAAATCGAGCAATTTTACGAAGATGTTGAAAAAGCAATAAGGGAACGAAAAACACATTACACCGTGATATTAGGAGATTTAAACGCTAAAATAGGGAAAAAGCAACATAAGGTATATACGGTACCGGAATGCACAACCAAAGAGGATAAACTCTACTTAACTTTATGGAACAAAACCAACTATACGGTATAAACTCGTTCTTCCAGAAGAAAGAATAAAAAATAATAAAAAAAAAAAATGGACATGGAAATCTCCAGATAGGAACACCAAAAACGAGATAGATTTCATTATCGTAAGAACAGAACAGAATTCTAAACACAAGAAAAGAAAGAAACAAACTTATAAACAAAAGTAAGGAAACATTTAACCATTCGCAAATACAACAATATGCAGACACCTATAGAAACGAATTAGAACAAAAAATGAATCTACACCCACTATCAGAAAATGCGCACGTAGATGAGATCAACAACTACATCATAGAAAACATGTGCACAGCAGCAAAGAACTCTATACCCAATGTCAAAGAGAGAACATCTAAAATCTCAACGAAAACCAAACTATTATTAGATCAGAGAAATCAGGCAAAGTCCCATATAACAGAAGAACAGCTTAAGTTATTGAATAAAAATATCAGAAGGGAAGTAAGACGGGATGTAGCTGTATTCAATGAAAACCTCATCCTAAAAACAATAGAAGAGAATAGGCCGGAGGCCGGAAAGTATTCAATAAAAAGTTAGCAGAAGGAAGAAAACACATCACAAAATTAATGGACGAGAATGGAAAAATACTCGTAGAAAGACCAGATATGCTGCGATACATCGAACGATTTTATCATGAACTCTACTCATCCCAGAAACCCAAAACACCTGGCAGCCCGAACGAGAAAAGAGCCAAACTAACAAGACACTACACAGAGGAAATCCCAGAAATAAAACTAGCGCTGAAGACCATGAAAAATGGCAAAACACCAGGTATGGATAAAATAATCACTGAACTTATTAGAGAAGGCGGAAAACCAGTACTGCTAATCCTGGAAAAACTATTTAATAAATGCTTAGATACAGGAGAAACACCGATAGCATGGAAGAACGCAGCAGTAATTATTACTACACAATAAAGGCAATAAAGAAGATCTAAAAAATTATAGGCCTATCTCACTACTATCACATATGTATAAGCTATTAACAAAGATCATAAGCAATAGAATATAAAACCGTCTAGATAACTTCCAGCCAATAGAACAAACCGGGTTCAAAAAAGGGTATTCGACTATGGATCATATACATACAATAAGGCGACTAATGGAAAGAACATACGAATACAACCAGCCACTGTATATGGTATTCATCGACTTCGAAAAGGCATTCGACACAGTGGAAGATTGGGCCTTAATCGACGCACTAAAAAGATGTAGGATTGATTATCGTTACATATCATTAATTAAAAGTCTATACGATCAAGCTTCTATAACAATTCAGGCGTTTGAAAATACAAATCCCATTATTACTAAACGGGGAATAAGACAAGGAGATACCATCTCACTTAAACTATTTACAAATACACTGGAAGATGTTTTTAAGATGATAGAATGGAAAGGGAAAGGAATTAATATAAACGGGGAATACCTTTCAAACCTACGCTTTGCGGATGACATCATACTAATGGCTAGAACCTTACCAGATCTAACTCAAATGATAAAAGACCTAAACAAAGCAACAGAAAAAGTTGGATTAAAAATAAACATCACTAAAACGAAAATCATTACGAACGACAAAAACGTAACACTTAAAGTCGACATAGGAAACGAGAGCATATAAGTGGTAGACGAATACGTATACCTTGGTCAGCTTATTTCATTCGCACAAGATGCCCAGAATAAAGAGATAGCCCGTAGGATAAAACTAGGATGGGCGGCATACGGAAACCTAAAAAAATCTAAATGGATATATTTAAATTTAAAAACTACCTGCAATCCGTAAAAACAAAGGTTTTTAACCAGTTTTTACTACCAACACTGACATATGCATCAGAAACATGGACATTGACCGATAATGGAATGGAGAAAATGAGAGTAACCCAGCGAGCGATGGAAAGATCTATGTTGGGACTAACCAGAAGAGATCGCAAAACAAATGTATGGATACGAAATAAAACACGAGTAATCGATATAAGTCAATACATAGCAAAACTAAAATGGTCCTGGGCTGGGCATGTGATGAGAAGAGAGGATGGAAGATAGACAAAAAAAATTACAGAATGGAGACCGAGAACTGGAAAACGAAATCCAGGCCGATCTAGAACTAGATGGAGGGACGATATCGTAAAAGTAAGAGGAGGACAATGGACAAGAGATACCGCAGATCGCAGTCAATGGAATTAGATAGGAGAGGCGTATATCCAGCAATGGAGTACTTAAGCGCTGCTTATGATGATGATGATGATGTTACATTTAATATTAATATCAATACATCAAGGCTTTGTAAAAACCGAATTGAAACAGAATATTTCAGCTATATTCAAGACATGGCGCATCGATTACGAAAAGCAAAAGCAGCATATGAGCAACTAAGAAATATCTGAACTACCAACACCTGTATTACCAACATAACTTCGAATTTTTAACTATGACGTCAAGTCAGTACTACTCTATGGATGCGAAACGTGGAAGCTAAGCGAACGTGAACGCAATAAGGTCCAAGTCTTCATTAAAAAATGCCTAAAAACGTCCTAACCATATTTCGTTGATAAACTAACTCCCACAAAAGCAATATTCGTTTCGACTAATCTTTGTGCGCCCAGTCAAACATAGGGTGTCGATCTTATTAGGTGTAAGTCGCTCCCAGAATCTAAAACGCCTTTCACATTTTGTCCAGAAATATTGATTATTTTATAGGTCGTTTTGTCACACCTTGCAACGCAATCCATTCGTGTCTTGTCATTGCTCGCTAGTTTTTCAGGACTTTTGGAAGCTATGTGACCATAATTGTCGCACCTAAAACACTTTGATCCTAAACTTTTGTTCGAGCAATTTACACTCATGTGATTTTTGTCACCTCAATTGAAATTTCTCTTCATTGCAATGTACATTCGTCTTTATTGGTCTCATTTTCGCTTTATTTCGTTTTTGCTGTTCATATGACACGAATAGTTTCTTTAATTCTTCAATTGTCTTGGCACCATATAAAGCTGTTTCATTTGTTTCGTCGTCTTGCACACCGTCTATAATATACTGAATTTTCGCCTCTAATTCGATCAGAACTTGACGCCTAACAGCCGACAAATATAGCACTGAAAAGTTTTCACTGAAAATCATTTTTCTACTTCATCAAAGTCAACGGACGATGAATTTCTTTACTGTTTATCACCTTGAAAATTCTTTTTTTAACTCCGTTTTCATCTTCGCCCACGTATTTACTTGGCATTCATAATTTATGAAAAGTTTAGCTAAACCGCGTAATAATCGACGCGCAAACATAATCCGCCGAGCATCACTCTACGAACACATTTCCGCGATTTTCTCAAAACTCGCGATCCACCGCACTACGTTTTCGTCTCTGCTAAATAACTGAAGCGAATCTTCAACGTCTTTAAAAGTTAATGCGCATTGCTTTATTCGTATTCTTTGCCACGTCTTCGGCTTCGTCTTTCTGCGAGCTGTCAACGCGGGCTTCGGCTGCTTCGTATCCGTCGCCGTCTTCGTCCTCAACGTCGTCGTCTTCTTCAAGCGCCTCTTGCAAACGTTTTCGTAACTCACCCTCGCTTCCTATCCTTGACAACCCCAAACGTCTTAATCGGAATTTTATTTCCTGGAGAATCAAAATGGACTTCTGCTCTTCTGGATTTTATTCTTGTTTCCCGAAGTCTTCTTTGGTGAGCATATTTTTTGCCTTTAGTGTACAGCGCCATGATTTCGAGCTATTGCTGTAATTTACTCACTTTTTTTCACACACTTCAATCGCAACTAAATCCCGGTTGAGCTCCCAAAAATTGTTGGTTTGTAAAATAGCAATTATGTAGTTATTATAGTTTAATAACAATAATGTAAATAAATTTAACAAAAATATTCACTAACTGAGAAAAAACACAAAATCGTATTATATTTACAAAGGAAAAACGAAAAATAAAAATGAATAACAAATGTGGAACAACAAAATCTAAAACAACGAACCTTAGGATACCATAATGAAGCTTTACTGGCAATATACGTAAATGATGCCATTAGTTAACACTAGAAAAGCTTTCAATAATCTTAAAAATACTTTTTTAAGGATTTTAGAACCTTAAAACGAGGATTTGTAAAATCTAATAAAAGTAAATTTAAAAGTTTTATCTTTTCTTTTTTCTCTAATCTTAGAATTTAATCCAAAGATACAAAGATAAGAAGCTTAATTTAGCTAATAAGCATATGCTTTTTAAAAAAGTTGCAATCTTGTGTAGAAAATAATTTAATAGTATATTACGTAATGAGAGTTGTAAGAAGCATATTACGTACGAGCGGAACAATTACGCGCGACCCGCGTAGCGGGGAGCGCGTAATTCCGCGAGTACGTAATTGCCTTACAACTCGAATTATGTACTATACTTTATCTACGACCACACTATTTTTTTTCTATTGAATAAGAAAATTATGTTTGATGTAACTGATATAGTGATTCATCGATATAGGCAACACAATGTTCGCAGTGTCAGTGTCAAATGAAATAATTTATATCTACTTAATAATTTATAATCTTTGTTTAATTTCATTTATACATATTAATACCTACTGTGTTGTAGCAGTATCGTTTTGATTTTTCATGGAGCAGTCTATATAGCCTTCTGCTACTGCAGACGAACGCCAGCCACCATGCCTTTTTAGTGACAATAAATCACCACCGGAATCCACAAGAATGGTGGCTGACGAACGTCTGTAACAATATCCTGGTATAAAGAAAGATTTTCTTCCGGCAAATGAAGATAATTTGTTTATGAATAGAGCCAATTTTATTTATTCCATTGCTTAGTGCATTTCTCATTTTGATAATTCTTAATTCTTCTTCTCATTTTGAAAAAAAAGACTGTGTTTTGTCCATATTTTGTGGGCGTAGGTTAATATATTTTTTACAGGTTTGGTAAAATTCTTTCGGTAGCACAAAAGATCTTTAAGTTTTTGTTTTGGAATCAGGAATTTTAATGATCAGAGATGTTCCGGTGTCTTCTATATGGCAGGGTTTGACATTTCGTAGTTCTTGTTTTCTGCAGGCACCACTAATGCCAATGATAAGAATAATCTAAAATTATGTAAAAAAATATGTCGTTATGCCCATTAGAGAGCATTATAAGATAAAAAAGTAATGAATACCTTCATCAATAAATATTTGTTATCCGGCGAATTATTGAGGAAACTTTTGAATTTCTTGAATGGTTAAAATTTTTGATTTGTTGCTTTTAAATCCATCAGATTTTCTCTTTAGTAAAGCTATTAACTTTGAATGTTTTGAAATGTCGATGTTGTGCTTTATATTAATTGATGTCCGAACCATACAATAAATTGCTCAAAGTGAAGATGAAGATCACTGTTTGAGATAACTCATCAAAGTATAATAAAACATTTTCTGAAAAGGATTTAACTTTATGCTTCATTCTCCGGTCCATAAATTTTCTATAGGCATCCTCGTATCAATCCCGAGATTTAATCCGTAGCAAATTATGGGCAGCTTGTTTCGCTTTTTCAACAATTTCGGGCGGAGTAGCATTTTCTATTTCGCTATCACTGGACATCACTGGACTTTAATTTTTATAATTGAAAAAAATATATAGTGTTTATGTATTAGTTTGACGTTTAATTTTTTTTGACAAATAACGGAATGTATTGGGTTGCCTATATTAATGATAGTAGCAGCTCTCAACCAATCAACGAATTGTAAACCAAACGCACTAGTGTGTTATTGAATCATTAAATAACATTAATCGCGGACTGTTACATACGTGTGTTGTAAGATGTATTTTTAATTGAAAATTGTTTGTGATCTTTTATCATAATTATAGCGTAAACTTTCTTAGAGCAATTCAAACTTTGAAGAGTGTTTGCTAATATTAAACGCCCACGTTAAGTAATTACCATACGATATTCATCGTACGTTTAAAACTATTTCAGAAATAAAGTGAATGAATAAGAATTTATTAATCTGTAAGAATGAGTTGTAGAAGTAAATCTAACACAATGAGATACATCGTTCGTTTTAAACTCTTTAAGAAATGTAAACTGATTGAATAAAAAAGAATTAATTAAACATAATCTAAAAACACATCGCTAGATCGATAGCCATCTGTGATATTTATATTCGTTTTATTGTAATAGAATATTGTGCAACTAGGGCGGTAAGTTGTCAATCAACAATACCGCACGAGTTGCAGATAATATTTTTTATTACTCATGGGATGGTCTTATTGGAAAGGCGTTTGGGGGAGGAAGTGGAAGGAAAAATGTTGCTACTAGAAACGCAAGCAGCTTTTAGAGAAGGAAAGGGAACTACTGAACATTTAATAACCCTGAGGTATATTATCGACCAGAAATTAGCCCCAAGGGTAAGCTCTTTGCTCTGTTCCTAGACTTAAAGGCTGCATATGACACGGTAAATGGGAAAATGTTTTGGGAATGTATGGAAAAAAAGGGGATATCTGGAAAATTGAGGGATGGTATCGAGCGGCTGTATAAAGAAACGTGGTGTAGGGTCAAAGTGAGAGAGAGTAAGTCGAGCGCTTTCAAAGTAGATATGGGTCTGAAGCAAGGTTGCCCGCTTAGCCCGGCACTCTTCAATATATATGTGGCAGATTTGGGAAAGGTCTTGGCTGTTGGACAAGCAGGGGTAGTGGAGGAGGCGGAGTGGGGAGGAAGAAATTGAGGAGTCTGGCGTTCGCGGATAATGTGGTAATATTGGCAAAATCGGCAGGAGAATTGAAAGATATGATTGAGAGATTGGAGAGATTTTTTGATATAAGGAAACTGACTGTAAATGTAGATAAAACAAAATAGATAAGGTTTAATAAAGGTGGGGTGTGCAGAAAGGAGAGGTTCCAATGGAAGGGAATGAAGATTGAGCAGGTTGGGCATTTTAAGTCTTTAGGGTTTGTATTTGGGAGTGGGTGTGGTAATAAAGAGCATATAGAGTACGTGGCAACAAAAGCGTGGGTGGTGGCAGAAAGATTCTTGAAGGTATTGGGAAAAGAGTTTAGCACAAATTACCGGGCGAAGGAGATGATGTATATTGATGTATGAAGCTGAAATATGGGGGGTGAAGGAAGAAGAAGGCGTAGAGAAAGTGCAACTACAATTCTTTAAAAAGGGCCTGAATTTAGACAGATCAACTCCTTCCTACATAGTACTGCAGGAGATAAATGCATTTAAATTAAGAATTGAAGCAAGCCGACGAGTAGCAAGGTATGAATGTAAAGTGAATGGAATGACTGAGGAAAGATTTGTAAAAGAAGTGTTCAGGGTAGCAAGTTTGAAAGGAATTAATGGTAGGAGAGAGACAAATTGGGGAAGGAATAGAAGGAAATTGTATGAAGGAGGTGGTATGTCTATCATGGAAATGGGGAGGCTTAGGAGGGAAGGCGTGCGAGTTGACGAATGGCTAGTGGTAAGGCTAAAGGAAGTTGAACTGCAAGAACGTCAAAGGAAAATAATGGAGAGTAGATATAGTAAGGACTATGCGGAAATACAAATATTTGAAGAGCTACCTAAATACTTAAAATCAACAATGGGCCTGAATGCACAGTCAGTAATTGCCAGGTTTAGATGCGGATATGAAGAAAGAGGGCGAAAGTATTGGATGGATGGCAGGTATAAGAGTTGTGGTGTATGTGGAGTAGGGAAAGACGTGTGGGTGCATTGGTTTGATGAGTGCAAAAAAGGAGAGTGGACCGAAAGAGAGAGAGTGTTAGTGTCGAAATGGAAACAGTGCATGAATGACGATGGTAGTGGTTTGGTAATGATGGAAAGGATAAAAGGATGGAAGGAACAGGGAATGGAAACAGAGGAATCTCCAGTGTAGTTTTTTTTTCTCTCTTTTAACTTGGACTTTATTTTGTCACTTTTACCCTTAAAGGCTACAATGAATTTTTATTCTGCTGCGACTACAATGGGTGTAATAACACCCGGATTTATTTATTGGAATAAATAATATAATTAAATATATTTCACTATTTTTTATTATATGTACTTGAATTATAGATCGTATTCTTGATCTTTTGATTTATAGTTTAAATTTCTTAAAATCAAAAACAATTTGAACTGCGAGTGAGAAAGGGATTCTCAAAATTGTGTTAATTTTGAAGAAGCATTTTCCATGAGAAGCTTCTTCTACCATTGACAACTTGAAAAAAAAAACGTATTATGTTCTTTTAATCAGTCGTTATACTTTTTAATAATCACAGATAAGCTTTTAATTTGGCATATTATTTATCCTTATATCTAAAAAAACACATGAAAATTATAAATTAAAATAAAATCACTTAAAACAAAATGAGTTTATCTCGGGACCGGCGATCGCGAAACCTCTCTTCCCTCGTGTTTGAGGGCTGTTGTCGACTTATGAGAATACAGGAAATCTCAAGGCACTGCGGTGTAAAAGCACCGTAGTAGCCTTTAAGGGTTAATATTGAAGTTATGAGTGTGTTTATTTTATTTATTCAATTGTTTTTTATATTTAACTTAGCGATTTTTATTGAATATTTGCGTGCGTTACCCAAGTTATGTGGTAATAATTGACAAAACAGCCATTTGTCGCACTAAAAAAACGGGCGCCAAGATAGTACTTATCCCGCATGAGTAACAAAAATATGGTAATACAGATTTATTATTTTTATTGTAGTAGCAAAGTATAAAATATAAACATTTTAATTTTGAAGCAATTATTTCGTGTTTATGATATTGACCCGCGATATTTACAGATATATCTTACGGTAAAATAAATCCAAATAATAAAATAGTAAAGTTCTTCCCCATCTACTCTAATTGTTGATATACTGTCCATTAAAATCGTACAATGTACAAAATGCCCCGTAAAATGTACAAAATTGTATTATTATCTATTAATAAAGAAATATGTTAAATTTTATTTTTTATTTCTAGTTGCATTTTATATGTTTTTTTTTTAGATAATATTATATATGTCGTAGTCGTATAGTGAAATCAGACAGATTGTGTAAAACTAAGCTGTCGGCATTTCGTGTAGTTCGTATAACTCATGAAATTGCAGATTTTATGAGGCACTTGTTTAACTGCGACTTATAACATCCTACTTACCGATTTGACGTTTCAATAAATAACTAAGTGCAGTCATTTGATAATATAAAGCTAATTGTCTTAATTATCAGACCTATATTAAAAAATACATAAAAGAACATATGTGAGGTACTTTATGAAATACTTAGTCATATGTAATTGATATAGAATACACGAACTGCCAGTAGATCATGGAATGACTCGCTTTTACACAATCTGACGAATGGCGGAACACAGCTTGAATATACTTGTAAAACCTCTCCAATTCAACCTCTCCGAAGCCCTATAATATTATTAAGTCTTTTAAAACTATAAAACAAATCTTATTTTGAAATGAACAGATATTTGTGTTATTCATTAGAACTCAGTTCACTTCCGTGACACTAAAATTTATTTTAGTTTGAGTTTTCTTAACATTGTTTTTTAAGATCAGATCTTTCTATTTTTTTATTTATTTATTTATTAACCTACTGGCATATAGAAACCACATACAAAAAAAATATAAATTTAAAAAATAAAAATACAAAAATATCTGTAACTGACACAAAATAAACTCCAATTTCCTTTATAATACACCTTCTCCGTTACCAATTTGCTCTTTCCATCTTATAACCGTCTCAGCAGTTTCAGACGCTTTCCGCTATCATTCATACATTCCTCCCATTTCTTTCCTTCCCGCCTCTCTCCCCCATTCCATTCATCCCTTGTACACTCTTCCATCCAATGCTCCCAAGTATCCTCTGCTGTCCCACAAACACTACACTTTCTATGCTCCTCAGTCATCCAGTATCTTCTTCCACGCTCCTCACATCCACACCTATACCTTGCTAACATCACTTGTGCATCATCCTCTTGATTTACACTTAAATAGGTTGGTAACCGCCCATGTACCTATATCTTTGCATACCCTTTATGAAAATTACTACTTTCTATTTTGCTTTGCCGCTCCTGTAGGTCCACTTCTTGGAAACGTTCTATCAACCTTTCGGCCCACCCTGCTCTTTCCTGCTTTAGCGTTTCGAGCCCCTCGCCAGATATAGCACCTCTTTCATACAATTTCCTCTTATTCTTACCCCAGTCACTCCCTTTCATACCGCCTCCTCCCACTCGATTTACCATTCTAAAAACCTCTTTTATAAACCTTTTATCTCCCATTTCACTCACCTTATATTCATACCTTATGACCTTTCTTGCTGCCAAGACTGCCGCACACCTTCCACACCGTCTCAGCCGCCCTGAAGTTTCCTTCGAATTTATTCCTCCATTCATTCCAGACTCGCCCAGCTGCCACCCACGCTTTCTTCGCTACATACTCCACATGCTCTCTATTGCTACCTCCATTTCTAAATACATACCCCAGATATTTAAACCTTTGCACCTACTCGATTTCCCTCCCTCTCCATTCAAACCTCTCTTTCTTGAACTCCCCAACTCTTTTGAACCGCATCCATTTAGTGTTTTCCACATTCACACTCAAATCTCTCCTTTCAAAAAACCCTATCACCCTTTCAATCAAGTCTCTCAATTCCCCAGTTGTCTTGGCAAATACCACTACATCATCAGCGTATGCTAAATTCCACACCTTTGTTCTCCCTACCACCACTCCTTCAGCTAGCCCGTCTGCCAAAACTCTTTCCAAATCAGCCACATAGAGATTGAAAAGTGTGGGGCTCAGTGGACATCCCTGCCTCAGGCCCTTTTTTATCTCGAAATATTCCGTTACACACACATTCACCCTGATCTTACACACCGTTTCCCTATACACTTCCCTCACATTCCTCCTCACCCTCTCCGAAATACCCTTTTTAACCATACATTCATACAATCTCCCTCACATTCCTCCTCACCCTCTCCGAAATACCCTTTTTAACCAAACATTCATACAATCTCCCTCTGTCTACGGAATTATTAGCTGCTTTCAGGTCGATAAAAAGAGCAAAAAGGCTCCCAGATCTAATTTCTTGTTCAATTATAAATCTAAGCGTTATGAGTTGCTCGAATGTGCCTTCTAGAATATTGGCGAACATTTTGTAGGAAGAGTTCATCAGCATGATCCCCCTGTAATTCTCCACCCTTTCCTTGTCCCCATTTTTGTGGATTGGCTGTATTATCCCCTCTTTCCAGCTCTCTGGGATACCCTTTGTTCCTTTCCATATCTTGTTGAACTCCTACGTAAGCTTGTCGATACATTTCTCTGGTACCAACTTACACGCTTCATTTCCAACTCCGTCCGGTCCCGCCGCTTTCTTCTGCTTTAAATCTTTAGATCTTTCTATTTAACCCAAAGTGAATAGCCATCTGCAGACGTGTTTCGAGATCTATCTCACATCAGTGCAGCTTCTCTCTTTTGAATTATAAAATGGAATACACTTACATTAGTTTGAAAACCATGTGCTGGACTGTCGAGGATATGTTATGATTTGACATGTGTGTGGAAAGACCTGAACTTAGTTTCAGTCATTGATTTACTTATATAATAATTGAACTGGGAAGCATAGAAAATGGCGATTCAAATGGTTTGGACATCTAGTATGGATGGAGGATGGAAGACAAACGAAAAGAATATGGCTAGCTAAATCTACACAGAAAAGACAAAGAGGAAGACCAAGGAAAACATGAAACCAAGCAATGGCAGAATCGTTGAAGGAACGAGGAATATCCAGGAATGAGAGTTTGAAGTTGGCAAAAAACAAGAAAGAATGGGCTAATTTTATTTATGCGTGAAATGAGTTGATATTGTTTTATCGTATTAATTTGATTTGTTTTAACGATATATTAGGATATATTGTAATAAGTACCTTTACACCTTAGGGCAGTGTTTCCCAAACTTTCGACATCTATGTACCTCTTCTATAATTTTCGTAATATTGAGTACCCCTGGAGTCATCCACAATGCGTCGCAGCCGATTTTTTCAAAGTGTTCAAGGACAAACGCGTTTAAATTGAAAATTAAAATTACAGTGATTTAAAAGCTTTGTTCTTGTCAACAATCAAGGTATATTTATTGTTTTTTTGCTTGTTTTAGTACATAAACAAAGTAACAATAAACGAAAAATAAAGTTCATAATAAAATATAAATAAAATAAAAGTTATATTATAAATAGCATTTATTAAAATCAATGAAAGAATTAAATTGTTTATGTTGAAACGACAGATCATGGCAGACGATGGTTTAATCTGAGATGCGGTTCCATGTCCAAAAGCCTGCTCATTTTTTTTGACTTAATATCTACAAATACTGAGAAAGCAACTTCACATAGATAGGAAGTTGAAAAAGCCAAGATTTATTTCAGAACTGTCTCTGTTAAATCTGGATAAATATGTTGCATTTGCAACCAGAATGAAGTTAAAGTGCTCTCCTTGCGTTTATTTTTTTAAAATCCGTCTAAAGCTAATTCCAACAATTGGTATTCTTCTGCATGCGATAAACCTTCTAGCATGGATGATGTATTAATGATGAACGGATATCTTATCCATTCAATATTTTTGTTTAAACCAGGAAAATATTTTTTCTGACCCACATGTAAATTTTCTAAACGCAGTGTTATATATTTCAGAGTATCAGCATCAATTTTATCAGCCGAACTTGTTATATACTCATGAAGAGAGGGAAAGGAATCCACTTCTCCATTACCAACACTCTTTTGCCATATTTCCAGTCATGTAAACAGTTTCTCAGCTCAAATTAATCACTAAGAAAAACGTTCATGTTCAAGTTCATGTCTAAGTTCAAATAATCGGTTTAGAATTTTTTCTCGAAATAGCCAATGAATATCAGTATGAAAAAGAAGCTGAGTATGACTACTTCCTATTTCTTCACATATTTGCGAAGAAAGTCGTGCATTCTCACGGCGACCTTTATTGAAGTTAATGATTTTCACGCATTCATCTTGAATATTCTGTAGATCAGCGGGCATCTTACGTGTTGCTAAAGCCTCTATGTGTTTGCAACAACGTGTGGATATGACACTCCGTGCAACATTCTTAATTTTTGCAACGAGTCCTTTATTAATTCCGACCATACTTTTTGCTCCATCTGTGCTTATTCCAACGCATCTATTCCAATTAATTTTGTTCTCTTGCAAAAATATATTCATAAGATTGAAGATATCTTCTCCTGTTGCATGACCTAATACTGGCTGGCAAAATATAAAGTGGTCATGAAGTGGTCAAGTGGACAAGATCTTTTTTGAATCTAAAAAAGCCCATAATATTTACAAAATTCGCAATATCAGTGGACTCATCTATTTGTAATGCATCATAACGACTTTGAGAAATATCAGACAATAACATCTGTTTCACATTATTAGACATATCAATCATTCGTCGATGAACTGTATTATTTGAGCGGGAAACGCGGTCAAAAGTCTGTTTTGACCTATCTCCTATCATCTCCCTATCTCCTATCATTACTTCTGCCATTATCTTGACTGCAGGCTAACCGTCTCCGCTGCACAGCATTTCGCAATTAAAAGTGATATGCGATACAAAGCTTCTAGGATATCTCGATTGTCACTTCCTGTCCAACCGCGCATTACTTTTCGAGACTGATTTAAATCCTTAAGTTTGTTTTCAAAAAATCGATTGGTTTATCTTTGTAGTGATCGTGGTTTTACTCTTATGTCTCTTCAAGTTGGATGGTTTTATGCTTTTCATTTGATAGATTTTCAGGACAAACGACGCAAAGTGGAATAGGCTCTTTTTCATGTCCAGTCCATAAGGATCCAAATTTAAGATATTCTTTGTCGTATGAGTTTTCTTTACTTTTTTCTTAACAAGTTCAATTGAAGGTGGATCATTCTCGTTCAGTTCCAGCATCTAATAAGCCCACAGCTATGCATACATATAAAACCACACATAGGCAATAGTAACAAGTAACGAAGTTTTTTTATTATTTTTTATTATGTTTGTCATCGAAAAAAAAGTAATCTGCTTGTTAAGTCAGGCGCAGCCAAAGCCCGGTGCAGCGCGTACCCTCCGCAAACTCTTCCCGTACCCCAGGGGGTACGCGTACTACACTTTTGGAAACACTGCCTTTGGTTATCAAAGATTTTTATTGATTAAAAAAATATGATAATTGAATATAGCGTGAAACTCAACTAAATATAGATACAATCATTCCAACTTATTACTATAGCGGAACACAGTTTGAATACATAAATATATTCAACCTTTCCAAAGCTCTATAATATTAATAATATTTTTTTAAGACCATAAAACAAATCTGATGTTGAAAGACAACATATATGTTGAATCATACCCTAACCTCGATAGCCCAGCACATAGTTTTCAAGCTAATATAAGAGTATTCCGTTTTGTAATTCAAAAGAGCAAAGCTGCACTCATGAGAGATAGATCTCGAGACGCGTCTGCATATTGCTATTCACTTTTGGTTAAATAGAAAGATCTTATTTAAAAAAACTATGTTATTTATCTCTCTTGTTTTAGTGTCACGGAAGTGAACTGAGTCCTTGTGAATAACACAAATATCTGTTCTCTTTCAACATGAGATTTGTTTTATTGTCTTAAAAAGACTAATAATATTATAGAGCTTTGGAAAGGTTGAATATATTTATATTATCAAACTGTGTTCCGCTGTAATAAGTTGGTATGATTGGATCCATAATTAGTTTAGTTTCACCCTATATTCAACAATCTGACTTTACGACATATTACGACATATTGAAAATAGTGACACGAATTAGGACATATTGAAAATAGTGTTTACTAGAAGGCTAGGTAGCAATCGACGGAGTTAGGGGGACAATCCTATTAGGACTGTCAAAAAACCTTTTTTTACATAAAATTATAGGTTTCTCGTTTTAAGAATATGTTATCAAAGTTTTAAAACAAAATTCGCAGCCGTTTAGAAGCTATATACTCCGAAATGCCCCATAGGTGGATTTGTAAAGCGGCGAGGCGTTCGAATTCTTTAACCGCGTTTTTCTGCAAACAATCCAAATTTCATCTTAATCTGGGGATTAGTTTTAAAGTGAGATCAATTACCGTGTAGAGCAAACGGTAATTGATCTCACTTTAAAAGTAATCGCCAGATTAACATGAAATTTGGATTTGTTCACATTCTTTGCTGAACATTTTTCTACATTTCTTATTATTTTCTTTGCGACATTTTTAAACTTGCTCACAAAGCCGTAAAAAATTCCATGTACCTAATAGAATAATAGACAAGAACGAATACTTTTCCGATAAAGAGCTCTAGTGCAGTGGTTGGTGTGGCTCGCGAGCCACATGTGGCTCTTTTGTTGTGAGCTTATGGCTCTTCGGAAATATATTGAAACATCACAAAATCACAAAAAAAGAAACAGAACTGTCCCTTTTCGGAAGTCTTACGACCGCCGCCGGCAAGTTCTTTATAACTCGCAGTTACAGCACAGATCTTATTGTTTCTTTTTGTTATTATCTCGCAGTCAGTCAGTGCATAGTTCAAAATTGTGCTTCTTTGGACATAATTCAGAAAGTCAAAATACCTCTCAAAATGGTTTCGAAGAAAAAAAAATCGTTTGCGTTGGTACCTAATGCAGCTGGTCTTCCAACTTGTCTTATTTACCATGAAAAATTAGCAAACAACAGAAAGTCTAATGTCGAGATACATTTTGAAAATAAACATGCCTCATTTGCAAAGAATTATCCCTTCGGTGATGTAAGGGAGAAATCAATTGAAGAACTTAATTTTAAAAAGACAAGTTCATCTTTTAACTGTTGGATGCAGTCTACAAATAATGCTAACTTGGCAAGCTTTGTCGTGAGCCACGAAATCGTCAAAAACGGAAAACGTTGTTTGCAAAAAGTTGTTTTATAAATGAGGCTGACACATATTATGAATAAAATCAAAAGAATCTTGTCACATAAAGGATGCTGCGCAAGTTGTAATCTTTGCTCACTATATTTCATCAGATGGTCCTAAAGAAAAACTGGGTTTATTGCCACTCAAGGGTGAAAGGAGGAGATGTTAAAAATGCAGTGACCGAATGTCTGAAGAAGTAAAGTTATGAATATTGTAGGCAAGGCCACCAATAATATTATCGCAAAGACGCTTAATCATAGCCAATTATGAAGCAAATACAAAAATATGTCTTTGAAAAAAAAAAAACAATCGTGGCTGAACCGTGATACAGTTTGAAATCATTTTAAATAAAAATTTGGCTCTTAAGTTCATAGAGTTTGCCGACCCCTGCTCTAGTGCAATTATGATTGCACCAAGGGTGACGAAAATCGACTACTTACCTATTGTTAACCAAGCAGAACAAAAAAATAAATTTCAAAAAATAAAACACTTTCAATTTCTGCAAATGAGTAGCTTATTACAGACTAAATATTTATACATTCATAACGTTAATTAAAGATTTATGGTACAAATAAGAAAACACAAAGCAAAAGCTTTGAATATATTAAATATACAACCTTTATAAAATACATTTAATTTACTATGAATAAGCATTTTCTAAACTTACTTGAAAATTCACTGAGCAAATATTTCGTGTTTTCCATTTTGAAGTTCATATAATATAAAAGGCGAAATATATAGAATCGCGCACTGAAACAGAATACTTCACCTAAAAAGTTCCAACAATACAGTACGGAACTTTTTTGTTTTGCATGTAAGCATGTTTCCATAATGCCCGCTTTCACGTTCGGTTCTCATAAGCCTCGCTTTATTATCATTATTTATTCAACACAATATGTGGAATCCTAGCAATTTAGCGAACGAACATTTTACACTCATTGAACTACGTGCTAGTACATAATAACATTTGTAAAAGAAAAATATGAACATAATCTGGAAGAAAAACAACGCAGAAGACTAGACGAAAATATCAAAACAGATAGGACTAGACTGACGAGACTGGGTAGTCAATACTAGACAGACAATACTAGATAGACAAGACTAGACAGACATAACCAGTCAAACAAGACTAAACAGGCAAGACTAGACAGACGAAGCTAGACAGACAAGACTGCACAGACATGACTAGACAGACAAGACCAGCGCCTTCCTTTGGATTTTGAGGCCTCGGGCATAAATATTGAGGATGGGCCCCCAGTAAATAAAAAAAGTGCATAAACAAATAAATTCTTTAATTTCTTATACATACAAAAAAGGAACATATGTGTAGTAGAAATATAATATAATAATATATTAATAAAAAAGAAAACAAAATTAATTGAACTTTATTTTCCTTGTTTTAATTTCAGCAAATTTATCTATTATCTCACTTTAATTTGAGTCCTCGCATAATTAATTTTCTATTGAAAGCAACACTAGGTTGGATAATCTTTCTGGTGTCATTGTGAATCTTAAATAGTTTTTTTTTATTATTTTAAGGTTTGAAAAACTACGTTCGGACTCAGCAGTGGTTATCGGAATTGTTAATAAAATTTTTAAGACTATACGTAAATTGGCAAATTCATTTCCTGTTTAGTGAATTTTTTTTAGGCATTCTAATGGTGATCAATCGCATAATGCCTTCACAGAAAATGTTACAGTACACTTTTATTTCTTCATAGAGATCATTTCGGTTAATGTCCCCATTGTTGTCATCATCATATTTTAATGCTAGATGCAAATCCATACAACACTTTTTTAATTAATCATTTTCTTCATAATTTAAATTTGGAAAATTATATAGGAAGCCAAATAAGTCATTATATTTCTCTAGCTGTTTAAATCTCTCCTGTCTCCGTCTCTCTACTATTTGTAAAAAGTATTCTCGATAAAAGTTAATTTCAGAATCGTTAACTCGAGAATTTTCACGTTCGTAAGCAAAATGACGCTTTCTTTTTCTAATTCTATTTTTCTTAAATTCTGGAGGAATATTACATTTTTCACATAATTTTTCAGCTTCGACATTTGATTCCGTAAAACTAGCATTTCTAAAGTGTTTCAAAAAGTTTTCCAAGCCCTTCCAAAGCCCTTCCAAAAGAGAAACTGCTGTCGAAGGATCGGTTTTTGAGTTTTGTAATATGTTATACCAGATGAAAATTGACAGCACAAATTCAAAATTCATTTCGTGTACGTACAATGATATTGATTTGCTTTTTATTTTGCTATAAAGGCTATTAAACATAATCTAGACAAATTAATGAACGCACTTATTTAAAATAATACCAATAAAATATTTCTTAATTTCGATATCATTTTCATTTTCATAAGGCAATTGAATAGTTCGAATTATAAAAGTTACAATAAGGCTATTAAAACAGAAAAATAAAACTAAAATTAGAGCTAAATAATGTGCTTTAAAAGTTACCTGCTCATTTATTATTGCCCATCTCTCACGTTTTCAAACGGTTTCAAATCGTCTGTATTGTTGATTAAAATAAGGTGGGCCCCCCCTCTGTGGGGGCCACCTAGCCCGTGGTCCCAGTGCATTCGCCCGATTGACCGACGCTAGCGACGCTACTGGACAAGTCTAGATAGAAAAGACTATACAGACAAGACTGGACAGACAAGACTAGACAGACAAGACTAGCCACACAAGACTAGACAGACACGGATAGACAGACAAGAAGAAGAATTACATTGTGTTAATAATATTGATGCGAAGGTAATGAAAAAACAAATCTTGAGTGACTAGACTTGAATGGAAATACGTGTAATAGTAAGTAATAATAAAATTCATGGGATAGTTGGTCTAATTTGTCATCGGCAGCAGACAAAAAACTGTTTGTGTACGAAGTTCCTGTCGCTGAAAGCAGCGACCCGAGAATTTCATTCATACGTTTTTACGTGATCGCTTTAACAAAAACGTCTGCGGGCTAGACGAACGGAATAATTTGTATTTGTCGCTTCGGCGACCTCCTATATTTCTTTCTGCAAATGGTTTTCACAATTACTGAGAACAAGAAAAACTGTGCGTCTGCCTATTCTTGATTTATAGACGAAAACGTTGTCCTTTTAAGGGAGTGCGTCAGCCGTTTGAACACAGGCGGCATTAGTTCAAGTTAACTTAGATCCAATTCTTGCTGAATGGACTGCTAGATAAAAAAATAAATCTGTTTATATAGTGATAAGATATTATTCGGTCTATCTAATTTTTACTAACCCGCATTCTAGGGCCTTTAAAAAAAAGCTTATTTTCTAATGTAAATTTAAAATTAGTTCGAAAAAATATAAATTAAAGTAGGAATCTGTAATTCAATGTAAAGGGAATTGCAGCAGACAGGTATTGTTTAGACCGATGTTGACACGTTGGGGGCAATTTGATTGTTAAGGGGGGCAATTCGAAAATGGACCCGACGCGAGTTTAACCCTTTTGCTCCGGGCCATTTAAATGCAATGCTAGATTTCGGTGCCAAAATTAAAAGAAAAAAACAGATTCATAAATATTATAAATTTCTTTTGACGAGAATTTTGATTTTGAATCAATGAAACAAGGTCGTCTTGAGGCGCATTTGAAGGTGAAACATAGTGCTCATATTAATTCAGATTTTAATTACTTTCAAACTTTAGAGTTTACCATCCGTTATATGCCAGAGCAAAACGGAGTAGCAAAGTGAATTAATAGAATCATAGTAGAGAAGGTCAGATGTATGCTCCTCCAATGTAAACTTGGAAAACATTTTTGGTCCAAAGCAGTCCAAGCAGCAGTTTATCTGATTAATCGAAGTCCCACGTCAGCATTGTACGGGAAAATTCCGCCGTCGTTTTGGTTCAATGAAAAGTCCAACTTGAAGAAACTAAAGGTTTTTGGGTGCGAAGCCTTTCTACGCATTCCTACGCAAATTGTAGGCGGAAATTTTGAATCTCGATCGAAGAAATGTTTCATGAGTGGATATTGCACAAATGGTTACACGTTTTGAGATCCAGAAGAGAATAAGGTCATCGTTGGATGTGATGTTATCTTCAACTAATCAAAATTTTCATTCGAAGGACTGCCAAATGAAGCGAGGATTGTTCCAGGTGTTGTAGAGCCAATAGAAAAAAAAAACCGGAAGCAGTAAATACAAAGAAGAAATCTATTAGAAAGAAGACTTCGATCGCAGCAACGAGAAAACCGAACCTTTGGAAGTGAGACTCGGTAAAATGGGGTCTTACGAAAGCTCACAGGAGAAACAGGACAAGGCAAAAGAGCCGTAAAATGAAGAAACATATAGTCGATCTACTAGAGGAAAGAGGCCACGTTATCTGCAGGACTATTACCTGGACGATGAAACAGAAAATTATGTAATCCTGGAGCTGCACGCCGAAGTTCTTGTTGAAGATGTACCGAACAACTATGAAGAAATCGTCACTCGAGAAGACAAAGATCAATGGATGGACGCAGTCGCCCAAGAAAAAAGCGCACTTGAGGAAAACGAAACTTGAGAATTAACACCACTTCCCGAAGGAAAATACACACTCAACAGCAAGTGGGTTTTCAAGGCGCGAACATCGACCGCTACAAGACTAGACTTGTAATCAAGGGTTGTGCGCAGAAATTTGGTTTTGACTACGAAGAAACATATGCCCCATTGGCAAGACTTACGACGCTAAGAATCCTATTATCCGTAATCGTCGAGAAGAACTGCGCAGTCTACCACACTGAAATTCAGGAGGAGCTGTATATGAAAATTCCCGACGGTTTCAAGGGCAAAGAAAATTTAGTCTGCAAACTGAAGAAAGCGCTCTACGAACTGAAACAAGCACCGAGAGCGTGGAATCAAACCATCGACCTAATTCTTAATCGACATAAATTCTTAACCAATCTAGATTTCGAAAGATCTGAGCATATCGGAAGAACGATAACACCTACATATTCCTGCTTCTTTATCTTCTTATTATTGTTTAAAAATTTTATTTTTTCAAGAGTTAAGAAGAAAATTCCGAATGAAAACTTGGGGGAGCTCAAATCGTTCCTCGAAATCAACATCGAACGGACTGACGAGGGTTTTAGGTTAAATCAAAAGAATTACCTCCGAAAAATGCTGCCCCCCCCCCCCTAGAACAGCTGCCCTCCCCTAGAACACACCTCGCCGCACAGAAATATCTATAACATTATTAAAACCTCACCCTGACGTCTTCGGATGCAAAGAGCACGTTGAAACAGTTCTGAAATTGCACGACAGATGGATACTTCTTTTCATAATGCATAAATTGTGCACATTGCACAATCCTTGAAACAAATATGAGATAATAATTTTTTAATATTAAAAATTATTTATATGTTACATAATAAATTATTGCATAAGAATTTTAGAAAGGCTTAAGTGGTGCATGGCACAAAAAAGGTTTGGAAACACTGGTTTAGACGGACCCGGACGACTCGGCACTTCCAGCTCGGCACCGGATAAGTCGGCACCGGACCACTCGGCACCGGGAAAAGTC
This sequence comes from Phosphuga atrata, assembly GCA_944588485.1. Lineage (NCBI taxonomy): Eukaryota > Metazoa > Arthropoda > Insecta > Coleoptera > Silphidae > Phosphuga > Phosphuga atrata. Next base: position 27,196,330 of record OX155901.1, on the reverse strand, counting down.
GGCACCCGATAAGATGGCACCGGACAAATCGGCACCGAGACATTTCATTACTCGTATTTTTAATTTTCTTTTAACCTCTTATCTTTTTAACCCTTAATAAAGTGATTTATGTTTTACTATTAGTTTTTAATTTAACGCTGTTTTCATGTGAACATGAATTCTACTGTTGGCTAGAAGGTGACTAAAAAATAGTTTACAATTTCCTTCATCTTTCAAGGGCGTGCGTTACTTTTTCTAATTATAAAAAGATTTCTTTTGTTTTTGATATTACCAAAACCTATGTTATACTAGAAAATTTATTTATTGATGACTGGTGCCGATTTGCCCGCTGCCGGCTTATCCGCTGCCGACTTATCCGGTGCCGAGTTTTCCCTGTGCCGAGTTGTCCGGTGCCGAGTTGGAAGTGCCGAGTCGTCCGCTGCCGACATATCTAGTGTCGACTTATCATGTACCGTTGTTTGGGGGTGATGGCGTATTTAGCGTATATATATATATATATATATATATATATATATATATATATATATATATATATATATATATATATATATATATATATATATTTGTGGTGCATATTTTTGTTAAATTTCTTTATTTTTTACATTATTGTTTATAAACTATAATAATTATTGATACACTATTTTACAACCCTACATTAGTATATTCTTCTCTATTTCGTGTATTTACCTATTTTCATAAATGTTAATTATTGCTTATCAAATTTCCCACGTCCAAATATGTCTATATATTGTATCTCTAGACTGAATGGATGAATTTGGAAGTTGAAAATATTTATGTTTATATAGAACAAAACAGGAAAAGGTATACATGGCCGAGTTGAATAAGGCCGCATGTTAAATCTTTTTAATAAAAATCAATAATAACGATTTTAGGGGTTCATCAAGCTTGTGATCAAAAATGGAAATTTCGGATCTGGATACGGATATAGGAATAATATTATACCGGTTTCGGATACGGTTGCGGATATGAATTTTTTTCGGATTATCCCTTAGTTTCGAATAGTTTCGGTTACGAATATTAGATTTCTAAGGGATAGTAAAAGTAGAATACTAATTGATAAATAATTTTAATTAATTTCTGTGTTATTATTTGGTACTATAAACATACCTATGTCATACAAGAAAGTACTACAATCATATGACATATAAGTCATAAAACATATAAGTAATTATTATTTTTATCTACGTAAAAATGCAAAATTTTAATTATAATACACAAAAACAACAATATTCGTTTTTCTATTAAATAATTTCTATTAGATATTGAAATTTATTAATAAACATATCAATCAAAATTTTCCGAAATTATTCGAAACTTTACGTTACGGATAGATTTTTATTTCAGATATCCGATAGTTTCGGTTAGGAAGCTCCATAACATCGTTAAGTATATTAAGAACTATATTAAATATTACTTAAATTATCAACAGAATAATTCTAAGGATGTTATGGATATGATAACATAACATAAGACATTATAAACATATAACATAACATAAGACAAACATCCATATAATATAATGTCATTTTATCTCTTGTTATTTAGTAAACTGGGTTAAGGAAATTATTGTCAAAGGAGCAAAGTTGAGCCATGCAAAAATAGTTTTGATTTATTACATCGCTATTTGATAGCGCGGCACAGAGAATATTAATGTAGTTATTTCGCTTATCTAATCACTTAATCATGAAAATGGCCGAAAAATATCTGATTTCGCAAGATATGCAAATTCTTTAGAATGTAAATTTTATAATAACGACAAGTAGAGACATTAAAAATTAAATTTATTTTGTACATGAAAGGCAGATTGTCAACGTGGATAAATGTTTTTATGTTGATGTTGATGGAAATGTAGATATTATCACAAGCAATTTATTCAGATTTTTTTCTGCCTAGTCTTGTCTATGTATCCTTATTTAGTATTATCTAGTCTTGTCTATCTAGATCAGGGATCGTCAACCTATTGAAGAAGCAGACCAAATTCAAATAATCGCAATAAGTGGGAAGCCAGATGTATTTAAAATTATTTGATAGCAGGATATGATATGTGTGATTCATATTAGTAGCAAAAGCATGACCTACATGTAACAATTCCAAACATAAACTGCCACTGTTTGGTTTTTGCCACTGCTTGGTGCCACTGCCTTTAGAAATATTAGGTTTAATATTTAAAGTTCTTAATCGCAAATAGTCGATCTGTTAAACGAAATCGAATTTTTGATTTTACAGAATTAATTTTCGAAAAAGTTTGTTGAAAAGGTATGTATTGCCAACATTTTATTATAAATTTGAGAAACTAATCTTTGACAACAAGTAGAAAAAATTAATTAACTTTTAATATTTATTTAATTACTAGCAATAGCCCGCGACTTCGCACGCGTGGATTTTTATATTAGTCAAATTAATTCATGTCATCTAACAATAAGTAACCCAAATATTGATTATTTTATGAGTAATATGAAGACTAATATTAAGATGGACCTAAGGTTGTCAAGGGTGGTGGTGGCCTAGTAGTCAAGGTTTCAGACTTCGGAGCCGCAAGTCCCGGGTGCAAATCCTGGACATGGTAAAAATAAGCGACCGTTTTCTTGTAGATGGCTCTGGCAAAGAACCGAGTTGTCGAGTTGTCCGGTGCCGAGTTGGAAGTGCCGAGTCGTCCGCTGCCGACATATCTAGTGTCGACTTATCATGTACCGTTGTTTAGGGGTGATGGCGTATTTAGCGTATATATATATATATATATATATATATATATATATATATATATATACATATTTTTTTTGTGGTGAATATTTTTGTTAAATTTCTTTATTTTTTACATTATTGTTTATAAACTATAATAATTATTTATACACTATTTTACAACCCTACATTAGTATATTCTTCTCTATTTCGTGTATTTACCTATTTTCATTAATGTTAATTATTGCTTATCAAATTTCCCACGTAATGATCGCAGTAAAAACCTGCCTCGAAACCTCCCCTAATAGTGACTCGCCATCCACGTTAAAAACTGTAAGGGCTCCCTACACTTGTGTAAGATCAAGACACGGAGCTCAAGTGTAGGCAGTGGGAGGAGGCCCAGGTCCAAATGGGACTAACTATGCGCCACGAAGAGAGAGGGTTGTCAACTGTTGATCACGTAAAAAAGGCGCATTTTATAAAACAAATAAATATAATAAACATTTTAAATAGAACCTCGTCCCTCTTTTGTTTCTCCGTTCAGATTTATCGGTCTTATAAAGGGTTTTTCAATAGGGCCATAACAATTTTGTTTTATAATACGGAATATAACCTACAAATATTTTTATGATCTGCCAAAGTCAAAACGTCAGTGAACGCTTACATTTTTATCATGGTGAAGTTCACAAACGAACAACGTTTGGAAATCCTTAAAACTTACTATCGAAATTCTGGGTAGGTAGTTACAACTTAGTAGTTGAACTTTACTCCAATTTTTGGTCGCAATAATCGTCCCACCAGACAATCTGTGCGTGCGATGCTGAACAAATTTGAATCAACATATTCACTATTTAATGTTCCTGTGCCAGTAAGACAACGCATCGGTTAAAAAGAAAAACTTCAGTTCAAAATGAACAATCACTCGAGACCACGCCGTTCAAAAGATTTGGAAATTTCTCAGTCCACATTATCAAATCAAGATCAAATTAATCCAAGAACTGAAACCTCTGCGCCGAAACTTATATGATTTTTTCTACAAAAAGTGGAGAAAATCCTGAATTTCATCGAAAAATTATCTTTAGCGATGAAGCTTATTTTTCGCTCAATGGCTTTATCAATAAGCAGAATTTACGTTATTGGACAGCAACAAACCCACATGTGCTGCATGAGACTGTATCCACAAAGAGAGTGTGGTGTGGATTTCATGCCGGAGTTGTGATGGGGTCGGGCCGTATCTTTTCGTCGATGAAAATAATCGCTATGGTATGGTCCATGGAGTTCGCTATCGTGCCATGTTGGATAACTATTTTTAGCCAGAATTGGATGGACTTGACATAAGCGATATGTGGTTCCAACGAGATGTGTGGTGGCCACATGCCACACATCTGGTCAAACAATTGACTTATTGAAATGAAAATTTGACAATCTTTTAATCTCAAGTCCGGTCGAATGCCCACCTCGGTCATATGATTTGACTCCGTTGGATTTTTTCTTATGGAGTTACCTTAAGTCGAGTTACCTTAAGTTTCTGCCAACAATCCAACAACTTTAAAGAAGCTCAGGAACAATATCGAACGCGAAATTGAAAACATTCGGGCTGATATGTGTAAAGTAGTGATTGAAATTTGGATGCAAGGAATCGATCACTGCTTACGTGCTCGTGGTGGTCATATGAACGACGTCGAATTCCATACATAATTGTAACATTTGTACTACACTTGGAATAAATTTCAGCCCGATATCCCAATTATTCTGTGTTTTATTTAAATACAATATTGTTATGTACTTATTGAAAAACCCGCTTCTAGGTAGATAAAATGTCATCATTCCATTATGCCTCGCCTAAGATAAAAATTTGATGGCATAACGTTTCATGATAATGTGCCAAAAATAATCTTCATTTCTATTGATGCAAATATGGGCTCTTTCTATTGTATTTTACGTGATATTGTTGTTAAACTAACTTTCTTAATGAAGTTTTCTCTATTTAACTTACATTTCAATATATTCGCTTTTAGGTAAATGGGACTGAAGCTTCCAATATTTTGTATGGCAGTACTCTGCCATGCTCTGCTAGCTAATAATGAAATTAATCTTTAGACAGATTGTCTAGATTTTTTCAAATCAAATCAAAATCGCTCTTTATTCCCTCGTATATATATATATATATATATATATATATATATATATATATATATATATATATATATATATATATATATATATATATATATATATATTAGGGTGGGCCAAAAAAAACTTTTAATTTTTTTTTTAGCTACTACGAAAATATCGTCAAGGATGACGAAAAAAAAATTCTAGTAAAGTTTCAGCCCTTAATATTAATATTAAGAGGTGGCTCATTGTGATTTTTGATTTCCCATTTAAATAACATAAGAAGTTATTTTGTTTTTGTTTGGATTTTTAGTGCACTCGAACGAATAAATGCCTCGTGGAAATAAATACATACTCTTGTAGGAAATTTAACGATCTACAAAAAAAGCCTGAAATGATTTTTTGCTAAGTTGACTCGTTTAAAAGTTATTCGAGGTTAAAGTCCAACCTCAAATAGTTGAGGATAACTTTTACAATTTCTTATACTCTATCACAAAATAATGACTCAAAAACATAAAATATCTTAGTTTTCGTAAATCTTATCGATTTTTTTTGATAAAACTAAAATTTTTACAAAATATCGATAATCGTAAGAAAAATCGATATTTTCATACCTAATTAAAAAAAAAACACTCGGAACTGTACTTTACCTGAGAGCATCATTCCCTGAAAAATTAATAAGTGCTTTATTTGCACTTGACTATTAGGTTATGTAAAATATTAAGAATCATGTTTCAATAATTTTTCAATTGTAATAAAACTGTTTATTTTATAATTTGCCATTTTTTTAAACTCAAAATCAAACTAAATTTTTTTTGTTACAATTGGGAAATTTTTGCCTGAGATTTTTAACTACTTGCAAAAAATAAGTTGCAATATTTATTGCAAGTAGTTAAAAATCACAGGCAAAAAATTCCCAATTGTAACAAAAAAAAAATTGTTTGATTTTGGCTAAGATATTTTATGTTTTTGAGTCATTATTTGTGATAGAGTTTAAGAAATTGTAAAAGTTATCCTCAACTATTTGAGGTTGGACTTTAACCGCGAATAACTTTTAAACGAGTCAACTTAGCTAAAAATCATTTCAGACTTTTTTTGTAGATCGTTAAATTTCCTACAAGAATATGAATTTATTTCCACGAGGCATTTATTCGTTCGAGTGCATTAAAAATCGAAACAAAAACAAAAAAAATTCTTATGTTATTTAAATGGGAAATCAAATATCACAATGAGCCACCTCTTAATATTAATATTAAGGGCTGAAACTTTACCAGAATTTTTTTTTCGTCATCATAGACGATATTTTCGTAGTAGCTAAAGAAAAAAAAATTAAAAGTTTTTTTTGGCCCACCCTAATATATATATATATATATATATGCAATACATTTTAATCCCTTAATTGCATTATAATTGTCCCTGATAAAATTAAAATAGAGAACAATTCAGGAATTTGCAAAAAAGATAGAGAAACAAAAATAATGTAAGAAAATAGAACATTTTTTTTAAAGGACACCTGTTGGCAACCCTAGATAGACCTGTACGTAAGATAACCGGTCATACTTTGCATAACTTATTTTCTGCAATATTTTCGAATAGATTTTAATAATATTTTGCAAAGTCATTAGTTATGAATGAAGTTATTATATTAATAAGTTTGTATGCAATCCAGTGATTGATTTCAAAGTTCTTTCTTGTGGCAGACAAATTTTCTACATTTCGACATGGCTTTTTATACAGTCTACCTCAAGGGTGGGCAAATCTCTTGACTGTCGGGTCACATTAAGGATGAAAATTTGACCACGGGCCGCATTAAAAAATGTCTATTTAAATAACGTGAGTCCTAAAAGTCTTGGAATCCACTCTTGCCATGAATTTGAAGAAGTAGGTCTTTTTTCATTCAGACACTTAAAATTAAACAAATTATAAAATGTTATTTTTAAGTAGCTGTCAGTGTCTTGAGTGTCTTGAGGTTAAGTTGCACTGTTTTTAGTGTTAAGTTCAACAATTTCATTAGTTATAAATAAAACGCCTTCTCATAAATTTAACACTGATTTATTTTATAGTGTTGTGAAATATAAAATTTACAAAGAAGAACAAACATTACAACAGATGTTGAATGTGTTGTCCATTTTCACGAATACACAAGTTAATTCGCCGTTGTATGTTATTTCTACCGGTCTTACTTAATTTATTTAATTTAAAAATTTTTACAAAAGAGCAAAAAACTTTTATTGTCGAAAGATATTTTCGTAATGGTAGACGCCTGGAAAATGGTGAATGGGAATACAGTAAACAGTATCGACCCGTGCATTGAAGAATTTAGGACACGTTTTTCTATGGCTGTATTTAATAGGAATCAATTTAGAAGGCAGGTATTACGATCAGTTGATTGCTTTCTAAGTACTGGTAACATTAACAACAAATCAAGAAGTGCAAGGCCTCGTATTAATAATGAGAATATTATAAACATCAGAAATGCAGTCCAAGGCGTACCTACCACTTACAAACCTAAGGAGACTAGCTCAACAGTTGAATTTAAGTCGTACTACCACTCACAAGATCTTCACATGAAACCATATAAGTTGCAAATGGACCAAGAACTTTTACCACTCGATTATAATGAAAGACTGGCCTACTGTCGGTGGTTCAATGAAAATTTGAACGACGAAGTGTTAAATTTAACTGTTTTCACTGATGAAGCCTGGTTTCGTCTAAACGGATACATTAATTCCCAAAACATGCGCATGTGGAGTGTTGACTACCCACATTTTTTTAGAGAGACCCCACTGCATCCAATTAAAGTTGGTGTGTGGTTAGCAATGTCAAGACGCAGAATTATCGGTCCAATATTTTTCGATGGTAATTCAAACGCTGCCACTTATAGAGCCACTATTTTGCAACAATTGATTAACAAACTTTATGATGATGAACTCCAAAATGGCTTCTTCCAACAAGATTCTGCTAGACCGCACATTGCCCGTGAAACATTAATTTACCTTAAGGAATTCTTTGACGACAGGCTAATAAGTAAAGACCGATTTCCACCACGTTCTTGTGATCATTTTTCGCTCCTCTGGACTTTTTCATTTTTCCAAATTTAAAAAATTCAGTATTCAGCAGTCCAGTGCGAACAGTAGAAGATCTGCGAGACAATGTAATAAGAAAATGTGAAGAGATAGACAACACAGTATTACAAAATCTGTTCGATAACATAAAATGGCGAATTAATTTGTGTATTCGTGAAAATGGGCAACTCATTCAACATCTGTTGTAATGTTTGTTCTTCTTTGTTAATTGTATAGTTCACAACACTATATAATAAATCAGTGTTAAATTTATGAGAAGGCGTTTTATTTATAACTAATGAAATTTTTGAACTTAATGACATTTGATAATTTGTTTAATTTTATGTGTCTGAATAAAGAAATGACCTACTTCTTCAAATTCATGACAAGAGTGGATTCCAAGACTTTTGGGACTCACGTTAATTATTTTAATGTGCACTGTTATTTTTTTATGAAAATAGTATAATCTTGATAAGTTGGTTAATTCGACACGTTCAGTAATTCGGCGCTCTGGGGAAACACGTGTATTTTCTTTACGCTGCCCTACGTCGGGTATAAACCTCGCACACAGAAGAAATAAAGTCAAGAACAACACCATTCAGTGTTTTTGGAAAAGGTCTGGCCAACACACTGCTTTTAACTCTGAAAACTTGATTGACGATTCTGACCAAGCTAACTCCACTCTACAATTGTCTTACTATCTGTTCTAAGTGTATACATATTTTTTTGTGTGTACACGCTTACCTATTTTATTCTTTCTGAAATAGAATTGTATATAAAATATGTAAAATTGTTAGTTTTCGTCCTGAAAATCTGGATTTTTTTGATCTGGTCGTTTGTCTGGTCCCATATGTTTCGAATTATCAAGATTATACTGTAGTTATTTTAATGTAAATAGTGGCACAATAATAAATCATGTCAAGGGTATTTTGTAGCTATATTTATGTTGGAATACGATTTAAGATCATTTAATCTGGGTACTAGGTATTTATAAGATTGTTTTTTTCAAAAAACTTTCTCAAAAAAGTAATATTTTGGCAGTACACGGTCACAAAACCAATCTATTTTTTTAAATTTTTATTATACATAGTTATTTTCTGAAACCGAGTTCCTTAACGCGGTTTGCGGATGATGTGCTTCTGGAGAAAATGTAACGTAAGATCTTTCTATGAGCAGGCAAATATGCACACCGCGTTCTCCTTTTTTAGTTTTGATTCCATATTTTACATTATTTGCATTGAAAATATGATACAAAATAAGAAATACATGAAGTATACAGATGTTATTGCGAATTACATTCAGAGTTAAATTAATATAAATTAATATAAATTATTCTTAATCTCTAAGGCCCCTGAATGCACACGATTGTTTTTAATTAATTTATAGAATGCTTCGGGGGCCGCATAAAATGTCGATACTGGCCACATGTGGCCATTTGCCCAGGCCTGGTCTACCTAGTCTATTGTTTGAAGTCGTTGGTTTACGTCGCTTTAAGCTTACAGAAAATCTAAAACTAATGCCACTACTTTTATTTATATATAAGCTATCGCTGTAAATATAACAAGGTGTTTTTAAGGTTGTTCAAAATTGTTAGGTTTTTTAACATTTCCTGACTAGTAAATTAAATAAACTATTTTTGTTGTAAACTATTTTGATATCCAATAATTAGAAGTTTGAGAGGTACCGAAAACCAGGATTTTTTCAAGGGACCCTTAAAAAAGTCGCAAATTTTGACATATAATACATAGAAATATGCGGAAGTTTGTATAAACAAGTAATAATCTTACCTGTCTTGGGGGGCGTGAGCCCGAAATTAGTGATTATAAACACGCGTATTTCGGATTTTAGTCAGAATTTTTTCCCAAAATCCAATATAAATGGACTTAAGGAGAATCGACTTTTTTAGGTTATTCTAATTTAAATACAGATTTAAACAATGTATGATACAGTTGCAAGGAGAAAAAACCTATCAAATTTTCTATAAAAGGAAACGCTCAATTTTTGAGTCTCGAGACTTTGATCTCGATTTTCTCGGGGGCCGTGGTAAAAAATCAATTAAAGGTTTCGTAGATTTAGCACTTTGAGCTTTGAAATATACAACGACTCTACCTCGTTGCTACAATCACACACATGGGACTTGGTACTAGAAGATTCACTGGACTTGGGACTAGAGGATTCATCTCAGTTTTCACAACTATCAACTATTTGTTCATGTACTTCTTGAACTAATTATCTAGACTTGTACTACTTATCTAGAATTTGACTTCCGTACATAACGTAAGATAGCAACAGGAATAGGCACGATCCATCTCCTAGAATAATACGGCTGTATAGGGAATCATCAAACCATTAACATTTCTATTTTAAACTTGCCTTTTAAATTGTAATTATAAACTATTACTGAATTGTCAGCTGTCAACTGACAGATCTACGAATGAGCATTAGTTTTTGAAATAATGCTTTTTTGTTTGTTTTAACTGGATTTTTGGAAAATGGTATTACAACCGTTTCTTCATTTTCAAATAAGAATTTAAATACCTTAAATTAAATTATTTTTAAATAATTTTCAAACCTCTAACATCTGCAGTTTTTGAGATATAAGTATCCCGTGTTTGCAGCCCCTTCGCTACATTTTAAGAAAAATGTGAAACCTAGTTCAAATTATGTAAAAGGCTAACTGGAAATTTATATTATAGTATATTCGGTTTCAGAGACCATATAAGTTATAAAATATTCAGCCCCATAATTTTCAACCCATTAATCGTATTTTCAAAAAATAGCGAAACACGCATCTCTTAATATTTTTAAATAAACCCTTTTATCAAATTTCAATTCTATAACAAATACCATTTGGCGTTTTTGAAATATAGACATCCTAGTAATAAACTTATCGAAATTGCCAAAAATGCTTCCTTGGTGAATATTATGAATATTTATATGTTTATGACATCAAAATATTTATGACATCAAAAATTTTAATAACAAGTTAAATGCCTCATCCTAAATTAACAACAAATAATTAAACATTACATCGATTAGATGCCCTCCGTTTGCTTCGATACACGACAGACAGCATTCGTTGGACAAGACAGTATGAGATCGATGCAACAATGAAAGCATTGCACGCTGGCACATTTCTGGCGAAATCTCACCAATAGCTTGTCGAATGTTTTGTTTTAGGCCTTTCAGGATTTCAAGTCGGCTCTTATAAACTTCAAATAACTAAGCATGACTCCATAAGAAATAATCCAAAGCCAAGTGATCCGCACCCTGGAAAATCAGACGACCAGTAAAGAACTCCCGTAACACTCCCATAGAGATGTTTGATACATGAGGCCTTGCACCATCTTGTTGATACCATGTATCGTTTATTGATAATAGGATAAGCGATGGTAGCCACCACATTATTGATTTCGAAGGGCTGACACAGTGGTTACAAATCCTTCTTGTCAAGGTCATAGTTTATGCGTCCTCGACGTCATCAATGGTTTTTCAAATGGAAACATGTTATTGTATGAAGACATTGTAGCCACTGTTCAGACGAATCCAGCGACACATGATATCATGACCTTGATATGGGTTTTCACCAATATTTATTGTTAATAAAAATATCCTAGCAATGTAGTTGATTTTTTCAGCAGAAAATATATTAAAACAAATGTTAGAACACAACTGAATCCTATTACCAAAATCAGCACCATGAAGTTCTTGATGCAAGGAAATATGGTACGGATGGAATTTATGACGTCTTAATATTCTTAAATTAGACGCCTTGGAAATTCCGGAATAGTGCTCAATTTTCCGACTACTTAATTGCGGATCATGAACTACTGCAGCTAGAACGGCAATTTCTGCTTCTTCGTTTGTTTTAATCTTGCGACGTTTCGATCTAAATATCGACGGGAAGGATGATTTCTGCCAGTCTAGTCCTATCTGCCGGTCTTGTCTGTCTAAATTTGTTTATTCTTGTCGGACTAGATCTGCCTGTCTTGTTGTGTCCGTCTAGTTGTGTCTGTCTAGTTGTGTCTGTCTAGTCTGTCTAGTATCTGTCTAGTCATGTCGGTCTAGTCTTGTGTGTCTATGTGGTGCTAATAAGCGAGCCAAACAAGAAACTCGCAACAGATGTCATGGATGACAGAAAAGACACAGCGATCTGGATTAAAAACCAAAAGTTGTCTGTCGTAAGTATTGGCCACGGATCAGGCTTCGTATGGCATAGTTGTCCCAGGTTATAATATATAGTTGTTATTTCTCACCCAACAAAAACATCGAACAACTGTCTGAATCTCTTGAAGCTCTAAGCCAGAGTCTTAGACATCTTAGACAGAAAAAGAGAGAAATTATTATAGCTGGAGACTTCAACGCAAAGGCTCCTTACTGGAGATCCCCAAGCATGGACAGTAGAGTTAATATCGTCACAGACTGGGCAGCAGAACCGAATTTGAGCATACAAAACAAAGGTGACACACACACGTTCGTCAGGGGAAACTCGTTCTCAATAATAGACCTCACCTTCTCCACAAACTCCATTGGCGACAGGTTGCAAGGCTGGAAGGTTCTTGACAAGGAAACCTTGAGCGACCACCATTACATCTTTTATAACATAAGGGAAAAGGCAAGATCAAAAACAAAGGCATGGCTGGTTCTTGGAAAACCTGCAGGAAGAAAAAATTAAGGAGTGTCTAACAAAAGAGCTAGAAACCATTACAACAGAAGATGCCGATACTCTGGTTCAAATAATGAGTAAAGTGTGCGATGCTACCTTGCAAAATAGGAGAGCAAAAAGTTACAAGCCAGTATACTGGTGGACCGACGAAATTGCTGACATGAGAACTACATGTGTCGCTTCCAGGAGAAACTACCAACGTGAAAGAGCAATACACGAGAAGAAAAAATTAAACATTTATGTCAAGAATACAACCGAGCAAAAAAGAAGCTACGTTAGCTCATTAACAAATCAAAATAAAGCCATTGGAAAAAACTGTGCACAGACCTAAATAAGAACACATGGGGAGACGCGTTCCAAATTATAACAAGAAACCTGAAAATTCGGCCGCAAGATCTTCAAATGACTATGGAAGTACCTGACGTACTCCGTCAGGTAGCGGACGTACTATTCCCGAAACATACACCCTTTAATTGGTTACAACCCGAAGTTCACACAACGCCCCCCCTTTACGGAAGAGGAACTATCGCTGGCGAGTAAAAGTATTAGAAATTGCAGAACACCGGGTCTCGATGGCATACCACCCGAGGTTGTCACGTTAACCGCTAGACATCAACCTAAATTCGTCTTAGACGTAATGAATAGGTTAATTAACTGCCGGGAACTTCCCAGTTATATGGAAACGTGCAAAACTTTCACTAATTAGAAAAGGAGATAAACCGATAGGAGATCCCGCATCCTACAGACCCATCTGCCTATTGGATGTGTCTGGTAAGCTACTTGAACAGCTCTTGCTACTGAGGCTAAAGGAAGAGATTGAGGCGGGAGGCGGTTTGTCCGAAAACCAATATGGGTTTAGAGAAGGTAGATCCACAATCAATGCCTTAAGCTTTGTCCAGGAGATCGCAGAAAAGGCTAATAGCGGAACCCAGAGAACCAGACGTGTGTGTGTCCTCCTAACATTTGATGTTAGAAATGCTTTTAATAGCGCATCCTGGAAGCATATCATGGACAGCCTGAGGTATATCTCCGTACCTGTTGCGCATGTTAAGAAGCTACCTCAGTTGTCGAAGCATTATACTGCTAGAAGACCACGAAAAAGAAGAGCGACAAATCAACAGTGTCGTCCCACAAGGTTCGATACCAGGCCCCACGCTGTGGAACGTGCTATATGACGAAGCACTTAGAATGAGGCTGCCATTGGGGGCCACCCTAATCGGCTTCGCAGACTATATCGCACTAGTTGTCACAGCAAAAACAGAGCAAGGATTAATGCGAACGGCAAATCAAGCCACAGAGATGGTCAGCGCGTAGATGAAGTCGAAGAGCCTAAGTCTAGCTCCAGAAAAAACTGAGGCTGTCCTCCTCACAGGCCTAAGACAACTAAGCCCTATAAAGTTTCAAGTGCAAGAGGCAATTATAACACCAAAAGAAACACTCAAATACTTAGCAGTAGTGATCGATAAAAGGCTATCCTTCATGGCGCACATTACCGAAGCGGCAGGAAAGGCAATGAGAACACTAGCAGGCCTTCAGCAGCTCACGCCAAACGTAGGGGGGCCTAAGAGCAGCTCTCAGAAAATACTTAGTTCGGTAGTCCAATCTAGCATGTTGTACGGAGCTCCAATATGGGCCAAAGAACTAGAGAAGAAACGAAATCTCCATCAACTCGCAATCGTTCAGCGGAAAATGGCTCTACGTACATGCAGCACTTACCGGACGGTCTCAGGTGAGGCCGCCCAAGTCATCTCGGGAATACCCCTCATAGACCTACTCGGAAAAAGCTGCACGATGCAAATTAATGCAAACAGGGAAAATAACTGGCCAGAGAAGAGCTTGTCGAGGAATGGCAAAAAAGATGGCAGCTAAGCGACAAAGGACAGTGGACCCAAGTGCTAATTCCAAATATATCGTCCTGGGTAAATAGAAAATTCCCCGAAACTAGCTACTACCTTACTCAAGTACTGACTGGCCACGGCAACTTTAGGGATTATCTCTTCACCATTGGCACAGCAACACACGACCTATGTGTTTACTGCGGGGAAACAGATAGTGTAAATCACACTATCTTTGATTGCTGGAGGTGGGAAACTGAAAGAGAAGCAGTCGAAAAAGTCATGGAAGAACGCTTTAGCGCCAGAACAATAATCCCATACATGATAAAAGGAAAAACATAATGGGACAATGTAAAGAAACATGAGATGCAGTCCAAAAAGGGAAAAAATGAGGAAAGGAAAACAACATGTAGACTATTTAAAAAAAAATACCATCCGTCACTCCGAGGTTATGCGATAAGCGGGTCCAGAGTGTACGGAGGTGATTCCAGGGGGTCCACTTGTCTGGAGAAGTTATTTTATTAACACCAGCTAAAAAAGTCTTGTGTGTCTACTGTCTGTTATGTTATCTGTCTAGTCTTAGCTGTTTAGTCTGGTAGATCTATTTGTTTAAAATTCGCTCAAACAATGATTCCCAATTGGACTTTCCCAGTTTATTCTGTGCGAAATTATACTGTAAAATTCTTCGCAATATCGTAAACTGTCGACACACACACAAGTTCTAAAAATCTCAATAAAAGTTGTAACGGCGTGCATGTCTCTGAATCGTACACGTGTAGAATAAGAGAACGCGTCCGAAAAGGTGAAAAAAATCGATCGCAAACTTTTTATTGCAAACGGTGAATGTTTTGTATGCTGATGGGGTGCAACATGTGCGTGTCTGAAGGTTGCTACAAGCGCCGGACAGAACGGTATCCGCAAAAGAACAGATCCAATCGAAATTTATTATCTTAATAACATCTCGGACCTCGTTTACTTTTTAGTTTGCTTCTTTCTGTGTAAACTACAAATTGGAATTACTTGAGATTTTTGTCGTTAATTTGACATTGAAGATAACATTAACAGGAAATGCAAATTTTAATAAGCTAAGTACACAACAGAGTTATTGATTACATTTTCTACAATTATTATTATTGATTACATTTTCTTACACTAAAGAAACGAGAAGGGAAATGATCCATTAGACTTGTGTAGATTTATCTTGTTTAGTCTTGTCTCGTCTGGTTTTGTCTCGTCTTAACTGGCCTTGTCTTATCTTCTCCGGTTTTGTCTGATCTTGTTGGGTCTTGTCTGATCTTGTCCGGTCTTGTCTTGTCGGGTGTCGTCTGGTCTTGTCTAGTCTTGGCTGCTCATATCTGGCTTTGCTTGGTATTGTTGGGTCTCGTCTGCTCTTGACTTATCCGCACTAACCAGGTGTTGTCTGCTCCTGTCTGGCCTTGTCTAGTTAGTCATGTGTTGTAAGCAACGGTGTGTTGGAGCGGGCTCACGTGGTCTCGCGCGAGCCCATTGTTAATTTTTTGAAAATTAACTTTCCACTATCCCATACTAAAAACTATATGTACTAAATCCATACTAAAAACATAGACCAAGCTTTGCTATCGTTTTTATTTAAGAATTTATATTTTGCAAACTTAAATCAAACGGAACAAGCCTGAATATATAAATATATTCAGCCTTTCCGGAGCTCTATAACAATTATAGAATCTTTTTAGGACAACCTTCGTGGCACTTAACAAAAACCATAAAAATGACATTGTTTTTAAGATCATGTCTTTCGGATACCTTAAGTGGATAGCCATCTGTGGACGCGTTTCGAGATTTGTCTCTCATCAGTACAGTTTTGCAAACCACTCACTTGAAAACCCATGTGGTGACCAGGTTAAGATGTTTTTAATTTTGACATTTTGTGAGAGAGACATGAACTTAGCAGGTTATTGATTGAACTGATAAAATAGAGATTGGTAAAACCATCCCATGTTATAGGTAATCATACAAACTTAAAACAAACGGAACACAACTTTAATATATAAATATATTCAGCCTTTTCGGAGCTCTTACTATTACCAACAATTATTGAGTCTTTTTAGGACTACCAAAACAAATCTCACATGAAAATTGTAAGTTATTTTACAGCTTTCAGTCCACCTACGCGGCACTCAACAAAAACCACATTATTGTTATAGAGCTCGGAAAGGCTGAATATATTTATATATTCAGGCTGTGTTCCGTTTGTTTTAAAATTGTATGATTATCTATAATGTTGGATGGTTTCACCAATTATATCTTATCAGTTCAATCAATAACCTGGTAAGTTCATGTCTCCCTCATAAAATGTCAAAATTATAAACATCTAACCCTAACTGTTTTTCCACCCTCCACCCTCACCACATGGGTTTTCAATTGACTGGTTTACAAATTATTGTTCATGGAGGCAAAGCTGTGCTGATGAGAGATAAATCTCGAAACGCGTCCACAGATGGCTATCCACTTAAGGTATCGGAAAGACATGATCTTAAAAACAATGTTATAATTATGTTTTTTTGTTGAGTGCCACGAATGTGGACAGAGCTGTAAAATAACTTACAAATTTCATGTGAGATTTGTTTTGGTAGTCCTAAAAAGACTCAATAATTGTTATAGAGCTCCGGAAAGGCTGATTATATTTATATATTCAGTGTTCCGCTTGTTTTAAGTTTGTTAAAATATTCAACCTATTCGTAGCTCTATAATGTTAAGTTTTATTAAGACTACCAAACAAATTCCATGTTGAAACAACTAGTTCCCATGGCAATACTACGCTGGATATTGAATTATAGAACAGACATTTGTACTAGCCGCGGTACACAGTCGTGTCACAAAACGAGAACCTGATAAATAGGATGGTTTTTGAGATCATTTCTTTGTATTTGGATTAAGTGAATAGATATGGCTATTCACTTAAACGGATGGTTATTCACTTAATCTAAATAGAAAGAAATGATTAAACAATGTTATTTATCTGGTTCACGTTTAGTACACATATACACATTATGTACATAAACACACAAAAATAGATGTAGAAATTATAAAAATCGGCCGCGTGTTTGGACTTAGATGGGCAGCTTGTAGCGTATGCACTTGGCGGTTTGGAAGAATTATTCCTCTTTATGCAAACATTTTGAATGTAACAAATGTAATGACAAAACTTCTGGATTATTAAATCAATTTGGAATTTAATAAGATTCAGCTTTAAGGATCGACGTCTTACTGGAATTCGTTTACCTTTCAGAAGTCTTGCAAGGTCGCAACATTAATATTGCTGAAGCAAATAATTTTATTGTTCGGTCTATTAACGCTATAAATTATTTGAAGGATTCTGCTAGTCGCTATGAAGCTAAAATCGAAGATATGCTTAAAGTCTAAAGCGTTTGAAGGGTTAAAGAGTTAAAATCGGTTTGCACATTGTTTACATTTTCCCAGCACACCACTGGTTGCAAGGAATATTACAATCTAATGAACCAAAGATTAATCATCTATTTTGATATTATATGTAAATATTCTAACCAATCTATTATATATGTATAAAGTTTGTTTGATAAAATTACATTAAACTTATCTCAGATGATTGGATGGGGATAAGGAGTGCAATCTCCCTACACACAAGTATGTTCGTCCAAGTTAGTCGACAAGTTTCCAGCTTACTTGCGAATATATATTGATGCATTTGATTTTATATTTGCAGACTCGGTTTGTACACGTTTGCAGTCTAAATGCATTTCTATTGAAATTTTCAAACCTATATAGAAATAGGCAAAATGTAGAAATATCAAAATATCCGAATAATCCTTAGGACGAAAAAAACAGGACACAAGTTATAGAACTCACATAACAAAATGTAATTTTGCGAATATTTTAACTTGTGTTATAAAATGGTTATTTAGTTATTGAAAATTATTTTATTCATTCCTCAGGGAATCACTATTATTGGAACGGTAACTTCGTAGGGAGAAGGTTTTTTGTGTTAAAACAAAATTACGATTTACTCATCGACGCCTTCGCCTTTATTAATTTAGGCCTCTACAGGATGCTACAACGGAACAATACTTGTTGATTTTATCAATTCTTAAATAATATACTGCTCTTACCTATCGTCTGAAAACTACAAATTATTAATAACATTAAAAATTAGAAACTTAAAACCTTGTTTCGTATAAATTTAGAGTCATCATTAAATGTGAGTTAGCAAGCCACAATACCTTCTAATACATATTTTAACATAATTTACGAAAATTGATTGTGGATAGGCTGTACACCTTCCTTTAGTGACACACACACAACACAAATTAATATAACTCATCAATATTACAAATTACTAACGTCTAATCAATTTGTGTTGGATTAATCAGATTAGTGTATATGCTGCTGAGGCCCGCTGTGTCCATCTTGTCGTTTATACAATTGTTGGTCTTTTTTATGAACAACATTTCCGAAAATATTTTTTTTTTTAATTTTCTTCAAAATGTAAAATTTTGGCATTTTGCAAATCAAATTTGTGGCCAGTAGTTATGGCATGGTTGGCCAATGCTGTCTTAGGCTGTTGGGATTTGTTAAATGGTCTGCAATCTAATCTGTGTTGGGCAATGCGGGCTGGGCTGATAGTCTTTGTTTTGTTTGGCCGACATACGAAGAAGGACAGTTTGAGCAATTTATTTTGTATATTAGGTTACTGACTGCTATCCAAAGTGGGTGTACTGTCTTTTTGTTTCCAGAATAGGTTGCAAATAGTTTTTTTGTTGTAAAAGTCCAGTTTTGTGCCCTCATTTTCAAACAGTCTCCTGAACTTATGGTTCATTTTTTGGACATTAATGACTTTTTTGTATAAATTATATACATTAATATTTACATTAATATAATAATATTTTATTAATCACTGGTTGGTTGGTTAGAAGGTTAGATTTAGTGCGGGTTACACTGTTGTTGAGCACTCTTCTTATCACATAGGTTGGGTAATTGTTGCCCACAGCCAACTCTCTTATTATTTTCAGGTTTTTTTCTTGGAACGAAGGGTGACTAAATTTAAGGACTCTATTTTTTAGAGCATACAAACAATCAATCTTTTGGTGGAGTGGGTGGTCAGACAGATAATTCAGAAATCTTCCAGAAGCTGTGGGTTTACAATACCAATCAGTTATAATAGATTGGTCGTCCTTTCTGTAGACAATCGTATCTAGAAAAGGTATTGTTCTGTTGTTTTCTGGTTCAAGGGTGTCAGTTTTAAATGCGGCTCAACATCATTGAACACTTCTAATGTAGTATTCTCGCTATAAAATGTCATCCACGTATAAGAACAAGAAGGGCACGCGGAATGGTAGGGTGTTGATGCACGGTGTTAGTAGCATATGCAATAACTAAATTCGCTATAATAGGTGAGGCAGGGTTTTCCATAGCTGTCCGGAATGCTTGTTTGAGAACTGTGTTATTATAAGTAAATATGGTAGAGTCATAAACCGTATATTCAATCAAATGGTGCATTATTGCTTTTGGGATTGTTGTAAAGTCGATTAGTATTTTCCACCAAAAGTCTAGGGATTTTTTTGCCGTGGCATTTGAGAAGTTGGTCAAAAGGGAAGTGACATATAAGGACACCAGTATGTAATCGGTGGGTAAGACTAGTTCAGTAATTTTATTTACAAAATCGTACGAGTTATTGATGTTATAGGTCAAGTACGTTTCTAAAAAATTCAATGTATTTAGACAGTTCGTATTTTGGGGAATTGATGCAAGATATGATAGGACGCATGGGCCAATTTTCCTTGTGTATTTTACACAAACCGTATATCTTACCCGGTGTACTGTTGTGTGTGGTCAATCTGGCGTGGATGGCTGCTTCAATGTTTCCGTTATCAAACAGATTTCTTGCGTATTTATTATTCTGTTTTTCGATGGATAAGATGGGGGAGTGATTAAGTTTCTCGTACGTTTGGGTGTCATCTAACAATGCCTCCATTTTCTGTTTGTATTCTTTTTTGTTCAGGATGACAGTGGAATTATCTTTATCACTAGTAAGTCGTTGGATTTCAAAAACGATCTGGTGTTGTTGTATCGTTTAAGGTACGGGTGTGATTTGTCTGTGTGTCTTGAGGTGGCTGGTATGGTTGGTGATAATGTTGACAGCACTAGCTCTCAATGCTTCTTTACTATCTGTTGTTGTTGTGGAGATTATATATTCGACATCCTTTAGTAGGTCTAGCATTCGAAAGTCATCTTTAGAGAAGGGTAAGGCAAATTTTGGACCTAAGGCTAAGAAATCTAGGATATCTTCGGGGATGTCTGTATTGGAGCCATTGGTGGTCCATTTACTTCTAATTCCTTTTATGCTGTCTTCTGGTTCTTAGCTTCTTATGGAGGAGTTGGTCGACCATTGGGGGACGTTATATCTCAACAGGGTGAGATGTTAAATTTTATTTTACTGTGTTGTTTTCATGGTCCCAAATATCTTGTTGCAATCTCTTGTCATCTAGTAACATAGTTGTTTGTATGCACTTTTGTCGATGGTGTTGGCTATGGAGTGTAATTCTCTATACATCTGACCGGTTAATGAAGAGATCGTCCAGTGAACTGAATGAATTACAAGTTTAAGGAGGTTAAGCTTGATACGAGTCTTATCTAAAATAAATTTGAATGGGGACTGGGCTGTTTCAATCTTATACATACACTTCATGTATTGTTGGATGTGTCTTGAGACTAGGTGTCCCATATTAATTTGTGTTGTGTGTGTGTCACTAAAGGAAGAAGTGCAGCCTATACACAATAAAGTTCCGCAAATTATGTTAAAATATTAGAAGGAATTGTGGGTTGCTAACTCACATTTAATGATGACTCTACTGCATTTATACGAAACATGGTTTTAAGTTTTACCTTTTTAATTTGTAATTTTTAATGTTATTAATAATTTGTAGTTTTCAGACGATAGGTAAGAGTAGTATATTATTTAAGAATTGATAAAATAAACAAGTATTGTTCCGTTGAAGCATCCTGTAGAGGCCTAAATTAATAAAGGCGAAACGTCGATGAGTAAATCGTAATTTTGTTTTAACACAAATAACCTCCTCCCTACGAAGTTACCGTTCCAATAATAGTTATTTAGCTAGCTTATCACTGCCGTCCTCCATTGAGAAAATTAATTATTATCTCAGTGCGATAAGAAGAACTTGCTAACACCCCAGACAGCGTTTTCCTTCGAACTAGTCGTCCGTAAAGATTAAAAAACTATTAAAAATATTGTCGCTGTTTCGTTTGTGTTTTCGAATTGCGTTTAAGTAAAAAGCTTATGTTAGGTAGTCAGGTGAAAAAATTAAATATCCTAACCAAAATGGTTTGTAAGAACGAATCTAAACGTACATTTATATCTCCCCTGGAATTTCGTATAAACTCGTACTAGTTTTATTAAATAAGTTTAATTTTTGCTCTTATAATACCAACGCAGAGCAAAACGAGAAATAAAATTTGTTTTAAACTCGTTAAAGAAACTAGAAACTTTGAATATACTAACTACATTAAGCTTGATGCAGTCACCTAGTCGACTGTAGATAGACATTTTACAAAGCAATAATGCGGCGCTTGTGCACTTAATATCTTCCGCCTAGTTTGTTAGTAGCGTACTTAAAACAGTTTTATCGCGAATGTGTTAAATGTATATATGTTATTTTATAATTTGCTTACGAAGTAAAAACAATATTGAGAAAACGTTAGTCAAATTTGTCTATATTCTTACTGTATAGACCTTATACAGTAAGAATATAGACAGATTTGACTAACGATTTCTCATTTATACATTTCTTTATAAAATTACTTATAAATGCAAATAAGTGTACTTATTAATTCCGTTTTGTGTTTCAGGTTTTCAGACAATCTTTCACAGCGCTTTACACCATCTATGACGTCAGCAACGAGTAAGTATATATTTTATATTCAGAAGTTGCATATTACACGTTTTGGGAATAATATGCGGAAGACTTCGCGCATAAATTATAATTCTCTTTCCCGAAATTGAACATTAGTTATCCAACATTTCAAAAACAAACACAACGAAATTATCCCATTACAGAGAGAAAAAACAACGAAGAAAAATTATACTCAAAGTAATATTAACGCGCAACAAAAAGTATATAAACCGTAAAAGTTTATATTAAGATATATAATACACCTATTTAAGCAGAAAAACTAGCACAGCAGATTATTAGATAGACATGCTAAAAACACAGATATGATATTAAAACATATTTAGACAGACTACATAGATAAATTATGTAATTATCTCGACTGGCCATCCCTCTATTCTCTATCTAGTTTTGCTTTTCTAGTCTTATCTGTCTAGATGTAACTTTGTTGATCTAATATTATCTCTCTATCCTTCTCTGTCCAGTCAAAATAAAGTTTTGTCTTACTTTTATGTGTTGTTTGACTAGTGCGGTATGTCTAGTCTTTTTCGTCTGGTCTCGTATGTCTAGTCTTGTCTGTATAGTCTCGTCTGTCTGGTATTGGCTGCCTAATCGATATTAGATATTTAGGGGTCATTATGGGCAGGTATCTCAACTACAAACCACATATTAACCAAGCCTGTATTACTTCCAAGAAATACTTCGGAAGGCTATGTATCTTATCGAGGAAGAAATGGTATTTGGGGAACTCTTGAACCAGGCCTTCTATATCAATCTTTCACATCAATCTTAAACTCCTCGGGGTACAGCTGATATGTACTTTAAAAGTAGCTAGAGCTCACCACACTGTATCGAGAGAGGTAGCTTGCGTTATATCGGTGCTTCTTCCAGTCGATCTATAACCGACAAAAGTCGTGTTATGTGGATCAAGGGAGACTGTAGATGACGCTACACTAAAGGAACTTACAGGAAATGACGCGTCTCCAAATCTAATCGAACCAAAAAACTGTATGTTCCACATTAAACACCCGGCAGAAATTATACTAGTAAATTACTATTTAACGCATTTAACACACGCATTTAACATATTTAACACACCAAGTGTTTCACTCTATATTGACGGTGTGAAATCCGAATTTGGCGTAGGAGTATCATTTGTGGTATATCTCGAAGAGGTCGAGATACATTATGAGATTATGAGACTAGAGAAGTAGGTACTGTTCCATTTTCCAGGCGAATATGCTACCCATCAACAGAGCATTAAGGTACATTAGATCGGAGCATTGATCAATCCTAGTATGTTCGATCCCTTGTGATAGGGCAGCCGCTCTCTACGCCTAAAAATATATGTTCAAACCAACCGAACTGCTTTTGGAGACATGGCAGTTGGCACGGGAAATCCAACAAAGATTTAATCTTCGGATGCACTTGGATAAGGCTTGCGTAGGTCCGAGAGGAACGAACGAGCGCATTATCTAGCAAGGCAGGCTTAATAAACGGATAATATCAGTGACGAAGGAGACCTATTGCCCATCACGGACAACAAAATACCTGGTCAGGCAGTAAGGAGAGAACCATAGAGACTATATTCACACATTACGTGCAGGCTTTGATACCTTTCAACTGGAGTTCTTAACGGGCATATGAACATAGGGTTTTGTGTGATTTAAAAAAAATATGGGAGTATCAATTTACCAGATCTGTAAATATGAAATCGAAATTTGCCCTTAGGTAGTTCTCTAATGTAGTTACCTTTAAACTGCGCCATTGGTGCAATTTCCTTTTTGGGACATCTGACAAAGAATTTCAACTAACAATACTACAAGTTTCATACAACAGCATACTTCATAATAGCGTTGAACATATTGGATTTTGTGTCTGAAACTACGATTTGCGGACAACATTAATTTTTTATTACCATTTTAAGAAAACTGTTGCAGAATCGGATTAAATGCTTATCGAAGCTTACGGTGAACATGCTCTTGGTAAATCACAGTGCTTTGCGTGGTTTAAAAACATCAATAGCGATTTTGACGTGAGAAACGAAGAACATGGAAGGCCACCGAAAATGTTTAAAGACTGCGAATTGCTTGCATTGTTGGATGAGGAAAACGCTTCGAGAAGCTGCCTCCATACGCTTGAAAGCCATGGATAAGATCCAGAAGATCAAAAAAGGCCACAGAAAGTGACTTTGCTTCATGATAATGCACCATCACACACAGCAAAACAGGCCAAGGAAACGATTGAGGCGTGTAGTTGGGAAATACTTTTGCATACGGCTTACTCACCTGGCTTAACTAAATTCAATTATTAATTATTTTACTCGATGGTAGACGCACTTGATGGGCAGCAATTTACTTTTTACGAAAATGGTTGACTGGTTTGTCTCAAAAGTGCAACAGTTCTTTTGGCACGGCATACACAAGTTTTTGGAAAAATATATAGCTAGAGACGGTTGAATGTTGAAGTATAGGTTTATAGGGTGGTAAAATTTCTTTTTCCTTTTTAATGGGGTTTTACTTTCACAACTTTTTTATTATTTTTATAATTATTTTTTATTGTTTTAATTTGTATGTATATTTTTTATGGAAATGTAAATTATTTTAATTATGCCAATAATATCCCTATCCCTATCAAAAACTAATAACGATAAAATATAAAGTGTAATAAACAAGCTAATTATATTTTGATAATAATTATGTGGAACAAAAACTGATTTATATTAGTAGCGAATTACTGTGTGATATTTTTTTAAACAAGTCCTCCTATGGAGGGGGATATCACAAGACTTACACTTGAAGCAAGTAAGACTTTTTTTGTCATGAGCTGCACAAACCCTATTTTGCAGTTGTTTATTTATTCCTCTTCAATCCAGTGGCTGCGATTCTTTCTACACAATGTTTTGACATGATCATGAAGAATCTATTCGGTGCATCCTTTTGGGACGTCTTTCTCATCTTCTTTTTTACTGAAGGCCCTGGCTCTTCTTGATCGTCGATTTCTTCAGGAATTTCCTCTTTTATTCAATCGCTTACAACACTTGTAAAAAGGTTTTATAAGTCATCCTTCCTCCTTGGTGTACTTGATAATCTCTTAAAAGATACATGACGATCCGCTTTGCCCATTTTTTCCATTTTGTTTTTATCCTTTTTTTTTTCTCAATATTGAATAATATGATAGGTACTGGTCGCCAACACCGATCAACACCTTTCATATACATATTATATTCAATATCACAAAGGGACTTTAAAATTTGTTGTCTTGTATGCCAGTCAATATTATGGTTCTCGAGGATTGCAGATGTATGAATTGTCGATATCATTTGGACATCACGTTCTGAACGCCAAATTTGCTGGAACACACCTTTACGGTGGCGAAATATTTCTCCCAAGCTGAGTTTCGCATATTACAAACAATCAGGTGGGCGGGCTCCTGTTCTGTCTGATGGTTCCAGAAACTCTTACTTTTTGTCGGAAGAGAATCTCAGTGGTACTTACACTATCAATGACTTCCTTTGGCCGCTCAAAAGTTCCATGTTGCAAATATAACCGGATGTACTTTCACATACCATTCGTACAAGAATGACATATTTTATAAGCTTTGGAGCATTATAAACTTTAAATGCCAATCTTCCGCGTCACGGTTTTATACTCTCATCGAGGGAGAGTTCCCTCTGAGGTTTATAAACATTTTTACATTTTGTAACGATGTATGATAATACTGACTTAATTTTTGTAAGGCGATTGGTAGGGTCTTGTACATTTTCATTATTTGAAAAGTGTTAGGCGCTAAATCTGCCTAAATCGATCACGGCTCATAGTTTTAGAAAATAGAGGAGTTTGAATAAGTGGGTCTGTAGACCAATATGCACCTATCCAATCCTTTCAAACCTTTCTTCTTATTAGCCTTCATACTTCCATTGTTGGATGTAGGCCTCTTTAATTTTTTTCCATGCTTCTTTGTAATTTGCTGTTCTCATCCACTGTTTTCCTGCTATCGTCTTTATGTCCTCGATCCATCTCGTTTGGGGTCTTCCTGTGCTTCTTTTTGTTTCCCGGGGTCTCCAGAATATAATCTTGTGGCTCCATTCTTCTGTATTCTTTCTGGCCACGTGTCCTGCCCATTGTCATTTGAGATCCGCTGTTCTCTCCATGACATCTATTATTTTTGTTTTTGTCCGGATATCTGTGTTGCGCATTTTGTCTCTTAGAGTGATTCCCAGCATCGCACGTTCCATTGCTTTTTGAGTCACTCTAAGTTTTGCTGCTGATTTTTTAGTAATAGCCATCGTTTCCACGCCATATTTGGCAACGGGGAGGATGCAGCTGTTACATTTTAGGTAAATTGAGACGTCATGGTTTTTTAGTATATGGCTGAGCTTTTCAAAGGCGGCTCATGTCAGTTGGATTTTGCGTTTGATTTCGGCAGTTTGATTTTCTTTGCCAATTTTAATTGTATGCCCCAGATATGTATATTGCTTTACTTTTTCTATTATGATGTTATCAATCGTCATTTCCTGAGGGATACTACTTATAATTTTTGTTTTGTTTAGATTCATTTTTAACCCTATTTGCTTGAACAGGTTGTTTAGTTCTTTTACCATTGTTTTTAATTCTTCGATATTAGTGCTTGTTAGAATTGTCATCCGCAAATCTTAAATGACTTAGATATGTCCCGTCAATCTTCACGTCATTCTCGTCCCAGTTTAGTTGTTTGAAAACCTTTTCTGTGGCTGCGGTGAATATTTTGGGGGAGATCGGGTCCCCTTGCCGTACCCCTTTGTTGAGATTTAATTTCCCCGTGTGTAGGTCGTCGTTTATTTTTACTTGAAAAGGCCACTTTTGTAAATGTCCTCCATTAGAGCGGAATATCTCGAGTCTATTCTTGCGTCGTTCATTGCCGACAGGAAAGCCCAAGTCTCGACACTGTCGAACGCTTTGTGGTAGTCTATGAACGCTATATTTATTGGGATATTGTATTCTGTTGTCTTTTCGATAAGTGTTCGGATTGTTTGTAGGTGGTCTTCTGTGCCGAAACTCGCCTGTTCCACTGGTTGGTAGAAATCTAGTTTCTTTGTGAGTCGGTTTTTGATAATCCGCATCATAAGCTTATATAGGTGTGATAACATGCTTATTGGACGGTAGTTTTCTATGTTTGTGGTGTCGCCTTTTTTGTGCAGGATGATGACCTCTGCTGTCTTCCATTTTTTGGTATTTCGAACCTTGCCCATTACTAAAATTAATCCTAAAAACTTTATTCTGGTTCTTCATTTCTGGTACAGTGATATTTTTGCATTTCAATGACTTCTTGGGCACACAAATCGACAGTATATTTTTGTCATGGTGTCTATTACTCTCATTCACCATATGTTCAAATAGATCGTCCCCAAGGAACAAATTTACAAAATCTTTATGAGAGAAATGACTTTGAGGAAATCTATTAATTCCTGTTCTTTCCAAAAATGTTTAGAGACTTATAAAAATTATTATTATTACAAATTATTACAAAAATATTTGGAGAATTATCTACTTCGGTCCAATCTAAAACTTTATCTTCGCTGTCACTTGATTCACAGTTACTTGACAGAATCGGCAAGGGGTGAACTCTTCTCCGACGACCAATTTATTCATTATCACTAAACCCCGGATTTTTAGGTCCTCAAACGCTAAAATAGGCTGGCACTGAGGCCCTTAACATCCCTAAAATAGGCCGTTTTCTAGGCAACCTAAATGCAGATAGGCACTATAAAATGAATTAAAAAGTACTTTATAATAAAAGAAAAATAAACATTGTAAAACAAATATAAATGTAAAAGAAAAATATTGCAGACTTCTTCATATCTATTAATAATAATTATTATGAATGGTACTGGCCCATTATTATTTTTATCCATGCTTCTTCTTCATCAATGTAAGTTGAATTGCCGCATAATATATTATTTATGTCTCGAAGAACTTGAGGTCTCGATTTTTCTCTAAAACGTTACTTAATTTTTGCAATGCAATTATTGTATGTAAATACAACATTTTCCGGTGTTTTTATTAAAGATTCCTTAACATTATGTAATATTTCAATATTTTTATACAGTGGTAAGCCTTGAGTCTTTAACTCTTTGATTGCACTTGTCAGAATTTTGAAGTGAGTTTTAATATAGGTTAGTTCAAAAATAATGCTTTGATTATGAAAATATTTTTGCCCTTCCCTAATTGATTGTGCGGCTTCCAGTTCAAATTCGAGTACAACCTAAAAATGTAATGATTTAAAAGTGGTTTTAATTAAGAAAGAAATATTTTGGCTTGCTTGTTTTATTTCATTAAAATGGTCTACGTAGAAAAAAGCTGCCTGCGACCAGGTTCCCCACCTTGTTAATATGGGCTCTGGTGGCAAGGGAATATTGGGTTTATATCGTTGAATCCTTAGAGGGGCTTTTCAAAATATTTGTTTTATATTTTTTATCAAGGAATTCACGTTAGGGTACTGATTTCCTATTACTTCACAAACCAAACTCAGTGCAATTGTCAGGCAAGTGATGTGAGTTAGGTTGGGAAAAAATACCTTTAAAGTTGTACTACATTTTTTCATGGAAAATGTGGTCAGGCCACAAAATTTCTACAACATAGTGATTTAGACAATTTGGAAATGGCACATAAAAGAATATACACCTAAAGAAGAATGAATACATCGCGAGACTGTTGCATGATTGCACTTGGCAAAAATTTTACAAGCTAACAAGTGAGGAACGCCCTGTGTACCACCACATAATTTTCCGACAATTACATTGCAAATATACCTTCCACGAACATCCGCTGTTTGTAATGGCGGCAACCATAGACAATTTACCGCTATATGCTATATATACATGAACTTCTTATGGCAGATTTTCTAGTGTGTCTATAAATTAAAAAAAGGATGGTAGGTGACGCTAATTAATATATATATATATATATATATATATATATATATATATATATACAGGGTATCCCAACGAAAATTTGACCCCCCTATAATTGGAAAACCGAATAATATTTCAAAATCGATTTTTGTTCTTGGGGGGAGCTTTTTTGACAATCAAGCAAACTCGATATGTTCATCCCCATAATGCCTAGCAACCCCAACTTAAACATTTCAAATTCAACTACCCCACTTGTGGCACATCATTTTAAAGCCCTTTTCATTGCGAATACAGTAACGTACCGTTTTTAGAAATCGGTTGAGATTTGACAGAATTATTGGTTACAAACGAAAAGATGACAAACCAACTACGCATAGTAATTTCTACACAAATGCCCACCACTAATAAATTTTTCATCTACTACACATGACCGCATTACCTAATTGTTATTGATGTGTCTATCAGTTTACAAAAAAGTCAGAAATGAAATAAAAAAGCTGAAGCAAATAATAAATCAGATTTATTTGATGAATTGCTCAAAATGACCCCCGTTAACTTCCAAACAATAATACAGTCTGTTTTCAAATTCTGTTCGAACATTATTAAAGACATCCGCAGTTATTAATCGGCATTCTTCTACAATTCTCTGACGTAGCACTTGCAATGTTTCCGGCTGAGTGGCGTACACTCGTGATTTTAAATGACCCCACAGAAAAAAGTCCATAGGGGACAGATCCGGAGATCTTGGTGGCCATTCGACGGGACCTCTTCTGTCAATCCAATGCCCTGGGAAATGGTCATCCAAAAATTGTCGCACAGCAGCAGCATAGTGCGGGGGCGCACCATCTTGTTGGAAGGTTATTTCATTTTCTAGTAAATTGTCGTCACTTTCTAAAATCTCTGTTATCCTAGGATCAATTGTACTTTCCAATAATTCAAGATAGGTGTTTCCATCGAGATTACCTTGGATGAAAAATGGTCCAACAAGATGGTCGCCCAAAATGCCTGCCCAAACATTCAATTTTTGAGGTGTCTGAGTTTGAAATTCCCTGATTAAATGCGGATTAGTATCACTCCAATAACGACAATTGTGTCTATTCACTTCGCCATTCAACATAAATATGCATTCGTCGGAGAAACATGTATTGTAGAGAAGATATGGATTCAGTAGAATTTGTTCACTAAAGTATTCGCAAAATTGGTTACGGCGATCAGTCATCTTCATGTAACTCTTGAACCAGCGTCATCTTAAATGGATGAAACTCGTGTTTTTTCAAAATTCGATGAACACTGGAACGGGATACGCCAGAAGCTTGAGACACAGTTGTAATCGATTGCTAATTATCCATCTGTACATGACCCAAAACTGCCACTTCAACTGCTTCATTTCGAACTGGCCCAATTACTTCACGTTTCTTGTTTAAAAGCGAACCTGTTGCAACAAATTTGTCAATCAGGTGTTTAACGTACTGCTGGTTTACATTTTTTTCAGGATGATTGGCATTAAAAATTCGTGCTGTAGCTTTAGCGCAATCGTGATTTCGATAATAAATTGCAACAATTTCTACTCTTTCCGCGATAGAATATACCATTTCGAACACACGTTAATACTTTCAATAACGGCTGAAACTAACGATTTCTTGGTCACAAGCAAAAAACACCGACTTTTTTTGTAGTACTGATTTTTTGTTATTTTGAAAAGGTCTAAATTCCTATAAACTTAAGTATCTTCTACTAATAACTATTTTAGTATCTAGTTTTATTTGCTTCAGCTTTTTTTATTTCATTTCTGACTTTTTTTTAAACTGATCACATCAATAACAATTAGGTAGGAGAGAATTAGGTAGGAGACACATGAATAACAATTAGGTAATGCGGTCATGTGTAGTAGATGAAAAACTTATTAGTGGTGGGCATTTGTGTAGAAATTACTACGCGTAAATTGGTTTGTCATCTTTTCGTTTCTAACCAATAATTCTGTCAAATCTCAACCGATTTCTAAAAACGGTACGTCACTGTATTTGCAATGAAAAGGGCTTTTAAATGATGTGCCACAAGTGGGGTAGTTGCATTTGAAATTTTTAAGTTGGGGTTGCTAGGCATTAGGGGGATGAACATATCGAGTTGGCTTGACTGTCAAAAAAGCTCCCCCCAAGAACAAAAATCGACGGGTCTCGGCGAATTTTGAAATATTATTCGGTTTTCCAATTATAGGGGGGGTCAAATTTTCGTTGGGATACCCTGTATATATATATATATATATATATAGAAACCTATTTTGGTAATTTATGGAAAAAAATTATAGGAAATAGGCTAAAAATAGGCCAAATAAGCTAAAATAGGCACAAAAACAAACATTTGAGAAAAATAAGCACAAAGGCGCTAAAAAAAATTGTTTTATTACACATAAAAACATTTTCTATGTGCATAAAAGCGAAATTGCCTATGATATATAAAACTTTAAATCTAGGCAATTGCCTAACAATCCGGGGTTTAATTATCACTATAATCACTACTATCACCTGAAGAATCAATTTTGCAAGCAAGTGAATCTTCTGAACAATTCGATAAATTATCCGCGTATATTACATTGTCACTCTCTGTAGATTCAGAATTTTATAAGGATTTTTATTTCGTCATTTTATAAGGATTGAAAACGAAGTTTGACAAAGGGAATTTATCAAACTATTTTTGAACAAGGAACGAGTTTGATATGGAATAACAGCGCGGAGATTTGTGGTCTACTAAAATCTTAATTTCAGAATTTTATGACTACAAACTAGATAACGCCTAGAAAAACTAGATGACAGCTATATAGTTTTTTCCAATAACGAATAAACCAACTTCACGTCAACAGCATTAGTAAAAAAGACAGCAATAGCTGTTCACTCAAACTTAGGTTTGTTCACTCAAACAAAAAGGTATTTTTACCCTTCCCGCCCTTAAGCAACAGTCCACGAAATGGGTAAAATTACCCGTCCCGCACGTAATGTCAAGATCCATAGAGAGTTTCAAGAGCGATGGAATAAAGCCACAACTGGATTTTGGACCAAAGAAAATCTTCCTGCAATAGAGAGATGGAAGAACATTGACATAAGACCTACACATCAACTTATATTGTTATGTTACATGACTGTCTCCGCTTTGTACATGCATAGGGGAAGATACAGACGCTCATACACTCTTTAGATGCCCGCTTACGGAGAACTGGCGAAATCATTAATTTATGATTAAGGCAGAATGTCCCTGGCCAAGGACCGAGGAGGACCTCACAATAATTGAAACAAATAGTGGATGGTAGAAAACAACACATAATGCACAAGATTAAAAAGTCTTGATCATCACCTTTGGAGCTGAAGATGAAATTACTGTTTAATTTAAAAAAATATTATTATTAATAACTGTAAAACTAGCATAGTGCCCATCTGGACGGAGTGCTGGCGATATGTCATTCTTGTGTGAATAAACAAAGAAGATGTCCTCTTAGTCCAATCTTGTCTATGTAGTCGTTGTATGTCCCGTCTGATCTGACTAGTCTTGTCTGTCCCGTCTAGTCTAACTAACGGCAAATTCGTTAGTGAAAGACAATTATAAAAAAGGAACATTGTTAGGAAATGTATTTTAGGCAAAATTATCAAGCGAGAATAGATTATTCTTGTTAATTTTCAAAATTTCTGTCATGTTTTTAAAATTAGATTCATCCGCATTTTGATTGGTAAATGAAAAAGCAGACCAATTAGTATTAATAAAACACAAACCGAATTATTCCTCAATTTTATGAAATCGTCCAGTTTGCATGCATCAATCCGTCAAATCCGTGCACAATTTCGTTATTTTTTTCCAATTCAAACGCTCGATTATTCATTCAGGCAATTCATGAAATTGCTGCTTTTACGATCTACCCAACTATTTCACATTAGCCCCATCGCTTTCTAATAAAAATAGTTTCATTTGAATTCAGATAAAAATCACTTAAATCCCCTGCAAAAATAAATTCACTTTTAAATTTCGAATGATTTAATAGGTTTAGATAATTAGTTGGTAACATTACGTTTAATTTTTAGAACTTATTACATAATAGCAAGTTTAAGTATAAAATTTAAACAGGCATCGTCCTCCAAAATAAAAATCTTTGAGTAAAAGGATCACTTTTTTATTGTTCTACAATACTTGATACCTTTATTGAGATAACAAATATAAATAAAAGTAACTACAGATAACTTCAACTAAAACACTATTTAATATTTATTTATTACTCTTAAACTACTAATTGTAAAAAGTTTTGTCTTCTTCATGTCACGAGATGATTCCAGTTTCTTTGCCATCATGTCTATATCATCTATTGTGCTCACTCTATAATCTCTAATCTCCTCATGTATTCATGTGACGAGCCCGTATCTCAATCATTTCTCCGTCCTACCTTCTCTCTGCATTTGCAGCTTCAACAACACCATTACGGGCATGTGGTCCGACTCACTTCTCATTCTCATTTCCATACCTTTCATTTACTGTCTTGTTACATCATTTGTTAAAATCTGGTCTATAACTGAGGTTCCCGGTGACCCAATAAACATATATTCCCCTCCCAGTCGCCCTCTATACTCCCGTTCAACATATCCCATTGATTCTCTTTCACCCATTCCTACCACACTACTCCCTCTGAATTTTTAACTATGAATATTTATATATTTTCATCTTATCACTTGTCCAGATTTATTTAGTGGCTGGCTTGTTCTTGCTTTGACCATATTCTTGCTTTGAAATTCCCTCCTAAACTTAATCTTTCTCCTGAAATCCCTTCAGTATTATCTTGTTTATCTCGTTACTTTCTGTACAACCGTTATTACTGTATATTGCCGCTACATGCCACCAGTAACTTTCTAACATCATTTCTCTCAACATAACCCCTTCCGTTTCAACGGGTATCCTTTTAGATTCACTAATTGCGTTATACCTCTCTAATATTTCCTTTCTCGCCCTACCAAATGCACTTCCTTTTTCCGCCGGTTGTATCTTCCATCTGTAATTGTTTGCTCCTGTCTGTCTCCCACTCTTTTTCCTGTATCCATGTCTCCACCAGTTCAATGAATTGAAACTTCTACCAGTCGCTACCAAATCTTCTACTTTTTTCCGCCGGCTGCATCCTCCATCTGTATTCGTTTGGAAGATTGGACCTGTATATCTCTCATTCCTTTTTCTGTAACCAAATCTTCACAAATCCAATGAACTGGAAGTCTAAGAGATACAATTAAGTGGATGTATATAATTATTATCAGTTTTTTAAATATTTTGAAATCGAATTTTTAGCATAATTTGAATCGGACAAGACTAGAAACAGTAGACTACGCCGACTACGGAAATAAAACTAAATAAAGAACAATAGTGAGACTAGACTAAACAAACTAAAAGACAAATGAGCCGTACAAAATTAGACCGACAAGCTTATAGGTGCAAAACTAAAAATTGGTTTATTATGTTTACAATTTGAACGGACAAAAAAATATTAGCAACGTCCAGAAATTCTAGAAAGACAAAATTTAACATTCAAAACTATACAGACAAAACTCAAAGAACACGTCTAGATTAACTCTTTTGCAAATAGTTTATAAATTAAACAAATAGTTCCATTAATAGTTGTAAACTTTTTTTTTAAACAACAAATTTCTACGGCTATCGCCGCCTCTCTGTCCACACTCTGTCTGTTTCCACTTTTGTCTATCGTAACTAGTTTCCTATTCTAAATTTCTAGCGTCCATTGCTTCTTTTATGTCGTCTCGCCAGCTTTTTCTCGGTCGTCCTCTCTTCCTTCGTTCCAATGGTATCCATTTTTTTTTTCTCCATTCTTTTGGTATATCCAAACCATACTAGTTGTCTTCTTTCTATTTCGTCTGCTACAGACTGTTCCTTGCATATCATTTCCCTTATTCTCGTGTTCCGTACCTTCTCCAGTCGGGATTTTCGGCAACTCCTTCAAGAAATCCATTTCAGTTGCTAGTAATTTTTGTTTATTTTTGTTGCTGACATCCCACACTTCTGCCCCATAAATAATAACGCTCTCCACTATGCTTTTGTATATTTTCCTTTTTGTTTCCCTTCTGATTTCTTTCTCCCAAAGGAGTGAGTTTAATGCTCAAATGGCTTTCCTACCTTAATCCGTTACCTACCTACCTTAATCCTAATCGGTAATCCGTTCCCTAATTTCGTCATTGCTGTTGGCCTGTTTGTTTAGGATCCTTTTTAGGAGTTTAGGATCATGTTTAGGATAGGTTAACTCCTTGGTATTTACTCTGGTCTACTCCTTTTATTATTCCAGATTCCAAGGCTAGGTCGTTACACTCGTTGTTACTGGCTAACAGATATTCAAACTTACTCATATTCATGGTCAGACCGGCTTTTGCATATTCTTCCTGGAGTTTTCTAGTCATGTAACTTAAATCGTCTTCGTCCTTCGCTAAAAAATATAGACTATATAGTGTCTCATATCCCATTTTAGTCCCATGATCTTACATTATTCGTCCATCCTTGTAGGGCTCTGTCTAAATAAATTTTAAATAGAGTGGGTAATAAGCAGCATCCTTGCCTTAGGTCTTTGGTTGTGATAAATGCCTGTGTTAGTGTGTTGCCAACTTTTATTTCAGCAGAATTATTTTTGTAGTACTCTCTGGTGGCGTCTATTAGAGTAACTCTTATATTTAGTTGTTCCATAGCTTACCAAAGTTGTATCATGGGGACGCTATCGTAGGCTTTTTCAAGGTCGATGAGAGCAATGTGTGTTTTTCTGTTCCTTTGCGTCCGTTTTTCTAGGGGTATTTTTAAGGTGAAGGTGTTATCCATTTTGGATCGGCCCGCTCGATACCCCGCCTGTTCTTCCGGCTTTTTATTTTGTATATCTTCTATTAATTTTCCGAGGATCCGTGAATAACTCTGGCAATTGTTGGAATAACTGCTATCCCTCTGATTTGTTTGGGTCGTTGTAGATTGTTGATTTATAGGATGTT
Organism: Phosphuga atrata; assembly: GCA_944588485.1. NCBI lineage: Eukaryota > Metazoa > Arthropoda > Insecta > Coleoptera > Silphidae > Phosphuga > Phosphuga atrata. The sequence goes on along the minus strand of OX155901.1, from coordinate 27,160,140 downwards.
CTCCATTCCGTAAGAATATTTTCTCTGTTCAAGCATCTTTCGTAGATATTTTTCAACATTTCTTTGAGTTTCGGTGAACCATACCTTATAGGTTCACGATAGATTCCTCCAGCTCCTGAGGATTTCCTTAACTTAGTGGTCCTAATAGTTTCTTCAACCTGGGTACTCTGTAAATGTATTATATTCCTACTTCCTTGATATTGATACTCGCCTTTCGCCATTCTTCCAGGAGATGTCTGAAATATCGTATCCATTCGTTCTTTGATATACAGGTTAAGTTGGTTCCTGGTTTCGTTGTTGCTCGTATGGATTTTATTGTTTTCCGTGCTTCAGAGCTTCTGGTTCCCCCAAGGTTTTGATCTATAAAGTCGCATTTTTTAATCCACCCCATATTGTTCTTCTTGAGCACTTCCTGTTTTACTTTCCTGTTCGCTCTTTTGTATTCTTCTCTGGTGTCTGCGTCATCTTTCTGTAAGTTTTTTGTAGATTTGCTTTTTCTCCTTGATCTGTTGCTCTATTTCATCATCCCACCAATAAGTTCTCTTCTTCCGTATTTCTGTTCCTAGTGACTCTTGGCCCGCTTCTGTGATACACCTTTTAATATGCTCGTACTCTACTTCCGTTGATCTGTTCATTTGAATAACCTTTCCTTCTAGGCGTTTTATGTACAAATATTTTGTACTGTAATGTTCTAGACTGTCAAGATTGTATCTAGGTGCTTCGAGCTACCGTTATCGTTTAGGGTTTCTTCTCCGTGCCTACCTCCAATCGGGCTATTTCGATTTCTACCTACTTTGGCATTTAAATCTCACGCTATGATGTTTTTGTTCGATGATGTTTATGAGGAACTCTTCGAAGTTGTCTTTACATTGGACATTCGCATCGTCGTTTAACCCATATACTCCTAAGATTGTTATCACTCTTCCTCTAATTTGTAGCGTCATCTTTATAGTGCGTTCATTAAGTGGCTCCCAGCATTTAATGTACTTTTCTATCCTTTTATGTATCATTAAGGATACCGGCCTCAGCTCTTTGGTTTTTATCAACCCCGGAGTATATATGTATAAAATCTTTAAAGTTCTCACTCCCGTTTTCTTTTTTCAGCGTTTTTGAAAAGACAGCCTATGTCTATTTCTCTATTGACAAATTCTGTAACGACTTCTTGAAGCTTATTTCTAATTCTTTGTATGTTCCATATACCAAAATTCAAAGTCCATTTTCGTTGTTGTTTTCGTCTAAAGTTTTCGTCCTGAGTCCGAGGCTTGTTTCTACCTGGTTCTTTAGCAATTCTAAAGTTTTTTTAGAGTTTTTTACAGGTGTAAGGTCGCTGACATTACAACCCAACCCACATCCTTGGAGGACCGGGCATTTCTCTTAGTCTGGCCATGGTCCTCCTTTCCGACATGGGAGGCCCTGCTGGTAGCTACACTACCCTCTACATATCTTTCGGGTCATTAGAGTGCACCAGACCACCCTCCCCCCCCCTTCCCGACATTCTGCAAGGTGGACATACTTCGGGGGAGTTGTAAATAAAAAAAATATATAGGCAGTCAGGCACTGCCGACTAAAGCGAAAATTTGAAAAAAACAGCTTTAAAACTGGTTTTGAGGATTTATCAGTATGTTAATTAATCAAATTTGGTACATTGTTTGTTAGTATTGTTTTATGTAATTCTGGAACATAACTTACTTCTGAAGGAGAATGACTGTTAATGTCATCATCATAATATGAATTTGAATCCGGAATGTTGTGATTCTGTGTTGATAGGTCAGCAAAATGAATTGGTATGATATATGGAACATTTCTTCTTGATTGGTCTGCAATTTGTGAGTTATGGACATTTTTACTTTTAGAAACATGCATTATAACTGCTTTTGAAGATTTATCTGTATGTAAATTAATTTTTGTTTCGAATATTCTTTACGACGTTTATTTTTTTCCTCCTTCTCAGGTGTGATTGTTCGATGTTTAGAAATTTCTGACTATTGCAAGAGTTTTTTTCTTATTCTTATCTCTATATCGCCGACTATTAATTTTATTTTGGAGTTTCCTTCCTTTGGAGAGCACACGAGTACATTTGGTTGCCTAAAATTTGGATGAGTCTGATTCGTGATTTACCATGAATTTTTCGATACAATGCAGTAATCTGAACATTCTAATAGTCCGGCACTAGTATAGCTATCTACTAGCACATCCGTTAAAAGTACTTACTCTTGTACTGCACACTAATTCTACGGGTTGATATTTCCTTATAAGCAGTGTTGACAGAACGTAGCGTGTTCTGTCAACACTGCCAAAAACTTTGACTATTATGTTTGACGTTCAGAGCCAACTTTAAACATATGCGTATATGCGTTCTTTTGAACAAATCTTTGAGTAATAGAATTTTTTTCTATAGAATGCAGCTATTGATGACGATGACGCAAATATATGATTTTACCCTCTACCCAAATGTCATTCAGCGCGGCTATAGAAGTTTTCACTTCAAAAAACATAAAATTCTAATAGGCATTTATGGATTTGTAAAAGGGATTGAGCGTAAAAGTAGACTAACCCCAAATCATGTAAAACCGAGTTTGTTTAATTTTTGTTATTAAGCCTTGTTGCTGAAATAAGCATATAATGTATATAATAGCCAGGAACTAAAAACGAAAAATTCTGATGCTTTTCTGATCAGAACGAAAACGGCAAAATTCGTTTTCGTTATTTACGTTTTCATCCAATCCAATCCATATCGTTTTCGTTATTTACGTTTTCATCCAATCCAATCCATATCGTTTTCGTTATCCTGAACCGAAATTAATTAACGGTTAAAACCGGTTTTGCAAATTTTACTACATAGAATACTATGACATCTTCATTTTTCATCTTCTTCATCGCCACTGATATTGCTGTGTTGCTCTCCCAACAAACGTAACGCTTTGAGCATATTTTCCCCATTGTTTGTTGTTATACTAAAGACTTGCTTCGAATCAACATCATATTCTTCTAAGACCGCTAATATTATTTTTGAAAGGAATGAGAAAGCATGCCTTTTTCAATTCCCTCATCGCCAACGTCCTTAAAACTAAACAGTTCTTCTTTCCGACAAATTGAACGTTGATTTCTAATATACTTCTATCAAATCTACTTGCTACAACATCAACTTTTAAAGATAATAATTTCCCCATCAATTCTTTCTTTATTTTTTTCTTTTAAATTTGAAGCTTCCGATGACACATTTTTTAAATTGCAATTTTATTGTCTATCTGTTATCGCCGGTTAACAATTACCATGTCTGCACACACTTCTTTCAACAAATCAGGAGTATGGTATTTCGGTTTGTAACACCATCATTTAAAGAGGTTTCAATGATGATGTTATAAAACGAAAACGCCGTTGAAGGCGCCCCTTTTTAGCTCGTAGTGATGAGTTGGACGAGGGTGCACTCGGGATCTATTTCGGGATGCAGCAAATAAAATCAGATGGGCCATAGTAATCGCCAAAGTCCACTGAGGATAAGGCGCAAGAAGAAGAAGAATCAAGAAGAAGATCAATTTGTAAAGTTGAAGGCTGCGACGCATCAATAAAGGGAAACATGCAGGGAATTTGCAGCGACATGTGACTCAAACTTGCAGGGTCGGGTGCAATAGCACGCGGACCTGCAGATATATTGTCATAATTTACTTTGTTACACGATTGCACATGTCGCTGCAAGTTCCCTGCACGTTTCCCTTTATTGATGCGTCGCAGCCTTCAACTTTACAAATCGATTTCTTCTTCTTCTTCTTGTGCCTTATGATTTTATTTGCTGCATCCCGAAATAGATTCATAGTTTTCATTCCTGTCTATTGTCTTAGATTTCGCAGCCACGATATTCGCCATCTTCCAGGACCTCTTTTGCCGTTAAGCTTGCTCTGCAAAATAAGCTGAAGTAGGCTATATTTCTGGTTTCGCATAACATGTCCAAAGTATGAAAGTTTGCGATCTTTGGTTACGTTTAGGCAACAAATTGGTGGCAACATGTTGCCAACACTTTGACAATATACATGTTGTCTGTGATGTTGTGCGTCCACACCACAACCAGTCAAATGTTGAAAATGGACGTGAAAGCTGCTGGTGTTTGTGCTGCTTATGTTGTGGTAGCAGCATTTCTATCAGTTCCGTACTTTTTGTTTGGTCCAGGAATATTTAATTTTTTCACCACCACTATTCTCCATCACTCTTTTGAATTATAAACTATAATTATAATTAAGAATTAATTAATATTATAACAAAAACGAAGTAGGTAGCTAACCTGCACAAATTAAACCTCAACCACTGGGATTCACGCAAAATGTTGTCAACACTGTCCACACTGAGCGATGTTACCCATATAAGAGCGTAGTTACCCGTATAAAACGGGATACATGGATACAAGCAACAAGCAACAAATTTCTTTGATGTATGCCGCCAAATGTTGACGAGTATCCATCAACATGTTGCTTGTTTACAGCAACATGTTGTCAACATTGTGTTGAGAAAATGTTGCCAACAATTTGTTGCCCTGTGTGAACCTAGCTTAAGACTTCTTTTTGTTTTCTCGTACGCTGTAGGACGGTTTCGTTGGTTACGTGGTAATTCCATGATATTCTAAGCATGCGTCTGTAGCACCACATATCAAATGCTTCCAGACGTTTACATTTAGCGTCGGTCAGGGTCCAAGCTTCCACCCCATATGTTAGTGTTGAGAAAACGTAGCATCTAAGAACTCTGATTCTGAGGTGCAAGCCTATATTTAAATTGCACAGCACGCTTCTCGTGCGATTAAAATCTGTTCTGCTCTTCTCCATTCGGATCTTAATTTCATTTATTTGTTCCCATTTGTTGTTAAGGAATGCGATCAGGTAGTTTATCGATGTAACCGTTTCCAGTTGGAAGCCGTTTGCGTAAAACTGGCGATCAATATTTTGTTTGCTTATCATCATAACCTTTGTTTTATTTGTGTTTAGGCGCATGTTGTACGTTTCGAAAACTTCTGTTACTCTGTCTATTACCCTCAACTGTGTCTGCGATTAGGACTGTGTCGTTAGCGTACTTTAGATTATTAATAAGTACGCCGTTTAGTAAAATGCCGTCATCTGTGTACTCCAAAGCCTCGCTAAACAGTGTCTCCGAATAAACATTAAAAACATCAAAAAAACATTAAAAACACATCCCTGTCGAATTCTTTGGTGTATTTCAAACTCTTCAGAGAGCACATTCTCCACCCGAACACGAGCCTTTTGTTTCCAGTAAAGGTTAGATATTATTTGGATATCCCTGCCATCCAGGCCTGACTGTCTGAGCGTTTCCAATAGTTTTGTGTGATTTACTTTATCAAAATCTTTCTCGAAGTCGATGAAACAGGCAAAGATATTACAGATTACATCGTGTACTCTTTGTATTGGGACATTAAGGCTAAACAGTGCTTCCCGTCTCCCGAGTCCGTTCCTAAATCCGAATTGTGTCTCTTCGATATGTTCCTTAAGGTTGGGATAAATACGTTCATGTATGACTTTTTGAAATGTTTGGATCTGTAGTCTTTCATGGGTATGGGAACAAATATTGAAACCAGCCATTCTTCTGGAATTGTGCCGCTCTCATAAATGAAATTGAATAGCTCTGTAATGATGTCCAGGTGGTTTTTTTCATTTGGTCCTGCTGCTTTGTTGTTTTTAGGCTTCCTGATTGCATTCGCAACCTCTTCTGTGTTGATAGAGGGCCCAGTTTCTATGTTTGGTTCCTCCAAAATGCCTCGGTTCTCATCATTAAATAGTGCCTGCATGTACTCCTTCCACCTTTATATCCTTTGGTGAATCCCCAGTAGTGCCTCGCCATTCGTGTTTGTAACGACCCCTGGGTTTCTAGGTCTAAACATACCTGCAGCTTCTTTAATTTTTTTATGTAGATTAAACGAATCATGTTGATTTTCCAGTTTTCGATTTCGATACATTTCTCTTCCAACCAAGCTTCCTTTGCCTCTTTGATCTTTCTTTTAATCAGGCTATGGATTTGTCGATATGTTTCTTCGTTGTTGTTTTAATATTTTCTCCGCTCCTCCATGAGGTCCAATATTTCCTCAGTCATCCATCTGGAATTTTTCCTTTTTCCTCCTGTGACAAGTCTGTGTTTTGCCGTCTCCACTATGGTGTTCTTTGTATCCATCCATTTTTGTTCAATATCGTTATATTTTTTTCTTTGATTTCACCTATATTTCTATTTAGATCATTTTTTGTTTCAGTTTTAATATTTTCGTCTTTAAGTTTTTGGGTTTCCATTCATTCCGTTCGATTTGGTTTTGTTAGCTTCTTTAATCGTAGTCTTAAAGTGGATAATAGTAGATTATGGTAAGATGGGACTTCTGCACCAGGGTAGGTTTTTACGGATGTTATCGAGTTTCGGAACCTCTTGTTCACCGTTATAAAATCAATCTGATTCCTTACTATATGCCGTTCACTATCAGCGGGAGACTTCCAGGTATATAGACGCATGGGTGGTTGATTAAAGCTTGTGTTCATAATTATAAAATTTAATTCTTTACAGAAATGGACAAGTGCTTCTCCTCTTTCGTTTCGCACTCCTATCCCGTATCTTCCGACAACATCATCATCTTCTACATAGCCGACTTTGGCATTAAAATCCCCCATAAGAAGGGTGTGTTTAAGAGCTTCTTTTGTGTCCATATAGAATTTATCTATCTCTTCCTCGGTGCTTTCCGATTGTTGTTGCGTAAATCTGGATTATATTTAACTTGCAGGGCTTTGCGTTGATCTTCATTATCGCTACTCTGTCAGAGATGGGTACAAATCGTAACACGGCACTATCGACTTCTCTCGTTACTATTATTGCGACCCCATTTCGATGTTGAAGGCTATCTTCTCCAGCATAGTTAATCTGATGGTCTTCTATTTCGCACTTCCCAGAACCAGGTCATCGCGTTTCGTTAATTCCGAGTATATCAATTCCTTATCGCAACATTTCCTTAACCGTGTTAGCCGCCTTTCCAGCCTGAAATATGCTTTGCACATTCTATATGCCTCTTCTTCTCTTTGATGTAGCTTTTAGGATACTGGCTGACCGGGAGATTCTTAGCAACCTCTCCTCGTTTAGGGGGTGCCCGCGACTGAGGGCAGTGGTATTTTCGTTTTCAGCCATAGTAAGTATCCTGGGGAAAAGTGTTCAAATCAAATCAAAATATTTATTCCCAATGAGATATAAAATCTAAAGGGTTTGTCAAGACAAAAAATATACAATTATAAGATTAAGACAATACAAGAGTAAAAACATAATCTGCTAGGCTGTAAATTGTTTTAGTTAGTAGCAGTTCTTTCAGTATCTCTCTAAATTTTGTATAGACCTTTTCTTCGGTTAGGTTGGTTGGTAATTGGTTATAAATAACAACTCCTTGATTATTTGGTCCTTTTCCGCAAATCGTAAGATTGGTCTTGGTCTTTATGGATATAGCAGACAATTTCCAGTATGTAAAGGCTCGTGATTGTTAGAATGCCTAATTCCATGAAATGTGGCCTACATGAAGTAGTAATACTGATACCTCTAATGTCAGTAAGATTGTCTCTACCTGCGGCGAGGATCCCTGTCGCTGTCGTAAAAACTGTCGAAGGTACCTGATTTGAAATATCTTCCAGTGAAGTTTGCTGCAAATTTCTTGAATGGTGATATTCCAGTGCAGGTTTTCCTCTAAATGAATACCATGAAATTTGGTTACATTAACTCTCCAAATGGCGTCGTTATTTAATTCAAGTTGAAAGTCTTTGACACGAGAACTGCGTGCAGTCTGAAATATCATATATTCGGTTTTATCTCTGTTGAGGTAAAGACAGTTTGCTGAGAACCATTTGTTAAGTTTTGCTAGAAGTATATTCGCTCGAGATGGGCTGTCAGTCCCAGTATTTTCAGAGACGATAAAGCTAGCGTCGTCTGCATACAGTATGCAGTGATGTTCATTTATGAAGCTAGCCAAGTCTGAAATGTATAGTAGGAAAAGTGTTGGAGCTAGGAAACTTCCTTGAGGGACACCCATATTTGTAAACTTAACAAGGGATTGGCCTACTACCTCCCCCGATTTGACCTGAACAAGTTGCTAACGATTTTCGAGGAAGGACTTAAGCCAACTGGCGATTTTCCCTCTTATTCCATAATTGAAGATTTTGTCCAGGAAAAGACTGAGATACACAGTCGAATGCCTTCGACAGGTCGCAGAATATCCCAATCGGACATTTACCCTTATCTACCTCAGCTATGATGGTTTTGTAAAATTGAGCTACTGCGGTCGTGGTTGATTTTCCTTTGCAAAATCCATGTTGTTGCCTTGAAATAAGTTCAAATTTTTCAACAAATGGGATAAGCCTTATGCGCATAGAGTATTCCAGGATCTTAGCTAAAACAGATATTAGGGCTATTGGTCGATAATCGTTAGCATGTTTTTTGTCTCCCTTTTTGTGAACTGGAATAATAGTGGATATCTTCAGGATTTCTGGGAATAGCTCATTAGCGAAGGAGGCGTTCACAATATTAGTTATTGGATCAACTAGCAAAAGTCTGAATTCTTTAAAGATGTTGGTAGGAAGCGAGTCGGTAGGAAGTAATTTGTAGAATCTCGTTCGCCGAAAATTCTTTAAGGAACATAGTAGTTGGATTGAAATTAAAGTGGCTGTTGGAGATTTCCGTTGGTGTGATGTTCTGGCTGATTGACTTCGGCGCTTTATTAAAATAGTCGCTGAAGATTATTGCTATTTGCTTCGGTGCAGAACAAGCTTGGAATTTTCCCAAATTTCGATCTTTTCAGAATTTTTAGAATTATTGGTTTGTGTTGTGCCTAGGTAGTTTCCCGTTGCTTTCCTAGGTTGACTGTCACACAAATTGATTTAGTCGTAAAATTTTTGGAATGGATTATTTTGATTTCTTACAATTCTAAGGCGACATAAAAAATGTTTACATGTTTAAAAACTGACTAAATAATAAAAAGTTATTTTATTATTTAGTAAGTTTACCTTTTAATCTATGTATAATAACACCTTTGGACGGTAACTTAAGAACACAAACATAAAAAAAAAACCGGCAAAAGAATGTAACTAAATTGTGTAACAAATTCATTGGACCAAGGGAATGTTCAGCGACCGTTTGGAAATAAATCTCCCTTATATTAAGGTTGTACTGTCGGTATCTGAATTTAATGAAACTTAATATGCCTTATAATAAGATAATTAACCAGTTAAATAAATAAAGAGCTACAGAGAACCGGAAAAATATATTAATAATAACCAATTTTTGCCTTTACCATTGATCCTTATGGGAAATCACAAATTTTATTTTATTCCACAAAAAGTACCGTTCAGATTACACTAAATGTAGTATCAACGGAAAGGAACAAATTTTTCCGAACATTATGTTTATTCACAAATCGAGCTACATATGTTGATATCCAAATCGAGAATTGAATACAAATCGAGCTACATTGTAGATTTCAAAATTTAAAATTTTGAATTTATATTTAAACGATTTAAAAATAAAACCGGTAACCGAAATTATTTATTTCACTTTCAATCATGAACGTAAAATTCAAATTTCGTTTCCGTTTTCATTCTTCCAAATATTTCGGTTAATTTCGTTTTTGTTTCGTTCTTAGTCCCTAATAATAACTAACTTATGAACTAATAAACTAACATATCTGGTTTCCCGGTTTAGTGATCAGCGAGTTCGATAGGTTTCTGCTTCTCCATCAAACACTTTATCGAAAATTCACTAGAATTGATTGAAACATAATAAAGTTATGTGAATGATACAAACATTTGAGGTTATGTTTACGTAAACTCTATTGAGAACATGCACGCATGAAAACCTATTTAGTAAATTACAAAATATCAGGTATTACAATAATTACCTTGCAGTTTTCACACCTTTGGCCTCAGCGGGCGTAAAATCTGGTATTGATACAAAATATTCTGCCATCTATTTTTCGTAGATTGTCAGATTGTGCTTTGACGAAACCACATTCAATCTTTGTTCTTGATAATTTCTAATGTAACTATATACCAAAATCGCACTAGGTAATGGAACAGTAAAGAAATATGAATAAAAACAAATTTTCTTTCAAACACACTAGCACAGTATGAATATCGACGCCGATAAATGTCATAACGTGCCATATGATATCATGCTTAGATTCGATCAATGGGGTTGTGTTTCATAAATTTGATTTTCGCTCCTTATTTTTGGACTTTTTGATTAAAGTTTTATGAAATTAAATGCAAGCTAAATGAAAAATTGATAGTTTAGGTGCAATGTCAAGACCATAAAGTATGGGAGGTAAAAAGAATCAGAAAGTAAGGTAAATTTAAATCACTTGCATGTTCCCTATTAAATCCAAAGTTTTGAATGAAAGGGCTTCATTGGGGAGAAAAAGAGAACCGGATTGCATGTTTGCTTGTTGTAAAAGTTCACATGAACGTGTCGATTGGATTAAATTCGTATAATTAATGTGGAAAGTTTTTAATGATTTTTCAACGGGTAATGAAAACGCGATTCAAGTATTTCATACAGAAACTCGAGTTAGTTTAATTGTTGGGAATTTTTGTATGATGTTTCACATTTCAAGAAATGTAATGGGATATGAAATCAATATTTAATTGATCTTAGTTTCTCAACTTGAAGAATGAAGTTTTATCGGCAGCTTAAAATGTAATTAACCTACTTATTACAATTATAACAGGCCTTCAGAAATTAGATGTTAATTTACAAGTATAAAAAGATTTAATACGAAGAGTGTGCTTTCGTATTACTCACAAGATAATCAATATTTGGAGAAATATTACATCTCACCACACGTTCTGTGTTCTCCAAGTATAAGTTAGTTATTCTTCTACGTGATTTTAATTTGACAAACTTTATTCTCGAAAATAGCTGCTCACATTTATAGGTACTTCCAAATAATTCCGGCTTCTTCTAAGCAAAAGAAGTGAATTTTGGGAAATTTATCGGTTGGAAATTATTTGCTAGTTCCGTAGTTTTCTTGCAGTTCAATTAGCTCCATTTGTAAAGAAAACGGAGCTTGTTTCAAGTCGACGTCAAATGGGGATGAAACAAAAAACTTGATTCTTGGCAAAGAAAATCTTGAAATCCGCTATTTAATTACCCATTTATAGATTTTAATTCGACCTAATGTGTCCACAAAGTTCATGGATTGCTTGAGTTTCCAACATTGATTGAGTTAACATAACATGACATGATTGAGTTGACATAACAAAAATTGAATTGTAACATCAACAAGAAATGTAAGATTTCGCATTTCACAATAAAATCTAATGGATTATTAAAGTTTAATATAGATTCAAATTCATTTAATTCAATAATCAAGCATAAAGCTAAAAGAAATGTGTCAAAACAGAAATGTAATAATTGCTTATTTCTAACATAATAATAATAAATAACCTATTAAAAACTTAAATAAGTAATAATTTAAATATATTAACTTTTGTTCTTTGAAAAGTATTCTTCTTTTGTATGGGGTTCTATATCTTTTATGTATTCAGACTTTTTGCTTGTATTCCATTACATGTTTTGTTTCTTTGATTGTTTCTGGCAAATTGTTGTAGAGTTGAATACAGTTATAACACGTGTCCCAGTCAAATAAGTCAAAAAGGGGTCAATCTCGGCATCTAACGGAAGAAGCTGAATTTTTGTACAGACCTTTATTTTAACATTACAAATGTTGTCTCAAGTCACATATGTCAACATGTAAGCGTCCTTAGATATTCAAGGTCAAAAATCAGTTTTTTAGAATACCTCGTACCTGCCTCCTATCGTATTTGCATTTATTATGAAAGTTGTAGTGAATAAAATTCTCTACAAATTTCATTTGAAATATTTTTTTATACGTCGATCTGTTTTTGAGATAGAGGGAACAGAGTGTGGAGAGGAGAAAAACCTACCTTAGCGCTGGGTAAATCCTAAATCCCAGTGTATTATACCGTTTTTTTACTTAATTACTTATTAAATATTACTTAAATACAAATGTAATACCTTATACTAATATTTATATTTCTTTTAAATCAAATAGTCATCAAATATTACTTATCTTTGTCATAAAAATAATTAAATAATGAAGTAAATCATTCTAAATATATTTTAATCCTATTCTCATTCAACCCCATGAATGGGGTATTGCAAAATGAAACCCTAACTGCGGTAACAACACTTATACCACCAGCAACAGATGAACTACTCAATTCATTATTCTGCAATTGAGGGCCTCAATGCGTTTTACTGGCGTATATGTTTGGAAAAATTAATTTTTCTGTTTTCATTATGTTCATTTGTTGTCAAGGTTTTATAGTCGTGTTATATATTTGTTTATAATATATTGTAATAACAAAAATATGAATTATATATTGGATATGTCCACTTTTGACAAAGTATTGAGGAAATATTAAGCAATGTTGATAATAAAAGACCCATTATTTTGAATATGTTTATTTCTAATAGACTCTAATACAATTTCTACTACACTCATAAGTATTGTTTCTTCAACTAAACTAAATTTAATATATGAATACGGAAGCTACTAATCAGATTATACTCAGAACATGACGTTTTCTTATTTTTTTCTTGTCTTCTCCTGTACAAGAACTGAACAATGTTCAGTTCTTGTACAGGATTATGTAGATACATTAGATGGACATGACTACATAATAACCCGTATTTTAAGAAAAATTGACTTGTCCAGTTATTGTATTGGACCCCTCAATTGCAAGGATGGTTGTGATTCGCGTTGTGGTTGCCATAAGTTATGGATTCAATGTTCTTTAGATTGTGGTCAATGCAATGTAAAAAAACGGAATAATACCTTGGGATTCAGGATTTACCTTGCGCTAAGGTACGTATGGCTGAGCGCTCCACTGCGTCCTCTATCTCAAAACGTATAAAAAAGGTCTCAGATAAAATTTGTAGAGCAATTTATTCTCTGCAACTATTATAATAAATGCAAATACGGTAGGAGGCAGAAAAAACGAGATTTTCTCAAAAAACGGATTTTTGTGACCTTTGATCTTGAATATCTAAGGACGCTCACATGTTGGCATATGTGACTTTTGAGCAGTGTTCCCTCTAATTTTTATTAGTGCTGCGCGGTCCAAAGTCTAGGGTGAGCAAAAATATTATAATTAAAAACATATTGCGCAATTTTTTTATACTTACTTATTCAAACCATAATATCAAATAGTCTGAGCTCCAGAGGAGCGGCTACAAACAGCGTCTGTCTTCCATGTTAGGAGCGGCTGAATAGACACTCCCACTTACAATCCCAGTTTTAACCTCGAAATGGCCCAAAAAGCCACAAAATTCTCAATTTTGAAGGATTTGAGGTGAAGAAGAGAAAAACTGGAGGAACAGTGTGGACAGAAGACCTAATGGAACAGCAAAGAGAAACGATGAAGACATATTGGCAAAAGAGAAAAGAGGATGAATGCAATAGAAGAAATGTACATTGAACAATAGTTGTTTAACGCGGTCCCTAGACGGCCAATATCGAAAAAAAAAATATCAAATATCAAAATAATAGTTTGGATATTTCCAATGAAACTTTAATTTATTGCTCCTTTGTACTAACACACTCTTTATAAATTTCTGCAGTGTTAATTGTTTGCCCATTTGATAAATTAATGTAATTTTATTATTTCGCTTATGCGAATCTTTCGCATATACATCGGCATGTCCAAAGTGATGTTCGACGGAACTCACCCGGCGCGGCGTTGTATGGCGCTGCAGGTCTGTTTGGTGTTATTAGTATTATGTTGCTGGTTACAATAATATATTAATTAATCTAATATTCCCAATTTCGAAGACGAAATCAACTTCTCGTAATTTAAGTGCGCGGAAAATATATTTGTCTACGCAAATTTTAAAATGTCACGAAAACTACTATGCTTCCGCGCAACCGCGCAGCTTACAGGGAACATTGCTTTTGAGACAACATTTGTAATGCTAAAATAAAGGTCTATACAAAAATTCAGCTTCTTATAATCGTTAATTTGTTTCTGTGGAACCAATTTTTGACCATATCTATCCTTTACATTTGAGGCAATTTCTTCAACGTGTTTTGAGCCAATCATTAACGTTGTATTATCAGCTAAATTAACCTTAGTGTATGTTGTTTGACTTATTGTTGCTGTTAGATCATTTAAACATATGGTGAACTAATGTAATAAAGTAATGGTACTAATATGCTCCCCTGCGGCGTCCCAATTAACCTGACTTCGAGGAAACGTTTTCAGTTGTCAATATCACTTGTTGATTTCTTTTAAGTATGATCTAAACCAATCTAGTACTATTCCTCTGACTCCATACTTATCAAGATTTCCTATAAGAATGGTATGGTCCACCATGTCATAAGACTCCATATTGTATTTGGTGGTCTTATAAATGTTTGAAAACGGTGTCTATTAAATCAAAACACGCTGTATTTATGTTCCACGTATATAACCACGTATGTTGAGTTTTTAAGAATAGCTTATGCTTATTTAAGAACTCTATTTTTTTATTCTTATAAATTCATTTTTTCTCAAAGAGTTTTGAAAACGATGTTAGAATTTGAATCTAGAAATGTGAATGTAATTATCAAATAGTTTTTTGTCACCTTTCTTATAAACAGAGATGATAATGGAATGTTTCAACTGCGTTGGAAAATTTGCAAATTTTAACGACTAGTTAACGGTTCTATAATTTCTTTAATTCCACTTTTCGTAACTTTTTTGTTTTTAAATATCTGTATAATATTTAAAACTTCACTTTCTGTCACTGGTTCTATAAATCGAATAACAATTATCTGTGATTTTATTTTTGTATTCTAAGTAGGGGATATTTTTCAATAACCTGGCTGGCGATCTATTTAATAAAGCACTATATTTTCTTCGTAGTCGGTTGAAACTTTTCCTATATTCTTGATTGAAGTTTGCCAATATTTGCAGGACTTCCATTTGTTTTCTGACCTCCGCTATATTTGGGTCCGTGAATATATAGCCGTTCTTCGAGCATGTATTGGTTCAAATTCATGGAAAACTGCTGCTGAAGAATAAAAGGAATTTCCTCATAAATATGTTCCACTGTTTATCAACCCCATTTCCCTTTGCCATGAAGACCTCAGCCCACTCTTCTTCAAGTAGTTGATGTTTTAATTGTGTTGTGTTTTCTTGTGAGAAATATCTAATTAGTCTATAGTTAGTTTTTTTTAATTTCTTCTAAAAAGCTTATTATTTGGGTATTGTGGTCAAATAGTAGTATTCCTTGGTTTCTACTGTGAATTTTAGGCAATAATAAAATTATCGTTATTTATAGACAGTTTTGTGAGGAGTTAGTGCAGTTTTGTTATGAATTGTTTGAAGCTTGCGAGAAAAATTGTTGCGGTAAATTGCAATAATTATTGTTGGCTTGTCGTCTATTGATGTCCGAATTGCCGCTATTTCAAAAATATATTCTTCTGCGAGTTCATTTAAATCCGGTCTTGTGATATGAAACACTTTGTCGTATTTGCGGAAAATTTGCAACCCCACCATGTTCAGCAGGCCTACGACAGCACGCTGATGTTAATGAGAAATTATTTATTTGAAATAATTCCAATTGGTCTTTAGTTTTCCAGTGTTCTGTGGCAATTAAATATTTACATGTATTATTTTGCTCCAACATATATTCAATCCTTTCTATAGAATTCCCTATAGACTGCACATGCTGGTTAATTACTTCAGATTTTACTCTTTTAAACTTATTTAGTGGTTTGGAAGATAGTCCGGTCTTCTCTGAATATTTGTATTGTTTAGTTTGTTGTTTTCCAATCTTCGAAAATTTAGTCCCTCATGCAGTATACCATCTGGCCAAAAAATACTGTTGTAAACTTTCTCTTTTAGGGATAGATCAACACCTACCTTGAAACTTTTGTTGTCCCTTTCCTTTATTCTTGGTATGATATTCTCAAGTACGAAACAATTTTGATTCTGTGTAGTTTTATTAATGAGGTAATTTAGAACTATATCTTCGGTTACGTGCTCCTTTGCCCTTGAAATGTACAGCCAGATTTTTTTCGGTTCTACCTTCCTTGCAACAAAACCTGTCTGTTCCTCTTCCTCACTGACTTTTCCGAATGATCTGCGCTTTACTTTTCTTTTTCTGGGTCCACAAATCCTTCATTTTGTTCAGAAGTCAGTAGATAAGGAATCTGACACTATATTGGTGGTGTGTTTGGTTGCCTGCTTCGATTTCTCATTAATCGACGAATCTTCAATTTTGCGGAGTGTTGTCTCGCTATCGTTGTTTACATTAATTTGTGTTTGTTTGTGAGTATAGGGTAAGTTTGTTACCGTTTTTTTTTCTGAAGAGATTTCTCGCTTTTTCAATAGCTCGATGTAAGCTTCGACGCTACGTACATACTTTTTGACAATAGCATGTTTATCCTCAACTTCAGTCAACATCCTTTTTAGTCACTCGCTGTTATTGTGAGCTAATAATATTGTATTTTTTCGGAGTATTTTGTTGTGTTCACAGCTCGTACTTTGCTTTTTCTTTTCATGAGCTAAGCATCCCATATGGGATAACTTTATCTTTCGCCATTGTTCAAGTGCGAGTCTTGAGTGTAGCAGATAAAACCTTGAAGACCATGTCTAGTGTACACAATCAGACTAGATGCACAAAAGTTTATTCTGGATGTAACCTTGAAGTCCAAGTCTAAAGTAGACACTGGCATAATTATTAAGTCTATTGCAGTAATAATAAGCTTTTATTTCTAGAACAAAACAAAATTTATGTTCGTTTAATATTTTTATGTTCAAATATTGTACCCAATCCACTTCACCTCATTGTGCCTACCGAATTCATTTCCAAAATATATCCTCCTAGTAAAAAGGGTGCCCGACCCCTGGTCTGATATATTTGAAATCTAGCAGACCAGGTCTAGTCTATACACTCAGATTAGATTACTAAAAGTCTAGGCTAGATGACACCTTGAAGACCAAGTCTAGTCTACACTATGAGATTAGATTAACCCTTTGCACTCCGAACGGTTTTTATATAACGTATATGAATAACTCTATCTCATTTTCAATAAGCGCTATCGTTTTTAGATGTCGCCGCTAAGGCGACAACGGAATAATGGCTTATCTTATTATGTCTAGATGAAGATTTAGTCTAGATGAAGCTTGAGAACGAAATCTAGTCTACACAATCAGACTAGATTATTTGGTCAAGACGAAAACGTGAAGATCAAGTCTAGTCTACGCACAGACTTTAGATTAATAAAAGTCTAGTCTAGATGAAACCTTGTAGGCCAAACCTCGTCTACACACTCAGATTAGTTTATTAAAAGTCTTGTCCAGATGTAACCTTAAAGAGCTCTGGTTTATTCACTCGGACTAGTTTATGAGAAATTTAATCTAGATGGACAAATCCTTGAGGACGAAGTCTACTATACACAATTAGACTAGATTTATAAAAGTCTAGTCTAGATGAAACCTTGAATATTAAATCTAGTCTTCACACTCACACACTAAATTATCAAAAGTCTAGTCCAGATGAAACCTTGAAATCCAAGTCTTACAAATCGGCCTTAGATTAAATGTTGCATAATTTTTTTCTCGATTATACGTGTAACGTTTTTTTTTCATGATGAGTGAAAAATATAAACATAAACCACTTTTTGGGCTTCTAAGGGGCAGGTTTAATGAGATTTATAAAATGTCACGAGGGCCGGATAAAATCAAATTGAGGGTCGGATCCAGACCTTGGGCCGTACATTCCACATGACTGGTTAAAAATATGAAACGTTTTAACGAATAAAATAATTAAAACGTTTTATCAACCATATAATGCGCAAAATTTGAAAAAACGTAAATTTAGCAGCAGATTAGTTTTTTAGACTTCAAAATATTTAGAAATTAAGTTACTTATAGTACAACTAATATATTTATTATTATTTGTCTTTTATAGTCATCATATACCAGTTCGATTGGCAGAATCCCACAAGGCATCCCGTCAACAACTTCAGCACGCTAGCTGGCTGGGCGATACCCACAAAATGCTGATAATATTCAAGAATGATATTTACGTTCGCCAGTCGCCATGGGACGAAACCGACTCAAGACTAACGTTCACCGGAGAGCCGGACCTCGTTTACAACGGAATTCCCGACTGGCTATATCAAGGTAATAAAAATCCTCCAGCGGTGAAAAAAACTCTAGTAAAATTGCTTTTCGGCCCGTTTAAGATACAACAATCACAGTAAAACCCGAGCTGTTTGTTTAAATAAAACATTTCGTAAACAGTTTCCAGCGTTCTCTTCCCCAAAGTTTTTTCTATTTTCAGAGGACGTTATGAAGTCGCCGAATGCGTTATGGGCGTCGCATGACGGCACACATCTAATTTACGCGACGTTTAACGACACAAATGTCGGCTTGCTGTCGTTTCCGTCGTTCGAGGAAGACGTTTTAACAGCCGGAGGTGCCGTCGAAAAACCTACCACTTTTCCATCTAGTAAAACCATAAGATATCCCACGGTGAGTTTAAACCTTTCACTAAAAATATTACCTTTTCTTACTAAATGCTTTTGAAGATGTCTTCGAATTTTGGAATACATGGTAAGGTCAATAATAAACATTTAATTAAAAGTTAAATAATATAGCAGTTTACCTAGAAATAAATATTAGACGTCTAGCTTATAATAGTATTAAACAATACCATGTAGGTAACAACAGTTTTGTTTAAGAAGCTATACACACGAATAGACAGGTTAGACTAGGAAACAAGAGGATTAGACATACTCTAATGGAGACTAGACACACAGGACTAGACATACAAGACTAGAGAGGTAATACTAGATACAGAAAACTAGACAGAAAAGCCCAGAGAGATAAGACTCATTACTCATTACTAATTAATGCTCATACTAAGAGATATAAACAGACAAGACAAGATTAAAAGACAAAATAGAACAGATGATAAATAACTAGACTAATAATACTTTTTTTTTCATACAAATGAACCCCGTGAAACTAACCCAAGAACACCCCAGCGTTCTAATTGCATTTGCTAATCGCCTTTCATTAGGGTGGTTGACATATCTCTATATTAGTACTATCTGCTTCCCCCTTCCGCACTACGCGCGATTAAGGTTTCGATTTCTTACTTTTCTTTTTGCCTCATCCTTTTCATTTTCGATGATTATTGTTTCGATTATTTTGTTTGACCATCATATTATTCACTGATGTCTTCCCGAGCATCTCACGCTCTGTGTCCCTACTCGGACACTCAAATATTGTGTGTGTCACCCTGTCGATCATGCCGCAGTAGGTATACATAGTTTGTGTCCGGTGCTCTCCCGATGTTGTGAAGAAAATCACCGAAACATCCATGGGCTGTGAAGACATAGGCTAGGTAATATATTATTTCCCCGTATCGTCGACTATTCCAGCTGTTGCTGTCCGGCATACGAATCATGGGCTTGGGTTCAGTTGTCCCACGCTTCCTGCCATGCTTCCTCGTATCGTCGACTATTCCAGGTGTTGATGTCCGGAATACGATTCATCGGATTTGGTTCAGTTGTCCCACGCTTTCTGCCATGCTTCAGCCATATTGGTATGGGCCATCTTTCTGAGGATTTGGTTTTTAGGCCCCTCGAAGCAATCATTCCTATACATCGCCTGTATTTTATTTCAATGGGGAGAGTATACTGTTCGAAATACACTGCAGACTCGTATGGCAATTTTGTTTTGGTATACAGCTAGCTGGTTTATTTTCGCTTTATTTAGTGCCTCTGCCCATATAGGACCACATAACATGACTGAATAATCCACAGTGCTTAGAAGTCTTCGTTTACGGCTTCTGGGACCACCCACATTTGGCATAAGTTTTTCGAGTGCCGCCGTGGTTTTCATGGCGCTTTCCACCGTGATTTTGATGTGGTCCCTGAAAGACAGGCTTTTGTCAATAGTAATCCCAAAGTATTTTAGGGAATTCTTTGCCTTAATACCCACACCCATCACCAATAAGATAAACAAATAATACTAGACAGACAAAGCTAGACGGACAAAGCTAGACGGATAAGGCCAGATCGACAAGACTAGACAGAGCTAGAGAGAGAAGACCAGACCGACAAGACTAGACAGATACGACTTGGTAGATTATGGACAGACAAAACTAATTTTGAGCAAGACAAAAAGAGCAAGACAGGTAAAACTTTGCGTACTAAACTAGACAGATAAGATAGACAGGCTAGATTAGACATACGAGACTAGACAGACGATACTAAACAGACAGGACTAGACACACAAGGTTGGACAGACAAGAGCAAACATACATGACTAGATAGATAAGATGAGAGAGACAAAGCTATACAGAGAAATCTAGTTAGACAGGACACACAGACACACTAGACAGGACTATGACCAGACTAACGACTTTACGATATCATCAAAAATATACAAACAAGATTAGATAGGCAAAACATGATAGACAAAATTTGGGTGTCTATTTGGGACTATGAACGTTTCATTTTTACATCTAAACATCTAAACAGATGCGGTCAGACCACAAATTTAAAAAAATCCTACATCTACAAACGAAAGTAATAAAATTATAAAATAACTCCAAAGAAGGAATACAACTAATTAATCTATTGTGAATTCTATAGAAAAAATTGAATTCATGCTCCAAGAAAATAATGATTGTAAATTTCTTATTTTAACAGAAAAATTACGTTGTAAAAATTACTAGCAACTGTGAGTCTTTCAAATCTCAAATTTTCACCTAGGAGCATCGTATTGTCGCAAAGTTAGCTATTTTCTGCAAGCATAACATTAAATTGACGGCAAGACCTAATATCAATTAGCTAGCAGAAGTACTCATTTTTTAAGTTACAGCTATAGAGACAATATTGAATGAAATTGAAACAATCGTTATAGCAACTTATCGAGCCCCTTTAACTAGTTTTCATAATTTCTTAGATAACTTGCATCGATTGCTAATAAAGGTAAATATAGAAAAAACAATGCATTGTATTTCATCATTCAACTTAAAAATAGAATTTAAAGAAATTAGTCGCCCTCAATCGTCAACATGTATTGACAACAGAGTTATAACAGCAGGCATAATGTACACAGTCAAAACTATAGAATATTATATTTCTGATCACAATGCTTAAATAATAATAAGTCTAATCGAAAATAAAAAACATAAAACTAAATTTCGAGTCTTTTTTCTCAAAAAAACAATACATTTTTGAAATTATTAGTACACAGTATTGCAAGAACAAAATGACATCAACAACCAATTTTTCAATAGCAGTTATCCTTGTTTATTAAAGAATAAATAAGCAAGCACTAACCATTCATGTCCAGAAGTTACATAAATTTGTAAAAAGCTAGAGTTCTTGGAAATACTATATAAATTTGATGAGAAAAGCAGGAAACAATACAACAAAACTAGACGAATATATGACCCAATAAGTACTAAAAAGAACAAAAAGCATTCAGTTAGAAAATGAAATAAGGTATTCTAAAAATATTATGAAATCAACTTAGAATGTAGTCAACCAAATCGTAAACTTAAAAAACCATCGCATTAGTACAATTTTCTCTATACAACAAATAGTCAATACATCTTTGAAATAGTCAATAAATTCAATAAATTCTACGAAGATAACCCCATTCAATTGTCTACGCAAATCCAGTCTATAGAATACTCAGATTCGATAAACATAAACAACAATTCAACATACTTAAGGCCGACAACACGTGAAGAAATTATGTATGTAATAATGAATCTTAACTACAAAAAAAGTTCTGGAGTAAACTAAATTCCTATAGGTGTGATAAAAACTGTTATAAATGAAATAATAGAACCATTGGAATATATTATAAATACATTAAATATGGAGTTTTTCCGGAGAAATTGAAGAGACAAATCACTTTGTGCGGAAAACTATAGACCCATTAGCTTACTATCGTCGTTCTCAAAAATATTTAAAAAAATAGTACCTAGTAGGACTGTTGCTTTTTTCAAGAAATACAATTTATTAAACTACACCCAGCACGGATATATAGATGGACGGAATAAAGAAACGGCTTGCTTCCACTTTTCAACAATATTTTAGAGCATCTAGAAAGCCATGAAATGCCCTGTGGAAAATCAATCTATCAAAGACGTACGATACTGGGAACGATATAATTCTGGTCATTAAATGTTTGGCATAAGAGGTATTGCTCTTGACTGGTTTAAGTCGCATTTGTCCACTAGAACTCAACAAACAAAATTAAATGCAGAATGTGGATACTTAAAATCTAATGTGAGAAGTACAAGAGTAGGGATATCGCAGGGAAGTATATTAGGCCCACTATTGTTTTTAATTTATCTGAATCATTTACCCTTAGTCTTAAATAATATTCCCTATAAAATTCTAAACTTTGCCGACGACGCAACGCTTCTAATAGCAAACAAAAATATGGTGATTATTAAGTGATTATTAGTCTAAACTCTGCCTCTGAGCAAAAACAAACATTATTATTTTCAAAACAAACAGATCCCGACTGAGTTATCAAAAACTAATTGAAATAAATAAAAGTACAGTGTATATAAAACATAGTTTGAACTTTTGAGAATACACTATATACTTTGACAACGATCTAAACTCGAGAATACACTTTTAGAATATTACTAAAAGTTCTAAGCCCAAAAGTTCTAAAAATGGTATACTATGGGAATTTTTAATCCCATACCCGGTTTGGCATAATTTTTTGGGGTTCTGGAAAAAACGTTACCGATGTTTTCAAGATTCAGAAACAAGCTCTACGAATCATATCAAATTTGGAATATAATCAATCCTGCGAAGAAAAATTCAAGCAAGCTAATATATTAACTATACCCGGATAATAACTTTATGATATATTCATTTTTAATTTCAAGCATAAAAATAACATCTATAGGCCATTTCTTTAAGAATGCAGTAACTAGAAACCTGATTTACACTATGACAAATGTTCAATCTAGTTACAAAATTTGGCGCTAAATTGAAATATAGTTACTTGATTATGAAATTGGTAATTTATTGATGGTTTGATTGAATATTTTATTATTTATTTACATAGTTTACGCCCAAATTGTAGCACTTAAATCAATCCCAAATACTGTTAATTTGTGTTAACAAAGGATTAAAAAAATAATAGAATTTTAACAAAGAATATCTTATTATTATTGAATAACTTATTACAAAAATTATAGAAATTGAATAACTTATTATATTTATTAAAAAAGAATAACAAAAACACATTTATTGAAATTTAAATTTATTACATTCTTCTTCTTGTTTAGAATGGGCCTACTTTGGACCACGCTTGTGCAACTGTTGGGCTTTGATCTTTGCCCAGTATTGTCGCATCTTCTGCCAGTGTAACTCATTTCTCTCTTCTGTCCAGGGGGTTTCCTTCGGGTTTTTTCCTGAAATCCACAGAATTCCTTTAGGGTGCGTCTCACAGACTGTTCGTTTTGAGATCTGTTATTCCCAGTTCAAATTCCTTTTTTTTAATTATTTCATTCTAAATTCATTCAAATGTAATAAATTTCCTTTAATTATTCCATTCCAAATTCATTCAAATCTAATAAATTCCAAATTTATTAAATTATTGTTTACATTAATATTATTTACCTTTATTGGCATTATTCTTAACACAATACAGACTTAGTCTGTATTATTGGCATTATTCTTAACACAATACAGACTAAGTCTGTATTGTGTTAAGAATAATGCCAATAAAGGTAAATAATAATAAAAAAAAAATAATTACATTACATTTATTTATTACATTATATCAGTCTGAATCTGTAAATTCCATTTCACTGGACGAGCCAGTATTTACAATAAATTGCTGATGCATATCTTCGACAATTTTATCCAGTTGGTACAGTTCATTTTCTTCTTTTATAACATGGGTCAATGCAATTGGACCACTTCTCAGCTGAAACTTGCGCTAAGCCATCATGAAATAATTTTGTTACTTCGGACATTTTAAATGTTTTATTATTTGTTGCCACATATCCCTTTACCTGTGCCCAAATTAATTCAATGGGATTTAATTTGCAGTGGTATGCTGGCAAACGTAAAACCTACCGATATGTATTTCGAATCATTTCGTCCACTTTGTATGGAACTGGATGAGTGTTTATGTAACTTTTTACCATATCCAATAACTCTACTTTTAATAAATGTTCGTCTACTTCCTTTCCTTTGCTTCGAAGATATGTTATTATATCATCTTTCCTTCAAGCGGTTGTCGGTGTTTTTTCCATTTGGACGGAATGGTACGGAGCATTGTCCATCACAATAACACTATTTTCAGTTAAAGACTTTCAGTAAAGACGTTTCAGATCACCCAAAAAAAAACCCAACTTCTACAAATCCATTTTCGTTGCCTATGTTGGTAATTATTAATCGGTGACCTTTGCCAGAGGGATCTTTTAGGCCCACAGACAAATCTTCTATAAAGGCGTGGCGTCAATTTGTTACAGTCTAATCTTTCCAAACTTTTGTTTTTGTATGGCCTGCATTCACCCACGTCTCGTCCAGGTAATAAATAGATCAGATCAGATGACAATTGTGAATTGACACCGCAGCCATTGACAACTAACAGCTCAACATGCATTGGCGTACGAAAAAAATATACTTGGTGTTAAGTAATTTTTTCATCTTTAAATTTAAAATTGAATACGAAACATTATTGTATAATATATTACCTATTAGCCGTAGTATAATTTAACGTTCTATTATATTTAGAAAATATTCTTAGTCTCATATTCATTTAATTACATATTAAAAATTCTACGCCAGTGACTGCAAATGTATGTGAAAGAGAGAGATGGAGAAGTAAATATCGTCGGTGCAAACTTCTCCTCGATTTAAGCCAATCAGAGAACAAGGTCAAATAAGCCCTATCTTATCTGTACTGCATTCTTAAAAAAAGAAGTATAGAGCGAAAGCATCCACAATATAAAACAAGAAGAAAACATCTGGAATATGTGCCACCAATTAACAGTTTAACCTTAACAGAAAAAGGTGTATTACACTATTCGGTCCGTGCATAACCGCGCTAAGCGCCACCCGTGGCCAAAAGGACAACTTCGTGTGCAATAACAGTGTATAAAAACAACAGGCAAAAACAAAAAATAATAAATTTAATAACATATACTATATTTGACAGTAAAAAAAATATATGTTTTGTAATACGTCAATTCTGTAATAAGATACTACCGAGATAATAATTATAAATTAAATTCATAATGGATAAAATTATTTAAACTGGCTTTGAAAATTTTTTCCACTCTATTGATTTTAATAAACAAATAAATGTGAATGGTGTAAAACTAAGTGAGATTAACGTTGTTGATGTTGAAGAGTTTCGAATTAAAAATCAAGGAAGTACAATTAAATGTAAGCTTTTCAGCAAACTAATATTACTGAAGCTCCATATAAAGTACAGTTGCAAGTAAATTGGGATTATTTACTAAATGACTAATGTCATAATATATTATGAAACTTTAATTATAACTTCTATTTTGTTAGTTGAATGATAAACGATACGTTATTCAAAGGTCTTGAACATGCATTTCTCAAGCATGCGGAATATGTAAACATCTTTATGCACTGATTGATTTTATTAAAAAGGACACTAGTGAATCGAAGACTTCTGATGAGCAAAATGTCAATATATTACAAAATACATGTCAATATAACTACACATGAAATTCTTAAAAGTGTAATCTTTGGCGCTGGTGCTTTTGCGCTCGGAGCGAATAGGTGTATTACAATCTACAATTACCTGCCCTAGAAAGGACATACAAAATATACAAAGGAATTAAAAAAAAATTCAAAATATTATTCAACCAAATAAATGAGAACCCTACAGTGTGGAAGATTTCATCAATGGAAAACAGAGTTCTAAATGAAGCTTTGTTTTAATATATGTATTTATATGACATATATCCCTTAGATATGTAAATTGAATGTGGAAATAAACTATTTTGATTTGACTAGAATAGACAGAAAATATCGACGGACAATACTGGGCAAACAAGACAGAACAGACAGGGCTCAGCATAGAACTTTCAGGTAAGACTAGAAAAAGGACTAGACAGACTAGACTAAACAGATAAGATGGATAGATGGGTAAGGCTTAACAGACAAGGCTAGACGGACAAGACAGGCGTGGCGTGCGAGACTAGACAGGCTAAACTACATAGACTAGATAGACCAAACAAACTAGACAGACTAAACAGACCAGACAGAGCAGACAGATAGATCAGACAAACCAGACAGATATATCAGACAGATCAGATATACTAGATAGAGTAGACAGATCAGACTAGATAGACTGGACTAGATAGACTAGATATAATAGTGTTGACTAGACATACTAAACAGGACCGATTAGATAAACAAACTGGACAGTCAAGACTACATAGACAACTCTAGACAGATTAGATTTAATTAACTAAACCAGTCTAGATAGACAAGGTTCGACAGACATACTAGTCTAGTTTTGAAACATTTACATATAGACTTGTTGTATGATAATCTTGTCTGTCTAGTCTTTGAATTTGTATAGTGTTCTCAGTCTAGTCTTGTTTGTCTAGTTTTGTCTGTCCTGTCTGTCAATTCTCAATTCACTTTGACATGTTTTGAAATATTAGACTAAACATTCGATTTTATTAGGCCGGACGTTTTGAAAAAGTACACAAATAAGTAAATTTTTTTTTATTTTAGAGAAATACAATTACTTTTCAATTTTATTTGATGTTCATAAATATTCTTTGCATTCATTTTAAAAAATGAACAGATACAAATATTTATATATTTAGATTACTAGTTATTAAATATTTTTTCAGGTTATGTTGCCTAGAAAAGATTCGTTAGTATAGATTTGCTAGTAATTTTTAGTGAGGTAGTTTAATTGAAGAGGATTGTGGTAATTTAGCGCATCAAATTTAAAGTTAGTCATTACTTTTCCTTTAAATAAAAGCAATAGAAATTACATTAATAGTTTAATTCTGTTAGTATATTATCTACAGTTTCACGAATAACATCAAAATAGAAGAAAAAAGAAACTAAATGTCGCATGTTTATTTTCTCCCTCCTCCTATTCTTTCCATGGCCTCTTTTATTGCACTACAAACAGCCACCATTATTATTTATTATCCTCTGTGTGTAAGGTCCGTTGACTCCCTCGTCCCTCCGATGAGTTATAGCATCGACGCTCCAATTAAACTTTACTTTGTTCAGTCGTCCGTTCCATTTATAATAAACAATTTCTTGTTGGATGTTATAGCCGGGTACCCCAAATCCCCACGTCCAGCTCTGGGTATTGGACATCACAAATCTCACTGACCTCCAGCAATACGAAGTCCTACCGCCCAAGGCCTTAGTCGGACAGTAAGTATAAAATATATTTATCTTTAGAGAATCGAGAGATTCTGTCTTTTTGTTTTATCGTTGGGTAATCAATGCTATATTTTTGAAGAGGGTTGAAATTTAAAGATGTTTTTTGTGTCTCGTTCGGATTTTCGTGGGGGAAAAATAGAGATTTATTGTGTTACATTCATGGTTTTGTTTGAGAATGGATAACTTAAAGGGTAACAAAGTTTTTACTGTAAAAAATATATACCTCAAACGTCAAAGTTTTCACTTTTCTAAAACACATTTCTTACATTAACAGGATTAGTAGAAAAGAACTTTTGGACGCAGTTATTTGTATGCAATAATACCACGTAATTTATTTCTGGAAATAAGCCACTTTTATATAACTTCCATTATATACAGAAAACTATATCAAATTGGCATTCTTTTACACCGCATCACGCATTCTTTTACACCGCAAAAAAAATCGAAAAAAAAATCATAGAAGCGATATATTTTTTTGACATCAAGACCATCAAATGGAAGAATTTGTAATGTTATTGAAAAACAAAGCAACGCGAATTAGATAATATCTGTCTAGTCCTGTTTATCTAGTTCTAAAGTTTTAATTTAGTCGAAAGGAATTTCACGAGAAAAAAGTTGTTAGCGCATCCACAGATAATTCCTAAACGAAATTGATAATAAAACGCAGTTTCAAATTTTGTTTTACGACTAAATTTAATTAATTTTGTAATTATTTGCAGACGGTGCAAATAAATTCGAAAAACTCCATAGTAAAATCGATAATCGTTACGCTGGCAAACTTTTTAATATCTGCAAAAAAGACTTACCGAAAAAATTCACCCTCTAAATCTCGGTAACATCTGCCGCAGAGAACCACGACTTTTTTTATTGCTAACCAAAATCTCATTTACTAACTTGACACTTGATACAAAGTTTATTGCACACAGTATATAAACTTTACAACATAAAATAAAATGATCAAAGCATACATCATATCACCAGTTTATCAATAGTTTTCTTTTTTTGACCCGACCAGACCAGACTAGACAAGACCATATCGTATTAGACCAGTCCAGACCAGACCCGGCCATACCAGTCGACACAAGACCAGACAAAAAAAAAACAAGGCAAAAACCAGACAAACCCAACCAAGACCAGACATGTCAAGACAGGACCACATAACCTTAGACAGGACAAAACCAGGAAAGACCATACAAAACCAGGCAAGACCAAACAAAACCAAACAAGACCAGACAAGATCAGAAAGGACCAGACAATGCCGAACAAGACCAAATAACACCAGACAAGGCCAGAAAACACCAAAGCAGGCAAGACCAGAGAAGG
This sequence comes from Phosphuga atrata, assembly GCA_944588485.1. NCBI lineage: Eukaryota > Metazoa > Arthropoda > Insecta > Coleoptera > Silphidae > Phosphuga > Phosphuga atrata. The sequence continues at coordinate 27,131,339 of OX155901.1, read as the reverse complement.
CAGATAAGACCAGACTAGACAAAACCAGAAAAGATCAGACAAGACCAGAAAGACCAGACAATACGAGACCAAGCAAGACCAGACAAGGTATCACCAGTATATATGTTACGGTAAAAGTACAAAATCAGCAAATGTGAACATTTACCGGTATATGTATACATCTACCAATGTGATAGGTAAATGTGAGTTTAAATCTGAGATCAGCTTTATATATCTACTTTTACAGGAAAATGTGTAGTTTTTGTGTGTTACAATATCACGTGTGTCTTGTTGGACAGCCCATGCGTTATGTTAATGTAAATCTCTAACAATTGCCAACAACATTATGCATATGTACACAGTTTCCGGAAATAATTGGTAAATGTAAGTTGAACTCACATTTACCAAACAAGAAGGTAAATGTGTACATATACCGGTAAATGTGCACATTTACCAAACTACGTACTTTTACCGTAACATATATACATCATTTAGAGCAGTGCTGTCCAACTTCTCTTAGCCAGCGGACCATTTTTTCTTTAGCAAATATTTCGCGGGCCAAAAAGGATAGGTAAATGAGAAGTCAATTCGTGTCAACTCAAAAGTTTATTTTTGTTTAGTTTACTTTATTTTATTTATACAAAAAAAAATAAAGTCAAAGATAATAACATTTCTTCGACAATAAAGTTTATATTTTTATCTACGACCACTATTGTAAATACCCAATATTGTACAGTTCGTGGATTATACATCATAAATACATCATACCACACACATATTTAACAATTCGCGATTAATGTTATTTAATAATTTAAAATAACCCTTGCTTGTTTGGTTTACGATTCGTTGATTGGTTGAGAGCTGCACGTTGATACTATTTTTAAATATAGTACTCCGTGATTTCCAAACAATCATTAAACGTCACATCATTCACATAGAAGCTGTGAACCTTTTCGTTTTTTCACGTTTAAATCTAACTAAAACTACAAATAAGTACTAAATAAAAAGGTATGTAACCATTATGAATGTATTTCTTTTTTGTGAATTGTGGCAACTCTAATTATATTTTCAAGAATGGAGTCTTTCAAGCTGTTTCTAAATTTTGATTTTATATATTTCATGTCAGAGAATGCACGCTCGCAGATATATGTACTTACAAACATAGAAATGATTTGAAGTCGAAAATCTCTTATTCTTGGATATTTTTCTTTATCCAAATGTTTAAACAATTGTATTCCAGTTGCTCCACTAGATTCAATGAATGGGGTCAGCCTGAAGATCGCATAATTCCATTTGATATTTAGGTTCAACGGAGGTAATATCGATATTGAATGGATGACTGAATAAATTAATACTCAGCTTTAAATCATCAAATTGAGAGAATCTTCTATTACTATCTTCAATAAGCATATCTAATTTAGGTAAAAAAATATCAAAATTCACTTCTATATTACAGGCCTTAATTTCTTCATAACATCTCTTTGCAACATTCAAAATGAAATAAATTATTTTCCTGCAAATTTAACTTCCGCAATTTTAATTTATTTCTGAATCCTGTTACATGTTTATGAAAACAACACACATCTTGATATTTTCCTTGCAAGCATTTATTCAAAATATTTAAATAATTTGTAATGTCTATTAGGAAAGCAAGTGAAAAAAGAACATTTTTATCACCTAAATTTGCTGTGAAATCTTCATCGATGCCAACTTCTGCTAAAAAATGATTAATTTCTTTTCGTAAGTGTAAAAAATGTTTTCAGGCATTTTCCCGCACTTAACCAGCGAATATTACTATGTAAAAGGAAATCACCATACTCAACTTGTATTTCTTCCAAAAAAGTTTTAAATTTTCGATGTGTAAGAGAACGATTTCCGCCACGAATTAAATGTGTTATTTTGCAAACCTTGTCGTCCATTACGTCTTTTAGTTTTAGTGAAAGACCACATACTGATGCACAATACAATGGAACATTCGACAGTTTATTCCTTCTTTTTGTCCTGCGATCCCAATATTTTTGCCCGTCATAGCTCTGGCGCCGCCAGTTACAATAGCGGTGCACTTGTCAAATCTTGCCAAAATCTTGTCAAAACTTGCCATACGGAGCTATTGCACATTTTAATTCGTTATAAATATCTTCACCTTTTGTTGTTCCGTGTAATGATGGTAATTTTAAAAGTTCTTCTGAATAATCATAGTTTTCATTTAACGTTCTTATAAAAATAAGCATTTGACTTGTGTCGGAAATGTCTGTACTTTCATCCAATGCCACGGAAAAATAGCAGCAATTATTGATTAGGTTTTGTAATTTATTAGTGACATGTATACTGATCTCGTTTACACGTCGGCTTACAGTTTGATGAGAAAGAGAAACTGAGAATTTTTTTTGCCATTTCGTCATTATTAAAAGCTTGAGCCATTTTTTTGGGACTTGTCGGTGGTAGAGAGCGCGTAAACAGATACACTTGCATAGAGCGTGGATTAATTTTATCTAAAGACCATAAAACAACCATATTTATTCATCATTAGCATTTTTATAATTCTTGTTGTAGACGGTTGAATTATAACTATTATCTAAAAATCTAAATATTTTTTATTATCTAAATATGTTTTAAATGTATACAGATGTTTATTTAAAATTTAAGGAAAAGTTTACTATAACTCGCGGGCCGTAAAAAAAGCTCCGCGGGCCTTATGCCGCCAGTTGGACAGCGCTGATTTAGAGCATACATCATATCACCAGTTTATCAATAGTTTTTTTTTTTGACCCGACCAGACCAGACAAGACCATATCATATCAGACCAGTCCAGACCAGACCAAACCAGTCGACACAAGAGCAAACAAAAAAAAACAAGGCAAAAACCAGACAAACTTAACCAAGACCAGACAAGTCAAGAAAAGACCATATAAGCTCAGACAGGACAAAACCAGGAAAGACCATACAAAAAGAGGCAAGACCAAATAAAACCAAACAAGACCAGACAAGATCAGAAATGACCAGACAAGACCAAATAACGCCAGATTAGGCCAGAAAAGACCAAAGCAGGCAAAACCAGAGATGGGCAGACAGGACCAGACTAGACAAGACAAGACCAGACAAGACCGGAAAAGATCAGACAAGACAAGACCAAGCAGGACCAGACATGGCGAGACAAGAGCAGACAAGGCCAGATTATACAAGACCAGACAATGGCAGACAAAACTTGACAAGACCTGTCAAGACCGAACAAGGCCAGACAAGACCTTACAAGGCCAGATAATAAAGGCGAGACAAGACCAGGCAACATCAGACAAGACCAGACAAGTCTAGACTAGACGATATAAGGCTAGACAAGACCAGACAAGACCGAATAAGACCATACAAGACCAGACAATACCAGGCAATACTAAAAAAGACCAATCAGATAAAGCCAGACATGACTAAATAAACTGTTTTGATTTGTTATGATATATTTAAAATTATTAAGTTAGTTGTGAAATTTCTTCTGGAAAACAATACTTACCTATTATCGTTATTTGAAATTGCTTTTAAAAACATTGATTTCTTGTCAATTGCATATAAAAATTTGTTCTAATAAAATTTAAAGTATAGGATAGTTTTACAAATCGCAATTTCATTTCAAGAAGTTTGGAAGCAATAGCCTTAACTATCACTTAATTTTGAGTTTACGGTGCTCAAAATTTAAAATAGAGCAAATATTGGCAATTTATCGACTTTATTTTTTTGGTCGGCAATTTTCTTGGTTGTTTAGATCCCTTGTTTTATACGGTTCCTTTTTTAATACTTTCACGCTTTTACTCGGTTTAAAAAAAAAACTTAATTTAAGAAATAAAATATATTCTTGAATATAAATGGATATAAATTATATTCGATGTAGCTTTTAATTAATTTTTTTTAACCCGTAAAAACCGAGAAGGTGTAGAATAAGGAACTGTGTAAAACGAGATTTTCTTAGATTTAATTGAAGCGATTTCTTGTGCCTCAAGTGTCGTAAAAAAATTGAAAAAAAAACTAAATATTTAGGCAATTTTTGCCATAAATTTCGGCAAATTTTAACGCGATTTTTTATGCTACCTGTTGGAAATGGAAGTACTGAAAACCAAATATTTATTATAAGTTATACCGAGCACGAAAGTCAACTTATTTTTCAATCATAAAATCAGATCAAACATAAATCAACGTTGTCAATTATAAAATCAAAGTTGTTAAAACAAATTCAGATTAAATTAAAAGCTATATTTAAAAAAAAAACGTTATACAGGTAAACTATATACAAAATATGGTTGCTATGTACAAAAGACAAACGCCATATATAAAAACAAACGCTATATAAAAATAACTAATGTATATACAGGGTATTAAGTAAACATGCATTAAAAAAACGCATGCGGTCAGGGGGCCCTCGTCAGGAACGAAGTTCCTCGCACATTCAACAGAATCGAACAACTTCTCTTTTTGAATTATTATTAAAATAATGAAAGTGCACACAAATATTTTGATTGCATGTTCTCGAAAATAAGAAAAAAATATCTAAATCTCCATATTCAAACCCAGTACAAAGTATTTCTATTGCACTAGTTGGATTTTGACATGCATTTAAGTAAGGTGAATTATAAAGTGGCTGTCGAAGAAACAATGCATATATTTGAAGAAGTAAAATTCTTATAAAAGATGAAAATAGACAATTACCGTCGCCAGGAATGCTTGTGTCATGATGCAGCAAGACATTTAGCATTGAACATTCATCATGTTCGTCGTATGGGGCTTGGAATGATTGAGAACTTGGACTAATTACTTGCTGAGCATCATTATTACCTGATGATTGAAATTAATTATTCTGAAAGTGACTAAATATTACTTTTTCAGTTTTTTCATTATTTTCGATAAAAATAGTCGGCATAGTTGTGCAAAAATTAATTATGAAAACAATTAACAACTAACAATTAAATTGTCAGATTTAATTGCAACTAACAACCAAAATAATTAATTATAATTGCAAGATAACACAATTAAGAATTAATTAATTGTTAATTGTAAAATTTTGAAATTACAGTTAATCAATTGTTAATGATTGATGCTCGTTTACAATTACAGTTAACAATTAATAAATGTCGGTTAGAAAATATGTTTATTATACTCCAATGTATCACTTGCCACAATGCGTAACTTGCGTATTGTTTCAGTTGAAATAGTTTTACATTAGAGTGCGGAAAGTTTGGTTTTACAACGCGACAGCTCGTTTGGGGAACGAGCCCAAATGGCTAGTTCCCCATTAGCTGGAGCATTAGTTTGGCCGACAATTATTATTTAAGAAACAGATAGTAACGGAAAGATGGTTCGTTCTGGACCCTCCACCTCCACTTCCGGTCATCCACCCCCGCCACCACTTCGGGTTCCCACCCCACTTCCGGTTCCCACCGCCACTTCTGTTTCCAAAAATTCACCCACTTCCGGTTGCCACTTCCGGTTCTGGAACCAGAAGTGATGGTGGGAACAGGAAGTTGGCATAGGAAATGGAAATGAGGTGAGAACCTGAAGTGGGAGTGAGAATCGGAAGTGGGGTGGGAACTGGACGTGGGGTGGGAACCGGAAGTGGGGTGGAAACAGGAAGTGGGGGTGTAGTGGGGGGACGGAAGTGGGGGTGGGGGTACAGAACGACCATCTTTCCTTAGTGTTTAAGTTTTTACATTCATCAAATAGTTTTAATTGTTATAATAAACAATTGATGATTAAGTTAATTGTAACTAACAATTAAAATTGTAATTGGAATTAAATTAATTGTAACCCACAATTAATGGATTTAATTGCAATTGATTTCAATTGCAACTCACAATTAAACACTTAATTGAATTAAATTAATTGCAATTAAAATAGTAATTGTTTGATTCTTCAATTAAAAAATTAATTGAATTATGCCCAACACTAAAAGTCGGTAATAAATATTCTTTCAATGATTGTAATGATTCAGGTTCAACATATTTCTTCTTTGATTTAAATTTATCTTTGTAGCTGTAGTTTGTAAAATTTATTTTTTCTCTGTCGATACTCTTTTTAACTCTGTGCTTGTGATTTCACTATCGTCTCTCTATAATGTATATAAATATAGTAAAAAAAAAAATTACTTGAACCACATGTTGAAAAACACTTGAATCACATATACGATAAATCCATGTAAACAGTAAGCAATTGCATAAAATTATAAAATTGTAACCTCCTTTTCTAAATCTGTATTTTGTATAATTCCTTTTTTTTTTTCTTTTTCCTTTTTTCTCTGTCGATACTCTTTTTGACGCTGAACTTGTGTTTTCACTATTGTCTCTCTAAAATGTAAATGTCATAGTGATATAGTGAAATCTGTTAGATTGTGTAAAACCGAGTTATTGCATGATCTGCCGACAGTTGGTGTTTTCTATTTGAAATACTTGATATGACTAACCTCTTCCAAATCCTCTTTTTTGGAACGTTTTGCCAATTGTGTCGGCGACCGACTCAATTTCGCGCACCGATCAAAAGGACTTCTAACCTCACTGTTTGATCTTGGCCTGCTGTCGTGTTCCATTGCCTATGTCTTATTTATTATTTATTTATTTTCACTATTTTACCAAAAAGTTTAAAGATGGTACCCGGTCTCGAACCCGCGCGCAGTTGTGCTTAAATATTTTTTTCTCCACTTCTCCGGTTCACTCGCTTATATTCTAGCGTTTACAATTAGTTTATTGTTTATTTCACATCCAAACTTCGAGATTTTTTTTTTTTACTGTGGCGAGAAAGAACTTTTATCGGCGACAGTTTAACAGTTTTTTTTCAACAGAAAAACACTTTAGGCTCGCACCGTACTATCATGGAGATAAGGAATAGATGTAGCAGTTGTTTTTGTCGTATTTAATAGAATTTAATCACAATTTGTGCAAAGTTAATTATTTAATAACACAAAAACGAGCTGTTTATCACCGTAGACCATTACATGAACAGATACACAACACTTTTATTTATTCAGTAGCAAAATTTCGGTACCTTAAAGGATTGATTTCTGACGATTTTTTATAACTTTCTGGATCACACTGAAAGACGTCCGTCCGCCTCACTGACTTTGACAAGACTTTTGATATGACTAGCTAGTTCGTGAAACCATCTTAAATGCGTTTCTTTATTTATCTTTTTATTAATAGATCTGATAATTAAAACACGTAGCTTTATACTATCAGATGACAGCACTTAGGCATTTCTGGAAACGTCGAATCGGTAAGTAAGATAGTGTAAATTCCAGTTAAACTAGTTCCTCATAAAATTTCACGAGCTGAGCTTGCATGAGATTTCATGAGCTACACGAATTATATGAACTACTTGAACTGCCAACAGATCATGCAATGGCTCAGTTCTGAACAATCTGACTGATTTCACTATATGACTACAACATATATAAATATAGTAAATATCAATCACTCAAATTACATGTACGATAAACATGTGCAAACAGTTAGCACTTGCTTCAAATTGTACAGTTTTATACTTATAAACTTACTTTTTCAGTATTTTGTATCCTTTCTTCAGTTTCCATTTCTCAAAATCTAATTAAAATAATGAGTATAATATAAGCAATATAACTCTCCTATGATTTAAAACAACAAAAAAGAAAAATACGTTTAAACATTTTTTTTTCTTGTTTAGTTTTAAGGTTATAAACAGACCACGCTCGTCCGTCACTCTGCGTAAGAAAGAGAGAGCACGAGAGCACATTATAGAAATACACCCTGAGAGAAACCGAAAAAAAGAAAGAGCGCTCGGTATAGAAATATACACTGAAAGAAAGCGAAAGGCGCGTAAAGGACATCGCGCGTAACGGATATAATATAACGTTTTCTGCCGAATCGCTCCTACCGAGACCTCCCTAAAGGAACTTCAAGAAATGAAGGGGTTATTCCTTGGTCTATTCTAACAATATTTTGTCGTATGATGATTTCTGCAAAACCCTTTGTTTCGAAGATATAGGGTGAACAAAATTTGCGACAGTAACAAAATTTTGTTATCAAAAAGTACATGTAGAGTTGCTCAATCTACAATAAATGTGCGAAATGACTCTCCAACCTGGATACAAGCATTCAAGACTCTTTCAAACACACCAGGGTTGTTTCTAATTGAGTTACACCCAGCAATTATCCGATTTCGCAATTCGTCCAAATTCTCCACTGGAGTAGCGTAAACTAATCGCTTCAGAGAGCCCCATAAGGAATAATCCAGAGGATTTAAGTCTGTGGATCGAGCCGGCCATGCGCGTGGCCCACCTCGACCAATCCAGCAATCTTCGTATGTTGCTGTTAAAAAATCACGAACAACCAAACTGAAATGTGGTGGTGCACCATTGTACATAAACCACATTGCAATTTTTATCGCCAATTCTACATCCTGCAGAAATTCGGGCAGTGTTTATTTCAAGAAGTTGCGATACATCTCGCTAGTAAGTCTTGCTGGTAGAAATACCGGTCCAATTATATAGTCACCTACAATTCCAACCCAAACATTCAAGGAGAACTGATGTTCTAAACTGAATCGGATTTTCATCTGCCCACACATGTTTGTTATGAAAATTCCTTATTGCATTTCTTGAGAAACTGGCATGGGTGAAAAGAATCTGTGTCAGGAATTGAGGGATTAAAACTCATGCTTGCAAATGCCTTTGACATAACGCAATACGTGAACGTTTTGACTCATTTTGTCTGAATACGTTGAATGTGGTATGGATACAACAAATTGCCCTTCAGAATTTTGCTTTAAGAAAACTGTCCAATTACTTACATTCAAAGTAGGGATTGCAATCCGGAAAATCGAAACCGGTAATCCGGCGGATCCGGCATCAATATACGTTTCCCGGATCCGGTACCAATATGCCGGATATGCTAATTTTTGGTAAAATAATCGCGCTGATGCATGAATAGGTACTTTAAATACGTGGAGGGCATGGCGTAACATGGTTTTTCACAACCAAAATTGATTTTGTGATAAATAATGTATGCTTAAAATTATTTGCCGGTGTATAATGCGCACCTTTAAAACAAAAATGCCTTTAAAATATAGATCCGGTACCAATATGCCGGATATGCTAATTTTTGGTAAAATAATCGCGCTGATGCATGAATAGGTACTTTAAATACGTGGAGGGCATGGCGTAACATGGTTTTTCACAACCAAAATTGATTTTGTGATAAATAATGTATGCTTAAAATTATTTGCCGGTGTATAATGCGCACCTTTAAAAAAAAATGCCTTTAAAATATAAGTCCGCGTTATAGGCGCACAAAAAGAGCATACATTAATTTCAACACCTAGATCCGACCATATAAACTCATGTAAATTGAGAAACGAAATTCAAAGAAGGGGTTATTAATAAAAAATGCTTTTCATATTTTTTACTTTTGTGGCTAAACCGAACAATTTAACTAAATTTGCAAACAATACTTTTTTGTAGACACCGACGTCTTACAAATGGAGATCCGGGTTACAATTTTTAATTTTGAACCCTTAACTAGATATTTGCAAGAAACCTTTGAAGCAAAAATAATTTCCGACGCCTTCCCAATATGATGCGAAGCGTTCCAATGAGGTCAAAGGGAACTTCTTGTGGATACACAAATTCAGTAAAACTTTAGTTGAAATTCCATATTTTCTCGTCATTTTTTATTATTTTGAAATTTTTCGTTCGGAATTCGTGATGTTGAACTGGTCGGGTCTAGGTGTTGCAAGTAATATATGCTCATAATCATAAAAATAAGAATAAGACTTGTTAGCATGCTCAGATACCTTTTTTTTAATTGTGATCTCAGTAGATTAAGTAAACTTTATTATGTTAGATTTAATAAAGTTAAATACTAAAATCAGCGAAATTTAACTAGTTGCCTACTACTAGACATAACACAGCACAACACACCACTAGAACACAGTACTAGATTTTTAATTATTTGTTTAATTATAAATGCATGTGCGTTTGTGTAAACTACCTATATAATACACTCACTCGATTATCCTGGAAACAGTTCCATTTTGGAACGAAAAGGGGAAAATTATCCTGATCGGATCAACCGAATTTCCATCGACCTGACCGGATCCGGACAGATCCGGCCGGATCGATGGAAATTCGGTCGGATCCAGCCGGATTGAAAATTATACCGGTTTGCAATCCCTAATTCAAAGTAATGGCAATTTGTCGCGTAGAAATACTTGGATCTTCCTCTATCATGTCCAGCACATTCTATACCAGTTGTACCGTTCTTACTGTCATTAATCTTTCTGGCCCACCATTTCGTTTCGATGTGCCTGCTTCACGAAGACGTCGATGAATGTTTTGGAAGATTTTTCGGTCGGGGATATTATGGCAGGTTAAACCGTTCAATGTACAATCGTGTAGCTTGCAATGAATTGCCATCAGCAAGTCCATACATGAAATGCATGTCAGGTGTTCGTATACATGGTAGAGGACTTCACTAACTATTAAAGACACGTCAAACAGCCAAACGTCACTCAATGTATATAATTGCGACCGATACAGATGATGATCATTGACGAGACGTATTCAAATGAAATCCATTTGTACGATAGTAGATAAAACGATAGTATGTACGATGTAGTACGATGTGCGATAGTAAATAAGTTATAGTCAACAATTTTCTGTACTTGATAATGTCATTAATTTTTGTGCTTGATAAACTAATTGGCGTGCTTTTATTTACATTAATGATTTCACCAAATATCGAATATGGTTGTCGCAAATTTTGTTTACCCTGTATCTTCGAAACAAAGGGGTTCTTCAGAAAATGATCATATGACAAAAAAATATTCTTAGAATAGGCTAAGGAATAACCCTTTGATTTTTTCGTATTTATTCCGTATGTTTACCTAAAAAAATATCTTGGAAACACGACGTTTTATATTGATTAAGGGCAGACACCCCAGTGTATTTCTAGGTTCCTCTGGTAGACGATTTAAATTTTTGCTTGGTACTATATATTTTGTTGAATTAAACAATTTTGTGATTTCCCTATTTTCACGGGCCCCGTGATATACCGATGTCCACATATTCAACGTCAATGTATAATTTTCTTTAACATATTTAATGCCGTTTATATACTCTTGAGACCAGTCAGAAATATATTTTAAAAGCAAAATAATAGATCTACAAATTGTCAAACGTTGTCTTGTGTTAGTTTTTTTAATCATTAATCCCTCGATTAGAACTCTTCGAAACATTGTTTGTGCTCCAGACTAATTTCTTAGCACCATCATACCAATATCTTTTTTGTATTAGCCATTGTTTCTCAAAATATTTAATAAATGTATGAGCGTATTCTTTCCATTTTTCCTTAAATGATGAGGAGGGTTCAAATGCTTCTTCACTTTTAGATAACTGCATTATCTCTAAGTCTGAATTATTTTTTTTTCTTTATTTAATATCTGTAATTAATTAGTCAATTTGTCTAATGATATTTTAACCGTTAAGGTCATACTACCAAGTATCAGCCTTCCTACGCCTACCGGCCTCAGCGGCCGGTGACAATTTAGTGCTTTGTCAATGTAATTATAGAATTATTTTTCAATTTAATCTTAGATGTTTGGTTCTTTTTCATTCTATTTTCATTCGATAAATGTTTAAATAAATTAGTTACATATTTTTTATATTTATCAGATTGTGGTGTAAACAAAATAAATCATTTTTTTCCTTCAAACCTTTATTTCCCAAATTTTGATTCTGTCGTCGCTGTAAATGCGGTGAAATCAGGGCCTCACTAACTTCTGTAAAAGTATGTCTTTTGCCTTTTTTTTTCGACTTCCAATTTTTATAAATGTATACACTAACGTTACTACGTCAAAAACGTAATATATGCAGTCAATTATCTTATGTTTAAAATGTTCATAAAAAATGCAACATGCCATCTATTTGTCTTTCTCCCTCATTTCCTATATATTGAATTCCTTATAGTGGGTATTCTGTTTCAGAATCGTTTAGCCAAAATATTTTTATTCTATATTTTTGGTTTTGATCGTATGTATTGCTTGAATGAACATTTTCGGTCAAAACCGACAGGTTTGAAAGGCGGGAATATGAAACTTTCGGGCACATATTTAGTTATATGTCAAAAAGTTCGGTCACTTTTTGACGTATAACATGACGGAAATTGACACTTGCGCACAAAAAAATGTCAACTATGAAAATGTCTATCGCTCATCTACAGTCACATTACATGATGGCATGTAAAATTTTCCTAAATTATTATACATGCGATCCCACAGTTCTCTAATTGGTGCAAGTTTATAGGTGCCTTTGCACGCCGTTGTGTTCTTGATTCTTTATCATCAAAATCTAATAAATTTACAAATTTCGTGGTAGCTGTTCTTAGAGAAAATTGCTCGAAAAATTGTTGGTCAATATTTTTTTGCTCCATAGACGGTCAATACTTGGAAGATTTCAGATGCCCAGCAGTGAACAATATTTCAAAATACTTTATCATAAAAAATGCGTCTTGATTAGTAGGTGATATTCCTACCTATTCTAAGGACTTGCTTTGTTTTTAAACTTAATCCGTGGTCTGATGACACGCTGTCACTCCAGACCGCTGCGGCCGGTAGGAGGAGTCTATCGGAGTTTTTTGTAAAAATGTAAAAATTCGAAAATTTTTAAAACATTGTTTTTTTTTTAAACTAATTTCATATCTTTCCGTAGCAATAAAAGAGTACTAAAAGGCGTTTCATCGAAATATTATTATTCATCGAAATATTATTCTAACCATATGTAATAATTATTTAAATGTGCGTCCGGCCGCTCCGGCCGGTAGAATGACCCTGACGGTTAAACACATTAAAAACAAGCATTCATTCCCTAAAACATTTCTAAAAGCATTTTTATTGCCGATTGCGCCATCAGCAGTTAACGTGAAAATTGCCCAAGACACTATTTTTAAGGGCCTCTTATAATGCATGAAAATTTATAATCTACTGTTGTTTCGCCAGAACAAATGCACATGCCAAAACAATGAAGTGACCGGTCCATTTCTGTCTTGTAAGTGGCATCAGCATATAAATGCTTCAATTTCATCGCATTTTTTAATAATATTTTACTCGTCACAAAAAAATCTTAATTGAATAGTGTCGGGTCTTCCAATAAGAGGTTTCATTTTGATATGTAAAAAAATGGAATATTTTTACGCAAAATCATCTTATCTTTATTTAATTGTAAATAGGAGGATATGCCATTAATAATTTATTTATTTATTATTAGAAACAATATTAGCCAAATGGCCGCCACGGCTACGCTTGCAGGACCAAATCCTTTTCATGAAATTTTCCATCACCAATTCGCACATGTATAGCGGTTTGTCCTTGATAACTTCACGAATTCCATCTTTAAGGTCTTGTATAGTTTGTGGGCCATTGGCATAGACCTTATCTTTCACGTAGCCCCAACGAAAAAAGTCTAGAGGTGTTAAATCACAAGGTCTCGGTGGCCAATTGTGATCGCCTCTTCGAGAAATCACACGGTGAAGAAACTTTTCACGCAAAAGAGCGATGATATCTTTACTTGTGTGGCACGTAACGCCGTCTTGTTGAAAATAAACGTCGTCCACATCAATATCTTCCAATTCGGGCCATAGAAAATCATTAATCATCGATCGATAGCGCAATCCATTCACCCTAACCGTTGCTCCAGCCTCATTTTCGAGAAAGTAAAGTCCAATGAGCCCGCCAGACCACAAATCGCACCAAACAGTCACACGTTGAGGATGAAGAGGCTTTTCAACAATAATTATTGGGCTTTCCGAGCTTCATATGCGACAATTCTGCTTGTTAACGCAGTCTCCGAGGTGGAAATGATGAATTAACTATAAAAATAAAATACGATAAAGAACGATAAAATTAACTTAACTTTCTATGAAATTCCGGATCAGTTTGATGCATTTCAAGGACCTAATCATTAAAGAAAAGTTGTTGTTGATGGTCGGCAGGCGTGAGTTCTTGTGTTAACTGACCTTTAGAATCCTTAAGACCTAAGTCTTTATATTCGGAATGCCGAATTCCAAAGATCGATGAGAAATGGACAAACCTGAGTTTTCGTCAACACTATGGGCTACAACAGTAATATTCTCAGTTGTTCTTGAGCGACATGCACGAGTTCGGTTGTTCACATCACTAACTTGTCAACAGCTCAAACTTTTCCAACAGTTTCACAATTGCTTTCCGAGAAGGTGCGTCACGATGACCTAAAAATGCTTTAGTTTGCGAGATGTGAATTGCGGAATTTTCACCATTTTTGTAGTGGTTTTTTTTATAGTTTCATTAAAAGTGTATATCGTTTAATTTCTATTAATGGCGTAGTTTTTTTCTTGTCATCTGTCAAGTAGTTACTGGTTGACTCGTGACAACTGTTAAAATGACGGACTATTGAAAATAAAACCTCTTATTGGAAGACCCTATATTATTTTCATTTTCCAGCTATATTTCGTATGAATAATCAGCTGCAGGCTTAATACTGTTATCAATTAACAGTGGTTCCAATTCACCTAAGGGTATTGTAGCACATCCGAATTTTTTATTTCGAATCGTGCTCGATATTTTTTTAACTTGTCTTTTAGTTGGTAATTGCACGTTATTTTGTTTATTAACAACTCAAATACTTTTTTGGGTTTAATATTCTAATAATTTTCAAATAATATCTGTATTTTGTTTTATTTCAGCATTTCATTTTCTAATTGCTTTATTGTCACTGACTTGATGTATATTACAATTTGATAGGTAAATGTGTGTTTAAATTTGACAGCAACTTCATATATATACTTTTACCGGTAAAAGTCCACATTTTCCAACGTATTTCGGTAAAAGTTAAAAGAATTATAAACAGAAATAAAATACACTAGTAGTTAAAATGTATTTGATATAATTTATATTATTTCATTTAAACACTATTTTCTAATAATATTATTTCAAAGGATTATATAAATCGCTCATGAAAACAATTAGAGGAAATAAAATAGCAAACTGAAGCTTAACAAACACATCAATAACCTCAAAAATGCAGGTTTGTCGAACAGCACATGCGCTCTGTATGTTAAAGTAAACCTCTATACATTTACCAACAGCATTAGTTATATGTACACATTTGCCGGAAATAGTTGGTTAATGTAAGTTGAATTCACATTTACCAACCAAGACGGCAAATGTGCACATATACCGGTATATGTGTACATTTACCAATCTACGTACTGTTACCGTAACATATATACATCAAGTGAGTGACAATAAAGGATTTAAAAAATGTAATGCTGAAATAAAACTTAAAATACAAATATTATTTGAAAATTATTAGAATATTAAACCCAAAAAAGTATTTGAGTTGTTACTAAAAAATAACATGCAATTACCAACTAAAAGACAAGTTAAAAACATATCGAGCACGATTTGAAATAAAAAAATCGGATGTGCTACAATACCCTTAGGTGTTAGGTGCTCAGAATTTGATCTGTGCAATAATACTTTTTTGCTGATTTAAACATAAAGCATACGAACTGCAGCTGCACACTGCTCTCCTTTAAATTTCCACATATTTTTCTATATCTAACTATTTCATTTCCATTAGTGTCTTTATAATTTGTATGACGACTCCAACAACGTTCTTGCACAATTGCACTTACTGCTAAAACACTATCGGGGAAAGAGTATTCTCTATTCCATGTGATAAATGTTCTCTTCTTCCTCTTCCTGGGTTCTTCATTTTCTATATCTTCGTCTGATATGTATTCTGTTACGTAATTTTGATTCCATCTTGTCGGGGATGTCTATGTAAACATTGTTGCAATAAGATAATTTAAGAAAGGACGTTTATTAAAATATACATACTTTTTGACTTAAATATGTATTAGCAACTATTTAACTATATTTTTCGAATATGGCAAGAACGTATTGACATAATTTACGAGGTTATGTTGGAAGGTTATGTTGATTAAATTGTTTTAGCTTTAAATTAAGAGATTTAAATTTATAGTAAATGATTTTATTTTAATTTTTATAGTGTTTGTCGTTTTTAATATAGCCTTTGTGTATTTTTTATTGGGATTTAATATATTCTATATATGAAATACCCATATAAATATACACAAAGGCTACTAAAAACGACAAACACTATACAAATTAAAACAATTTGCAATAAAGCTTTTACTTTAAATTTAAATATAGCTTTTGTAGTTTTATATATAAAGTTTAGTACTTTTATATATAGCGGTTTATTCGTATCCATATGAATTTAATGCTTCATAAAATTAATATAGAAGATTGGCAACGGCATTTTACTGTATATTATTTAATCCATTTGCTATAAATTCACTACGTCTTTATTTAGTACGGTTTGATGAGTGTTAACCCTTGTAAGGTCATGGAGCTGTGAAGATCCATGATCTGGCATGGCATTCACGGAAATATCTAAATGCGGAAGTCGAGCAAGTGAGCACGTGCTGCTAGAGATAACTTTTTATCGCTAAGAGTGTATGACGGTGTGAAACGGATTCTCAGGGTGCTGTATACATAGTAAGACTATTAAAATTTAATTAAACATACAGCTCTGCATCTGAAAAACGCATCTCTTGAGATTATTGATTCAAATATTTCTGGCAAAATTTATAAAATATGCGAAATAATTTAAATAATAATAACAAAATTTAAAAAATATCCGCCACATCAGTGACATTTGCTTCGTCTCTTGCATTTTGATTTTTCATTGTTGGTTTTGTATCCAGAAGAGTAAAATCCATTGCGAATTTTGCAATGATTCGAAAAATACGCGGACCATAATTTTCAGGATGTGTACAATATTTTTATTTATTTGAAGCATAATTAAGACAACCACGTTTATTTGCATTTTTGTTTTGAATTTTCGGTTAATGAATTTATTTGAAAATTTAACTGCTGAATAATTTGGAAATATGTATTTATACAAAATTGGATCAATTTTTTTATTGAACAAGAAGCTCATCAATCAAAATAAAACTTCTACCAACTCAATTAATTAATATTTAATAAAATAATAAATATGTGTTTAATAATTGTATTTTATTTGTGTATTTAACCATCTTGAAGATTAATATTTGTGTGTTGCTTTATTTTTTTATTTGTTGTACTTAATTTTCTTCAAGAAAAGGAATAATTAATATTACTTCCAACTAGTTTCGGCTTTTATTTAATTAAAAAATTAACCATACAAATTTTTATTTTTTGTTAATATTAAAAGTTAAAAAAAAAATTATTTTAAAAGTTCCCTGAAGATGGCTAATTTTTAATTAAATAAAAGCCGAAACTAGTAGGAAGTTATATTAATTATTCATTTTCTTGAAGAAAATTAAGTATAAAAAATAAAAAAATAAAGCAAAACACAAATAATTTTTTCTACGACCACAATTATAACCACAAACTGTACAATAATGGGCATTTATTGTACAGTTTGTGGACTATCTAAATACATCATACCACACACATATATAACAAGCCGCGATTAATGTTATGTAATAATTCAAAATCACCCTTGCTTGTTTGGTTTACGATTCGTTGATTGGTTGAGAGCTGCACGTTGAGACAATTTTTAAATATAGTACTCCCTGATTTCCAAACAATCATTAAACGTCACATCATTCACATAGAAGCTATCATTCATTTCATTTTTTACGTTTAAATCAAAAACTGCAAATAAGTACGAAATAAAAAGGTATGTAACCATTATGAATGTATTGCTTTTCATTTCTATCAAGTCAATTAAGGTCGAAAGTGTTACATCAAACATATTTTTCTTATTAAACAGAAACAAATTAGTGTGGTCGTAGATAAAGTATAGTACATAATTCGAGTTGTAAGGCAACTACGTACTCACGGAATTACGCTACGCGGGTCACGCGTAGCTGTTCCGCTCGTATGTATATATACTGATATGCTTCTTACAACTCTCATTACGTAATATACTATTATTATCAGATATAAAGTAACGCTACAATATTTTATTATCCAAAATCTTAAACCTTTGACCTTGTCGATTCTATAACTGATATTACTACCTCGCCCGATCTTGGCTCAGATCACTTGACAATCCCCTTCCCTATCAACCCGATTAGTCATCCTACCAATATTAATCTCAAGCTTACGAACATCAAGTCTGCTCCAAAATCCTATCCTATATAAGCACCACAGACGCCAAAAACGTTTTCCTAAACGACGTTCACGAATTTCAGACCCTCCTAACAAATTTAATACTAAAACACTCCCCTAAATCCAAAACCAATTTCTACAAACCAGCTCTGCCTCTCTTCATCTTGACGCTTCTCAAACAAAAAGGATTACTGTAACGAATATACTGCAGAACAGAAGACAATTAAAATATAAAATGAATAGACTAAATAAAGACATACATAGACTTATCTTTCAGTTTCAAACCAACAAGTGGCTGTCTGTCAAGAAATAGAAAACGACGCAAGACGAACATACTGGGGCAAATTTTAAAAGATCACCAAATGCTGCCCATCATTCTATATCCCGACATCACCTATTATAACCAAGAGTACTCTTCGTACTCCGAAAAAGCGTAGTTCTTTTCCAGACACTTGAAAGATTCATTTAGCACCCCCAAAACTCTCCCTCGTTTGACAAATCTAACTTTGACAGAGTAAACTCATGGTTCAATGACTATTGATGAAAAAAATGACAACACAGGCCTGGACGAAATTTCCTACGACGAATACCCACCTGCCCTTTTCCATGGCAAAAATAGTGCACCCGACCCCGACCTAGTTTAAAAATTCTTACTTAGAAACCTTACCGATGATATCCATCTCCACATAATTTAACTGTTCAACGTCTGCCTCTATAAAATATCCTTTCTCAAATGTTGGCAAAAAGGTATAATTATTACAATACCAAAACCTCATCAAAAACACTCCTTGCTGAATAGTTACTGTCACATTACCCTCCTTCTAGTCCTGGGCAAAATCCAAGAACAGATACTCAAAAATAGATGATGGAATTTTCTCAAGAACTCTATTCCATCATACCAATTTGGATTCAAGCTTTACCACTCCACCACCCACCCTCTATACATCCCCACCAAAAACCTACAAACCGCATATCTCCGTAAAGATCATTCTGCTGCTCTATTCCTAGACATAAACAAAGCCTTTGACAGTGTGTGGCACCTCCTGTTCCCAAAACATCAACTGAATGTTCCTCCGTATCTTATTTATATTTTTAAACATTTCCTCCATGACAGATTCCTCCAAATTATAATCTATACTGCCACGACATATACAACTATAACCTTGCAGACAAATTCCAAATCAACCTTTCCGCCTATATTATACAATACGTTGACAACACCTGCCCCATATCCGACAATAAAACCCTCAAACGACGGATGAACTTCAGGCCCTCACGGACAGAACCTTTGAAAATTTGGTTTAACCGTTGGAGGCTGCAGACTCTAAATGACAACTCTTCATCCATAATCACAAAATTTGCCCAAATTCTCCACATATCTACGTAGACCCCATTGACGTAACCCCAACTCCACAAATTAACTACCTTGGCCTGATATTCGAAAATAAACTGAAATTCAACATCGACGCAAAAGCAAGTAAGAGCAATACTATCCAAAGGAGTAAACATTTCCGCCCCTCCCAAGGAAACTAAGGTATCTCCATTACAACAGCCTCCAAGATTTACAAATTCATAAGCAGACCTATCATCGACTACGGACACATAATATTGACTATTACCAACAAAAAAAACGATACTGGAAACAGCCGAACGGATAGCATTACGCACTATCTCCAAATTACGACGTCCTAATAACATCCTTCATAACCCCTCAAATGAACTCCTTTACAGACTCACCCAAGTCTCGAGACTCTCCGACAGGCACAAACGACTACTGACCAGATGCAGTGACCAATACTCACTGGACCATCACAAACTCCCTATGCATCAGACGTAACCCTACCAAACCCTCCCGCAGACACCCACTCAAGACACTCCACGAATCACTATACGACTAAACCCTTCATAACCCGTTGATCCTGCATTTTTTTTAAATTTTAATTTGTATCTTCTATAATTCCTATATTTTCTATTTTTTTATATATATAAAATTCATTCAACTATCTCTGTATAACTCCCGGACAGAAAGACCCAGTGTCCGATAGCTTTTTGTTGACTTTTCGTTTTCAATAAATATTTATTCTTCTTCTAAAACCTTTCAACTGTATAATAATTTATATGGTGATAGTAAATGTTTTAAATAAAGTACTCTTAGTAAATATATTAAATTATAGTAAACGAATTATATTAAATGATAAATGGCCGTCAGGTTCGATGTTAAGCTAAAAATAAACTTCAAACCAATTGTATTTATTACAACGAAATATTTTAAGTTTTCCAAATAATATTGGTTGGTATAATGTGTTGTCAATCATAGACGAACTAGTTCGTATGATCGGCTATTACCATATAGATCGCAAAACCTATATATTTTTTTAATTGACTTTCGTTTTCATGAAAAAAAAAACGAAATTCTTTCAAAATATTTGGACAAAATTTAATAATTTATTTATTATTGCTAATAGGCTTTAAAAATAAATGCCATAATTAGTTTATTATTCGTTTATTACTATTCGATTGAATAGAATTGTACAAAATTTACTTATTATTTTAATTAACTATATACTATCCATACTATATAAAATGAAAATGATTACTTATCCTCTTCACTCTATTATTTCGAACATTGCAACAAAAACTTATTTATCCAGCGAAACTTCTATTAGGCCATTGAGCATCAGTAGTTGGAGCAAAGTTGTGTTGTGTTTAAATCGTAGCCGAGAAGTGGAGAACTCACCCTTCAATTAGATTAATGTTAGCAATTTAGGAAAATGACTGAGACATAAGATTTATTATATATAGACAGACAGATAGAAAATCTAGACACATAATAAAAACAAGAAAGAAGAGACTACAAGACATTACTATATGGACAAAACCAGATTAGATGTATCATACCCAAAATATAGACAATATACTATATAGTGGATTCTTGTATGTACAGACAAAACTTTTACTACTATTCAAGATAGACCATATCCATTTTCATAAATAAAAGATCATTATAAAAATTTGTCATTAATTTTTATCCTTATTTTACAGAGAATATTATTTAACGTCGGCGAACTGGATAGGACAAAACAACACCCAAGTGTCAGCAGTGTGGATGAACAGAGCGCAAAATCTTAGTATAGTATCAGCATGTTTAGCACCAAATTGGACGTGTATAGAGGTAAGAATTGGACTCCTTATTTTGATTTAACTATAAAGAACTAGTCATTATTGTTATATTATTACATATTATTATATTAATACCTTTCTGCTTAAAAGTCAAAATGTAAACAACAGAGTTGAACTGTTCATTTTCTAGTCTAGTCCTGTATTATATAGCCTTATCTGATCTTATCCAGTTCTACCTACTCTTTTTCCGTTCTCTCGATTCTTGTCTAGTCTGTATGATCTTGTCTTATTTTAACTGGCCTTGTCCTACTTATGTGATCTTGTTTGGATTTGTCCTATACCTGATACCTGATTCTGTCTGGTCTTGACCGGTCTGGGCTTAGTCTTGTATGTTCTTGTCCGGTCTGGGCTTAGTTCTGTATTCTCTTGTATGTCCTTGTCTAGTCTTATCTGGGCTTGTCTGGTTTTCTATGGTCTAGTCTGGTTTTATCTTCTCTTGTCTGATCTTGACCGATCGTGTGTGGTCATATCTGGTCTTGTCTTGTCCTATCTTACCAGGGATTGTCTGGTTTTGCCTGGTCTTGTCTGGTTTTGTCTCGTCTTGTCTGATCATGTGTCGTCTTGTCTCGTCTTGTCTCATCTTGTCTTATGTTGCCTGATCTTGTCTGGTATTGACTGGCCTTGTATGGTCTTATCTAGTTCTGCCTAGTCTGTTTGGTCTTGCCCGGTTTTGTTTGATATTGTCTGGCCTTTATGGTCTTGTCTGAGTTTGCCTGATCTCTGATTTTGTCAAGTCTTGTCTGCTCTATTCTCTACTTGTCGGACCTCATCTGGTCTTGTTTCGACATGTCTGGTCTTGTTTGATCTTGTCTGGTCTTGTCTGGATTTGTCGGGTCTTGTCTGGTATTGCCTGGCTTTGTCTGGCCTTGTCTGGCCTTGTCTGCTCTTGTCTGGTTTTGTCTTATCTTGACTGGTCTTCACTGGTCTTGTCTAGTCTTCGGTGGTCTTTTCTGGTCTTGTCTTTTCATATTTAATCTTGACTAGTATTATGTTGCTTAGTCTTATAATAAAGATATCTTGGGAATAAAGAATATCTAAGTTATACAGTTGTTTACGTTATCTTGTTTGGATTTGTGTGCTGCTGTTTGATCTCAACTGATACTGTCTGGTCTTGTCCGGTCTGGGTTTATTCTTGTATAGTCTTTTATGGTTTTGTCTTATCTGGTCTTGCCTGAGCTTGTCTGGTTTTGTGTCGTCTTCTCTGGTCTTGTCTGGTATTGTCTGATCGTGTCTTGGCCTTTCTGCTCTTGTCTAGTCCTTCCTGTCTGGTCTTGTGTAGTCTTGCCTGGTCTTGTGTGGTATAGTCTCGTCTTGTCTCGTCTGGTTTAGTCTCGTGTTGTCTGGTCTTGTCTGATCTTGTCTACTATTGTCTGGTCTCGTCTGGTCTTGTCTGATCTTGTCTGGTTTTATCTGGTCTTGTCTTGTCTGGTCTGGTCTTGACTGGTCTAGTCTGGTCTGGCCTGGTCTTATCTACTTCTGTCTGATTTGTCTGGTCTTGTTTGCTATTGTCTGGCATTTTATGGCCTTGTCTGAGTTTCTCTAGTCTTCTCTGATTTTGTCTGGTTTTGTCTGATCTATTCTGGACTCGTCTGAACTTATCTAGTCTTGTTTGGTTGTCTAGTCTTGTCTGTGTTTGTCTAGTCTTCTCTGGCTTGTCTGTGTTTCTCTGGACTTGTCTGGTCTTACGTGGTCTAGTCAGGTCTTGTCGGGACCTGTCTGGCCTTGTCAGGCCTTGTCTGGTTTTATCTGGTCTTGTCTTGTCTTGACTGGTCTGGTCTGGTCTTCGCTTGCCTTCTCTGGTCTTGTTTTTTCTTATTTAGTTTTGACTAGTATTATGTTGCCTTTTCATATAATAGGATATCAAGTTATACAGTATAGAAACCGTATTCAACTACAGTAAATACAGTTTCAATAGAAATTTCTTGTATGCGACATAAAAGATTTCTCAAAATTAACTAAAGTCAACCTAAATGCTAAATAGATAACATTATCTACCTCTAGCAAAAATCAATTTTTACCAGTTTTTGTCTACCTAAACAATTGATTTTTTTTTTAATCTCTTAAGTTTTCTTTGAAGTAACTATCTCAAAGATTGTTTGAATTCCCTGTATTAAAAATACTGAATTAATAGCAAAACAGCCAGCATCGGAATGTTCCTTTGTGAAAGGATTATGTATTACGGTTTAATGGCAAATTGTTTGCAAGAGCAAGTTTGCAGTTTAGTGCGTTATTATAATAGTTTTAACAGTAATATGTAACCATAATGGTGTAATAGCTGCATTATGGCTATTATATCTAGAGCTTTGTTACCTCTTATCGCTCGACTAAACGCAAGCAACTAATTTTTCACTACAATGTATAATATAGCCTTAAATATGATAGAATCATGGTGGAGGACATAATTATTGTATAAGAAAAAAGTGTCTTCAAAAACTTCAAAGGTTCCTGAGTCTTAGAAAAAATATAATTGGACAAATAGGATAGTGATAGTATAATAATGATTATTAATAATTCATGATCGATTTTCATATAGAAAGAGATTTTCCTTAGGTCGTCAATAATAAAAACTGACCAGTTTGGATGATGTGAATAGATACGGGGTGTGAGGCTTTATAATAAATTACGTTTTTCAACTAAACACTCATTATATATCAATAGCTTAATGTAGTGTGTCAATATCAATAAGTAGTGACTGTGCAGAAAATGTCGTCTACGTTCTTATAGGGTCGCTGGTCGAGAGAACAATCCTTAAGGTGTCAAAACAAAATTAGATTTAATTCTTATTTTATTAAAGTACATATTGTGTGTATAAACCGCATAATTTTTAAACCTTGGTGATTTGGTGACATCTAGAAAACTTAAAAACTTACATAGCTGTGAAATAATAAACTCATTTTCTAGAAAATTTGAAGACTAAAAAAGTATAATAAGAAACTTAAACAGTAGAAAACTAGTATGCACTTATATTATATCCTTTCTAGCAACAGAAATTCGGAACAAATTTAGAATTTGTAAACGACAAAAACTGGAAATTAGTAAATTTGAAAATTAAGAACGTCTCATCGAATATCTAAAAAGATCTGGTATAGGGGTCTCATTCTTTTACAAATCGTACGGATTTGAACAAAAAAAAAATTTCACATTTTTGAATGACATACAAATTTTTTCCAGCACCTTCTTATTCATTCAAAAGACACGTATATCGGAATTTTGTTCGCAAATGTGTATTTCTCAAAATATGTACACTGGATTATACTGGATTCTCGAACATTCAAAATTCATTTTTTCCGGTTCTACTGAACGGATCATTCTCATTTTTTCACTATTTAATACTTTATTATATTAGCTTCTTAGTCGCTTGCTAACAATATTTTTTTATTGTTAATTAATATAAAATAATTAGGATTAAATTGTTCAAATAATGTTTTCCTGCTTATTCCCAAAACGTATGATTTTGAAAAAAATACCTTATATTTGCTAGGTCTTAATCTAAAAAAACCCATGTTTCAAAAAGTTGGGGTCTCTATTCGATCAGAAGATATTAAGTAATTTCGAGTGCGCGCGCCGCTTCCGAGCGACGTTTTTATTAGCCTTCCTCGGCACGCTGCGATACATTCGCGTGGTATTTATAACCTTAAAACTTGTGTAAAAACTTGAGTGAAAACTACATAAAGTTCGAACCATATAATGCCAAAATTAACCTCCAAATTATCGGAATCGTCAAAAATACGAACGGATAGATGCTTGAACCCCTTCAATTTGTTTCCTCATCCGACAGTACGGAATTACCAGAGCCTAAGGAAAGTCCTGAGGCAACATTTATTGGTATTGAATATACCTATAACATAAAACTCTCTGAGACAAAAAAAATGCAACACGTGCCGACGTAATTTGTCGAAATTACGTAAAGACAATGAAAATAACAACGTACTTCAATCTAACGAGAAGGTGCGTATGAATATATTTTTAGCACAAAGAAGTTGATAATTTTATCTCTAACACCTCGCCAAATGATGAAGTGTTTTATGAAGATTATGGTGACGTGGATCATATCCCGGAAAGTCCTGCATCGCTCGAAAGAGACAGAGAAGTAATTGATGAAGCGATTGATGCAATCAACAAGGGTTTGGGTTTCGCCAATTTGGATTGGAACTTCACCAATTAAAAAGAAGAAAGTTTCTCAAAAGATGTATTCAATGGATAAAATGCGAAATATATCTGAAGTAATGTCAGAAAGGATTTTCCACACTGCGATTAATGTGAATGATAGCATTGACGAAAATGATGGTAATGATATTTTGCAAATTTTGAAAGGCAGATTCAACTCAACCACGGAACGGGCAATGCAAATTAAAATTTTGACTATTTTTAAAGAATGGTCTTTTCGAAAAATTTTACATCATTTTCTTTCTGCTACGACTCACATGATAACGATTGCGAAGAAAACTGCCGAAGAAAAAGGAATCTTAGCCGATCCTAGCCCGAAGAGTCATCCGTCCATAGAAAAAGAAGTAGTTGATTTAATAATCAGCTTTTATGAACTGGATGAGAATAGCCGCATGATGCCAGGACAAAAAGATTATGTGTCGGCCAAAGCAGACAATAAACGCATTCACGTGCAAGAACGATTATTGTTAGTGAATTTAAAAGAGCTTCATCAGTTATTCAAAGAAAATTATCCTGAAGTCAAATGTAGTTTTTCCAAATTCGCATCTATGAGACCAAAACTTTGCGTGCTAGCCGGTGCAAGTGGTACCCATTCAGTCTGTGTTTGTGTTATTTGTGTTAATTATTAATCGAAGGGTCGAATATTAAAAATCTGACAGCCGATACACCGAACCCAATGCAAACTTATCATAACTGTTTGAGCCGTATGATTTGCGTTGAAGCATCAACACATTGTTATTTTTGAACGTGCTCTGAGTGTCCTGGTGCAACAGATTTGATCGACTAATTAGAAAACATTTTCGAGTTTAATTACATTAAAGAAATTACTTACAGACAATGGACTAACGTTGATAGGACCACTTTACAAGTTATGATATCCCCAGGGGACGAATATTTACCAAAATTAAAGACCGGTTTAGAAAAATTACTTCTGCAGTCATACCTTGTTAAAAAACAAAACGATTTTATGAAGAATAAAAAAAAAACGAGTTGACAGAAAACGAGTGCATTGTAATCTGTGATTTTTCTGAGAACTATACTTTTGTTGTTCAAAATGCCGTACAAGGAATTTACTAGAATAATAACCAGGCAACAGTGCACCCATTTGCAATCTACTACATGTACGCTGACGGCGAAACTCGAATGAAAAGTTTCGTAATTATATCCGAATGTTTGCACCATGATACAATTGGGTTTCATGTGTTTCAAAAGCATTAAGTAGATTTTATAAAGAAAAACTTTAAGAAAATCGAAATAATTATATATTTTTCTGATGGGGCAAGTGCGCAGTACTAAAACAGAAAAAAAATTGTCAATCTCAATCATCACCTGAAAGATTTTGGTTTAGCTGCAGGGTTTTAGCTTCTCACGGCAAAGGTGCGTGCGATGGCCTGGGTGGGACTTTGAAAAGGTTAGCTGCTAGAATTAGTCTTCAAAGAATAACCAATTCAATCCAAGCGCCGAAAGAATTATTCGAATGGGCCACTGAGTCACTCCCTAACATTTCATTGAAATTTGTGGAGGATAAAGTATATAATGAAGAAGAACAAATATTAGAGGCAAGATTTAAAATGGCTCTAACAGTGAAAGC
The DNA here is from genome assembly GCA_944588485.1 of Phosphuga atrata. Taxonomy (NCBI): domain Eukaryota; kingdom Metazoa; phylum Arthropoda; class Insecta; order Coleoptera; family Silphidae; genus Phosphuga; species Phosphuga atrata. Next base: position 27,104,254 of record OX155901.1, on the reverse strand, counting down.
GACGTTAACATACCATTGCATGATACCGATTACAGAAAAAAGCAGAAGCAAAACATTTTTCTTCGCAGAACATTCAACGGAAGTTAAAATTATGAAATAATTATTTTCTTTGTAACATATCGTTGACGATTAAATAGTATTTTGTATATCGAAAATAAATATGTTAATAATCATATCTTCTCTTGATCTATCTTAATATTTAATTTTTTTTCTTCATAGAAATAGAATCATTATATTATAGAATATTCAGTAAAATAATGAGGGTCACTTTTTATTTGTTATCTTTCTGAATAATGTATATTCTATTCACATGACGTGACGTATTAGCAAGAAATGAGCGCCAATGTGATTAAGAATCCATTGCAGCTATATCCGCGCGCTTAAAATTATTTAATATCTTCTGATTGAATAGAGATCACGCCTTTTTGAAACATGCGTTTTTTAGATTAGGACCCAGCAAATATATGGTATTTTTTTCAATTTCATGCGACTTGGGGATGTGCATTAAAACATCATTTGAACAATTCAATTGTTTTTATTTTATATTAATTAACAATAATAAAATACTTCCACCAAGAGATTAAGAAGCTGACCTAATAAGGTGTTAAATAGTGGAAGATCGAGAACGATCCATTTAGTAAAACTGAAGATAATGAATGTTAAATGTTACTGAATCCAGAAAACTACCAAAATTAAAACTGTATATATTTTAAATACACATATAAAATATACAAATACACATATACGAAAATACACATATACGAACGAAATCCCGGTATACGTGTCGACTTATTTCATGTAAACAAGTGACAAATCAAATTTCTGACGAATCCAAATCATGGAGTCAAAATAGGTGTACGATTTCTAAAAGAATGACCCATAGATGAAAAAGACGTAAGAATAATCCAAATCCTGTAGTTACAACAGTCATATGTCATATGTTCCATAATGTCACCAATGCTATTTAATCTATACGTCGAACAAATATTCTCAGAATACTTCGATGGTCTAGAAATCGGAATAAATGTGAACGGTACAACAATAAACAATATAAGATACGCAGACGACACATTGAACATAGCAAGACCTAGAGCTACTAATGAACAATATAAACAGAAATGTGTCAGAGCCCAGACTAATAATGAACAGATCCAAAACAAAATTCATGGTTCAGTTCATGGTTCAATCGAAAGAACTATGAGCACGAAATACCTAGGCACACCAGTAAACGACAGATGCGACCCACTACAGGAGATCAAGAGTAGGGTAGAGCATGCCGACAGGTTTTCAACTAACTACGATAAAAATCTAAATTTAGAAATCCGCCACAGAATGGTCAAATGCTACGTTAGGCGAGTCCTACTGTATGGAGCAGAAACGACAAAACTAGCATCCATTAACAAGATCTAGGTGTTCGAGATGTGGACACTCTGAAGAATGCTCCGTATCTCATGGGTGGATCACATTACCAACGAGGAGGTGCTGAGGGCAGGAGTGGACAGATTACTATTCAATTCTATAAAGCAGCGCAAGATCGGTTATGTGGGTCACATACTAAGGGGGCAAAATATCGAATTCCCCTGCTCATACTCGAATGAAAGATAGAAGGCAAAAGGGGCATCGGATGCAAACAGTTATCATGGCTTAGGAACATCAGGAACTGGAAAGGAATCAAAAACAAAACATTAACAATTATTCAATAAATGATAATTCGAAAACGAACATAGGTATAAGGCAACAGAAGAAGAAGAAGAAAATTGAGAATACTTAATGATGAGAACAACTTTTCTATTTACTTCATTAGTAAATGAAATTTAATTTTCCTAAATCTCTCAACACGAGGCATAAATATATATTTATAACTATTTATTTGTTAGGTTAAGTTAGGTTTTTTATTAAAAAAGGTAGGTTTTTGTCAAAGTTAGGTTTGGTTAGGTTAGGGTTTTTATTAGGTTAGGTTATTTATTTGTTATTGGGAATGGGAGATTATTAAAAGTCTTCATAATAGAGGGTGTCCCAACAAAAGCGCGGGATTTAAATTTGCCGCCATTTTGCTAATAAGAGTTGTACGGTTATTTTATTACGACCTGCCACACAGCACGTGAAACGATGGTGTTACTGCAGACCAAGTTTCCAGGCCGTGTCATTTCTCGATTTGGCGATCATCATTGGCCACCAAGATCATGCGATCTACCGATGTATACGGATGTAGATTGTAGATATGGTGGTGACGACTTGTACTGCGACCTTTATAGATCTATTGTACCCCACCCTCCTCCTCCAAGTGTTGGTGTACTTACCCATTTAGAGCGCCTCCTCTAATCCTGATTCCTTTAGGAATCTCAGGATCTGGGTGGGATTCAAGGCCTGCAGCTCCTCTGTGTGCAAGCAGTGAGCCCCAAGGTACATCTGGCTCTTGCGGAGTAATGCTCCGCAGTCTTTGAACAGATGTATGGGGGTTTCCTCTGCTGAGCCACAGAATCTGCATCCATCATCCTCCTCTAGGCCTAGGGCCTTGAGATGTTTCCTAAGTCTGCAGTGTCCCGTCAGGGCTCCTGTCAGAATTCTGAGCTTGTTCCTGCTTAGTTTCAGGCAAGCTTTAGTTCTCTTCTGGTTAAAAGATCCCAGCATCACTTTGGATTGCCTTAGCCCTGGAAGTTCTTCACAGGTTTTCATCCATTTTCCTCTTTTTTCTTCATCTAAACTTTTGCGGATGGTGTTCACGCTCATACCGCAAAAGGGTTCCGGACGTATAAAGGGGCTACTTGATCCCTTGTTTGCTAGGTGATCGGCTTCTTCGTTTCCGTCTATACCAGTGTGTCCTGGTACCCAGTATAGCGTTCATATGTATACGGATACGTAAATAAGCAATACTGTCGAATTTGGGGTACTGAAAATCCTAGTGTGATACTCAAACAACCAATGCATTTTGGGCTGGCAGAGTGGGTTCAACTCTTACTGGTGTAATGTGATATCGCAAAATGTTAACGAAGTTTTCGAGGCCCGAATTGGAAGTAACTAATGTGGAGGTCTTGCCTTTCCAACAAGATGATGTGCACGACCTGCCACACAGCACGTGAAACGATGGTGTTACTGCAAACCAAGTTTCCAGGCCGTGTCATTTCTCGAGTTGGCGATCAACATTGGCCACCAAGATCGTGCGATCTACCGATGTATGTACGCTATGTAAATGAAAATGTGTATGCGAATAAGCCTGAAACAGTTGAACATCTTACCGAGGAAATACAGCACGTTATTGGTGAAATGCAGCCACATTTATACGAAAAAACGTTATTCAAAATTTCAACCAAAGAATAACTCTGTGCGAGAGAGATTTGCCTGATGTTGTGTTTCACGTTTAATCGGAACTATTTTTCTTTATGTAGTTCTTTATATTTTCTAAATAAAAATGTTTGCTTCATTCAAAAAATAAATGTGTTTTTCTTTAAAATTAAATCCGGCACTCTTGTTGGGACACCCTTTATTTGTATTTATTTGCCTGGCAAATAAAAATAAAATCTCAAAAAGAAAACTTATTTAGATTCCATGATTAATGTTGCATAGAGCCACCGAAACTTGTCAGGCAAATAAATACTAATATTATAAAAGTCTTTTAATAATTTCCCCATTCCAAATAACAAATAAATATTGAATAATAGGGATGATAAGAACCAACATTTATATTTATAACTTTTCTTAAATTTTATAATTTTAATTTTTCCTCTTTAAATTTACTTTTAGTTGGATGATTTCCCTTTAGTTTCAGTCCAATCAAAGACATTGCATTTAAATCCAATAAAATATTAAAGTAAGACTTGCCCTTTCAGATCTAGTCTGACCTCTTCGCCGACTCGCAAACTTTGCAATATTATATAGTGCGACCTTTTACATGGATAAATATTAATCTAAATGCGATATCGATCTCATTTCCGAGAAAACCTTCTATTATTATTTATCACCCGATTTGATATGTATTTATTAAAATTGATTCCATATATTTCGCATTCCCAATTTCAATTTATATGGTATTAGAATTAAAAATTAATTTACGGGATTACCATTAAAAACCCAAATCAATGTTTCAATTTAACTCTAAAATACCAATTCTATTCAAATCTCTATGTTTAGTTTCAACAACTAACAACCTTGTCCATCTAGTCTAGTCTCCCTCTATAGTTTAGTTTCAACAGTATGGTTTTGTCCATCTGGTCTAGTCCGTCTGATCTTGTCCGTCTTGCCTTGTTCGTCTGGTATTGTCCATCTGGTCTTGTCCGTTTGATCTTGTACATCTGGTCTTGTCCGTCTGATCTTGTCCGTCAGATCTTGTTGATCTGATATTATCGGTATGGTCTTGTCCATCGCCTAGTCTTGTCCATCGAGTTTTATCTGCCTAGCCTTGTATCTCTAGTCTTGGTATTTTGTCTATCTACTGTTACTGTTGTTTGTATTCTTTGGAAAATATTATTGAAAACCAGTTTTGTTGATCTTTTAAGAAAAGATTCCAACGCACAATGTAAATTTACTTTCTCTATAGGCTAATGTGACTATCATTCTCCTTTTTCGGTTAATGCAAAGGAGGGAATTGTGTAGACATTGATTGATTGAATAAACATATGTATGCATTTCTTAACAAGGCCACAGAGATTTTAAAACTTGATGCATACATTTGCCATTTTGTTTATTCTCTTTAAATTACATTTCAAATATTTAATATTAAATCTTTTTTCTACCTTGATTGACAATTATTTTTCTACCTTGATTATCAATATATTTTCTTTGTAGACAGGATTAGAACAAGACTAGATAATGCACAGGCAAAACTATACATATACGATTAGTTAGACGAAAATAGACAGATAATAAGAGGACAATTTATACAGGACAGATAATAAGAGGACAATATATACAGACTAAGACTATACGGACGGGAAGACTTGACACAGGTTTTTAAAGAGTTTTAAGTATGTATAGTTAACATAAATATTATGATATCAAATGTAGTTAGTAGTTAATTAACTAGTCTAATTAGTCAATTTTTGTTTTATAATTTCTTTATGCTGGAAAGAAATTTTGTTGATTCTATGCTGACAAAACTTGACACATCAGATAGGTTTTTAAACTGTTTTAATTATTTATTGTTAGTATAAATATCGTAATGTGAAATAAAGTTAGTGTAGTTAACTGGTATAATTAGTCAAATTTTCTTATAATAATTGCTTGATATTGTTGGAAAAAATAAAGGTTTTAGCATTTGCATAAGGAATGAGTAATATGCATAAGGATGTAAAAACCGTGTAATTTCCATTCGCTCTGGTCGCATTTACGGCTAGTATTTCAACCCCTCGGCAAACAACCAACCGACATGTTTACCGAGTGTAAAAGTAGTTTATATATTTATTTCTGCATTTAGTTACAATTAGTTAAGACAGCCGACTCTATAAGCTGAAAATAAATATTTTTTCATAATGCAAGTAAATTTGATCTAAGATTAAATAAAATAAAATTAATAATTTTAAGTAACCCCTACACACAAAAAAACTATGTACCTAACTATGTAACTGAAAAATAAATGTCTTTCTTGTCCTTTTAACTTCATTAAAAGTACTTATTAATATTTTGATGATGAACGTCGCCGCGTCAAAAAAAGAAGACACTAAAGAAAACAGATCGAAAAAGAATTGAAGCTTTCGAATTATGGGTGTATAGACGAATCCTAAGAGTGTCATGGGTGGAACACAGAACAACGCCTCTGTTCTAGAAGAACTAATGCGTCTACTAAACCAAATCAATAGAGCATATCTAAGTTACTTTGGCCACATAGCTAGAAGAACAGGTGAGATGGAAAACCTCGTGATGGAGGGAAAAGTTGAGGGAAAAAGACCTAGAGGACGGTTTTCAATGAGATGAACCGCCAGATTAAAATGACGGGACACTCAATGCACGAAGCAATACATCTAGTACAAGATAGAAACGCATGGAAACAAAAAATTCAAACACATACCGAAAATAGTATCACTGCACCCTCCGGAGGGTAGAAGGACTGAGCAGAAGAAGTCGCCGCGTCGGGGGACCGCTATTTGAAGACCGCTGAAAACTGAAAACAATTGGATATTGTTGTTTTGTTACCTATGTCGCTCACACAGAGTAGGTCCTTGTATAATCCATACTTTACCATTACCAATACTCTTTTTTTTAATTTGTATTCAGGTTTTATTATTTGATTAATTTAGCAGTCCCCCGACGCGGTGACGCTCATCATCAAAATATTAATTGGTACTTTTAATGATGTTAAAGGGGCAAAAGAGAAATTTAATTTTGTTTTTTGTGTCGGGGTTTTAACTTCTTTCTTTTCTTTAATAATTTATTTGTAAATAGTTGTTTTTTCAAGTAGGAAATGAACTGTTGATCATCAAATGTCTGAACAGATCTTCTTAAATTATAGTCACGACCTTCTCGATCACGTCAGCTTTCAAACACAAGTTTGGATATATGGAACTAGACAAACACTTGTGTCAAATTGGTTGCAGATTAATTTTATCAAGTAGGAAATGAGCTGGTGGTCATCAAACTCATGAACAGATCATCATAAATTATGGCTAAGAACCTCCTCGATCACGTCAACTTAAAAAAACCGCATCAAAATCGGTCCATTCGTTTAGGAGCTACGATTCCATGAACAGTCACATAATCAGAGTGGCAACAGACACGTCAAATTTATAAGACCCCTCTTTTTGAGTCGGGGGTAAAATATCGCCGGCACCAAAACGTTTGTTGGGCTGTGTATATATGTATCAATATATTTTCTTTGTTATTAATTTACTTCAAAACGATTTCATTAAACTGATTACAGTATGTACAGAGACCGGCAACAGGTATTTACGATTTTTAAGATTGTGAGCTTAATAATTAAAGCGCAGAGATTATATTACATACATGTATTGCATTCATAATGCAGTTTTTCATGCGACCTGATTTTTAAAAGATACATTTGATAAATGCGCTCACATTTGTTCTTTGCAAATTCGGAGAAGGTTGTACAATGGTTGCATGACGGCTCAGAATATGTATCAGAACAGAATATCAGAATGTTATTTTTTAACTCTTCTAATGTATAGGAATGTGTACGTACACTTTCGACTTGAAATATCTCCATAAGAAGAAATCACAGGGAGTTAAATCCGGAGATCTTGTCGGCAAATCGAAGTTACTGTGTCGAGAAATTAATTTTCCAAGAAACATTTGTTCGAAAATCTGATACACACTCGAACAGAATGACTTGTTACCCCTTTGTAACAAACTTAACCTTTTAACAACCTTTTAAACCCTTTAACATCATTAAAAGTACCAATTAATATTTTGATGATGAGCGTCACCGCGTCGGGGACGCTAAATTAATCAAATAATAAAACCTGAATACAAATAAATAAAAAGAGTATTGGCAATGGTAAAGTATGGATTATACAAGGACCTACTCTGTGTGAGCGACGTAGGTAACAAAACAACAATATCCAATTGTTTTCAGTTTTCAGCGGTCTTCACATAGTGGTCCCCCGACGCGGCGACTTCTTCTTCTCAGTCCTTCTACCCCCTTGTTATCGTTGCGAATTAACCGTAACAGTCTAATTCTCTTCCAATTATCCCGAAAACAGATATGCTACAGCACATTATGGCTTTCTTGGAGTCTAGGGGGTCGATCTTGAATTTGGTGGGGCTAATGTGACGACGAGTACCGCCATGTTGTGTTTGTTAAAATAAAATATTAAATTAAAATGTGATTCATCGGACATTCACATTATCGCAAATTACAACAAGTGGGCTCAAAACTAGTTACGTGTTACGAAATCTTGGTGTTGAAGCTCTTGGGTCACTATTTGCATTGTATGGGGATGGAAACCTAAATCGCGATGATTACGCGCTGTAAAATTCCCCGGACGCTTCTGTTCGGAATGTTTAGTGCTTCTGCTTGACGAATTGCTGAACGACGTGAACTTTCCTGTACCGCTTGTCGTACACTTTCAAATATTATTTAGGGTGCGTACCGTTCACGGGGTCCTGCGGTGAACATTATTAATATGCCCAGTTCCCATACAATGTTGATGCCATTTCCTAATTGTGTATCGGGACATAACTGTCAGAGTAATCTTATATTCTATCCGAAATTACCGCTGAACCTTATGACTTCAGATCGAAATGGATTCAAATCTAATAAACGACGTTATTTCTTCACCGTATATTCATGGTTACTAAAACTGCATTATACTTAAAGCATATTCCTTACCACACTATCGCCCGCTCATTGTTATTAACCACACCACAGCCCTCTAAAATTCGTCCGTACCTGTTGCCGGACCCATCGTAGTTGTAACTTAATTGTGCCCATAATTATGAAAGTGGTTGAAAGTCCAAATTTAAAAAAAAATGAGTTTATCACACCACATTATTAACACTAAATAAATTCCATATATTTTTTAAATTACAACCACTACCTAATGGTTCATTATTGACGATATCGTAAAAATTACATTAAATAAATTTAGTTTAAAATAGTGCTGTGCGAAATAACTGATAAACTATTTTCTTTTTTAATTTCGACTTAGACCACTTTCATAATTATGGGCACAATTAAGTTATGAATAATAAACTGTTCCCAAAAAATAAATAATAAACTATTCCTGAAGGAGACTCTTGTCAAGGCGGCCAATAAACTCGCCCCTCTCGCTCGAAGAAGGAAGCCTCCGTGCTGAACTGAAGACTGTGACAATGCAATAGCCCAAAGACAGATAGCCTGGGTAATCTGGAATTCTAAAAAGACCAAGGGAAATTGGCATACACTTTTGGAACAAAGAAAGGTTACAGCCAAGATAATTCGAGGAACCAAACGAGCCTTAACACAAAACCAACTAACCCAAATCGAAGAGAGCTTTGCTAAGAATAACTCCAGAGATTTCTTTGGAACCTTCAAGCAGACACTCAGAAAATACGCTCGCCAAGCCTCCACTTCAGAAACTCACAAGGCAAACTGGCTTATAACGACAAGGAAAACTGGGAAAACCCACCCAGCGAAAACTTCGACTGTAAACAAACCACACCAAACCCGGACTCGCTGTCCGCTTCATTGGAAGAAGTTGGTCAGATCATTCAACTTCTTAAGAATAATAAAGCAGCTGGTGTGGACTCTATCGTTGCTGAACTGTGGAAAGGTGCTAAAAAACAATGCCGTGCGCAAGCTAACCGAGATCATCCAGGACATCTGAGAAACAGAGAAATTACCACCCGATTGGAAATCTGCTCTGATCCATCCGCTTCACAAAAAGGGAGCTTTTACTGATCTAAACAACTACCGTGGAATTTCTCTCGTCCCTAGAGGGACAGAAAATCAGCTGGATAATCAACTGGGAGAATACCAGCGGGGCTTCAGAAAGACCCGATCCTGTGTTGAACAGATACTCAATCTTAAAACTGTACTTGCATACTCTAAGGTGAGAAAACGCAAGGTGGTGACGACCTTTGTCGATTTTAGGAAGGCCTACGATTCCATTGATAGAGAAACGCTTAACAAAGTACTACAGGAACTAGGGCTAGAAAACAAAACCCGCAGGCTCATCTCAGGAACTTTGACCAACAGTCATTCCAAGGTTAAATTTAGAGGCGAGATTTCAGAAAGCTTCGAAATAAAAACTGGAGTGAGACAAGGAGATAGACTTTCCCCACTTCTCTTCAACTGTGTCCTTGAAAACGTTATGAGAGAATGGCATCTACCTGGGACGTAAGAACGATGGATTGGTTGTAGATTGCCTGGCAGATGACATGGCACTGTTTGCTGATTCTCTTGAGATGGTAACAATGCAGGTAAATAGCCTCAGAAAACAGGCTGCTAAAGTGGGTCTTTAAGTGTCGCTGGAGAAAACAGAATTCTTCACCAACATCAGAGATGCAAACAGAGAGATGTTGCTAGAGGATGGGTACATCAAGAGGACTAAGAAATTCAAGTATCTCGGCGACTTGATTGAACCCTACTTATCAGAAAGAGCATCATTATCCAAGAGAGTCAAAAAGTTAGAACTAGCCTATCGACTGACTAAGACCACTATCAAGAAATGCCTGTCAGGCGTCCTGTATGCCATGGAGTGTCTTTCCTTGAACCGAAGAGGTCTGGTAGAGAAATTGGAAATCAGAAAGAGGAGATTCCTCAGGAATATCCTAGGCCCTGTAAAGGAAGATGGGGAATTCCGCAGGCGGCATAACTCTGAGCTCTACGAACTTATTGAAAGGCTCTCCGACTGTGCAAGAAAAAGAAGGGTAGCCTTCTATAGCCACGTTGCAAGATTGCCTCCAAACCGACTAACCAACCGTCTGTTTGCCTTCTGGCAAAACAAAAAGGTTTGTACTACTTGGTTGACAGGAACCGAAAAGGATATTAAAGAACTGGGAATAACAGATCTCCAAAACAGGCAGTCTGTGAGACGCACCCTGAAGGAAGTCCGTGGATTTCAGGAAAAACCCCGAAGGAAAGGTAACCCCTGGACAGAAGAAAGAAAGGAGTTGCACCGGCAGAAGATGCGGCAATACTGGACAAAGCCCAACAGTTGAACAAGCGTGGGACCAAAGTAGGCCTATTCGAAAGAAGAAGAAACTGTTCCTATACAAAATACAACTCCCGTGAAATTGGCCCCCGAATTTTCGAGAAGTTAAAAAGTTAAGTAACCCGCCAAGGTTCTAGAGTTCTTGCTTAAAAATTGCAGTAGTTCCAGGTAATTAATTATCTAAACTGACTTCACGCAGCCCCCTTTTTCACGAAAGAGAGTTTTGATGTAATATTTCAGTTCTCGATAAGGAATTGTAGAGTCTTCAATGGATAGTATAGTTCCAAGAATTAATATTTCCAAAACACTGAAAATTCTTTTCCAAATGAATTCCGATAAGACTACTGCATCTTCTCAACGTATATATCTCTTGAGAATGGCGCATGGTAGTTCACGTTTTTGTGTTTTACATTGTGAAATTAAGTCATGAAACAAATTAATTTATTTTTATTACTAAAAGAAATATGATTATTGACTAATTATCTAAATTAACAATTAACTTGTAATTATGGTATGACCCCCTCTTGCCCTAATAACATCTCTCATACGATCCAATACGAATAGATCCAATCAAGTTCGTTACTGTTTCTTGTAGGATTATTCAGATGATCTTCCACATGATAGGTTGACATCTGTTAAGTCACTCTTCTGTTAGCGCAACAACAACTGTAAATAAATAAATCAAACAATAAATCTGGGATTGAGGTTGGGGAACGAAGCCTAGCTCGAATTCTTCGCTTATGCTCATCCCATAAATGTTCTATAGGATTTAAGTCGGAACTGCGTGCTGGCCACTCCCACTGAAATATATACTACCTGGAACGAGCGCTGGCCTATTGGCCTATTGAACGAGCGCGGGCCGAGATAGAGGTGTCTCTCGTATCGCTCTGTCTTCGTCCATAATTCCAAATGGAAAACTAAATGTGTCTCCGACGTCCAATTTTCCTTGCAAATAAAACAGTGTGTATCATTGTCTTTTTGAAAACAACTTTCATTAAAATATATAAACTTCGGTTTATAATATGCTCACCGATTGAACGATCTTCTCTTTCTTGATACAACTAAATAAAACTAGCTTTTCGCTCTGAATATATCACATCCTGCCACTCTCGACTACACTCTTGGCTAGATAAGGATGAAGGGAGGTCCTTTGGACCTCTCTCTCGGAACCCACAAGAGACCAGGGCTTGTTCCAGGTAGTATATATTTCAGTGGCCACTCTATAACCCGAAAACCGATTTCTGTAATGTAATCTTCCACGATTCTTGCGGTGTGCGGCTTCGCTAGATAACATAAAGATAAATTCTTCTCCAATGTTGTCTTCATAAAGTACCACATGAATTGCCAAAATCACCTCGATGTACTTAGAAGGTAAAAAAGGAAAGCAGGGTCGGTTCGAGCTCCCATAGAAATTGCACTACCTCCATAAGCAGTTCTCTCTTCAATGCAGCATTCTGCAACTTGCTCTCTCAGTCTCCTGTACACTTTTCTTCTTCGGTCGCTACCAGAGAGGCATATTCTGGTCTCATCTGAGAACAGACCAGACCCCATTTTTCCAGTGTCCAATTTAAATGATCTCTTGCAAAACGCAGGCTTGCTTGACGATGAGCTGGGTTAAGTATTTGACAAACTACAGGTGTCTTAGGGGTCAAGTTACAGTACTGCAGTCTTAGTCTTACTGTCCACTGACTAATAGCCAATCTTTGTACTTCACGGAATTGTTGTTGCAGTCGAACCGCGGCGCGTGTCATATCCAGTTTTCGACCAACAACTCGCTGGTTAAGTCCATTTTCGATGGGGGCACCCAATAGAGAAAAAATCTTTATTTTTCATTTTACGACCAAAAGTCATTCGTTATAAAAAGTTTTGCTTGTTGATAAAATGAATTGACGATAAGAAATTTTTAGAACAAATGTACAGGATGTTAATAAATTAGGAAAGTTTGAAAATGCAAGTAATGAAAATAATTATTTTTTACAAAAAAATTGTAAAACAAAGTTGTTTATAAACTAACGTAGAGTCTGAATACAAATTTTGAAATAAAAACTCGCATTTCTAATAATTCTTCTAGCTACCTCCCAACTGGACACACTTTTCAGATCATGTACATTCAGATTGGGACTTTTAATTAACAAACAAAAATAACTAAAATATAAGAACTTGCAATAAATTTATTCCTTTGAATTGTGCGATCTGTGTTATTTCTTTTTTTTTAATAATGGCATTAAACGTTGGTTCTATGTCCGTCAAGTGTATACCGCTTTTAAATGATTATGATATGATATGGATCTTAATTTCGATTTTTTTTAATTTTCGATTTTGCCCGCGGGCCGCATTTTGGGAATCCCTGATGTAGAAGATCATCTGAATAAACCTTTTGTTTTAAGGCACCCCACAAAAAGAAATCTAATAATGAAAGATCAGGCGATCTAGCTGTGTCATGGTTTGCACCAAACCTCCCTATCAAAGACAAAGTGTGTTTTGGACAAAGTGTGTCCACCTTTCGCCAAAATGATCATGTAACCATTGTCTGACCAAGGCTGTGCAATTTGCAGGATAGCCGTCTTGTTGCAAAATAAATTATTACGTACTTCTGGCTGTAATGTATTAAGAAATGGTAAGACAAAATGTTCAATACACGCGCTGGTTTTAATTTCCCTATTAAATATGGGCTATGATCCGATCAAGTTTTTGTAAAATGCAAATAAATAAAAATCTGTTATTCTTTTATTATTAAAAATTCGAATTTTTGTATTAAAATTTGTATTCAGACTCTACGTTAGTTTATAAACAACTTTGTTTTATAAAACTTTTGTAAAAAATAATAAATAATGTTACTTATCCCTCAACATTTCATTTTCTTAACAAGCAGAACTTCTAGAGTTGTATATAGAATGACTTTTGGTCTTAAAATGAAAAATATAGTTTTTTACCCTATTAAGTACCTCCATCCTCCATCCACATTTATTTCCCTAATAATTTTGAAGTAATTGACTAAATCAAGAGTTCTGTTAATAGTTCTGAGTAGCCTACTGTCTTATATATATTTTTTTCTCAAACCAACATTTAAAAACTTTTATGCAAAAACGAGGCGATAATTGTTTTGAACATTCACCAATTCATAAAAAAAATCTCGATTTCTGTTCAGAGTTGATCTGAGTATTATTTTCTTAGTTTACCTGTTCTCCGAAAGTTCGAAGTTAAAAGGAGTAGTTAATTTTTACTCACAAAAAATATTATCAAAAGGTCTTGAAACCAACTGCATATTATTCGTTTATACCTTCTCAAAGTTTAAAGTTTTGGATTCTACTTATCTACAAAATCAAGCAAAAATTCGCAAGAAATGTTCAATGAATATATTTTGTGAGCAATACTTTTTGAGCAATACAATAATTATTTAGTCAGCATTTCCTCCTTTTTAGTGCATTTTAATAAAAAAGTGGTTTTTAAAAAGTTTCTTTATATATTTTATTATTAGATATAATCAATATTTAATATCTATAAATAATATCTTTTCTCAAATGAAGTATGGCTTTGTGTCGTACATAAATCAGAAGAATATGAAATTGTGGTGTGCGAAAAACACACAGTTCTCGTGAATCACATTTGCGTCCTATTATGTGCGTTCATTCAATTATCCTTTCCTCCACGCTTTATAACATTTGTTTTATTGCTCAGTAAAACTATTACACTATTTCCTAATATTAAACCACCAATCACATTTATCAACATCTCTAAACACAAGTTGAAATATTACAGGAAAAGATTATAGCTCGTATAATATAGTTGTGTAATTAATTTTTTTCCTTTTGAATGGGGACCAAGTGGGTTATTACCGTTTGTATTGTATAGACTCACGCTGAACGAGCATCGGAAGACGCATGGCTCGAGATCCAGGAACATCCTGTCTTCGCGCCGGATGGAGATAGCTTCCTGTTGCTTGCGCCAGTGCAAGAAGGAAGCACTGACTCTTACACACACATCAAGCACATCACCCTCACACAGCAGCGCATTGCAGTCATCAGCCACGGACGCTACGAAGTCAATAAGATCCTCTCATGGGATTCGAACAATCATCTCATGTAATGTTTATTTGGCGACAGTTTTCGAATTGCGTCGTTTGCGAAATATTTATTTAGCTTGTTTTTCGCAGATATTATCTGGCTAGTCAGGAGCACAAACCGGGTCAAAGGCATCTTTACGTCGTCCGCGACCCTTCGACAGATGATGCCAGGCGTGTCGAGCCGCAATGCATCACGTGCGACTTGGGGGAGGTTCTATGGAGCAGCAGATATTATTACAGTAATTGCACTCACTTCAATGCACTGGTAACTAATAGCTAACTCATCTACTAACTAGAGAGGCAGACCAAACCAGACAGACAGAGAATAAAAAGAAAAAAAAAACAGCCAGACAGAACTAGACAGACAGACGCCAGAGAGACACACTAAAGAGATAAAACTAGACAGGCAGAGCCTATAGAGACAGACTAGAAAGACTAGTTTAGACAAACAAGATGAAACAGACAAGATCAGACTGACAGGATTAGGCAAATAAAACTAGACAATCATGACTAGACAGACAAGATGAGAGAGATAAGACTAAACAGACCAGACTAAGCAAACAAGATTATTAGTCTTAACTACTATAGAACTAGACAGATGAGACTAGACAGACAGATTACACAGGCAAGACTATACAGAGAACACCAAACAGACAAGGCTAGACAAACAAGATTTGACAAAGAAGACAAAATAGACAAGACTAGACAAGATTGGGCAGATAGGACTAGACACGAGTCTATTTCATCGGTTGTTTATATAATGATGACTACTTATATTGTTATAGATCAGTCCTACAAAGGAGAACACATTAGTGCGTTATTATGTCCTTCAATGCGAAGGGCCCGGGCTTCCACTGGCGGGCGTCCACTCGTCGACGACGCATAAGCTGTTAAAAATTCTATATGATACTAGACCGAAACAGGGTCCCATTCTGGGACAACTGGCTTTGCCCAAGCAAAGGTCTTTCGAGGTGCCTTTATCCCAAGGTAACAGAGCTCAAGTACAACTACTACTTCCGCCTAGCTGGAGGGAAGAACTTAGAGATGCTGCCTATCCCGTACTGGTCGAAGTGTAAGATTCATTACAATTTGCTTAATCTTATTAACAAATTATAGTGACTGCAAGTTGTATTAAGAATTAAAGTCTCTAGCATTGACTTAATTTGGAGAAAATGCATTAAGATAGGCCCCTTATTTTTTGCTGTTAAGGGCGGGTTGTTACACTTAATCATTTTTATCTTTTAGACTGTTACGGGCTGTGGTGAGCTATTATAAGACACGAGCGGTGTATCGCATACGCCAAGTTTATTATTACTTAATGTACATATATTTAAATTAATATTTTAATATTACTATATGTACATATATTTAAATCAATTTCTATGTAATGCAAAGGAATTGCGATGTAATAAAAGGTAAAGGTGCTTTCAAATTTCTTTTTAAGAAAAATAGAATTTATGGGGATTCACTTTTTCAATATTTAGAAAACAAGATTTCATAGTTATGATTTAATGCGCTACGGTAAGAAATCCTTTACGAAGCATAAAATGTCAATTTTATAGTTTCAATATTTTATGAGACCTTCCTACAGCGAGAGACAAATATAATAAAACAAATAACGGTACAAACCATTAAATTACGTTTCTAGCATAAACTTTCTCAGCAAAATCTTAAACATACAATATAGTTTTTATATGTTGCTAGAAATGGTCGTCCAGGTAGTAAAGCAGTGACAGAAGAATTCAAAATAGACTGGGGAACGTACATGTCAAGCCATTGCGACGTAGTTTATGTGCGTTTGGACGTTCGCGGTTCAAGCGGACAAGCCAACAGAGCGCTGTACCGCCATTTAGGTGGCGTCGAGGTGCAGGATCAGATTGCTGTCGTTAAGCATCTTTTAAATACGCTTACGTTTCTCGACGAAACGAGAGTCGGGGTCTGGGGCTGGGGCTACGGCGGCTACGTCACCGCCATGGTCCTCGGGTCGCAACAGAAAGTTTTTAAATGTGGCGTCGCGGTCAGCCCCATTACCGACTGGTTATATTATAGTAAGTTACAGTTTCATTTATTGTTAATTATTTATGTTATTTTAATATTTTAAATTAAAAGAAGAAATAAATTGACTATCTAGTCTTGTCTCTCTAGACTAGTCTGTCTAGTCTTGTCGATCTAGTCTTGTCCGTATAATCTTTTACGCCTACTCTTGTCCGCCTAGTCTTATCTCTAGTGCTCTTACCATTAGTATTGTGCGTGTAATCTGACCGTCTTTTATTGTCGGCCTATTCTTATCCATCTAGACTTGTTCGTGTAGTCTTGTCCGTCTAGTCTTGGCCGTCTTGTCTTGTATATCTAGTCTTGTCCGTTTTGTCTTGTTCGTCTAATTTTGTCCGTCTAGTCTTGATCATCTAGTCTTTTCCGTCAAGCCTTGTCCGTCTAGTTATGTCGTTCTAGTTTTGTGTGTCAATTGTCATATCGTCAAATTTCATTTACCTACTTTATGTCTTTACCTGCCTCTCTTATCTTCATTTATTTTGACATTGTAATGATTTAAATTTCATCCTGTTCTATATAGAATTTACAACTGTCGACATAAATTTTAATATTCAGTCGACAAAAAAATCTGTACACTCTCCTTTATTTCCCCCGAGTGCAGATCGCCTGAGGAAAACAAACTACACAGAGTCTACAAAAGCTTGCTGCGCACACAGAAATTATTCAATTTGATATATTTTGTGTATTTGTTTTTATAATCCTAAAGTTCTTAGTTTTTCTTAATGTCTGCAACATTGTTTCCTTGCAATAATTCGTTGCGATCCCTTATAATGGCATACATTTATTGTTTTATATTGCTATTATAATGTAGAGGAAAATCGTAATAAAACAATATTTTTACAGTTAAATGATTATTATATTTAATTATACACTATTCGCATTATTTAACATTTTATAGAAAATTGCAAATGTATAATGTATATCCGTGAATTTTCGTGGAGAATTGGTGGGAATAGAAAAGAGGATAATGGTTAATTTATTCCTTTGTATAGATTTAAGTCGCGACGGCTTCGATTTATAATTGCTTCAGTAATAACATTTGCCTACTACGGAATCTAAATCACATTACAACAACCCAACACACAGTAGGGAATATGCATGTTTTTTACTATGTTTCCTTACTATGTTATAACGGTGTAAACAGTGAATTAAAAATATAAAAATTCACTGTTTACACCGTTATAACATAGTAAAAAATATAAATACTGCTTAAAAATGCTGTTTAAGTTTAAAAAAATATTTAAAATTGAGAAAAAAAATTTGAAGCAGTTTAAACGCCGCCATTTTCGCGCGGTCTGTTGATAACGTCAAAGATCACTGTCCATTGATTACTACAGCTGTTTTCATTTTTAATTTAACATTTTTGACGTTTATTTCCTAACCAAAAGACTGCAATGACATACAAATGTAAAAAATACGGACTTGTTTATTTATGATGTTACGTCACTTTCGTTTTAACCAATGGTGTTGCGTTTTACAAATTTAAATTTCCATCGCTTAATTTGCATTTATTAATCTTAAGTATTTAAAAAGATATTAATTACAAAAATAATGGTTTAATTCAAATGTCCGGTGAAGATTCGGAAAAAAAATTTGAACCAAATTTAAATTTCATGCATATTCTGTATTAAGTTCCTTAATTAACGATAATTTGCAATCCCTCAGATTTCACTTTATTACCCCCACTTTATAATTTTTTAAATAACATAGACAACAGTTATTATGCATGTTAATAGTTTCTGTTGAACCATTAATTAACATTTTCCAATATGTGTTTTCTACTGTTATAGATTCCGCTTTCACGGAAAGGGTGCTGGGCCTTCCTAAAGACAATTACAAGGGGTACGTTGAAGCGGACGCCACACAAAAAGCTTCACACATACCATCCAGTTCGTTATTCATACTTCACGGTTTGGCCGACATTACGGCCCCTTACCAACATGGCGTGGCCTTAGCCCGAGCTCTCACAAGAGCTGGAGTTTTATTTAGATATCAGGTAACATATAATCATTTCCAAATTTTTAAAGTACATAGACACATAGCGTTGCATATAGTGACATAGAGTATTGTATCTTAATATGCAAAATTACTTTAATAATCAAAATACTTTTAGACTTGTTGTAGATCTGCTGACGTAGATTATAAACTTAAAAGACTAGACAAGGCCAGACAAAAGCCGAGAAGACCAGACAGGACCAAACCAGACAAGACCAGACTAAACCACACAATATCAGACAAGACCGGACAAGGCGGAACAAGACCAGACAGGCCAGACAAGACGAGACGTGACAAGACGTGACCAGACGAGACCAGACAAGAGAAGACCTGACAAGACTAGACTAGACTGGACAAGACCAGACAGGGTCAGACAATACTAGACAAGACCAGACAAGACCAATCAAAACCAGACGGACTATACAAAGACCAGACAAAACAAGACGAGTGAACACCAGAGAAAACCAGACAAGACCCGACAAAGACTAATCAAGACCAGACAAGACCAGTGAAGACTAGACAAGACCAGACAAGACCGGACAAGGCCAGACAAGACCAAACAAGAAGAAACAAGACCAGACAAGAACAGACAAGACCAGGCAAGACCAGACAGGATCAGACAAGACCAGAGAAGACCCAACAAGATCAGGCAAGACCAGAAAACAACAGACAAGACCAGACAAAATCAGACAAGACCAGCCAAGGTCAGACAAGATCACACAAGACCAGGAAAAATCTGACAAGGTAAGACACGACCAGACAAAACCGGACAAGACCAGGCATGACCAGAGAAGAGCAGACAAGTTAAAAAAAGACCAAACAATAACAGAAAAAAACAGCAAGGCCATCTAAGAAGAGACAAGATCAGACGAGATCGTATGGGACCAAACAAGGCCGGACAAATTATTCGAGACTAGACAGGACTATAATAGACTAGACAGAATTTGGCTAGATAAAACTATTTCCGACCCAAATATATAATTTAAATTAGTTGGTTAAAACAAGCTTGAACCGAACCGAGATAGGTCTAGACAGGAATGATTTAATATATAATGGTATAGGGCATTAAACAAAACGTTTTAAAATTGCACTGGTAGGCGTTACTGTATTACTAGGCAGGTCTGGGCTAGGCAGGTCAGGTCTATACTAGGTGGGCCATTGAAAACGACACCCAGAGCTTTTCGGATAGTTAAAGATTAATTTTCATAAAACGCTCTGACACGTCAACTTTGTTCATGAGGGGGACACCTTTTACAAGAAACTCCTTCGCGCTGGGACCACAACCCCTATAATTTTAAATGGCACGGTGGGGTTATTAGTGATACCTCATTTGAAAGCCCTTTCTGCCCTGAATACTAAACTATTAACATTTTCCGAATTTATCGATATCTTGTCGAGATTATTTAATTTCAAATGAACGCGTGCTTCGTTTAAAGGTCCAATTCAGTCTGAGCTTACAAAAACTGCAATGAAGAAAAAAAAACACAATTCAAAGTCAGAAAAGATTTTTATTAGTATAACAAATGTTCAAATTGTGCGCACACTAAACTCCATACAAAATACAAATTGCTCGAAACGTTCCCTTGCATTTTGGAGGATCTGTGGCGTAATATGACGGAATTCTTTAATAATGCGTCGACGTAACTCTTCCAAAGACTCTGGTTCTTTTGCATAAATTCTACTCTTTAGATAACCTCACAAGAAATAGTCCAGAGGACTTAAATCATGTGAGCGGACAGGCCATTCCATAGCATCTCTTCGTCCATTCCATTGTCCAGAAACTCCCGAACAGACTGCGTATAAAGGGGTGGCGCTGCATCTTGTTGAAAAGTCGAATGGTCTTCTAATTTACGTTCACCATTTTCTTTCAACGTCATAAACTAAAAACGAGCTCATAACTTGAAATTAAATAATCTCGAAAACAAATCGATAAATTTAGAAAATTAGCCGTTAGCCGTTTAGTATTCAGGGCTAAACGGGCTTTCAAATGAGGTATAACTTACCACACCGTGCCATTTAAAATTTAAGGGGTTGTGGTCCCAGCGGAAGGGGTTAAGTGATTTGGCTACAAATTTTCTTGTAAAAGGTGTCCCCCTCACAAACAAAATTGACGTGTCTAGGCGTTTTTTGAGAAACCATCTTTAACAATCCGAAAATCTCTGTTTCGTTTTCAATGGCCCACCTTGTATACTACTATTCCTTACTGGAATAGGAAATGTGAGTTAGATGCTTAAAACTAGTTATAATTGGACTGTAAAATGTCTAGACCAGATAAATTAATACTAAGGAGTGATGTGAAACGTTAAATGAAATGTAGGAAAACTATACAGCCAAGAAGATTAAGCTTATTTTGGCGACAAAATATGTATTTTAACGACAAAAGTATAAATGAAACGACAAATTATTTGTTACAATGGCACAAATATGGCACAAACATTTTCTAAACTTAAATGGGAAGTCGAGCTGTGATACCCTAGATTTTGTATGAACAAGTACCTCAAACTGAACAAGTGGCTCTTAATTTCTAAAATTACCTTAAGTTGTCCCATTAAGTTCTCTTTCTGTATACATTTCTTCCGTAATTCCCACATCAGCTTGTTTTAATTATGAGTTCAATTTTTCATGAAGCTCTAGATTTTATTGGAGCATATGATATACCTTAGGATTTATTTCCTAGTGGAACAGGTACCTTTCTACTTTCCACCGGTTGGTTGCCCGCAAATATCGACACTATGATCTTGTTCACAGTATAAACACCGTCCTAGGTCCTACACTGTATTCGCTCCGTGCATTACCGCGCTTAGCGTCGCCTGTGACAAAAAAGACAACTTCGTCTCCTATTCAATAATTTTTTTGTTACCGGTTAACTGAAAATTCTGATCTCTTATGGCTTTGCTGAATTGTCAAATAATTGTCGGATTATAACTTGGGCTTTCTGGATTTGCGGCCTTTTTATGGTAATATTATCAGCAATATGTAAACCACAAATTCTATCCCGCTTATTCGGAATTCAAAAGCGGCTAGATGTTATCTTGCGAAAAAACTT
This sequence comes from Phosphuga atrata, assembly GCA_944588485.1. Taxonomy (NCBI): domain Eukaryota; kingdom Metazoa; phylum Arthropoda; class Insecta; order Coleoptera; family Silphidae; genus Phosphuga; species Phosphuga atrata. The sequence goes on along the minus strand of OX155901.1, from coordinate 27,082,515 downwards.
GTCTGGAAGCATTTTTGCTGCTGTTTACAGATATGCAAATTATATTTTGCTAGCTCTTTCCGTTCACGATGGCCTGCAAAAATTGAGTAAAATTTTAAGAAATTTCGGCGTTCGAGTAGAGATCTTAATCGAGTAGAGAAAGTAATGAATTTCTGGCGGATTATAATCTAAGTGTGTTAATATGAAAATGATCCGTTCTTGATTATCTACCACCGTTTCTGAGATATCGACTTATCAAATCGACAATCATAAAATTTACGTTTTAAAAATTTCTCATTAAACAATTGAATCTTTCCGAAAAATTTACACATCGATTTGTTCGTCAAATAGTTTCGGTGTGCTAAAAATCATTTCGTCGCTTTTACCGTTTTTGAGGAAATTGAAACAAAAAAAAAAACGAAAAAGCACATTTTCGGAAATGAGGGGAAAAAATTGGACGAATTTTTTTGAAAATTTGTTTGTGATTTTTTTTTGTTATTCTAAGGAAATCTAAGTGATGGAAACGATTTTCGAGTTTATTGCGCTCTAAAGTTACATATAAACAAAATATTTAATGTTTCGCTATTATAAGCCGTCTCTTCATTTTCGCCTTCGGTTTTTTACAAACCTCTCTGAAACTACAAACCGCAACAAAACTTTTTTCGGCACGCTGAAATAAGACTAGAAAACAAGCAAGACGATGTGTAAATTGTTTGGAATGATTCAATTTTTTACAGCGAAATTTTGAATTCAAATTTTCCAGAATTTCGACTTTAGAAGTCCATATTTCGAGAATTTTTGCAGATAATAAAAAACGGATTGCGGCATCGTTTTCTGGAAATCATTTCCCTACGGCTGCACTTTGATTTGCTTAAAAATATTGATTAGATGCCCAATTCTCTGCTCGGGCGACTAAATTTCGCGATATTTCGTTATTTTTTGCTAATTTTATAAAGTCATATCTCGCGAACGGAAGCTGTTAGCAAAATGCAACTTATATATTTATAACCAGCAGGGAAAACACTTTAAGACACACTTTGAAATTTTCGATTCACTTGATAAATGATTTTAAGGCAATATATTTTCTCGTATTTCGGTCATGAAGTTCTTAAAAGTGTCACCTTTGGCGCTAGTGTTGTTGCGCACGGAGCGAATAAGTACCTCCGAAAGCAGAACCTACTTAGTACTTCTGAGAGAAGGCAGTTTTACTTGATCAAGCTTCATTAAGGTCAAACATTGCTTAGAAAGACTCTTCCATAGTTCCTTTAATATAAAATTCTAATTCTACCTTGGCTGCTTCCTGTACCTTCTTTCATTAATCGCTCTTGTCTCTCGCAAATCACAAACTCTATCATGATACCTTTTCCGAGTACTAGAGCAGCTTCTCTTGATACTGCTCTTCCATATTAAGGGGTTATACCATTGTGACCGCTGAAAATTTTTGTGGTTTTCGCGATTTTTTTGGAAGAAAAGTACTCAATTAAATGTTGCACTAAATTGAGAACATATTTGGCTATATTTAAAAAAAAAAATTGTCGTTAAACTAAAAGGTATTTTATGTACCATGAACTAGAATTACCTAAAAATATCAAAATCCGATCAAATGGCGTAGTTATGAAAAAAAGTCAGTTTTATTCCTAAAAAATGGTCGTTTTTTTAATGCCAAATCGTCAATTTTCATCCAATCAAAAATATCCTAGTTGACGGTACCGTAAATATATTCAAGAGTACTCAGACTCAGAAATTTCCTAGTCAATTACAACAGGGGCAAATTTGAAAAATGCTATTTCGAGAAAAACGCGTTTAAAGTTAAGGACGTTCGGTCTATATTTTCTCAACCTCATATACTTCCGAATACGACAAAAAATCTGAAAAAAATCTCATATATATTAAAGAAATAAGAACAAAAAAAAACGATTTTTTTGAAAATGTCACAGTGGTATAGCCCCTTAACACGACCGCATTTTTTTTTCCGGAACAATTTTCTAATGTTTCTTTATCATACATTTATCGACTTTTATCATGACAGCATTTGTCCTTCGAACTAGTCCTTCCTAAGTTTTGACTATTGCAACCAAATCTAAATCATCGACAAAGCTTACAATCTTGAATCCTTCGAGAAGATTTTATGTCATGACACAGTCATAGAGAATATTAGACTGAGCCCGTTTTTCGTGTCTATTTTAGAAATGTAGACATGTAGACTTAATGTAGCGAAACTTAACACAACATACAATGAGTCAGAATTGATTGTATAATGCTTTTCAATAAATATTGTGCGCATAAATTGTAAAAAATATAAAATAATACAAATTTTGTTCGCTCTAATATATATGTTAGACATATATACACATATAATATATATGTTAGACATATATTAGAGCGAACAAAATTTATAACATAGATATTAGAAGTGTCTGGCATATAGAATAACTTGTCGTGAAATTTCTCTTTTGTGCTATATATTAACTTTGTCGTAAATTTTCCAATTTTTGACGTGCAATATACTAGATTTTGTCGAGCAATGTAGTAATTTTGCGCATTGGCAAAAATGGACTGAAATTCCTCATAAAAATTTAATTAAGCTCTTTCAAAATTTAAAAACTGCCTAATTTAGAATATTTTTAGTATCTTTTTAAATGGTTTTTTGTTTGTGTGTGTAGAGCTATGCAGATGAAGGGCATGAACTGAAGGGTGTCATAGAGCATGCCTATCGCTCGATGGAAGACTTTTTCCAGGAGTGCCTTAGTTTAGATACGGACGATCCGAAAACACCTCCAGATACCTGAAACTTTATAATCCGTGCGTTAGATTACCACGTTACAGCAATCCAGAGGTTTCGAAACATCACGAATCATCTAAATGTAGCTTCGATGGCGCTATCCCACGCAACCAGATAGTGACTCATTTACTACAAAAATAAGAAGGATGTGCCATGCACCACATGAAGAACGTCAGTGGACTGAAAGTAAATTTTAAAGAAAAAATAAGTGCTTGCATATCTTCAAATTCAATCATTCAAATTTCGAAACCGAGGAAAAGCTGTAACTCATTCTTCATATAGTGAATGACTTTGAAATTTAATATTAGTGACTACAAAATGCAGGGAACGATTTAAATCACTTGTTTATATATCAGCGCAATATATATAGTGTGTTTTCAAAGTGTAGAAGAATAAAAAAAAAGAAAAAAAAATGGAAAAAAACTCTTTCCGTTATTGTTATTTGAAGAGTATAAAAACTGGAATTAAATTTTATAAAAAAAAGTTTAGGATGTTAAATTTAATACTAGTCTCTTTCAAAACTTTATTATAATAATCTAAGCACTACGTTGGTTTTTTGCGTTGTTTTGTATTCGCGCGGAAGTTATTTCCTAGGTGGAAATTACTTTCGCGATTAACTTTGTTCAATTTAAAATATTTCTAACGTTTTTATTTCGCTACGTTTTTACCTCTCTCATTGCAAAATCATTTCGATGTTATAAAAGAAAAATCGAGCTGAAAGCCACCCAAAACAAATTTAGCAGGTACAATTAAAGCAAAAGTTGACGCAGGTTTTTTTTAGATGAAATATTGTAGAAGTTGCAAAACGATTTTGTTGAAACGTTGAAGGATTTCGTTTTGTTTAAAACTCTACAAATATAGAATTAAATTCAAGTCTTCCAAACAAATTGTATAAAAAAAGATAAAAATAATTGTAAATGGTTGTTCGTGTTTTGTGAAAATATCGAAAATAAGAATTTGGAATAAGTTTGCTATGAAAAAAAATGAATTTTCTCAAAATCAAATTGAAATAATCATCAAAAATAATTTCAATCAAAATTACACATAATTTAGCTTTAATTAGCAGTATGAGAAAGATTTAAGGAGCTTTCCAAATATATGTAACATAATCCGTTGATTAATTAAATAATATCGGGACGAGCATGAAAATTGTATGTTAATAGTATTTTATGATACAAGTGTGTGAAGAACGCTTTAATCGTAATGAGTGCACAATCGATTATGCGATTTATTGTCACATTATTACGGTTTTAAGCCTTTCACACACATGTATCATACATTATTTTATCGACGAAGCATGTTAAAATACTGTTGAATCTACCAACAAAAAAAAAAATTCTTACCGATAATATTGAAAAATTGTAATTTTGACAGACAAAATACTTCAAATCGCTGACACAATAAGATTAGAACGTTCAGAGTCTCCGTGGAAAAAATTGTTCTAGTAAAAACGAAATGACGGGAACACTATTTGGTCCTAGTCGATGTAATCTAAATTAACCTAATGTTAATCTAGATAAGGTTAAAGTTAGGTTAAGTTATATTGAAGCCATATAAATCCAGACTGAGAGGCCGAGACTTCTTGATTCAAAATAAAAAAAATTAATTCAATTTTTATATACTCAAGAAAATGTAATATGCACTAGTCTATGTTCTTTGTTTAGTGTTGTAGCCATATTAACGCGAGTTGTTGCCACAGTAACGCGAGTTATTGCCATAGTAACAACAAACAGAAATCTTTTAATAATGAAACTCCATTTGATTTACATTGGACTTTTTCCCACGATTTGAATACTTTTGCATACGATTATAATAATGACATCCTTTGCATACAATAATTTACTTATTAATGTGTTCATTTTGTGTGCGAGTGGATAAAACATATTTCAAATCGAAATCTTGTTGTTCAGTAACAAGTTTTACATCTTTCTGTTGAATGGGTTACAGTAGTGGTCTCTAACCTGAATTGTTAATAACACAGTGTTTATATCTTTCTATTTTATGAATCATTTATTCATCAACAAAATGTAATCAAAATCAAAAGTAACTTAAATTTCACTCAAGGATTTGAGGAACTTCCCAAACATCTGAATGTGATATAGGTTGTTTTACCAAATATTATCCGGACAAAACTTTGTGTAAAATCATCTGATTGTGATATAGGTTGTTTTACCAAATATTATCCGGACAAAACTTTGTGTAAAATCATCTGATTGTGATATAGGTTGTTTTACCAAATATTATCCGGACAAAACTTTGTGTAAAATCATATTTTAAATCGGTTTCATGTTGTGCAATGGGCAGTTTTATATATTTGTGTTGGATGAACAACAGAGATCTTCAGACCAGTGGTCTCAAGCTGGTTAATTGTTATAGATTTATAACATTTTATTTCTTGAATACGGTTCTGATCATTGTGCATAATTAAAATGTATTTATAATCATCATAATAAGTAATTATAACCACAAACACTTTAGATTTCAAACAAAATAATACATAATCTAGCTTTAATTTGCCAATATGAGAAAGATTTAAGGAGCTTCCTAAACATCTGTATGTGATTTGTTTGAACAAATTATATCTGGACAAGTTGATAAAACTGTGTGTTAAAACATATTTTATATCGGAATCATGTTGCATAGTGGCTATTTTTTTATATATTCTTTGGATCAGCTACACAAAGTGGTCTCAAAGTGTATATTTGATACAAATACACTGTTTATAAGATTTTTGTAGTATGAATGCGGTTTGATCATTAAGCATCTTTCAGTAAACTTAACTTTCTTCTTCCGTTTGTTTAAGCATATTTATTGTTACATTATTACAGTTTTATCCTGATTTTCGGCATACAATTTGGGTTTGAGACCACTAGGGTTACACAATGCTGTCAGAATATTGTGACAAATCTGTCCCGGGAGGCGGGTTAAAATTAAAAATTATGAGAGTTTTCCATTTACAACGAATTATTCCAAAAATAGTCATATTTAAAAAATGGGTGTGATTTAGTGATGTAACTCTCAATAATATTATAGAGAGCACGTGAATTTATTTGTTTAATATCCTAGTACAAAATAGGAATATTTACAAAAAAAGAAAAAAAACGTGACTTTCATGATGAAATCAAGACTTGTGGTCAGCGTTCTTCTAGGACGTCGTAAAATATTATTCATTACTAAATTTTCAACAGAACCTGAATATAAATGGTATAATAGTATATATTGTAACTAGGGCGGTAAAAAAAAAAAAATTGTGAGTGAACGTAGTTCACTCGAGAGGGCAATTAACAATACCGCCCGTGTTACAAACAATATTTTTTATTACTCGTGCGAGGGGATGTATCTTACAAGTATCAACAATTTGGGAACCAGGGGCCACTCAAAAAAAAATGGAAGAAAAAATGAAGAATTTGCTTTTTCAATTGTCTCCGGTGATGTGGATTCGTCATAAGAACTCTTATCAGTGTTCGGCAACACCATAGAATTTACAATCGTTTTAAAACATTTTCTTTAATTTAGATTTTGTGATAAAAAAAAATCACACTTCACGTCACTTTTTTAATATTGAGGTCAGTATTGTGTTTATTTTTTTTTTAATGTAACCTAGCGATATTGAATATTTGCGTGCGTTACCCAAGTTATGTGGAAATACAACGAGAAGTGGCATTTCTCGTATTAAGAAACGTGCGTCAAGAAGTACTTTTCGCGCATGAGTAATAAAAAACAAATATTAGATTTGCTAACCCAGCTGTAAATAGAATTGGCATTTGTAGCATTTGATTTCCAATAAAAAATTCACATGTTGACCTAAAAATATTTCTTAAGATGAATTATTTCGAACACTCAGCTAAGATTAATTCTTAAAACTGATTATTTTAGCCATTCGCTTAAAACAATTTTGTATAAATTAATGATGCTAATCCGGAAATTATTTGATCTAAATCTCTTATTATATATTCATATGCTTATATCGCTTATGTTCTAATTGTAACACAATTCTGGGCAATGCATGCTTTGTTTGTTGGATGTCAAATGTAAATGGACGCTGTCGCCACTTAATCTAAACACATTCGGGTTTCTACGTTAATATCTATCAGACTGACCGGTGCCGATATTCTCATTTATTTTATAAATTCAGCAATGACGCAGTTTCCACTGCAAATTCGTTCTGTGATGAACGAATTTGCAGTTGAAACTTTGTAATTGCAGAATTTATAAAATAAACGAGAATAGCGGCACCGGTCAGGCTGAAAATTAATCTTTTGAACGTTTTAAATTTCGCCGTTATAAACTTTAATTTTCTATTACTGATACTCATTTTCGTTTATTTAAATAACCTGATTTAATAAACAATACGACAAAATTGATCTTTGAAAGTACCAATTTGAACTTTGATAAGACAAATTTGATTTAAAAACCCTGTAGCGCATTTAGAACAAAGAGATTAATGAAGTATGGAGATTTATGAATATTTTTGTTAATAATAAAAACTATTCATGTATTCCATATTCTCGTAGTACGACAGTAGTAGATCCTAGGTGTTTTTCCATTTCATACGTATATTAAGGTTATACCCATTCACGTTACAATATTGTAGCAATCTCGTCGAGCATGCAATCAAATTTTCCTGCTAATGGACAAAGTCATCTTGGCTACATTATTTCATTTATTATTCTATCAATATAATTGCAAAGATGAAACAATCATGATGACGCGATAGAGGAAATGACACAGGAAGAGAGAAAATCATTGGTTGGTAACTATATAATTTACATATTGTAAATGAATGGATTGTGTATTGCAACAATAAGTGAGTTGAGCGAGCAATCGTATTGTACATTGCAAAATACGCGAGCATTTTTTTGTTCTTCTTGAAAACATAGATAAATCTCTTCTAAGACATCTTACAATGTAACTCAAAGGCAAAGTTTCTGTAATTACATGAATTACATGATTTCTTTTTTTGGCAAATTCAAGTCTTTTTAAGGAAATTAAAGCAATCCGTTTGAGTAAGAACTCGTAAATCTTAGGTCATGTTTGATTTACATCGCAAATATGTAAACATTAACAGTAAAAGCGTTTAAACTTAATAAAGTCGGAACACAGCCTGAATATATAAATATATTCCACCTTTCCGGAGCTCTATTACGGATCTATAACTGTTGAGTCTTTTTAGAACAACAAATTTCATTAACTTAAACTTGCTGTTATTTACTAGTTTTCTAGTAAAGAGAAAACTAGTAAATAACGGCAAGTTTCACATGAGATTTGTTTTGGTAGTCCTAAAAAGACTCAACAGTATCATAGAGCTACGAAAAGGTTGAATATATTTATATATTCAGGTTGTGTTCCGACTTTATTGTTTACTAGGTTTCTAGTAAACGGAAAACTAGTAAGTAACGGCAAGTTTCACATGAGATTTGTTTTGGTAGTCCTACAAAAAGTCAACAGTATTATAGAGCTGCGGAAAGGTTGCAGAATATATTTATATATTCAGGCTGTGTTCCGACTTTATTAAGTTTATATGATTATCTATAATATAGTATGGGGTTACCAATAGTAAAATCGTCGTTTAATAGGATATGATTTAAACATAAAGCTAACACAATAAACACACATTTCATTCAGGATTTGGAAAATTTAGCTCAAAAAGTTGATCTTAAGATAATATATTGCAAGGAAAATGCTTAGTAACAATGCATATTTAATAACAGCAAAAAAATGAGAATTTGATATTTTGTAAAAAACAATAATTATTTCGGTCTGTATGTAGAGTTGCACAATTTAATTATTTTGTAATTAAAAACATTTATTCAAAGACTATTGTTCATAGATAAAAAATTATAAATTCTAGAAAAGTAACAATTTGAAATATGTCTTTATGAGTCTGTAAGAAAATGAAAAAAGGGACACAATACAATGTTTGCAGAATTTATTTATTTTATGGTTCAAAATATTTTCGAAAAATTTAAGACAAAAATGTGAATTTTACAAAAATGCCAATTTTATAAAACTCGGAAATTAAAAACACATTTTTTTTTCATTTTCTACCGGATGAATTTAACAACGAAACACACGATTTAATTTTATTTATCCGTATCACACGTTCTAAGTTCTGATCGAAGTTTTAGACCGACATTTCAAGGCCCCCGCGGCACGCGCAGGATACAAAAAATATTCTTTTCCTGTCTAGCTTTACAAGCTTCGGCTGCGAACGGTGTTAAAAACCTATTAACGTTATTCAGTTTTTACCAAAACGTCGTTCTCTGAAGACCTACGAATTTGAAAAATCCAGCATTATTGAAATTCTTTATAACTATAACGTACAGTGATTTCACTTTCCACTGAAAAACACTTTAATTTTTCTACAAGTTCCATCCAAGTTTAGGATACTAATACTTTACTTTTTTTATTACTTTAATTATTTACATTTATATAATTGAAAATTGAATAATTATCGCAAACTAGAGGTCCAACCAAAAATTCACACATGTTCCATACTCCTTTGCAAGTAATATAAAATAATAAGAAAAAAGAACGTAAGTCAATTAATGAAATACTTTTTCTATTTTGCATCTATAATGAAGTCATTAAAGGGTTCGTTAATGGCTCGCCGAGTGCGATACAATTTTCTCAATATGTATCGGCGATTTTTTTATTTAGAAATGGTATAAAAGGGCGCAAAATAGAAAAAATACTATACAAAACTCGTTCCTCCTATTAATTAATACAATCAAGACCTCGGTATTAAAAAAGTGACGTGAAGTGAGAGAATTTTTTCATTTTAGATTTTTTTTTTGACGGCACCTTCATTGGGATCTCCATTTAGATTTGGAATCCCATATTATATATAAAAAATTTTGTTTGTAACACGGGCGAAATTGTCAATTTCACTCTGGCGCACATCTTCGCTCTCGTGTAATATTGACAACCTTTCGCCGTAGTTACAAAATCTACTATTAAATTAGTGCAATAAAATATCAAAACTGCCAACAAAATTATTCTAAAGTGTGTTTCCCTTTAGTTGGGACATACTTTGCGATTAATTCTATACGATTATATGAATATTATGAATTATACACAATATTAGTAGAATTTGAAACTGGGGACCTGGACGGGCGTAGAATGAGTGCCCAATATAGGATGTAATGTGCTATAAAGAAGCCTCCTCCTTTACGGTTTTTGTCCGGTTGGCCGAGATAAATAGTTTTATGCTTAATTTTAATATAATTAATAACTTTGTCCTTTCTTGATGAGCTCTAACCTAATCGGTTGGACTTGTTATTTAGTAACAAGTAAAAGGGAATTTCGGTGTTACGGGAGAAAAGTAAATTAAGACAATATATATTTGTAGTCGGACGACTGAACTGTTGCTCCAACCGACAACCGTACAGAAAGAAGTTTTCTACATAGTGTATTACATTCTCTATCGGATACTTCATTCTACGCCAGACCAGGTCCCCAGTTTCAATTTCTACTAGTATACTTTTTATTTCTATTTTTTAAATAAAATACATTTTAAACGAAGAGAAACGCTGGTTTCCTGTCCCTGGGTTCGTCGATCCTCAAGCTTATTTAAATTTGAATGAAAAAATAGTTGATTTTATAACTAGGGCGAAAGGTTGTCAATATTACTCGCACATTCGCTCGAGAGTGAAATTTACAATTTGACAACACGGGCGGTGTTACAAACAATATTTTTTATCACTCATGCGAGGGAAGGTATCCTTCAAGTTTGGGATCCAGGTGCCATCAAAAAAAAAGGAATAAAAAACGACGAATTGTCTCCGGTGGTGTGGATTCGTCATAAGAACTCTCCTCAGTCTCCGGTATCACCATAGAATTTACACTCACTTTAAAACGTTTTCTTTAATTTTAATTTTTATTTTGTTAAGAAAAAAAATTCTGACCCTTCACGTCACTTTTTTAATACCGAAGTCTTGTATTCATGTGTGATTGTATTCATTTTATTTTTATTTATTTGTTTATTTTAATTTAACCTAGCGATATTGAATATTTGCGTGCGTTAACAATTTATCGCACTAAAAAACGTGCACCAAGATAGTACTATTGTGCATGAGTGATAAATAATTAATTTATGAGGATTAATAATTTATTCTCATAAATTATACTTTTTTCGTTAAAATTTAAATAATCTCAACGAGTAAGGGGATTCAGACTATTAAGCGAGTATTTAACAATTATTTTCACATCACGTCACTTTTTTTAATACCGAGGTCTTGATTGTATTCATTTTATTTTTATATAGTTGTTTATTTTAATGTAACCTAGCGATATTGAATATTTGCGTGCGTTATTCAAGTTACGTAAAATACAACTAATATTAACAATTTATCGCACTAAAAAACGTGCACCAAGATAGTACTATTGTGCATGAATGATAAATAAATAATTTGAGGATTATTAATTTATTCTCATAAATAATATTTTTTTGGTAACAAATTGTTTCAATACTTGCTTCTTGCATTTTTTTCTTCTTTATTTTTATTTGCTAAATAAGCGAGTATTAAACAATTATTTTCACATCAAGTCACTTTTTTAATACCGAGGTCTTGATTGTATTCATTTTATTTTTAATTATTTGTTTATTTTTATATTTTAAGTCGGAAATTAAAAAATACATTTTTTTTCATTTTCTTCACGTTGAATTTTCCCTGGAATAAATTTTCCTATATATCATTTTTTATTGGATCACACGATTTAATTTTATTTACACGTATCACATGTTTTAAGTTCTGATGGAAGTTTTAGACTGAAATTTTACGTTACCGCGCACCATGGCGCGTGCCGGATACAAAAATACTCTTTTCCAATCTGGCTTTACAAGCTTCGGCTCCGAGGGGTGTTAAAAACCTATTAACTTTTTTCAGTTTTTAACTAAAACCTCGTTCTCTGAAGAACTACGAATTTGAAAAAAATCCAGCATTATTGAAATTCTTTATAACGTACAATGATTTCACTTTCTACTGAGAAATATTTTCTACAAAATCTAAGTTTAGGATACTAATAATGTAATAATATAATTGATAATTGAAGAATTATCGCGAACTAGGTCTTACCAAAAATTAATACAACTGCCATACTCCTTTGTTAGTAATTACATAAAATTATAAGAAAAAAGAACGTAAGTAAATAATATGATAAAAATGATGTAATAGTATATTTTACAACAAGAGATTAAAGTGGTGTTTTTTGATGAGAATTTGCTCACGAGCGCCAGCGAGTTAGCAAACACACCGAACCAAAAAAACGCTTTCATCTCGAGTAGCAAATGCAATTATTTGTACTGATATTATATGGAAATAGCAAACTGTCATTTCTCCATTTCTCAAAATCTATGAACTTTTTATATACAAATTCATACCTTTCTCGAGCCTTTTCGAGTAAAATATTATTAGAAGCGGAGTTTGTTGCTTCTATAATGCCCGGCTGTGTGCCTGGTTCACTTATTTCGGTTGCAGAATCCATAATTCGGCTTTAATAAATCCAATTCGAAGCGAACTGTCGGAACTGTCAATTCAAATTTAATTGTTGGTAAAATATTCTTGCATTCTCATAGAAAAAAACATGGCGCGTGCCGGATACAAAAATACTCTTTTCCAATAATCATCAATCTATAAAATAATCAATCCAATAATCAATAGGTGATACTTTCATGTCAAATGTCTTAATTTTATTTCGTTTTTTTAAATAATTTCAGGCTCGTTTTATGTTTGTACATAAAATATTCCAATGAAATTGAAGTAATTAATAAGAAACTCCATGCAAATTTGGTTAGTTTAGTGTTTTAATCAAGAAAACCATAAATTTAAAATGCATATTTTCATCTCTAGATGTGCCATTTTCACAGATATCAGTAGAAAAAATACTTTAGATTCGTGCAATATAATATCAAAACTGTCAACAAAATTATTTAAAAAGTGTATTTTACCTTAAGCTGGGACATACATTGCCATTAATTCTATACGATTATATAATTTATATACAATGTCCCTAGTAGCAATTGAAACTGGGAACCTGGACGGGCGTAAAATGACGTGCCCGATATAGAATTGTGATGTGCTATAAAGAATTCTCCTGTACGGTTAATGTACGATCTGATGAATAGTTTTATGCTTAATTTTAATTTAGATAATAACTTTATCCTTCCTTTATGAGTTGTAACCGAACCGGTTGGACTTGTTATTTAGTAACAATTAGAAGAAAATTCTGGTGATACGGGAGAAAAGTAAATTAAAAATATATATATTTGTAGACGGGTGACTGAACTGTTGCTACACTATTCACCCGATCGGAACAACCGTTGCCTTCTGCATAGTGCATTAGATTCTTTATCGGGCAATTCATTCTACCCCAGACCAGGTCCCCAGTTTCAATTTAAACTAGGATACTTTTTATTTCTATTTTAGAAATAAAATACATTTTAAGCGAACAAAGACCCTGGATTCCTCACCCTGGTTTCCTCGTCTTCGGTCGCAAAAGCTTATTTAAATTTGAATGAAAAAAATAATAATTTATGAATAACACATTCTCATAAATTATATTTTGTTCGTTAAAATTTAAATGGTCTCAGTGATCAAAGATTCAGGCTATCGTTTAAAGGGACAAATTGTTTCAAAACTTGCTTCTTGCATGTTTTTCTTCTTTATTTTCATTTGCTGTTCTACAAGGTATTATGAAAATAAAAACAAATAAGCGAATGAAAAACAATTATTTCCCAACAAATATTCAACGACAGATGATATTCCTAAATATAATTTTTATATTCGTTTTGATCCATGGTAGAAATATGGTGGTTTTGATCCCATGTATTTTTTTCTGATTATGAAGCTATTGTATTTTATTCTACGATTCAGGTAATACTTAAGCCCATCAGAAAGAATGTTTCGAAATAACTACGGAAATAAACACAGACAGCTGTGTAAACCAAACATTTGTTAAAGTAAGGTCTCGATTTTTAACAATTTGTTCCGCGTCCCGTGACGTTTTCAAAAGTCCCGCTTTTGGGAATACTTAGGTGTTGATTTTAATAACATAAAAATGTGTCGTCAACCTTTTTTCAGTCCCGCTTTTTGGAAAAAGTTGGAAAAAGTTTAGTGGTCAACCTTTTTTAGCTTCAGTGCCACTTTTCCGAAAGATTAAGTTTTTAACATACAAATTTTCCTGCTTTTTCCAGTTGCTTTTCCTTTAACAAGAACTATTTTTTTTAAGACAAAAATCCACAATTCAAACGTAGATTCAGCGACATATATTAAATGCTAGTGTGTATGTTCTTAGTCACATAATGAACTCTGTCAAAATGTGAAAAATAAAGCCACTGCTTGATCTGCCGGCAATAGGGAATATGCATGAAATTTAAATTTGGTTCAATTTTTTTTTTCCGAATCTTTATTGACCGAACATTTGAACTAAACCATTATTTTTGTAATTAATATATTTTTAAATAGTTACAATTAATAAATAAAAGCCAATTAGGCGAAGGAAATTCAAATTTGTAAAACGCAACACCATTGGTTAAAATTGATTAAAACGAAAGTGACATAACATTCAATGTAAACAAGTTCGTATTGTTTACATTTGTATGTCATTGCAGTTTTTTGTTTAAAACAAACGTCAAAAACGTGAAGTTAAAAAACGAGAAAAACTGTAGTAAACAATGGACTGAACTGTCAGTAGTATTTGACGTCATCAACAGATCGCAGGAAAATGGCGTCGTTTAAACAGATCAAAATTTTTCCCAGTTTTATATATTTTTTAAAACTTAGTTACTGCATTTTTAAGCAGTATTTATATTTTTTACTTTGTTATAACGGTGTAAATAAACAGTGAATTAAAAATATTAAAAAACATGCATAATTCCCTATTCCTGTAATTGACAATTCCATGAAACCACCGATTATGCGGCAAAATATATTTAACCACAATTATATAAGTCATCATAAATTTGACAATCATAGTAACTGATAATTTTACTTATTTACAAGATATAGATAAACGATGGTTATAATAAAGACAGTAAAGTAATAAAGACAGTTATAACATACCTCACGCGACCTGATTTAATAATCACTTCGGTTTTTCGGTGGATCCCCAACAAAGTTTTGTAATTATTAACAAATGTCAATTTAAATTCGTCATAAATCACTTAATTCATTATTATCGGTCTATTCCTTATATAATCGTAACGAATACCACTAGAAAATAATGATTATTTTTCACTCGTAACTCGGCATAATCCTTAAAATACAAAATAATGGATTATTTTCGATATTCTTGTGATATAACTGATTAAATAATCTGACTTACCGTTTTGACGTTTCACGAAATATCTAATAGGGAATATGCATGTTTTTTTAAATATTTTTAATGCACTGTTTACACCGTAATAACATAGTAAAAAATATAAATACTGTTTAAAAATGCTGTAATTAAATTTTAAAAAATATTTAAAATTTAGAAAAATTTTGAGCTGTTTAAACGTCGCGCCGCCATTTTCGCATGGTCTCTTGATGACGTCAATTAACACTGACAGTTCAGTCCATTGTTTACTACAGCTGTTTTCATTTTTAACTTGACGTTTTCGCCGTTTCTTTTCTAACCAAAAGACTGCAATGACATACAAATGTAAAAAATAAGGACTTGTTTATATGGTATGTTACGTCACTGCCGTTTTAACCAATAGTGTTGCGTTTTACAAATTTAAATTTCCCTTGCTTAATTTGCACTTTTATTTATTAATTTTAAGTATTTAAAAAGATATTAATTAACCAAATAATGATTTAGTTTAAATGTCCGGTCAATAAAGATTCGGAAAAAAAATATTTGAAGCAAATTTAAATTTCATGCACATTCCCTATTGCAGATTGAAAAAACTACTCGTCTTAATTATCAGACCTACTAAAAAGGGAGAAATAAACAAATATATGTGTGGTGGTTCCATGATAGATAGTTCATATCATGTAGTACATGCATGTACAGGCAGATTATGAAATAAGTCGGTTTTACACAATCTGACAGATTACACTAAATGACTACGACCTTGTAACTTTATTTGTAGTCAAACGTATTTTCTTATTAGTCAAAATAAGTAATACATCTACGATTTTAATTAGTCTTGTGCGATTTTAATTGTTTGGCAAATTTAAATTATTATTTTTTTTTTTCTATGGATGTTTTGGATATTTTTCTATGAATAATTACAAGCTTTTATCAGATTTTTTTCCAGTTATTCCTTACGCACCATTTAATAACAAATTTGTGAAAACACGATGAAGATTTGTCGATTTTTGATTCATTCAAAACTCTCAATGACACAGAGAATCCAAAGTTCTGGCGATTTTCGAAAAGAAACTTATAAACTTGATATGTTTTCAGACCAATTTTGAGATGCTAAATTCAAATATAGAGGCTAGAAGTTGTTTAAAAGTTACGAATTGTTCAAAAATTACCGTATCGAGAAAACAGTGTAAAATGTTAATTAAAGTAATAATAATAAAACTAATTGCTGAAATCGTTGTTTACTGCAGAGAAAAAGATTTAAAATATTCGGGCTATTAAACTTGTTACGCTGTGTTAACAAAAACTATTATAATAACTGTTATAAAAGCACAAATCTGAAAAATATTCTAGTCTTATCGACTAATATTCGATTTCAAAATTATTGCGCATAAATATATTGTACTAATTAGATGAATTTATGTTATAATAGAACCTATAATAGAGCCAATAGAACCTTTTAATAAGATATGCAAGGCCCTTAAAAGGCAAACCCACTAGAAGTTCTTGTCTATGCAGTTGTCAGTTCTTAGGTATTTTGGTTTAATAATAAGTTGTTAAATAAGCAAGCTAGATAAATACAAATTTGGTTGTTATACATGAATTTAGCCGTAAAAACACCTGGCAACTGACAAACTCACCGACTAAAACGGTCTGCGTGTATCGGACTTTACTCCACGGAATTAAGATCCAGGACTAATAAAGCGGTATTATTTTTTTCACGTCCATGCACACTTTTCCGTCAATACATATATAAGTGTCGTCCGTGACTCTTGTGGAAACATGAACTTTGACGACGAAGATCTAGCAATAATAGCCATTATATAAGAATATGAAGAAACTGAAAAACTGTTTCAGAAACTACTAACTAATTCTATTAGATCGTGCATTTTGCACCGAATTGATTTTGCACTGAAACTACTAACTAATTCTATTAGATCGTGCATTTTGCATGTGAGTTGAAAAATAATTTCGACAAAACAGAAAAATATCGGCAAGTATCAAAATGAATGTGCCGTAACGGAGTCACTCTGTTGTTGCGCGTCAACGTTTGTTGGTCCCCAATCAAGAATAAAATTTAAATGCTAGAAAAGTTAGCTTTCAAAAACAATACAAATATTTATTAAATTTTCCTAAGAATAAAAATTAAAACAACGTTTCCATTAGATCTTAAGTAAATGATACACCTTAAATCTAATTTCGTTCAATTAATGAAAAATTGACTTAATAACCTAAAATTTAAAAAAATGGAAAAAAAAAATTTTTGTCCCCAATCAAAAATAAAATTTTTGGCATCCTGAATTGTAAAGCTAGCTTTGACATAGTTTATACATCAAGCGAAACTAGAATTGTACTCACTATGTTGCAAAGTCCGGCTAGAATGCGGTAAAGTCACTTTCCCGCTTTGTAGCCGTACTTTCCCGCATTGTGCCAAATAATAGTTATTTACATTAGTGCGGAAACTTTGATTTTACAATGCAACAGCTCCTTTGGGGAACGAGCCCGAAGGGCGGGTTCCCCATTTGCTGGAGCATTGTAAAATCATTTCCGCACGAAATTTGTATAAGATTTTTGGCCGACAATTATTATTTAGGAAACAAATAGATTTAGATTAATCACAATACTGGAAATTATATAATTTTTTAATGTTGGTACTCACAAACTTTGACATTTTTACTAATTCAAATTTATTAGGTACATAATGTCATTTTTACAGATGTCAGACACTCAGTAAAATTTAACTTTAAAGTTACATTATCGTGAGAAATATGGTGTAAAGTAACGAATTTATAATTAACGGTGTAAAGTAACGTTGTCTACATACATTAGATTTAAGTGTCTTATACTTAATTTATTTTATAAGTGTCCCTGAAAGGTTAAAATTTACAAGTCACTTTACCGCATCGTAGCCGTATTTTGCAACATTGTGTGTAAAAATCAAATTTCGCAGGACGTATACACAATGTCAAAGCTAGCTTTACATTTCAGGAGGGCAAAAAATAAATTCCAATATTGTAAATAATCTAAATAGTTGGGAAAGATGGTTCGTTCTGGACCCTCTACCTCCACTTCCGGCCCCCAACCTCGTTCCCACTTCCGGTTCCCACCCCCACTCCCGCTTCACTCTCACAATTCCGGTTCCCACCCCACTTCCGGAACCGGAAGTGGATACAGGAAGTGTGAATTTTTTTTGAACCGGAAGTGGGGAAATTTTGGGAACCGGAAGTGGGGGTGGGAAACAGAAGTTGGGGTGGAAACCGGAAGTGGGTGGGGACCGGAAGTGGGGGCAGAGGTGGGGGACCGGAAGTTGAGGCGGAGGATCTATTTGTTTCTTAAATAATAATTGTCGGCTAAAAAAATTGTCGCGTTGTAAAATCAAACTTTCCACACTCTAATGTAAATAAATATTAAATGCTAGAAAAATTAGCTTTCAAGAACAATAAAAATATTTATTAAATTTTCCTGAGAATAAAAATTAAAACAAGGCTTCCATTAGATCTTAAGTATGTGTTCAATTCGTTTGTTCACAGTACACTGTTGATTCGGATCGGAACACGCCGTCCCGTTACGGATATGTGTGCCTGAACCTTTAATGTCCAGGTCCAGATATATCCGTAGCGGGACGACACCGACATTGCCATTTTCACGTCTATGCACACTGTTCCGCCAATACACATATCCGTGTTGTCAGTGACGGTTGTGGAGATCTGGCAATGAAGTCGTTATTTTAGAAAAGGAAGAAACTGAATGTAAGAGGAACCATACGGTTTATCCTATGTTTCAACTTCGGAATGCAAGGAAAGTTTTCAACCATATATAAAGAGCTGATGGTCGACGACGAACAAAGTTTTACGAACATTTTCGGATGACAAATTTGGTCTCTTTGATCTTTGGTCGCATTTAGTCTTCTCTTAACTAAGGTTGAAAGTTTTCATGGGATCAGCCAAATTATATAAAACATTCTTTTCATTGACTAATTCAATTAGAAGATCCTTGGGATGCCAGTTGCAAAACACGTCCTATAAAACAGAAAAATATCGGCGGGTATCAAAACTAATTGAACGTTTCGAAATCACGTTGACCACGGAGATGTTCGGAAGAGACCGCTGTCGGAAGTGTGTGCGCGGCAACGTTTGTTTATATCTGTTCAATTCGTTTCTTCACGGTACATTGACGTCGCGGATCGGAAAACGTCGACACGTCACGGACATGTGAACCTGGGCTTTTAATCTAATTGCTTCGTATTTATAGCATTCACACAGCAATTTTTTACGTGGAACAAAGAATTTAATAGAATTATATCCATGTCTGTAAGACCTATCAACGAAATTATTTGCAATAAATTTGCAATAAACAAAAATGTTATTATTTATAATAGTTTGTTTATCGATTATACTAATTGAATTTATACAAACTGGAAATAAAGTTGAAACCAAATTCTTATTTTCAACAAATTTTAGTCTTACGTCAACTTTTCATTGTACTTGGGTGTACAAACATTGTGCTAATAAAACGAAACGGTGGCTTTCTCCTCAACGAAAAAAAAACAGTAAATCCTTCTTTTTACGAACCTATCTGAATGGAATTAAATACAAAAAAAAATAAAAGTCAATTATCTATTTGTGTGAGAAATATAAAAAAAATCAAATCATGTACGGCTTAAAAACAATTGATGTAATTTATTATATAAATATATAGCTTTCATTATTACAAAAAATAACAACTAATCAATAAAAAGGTTGTGAATTGTGACTAAAAAACATGAACGAAGCAAATAATGGAGAAAAAATCTAGTGTATAAAAAAACAAAAAAAAATCGCTATTAGATCAACTAGTTGCTGTGCTTTGAAACACGGCAGAAGCAAAGACAATCTTTATTGGTTTATAGTCTATAAGATTTATCACTTTTTATAAGGAAATTGTCTACATGTATATATTTTATTTGTTTCGATTGACCTGCAACAATCGTAATGCTATTGTTTTCGTTGTTGTTTATATTCGAAACTAGAATGAAATTGGTATAAATTAATAATTATTAGGATCAATATTATAAAATCTAAATTGATAAAATGGATTAATACAATTTACAATTGATTGAATTAACTTAAAATTATGATTAAAAGAGGGAAAGTTTGGGTAGATTTTAAATTGAGATCAATTTTAGCAATATATTTCCGAATCATTTTTTCGGAAATCTGAGATAGTTTAAAGAAATAACATTACTATATATATTCTATGAAATTAAACTTAAATTAACGAGGAAATTGTTCAATTAAAATTGTTATTTAAGTTTTGTAGGTTGTTCATTAACCAATTGGTTGTTCGAGGGAGAAATGAATCAAAATTGAATTGAAAATACACTAATGTGAAATTAATGATATTGATATATTTATAAATAATTTCACAAATTAACATTTATTCCCAATTTTAAATTCATTTCCAATTATTTCGGACTACTTTGAATTTTTGAATTAGACGAAAACACGTGTGAATTGTAACGTAATTCAAACATCTTCCACCAATAAAAAGAACACTATTGTTGGCACTGATAAATAATTATGTTTGAATTGCGTTTTAATTTATATTAATGTTATTGTCTATTTTATTTTGTAAGAAAAAATAATACTACTATATAAAGATTGTAATTTAAAAAAAGAATTGAACGTACCACGTACCAATAACCACGTAGTAATTTATAATTACACAGAATTCATAAATTCACTAAGTGTGGTTAAAACATAGTGAATTTATTAATTCAGTAAGGAAAGGAAAGATTTGGGTAGATTTAAAATTGAGATCATATGTTCAAATTTTAAAATTATATTTCTGAATCGTTTCTTCCAAAATCAGAAATAGTTCAAATAAATAACATTACTATATATTCTATAAAATTAAGCTTAAATTAACGAAGACATTGTTTAATTAAAAATTGTTGTTAAAGTTTTTGTAGGTTGTTCATTAACCAATTCGTTGTTCGAGGGAGAAATGAACCAAAATTGAAATGGAATTATACTCTAATGTGACATTAATAATATTTAAATAATAACACAAATTAATTTATATTCCCATTTTTAAATTCATTTGCAAATTTTATTATTTACTTTTAAACTCATCAACTAGGTGAAAATACCTGTGACTTGTAACGATATACTTCATCATATTCACCAATACTAAGAACAATGTTGTTGGTACTGATAAATAAATATATTAGGATCACGCTCTAAATTATATTAATTTTAGTGCCCAATTTTGTTTTAGTATTATGTTATTGAGAATTAGACAAAAAATGGTGACCGTGTTTGATTACTTTTCTCGTTATAACCGAGTTTTCCTGTGAATGTTTCTTCAATTTTTAAATTTCAGTGTCATCAAGTGTGGATATAACACAGTAACACAGAATAAAGAAACAAAAACTCCCAGATTTCATATATCGATTTTCTCAATGCAAATGTTCAAATTGTTAAAATAGGATCGTTACTAATATTAATATATTGGTGGTAATTGAAACAATATCGTCTTTCTTGATATCGTTATTAAATGAGGTTCTACATTATTTACAGTACAATTCGTTTTTGGAGAATCCAATAGGTTCTTGTTCAAGAAAAATTATATAATTTTTATAAATTCACGTAGTTTATTCCAAAAATTAACTTTTTTTTTAATTCTATAATATATTCTATGAGAATATAGAGCTTCTTAAAAATGAAAAAAAGGATAGAATTTCAAGGAAAACTTAAAATACCAACCAATTGGAATTAATAACCTTCTTGAACCAGCTCAGGAAATTGCACCGTTGAACTTTTATAGGAATCATGCTTGGTGGAATGTACAATGTGAAAGAGTGATCAAAGAAGACATTGTGCTTGGCACAAGTGGAACAGGAACAAAACTCCCGAAAATTTAGAGGAAGTACAAAGATTAAGGAAAATGGCTCACCAGACTTTAAGGACGATTAGAAGAAAATATATGAAATACCAAATAATGGAAATGGACGACAATTTTAAGAAAAATGACACACGATTATTTTATAGAGCATTTAAGAATGAAATCACTGCATATTCATCTCCGAGTTTAAACTTCAAAAGGGAAGATGTTACGTTAGCATTAAACAACAAGGAAAATTGTGACATCCTGACTGCGTATTTTGAGAACTTGTTAAACTGTCCAAAACCGACAGACAAGTTTCATTTCAAATTTACAAAACAAAATTTTGACTCTACGCCACCAGATGTAAACGAAGTTGAAGGTATTATCAACTCACTTAAAAATAATAAAGCCTCAGGCGAGGATGGGATAATTGCAGAGGTATGGAAACTTGTAGATGGTGAATTTTTAATAGCGACGACAAATCTATTTCAGAAAATTTGGATTGAGGAAGCAATTCCAGAAGACTGGTAATCGCCTTAATTCATCCACTACATAAAAGAGGCTCAAAAATCGATTATAGGGGATCTCATTGTTATCTGTCACATATAAAATATTTGCCCAATTACTTCTAAACAGACTTGAAGCACAGATCGAACCACAGCTTGGTGAGTTCCAAGGTGGTTTTTAGAAGGAATAGATCGTGTGCAGAACAAATTCTTAGTTTAAAATTGATATTAAAATATTACAACAACAGGCCAAAGAATATCTTTATCTCATTCGTTGATTTTCAGAAAGCGTATGATTCAGTGGATATGGATACTGTTTTTGACACATTGAAGGAATAACAAGTTGATCAAAAAATCACAAATTTAATAAAACTTACGTTACTAATACGATTTCCAGAGTCACATTTTTAAGTGAAATAAGCGAGCCCTTCGAGGTTAAAACAGGGCTAAGGCAAGGGGACAGTCTATCACCACTTCTTTTCAATTTGGTCTTGGATAAAGTTATGAGGACGTTTTGGAAGAAGAACGATTCAAGTGCTAAAATTGGTAGAAAGGATGATAACCTCAAAGTAAAAGGTTTAGCACTTGCTGACGACATAGCGCTGTTTGCTGAATCGGAACAGGAAGCTATTAACCAAATTAATCAGTTAAAAGAAACAGCAGAAAAATCGGGCTTACAGATTTCGTTGGTAAAACAGAGATGATGACAAGTGATCAGAAATATACTAAGAAAATGATAAAAACAAATTATGGGAGCATCAGGGTCACTGACCGATTTAAATATCTTGGAGAAATAATTAGTAGCAATGGGACGGATAAATTGGCAATTGAGAACAAAAAAAGGGAAATTGGAAAGATTAAATTTTTGAACACAAAAAAAAATATACAATCAAAGACCCAATGCAGAAATTTATAATAAAATTGACAATCTTGAAGTGATGATCAGAAAACGGCGACTTCAGTTCTACGGACATAAGGTCCGCATGGATTGCTCAAGGTTAAACAAACAAATTTTTGATAAAACCTGGAACTATAAAGATCAAGGGGGCTATGTAAAACAAATGAAGAAAGAACTTCAAAAATTCAAAATTTCTGAAGAAGATTGTCTAAACCGAATAGAGTACAAAAAAAAAATGTTTGGCCTCAAAGTTCTTGTCGGGGAGAAGAAGAATCTCATCAGAGGAGAATGGACTGCTGAAAGAAGAGCTGTTCAGTCGACCAGGATGAAAGATTTCTGGAAGAGAAAGAAGGAAACTAGACCTACAAAGAAATGATATTTGCGTGGTCCTTGTTGGCCTGTCGGCGATCAAAAAAAAAAATTCTATAAGGGTAGATATTTTAAAATTCAATAAAACTGTTTTATTTGAAGGAATATTTATAGATTAATAATAGATTAACAATCATTTTAAATTTTTATTTGTCTTCAGACTATATTTTGTAGTTTCAATAAATATAAATTATTGATGAAATGTTATAAATATAAATTCCATTGAAATTAGGGTAGTAATAGTTCCATATGAGAAAATACTTACCATAGAAGTTTTAACCGTTTTAACCATGAACGAACGGGTTAAATTGAATAGGTCCTTAAGAAGAACGGAACGTTATGACCTCGACTTTATTGAACGATCGTTCGGAAGGTGGTTCTGAAGATGAAAAACGGAAAAACCCCTAAATCCCTAAATGAACGTGTGAGTGAATCCGTAAATGGACAGGTCAGTCTATAAAATGAACTGTAAGTTTAGTGAATGAACCAGAATAAACCTAGAAAACTTTGAACGATACCTGACAGCATTAGACAGAGACACTATGCAACACCAAAAATCCATCCTAATTGGTGGAGATTTAACGCGAAGGTGCACAGCTGGGGCTCCCCGGTAATAGATAGAAGAGGTAATATTAAATTATATAAAATTTGGTAATATTAAATAATAGTAAATAATAAAATATTAACAGAATGGATCAGTGGATCAATGGATCAAAAGGACTATATAATCCTAAACACCGGCGGCACCACGACATTCAACGGAAGCAGAGGAACCTCCTATATTTATTTAACAATATGCACGGACAACCTGAAGAAACACATCAAAAACTAGGCAGTGAGCGACGAATAAAATCTTATCGACCATTGAAATATACATATAGTAATTGGGAAAGCTAAAACAGACCAAAAGAAATGTTTTACGAGGAAAGGCTGAATATTCAAAAGGGAAAAACAAATCAACTAGTCTCGAGGATAAAACTGCTGACACAACAACCGAACTATAAGCACACGGTCAAAGAATTAACTAACAGCATTGAGGATGCATGCAATTACATCCTAAAAAAGAAACAACAGAAACATACAAAGAAAGCGGAACAAAAATCGCCGACCAAAGAAACAAATGCTGTAAACAAAGGCGAAAGAGCACTCACTAGGGAAAATAGGAAAGCAAACTGAACACACAACACAATAGAGCACTTGAAAGAGATTTACAGGGAAGAACGATCTGCTTAAAAAACAGAGAAGAAGCAAAAAAGCAACCATGGATCGCACTACACCAGGAAATAGAAAATGACAAATGGGGGAAGGGCTACAAAATTGTAACGGGGAAAATATGTAGGAATCCGAAGAGCAATAGCCCTAACAGATAACCCTAGCAGCTAGCAATAGCAAGAAGTCTTTTCCCGAACCACCCAAGAAAGATATGGCCTACACTAACAATGGTGCGATTGTTAGTGGCCTACACTAACAATCGCACCCGAGAAAATCCCGGATGTTACATTAGAGGAAATAAAAGAAGCCAGAAGGAGATTGCGAGCTGACAAAGTGGCGGGACCGGATGGAATGCCACCAGAAGTAATTACAAGTATTACCGAGATAAACCCAGAACTGTTTCAGGCAAGAATAGAACAACTAATTAAAATAGGAATGTTCCCAAAGGAATGAAAAGAGATGAAACTTACACTAATCGAAAAACCTAACGCAGTAAGGGAAAATAAAAAATACAGACCGATATGCTTATTAAATAAGGCGGCTAAGCTATATGAACAAGTACTGAACAAGAGGCTAGTAGACGAGATCGAATAGAACGAGGGCCTCGCACCGACCCAATTTGGTTTTAGGAGAGGACGCTCCACCATAGATGCGGTGAAATTAGTGCAGCATCTGGTCAAGGAAAATAAATACCTCGAAAAACTAATCAGAAATTAGAAATCGAAATACTTCGATAGAGCAAAAAAAACGAAAAAAAAAACCTCACCCCGGGTAACACTAGACATATAGAATGTTTTCAACTCTGCCTCCTGGCTGGACATCATCAGATCGCTGCAAGAAAGGCAGATATACCTGGTGAACGTGATATGTAGCTATTTCAGAAACCGGCAAATAATCGTAGGTGAACAGAATAGCCTGGAAATGACATGTGTGGTTCCACAGGGTTCAGTAATAGGCCCCACACTCTGGAACCTGTTCTACGATGACATACTTAGAGAATTAATGTCATACGAAGCCAGTGATGGGTTACGCAGATGACCTGGCACTTGTAGGGAGTGGAGACAACAACGAAAACATGGAAAGGGACACCGAGCTGGCTATAAAAAAGATCCAAAGTTGGATAGAAGGTAGGAAACTACAACTACTACTACCGCAGAAGACTGAAACCATAATACTGACCGACAAGAAAAAAATTGAAAACCATCTCCATCAAAATAGGCGAGACAACGTTAACTAACAAACGCAAGCTACAATATCTAGGTGTCACATTTGCACATAATATCAATATGGGAGCCCACATAACTAGAGTAACGGAGAAGGCAGATAGGACTATAGCCGCACTGGCACGAATAATGCCGAACACAAGAGATACAAGACAGGGAGCTATGAAAGTGGTATACAGCGTGGTAAACTCTATACTCCCTTACGGAACACCGGCGTGGCGTGAGTGGGCCATTAAAACTAAATATAGGAGAATTCTAGAAAAGACACAACGAAAGGCAGCCCTCAAGATTGCGTGTGCCTATAGGGCGGTATCCACAAGGGAAATACAGGTGATTGCAGGCACCAATTCATCTGCAGGTACTAGAGCATACCTACGATAAAGCAGAGAACAAAAAAGATGAAAGACCAAGGTAGCTACTCTAAAGAAGTGGGTAGAAGAATGGTCGCAGGATAGCACTACCGCTAAGTGGACGAAGGAACTAATTCCCGAACAAAAGCCATGGATTCAAAGAGAACACGGAGAAGTGGGATACCACCTCACCAAGTTCCTTAGCGGACATAGCTGTTTTAATAGCTATCTATTTAGATTTAAATTAGTCACAAGCAAAGAGTGCAGATATTGCGGTCAACGAGATACGCCGGAGCACACGGTCCTGTGGTGTTACAAGTGGCACACTGTAAGAAAAGAAGCCGTAGACAAAATAGGGGAACAACTCACAAAGAACGACATAATAAAGTTAATGTTAGAAAGAGAGGATAAATTGGATGCAATAGAAGAGATAGAATAGAATAGAGTAATCAAAGAACTAATCCGAAAGAAGGAGGAGGTAGAAAGGCAAAGATGAAAGAATTTGTGGATCTCAGCGTAGTCATGCTTTAAGGCAATTCCACTGATTTTCTTATAACCGTTGAGGGGTTTTTAGTGGTTAAACTTATCCCGACCATCTGGATGGGAAGTCCCACACTCTTCAGAGAAACCTCGAGGTTGTACGTAAAGTATTTCCCCCTCCTCCGAAAATAAAAAAAAGAAGTTTGGTGAATGATCGTTCGGAACTGAAAAATAAGATGAACGGGTCTGTAATTGAACGGGTCATGAATCAGCAAGTGCATAACTATCATCAAATATAACTTAATAAGCAACAATTTACAAAATATTTAACGGTTCGTGTTCAAAAATCTTAATATAAAATGTAGATTGTTTCTTTTAATCAAAACAAATAAAAGTTTGTAATAGCAAATAATAAGTTAGTGATGTGTCAATATTGAATAAACGGATAATATTGAGCGGGTCCGTAAAATGAACTGTACGGTTAGTGAACGATCGTTCTTTAGCTCTATAAATATCAAATATAAGTCGTAATATGTAGTATTTATTAAAATATTCATCGGTTCTTGTCCAACAAACCTTACAATGAAAAACGAATACTTAAAATATTAAATGAATTCAATGGATTATAATTTTAAAGGTTTTAAAATATAACAAATTAGAGTTACTTTGATCAATACCTTTTTTTTATAATAATTTGATGAAAATAACACCGAACAATGTTTCTATTTTGAAGAAATGTGTTGAATTGAATGGGTGCGTAAAAAGATCTGTACGTTTAGGGAACGATCGATCGACATGGGACTGATTTGTAAGATGAACGTGTTTATAGCAGATCTATAAATATCATCACATACAATATGTTATAAGCAATAATTTGCTAAATAGGTATCGGTTCTTAACCAACAAACCTTAAAATAAAATGTAAATTGTTAACATTTTCAATTAAATGAACGCATTATAATAGCAAATAAGTCATTAAAACATTACAAATAGGAAATACTATAACCAGTTCAGATTTATTTTATAATACTAAGACGAAGTTAACGAGCTATGTACTATGTAACGAGTGCATTGTACAGAATAGTGCAATAATTTTCGGTTTGTACCCAATACAGTTCTAATTTTCAACATTTTGTTTATAAAGCTTAATAAAATTTAAAGCTTCAGCGGTTGGCACTAGGTGAAACATTATAAAAAATGAGTTTTATTGAACACTTCGACACATCGATATCCGTTTCTTAGGCCTTCGTCAGAAGGCACGGACACACAATATAAGAATGTTAGCTTAACGGGCTTTAGAAGGCTCGAAGATGGATTTTCTACAAGCATATGAAATAAAAAAGGCATTATGAACGGTTCAAACATCCTAAATGACCAGGTAGATTAATAATTAATACATTTCAATATCTGGAATTTCCTAATTAGAGAATTTCTGAAGTAATCCCGTTATCCTTCATAGATGGTAAATAGTATATAAAACATGTAACATTCTTGTTTTGTGTGTAAACTTCTGACGAAGGCTTAAGAAGCCGAAATCGATAAAGTGTGGAATGTAACTCATTTATGAAACTTGCACCTAATTTATCATGTGTCTCTAATTTATCATTATTTCTTTTGTAAAACTTTGTTGTTTAGTTAGTAACACGTTGTTCTTGAATGAGGAATAATGGAATCCTTATAAGGAACGACATGAACAAAATTTTGAAAGAACTTTTAATTTAATTCATTCGTAAAGGATCAAGGTTCTAAATGAAAGAGTATTTTAAAATTTTAGGTTTTCGGAAGAGACAATTCTGAAAGAAGCGGTTCGCAATATGAACGGTTCATATTAAAATTGAAAATTGAAATTATTAAAACAGTTTTATTTAAATGAGTATTTATCAAAATATTGACTAAATAATTCATATTTGATTTCAGACTATATTGTGTAGTTCCATTAAATATAAATTAGAATCATCTATGTATATTATATTATATGATAAAATATTACAAATATAAATTTCATTGAAATTAGTGCAGAAATTCTTCCATATAAGGAAATACTTACCATAGAAATAATTGTGAAAAACCGTGAACGAACGGGATAAAATGTATTTGGTCCTGTAGAAAAACGGAACCTCGACCTCGTTTCGACCGTTCAGACCTCGGCTTTAATAACGCATCTGTAGATGAACGGGTCAGTGAATAAACGAGTCTGTGCAAGTTTGGTGAATGATCGTTCGGAACGGATATGTAAGATTATCGAGTCCGTAATTGCACGTGCTTTGCACATTGTTTCATTAATATACAACAATTTGCAAAATATTTATCTGTTTGTGTCTAAAAACCTTGAAATAAAATGTAAATAGTTAGAACTTTCATTCAAATTAACGGTTTGTTATAGCAAATAATAAGTTATTATTATGTCAATATTTAATGAACTGATTGAATTGAAAAAATTGAACGTGCTCGAAGAATGAACTGTACCTTTAGTGAACGATCGCTCATTTCTATAAACTCATAAATATTTAATCTCTATGTAACTCCATAAATATCAAATATAAGTCGTAATTATTAAACTATTTATCCTTCGGTTCTTGTCCAACAAACCTTAAAATGAAAAGTAAATAGTTAATATAGTTATACAGTTTTTTATATAATACTCAAAAATATATCTATTTTAAATAAACGTGCTGAACTGAACGGGTGAGCAATAGAACTGTACGTTTAGAGAACGATCGTTCGGCATGGAACTGTTTTGTAAGATGAACGGGTTTGTAAATGAACGGGCCAATGAATGAGCATCAAATATCATCGAATATAACTTATAATAAGCAATAATTTCCTAAATAGATATCGATTCTTAACCGACATACCTTAAATAAAATGTAAATAGTTAATATTTTCAATAAAACGAATTTCTTATAATAGTAAATAAGTTATTAAAACATTACAAATAGGAAATACTGTAACCAGTACAGATTTATTGTATAATAATTTGATGAAAACAACACAGAATAATGTGTCCATCTTGATTGAACAAGTTAAATTGCACAGATCCTTAAAATGAATTGTACATTTAACGAACGATTATTTGGTACAGAACGGGTTTGTAAGTTAACAAGTGAATGAATGTACAGGTCTAGGAATACCATGAAATATAACTCTTCATATGCAATAATTTGGAAAGAATTTATCGGTTTGTACACAACATAGTTCAAAATTTCAAAATTTTGTTTGTAAAACTTTGCTGATTAGTTAGTAATACTTTGTTCTTGAATGGACAACAAAGAAATCCCTAAAAGAAACGACATAGAACAACTTTTTTGAAAGAACTTAAAATAAAATTCAATAAAATAAAATTCTTATTTCATTTTAGAGTTTTCTGTAGCTTGTTAGCAATGGGTAAATATAAATTAGAATCATTTATCTGCATTATAAGTATGACGAAAAATTACAAATATAAATTTCATTGAAATTAGTGTACTAATACTTCCATGTAAGAAAATCCTTACCATTGAAATAAGTTTTAACTGTGAACGAACAGGTTAAATTGAGTGGATCCTTAAGAAGAACGGAACGTTCTCACCTAGAGATTATTGAACGATCGTTCGGAAGTTGGTTTTGTAAGATGAACGGGTCTGTACATGAACGGATCAATGAGTGAGAAGTCTGTAAAATGAACTATAAGTTTGGTGAACACATAAGAATTGATCGTTCGGAACAGATATGTAAGTGATCGTGTCTGTAATTGCACGTGTCATGAATGAGCAAATACATAACTACCATTAAATATAACTTAATGTGCAAAAATTTGCAAAATATTTATCGGTTCATGTCCAAAAACCTTGAAATAAAATGTAAATAGTTAACATTGTAAATAAAATAAACGAATTATAATTCAAAGTAAGTTATTAAATCTTTACAAATAGGAAATACTATAACCAGTGCAGATTTCTTAAATAATAATTTGATGAAAACAACAAATTGAACGGATCCTTAAAAAGAACTGTACAGTTAGTGAACGATCATTTGTTACAGTAGGGGTTTTTAAGATAAAAGAGTTTGTAAATTGAGGGGTTTATGAATAGCGTATACAGTTTCATAATTGTGCCCATAATTATGAAAGTGGTCTGTCAAAATTAAAAAAGAAAATAGTTTATCAGTTATTTCGCACAGCACTATTTTAAACTAAATTTATTTAATGTAATTTTCACGATATCGTCAATAATGAACCATTAGGTTTTTGGTGGTAATGTGGTGTGAAATAACTGATAAACTATTTTTTATTGATAAACTATTTGGACTTAGACCACTTTCATAATTATGGGCCCAATTATTATCAAATATAACTCGTTATATGTAATAATTTGAAAATAAATTATCGAATAGTAGCCAAAATATTTTAAAGTTTTCTAAATTGTGTTTGTTAGTGATGCTATTATTGAAAGAGTTAAAATAAACGGGTCCCTAAAAGGTACGACATAGACAAACTGTTTTTTAAAATAACGCTTTTTATATCGTTCGAAATGGAACAAGTCTCTTAATGAAAAAGTATTTTAAAATCTCTGTTTTTCAAGAATCAAGTCTAAAACTAAAATTTTAACGGTTTTTAAAAGACGCATCCGCTCAAAAGAACGATTTTGTTAATTAAAAATTATTTCCGTCCCAATGTAATGACAATTTAGGAAATTTAAACTTTAGTAATCTATCTTTCAAATTAATCTAATTACTATAAGTTTAAGAATGATTCGTGCACGCGCGTGCCGAAAGTCTGAAAACAATTTGGATAATTCAGTTTGCTTCATTACTAAATTAAAGATTAGAAATCCTCTAAAATATTCAAGAACTGTTTTATAACTTGGTTTAGTAGGATGAAATTTGGAAAAATATAAAAGTAAAAAATAATTGCTTGAAATAGATATTATTAGATATTAGATATGAAACCAAACTTTTTTTTTGATTTCCCCAATTTCTATTTACTGACAAAACGCGGTCCCCAAAACATTTAGAATTCAAGATGTTTTAATAATTTTGTTACAATCATCGAATTATACTATTGAAACAGATGAAATATATACAGAAGGTGATTTATAAAAATAAACATGTTTATAGACTATAACCCCAAGCTTATTATTATAACATTAGGCTAAAAAAAATTAAAAAAAACAAAATAAATACTTAATAAATTTATTTATGTAATTATAAATTGTATAAATTAAAACTCTTCAACAATCAAACGAAAAAAAAGTTAGATGTTCCTAAATTCTCGATTCATTTGTAATTACTTTCTATCTATCTCTAATACCATAAGTTGCGCATCCTTTATTTAACAAGGGAGAAAATCATGTTGTTCAAAGAATATCAAAACTAAAATTTCAAAAATCGCAAGAAAAAAGACACACACTGGCCTAGACAAAATAAATATATTTCATTTTTTCTTATTTTTATTTCGTATATCTTACGCGGCGAATCGTTAAGTTGTGAATCTTCTTTGCGAACAAACAAGAAATATTTATAAAATCAAATCTAAAAAAGAAACACAAGAAATAAAAATAATTAAAAAAAGTGTTGCCTAACATAATTGTTGTACACATATGTGTTGAGTAAGGAATAATGTGCAGAACACCAAAAATATTTATTATTAATTTTTGTTAGAAAAAACTGCAATGTTAGATATGATAAAAGAAATAATGTTAAATGTTTTCGTTTTTGTATTATAATAAAAATAAAAGTGATGCAAACAATGTTTACAATAAATCGTTAATAAACATTATTAAATATTTCTCATTAATATATTAAAATGGTTTGTTTCTTTCGTGCACTTATTTTGGTTTGGATGCTAAAAACCAATCTTAATACTTTGTCCAAACATGTTCCTCACAATTTTTTTCCAGGAAACTACGAACAATAAACTACTCATATATACAGACAAATTACAAAACCTTGAAAAACAGATACAACATAAATTTCGTTACATACCTAAGCAAAAAGATTTTCATGATTTTGTAGTTTTCAATCTACGAACAAATTTTGACATCAATTATTTTTAAATCAAATTGCAATTATTTGCATTCAACAAATCAAATAAGTACATGAATATGTAATTTTTGAATTGGAAATGTTAAGAAATTATATTGTACAAACAGATTTTGTGAGAAAAGCCAAGACTGGACAAACAAAAGCTTCAGACATGACTAGACAGATAAGACTATATAGACAAATCTAGACAAAAAGGACGAGACAGACAAGACTAGGTAGGTTGACAAGATTAGACATACAATACTGGACAGGCAAGACTATAGGCACACAAAACTAGTCAGAGAAGTCTATATCTACTCTATTAAAATCGCAAATCTATACTATATGTATTACATCTTTTTGGGACTACGTGGGCAAGCTAAACAAGCTTGGCAGAGAAAATAAAGTAACGCTGTACTGGGTATCAAGACACATTGGTACAGAGGGAAATGAAGAAGCTGATTGCCTAGCTAGCAATCCAGTAATCCCTGTATATGTCCGGAACCCTTTTGTGCTATGAGTATGATCACCATTCACAAAACCCGGAAAGAACTTCCAGGGGTAAGACAAATCAAAGTAATATTGGGATCTTTTAACCAGAAAAGAATAAAAGCTTACCTGAAACTAAGCATGAGCAAGTTTCGAAATCTTACAGGAGTTCTTGAGACCCTAAAGGAGGATGATTGTTGCAGCTCAGCAGAGGAAACCACCACACATCTGTTCAAAGACTGTGGAGCATTGCGAACTAAGAGACAAATGTACATTGGGGCCCACTGCTTGAACGAAGAGGAGTTGCAATCCGTGAATCCCACACACATCTGAAATTCCTAAAGGATTCCGGACTAGAGAAGGCGCTCTAAATAGGTGAGTATACCAACAATTAGAGAATGAGGCTGGGGTACAACAAATCTATAAAGGTCGCAGTACAAGTCTCCACCGAAATATACATCTTTCTGGATAGATTCAGAATTGTATTATGCTATATTGTATTAAGCTATATATTCGACAAAAACAGATATAATACTTGTAGACTCACACGAAAGAAACAATTACGATAGTTGCTGGCATCTTTTGGTATGGTAGAGGAAGTGAAGAATTTTACAAGGATTGCACACAAAACTACTACTCAAATCGATAACATTTTTAGCGAAAGAAATTTTCGATACAAACGGCTCTTAAACCATATCGATGCCTTAGCTCACAGATGTGGTAATTGTTAAAAACAACAGTTAAGTTTACTACATCTGCAGCACTAATAATTTATTTTTACGCAGTTAACACATAATAAAATAGTGTTTTGTGACGTCGTTATCAATCTTTCACTTACGACATGTGTGCACTAAAACAATCTCTATCTGAATGCTTTGAAGATGTATTTAACCCATTTCTGCAAAAATTACACTTAACACATCTGTGAGCTTCATCAGACTGTGAACTAATATATCTAAGCGGTATCATCGTGTTAGCAGTTTTAAACAGAAGACCAAAAAACCTTCAACAAGCAAGACACATAAGATAAAATGATCTCTTTTGTCAACACCATACAATATCATTTCTATGCTTGTTTTTCCTACTAAGTTCACTCTAAGCACAACGAACGAACTCTGGATCACCACTGCAAAGCATCATCCTCAAAATTAAGAAATTTAAATATTTTACAGAAAAAATGATAGTTGTATGCTTCTCGTAGTATTTTATGTATTACGAGAAACATACATCTAAATAAAGAAAGCAAATTCTTCAGCAAGAAATTGCAATCAGCAACAAACAAACAAAAAGTCCTATAGAGAATCATAAATCAACAAAAAAAAATTAAAAAAACGGGAGATTCCTGAAATAATGGGGAATCCTGACACAATCTATTCACGAAAATAGAGCCCTTGTCGATTGTTGAAACCTTGAAAAATAAAATATCTTGTGGTAACTTGTCCAGATAACTTGCCATGCAACATCTTCAAGGAGTTTCGTCATGAGTTAATAGAGCTGATTTTACATATTGTAAATGGATCGTTTGAAATAGATCAGTTTCGTGCGATTCTAAAAACATTTGGAATTATCCCTAAGCACTGTATGCTGGAAAGGGTCACATCTCTTGTACATAAATAAGCTAATCCCGCAGCATGGTTTCAGCAATAGGAAATCTACAAAATCTGCTATTTTGGTTTAAACCACATTAGAAGGTTCAAAAATTCCGTTTTTTTTTATTGCATAAATCGTTAGTTTTGACTATCCAAGAATACGCTGTCAAAATTTCAAATCGAAATTCGCATTCGTTTAGATTTTATGAGCATAGAACCATGGAATCATAAATTTGAACCCGAGCGACCCGAACTTGCCCGAGCCCAGAACGAGCATAACATTTGCTTTATAAATTTGAACCCGACCAACGACAAAATCAGAATCGAGAGTCTCGTGTGAAGCCCTACGCTGTACCTTACTTGGCGTCAGTTCTGACTCAGCCTTCTACGGGTGTGTTTGTAATTAAAACTGAGAACATGAGTCTAAAGAACGCCGCAGTAGGCCGCATAAAAGAAAGTTCCACGGGAACCAGCACGACGATAAGCAGAGCGATAACAACGAATCTCTAAGTGCTAGTGCGAAAAAACTCGACAGTTCTACGAGTGAAAATGTGACTGTAAATCCGTTGCATTTTTATCAGGTCATCGAATTTTACACTTTGTTAACAGCATTATCGGACACATTAATTTGTCGAAATTGCAAGCAAAATGTTAAATTTGAAGAAACTGGAATCCGAGGCCTTAGTTTCAAACTCGTTGTCAAGTGTGGAGCTAGACATATCAATGCAAGTCCTCTAATAAATACTGGACGAGATAAATCGCAGAAAAGTGTTCATCATGCGACTCTTAGGCATTGATAGACAAGGGTTTAATTTATTCTGCAATTATATGGACATCGGCAGCGGCATAGCTGAAGAAAATTATAATAGAATTGTAAGTCACATCTACGTTGCTGCGAAGACTGTTTTCGATTATTGTTGTAAAAAAGCTGTCGAGGAGGAGAAAAAAGAGAATGAAAAAAAGCCCTCTTTTGAATTTCAAAGTGTCTGGAGACGGTACTTGGAAAAAGAGAGGATTTAAATCTTTGTTCGGAGTAACAACTCTCATAGCGTATTACTGTGGCAAAGTCATCGATCTAGATGTGCGAAGCAGTTACTGTCATGCTTTTTCAAAGCTTCAATTATGCCGAACAAATGGATAACCAGCGCGTGAGCCGGCAGAATCGACGTAGTTCATTGGAGTCGAAGGAAGGTCGGAAAGCTTGAAAAGAACTGCTGCAAGTGCAAAGCGAAGCCTATGAGGAAAAAGAAGGATTACTATATGGTGCTGGAATCGCAGATTAATCGGTAAGCATTTTATATTATTGTTATCTTCCTTGAATTTCTAGTTTCCGAGAATTTATTTTTCAAACGCGTTTATCTCGAAATGACTTTTTTCACATTTGCGCACACATTGCGCAAAAGTATAGCACCGACCATTATGAAAATTGATAGTATGATTCTTTATAAAATTACGTATTATATGAATCAACTTGTGATATGATATCATGATGTTAAGGCTATTTTTCGTTGCATATTCAGATAAAAAAAATCGTGAAAATCGAAGAAAAATTTTTCCAACACCTGCAAAATTTTTAATTTTCATTTTTTTCGCCTGCATTGAGGTTCATATCAAGAGAAAATAAGTTGTTAATGTAAAATCAAAACCTTTTTGATTTCAGATGAAAACCGGAATGGCTACACTGTACGCCATTGGAAAACTATTCTTACAACCTTCAGCGGAAATCACACCGTAACTTTGTTATTTTTGGGTGAAATTATTCAAAAAAATTCACAAAACTTATTCGAAGTATGAATAAAATTATGTCAAAATTTGACTAAAGTCTAAGTAATTTTTCCCACCAAAAAAAATCCTAAAAAATCAGTGTGAAACAGCCTCCTAATGTGGTTTCCCCACTTAAGTCACCAAGAAAATTATAGGTGTGGTAGATTATGTAAAATATCTTATTAGAATTTTTTGTGATCTATTCAAAGCATTCGATTGCATATCATGAGTATCTCCTAGAAAAGTTATATATCTACGGCACATCAGGAATAGCATGTGGCTAAAATCCTTTCTGATAAACCGCGCTCAGTTTGTTCTAATTAAACACAGAGTCTAAACAAATGTATGTGTTCCTGAGGGGATTATTCTGTCACCCATGCTTTCTCTACTATAAATCGCTGATTTAACTACCTACATGAACGGTAATCAGTGCTGCTTATATGCTGACGATTCTACTTTCATTGTATCTGAAACAAAACAGTTAAATGGTTTTCAGCCATCTTCTTCTTCATCAGTACCGTCTCCATTCAGGAGGTTGGGTGTCATGATTGCTATTTTGATTTTGGAAACAGGGGCCTTAAACAGGTCAGAAGACAGCAGAATCTCATACTTCGTACACCTCATTATGTGGCCGAGATATTGTAATTCTTTTTTCTTCTGCAGGCAACAATCTTTACTTAAATAAGAAGAATACAAAATACAGGAATATATACGGATTACATAATATTTCACACTGAAATGAGTAAATATGGAGATGATATAAGTATAAATGGCGAACATATTAAAAGAGCAAACTGCTCAAGATTTTTGGGAATCTGCATAGAAGAATACTTTAAGTGGAATCACACTATTCAAAATATTTGTTCAACACTGAACAAGAGGATATTTCAAATAAGATGCTTAAAGGTCATTTTATCTAGGGATGAAGGCATAACATTCTATTTTGCAGAAGTGTGATCTATCAATTCCTATGAGATAGCCATTATATAGATCTTCTCCGCAAATAAAATTATTGCTCATTTTTCAAAAATGAATTATCAGAACTATAAATTAAATAAAAAAGACAAAATCTGGTGATGTCAAATCGGGTGACCTGGCAGGTCAATTTACCGGGCCACCTCTCCCGATCCAACGACCTTTGAAATTGCGGTCTAATATCTCTCGTGCTAGTCGTGAGTAGTGAGCTGGACAACCGTCATGCTGATACCACATGGTTAACCGAATGTTTAAACTAATGTCCTCAAGTAATGTTGGTAGTTGGTGTGGCAAAAAATTTTGATATTTTTGTCCATTTAAAGTGCATTCAACAAAATAGGGACCAATGAGCTTATCGCCTATGATTCCACACCAAACGTTAACCGACCAAGGACGTTGATGCTCAACTTGTCGCAACCAGTGTGGGTTTTCTACACTCCAGTAATGCATATTGTGTCGATTAATGTTACCATGGTTTGTGAAGTTAGCCTCATCGGAAAATAGTACGTCACGGAAAAAAATTGGTACCTTCGTATCTGCTCACTTGCCCATTCACAAAATCTTACTCGATTATAAAAATCATCCCCATGAAGTTCTTGGTGCAGTAAAATATGATACGGATGAAACTTATGTCGATGCAGTATTCTGAGAATACTAGTTCGAGGAATTCCAGAATCGCGAGCAAAATCTCGAGTGCTTACTTGGGCGTTTTGGGCAACAGTAGCTAGCACAGCTACCTCATTAGCTTCTCCAGTAACAGTTCTTCTACGCGTTCTTTTTTTAGATTGCACACTTCCATTGGTAGTAAAGGCTTTAACAACATTGTAAAAACATGACCGCGACCGAAAATTATTTGGAAAACGCACAGCATACAAGGCAACAGCATCATCGTCTATATTTCTTCTACACTCGCCATAAATGTAAATCATTTCAACTTTTTCTTCTATAGAAACAGGAAACATTTTTCTGCTCTTAAGAACAATTATTGCGTGAAACAAAAAGAAAAAAGATGGTGGCAGAAGCCGCCTTGATAAACACCTGTTTTTTTTTTGAAAATCTAAACGTAACTAATTTTAGCAATTTGCACATATTTGGTATATATATATATATATATATATATATATATATATATATATATATATATATATATATATATATATATACATATGCCTAGATTGTGTCAGGATCCCCCATTATTTCCGGTATCTCCCGTGTTTTAAATTTTTTGTTGATTTATAATACTCCATAGCACTTTTGTTTTTTTGTTGATTTATAATTCTCCATAGGACTTTTTGTTTCTTTGTTGCTGAAGAATTTTCTTTCTTTATTTGGATGTATGCTTCTCATAGTATTGCATATTATTTTTTCTGTGAAATATATAAATTTCTTAGTTTTGAGGATGATGCTTTGCAGTAGTTATCCAGAGTTGGTTCGTTGTGCAGGCATAGAAATGATGTTACTATTTATGTTATTATCCTAATCCTAAGTGAAAGAGAGTAAAGAAGACGTAGATACTATTTATGTAACACTCCTAATCCTAAGTGAAACGAGAAACCTCACGTCTGTCCATTAGTTCCCCACATTCCTCGATTTCATCAGATTCAACAGGTAACCCACACAGTAATTTAGTGCGACTGGTATAACTAACTGCTGGTGGAATGTATGATATGCTGTGGGCACACGTCTTATAAATCGTTCCCCGACGCGGCATTGGTGTCGCGTGGAATTGCACACGAATCTACGATAATATATTTCGTCGGCTCCCGTCGGCACCAGCAAATTCTGGTTGCGGAAATCAAACGTGAAGAGATTATTAAAACACAAAATTTCCGCGACCAGAATTGTCATTGTTGTCGATAAAATAAAACATCACTTATTGCTGACCTCGTGTCCCTTTTCGCATCCACGCTGCTCTGGTTTTTCATATATATTTTCGCCGCCCAACACAAAAAACTGACAAGGTTCTAACATACTCCCCACCTTGCAGTCTGCAAAATAATTAAAATAATTATAAAACATAATCTTAGAAATAATCATACAACATTTTGAAATAACAATCAATTGCGGAAGGCACAAAACACTCAGTGAACATAAAACATAAAATTAGAACGCTCCTAAACACAAATATGTATCTACTACATTTATGTAAAAAGGAAGGTAAACAATTAAAAAGGGATTTTTTTTTTCTTTAAATAATATGTGATTAGCTTAATTCTTAAAAATTTGTATAAACAATAGAAAATACAAAATACATAAAAAACAAATCAGTCTAATAACCGTTTAGGAATTTTTATAACCCGTCCCTTACTAGTAACCTTGTCCTCCTGCTTAGTCTCATTTAATTGGGCCTTTAGAGGTTCGCTTTCTTTAACTTCGGGTAACTGAACATCAGGTTCCCTGACGACACTACTGGGAGGGTCAGGATTCATGACGTCACAACTTCTAATATCAAGCCTATACAATCTCTGAATTATGCGAATTAATTCTCCTGTTGCGGTTTTTACCCTAGCAACCCTCCCCTGACCATCTTTACCAGGGAATATTTCTGTTACCAGCCCCAAAGGCCAGTTGACCCGTTTTACGTTATCGGCTTCTATCAAAACTACCTCCCCTACAGCGATGCATTTAGTATTGGTTGCTTTTTTATTTACGGTTAGAAACGCTAAATATTCCGATGAAAAACGATTTTTTAGTGGAGATATAATCTCGTTTAAGTATTTAAATCATTTATGTTATTGACATTTATGTACCATTTATGTAAGATCGTACACTTCACTACTTCCTAAATCACTCAAAAACATAGACGGGGTCAATGGTACTAGTTCTGAATCTTTGGCCTGATCTGACACGTGAGTTAGAGGCCTATTATTAAGTAGATTATCTCACTCTTTTACTGCAGTTAGCATCTCCTCGTAGTTTAACGATGCTCTTCCTAGACTTCGTCTTAAATTAAATTTTTTAACAACCCGATTAGTCTCTCCCACCACCCTCCCCACCATGGGGCTGATGGTGGTATAAACTTCCACTAAATTTTCTTAATATTACATTCATCTGTGATCTTGTTCCATTCTAACTTATTCATTAAATTGGAACATCCTGCAAAATTTGTTCCGTTATCCGAATAAATCACGGAAACTCCACCTCTACGACTAATGAATCTCCTCAGCGCAAGAAGAAAACACTCCGTGGACAAACTCTTGACTAATTATATGTGTACTACCCTGAAAACCCTTATTTTATTTTTACCTCTTAATACAAGAGGAGCCCCCAGGTCAACCCCTACGGATTCAAAGGCACATCCCTTATAATTGATTCTTTGATTCTATCTCTGGGTAGGGGAGGGGGGGGTGAAGGAGCATCTGCAGGCTTCTGCTTGTACCTCTTGCATACAACACATCTCGATATACCTTAATTTACTGACTTTCTTCCACTCAGTATCCAATATTTTCCCTTAGCCTTACTAATAATGTTTGGGTTCCCATATGAGCCCATTCTTCGTGTTTAGATTTTATTAACTTTTGCACGATTTCATGCTCACCAGACAAGAGTATTGGACATTTGAAATTACTTGAATCGCCCCCTAACAATAGTTTTGTTTTAATCCTAATCAGACCGTTTTCGTCTGTAATGAGCGGAAAACCCTTTAATACAAGAGATTTAGAAAAATCTCCAAAGGACTCGACCTGAACTAAATGAAACAGTTTATTCTCCACTCTTTCTATTTCCTCAAAAGTCAGAACCTTACTACAATACAACTTGACTCCTTTGCAATGGTCATAAAATCTAAGCACCCAGGCAATTGCCCTAACTATTTTACTAAATTTATTGAATTTTTTAAAGTACTCTGTCAACTATTGCTGTAATGACAGTCTTCTTATACTCGGATCGCGAATTCCCTCGTCTACCTCAGGTACTTCTCCCATCGGCCACTGCTGTTGAGGCTGAACTAACCATGCGGGGACCTTTCCACCACTCAGATCTTAATAAGGATTCAGCATCACAACCTCTGGAAGGGAGGTCAGCGGCGTTAAGATGTCCAGGCACATGCTGCCATGTTGACAGAAACATTTAATGGATTGGGCCTTTTAAGCCAGGCTAGCACAATTTGAGAATATGTCCAATAAAATGTATCTACTTGGTCTAAATTGAACGCCCTTTTAACTTCAACACATAAACGAACTCCTATGACAGCAGCCATCAACTCCAACCTCGGTATAGTGACGTCTCCCATTATTGGGGCAACTCTAGCCTTCGCTAACAACAAATTAAT
Source organism: Phosphuga atrata (assembly GCA_944588485.1). Taxonomy (NCBI): domain Eukaryota; kingdom Metazoa; phylum Arthropoda; class Insecta; order Coleoptera; family Silphidae; genus Phosphuga; species Phosphuga atrata. The sequence continues at coordinate 27,040,468 of OX155901.1, read as the reverse complement.
ATTAACTTTATTTACAGCAATTTCTTCTCTTAAGAATATACAACTGGCATAAGCTCGTTGAGAAGCATCACAAAATACATGAATTGAACAGCGACTTTTATCTATCCTACAATCAGTTATTCTACGTGGTATTTTACATTGTGCTAATACATTTAACTGACCCGTCCACACCTTCATTTTCCTTCCTATCTCTACAGGCAAGGGATCGTCCCATTCTAGCTTAAGTTTCCATAAATCTTGAAGAACTACTTTAGGTACTATCATGACAAGGAGCTTCGAAGCTTCAAATATCTAGGTTTTGTGTTCCAGCAGAATGGTTTTTTTTTTTTTTTTCCAGAGAGCACATTCGATTTATCGTTAAAAAAGCGTGGATAGCAGCTAATAGGTTCTGGCATGTATGGAGAGTTTACTTTAGAGAGAATTATAGGGCGAAGATGGTGATTTGGAAGGCATGTGTGCGAAGTATCCTGATGTACGGGGCGGAAATCTGGGGAGTAAAGGAGGAGGTGGACATAGAAAGGATACAACTACAATATATTAAGAGGATTCTCCAGTTAGAGAGGTCTACCCCTTGGTCTATTGTTCTCCAGGAGACAAACACCAACAAAGTCGCCAGTTATGCAGCAATGAGAGTGGCCAAGTTTGAATGAAAAGTAGACAGTATGAATGAGGAAAGAATAGTGAAAGAAGTGCTGAAAGTGTTAAGGAAAAAAAGGGTAGAATGTAAGACTGAAACCAAGTGGGGATACCAACGAAAGCTGATGTATGAAAGAGGTGGATGGAGTCACGTAGAGATTGAGAGAATGATAAATGAAGGAATGCTAGTTGAAAAAATTTTGGAAGAGAGACTAATAGAGGTAGAGCTACAGGAAAGACAGAAACACATAGACGAAGGTACTTATAACAAAGACTACGGGAAGATCCAAGTTCCAGACAGATGCCCAGAATATCTCCTCAACCCCGAAGTCTCACAGACGACTATTGCACACTTTAGATGCGGAAGTGAACAAAGGGGTAGCAGATATTGGATGGCTGCAAGTGATAGAACGTGCCGAGCATGTGGAGAAGGTGAGGAGCTGTGGCAACATTAGGTGGCGAGTTGCAGAAAATGTGTATGGACTGAAGTGGAAAAGGTAGCAGTAAGAAGTTGGGAAAAAGTTATGGACGAAAGTGGTTCGGGCCTCAAATACATGAAGAAAATATTAAAATGCAAATACGCGGGTTCAATGAACTCAGATTAGTTTGTGTTCTCTTTTTTTTTGTATGTCTATATACATATATATATACATATATATATATATATATATATATATATATATATATATATATATATATATATATATACATATATATATTTCCTGTTTTAGAGACTTTAATATTGTTTTTGTTGATTTTTGTTCTTTCTTTCTTTATTTTTTTTTTGAGATATAGGGATCTCGGTTTTGTTTTGAATGTAAATTTAATTAACATACTATATAAGTTGTAATCACAAATTTGTAAAGTAAAATTTATGCCAATAAAGGATTAACTACTACTACTACTATCATGACTGGAAAAGCGACTCCAATTACGTCAAAAATCTTTTGACTTATAGATAACAAAATTCTTTTGGTAAACTGACTAATATTCAAATTTAAATTTTGACTATTTACATATAATTCAATTTTGTTTCTATCCCAACACATGCTCAAAACGGGAACTTTTTCCTCATTCAGACTGTCGTGAGGACCATGGTTGTCCTTGTCACTCCCAGTCCATAGCCATCCCCTTAACTTAAATTTCCCTGAATCCATAAGTTTTTCAGATTGACTAACAAAATTTTGTAATTGTTTCATATCATTAACTGATGTGACACAATTGTCAACATACAGTGACTCTCTCAATTGAGCCGCAGCATTCTCAAAATTGATATGTGCATAGATACTCTAATGAATAGATACTCAGCATATGATCCAAAGTGGCACCCAACAAAAAGGGACTAGTTGTTACTCCGAAAACAACTCTTTTGTGTCTTAAAACTAATACAATTCTCTTATCAAAATCAGACCACCATAAAAATTTAAAAAAAAACTATCCTCCGGGGCAACTGAAATTTGCAAAAAGGCCTTTTGAATGCCTGATACTACTCTGATTGACTTCTCCTTAAACTTTAAAATCAACCGTATAATGTTCTCAATCATATTGGGGCCCGTTGAGAGACAATCGTTTAGAGAAAACTCACCAGGTCCTTTGGCATTCGCGTCAAATACTGATCGAATTTTTGTTCTACCAATCTCCTTTATGACTGGCCTATGAGGGAGAAAATATTCCAAATCATGATCATCCTTGACCTGCTCAATAATACCCAACTTCATCCACTCCTCTAAAACATTGTTATATTTTTTAAGAATACCTTTATACATTAATCCTTTCGACATAGAAATTAAACGTTTTTCTGCAAGATGTCTATTGGATTTTAATCTATCTTTATCAATTTTCCAAGGTAGCTTCACCTCATATCTCCCCTCATCGTCAATCCTAACATTGTTTAAAAAATCCGCCAACTGATCTTGACTACATGACCCCATCATAGGATCTTTGATACCCAAGACCTCCAATGTCCAATAGTCAGGCAAGCTAAATGTGAGGGCTGTATTGACAGCCACACAATTATTGACTGTAGATGTGTCAGTCAGACCCATGACAGTCCATCCTAATTTTGTTTCCATAGCAACCAATACTTGCCCTAACTCATCCGAAGTACCGATAAGGAGTTGGCCTAGGTAATCAGCACCTATTAATATTTCAATCTCGGATGGATGGTAATCTCCTATATCAGTTAAATTAATACCTCTATTTATCAACCGTTCTATAATTGTATGAGAATTTCATCTAGGCAGTTCTCCACATATTATGTCCTCTGACATAACTTCCATTAGTAAACAATGATCTTCTCTCAAACTATCAATGCATATATCAAATACAGTGTACAGATTTTGTTTAGTTGTACCTCCAAACACACACTGCTCCACCAACTCGTTTTTTAGGTTTTAAATTTAATTTTTCAACAAGTTCACCTTTGATGTATGTTTTCTGCGAAGCAGAATCTAGCAAAACTCGAGCTTTACATAATAATTATCTGAAATAATCTGTTTTACTTTTACTAGTAGAGTTTGTAACAGTGTATGTTTGTGGACGCCGGTGACGATAGCAGCAGAAACATTAGTTGTGGCCACCTCCTCTGAGGTGTTACCTTCCTTGCTATCTGAATTTTCTTTTTTATTTACATTAGTATCTAATAATCTACAAAAAATTGGAAAATGTCTTATTGAACATAAAATACAACTAACCTGTACATTACAATCCCTCATATTGTGTGATTTTCCTAAGCATATAAAACAAGCATTGCTTTTCCGGACAATATCTTTTTTTTCCTCATAAGACATTTTCCTCGCAAGATAACATTCTGCAATTCTATGACTCTTATTACAAAATATACATACTAATGAACTCCTGTTACCATAGTTACCCCTGTGGCTTGAATTACCAGTCCCACCAGTTGACACAAAAGTACTAGTTGATGGCACCTCGGGTCGCCGTTGGACACGTACCTCCTTCTCTTTAGTCACAGGCACAATGTTGAAACCATCTCTGGCAAGCTGGAACCTCTCTGTAGTCTCCACCTCAGCCCTCAAAAATTTCATGAGCCTTTTTATTCTTCCGGCATCCAGATTGTCTTTTTCCGAGCCCTCCGACTCAACCTGTCTACGCGACCGATCCCAGATCTTCAAAAGGTCTCCGGGAATACACGACTTTACTAACGGGTAGAGCATTGGAGCGCAAGCATCCATATCTACCCCTAATGACTCCAGTGAATTTATTTGGGTCTCTAATTGATCATATAATTGAGGAAAACTCAATGTAGAATTTAGAAGTAAGATCTTGAGTAGCTCCCTGACATACACTTCAGTCAAGAGCTCCTTCCTGCCAAACCTTCTTGTCAAACTGTCTACAGCCTTAGTGTAGTTATCACCACTTGGTGGGTAGCCTTTAATGACCTCATAAGCCCTTGACCTTGGCACCATAGATTATATTAGATACTGAAATTTGTCCTCGTTGTTCAGATCTGGATTTTCGTGAATACTTTTGAATATACTCCAAAATGAAATGCACTCTTTTGGATTTTCAGAGAATTGTGGTAAACTAATTTTAGAAAATCGTTTTGTTTTATCTAACCTAGTGATCTGCTGACTAACTGCCTTGCTTGCAGATGAGTCACTCGTGTTGTCAACATTACTTTCTTTCTTCATTTTTTCAAACATATTTTGGCATTTATAGTATTCAGTTTGATACTTATCGTTTTGTTCCATCTCCTCTTCTGTCTCTTTCGTGTTATTCGTTTCAATCAAAAAACCAATCACCTCTTCATCAAGTTTTTTCAATTCAATGAATTTTTCCTCTAACACTCTGATAGAGGCTCCCGCTTCACTTTCATCGTTGTCTTGTATATTTTTAATAAACTTATTGAATGTTTTAGTAAATGCAGTCCTGATTACTGACCTTTTTGCCTTTATTTTTCTAAAGGTATCTTGATCTATTTTCATAAACTCAAAGCATAATTAAGAAATTGTTACTAAGTAATATATTACACCTAATATATATTTGAAAAGTTTTAATAACATACACTTTGGGACAGCTTTACTAATTAAATCAAGGGAGGGACACGGAAATCTTCTGTTACTCATTAGCACACAGCGCTCTAGATGCATTGTGTGAGCGCTGTGTGCTAAAGAGTAACAGAAGATTTCCGTGTCCCTCCCTTGATTTAATTAGTAAAGCTGTCCCAAAGTGGATGTTATTAAAACTTTTCAAATTTGAGTAGGCATTGTCTCTGTGACTGTTATAAATAGTTGTCAATTAGAATACTAATATATATTATTATGATCTGAAACTCGCAAAATACACTCGAAAATTGTTTTATTCTTTTAAATGTTACTCATGTAAACGAAACTCACAATTATTAAACATTTGTACTCGTTACAAAAATTGTCACAAAATATAACCTCAAAACACAAACAACAAGATTATTTCTTGTCCTGTTCACGGTCGCCAGATGTTGTCGATAAAATAAAACATCTCTTTTTACTGATAAAAACTTTATTTACACACAGGTCTTTGTAATTATTTTTTATTAATCATGCACAGAAAGTACTATTTTACTGGCCATTTTTTAGGTCAGAAAATGACTGTTTGCAAATCTAGAGCGGAAAATTTACTTTCCGCCCTAGATTTAGGGCGGAAAGTTTACTTTCCGCACTAGATTTGAGAACATGTGTGACATGCAGCGTTGCCAATCATACGATAATTATCATACATATACAATAATTTCGTTAGTTTAACACTGTTGTCATTACATCACCCGCATACGTTTTGTCAACACATGTACAAACGACAACCGTGTGAAACAAAATGACATCTCAAATGTTTTTCAAATGACGCATCAAAAATAACAATAATAGAAATGTATGGTTATGATGTATATTTTATTGTCATTATGAGTTGTCAAATAGAGAGTTCAGATTCAGAAAATGATTCTACACCGCCTGAATTCAAACAAATTGCGACTGAAATGATTGAAAAATTAACACCAACGAAATCCAGAAGTAGATATGAAGCTGCGTATGAAAAATTCATGAAATGGCGATCAATAAAAAAAATTTAAAGTTTTTCTGAATCATACTTCAATACTTCAATGAACTGGCCAAAACTCATAAGCCGTCAAGTTTGTGGGGAACTTATTCGTAGCTGCGAAGCTTGATCCACATCAAGCACAGAATTAATATTTGTAATTATTCGAGTTTAATTGCTTTTTTAAACCAAAAAAATAAAGGTTACACATGCAAGAAAGCTTAAACACTAAGTGCTGAACAAATTAATCAATTTCTTCGAGAAGCTCCAGACAATCAATTCCTGGCTGTGAAGGTTAGTTAATAAATTTTCTAATAATTTCAATACAATATATAAATAAATATACAAATTTATTTACATGTATTTAATTTTAGGTAGCTTTAATTTTTGGGGTACAAGGTGCATGTAGGCGTCATGAGCTGTGTAACTTAACTGTGAACGATATAGAAGATAAAGATAACATGCTTTTGGTAAAAATTCCAAAAACTAAAAATGATAAGCCGAGATCATTTGTAGTTACGGATGATTTTTACCATATATATATATATAAAAAGTATGCCATATTGCGTCCTGCCAACATGACCACAACAAGATTTTTCACAAATTATCGAAACGGAAAATGTACTAAACAAGTCATTGGCATCAATACTTTTGGCAGTATGCCTAAAACAGTAGCAGCATATTTAAATTTGAAAGATCCCAAGTCTTATACTGGACATACGTTCAGAAGAACATCAGCTACTCTGTTAGCTGATTCTGGTGCCGATCTGCTGACCCTTAAGAGACATGGAGGATGGAAATCTAATACAGTCGCTGAAGGCTACGTTGAAAACTCGGTCCACAACAAAAAGCCAATCGGCCAGCAAATTGCAGATACTATATCAAACAGACCGTCTACTTCAAAAGAAAATATACAAATAAATGCAGTGCCAATTGAAATTCAGAACAAAGAAAATATAAATTTTGAAACGAACACAATTTCAACATCAACCTCAAAACACATAAGTTTTAATTTTTCAAATTGTTCAAATATTTCAATATATAATAATGAAAAAAAAAATGATTAATAAATTTTTCAACTATTGTTGAAAAAAATAATGTTTCTGTTTTTTTTTTCTTTTCATTTAAGTAGGTACATAATTTTAATTTTTTTTATATTGTCATTCTCAAATTCATAATAAAAAATAGTAAAACTCGTTAATTTAGCACTGTAATCATTACATTACATAAACACTTTTTGTCAACACATGTAGAAACGACAGACGTGAAACAATGACATCTCAAAATCAATATTAAAAAAAGTGAGGTTAAGTTAAAAGTGAACTGCCCGAAGGTTATATGCTGTCAGGTAGAATGACTAAAATAATAATGTCGCGTTTAGAATCACCTGATTCTTTTTAAAATTTAAGTCTTTGTCTTTCTGGCATTCGTAATAAAAAATAATATCCGCAACTCGTGCGGCATTGTCAATTGCCCCCTCGAGCGAATGAGCGCACTCACTTCGTTCGTGCGCTCATCTTCGCTCTCGTGTGCAATCGACAACTTTCCGCACTTGTTGCGAAATATACTAAATGTTTTCTCAAAAATAAGGACCGCGTGTCCTTTTTCACAACCCACGCTGCTCTTGTTTTTTCATATATTTTCAGGGCGGGCAACCGCCCAACACAAAAAAACTGACAAGGTTCTAACAGGAAAGTTTGAGGTTCGGTACTGCTTTAATGGCACGAATAAGGACAACCGCATTCACGTTGGCTGAGTTTAGAAAAGCTTCCCAGTTGTTTGGGAATAATTAATTATTGATTGTATTATAGTCTGCTTTTTAGAAATTCATAATAAGCTTCGCGAAGATTTATACTAGGATAATATGAATCATTTAAGGATATTTCAAACGAGAAGCTTTCATGATGAAAAGAGGAGGGCAGTAGTGGATCTGTAGCAATGTTAACAGAGATATTTGGTCTATTTGAAAGTAAAAGATCCAAGAAAACACCTCTAGAATTGTGAATCTCAATGTGTTGATAAAAATTTAGAAACCCGTAACCCTGTGCTAGAGTGTCACTATTAAGATTGCTGTGACCATTCATAACTATCCCTAAATTGTCATTAGACCAACATTTGGTAAATTGAAGTCACCAAACACGTAAAAGTCAGTAGAGGAATTTTTGGAGTAAATATCTTCGATCGTTTGTATATGGGATGCATAGACATAATCACTGGATAATGGAGGTATATAAACCACACCTATGAAAAACTTCCTATTGTTGTGGGCACAGCGGACAAGTAGTTATTCAACGTACTCATTTCGGTGATGTATTTGCTCGGATTGGATGTATTCTCGTATGGCAATCAGAACTCCTTCACCTCTGAATTTTGAACTAGTCAGGGCATTTCTGTCACATCAAAGATGTTGTAGCCGCGAAAATTGAGTTCATTGTCGAAAAAAATCCCTATTCAACCATGTTTCCACCAAGATTATGATGTCATAACAGCTACATGCTATAGCCAGGGGTAGCTCAATAATTTTTGTTCTGAGACCTCCAGTATTCTGGCAGTACACTTGCAATGGTGTTGAAGCTAGATTTAATAATTTGTGGTATTTATTTTGATGTTGGATATGAATTTCATCTTCAGCGTGAGATTGACCAGTATATTGAGCGTTTTGGTTCAGATTAATTAATCTGTCTATCACTGATTCTTTAGTATAAGTGAATGATTCGACGTTTTGATTAGTGAACATGACATAGGGGCTCCTGTTTATTTGCAGATTTTCGCATTTTACACTTTTCCTTTCGTTTTTTCTATAAACTGGAAAAAACTATTTATGCAGGCGTTCCGCGGCCACGTATCGGGATTCATTAAATAGTTATATTTCTCAGCTGGAACCGAGATTTTGAATGAGGAATACTCCTCCGGGTGTTTGGATAACAATTTTTTACATTGTATAGATTCGAATTTTTTAGCTCACATCTGCGAGCTTCATCAGACTATGAACTAATATATCTAAGCGGTTCCATCGTGTTAGAAGTTGTGCTAGGCAAAGAAAAAGTGTCCTTAGCAAACGCGGACGATTTGGTGTTGCTAGCGAGAGAGGAGAAAGGTATGGAAGAAATGATAAGAAGCATGGAGAAATGTATGAGGAGGAAAACGCTAACGGTGAATGTAGAGAAATCCAAGATGATGGTGTTTAGAAAAGGCGGTGGTATGAGAAGAGTAAATGAGTGCAGATGAGAGAAGGAGAAAATTGAAGAAGTGAAAGAATGTAAGTACTTAGGATATGTATTTAATAAAAGAAACACAGCAACAGCACAGGTGAAAGTGCTGGTTAAAAAAAGGTAATAAAATAATAGTGGGGGCATGGGGAATAGGAGAGAGAAAATTTGGACATGACTATAAATAGAGGGTAATGATGTTTGATAGCCTGGTGAAAAGCGTGATGATGCATGGAGCGGAAATATGGGGATGTAGAGAGCAAGAAGGGATGGAAAGGGTGCAAAAAAATATTTGAAATGGGTGCTAGGAGTAGATAGCGAAACACCGGGGCATATAGTGATGGAGGAAACAAACAGAGATGGAATAAGAATAGAAGCAGGAAAGAGAACAACAAGTTTTGAGGAGAGAGTGATAGAGAGAAGAGAGTGCAGAATTTTGCAAGTGTGTCTCAAAGAAGAAAAGGAAAAAAATAGGAAAGAGGGTGTGGAAAGAGGGGGAGGCATATCTCGAAAGAAACGGGTATGCAGGCACGGAGATAAAAAAAATGCGAGAGAGAGGCAGAGTAATGACAGACGAATTAGTGCAGAGAGATAGAGATGTGCAAGTGCAAGAAAGAAGAACAAGAATTAGGGAGCCTAGGTACAATGGGAAATATGAAAAAATAATAACTGAAGAAAAGTACCTGGGAAGAGAGAGTAGAAAAGAGAGTGAGAATGGCAAGGTTTAGATGTGGAAATGAAGAGAGAGAGAATAAATATTGGAAGCAGAATAGGAATAGTGTATGCAGGATGTTCGGAGAAAACAAAGAGACGATAGAGCACTTTTTGAACTAGTGTGTAGAACTGAGAGCGAGAGAGAGATGAGTGTAGAGAAGAAATTTTGAACGAGGATGGAAGAGGGATCGAATGGATGAAGAAATTTGAGGAGAGAAGAAGAACAATATGTGGGGCGTGAAGTTGCTAATCGATTTAGGGATAGGAATTAATGATTTATTTAGTTTTATTAGTATATATTTTTCTTTATTTATATAGTAATTAGTTTTATTTATATATATGTTGATTTATGTGGAAATGTATAAAATTTGGAATCCATTTATAAACCTGTAAAGGGAATCAATCCATACTACTACTATTAAAACACAAAATTTCCGCGACTAGAATTTGCGGGTACCAAACATTCTCGTATCTAATTTATAGAACGTTTGTTTTGTGTGTTTTCAGACATTTTCTTGTCAATTTTCTTTTCAGATAATTGTTCCGTGAGCCGTGTGAGCAAAGTGTTCCAAATAGTGACCGAAGATTTCCATTATTCACGTTAGGCACCAGAGACAGAGAAAACCTGGGTGCGACAAAAACAAATTTAAAACATTTTCAAATTTAAATTTGTATCATGATTTATAATAAATCGTGATATCATGATTTATAATAAATCACGGTATCATGATTGATAATAAATTACCTGCCACAATTTAAAACGGAAAATTTTAAGAGACATTTAGAAAGATTGTTAAAAATATGGCACTAAACCATTAATTATATAGCCTTCAAGAATTTTATAATAATTTTTAAGCTTAAGTGTTCGTAGAGCCTTATGCTTCTTTTTTACTTGTCCAATTTTTGTTTCTTAAACTGCACCTATAATAATATTGTTATTTAGAGGCGAATAGATTATTTTATTTTATTTGATTGAACTAGACACCCAAGACTAGACAGACAAGACTAAACAGATAAGATAAACAAAACAACACTGATAGGACTAGACGGGCAAAACTAGACAATCAAGTCTAGATGGGCAAGAGTAGATACGCAAGGGATAAATGCAGACGAAATAGTCTAGACAGACAAAAATAATCAGACGAGACAAATATTATCAAACAGGACAAAATAGGAAATGAGGTGAGACAAATAAAACTAGCAAAAACAAATTACCAAACATACCAAAACATACCAAACAAGTTAAGCAAAACTAGATTTTCGAATTTAAATAAACTTGAATGAAGAAGTAAGAGCCAGAGACTAGTCTAAATAAGTCTAGATTACCAATACTGCATATATAAAGATAGTTATCTGATACTTATTTCAAAAGTAAATTTAAAGCAAAGAAAAAATAATTTCATAATTAAATGTGTGCTGCACTTAACCGGCATGAGTAGATGTACAAGACATATTCTGGCTTCGAGTTAAAAAGGATTGATATATTAAATATCGAAAAATTACCAGAAATATAAACCAAGAAGTCCAAGAACTACCAGAAATATAAACCATGGCGATTCCCGACAGCTGCCAGACATATACTTCACTTTACCAATCATTGGTTTATTTCTCTTCATACTATCTTTATTTAATGTCTAGACAAGTGAAACTATATAGACGTGACTATAAAGAAGAATTCTAGTCAGGAAATTAACACTTGACCTCAGATTTATGCTTGAAAACCAATTAAATTTAACGTAGATTAGATTGCATTATTTGAGTACACCTTTTCTTTACACCATGAAAAGTGATTTCAATATTTCGAACATTTTACACATGTCTAAAACTAAACTCCGATAAAAGAATAGGATAGTTGCGACTGTTACTACGTGGTAATTCATACATACCTTGATTTGAAAAATTATAGAGATAGAAGAGTTTAGCAGATAAGTCCTCCTTCTACAAATGTCGTCCTCATTCACCCTCAATTCCATAGTATTCCCAGAGGTCTCGCAGTATTTCCTTCTCCAAATGCTTTTTCATCCTTCCCTAAATCGATGGCCGTCGTTTATAAGCTGCATTTCTTAATAAGATTTTAAAATATTGGTAAATATTTACTTAACAGAAGCAAATATTTTGTGATATATTGAAAATAAACATTTGTTTGATTCCTCCTTAAAAATATTTTGCAAGAGATGACGTTGACGAGTGGCGTTTTTTTTTAGAGAGGTGTGAGTTTGTTCACGAGCGCTGTTCACTAAGTGTTCTTAGTCAGTCGATAGGCTAGTTCTAACTTGTTGACTCTCTTGGGTAATGATGCTCTTTCTAATAAGTTGGGTTCAATCCATTTGCCGAGATACTTAAATTTCTCAGTCCTCTTGGTGTTTCCCTACTCTAGTAACATCTCTCTGTTTGCTTCGCTGATGTTGGTGAAGAATTCCGTTTTCCCCAGCGACACTTGAAGACCCACTTTGGCAGCCTGTTTTCCGAGGCAATTCACCTGCATTGTTGCGATCTCAAGAGAATCCGCAAACAGTGCCATGTCATCTGCAAAGGCAAGGCAATCTACAACTAGTCCATTGTTCTTACGTCCCAGGTAGATACCACTCTGAGCACCCACATTGATCAGTTCCTTGCGGCATTCTCTCATAACCTTTTCAAGAACACAGTTGAAGAGGAGTGGGGAAAGAATATCTCGTTGTCTCATTCGTTTTTATTTCGAAGCTTTCTGAAATCTCGCCTCTAAATTTAACCTTGGAATGGGTGTTGGTCAATGTTTCTAGTATGAGTCTGCGGGTTTTGTTGTCTAGTCCTAGTTCCTGGAGTACTGTGTTAAGTGCTTCTCTATCAATGAAATCGTAGGCCTTAAATCTGCAAAGGTGACGACCACCTTGCGGTTTTTCATCTTGGAGTATGCAAGTACAGTTTTAAGATTGAGGATCTGTTCAACACAGGATCGGGTCTTTCTGTAGACTATTTAATTTATAATATATAGATTTTATTTAAGGTTAAACGATAAACCAGACAGTCTATACCAAACAGGCAGTCAAAATAAAGATATGCAAAATTATTTCTATCTAGTACATAAATATTTCTAAGGACAGTCATTTTAAATTATATTCAGGTAATAATTAGCGAATGCATACTACAACATCTTTACACATCCTATTTAATAATTTTCTACAAAACATACAAAATAATGATAATCAATGATGGAATTTTTACAGTCGCTATTTCATTATTAATAAATTCAATAAATACACTACAAAACGTATTCGTAAGTTGTTCTCACTTACCAAACAAAATGCACAATAGATTTCATTACAACATATAAACAAATAAGTATTTGAGTTTTATGTATCAAAACTGTCTTTCGAATTAACTTTATACAAATCGGTAATTTCGTCGATATCCATTTTATAAATGTCCTTTTCGGTGTCACTCATTTCAATAGCATTCAAATCGTGATTGATTTTAGTAACAATCTGATCGAAAAGTTCCTCTTGTAATGTATTATCATTTACATTTTCCTCGACAGTTGTGAACGGATATGTTCTTTTCAATTGAATCGAACTCTCGGTTGCGTTTAATTTTTGGACACAAACTTTGTCACCATTTGCACTATAGTAATTGTAAATACTAGTATTTACTATTACGTTGTTTTGGGTTTGGACTAATCCAAAATCTTCGCAAGAATTGGCTTGCCACCTCTTTGGGGATTGAATTGTGATAATTGGTTTATCACTTTTTACAGTGTTTAAACGTTTGCTTTTAATTTTTTCCAACTTTAGCCTTTTCCTTGGGTTGGTGAGCAAATCGGAATCAGATTGCGTTAGATCGATGAACGTTTCGATGTTATCTAACTTCTTGTAAGGATAAACTGTGTTTACATAAATAACCGAGTCTTGTGAAGTAGATGTAGTTGCAGCTTTTCCTTCCTGCGAAGGAACATTGCGATATCCGGTTTTTCTTTTACCCATGTTTAAAATCTTCGTGTTAAGAACACATAATGATTTACATCTGCGTTTCACCTTCGATTTTGACTTGACTCTTTTGTACGGTATCCGTCTATGTCTCGTTGAGGAAATTCTTTTAACTTTCTGGAACGGATGTTTTTTTTAATAATAGCTGTGTATTGTGCTTGATGGATTCAACTTACAGTCGCATTCATTGTTTAAGCGGATTTAAATTTATTTTTTAACTAAAATAAACTATAGATTTTGTCGATGAAAATTTTATGTGACATTTTGTACCAGCCCACTATTTATAATAGATTGTCAATATATCAATTTTTAGAAGAAAGTTGAAAATTTATTGACACTTGAAACTGGTGATGCTTCTCACAGTAGACAGAATAAAAACATAATTAATATTTCGTTTAAATCCATCTACATTATTGTTAATTTTAAACCAAGCGTTGAATTATAAACTTTCTATTTTTAATATGCTGCTTCCCTTACAACAGAGATCACTTTCAAGTGAAAAAGAGCCAAATTACCATGGAAATTAGGTAACAAAATTATCAAAGTGCTATAAAAAACATATCAATGCATTAATAGATTTTTAAGTAACCGTTGATAAGAATGATTTGCAATTTAAACTAATATTAATAACAATCTAAAATTTCTTGTTTAAAAACGAACTTTAACGAAAACGTCTCATTTACAAAATTTGTATATAATATTAATACTAATGTGTCAGAAAAACGAGCAAAAGTTGTTTTAAATCAAGATATCAGTTTAACTAGTTTGTTTCTTGTACATCATAACGTAAAAATAACAACATAAAACGTCAAAACATAAAAATGGTTAGAAAAAAAATGTCATAATTTGGGACAAAAATTCAAGCCGACACGAAATCGTGGCAATAATTTTGTGCTTTCCAGATATACTATTCGCTACTTTCGTGCTCGAGCCTAGTTGAGGTATTCACCCGAACCCCATGAGACTTAAGAGGTAAAATCTATAGTAATCGAGTACAAGATTTTAAACAACGCGAAATCGTTGCAGTGATTATGTGCTCTGGAGATATCCTACTCACGATTTTCGTGTTTGCACCCTTGTACAAATGATCCACCCCAAATCGTGTGGGCCATAAGATGTGGAATCCATATTGACCGATTAATTCCTATTACACTTACACCCATCTCAAATGCAGGAAATGTGGTAGTCCACACGATACAAACGCATGCCCCATCCTACCAGCAAAATGCAATTCGTGCAGTTAGACCGACCACGAAGCCTGATCACATAATTGCTCGAATCGTCAAATAACACCCATCGAGGGAATTCCGAACGTCATCATCAGATCATCTAACAAAAAATCTGTAGATCTCCCCCCAGAAATCACGCAGAATTCACACATCCACGCTCCAATCACCACACACGACAACATCATAGACACATACTTCAACGAACCCTTCCGCACCAATCGTGGTAAACTGCGCAAAAACCTAAACTTACGCTTCTCATCGGACATGTCAATCAATGTCCATACCTTGTTTTTCGGGAGCCGTATGTTTACCTTCATGTTCGATCTCTCCATTCCTTCTTCCGACACTACAACCAATACCATCTAGATAATAAAGCCTCTCAGCTGGGATCGTGACGTCACACGACTAGGCCGACACAGCCGGCTGGTTTCGTGGCCTAGCCCAGAACGAGTACGTACTGTAGGATTCAAAATTTAACATTTTTTAGTAGGATCAAGATATTTACACTCCTAAGATTTTGTTTTGCAGATTATTTATTTTTGTATAACTGCATACTAATTATAATATTTTTATATACATTTAAATCATACAAAAATACAACAGTAAATATATATATATATATATATATATATATATATATATATTTTACTTGTGCATTTGTTCATTGGTGAATGAAGGTGGAGTCAATTTTAGTTCTATCTAAATGAAAATATTTTCTTCACAGAATAGTGAAGTACCGCAGTATAAAACGGTATACCTGTCTTTTTCCGTAGGTGCATAAATAACTATAAAAACAGTTTTATTTCTTTAATGAGATTAGTTCATCCATTATGTTCCCTAAAAAGAGTTCAAGAAGGAGGTTTTTAATTTGAAAATAATATACATTTAGTAAAATTAAAAAAAAAGAATTTGATATAAAAAAAGGTTAATTTATTTACAATACATTTAAAAAAATTAAGAACTTAAAAAAATCCTAAGTACTTAATAAAATTTAAAAAAAAACGCAGTTATTTTACATAAAAAGGTTATATAGATGCTTACATATTTACAACAAATTTTAGATATTTAAAAAAAATTAATAGTTCCTCTTGTGCTGGGGCATATTACTCTTTACAAATTGATTATTTTTTTCTTTTACAAAATTATTTAAAATAATATTACAAAAAATATTTACAAAGTACTTTACAATAGTATGGGATTTGTGAAACAAAAAAAAAAATCCATTTGCATCTATGTTTTCAAGACACAAATTTATTAATAATAATTTATGATTTTGTGCTTGAAGAAAATCTTTGTCAAAGCTGTTAAGCACTTTAATTACTAAAATATACAACCTAGCCACACAGATTACTATTTCTTTAGTTGAATATTTTAGCCTACCCCGGTCACTAGCAGAAATAAGTGAGTCTGCTGATTCAAAACTCTCACCATCTCTTGTAAGGAATACTTTGCAGAACTCGCAACATTTAATATTTTTTAGCGCCCCATGTGCACTGTAACCAGCTATATATGTGATAATTGGCCACTTTGTGTCCTCTATTTCGTCTACATCATCATCGTCAACGAAAATGCCAAGCATGACAGGGGGAATTTCAAGTGCGGTTTTGGAGTTGTCCGGACTTAGAATAAAATCCTTGACTGTAAGCTTATCGGGTGCTACTTCTATCATGCCAGAACGTTTTGATTTTATGACTAATGGGACAATACTCTGAATCCTTAATTTTTTTCAGACTCAAATATTGCTAAATGCTGACATGATAATTCCCCCCAGAAAATTGACGGTATTTTCCAAGTCTATCATCTAGCTCAGCGTTTCGCAACCTTTTTTTGCCCACGGACCAGTAAATTTTTTTTTTAAATTCGCGGACCAGTGATATTTTTTTAACAAAAAAAATTTACTAGCAAGGGGCACTGTCAACTCGTCATCACCGATTTGGCCCAAATTTACAGTATATGTAGGGCTTGACTATAAATAAAACTGACGCAAGCGGGAGGGCCAGATGACCAAGCGTTAAAAAACTCCCGAATACCGACAACTCATAAGCCTGCTATGTTAGCGTAAATTGGAATGGCCGGTCAGCGCAGCAGTAAGAGCTCGGGTTCATAGTACATGTATGGCTGGTTAGATTCCCCGTGAGGACGCTTTTTTTTATATATTTACAACTTTTAAAACGACCTTAATGGTTAAACTACATTATGAATTACTACGGTTCATTTGTGGCGCAAGTATCGTAAAAATAAAATAAAGAATGTAGTCAAGCCCTACATATACTGTAAATTTGGGCGAAATCTGTGATGACGAGTTGACAGGGCCCCCTTGTAAGTAGATATCTCGGAAACGGTTGCAGATAATTAAAAACGGATTACGGCATCGTTTTCAGAAGATCATTTTCCTATAGACACACGAGATTGTCCGCGGGAAATTCACGACTTTCCAATATCTCCACTAGAGCGCCGAAATTTCATAAAAATTTCTTCAATTTTTGCATGCAAAAGTGAACCGAAAGAGCTAGCGAAATATGATTTGCATATCTGCAATCAGCAGCAAATATGTTTTAAGAAACCTTTTTAAATTTTGCTGTGACTCAAAAAATAACGATTTTGAAAAAATCGATTTTCTCGTCGTTTCCGCGGTCTAGACTTCCTGAGTCGATGGTATTTCTTAACTGAAAGGTTCCCAGGGAATATTATATACGTTTCCCTACTAATTCCCTACTAATTTTGGGACGCTGAATCGATTGGTGAAGACTAGAAGTCTCTGTGGTGAGCGGTTCAAAAGTTAGGACAGCGTCAAATCAGTATCAAATGTGTGATTGTGTAGGTATTAAAAAACTACTACATAAGTTAATTGTAACATTTTTATTATCATATAGTAGTAACATTTTTATATCACAATAAAATTTAAATGTAAAAATATTTAATTATTTTTCATTTTTTTTCTTCAGTGCCGTACTAATCATAAATTACATAGAATTAAAATTAGTTTAAGATATTTGTATTTCGTAATTTTATAAATTCAAATTTAATTATTTTTATTTATAAGTAAATTTTTTTCGCGGATAGAAAAAACTGTCCGCGGACTAGTAAAATTTCTCCGCGGACCACATTTCATCTATTAAGAGTACAACCAATTTCTCATTATCGTTCAGTAGATGAAATTTACTTTTTACAAATTTTAACAAGCTTGTTGAACTTTGTTCCAGCTCAGGGCCTGATCCAAGTTTACCTGTAATAGATTTAAGTGTAGATATGCTTGGCATTTTGACATAGTTGGTCGAACTATGTCAAAATGCCAGGGGTCGCCCTAAAAAACTTGTAGGCATGTGGAGATATGACTACTGCAAAAAGCAAAAAACTACAAAAAACTAAATACTCAGCAGAATATCTTGTTCTGGATTTGTGAATGTTTTAAAAAGATACTTGCTCCTTTAAAAAATGCAGAGGTTTTCGGTGCAAACAGTTTAAAATAAAATAAATAAAATATTTTGTGTCATCAAATTCTACAGTTTCATTTGAAAAATTTGTGTGGCAAAAATTAATTAGCTCTTCTAATTTATTAATATTGTTATTTTTTGTTGGTAACAACTTACCCAGTAATTTTGGTACTGCTATATTTTTATGGTACACTAGAGTTTTGAGTTCTTCATCAATAACAACTGAACACAGCACAACAGGTTGCGGCAAGTCCTTAATTAACACAAATACAACTGAAGATAGTTTTTTTTATTACAACCCAATCTTCAGAAATGTTCAGCGACAATGATTTAAGTTGATCTATGCTGCTATATTCATGTAAAGAATTATATTCTTCAGCTGATGCTACACTTTGAGAAATGTTTTTTTCGCTCATATCCGTTTCTATTCTTTGCCTTTTGGACTCTGGACTTTCCCTCAAAGTAACTTCTGGTTTCGATAAGTACTTGGGGCATCCCAGTAATATGGATGGTACGGCACCTGCAACAACAAAAGTGATTCATAATGAATGCTTGTAAATATTTGTGTTTATAAAATGCATACTGATTATTTATGCAGCATACATCCTTAATCATAGTCCCTACATTAAAATCTAAAATCACTGAACATTAATACTAACCAGTACGAAGCCTTGGATGGGAAAGAGGTGCTTTTAAGAGCTTTCCAGATCGGTCATCGTACATGCAAGTCTCACGCTCACTGTCTGACGAGTTAAAATAAAGCTCACACCTAAAAATAAAAATTAGTTATGTCATCATAATTCTTAATTTCCCCTCTCTGTCAATAATAACACAGAAACATTCAAATGATAGAATGCAGACTATAACAAAAAATAAATAAACCAACTGTGAACTCACCTTGGAATTTCCAGGCACAAAATCATCTCTACAAATTGCTCTTAGCCAAATACTCCTTTCCTTCTCATTATTTGGAAAACCAAAAACACTCACTTTTGGCCCATTTGTATAATTTGGCCCCTTTGCAATTAGGGACAGAGCACTTGAACGCCATTGTCTGAAAACAAAAGCATATATTTATTTATAAATTATTCTTCAATATTACTTTTATTAAAATATTAAATACCTATTCTTATTAAAATATTTTTCATAAATCAGCTTTCAAAATCATTTTTTAATTAAATGGTAAAGGTATATCTGGAAGTAGTTTTATACTTTGGTTATAAAGGTAAATTCAAAACAAATCTTAAAAAGAACATATGCAAGTTTATATGAAATAAAAATGTTCTGATTTGATTTGAAAGTATCGTTTTGAAATAGTTAGGTTATTCATATTAATTATTGAAACTTATATAATAATATTTATAATTAACTTACTTACCAACAACAACAGTAGCACACAGCGATATTTGTCTCTTTAGATACTTGTCTCTGACATACAGTAACACATGGATATCAAATGGCAAGCAATGGCTGTTCTAGCTGTGCTTGAAGCCTGGGTTATATTAGAGCCACGCCGCGTGTCGCAACGCGTGGGATTGCAATCGGTTACATACATTTAGTATGAACGTGATTGATTACATTAGCTCAGTCCCGCGTGTCGCCGAGCGAGCTGACTCCACGCAGACCACTCGATTTCGATCGGCGTGGCATCGCAGGTGGGGGAAGTAACGCGTTGGTTGGCTCGGCTCTAGTATAATCACCACGTGGCTACGCGCATTCCGGCGCGGTGTGTCGGCCAGCAAGCAAGCAGACGTCTACCACATTTCAGTACGCGCGCAAAATGTCGGCTGACGAAAGTACTAAATATACAACTTTGAACATGAACAGTTTTGCACGAGGTTTGTTTGGATTTATCATTCATTTAAAAAAAAACTGCAAAAACTAATCTAAAGGAGTCAAATCTTCTGGAGGCCAATTAACCGTTGCATTTCTGGTTGCAAATTGTCGATTTATACACATTTTCTTCCAATAAACCTGTACCCGTATTTGCAATATAAGATGTAGCCCCTATCTCATATTGCTAATGCAGGTACAGGTTTATTGGAAGAAAATTTGTATAAATCTACAATTTGCAACAAGACATGCAACGGTTAATTAGCCTCCAGAAGATTTGACTCCTTGAGATTACTTTTTGCAGAGTTTTTTTTTTAAATCAATGATAAATCCAAACAAACCACGTGCAAAACTGTTCATGTTCAAATTTGTATATTGAACGACGCATTCATAACATGTATCATATGACAGATCTCATTTATTTGATAAACTAATCGAAAATTTAGTTCCTTTAAACGAGAGCTATTTAATTCTTGTGCTCACAACATAATTTAGTAATTTGTGCTACAAAACAAAAACACAATTGTGATTATGTTAAGCACCCAGTATCTCCTCTTCTTTCTTTTCTTCTTGAGTAGGCTTAACATAAATATGTAGGCAATATCTTCTTCAAGATCCGGATCCAAGTCGGAACAGAACATTGCAAATAGGTGCGGACGTTTGCGCGGTCGTCACTGAACTGACAATTTCATCAGCACGCGCGGCGACGCGACACTAGTATAATCACAGCCCGTTGCGTGAGGCAGCGTTGCGACACGCGGCGTGGCTCTAATATAACCCCGGCTTTCGGCATCTAGGCCTAGTTACCGTGACATCACAATCCATCGTGGCTGTCTGTCACTAGGCCTTAGTACTTTAGGTGGCTTTGCTACAACACGCCCTACTGATAACTCACAATCCATCATTCATATTAACGATTAAAATGCGGTATGTCTACGCAAACATCAACAGTTACGCTAGCAAACGTACATTGATTAAAAACTTTCGCCGAAGCCAACAATACAGATTACACACAAGATTACACACAGATTACACACAATACGGACATATCTTTTTCGAGACTAAGACGAGACGAAACACCACTAGTACTTGGAAAAAATGGAATACTATACTGAAACATGAACATCTACTGACTAAAAAGAGCAGGGGCGGTGCATTAGTGCTCATCAATCCTAAATTCCATCACGATAAAACCAATCCTTTCTTAAATAACCCACTCAACGACAGTATTTACTTCACTAATCCCTTTTATAATAACAAATTACATATTTTCCTTCTCTATTTCCATCTTCACTCCTTCGTTGAACAGAAGATCCTCAGAATAGCATCATTATATGAATACTTGCTCATCATCGGCTACTTAAAGTGCAATTAAACCAAAATCCGCAAACTTAATTCCTTCCTTAACAACTCAAATTTTGTTCGTGGGAAAACCAATACTACCTTGCCCATGCTTTTAAACAACGACACGACTCCGGACTTCATTCTTCACACAAAAAATCGTCTCAATAATGTCGATGACATTGTCCTTTTCAGTCCTTTTCAACCACTAATACCTGGATTTAAGCCCAGCCTGAAGAGAACCCAAATCCCCCATTGTTAATCTTGAAACCCAAAACTACACGATATAACAAGAAATATTAACGGACTCAATATTTAAACATTGCCGCCCAAATTCCACCGCCAACAACTTCCCCCTTCATCCTAAAACTCATCAAAGTAAAATGACAGCTAGCTATACAGAGACTATTGGTATATCAAAACGGAAATAAACAAAATCAACAAAGAGATGCTACCTTATTAAACAGCCGCTCCCATAAATAGCTCACAGTATATCAGGAAATCGAAAGAAGGAAAAACCTTCTGGAACAAAATTAAAAAGCTTTACCAATACAAATCGACCACACAAATACCTGAAATACATTTCAACAATCAAATCTACTCCACAAACAGACAAGACACTACTTTTCGCCGACTATTTCAAAAAATCATTTTCACCATCTATCTCCCCAACAACTTTGTACCCAACTTTGAGAAACATAACTTTGACAGAATAAACTACTGGTTAATTGATTTCCTCAAGAGCATATTTTTCCTTCAGACAACTTTGATGAAATATCCCTTGAAGAATTCCTTTCTGCTCTCTTCCTTGGTAAAAATTCTTCTCCTAGTTCCGATTTTCGGAGGTATTTGTCACCAAATACCTCTTCAGACAACCCTCCGCAGACATTCACTCCTTAATAGTTACAATTTTCAACTTCTGGCTCCTAGAGGGCAGAGGCTAAGCGAGGGGTGCAAGGGGGTGTATCATGCCCCGGGCGCCACTCGCAGAGCGGCACCAAATTGTGTCCAAGGACCAAGATTTTCCGGAAAATTTTAATTGTTATTTTATAATAATCATAGCAATATAGTTAATTTGCTGTAAATCAATCAAACATCACCGTATACAAAACGTTTCTTCTTTCTTTCTGAATACTTTATTTTTCTAAAATAGTAATACTTATATTTTTACAGGTTTCTTATTTTAAAACGATAACTGTTCGATATGTAACCCGCATCTTTTTCAAGCAATGAAATCTTTTCTTCTTTCTTTCTTTTCGACATAAAATAATCAATATAGAATATACATGTGTAGTAGTGTCGAATATAAATCTGCAGTAGTAGTAGTTTCCAAATGTAAAACCTTAACTGCGGCTGAGTTATAAATATAGACGTAGACAAATAATCGGGTTTTCAGTCAAAAATCCTTTATTATTTACAAAGTCTCAGGGCTAGCAAATAACAGTTTTGCGTTATACTGCAAGTTGTTCAAAAGTGAAATATTAATAAATATAATAAAAAATTATTTTTTGTTTAGACATGTCAATGTCTGGAAAAAAATTTAGCGTTTCCCAGAATCGAAAAAGAAAACCGAATCAAGAAAAAGGAAATGAGAAATCCAAAATAACAATAAAATCCTATTTAGTAAAAAAAATCGCAAAAAGAAAAATCAGAAGATAGGAAGCATGTAGATGTAAAATCACTGCTAAACTTTTATGCGATAACACATCACAACAAATACAAGACTTGGTCCGCCGTGTCCATATCTAAGAAAAAGTACAGAAAATGCAACAGAAACACTTTAGTTCCAGACAATAATATCGAATCGACTTCGCACAGAAATGATTATTCGTGGATTCCACATATTTCCGAACGAATACAGTCTAAATGCAGTAGCAACAACAGCTAATCGTCTAATGCCAAAATCTTGGTTTTATCGGCGAGTCGGTAATGAAAAAGAAGGAATTCAAATAATCCGATCTTGGTTATTATACTCACCAAAAAATAATGCAGAGTACTTCTTTTGTTACTTACTGTTTATTACAACAAATTCCGCTGCACAATCATCTTTCGTACCTACATTTGGTTTTAATAAATAGATCAAAAAAAGATAATTTGATTAGCCATGAAAGAAGTACAAAACATCGAAAATCGTTTACAATGTGGAAAGAAACAGAAAGAAGATTGATTAATAAAACGTGAATCGATGCATCACTAGAAACACATATACAGTCCGAAAAAAAACGGTGCCGAAATATATTGCAACGAATATTAGCTTGCATAAAGTATTTGATTGTTCATGTTGAAAATCTAGCGCTTCAAGATAGCACCAATGTCGGAAATTTATTATCTTTACTTAAACTTGTAGCTCAGTTTGATCCAGCAAATCATCTTAAAAATGTCATGGAAACGCCGAGAACTGTCTCATATCTATCACCACAAATTCAAAATGAATTTATTCATCTTCTGGCATCCACTGTTCGAAATCAACTAATAAGTGACATATTTGATTCGACTCCTGATATCGCTCATCGAGAACAAATGTCGCAAGTCTTTGGGTAAGTAGATATTGATTTTACCAACATAAAAGTTTATATCAAAGAATCTTTCTTGGGATTTATTGAAATGCATGCCAAAAATGCATCCTCCATTGAAAATACAATTTTAGAAAAATTAAATTCAGATCAGATTTCATTAACAAACTGTAGATCACAATGTTATGACAACGCTGCCGTGATGTCAGGTCACATATCCGGCGTTCAACAAAGAATTTATGAAAAAAAATAAAGCAATATTTGTAAATTGTGATACTCCACTCCTTAAATATAGTAGGAGTTACTGCAGCTAAGCAAGATCCAATCGTTGTAACATGTTTTGGGATAATTGAAAGCATATATCTCTTTTTCTCACGTTCCACATTACGATGGGAATTATTAAAAAATCTTTAAAGAAAACTGTTAAACGTGCATCTGAAACACGATGGAGTGCCAGAGCGAGCACAAGCGGTTAGCATTATTGTCGATAAGCTGGAAGGGTTAGTATTAGAAAAATTAGCAGAGGACGGTACTACAAGTGACACCGGAAGTGAAGCTACAATTTTAATACAATATGTATTGAATTTTAATTTTATAACTTTGGTTCATTTCTGGCATGAAATCTTAAGGAGAATTGATCTAGTTCAGTTGAGATTACAAGATCCTAAAAGGAATTTTAAAGAAGCGTTCCACGATATTGTATCATTAGTGACTGAACTTGCGGCAATTCGAGAATAGATCTGCGAAAAGGCAATAGAAAAGGCAATATAAAAGTCTCTCTGTGAAAAAATGGGGTATTGATATAACAATCCGTATTAGAAGACGCCGAAAAATGCCATGAGAATTGGTTAGTAATGTTGACCTTTCCGCAGAAAGTGAAATTTCTCGCGTTATGAAAAAAAGTGTTCTTGATCGTCTGCAGCAAGAAATAAATACAGGATTTACACGACTAAGTGTCCCTAATTCCAAATTTGGATTTTTACTAGAAGTGAAAAATTTTCTAAACAAGGATATTGATGATAACAGTTTTGAGCAGAATTGTAAAAACTGGGGCGAATTTTATAATACAGATTTTAATGGAACAGAACTATATGTCAAAATATGTAACTCCACAGTAGAAAATAAATTGAACATTAGAGCGAAACAAACTCCATTAGAGCATCTTACCTTTATAATCGCGTATGCCGTAGATAATTTTCCAAACCTGAGAGTCGCACTTCAACTACTCCTTACTATTTCAGGATCAATTTCTGACTGTGAACATTCATTCAGCAAATTAAAATTAATATTCAAATATCTACGATCAAAGATAAGACAAGATCACCTAAGTGAGCTAGCATTTTTAAGTTTGGAAAGAGAAAAATTAGAAATGATTACTTTGTTTTACTATAATTACTTTGGTGAAGTAATTGATAAATTTGCTTCATCTAAAGCAAGAAAAATGTATACATAGTACTTACACTTACATACAATCCTTTATTGGCATAAATAAAAAAAAACATAACCTTTCCTCTTACAATACCAAAAACAACAAAAAAAAAACAAAACAAACAAAATATATAAAAAAAGAAAACAAAGTCAATAATCACCATAAAAAAGTCCTAGTTAAAAGAGAGAAAAAAAACTACACTCGACATTCCTCTGTTTCCGTTCCCTGTTCCTTAAATCCTTTTATCCTCTCCATCATTACCAAACCACTACCATCCTCATTCATGCACTGTTTCAATTTCGACCCTAACACTCTCTTTCGGTCCACTCTCCTTTTTTGCACTCCTCAAACCAATGCACCCACGCGTCTTTCCCTACGCCACATACACCACAACTCTTATACTTGCCATCCATGGAATACTTTCGCCCTCTTTCTTCACAGCCGTGCATATAGTACTTATTTGTATTAATATATTAGATATTTAATATTGAAATAATTTTTCCACTGACACAGACACATTTCCGAACCCAATCTTTGGCTTGATTTTCTTAACTAGATTTTTTGTTTCAAATTTAATGTGTGTATAAAACACCTGAGCCTTTATAATATTTTCTTGAAGCTTAGTTAACTATTCGTAATATATTATGCATATTTTAATATAGGTACTACATCATATTATTATTTGTATTATATTCTTATTACGGGTAAATTCTATTTACTATGAATAGGATGGTTGCGACAGTTACTACGTGGTAATTCTTACTTACATTGAATTGAAAAATTCACTATGTGAACATTTTTACATATTATAAGTGTGGTAAAAATATAGTGATTTTTTCAATTTAATCTATTTACTATATTATTATATGTGGTTCTGAAGGTAGGGAGAGGGGCGCCAATGAAGTATCGTGCCCCGGGCGCCAGTTATGCTCGCTACGCCACTGCTAGAGCGTTCCATTCCTAATTGCTGGAACCACTGCAGCCATTATGACAATCTCTAACCCAGGTTAGAACAAATCCATCCTCAGCACTTACAGACCAATAACTCTCGTTCCTGTCCTTGAACACATCTTAAAAACCAGATTGTGGAATTCCGTATCAAACCACATTCCCAAACATCAACTCGGTTTTCATATAATGATTAATTTAGGTTATAATATTTTATTTAGCGGTATTTTATTATGTTTGTACCTTGACTCTGATTAAATTTGTTGTTGGTAAAACCTTTTTTTTAAATATGGTGTCTCTCTGTTAATAAGCTTGATGTGTTGTTTGACGTTGTAAAAAAATTCTGTATGATTTTTAATGTTTTTGGTTAAAAATAAAAGTTCATCTTAAAATTAATGTGTTTGTCTAATTTAATTATTAAAACTTAATAACAATAGGTTATGGGCCCAGTCAACGTGAATAAATTCAATGCGTAAACAAAAATAAGTGCAATGGATGGATTAGGAAGTGAAGTTGAAGTGATTAATCAAGAACAAAAAAACCATGTCGACATTCGTAAGTTCTTTAATTTCAAATATTATAAAATTAAAAGGCATTGAAAACTACCAAAGCTAGAAATATGATATGGAGATATGCTTAATGCATGAGGACCTATATGACTGTATTGAACTAGACAAAGATGGGAACCCATTGTGTTCTGACAAGAAAAAGGAACAAAGGGCTAGAGCAAAAATGTTCTCAGCGTAGAAAATGGTCCAAAACTCTTAATCAGAAATTCAAAATCTGCTAGTGAATCTTGGTTAATTTTATTAAAAAACTATGACGACAAAGGAATAAACAGAAGATTGGTGCTTTTAGATCAGTTATTGGAAATTAAACTAAACGAAAGTATGGATATTTATGTGTTAAAATTTAAATAAATAACTAGCCAGTTACAAGAAATGGGAAAACCAATCGATGAATACTTAAAAACTGTTTTAATGTTAAGGGGTCTTTCTTCTGAATATGAGGCATTTAAATCCGTTTTAAAACATAACCTAAAAGGTGTTACGGCTGATGACGTGGGTTCAAAGCTCATTTCAGAGGCAAGAGAAAGAGAAATGTCACGTAAGGATTACAAAGAAAGTGGTGCAGCTTTTTCTGCTAAGGGACATCATTCAAGGCCATATGAGAACTGTCAGAATTGGATAAGTCAATCAACCCCCAGGAGGAAATCAAGCTCGTCAATTATGTTTTCACTGCAAGAAGGCGGGTCATAGGGCTGCGGGTCATAATACTGTTGGTTCAAGACGAGAAACAGGCAACAAACGGAAGATAGCGGTAACGGTCAGAAGAAAAGTACTGTAAGTATAACTCAGAGTAATAATTCTGGTAGCAAAGGGGACAAATCATATAATTGGCTCATATAATTATCTGTAAAAGTTGAATCAGAGGTTTTTTTTTTTTAAGTTTGGTTCGCGATGTGAATGCCGGGTTTGGCGACCCTTCGAACACTGCGGCCTATTGGTAGCCTCCTATTGTATTCTGCATTCACATTCACTTAGGCCCAGAAACCTGTTGTTATTGTAAATTGCGCTAATTACCATTTTTCACATTTGTCTTCTGGAACAAATGCGGCCGGCACTGGGGATAGAACTCGGGACCTCTATACTTGTCAGTTAGCGCTCTAACATGAGACCACGAGCGTCACCACTACACCACTCGCGCCTGCAAATCAGATCAGAATCAGTGGGTTGGTATATTGACTCAGGAGCCACGACGCATTTTTCAAAGTCAAAAGATTTATTTGAAAATTTTAATAGGAATACAAATTATAAAACGGTTACTATTGCTAATAATGAGCAACTAGATGTTGAGGGCGAGGGAAACATTTTTGTTAATCTAAAAAAGGGCATTCAAATTAAAATGAATGATGTGGTATACGTCCCAAATTTGGCTCTGCAAATCTATTGTCGGTTAGTAAATTGGTACAAAATAATAATGTTGTTGTGTTTAACTCAAATGGTGGTAATATTTATTCTGCAGACAATGTCAATGTAAAAGGCGAGGTAATGGCATCCACTAGGTGTGTTGATGGTATTTACCGAGGGGTAATCCACTCCCTGAAATGTTGCAATGTATTCGCAATTATACTGATTTTTGTTTGGTAATTCGAGGTACTCGAAGAAATTACTAGCGTAATGCGTAATAATGTCACGTAATTATGCTAATTCTTTGCTTATGTGAATTACTAGTAGAAATCATAAGAGTAATGCGTAGTGTCAGATAATTTTTGAAATGCTTTGTTACTGCAAAGTAATGCCAAGTAAAGGAAGGAAATTTGAAATAGTTACTTTTAAATAATTTCTAATGCACTGAACGTTAGAGTATATTTACTTGTTATTACTATGCGCAACCTGCAAGATAAGAGTGCTAGTAATGAAGAAGACATCACGTTAGTAGTATCGTCATTAAATAACAATTGTGTTGAATTTCTATACATTTATTGAAATTGGATTGACATACAACAAAATTATAATACTCTAAACTACTTTTTCACATTTTTGTATTGCTTGTCAATATTAAATCAAATGTCAAAGTCCTGTGAAGTTAGCAACCGAATTTGTAAAAATATGATATTACACCGGAGTTCCTGGTAGATATGAAATAGTTCTAGAGCACTAAAAAATGAAAAATACTTCTAGAGCACTAAAAAATGAAAAATACCAAAAATTAGCTAGCAACACTTTTGAGAAAAACTGTGCGTTTCTGACATATTACTGCACCTCGACTTTAGTTCTGGAGTACTTGATCAATTTTGCAAAAAGTTATGCAAAAATTGACATTTGGCAAAAAAAAATTGGAAATTGCAAACAGTTCTTTTCGCGGATCTAAATAGCACCCTAAGAGTTCTATCGAAGATCCCTTTGACATTTTTTGAATCGAAACCTTCAATAGATATTTTCAATAATAAAGGACCCATGAAAATTTAAAAAAATCGCGCAACAGTTATGTTTGCATTTCCCGGTAGAACTCTTCGGTTACAAGGATTTTCGATAGAACTCTACCGTTCTATCGAAAATCCTTGTAACATTTTCCTGTGAAGTCAAATATTGGAAAGATATTCGAAAAAAAGTTCACTAATGAAGTTCGAGTTCAGCAATGAAGTGCAAAAAAAAGTGGCGCAACAGTTCTGTTCCTATGTGAATTCGTTGGTTTACTCTAAAAAATATGCACATTTTCTAATTAAAATTTACTAACTAAAGCTCCCCCATTAACGATCAGTTAAACTGATTAGTTGAACTGACGTACATCAAAAAACTGACCCTGAGTGTGAAATCCTAACGTAAAATTTTGAACTGACGGCAACCCACGGATTTACCGGGCGCACCATAAATCCGCTGGCCTCAGTTCGTTTTCATCACACCAAACTGACCGCGCATGCGCTTAGTCAGTCGTAGTTTAACCGCCATGGCGTCAGGACGTGCAATAACTGAAGAATTTATAAAAAAATAGCTTGAAATATGAATATTCGTCCATTCTCATATAATTACGCCAGTCACTCGGTTTCAGTGACAACTCATTTATAGAAATTAATATGAGATAACTGATATTTATTTTTTAACCATTCTTTCTTTCAGTTTTTTTCTTGTTATTTCTCTATTGATTAAACGGCTACAAGTAGCAGCCGTCATAGGTAAAATATCCTCTTCAGAATCAGAATCCATTTTTTTTAAGTTACGTGGTGACAAATTTGGTAGTAGGATACAGCACGCGACTATCGAGAAATGAAGGCCGGTTTTTAAACCAGTGAGTGGGGAAATCATTTTGAACTGATCAGTTTTAACTGATCAGTTCTAAACGTCAGTTTAACTGATCAGTTTAAAGTGACCGTGAATGGCGGGCTTAAAAGTATTTACTACAAGCTCGGCGCGTGGATTTTCATGTGGCCGACAAAGGAGAAAGCCGATCTATTCGCGACAAAGCAGAAACATTCAAAACGCTGCTCGGTCGCCCCGATTTTTTTTTCTATTTCCCTTCGTCGCATCGGTGAAGTTTAATTTTTCGCATATCTTTCTAATTTTCAACTTTACAGAAAAATTTTATCAGGATTTTCAAAGACAGAACTCTAAGCGTTCTACTAGGAATTTCTTTTTTACTTCGTCGCATCGGTTAAGCTCAATTTTTCGGAAATCTTTTCAACTTTTTTAACTTTACAGTAAAATTGGGATTTTTACAATTATAAGGATTTTCGATAAAACTCTAAGAATTCTACCGAAAACTGCAAACAGAACTATTGCGCGAAATTTTGCACAAAGTACTCTAGAACTATTTGATATCTACCAGGAAATCCACTGTAATATTATATTTTTGCAAATTCGGTATCTAACTTCGTTATTAATATTATACTACCTAATTTTAAACCAATTTCACTTTATTTATTTCAATTTATTTCAACTGGCATCGGCTTCTTTCTATTATGAGGAGTTTAGTAGGAGCTCACTGTCCTACTGCAGCACGGCGCATGACGAGGCGCATGATGAGCTCATGCGAATGTGGTGGGGAGCTAATGCGGCAGTAATGCGAAAATAATGTGAACGTAATTCACGGAATACAACCGTAATTCAAGTAATGCAAGAGTACTTTGTGTACTGTGGTATAATACTTACGTAATGCTAAGAAATGCAAAGTAATGTGCGGTAATGCATCTAAATAATAACATGTATTGCAAGAGTGGCTAGCCCCTCGGTATTTACAAATTAGAAATTGTAGAAAAATTAGAAAAACCAAATGTTTGGTATGAAAATTTAAATTCGGTTTCGTCTAATTGTCTTATGGTTAAAAATGATCAAATGCTTTGGCATTGACGGCTAGGACATTTGAGTGGTCAAAGCATGAAAGCACTAAAAGGTAAATTATCTGTTGGTATAAATTTTAACCATAAAGAGTCAGAACCGTGTATCTCTTGCTTTGAAGGGAAAATGACGCATACCCCGTTTCCAAAAGCTAGTGGCAGGCGCACAACTGAGAAATTGCTCTTGGTTCATTCAGATTTGGATGGCCCTATGAACATAAAGTCAATTCAGGGTAAAAATTATATGCTATTATCTGAAGATGACTATATGAAGTTGGATATTATTTAAAATTATTTAAATCCAATGTTGAAAAAGAGACCGGGCTACAAATTAAAACACTCAGAACTGGAAAATCGGTTCGCTATGATCATGAACAGAATGGGGTCATTGAGAGGTCAGTTAGGACAATTGTTGACAAGGCTAAGAGTATGTTAAGTGATAGTGGGCTGGAAAAGCATTGCTGGTAATATGCATGAGGTGGCGATATACTTAAAAAATAGGTCACCCACCAAGGCGTTAGTTGGTTACACTCCTGAAGAAAAATGGAGTGGGAACATAGTAGATATAACACATATTAAGGTTTTTGGTTGTATTGCATTCGTGCATGTTCCAAAAGAGAAAAGAAAAAAAGGGATTTTAAGGCTCAAGCAAAAATTTTGTTGGCTACCCAGATGGTATGAAAGGTTATAAATTAGTTGATCTTGGTATGCCGAGTAAAGTTACTTTAGCTAAAAGCGTAGTTTTCTTTGAGAATATGTCACTTAGTAATCTAGAATCGTGGAAAAATAACAAAATAGAACCAGTTAACGTTGAAAATGTTATTGCTTATTTAGGAAATTATGTGCCCGAGAGTGACTTAACTGAAAATTTAAATGAAAAAGATTCATTTGTCGATATTTCTGATTTGAACGAAACTAGTGATTTGTCAGATAGTGATAGTGTTTTGAATGATGGTGTCTTACCTGAAACTCCTGATGAAATAGACGAAGGTCAAGTTATAAGTAGGCGATATCGTGAATAATGATGAGGAGCCAGAAACTTACAAGGAGGCCATGTCGAGTGTAAATAAACAAAAATGGCAAGAAGCCATGGAGTCAAAAATTCAATCTTTAAAGAAAAACAAAACATGGACCCTTGTAGATTTGCCTCCTAATAAAAATCTTATTGAATCGAAGTGGGTGTATAAAATTAAGAGAGACGCTAGTGGTAATATGATTGATAGGTTCGAGTGCAGGGTTGTTGCACGGGGGTTTTAGCCAAAAGTATAGGGTTGATTACGAGGAGACTTTTGCCCCTGTAGTTAGACATTCCACTATTAGGCTACTTTTTGCGTTAGCAGTAAAATATAATATGTGCGTAGAGCACTTAGACCTGGAAACTGCGTTTCTCAATAGTGAGTTAAAAGAGGAAATTTGCATGCGGCAGCCAAAAGGCTTTGTTGAAAAGGGGAATAAAAATAAAGTGTGTAAGCTCTCAAAGGCAATTTACGGGCTAAAACAGGGGTCTCGTGCTTGGAACGAAAAATGCAATGAAGTCTTAAGTAAATTAGGATTCAGTAAATGTGGTAGTGAACCATGTGTATATATTCGTAGGAAAAATAAAAGTATTGCAATTATGGCTTTGTATGTTGACGACTTTTTATTATTTTGCAATGATGATAATTTAATGCAGCAAATAAAAAATTAATTAAAGTTATGTTTAAAAGTAAAGGAACTTGGTCCGGTATCACATATATTGGGAATGAGAGTAAAGAGAGAAAATGGGTGTTATTTTCTAGATCAAATGGCTTATATTAAGAAACTAAATTTGGCATGGGTGATTGCAAACCTGTTAGTACGCCTCTAGAATTAGGATCTCAGTTAGGATGTAATGAAGATATAGATGAAAACTTACCGTATCGTGAACTCCACCTATGAGTTTCCAACTCCATCGTGAACTCCACCTAGTTGATGTATCTGGCGGTGTGCACCAGACCAGATATTATGTATGCCGTCAGCTATTTAAGTCAATTTATTTCGTCATTCAGAAGGGAGCACTGGTTAATGGCAAAACGTTTGTTACAATACTTAAAAGGGTCGTGCGAATTAGGCCTTAGTTTTAGAAATTTTGATGATAATTTAGTTGGATATGTGGACGCAGATTGGGGAAGCGGTGATAATGAAAGAAAATCGTGTACCGAATATGTGTTCAAACTTGGGGATTGTTTGATATCTTGGGAGTTAAAGAATCAAAGGTGCGTAGCACAATCCACTACGGAGTCGAAATATGTGGGCTTGTCCGAAGCAAGCAAAAAAGGGGCTGTCTTTTTGAAAAATATTGTTTAATAAATAATTGGGTTAAATGAACCGGTCAAATTTGTCAATGACAACAAAGGGGCGATTAAATTAGTGAAGAATCCTGTCCATCATAAAAGGACAAAACACATTGACATAAGATTTCATTACGTGCGCAATTGTTTTAATGATAATAGTATAACATTAGCTTACATGCCAACCTCAAAGATGCCAGCGGACGCCCTAACCAAACCTTTAGGTGGGGTAAAATTTAATGAATGTATTTCTAGCATATGTATGTCAAATGTTGTACAAAGATAACTTTAGAATAGAGAGAGTGCCGATAATTCATAGAATAATCATTATATTCAATAAGAGGGGGTGTTGGAAATGTATTTTTTATATTTTCGTATAATGATTAACTATAGGTCATAATATTTTATTTAGTGGTATTTTATAAGTTGTGTGTACCTTGACTGTTATGTTGGTAAAACCTTTTATTTTTTTTATAATATGGCGTCTCTGTCTGTTAATAAGTTTGATGTGTTGTTGTTTCTCGTTGTAAGAAAATTCTGTATGATTTTTAATGTTTTTGGTTAAAAATAAAAGTTAATCTTAAAATTAATGTGTTTGTGTAATTTAATTATTAAAACTTAATAACAATAGACACCTTTGATGAAACATTCCTTGAAGAATTCCTATCGGCTCTCATCTTTGGTAAAAATTCATCTCCTGGTTCCGATTTGGTCACCAAATACCTCCTAAGACACCCCTCCGCAGACATTCACTCCTTAATAGTTAAAATTTTCACTTCTGTCTCCTAGAGCGTTCCTTTACTAATTGCTGGAACTAATGCAATGGAAATCAATCCATTATGATAATCTCTAACCCAGGTAAAAACAATTCCATCTCTAGCAGTTACAGACCAATAACTCTCGTTCCTGTCGTTGGCAAAATCCTTGAACACATCTTTAAAACCAGATTGTGGAATTCCGTATGAAACCACATTCTCGAACATTAACTCGGTTTTAAACCCTCCTATCCCACAATTCATCGCCTATTCATTCTAACCAACAATTTCCAAGCAACATACCTCCAAAATAAAAAAAATTGCGGCCCTTTTCCTGGACATCAAAAAGGTTTTCGACAGTGTTTGGCATGCCGGCCTTCTGTACAAAATGTCTTTAATCAAAGTACCTCCTTCCCTACTGCATATAATCAAAAAATTCACGGCAATCAGGGTATTTCAGCAAAGACAGCGGCAAAAATAAATTGATCCATCTGTGGACCAATACTTGACTACAGGCACCTACTAACTAATATTAACATAGCAAGAAAACGAACTATGTAGGTCGCTGATCGAACCGCATTACGATTCATAACCAACTTACACATACCAACCATCCTCTCCACAACCCCTCTAACGAACTCCTGTATAGAAAAACACAGGTGAAACCAATTGCAGACAAGAAGTTTGAAGAGAATCCCGCGACATATTACATCATTGACGAACTCTGTTTAAAACGACAAACTAGATATTCGAACAGAAAATATCCCTCCAAAACCCTTCTCGAATCTCTAAACGTCGACTGATTTTTTTTAATTTACTTTTTTGTCCTATATAAGTGTATTCCTGGCTCAAAGACCACGGGTCGATAGCCATTTCTTATATATTTTGGTATAAGTACAGCAATAAACATTTTTTATTATTAATTTTATTTATTCCTGTTGCACGTTGCATACATGTAGTGTAGTAATTATGCGAAACCCTCGCTAAGTTGCTTATTATTCTCCAACACGGACAGATAGCTGCAGTGTTTGTCCATTTATGTTCGAAACGAGATTCTGAAGAGTTTGCGTTCGATTAAAATTAAAAATACATGTAACAGATAACATAGTAAACTTAGATAACATAATAACACCATATAATGATGTTTTTGGGTTTCTAAGGGTATGAAGGGATTTTATATGTACAAATTACGCTTGTAATATGCAACTGAAATAGCTAGCTTATTGTAGGGCAGTGCCCTTTGTCGAAAGTTGTTATGTCCGGATTAAGAGAATATACACAATTTTAAAGTAAAGAATGGGTTTTTCATGAATACTTTATATTTTGGAACAGCAAACATAATAATCAGTAAAACGTAATAATCATTTCTTATGACTCATCACCTACTAACCTGGGAGGCTCAGTAATGCCAACTCCTCTTTTCCGGTATCGACAACATAACAGTCTCCCACACTAATTTTAAGAAATAAACGTTTAAAAATACGAAGTAATATTAAAACACATACATTGAATAATTGAAATAAAAGTTACACATAGTCATTGAAAAAGTTCAGTTCATAATCTTGAAACCTTGGCGGGGGTCTTCTCTCCCGTCCCGATCGCCATGGGTTCTAGTTGGACCTGGACCTCAGGGGGGCCCAACAGTTGCTCCTCTCCTCTTGCTCCTCTTGGTTGGTCAGCAAAAGTCACTCTCCTTCTTGGTTTCAACACATTGTTGGATGGCAGCAGTTGATTTATGTGCCGCTTCAGGCAATAACCGTCTTCATCAAGTTTAACCATATAGTGAAGCTTCCCAAGCTTCTGGACTATAGTTCCGAATTTCCATGTTTGTTTGACGCCAGAGAGATACCAAGATACTATCTTGCTTGTGTCCGATCTCCCACGCTTAATTGACGTACTCTAGGAATGGATATCGAGGGAGAATGGGTTCGTGATGGCGTTGGCTTTACCATGTCCAATTTAATGCTCAACTTACGATTTAAGTATAATTCTGATGGCGATTTTTCACAGGAGAGTGGTGTTGCTCAGTATCGCATCAATATTTCTTGGATTTTTCTTTGAATGGGAAGCTTAGACAAAGTCATTGCCTTCAGTTTTTGTTTGAGAGTCTGTAGGTTGCATTCTGCGAGTCCGTTGGTCGCGGGGTTACCTGGCGCTATAAATTTTTGGCCAATCCAAGGCCAATTTGTGCAGAATTTTGTAAACATTTCACTTTTGAAAATTGTCGCATTGTCAGAGACTAGGATTTTTGGTAGACCATGAATTGAAAATATGTCTTGAAGATATTGAATGGTAGAGTCTGTTGTCGGTGTATTTTTATAGAAGCGGACTTCTAACTATCGGGACTTTGCGTCGACCAGGATGAAAAAATGATGGTCTTGATAGGGTCCCGCGTAGTCAATATGAACCCTTTCTAAATTTTTGGAAGGTTCATCCCGGTGGTGAATGGGTACTCTCGGGGGATCTTTTCTTACCTGTCCACAGTCTTGACAAGCTATGACAAGATTTTCTATGCCTTTATCTATATTATTCCAGTAGACGTATCGTCTAGCTAATTGTTTCATTTCCACAATCCCAACATGGGTGTGAAGCAGTTCTGTGAGGACTATTTGATGCATTGAGGTTGCTACGACTACTCTTTGTCCTCTAAATATGATGCCATTTTGAAGGTAAAATTCGGAATCATAATTTTGACCATTCAAATGATCTGACCAAAGTTTTGACAATTTTTCATCACGTTCGGTTTCTTCGGCAAGAGTTTCATAATTGAGTGATTCGTTAGAGATTTGATAAATAATTTCATTAAATATTAATGATACTTCTGCTTCAAAGTAACGTTCAAGTTGAGAAATTTCTTCTAGAATAGGAGATCTTGACAGATAGTCTGCATGGACATTTTCTTCCGCTTGTTTATGCCGAATTTGATAATTAAAGTTAGTGAGCCAAGTTGCATAGCGTGATAGTCATACGGAGGTCATAGCAGAAGTTTATAATTTTCATGTAGAATATGAGTCAGTGGACGGTTATCGGTGTAAAGGATGAATTTTCTGCCATATATATATAGTTATAAATTTTTTTCAGAGCAAACACAATTGCCAGTGCCTCCCTGTCGAGTTGGCTATAATTAATCTCTGTTTTTGTTAATGACCGTGAAGCGAACGCAACAGGTTTGTCTACTCCGTTGATAGTGTGTGAAAAAATTCCTGAAATACCAGTTAGTGACGCATCGCAATCTATAATAAGTTGAAGGTCTGGATTCAATGGCATCAATACTCTATCGCTTGCTATTTCATTTTTCAGATGTATAAATCACGCCTCGCAGGCTGAGGACCAGTAGAACTTGCTATGTTTTTGTAAAAGTAATCTCAATGAGTACGTTAGCGTCGAAGTGTTTGGTGTAAACTTTGCATAATTAGTCACCATTCCTAAGAATCTGTTGACATCATCTTGACTTGTCGGCCTTGGTGCATTTATTATTGCAGTGACTTTGCTAGGATCTTTGTATATCTTTCCTTGTTCAATTACGTATCCGAGGTACTGAACTTTAGTCTTAAAAAACTCACACTTTCCTTAATTAAGATGCAGGTCATATTCTTTCAATCTGTTTAGACATGCAATCAGATTTTTATAACATTCTTCTGTTGTTTTGGCATAAATGATTATGTTATCAAAGTATGTAGTGAGACCTTCAAGGCCTGCTAAAACTTTGTCCATTGCAAAATAAAAGTCATTTGAAGCGGTCTTGATTCCAAATGAGAGGCGGTTAAAGGAGTAACTACCTTTATGAGTAATAATCGTTTGGATTTTAGCGCTTTCCCCATCGACTGGGACGACCTAGTGCTTTCACTAGGTCCAGGGAACAATAGTATACGGAGTTATTCAGAGCTGTTAGAAGATCGTCAATTCTTAGTATAGGATAGTGTGCGTCTTGTAGTTGGGGGTTCATCCCTACTTTATAGTCGACGCACAGACGTACAGTGCCATCAGCCTTGGGAATAACAACTAGCGGCGAAGCCCAGTCGCTTTCTGGAACTTTTGAAAGAATACCCTGGCTTCCAAGTGCGTCGAGTTCTTCCTTTACTTTAATTTTGAGGGCATGTGGGACTTCTCTGGCTTTAAAGGCGATGGGTTTTGCATTTTTCCTTAATTTTAGAGAAATTTTTATATTCTTGCAGCAGCCTACTCGTTTTTGGAACAGATCAGCATAATTATTGACAATTTCCTTTTCTATATTTTCAAGTTTTAGTGAGGACAAAATTAGTATTGATTTTTTGTGCGTCGATGTCGTGTAAACGAATCTTTAAGTGTCTTATCCAAGAACGTCCCAGGAGTGGTGTGAAATTGTCTGGAACTACGTAAAGTATTTCAGTCGATTTGATGTCCTTATATTGAATTTCTACTTCCGTTACTCCGATAGGTGCAAATATACCGGCCGTGTAGGAGCGAAATCGTGTTTTAGTTTCTTGAAGTTTAGTATTCAAGTTAAGTTTGCCGAAATTTGATTTATTTAAGAGGGTATGACCAGCTCCCAAATCCACCTCAAACTGTTGAAATTTGTTATTTATTTTTACATTAATTAGAAATTTCTCTGTGGCTTGATTAGGGTTGTAAATTTCGTATATTGTGAATTGTCTATTGTCTTGAAGATATGAATCATCGGTATCAATTGTTTTTACACCTTTTTTCTCAGTCATTAGTCTTTTAAGGCATACTTTTTCAACTTGGCCATTTTTGGCACAGAATCCACATTTTAAATTTGTTGAATCAACTCTGCATTGCTTTGATGTATGGTTATTTCTGGCACACTTTAGGCAGAACCCTTCAATTCCAAGATGTTTTAAGTTAAGACGAGATTTATATCGGGGTGAAGGACTTCTTTGATAGTATCTTAGTCTTGAGTTTCTTGTATCTCTAGTTCTTGAGTTGTAACTACTTGCACTTTTTGAATTGAAATTTGTTGGGCTTCTGTTTTGTGGTCTAGAGATTCTGTTCACATTGGTTTCTGCGTTATCTACTTTGGTATCGAATTGTTGACTGGCTAGGTTTGAAGCTTCTAGTGTTTGGTCTCTTTTTACGTCTTGAAATGTTTTTCGAGTTATCTTGCAACAACTGATGACGTATGTCTTGATTGGACAGTCCTCTTATAAATTGTGAGTGAAGAAAAAGATCTGCTACAAGCTTCTTGCATTCGCAAGTAAAGTCACACGATGGAATGAATGTATGCAGTTGAGTGACAAAATCCTGAATGGATTGGCCAGATTCCTGTTTTTGTGATAGGAATTTGTATCTTTCGTCTAAAGTGTTTTTTTTTCTCAATCAGTTGCTCATCCAAGCTTTTGACAATTTCATGAAAAGTTAAAGTATTGCTTTCTTTTGCTGCTACTGATAACTTTAATAATTCATAATATTCAGGACCTATACTATTTAAAAGAGTTGTTTTTGAAGCAGTTTTGTCTGATATTACGCCTTTCATTTCCAAGAAGTTTGGGAACCTTTCTTTGTATTGATCAAAGGTTTCTATGTTTTTGTCGAAAATATCAAATTTACTTATAAGCGAGTGTTGGTTGAGGGTTTTCCAGTGTCGACAACATAACAAAAGTCGAAAGAGAACTTGAAGAAATGTATTAAATTATGTAATGTCAAATGTAAAGGACCAACATTTGACATTACAATGATTTTCTTGCCAATTCTGCCTTAAATGAGTAGTGTTCGTTTATAATATATGTTTTCTTCGCAATTATTTTAATGTTTAAAACGTCAAATTTTCGGCAAGTATCTTTCTGCGGCTGATAACTGTAAAGTAACTTAATATATAAATATATTCACCCTGTTCGTAACTTGTGATAATTAAGTCTTATTAAGACTACAAAACAAATCTCAAGTTGAAACAACTACTTCCCTTAGCTAATACCACACAGGATATTGAATTATACAACAGATATTTTTGCGATATAAAAGTTGACAGATGGGTGTTCTAGTAAGTGTATTCCTATTTTGATTCAAAGCAGAAAAGCTGCACTGATAACAGATTAATCTCTAAACGCGTCTGCAGGTGACTATTCACTTAAGTGAAATAGAAAGATATTATTTTAAAAACAATGTTTTTTTATATAGCACTCGTTTAGTGTCACGAAACTGTACAGGGGCTAATAATAACATAAGTATCTGTTGTATAATTAAATATCCTGCGTGGTATTAGCAAGGGAAGTAGTTGTTTCAAGATGAGATTTTTTATAAAGACTTAATATTATAGAGCTACGAACAGCTTACATATTTTTATATATTCAAGCTATATTTCTTTAATAACTAATATGATTATCTATAATTAGTATGGTTGTACCAATAGTCTTCTTTAAAGGTTTTCCTATAAATCCATTCACGGTTCGGGGGTGAATTTTTTGTTCAAGGGCGCGAGCGCAAAAATCGCAAATAGCATATTTAGAGCGCGAATAATTATTGCAACGATTTCGCGTCGGTTAAAATTTTTGTGTCTGATTACTAGATTTCACGTCTAATAGATCATAGGGTTGGGGATGAATTTCTTTTCCAAGGGTGCAAGCACAAAAATTGTGAATTGGAAATCTCGAGAGCACATAATTATTGCAACGATTTCGCTCCGGTTAATATCTTTGTGCTCGATTATAAGAGATCTGAGCTATAAGATAATAACGGTTCGGGGTAAATTTTTCTTACAAGGGTAAATAGCATATCTCGAGAGCACATAATTATTTCAACGTTCTCGCGTAGGTACAAATTTGTACTTGGTTATTTTATATGTTTATCTCTTATAGTTCATACGATTCGGGTTGAATTTTTCTTAGAAGTGTGTGAGCACAAAAATCGCGAATATCATATTTCGAGAGCACATAATTATTGCAACGATTTCTTGTCGGTTAAAGTTTTAGGGCTCGATTATTATAGATTTTTTCTCTTGTGGCTCATTCGGTACGGTGTACACTGGCCGTATTACAAATTTACGGCGACAAAAATAAAAAGCAGTTCATTTAATTTTTTTGCCTAAAATATTATTTTATGATGTTATTCTAATGATCCTACTATAAAATGAGTCTATATTAGATGTATACGCCCTCCCTCTATTAATTAAAAATGCAAAATTAAAAAATATATTCATGACAAAAGTGCTGGTGCAACATTTTTTTTTTACAAGTTCAGGACTGATCTTCGTCAAAATCAATATCATCATCACTATCTGCACCTTCTACATCATCACTAACGATATCATCAGTAGTTTCTCGTGAACATTCTTAATTGAAATAGTTGGGAATTCGAAGCTTTCCTAATAATTACCTCATTCCATTTTTATTTTGTCCTGGGGGGTTTTGTCCTATAACTAGTGATTAGAGGATATTTTATTAGAGGATGATGATATAAGTAACCAGTCCAAAATGTCCGTATTTGTATTAATTCTTGACATTTTCCTAGAGTGGTATTGTCTAAACTGTTTGTAAGTCTTATGACTTGTCTCTATAGTATCTTCTGGGAGGAGGCCTACATGGAATGAAAGTGATTCTATTATGTCAGCCCCATGCATCAATAATTTATGGACACTCCCACAAATTCTATAACATCCATAAATTATACTTGAGTCCGTATAAAAATTATTATTAGCACAGTTTTGCCTTGCCACTGTGCACTTTTGCACTGTCATCTAGACCCCACTTGTAACTAATTTAAGGACAGTTGCTAGTTTGGTTCATGTTTTGGATAATAACATCCTACTGAAGCAGTTATAGCTCCTTGCTGAATTCTCAATTATGAGCACTGTATGGCCTTACTCTCTTAGAAGGCGATGAATAGTGAGCCTTTTTCATTCTTCTCAACCTTTTAGGAGTTGCACTTAACGCAAGTCCTAGCACCTCCGCCTGACTTCTTTTGAAAAAAAAGGTGCAATTTTAAGTAAGGTGGAACGATGTGGAAGGGATGATTGCTTTCCTAGAATTGTCAATGTTTGTTTTGTCTTACAAACTATTTAATTTAACGGAACTATGCGGAACTTTTTTTAAAAAACAATGTATTCAGTATGTTACAAGTTTTTTTATATTTACATTAGTCGTTAACAAAACTTATTTTATAACGCATTTGATTAAACGTTTCTACAATTTTGATATTATTATATGTAAATACATAATTGAAGCTATATTCTCCATATCTAAAAAGTTCACAATTTTTGAGCGCAAACACAAAACAGACTTAGTGAATTCGTGAACTATCAAGCACATTGCAAACACAAAACAGACTTAGTTAATTCGTGAAATATAAAGCACATTAATTCCATCTTCGTACCGAAGGAACAAGAGAGATGTTTGACACGTTCCCACAGCCAATGGCATTGGTTTCTCGCATTAATTTGTTTGTATTATTATGAATGGATTATCAAACAATACATTTTAAGTAGTATTGATTAATTGTGAGACATTGTAAAATTCTATTTTTGTCGCCGTAAATTTGAAATCCGGCCCAGTGTGCGGTGTGAGTTTTTCGCACTAAGGGTTAAGTTAGCGAATTCGCTCCAAGGTAATTGAAAAGCACATAAAGAGCACATAATTATAATGTTTATTTGATATCGGTAACCCAATTTTTCAGATAGTTGGGTGATAGCTTAAGAGTAAGTTAGCAACCCCACCATACAAATTTAATTTTTTCATTAAACTCTTCTTTCATAATTCTCGTCTAATTAAATTTGAAGAAGTAGGGGTGCCAGCTTATATACCTTTTATTTTTCATATTTGTTGAAAAAAAAGTATCTGAAAACGCAAAAAACTCGAATAATGCAGAATAACAACGGTATTTCAGCATTTCGTAATTGTAATTGCAAGTCAATTCAGTCGCGGCTCGAATAAAATGATAAACGAAAACGATACCCATGAAAACCGAAGCTCATGAGAATCTACAAACATGTTCGGAACAAACACATTAGGAGAACAAGAATGCGGAAAGAAAGAACAATAGTTAATTGAGTTGTTAAGTAATTGCATCTGTTGAGTAATTACATTGAGGTATCCGCAGATGTTGCCTGCGTTTATGGCATTCATTATGTAAACGTTTTCATCTGTTCCAAACATATCGTTGACGGAATGTATATATCTACGTTTATATCTAAATCATCGCTGTTTGCAGCATATTAAAACTTGAAGTCTATGGAACAACAAATAAATAAGCGATATTACTTTCGTTTTTTTTTAACATCTCTTAATTAACCATCTTCATCATCAATTTATCATCACTTCTTCATCCTTATCATATTTTTTCTCAACAACTTTCTTCACCTCGTTCTCCTCATCCCTCTTCGTCTTAATTGCCACCATCGTCACATCAGAATTCCTCTTTGTCAACCTCGTCCTGATTGTTTTCAAAATTTTCAATTTTCTTAGCTGACGCGGTGAAACCCTCATCGTGTACTATCCTTTTGACTTTCCTCTTCACCGTCTTCTACAGTCATTTCATCATCTTCATCCTCTGCTTCGTTTCACTCTGGTATCTGCTCCACAGACTCAATGTTATTTGGTTATGTATTTATCCCCTAAATTATTCCTACCGGTAGAACCAAATAAATTAATAAATGAATATCGTTGTATTATCATTTTGTTATTTTACTTCATTAGCCTTTCAATTAATGAGTAAAGCGCCGGTGTTGGCCTTGACCGATGTCTTTGATGCATCAACCACAGTGACAGTCTTGAAACTTTTAGTTGTAGTTTGTGTATGTATTATGTATATTTATTGTCCTTACGGGTTTATAAATTGAATCCAAAATTTACTAAAACTAACATCGAACATAATATAAATAAGAATAATAATAAAAAGAGAAAAAGAAAAAATGCACATTAAAAAAAATAAACATATGCTGCTCAAACTAAAAACAAACAAAAAATCAAAAAAAGAAAGTCACTAAATTCCTATCCCTAAACCCCGATTACCGGCTTCCCTCCCCACATATTGCTCTTCTTCTCTCCTCAACTTTCTTCATCCAATCTATCCCTCTTCCATCCTTGTTTAAAATCTCTTCTCTACACTCGTCCCTTTCTCTCATTTCTGAACATTCGTTCAGCAAGTGTTCTATTGTCTCCTTGTTTTCTCCACACATCCTGCATACTATATTCCTATCCTCCATCCAAAATTTATTATCTCTCTCTTCATTTCCACATCTGAATCTTGCTATTGTCACTCTCTCTTTTCTACTTTCTCTTCCTAGGTACTTTAGCAGTTCTTCCGTT
Source organism: Phosphuga atrata (assembly GCA_944588485.1). Taxonomy (NCBI): domain Eukaryota; kingdom Metazoa; phylum Arthropoda; class Insecta; order Coleoptera; family Silphidae; genus Phosphuga; species Phosphuga atrata. The sequence goes on along the minus strand of OX155901.1, from coordinate 26,996,056 downwards.
ATTATTTTTTCATATTTCCCATTGTACCTAGACTCCCTAATTCTTGCTCTCCTTTCTTGCCTTTGCACATCTCTATCTCTCTGGACCAATTCCTCTGTCATTACTCTACCTCTCTCTCTCTCATTCTATCTATCTCCGCTCCTGCATACCCGTTTCTTTCTAGATATGCTTCCCTCTCTTTCCACACCCCCTTTCCTATTTCTTTTCTTTTTTCTTTGAGGCACTCTTGCAGAATTCTGCACTCTCCTCTCTCTATCACTCTCTCCTCAAAACTTATTGCTCTCTTTCCTGCTTCTATTCTTATTCCATCTCTCTTTGTTTCCTCCATCACTATATACCCCGGGGTCTCTCTACCTAGTCCTAGCACCCATTTCAAATATTTTTCTTGCACCCTTTCCAGTCCTTCTTGCTCTCTCCATCCCCATATTTCCGCTCCATACATCATCACACTTTTCACCAGGCTATCAAACATCATCACTCTCCTTCTATAGTCGTGTCCAAATTTTCTCTCTCCTATTCCCCATACCACTCCTAGTATTTTATTGGCTTTCTTTACTAACTCTCTCACGTGTGCTGTTTCAGTATTTCTCTCATTAAACACGTACCCTAGGTATTTAAATTCTTTTACTTCTTCAATTTTCTCCTTCTCCCATCTCCACTCAATTACTCTTCTCCTGCCACCCCCTTTTCTAAACACCATCATCTTGGACTTCTCCACATTCACTGTCAGATTTTTCCTCCTCATATATTTCTCCATGTTTCTTATCATTTCTTTCCTCCCTTTCTCGTCTCTGGATAGCACCACCAAATCATCCGCGTAGGCTAGGGACCACACTTTTTCTTTGCCCACCACAACCCCACCCGTCTGCGCCTTGCTGAACATCTCCTCTATGTCTCCAATAAATTCTGCAAACAGGCTGGGGCTTAGCCTTGTCTCACTCCCTTATGCGTATTAAAACCTTCGCTCACCCTTTCACCAACTCTCACTCTACTTATTGTTTCTTCATAAATCTCTTCTAATTTTGATATCAGATGCTCCTTTATCCTTTTCTTTCTCAGGCATTCCCACAATGCCTCTCTTGCTACATTATCAAAGGCCGCCTTCAGGTCCACAAATAATGCATACATCTTGCCGCCCTTCTTTTTTATCTCATTCCCTACTATGTGATTCAAGATGTATACATTATCCATGGTCCCTCTCCCTTTTCTAAATCCCGCTTGTCCGTCTGGTATCACACCTCGCTCCTTCAATTCCTTCGTCAATCTCTCTTCTACAATCATTGCATATATCTTATATGCCGTATTGAGCATGGTGATCCCCCTGTAATTGCTTGCTGTTTCCCTTTCTCCTTTCTTATATATGGGGCATATTATCCCCTCTTTCCACTCCTGTGGGAAGCCCTCTCCCTTCCACACTCTATTCATTATCTCCAACAGCCTGTCAGCTTCCCTTTCAGTTCCATATATCCACGATTCATTCTGTATACCGTCCCTCCCCGGTGCCTTTTTCTTTTTCAGTTTACTCAGTTGTTGTTCTAATTCTTCTCTTGTTATCTCTTCTATTTCTCCCACCCTGTGTTGACTCTTTTTCTTTTCCTGTCTGATTTCATCCACCCAGCAGCTGACTGAAGTACTTTCTCCATTCCTCCATAGTAATTCTATTACTCACTCTTTCTACTTTCTTCTTTCTTTCCCTATTTATGTATTTCCATACCTCTTCTTCCGTCTTTATGCCTTTCATCTTTAGTTCTTCTTCCATCCATTTCTTTTGCTTCTTCTCCTTGCATACTAATTTGTACCTCTTGCGTGCTCTCTTGTAATCCTCATTACTTGCTTTTCCTCTTTTCCAATTTCTTAATTTATTTCTTACTGATTGCTTCCCTTCCCTGCATTCTTTATCCCACCACTCGTTTTTCCAAGACCCCACCTTCACTCTTGTCTCTATCACTTTTTTTTCTGTTGCATTTTTTACGTGATCACCCAGTTCTTTCACTTTTTCGTTTATCCCTTCCTCTTCGTATCTAGCCTCCCTAAGTCTTGTTCTATAATTTTCTATTGCTTCTTCCGTCCAGATATTCTTCACAATTTTTCTTCTAACATCCTTCTCACTTTTTCTATTTTTCTCTCTGCCTTTTGTCTTCACTTCCAATGGCATATGATCCGACTCGACTCTTTCTCCCACCTTGAATTGTTCTATTTCATCCCATGCTTCTTCATTCACCATAACATAGTCAATAACTGTCTCCCCTCTTGGTCCGATATATGTGTACTCTCCTTTCTCATCTCCTATACTGTTTCCATTAAGTATGTCCCACCCTCTTTCTTCTACTAGACTAATCAGTAGTCTCCCTTCGGCGTTTTCTGTTGCGTCTTTTGTTGGTCTTCTTTCTATTGTTGTTTGTTCTTCTTCTAGCCGTATTCCCTTTTCTCCAATTCTTGCGTTAAAGTCCCCCCCAATCACCAGAGTTCCCTCGTCTTGCTGTTTTACTCGCTCTTCTATTATTCTCTTCGTTTCTTTCATACTTCTGCTGTATATTGTTATAATTCTCCATTTTTTCTGTCTAATTTTCACCGTCCTTTCCATAATGCCTCTTTCTTCTTTTGCTTCGGTTCTGTTTTCTTCTTCCAAACCCTTTTTCACTCCCATTATTATCCCCCCTTTAGCTCTCCCTTTCCTGCTTACCCTCTCTGCAAATTGACACTTCCACTTAAACTCTTTCGGCATTATTTTTTCCAATTTTTCCCACCCCTTCTCTTCCACCCACGTTTCTACCAATCCCACTACATCAAATTTTCCCAAATATTCCCAAAACTCATTGTCTTTATTTTTTATCCCCGGTGTGTTCCAGTATACTATTCTTAACTGCTCCGTTTCTTCCTTATTACTCTCCATGTTCGTTTTCCGTTTTCTGTCCTGTCGTCTTTTCCTTGTGCTCTTATTCAAAAATTTGTTGTGTTTAACTCCCCCTTTTCATCATCCCACTTAAAGCCTTTTCCGTCTATCCATATCTTTTTATAACCGACTTTCGCCCACCGTCCTTTTTGTCGCTCTTCTTTGGCTATCGCTCTTAATTCCTTCTGTATTTCTCTTTCCTTCTTTGTCAGATCGTCTTCTATGTATACTCTCTTTTCCCTTTTTTCTCTTAGTTTCCTCTTATTTTCCATAACTTTCCGCTTTTCACCCCAGGTCCCAAGTTCCGCCACTAACATTTTCCCTCCACTTACTTTATACATCTCTTTTACCGTCACTTCTACCTCTAATTCTGCCTTTATCCATTCTTCCAGATTCTTCTCGTTCTCACATTCCCCTTCGTCCAGTCCCGTCACAACAATATTCTTTTTTCTCATTATTTTTTCCTTCTCTTCCATTTTCTCCTCCAGTCTTTTAATTTTTTCATTTAGTTCTGTCTTTTCTCTTTCCCATTTTTCTTCCTTTTCACGCATCATATTTTTTAAATATTCCATTTCCCGGCTCATCTTCCGATTCTCTTCCTTTATCTCCCGTATATCTTCCATAATTTTTTTCAGCATCTTCATTTCTTCACCCATTTCCTTTTTAGCCGGTGATCTTTCCAGTTTTTTACTTTTTTGAAAGGGGTTCAACCTTTCTTCTGACTCTCTTCCCTTTTCTCTTTTCCTTTTATAATCCTCGTCTCGGTCGCTTTCACTCTCACTTTTTTTCATTTTTTCTTTTTCTTTCTTTTTTTTTCCTTATCGCGCGCCGTTCTTACGCGTCACAAATAAAAAAACTCAATCCGTAAAACTCGCTTCACAAAACACGTCCGCTCCGCTCAACCGCTCGAATTGGATTCTCTAGTTGTAGTTTGTGTTGAATGGGATTTTTTTCAACACGGTTCAAAAAAGTCTGCACAATTACACTTAAAAATAAACCACAATTAGTCTAAATAACGTGTAATCACGTAAAAATATTTTTGTTTAATTTACATTGTATGACATTCGTAAATACGTGTAAAAATCGTCTGATTGACTTTGCTCTTAGAATACCGATTTTCTTTTTCATCTTCCTTTAAATATTTGATGTTATGTAGCGTTAATTGCAAACAACAGCAATTTTTCTTGTCGCTATTTTTTTAAAGAAATATTGAATTTTAAATTGAAATTTTTTAGAGAACAAATCATAATTTTCATAGCCGCAGCCAACCAAATATTCCTGATGAGATCAAATTGACACTTTTCATTGGCATATGTTTGGTTGAATATGGTCCACAAAATCATTCAATATATTGTCTACGCCAGGGGTTTAGAACTTATGTAGTCCGAAGAAACTTTTGTAGTCCCCTTTTGAAGAAATTTTTATTAGCGGACCCCTTCTTGAACTCCTTTGTTTTTTGCGAATCCTACCCCAACCCTAGCCATTTCACGTCGTTCTTGGCACTCAATTTCTGGCTCAATATTCTCATAGTTTTACGTGTACTTCTAATAAATATTGGTAAAAATATATCGTTGATTATTTTAATAAATGGTCATTTTCATTGATATGTTACGATAAAAGTAAGTTATTTTTTTAAATTTACACTTTTACCACATTTATCTTCTTGGTTGGTAAATGTAAGTTCAACTTACTTTTACCAACTATTTCCGGCAATTGTGTACATATAACTAATGATTTTGGAAAATTTATAGAGGTTTTTAAAAATACCTAATATTTACTATTTTGTGCGTGATTAGGTCTCATAAATAATGAATTTCTAATAACAATTAAAAAAAAATGATTATATAAGCAGATACAATTTTAACGATTAGGTATAACGAATAATATAATAATTCTTATAATCTCCTTTTCAAAAAATGATGTTCAAAATGTATTCATATATAAAAATATTATCGTACGCCTTTCTGGGAGGGGGCGGGAAAAATACGTCGAATCGGGTTTGGACAAAAATAACGGACGTTTTTAGTGATTTTTAAAAGAGATTTTGCCTGGCGAGAGTGGTAACATGTTTATAAAACTTTAAACAATTGACTAATCTTTGAGATATTGTGGTGCCGTCGAAGGCGGCGTGGGTGCGGCGCGAAAACGAAATTTCCGTTTCTCGGCCGCCGAGCTGCCGAATTTGGACCGATCGCCACGCGAGTGTTGCTATCGGAAGCGCCAGTTTTTTCCTCACAAAACTGTCATCTCAAATTTTCATGTATTCGCTGAAAATTTGGAGAAAAGTGCGAAAAACCGAAAAAAAATTCGCAAAAAACAGTCTTCTTTGACGTTCTATTACGAGCCGACCACTTAACGGAACGTCTTCCCGTTTACGGGACCGGTTTCGTAGGTCCTTCCTCTCTGGGCCTTCGAAGAGGTCGTGCGATTTTTTTGCATAAATGGCCGTGCGGTTGTCGTTTTTGCAAAACCGGACGTTTGCGGCTGCCGAACCGGAAGTGGGTGGAATTTTGAAATTTCTTCTACACCGTTCGATGGAGATCGGCGGTATCTTGCGTAAGATGTGCCGAGTTGCCTATTCGCAGAAAGCACGAGGTCTCTATGGTCGATGAAAGGAAACCGGAAAGGATTTCAATCCGCAATCAAGATCTAGAAAAGTACAAATGTCACAACTTCCAGCCCTACAGACCCTACAGTGGCAGAAAGAGAACAGACTGGACCGTGCCGTAGGCTATTTAAAGTTACAAAAAGTTCGCAACTGCCAAAGTTATTGAAAAAAACGAAATTCTGGTTTTGTGTCTTAGCTGGGAGGTGCATGCAAATTTTTCAGAAATCTTTGAACGGTGTCCTTCCGTCAACATTCTGAAAGCAAGTTTCAACGTGTCGCTTCCACCGTGCGCGCCCCGTGAGCCCTGCGAATGGTCGCCCATTTTTCGCGCGTCATAATTTATCCGTCTTTCAACTTTAGCAACTTTTATCGCCCCAGTTTGCAAACTGCAACTCTTTTCTGCAAGGGTTGTAAATTTTGCTTACAGCCAACTGCGGTTCGATGGGGGGGAATTTTCCAAAATTCTTTAAATTTCGGGTACGTCGAAATCAGAATTTTCTTGCCACGACATTTCGGATGTAATGAAAAACACCAATCGGTGGCAAACACATTTCCACACATTCACCTCTAAGTGACGGCGCATGATGATTCGAATTTTCGATTTATTTCAGAATTTTCTGTACTGATAATTCACCAAGAAAATAAGCCGGCGCTACTGGCAGGACGCAAACACAAATGTCAGCCCAACCGTTAGTTACTTGACACCAACTACGACTGCGGAAAATGGGTTTTTTGTCCAATTCTGATCGGGAAGAGACATTGATAAATCAGACGTTCATCGATAATTTTGATAAATTTCGGTCGCTAGCCGTTTCGATAACACAAGTGAATTACTCCGTACTGCCTTATAAATATGTGTAAATTGAGTATCTACGCACAAATCAAGTTCGATTTGCGGAAACGTGAAACGTGAACCAAATTCAAAGTGGTACGTAGCCATTGGAAAAAAAATCGCTTTTTACATTTTTCACTTTTGTGAATAAACCAAACGATTTTGCAAGATCCCCAATGAATACTTTTTGTAGGTACATACGTTCTACATATGGCGGTTCAAGTCTCAATTTTTAAAGCATTGACGAGATGTTTGCAGAAAATCTTTGAAGGAAAAATTATTCCTCACGGCGTCCTCGTCGAACGTGTAGCATTCAAATGTGTTCAGGGAGTACTTAAGGAAACTCATGTTCACTAAAAATTTCATTGAAATTCTTGAAGCGTTAATTTAATAATATTTTTTTACAATTTTTGAATTTTTTTAAATTGTCGTGATCGGTTTTGGTTAGAATACCTGACGGATGTATCTCGATTCACTAAAAAAATCGTCCTAATAGGTTCCACTCCAGGCGGAACAGTAAAATTGTACACATTTGTAGAGAAAGGATCAGACCATGAAATCACTGTGTCAGTTTTGCAATAGTATATTAAAGAACGAGTTCAGTAAGCGCGGTTTTGCAGCACGCGTCCATGTTTAGAATTTTTCTAATTTCTAATGGACAATTGCGAAAAACGCCTTATGAACGAGTTTTTTATAGTAATTTTCTATTTTGTGCCCTTTTATGCCATTTCTATATAATAAAATCGCCGATAAATATTGAGAAAATTATTTCGCACTTGACGAGTAATAACCGCACGCATATGAGTGCTGTTATGAGTCCATTACAGACGTAAAATAGAAAAAATATTTTATCAATCGGTGGTAGCAGCCCCACAAAGTCAAAGAGGTACTGATGGAAATCAATTCAAAGCTACAGCTTGAAAATTTAAAAAAATATATGAAAAATTCTGTCAGTTCTGCATAAATCGTTGATTTTAATATTTGAATTAATGTTTTGGTATTTTAACGGTCGATAGCCTTGACACAGGATTTTTTTAATGAAGGAGTTCCTATTTAAAATTTATAAATATTTATATTGTACAACTAGAAAAATCTCAAGATCCTATATACTATTTCGCCCTTACAACTTTAGTATCTACACTTTCACCCGTTTCACCCTATTCAACTATTCCATCCGCATGTACTAGTGTATAATAAAATAATATAAATCATTTCAAATACATTTTAACCTTAATATACAAGTATATTTGATTTCTGTTTGTTATTTTTAACTTTTACCTATATTCGTTGAAAAATGTGTATTTTTACCGGTAAAAGTAGATATATGAAGCTGATCTCAAATTTAAACTAACATTTACCTAGCAAATTGGTAGATGGGCACATACCGGTAAATGTTTACAATTGCCGATTCTGTACTTTTACCGTAACAAATACTCAAACATTTTTATTAGGATATAGAATCAAACATCCAAAATGAACAGAAATAGTAGTAAAAAGATATAAAAAGTGTACAATATATCCTCGTTTTCTTGAATTGTTGCAACTCGCCGACCTCCAGAAATGTAATTCAAAAAAATAAAATGAATTACATTTCGTATGAAGAAATTAAGAAAAATTTACATGTAGTTACATGTTGTAAACAAATAACCAACACAATAGGGTAGTTATGTGACTTTAATATATAACAATGTCCAACAAAAGGACTTTAAGTCATCTCTCACCACCATTTATTAACACCCAAAAAAAATATCAATGGCCCCAGAGCTAAATAACTGTGACAACACTAAACATATTCGACCCTCTAAATGATATACCAACAACTTCTTCCACACAAACGAATGAAAATATTAATAACACCACCAAAGAAATTAACGATTCCACCAATCTTCTTCTTCTCTCACGAAGCAGACAATTATGAAGAAGTCAAAAGCGATATTTAAAAAAACATTTAAAGGAGAATTTACAACACTCTATAAAGCTAACTTTCTACGAAGTAACGTATCAACAGAAGGCGAGACTACCGCAAACAAAATATTATAATGAAAATAATATCAGGTACGACGTATTCCAAAACCCAAATGGAAAGCCTTTATCAGTTATTATTAGAGATATTCCAATCTCAATCGCAGCTGCAGACATACGCGAGGAACTGGAAGCTCTAAAATTGCCAGTTAAGACAGTTACACGAATGTTCAATAAAGAGAAAAAACCAAATCCTCTCTGCGCTGTAGAGCAAACGTCAAACGAAGAAGCTAATGGCATTCGCAAGGTCAACAGAATATTAAATGCGGTAGTTAAGGGTAGAACCGCGCCGTAAACCAAAAAGCATTCCACAATGTCATTGCTGTTCAATGGAGCCAAGGTGTCTCAAGTGTCCAGGAAATCACTCATACAAGGATTGTAAAAAAAAAACGCAAAAGATCCAGTAATTTGTGTTAACTGCTCAGAGAAGCACCCAGCTAATTGTAGGGGCTGTAAATACTAGGGGTAAACAGTACAGTGATCGGTCATTTTAGAAATCGAACAATGAAAACAATATATTGCATGCTTGTATAAAATGAATTTACGAATTATTATAGTGCTAGTAATTGTAAAAAACGTCACTTTTCTAATTAAATAATAATTAAAATCAAACATTTAAAATTTTATAGAAAATAAGAAGATAAATATTTGATTCATCAAAAAACATAGTTATCGATCGTAAGAATGTAGTGATTGTCTAGTGGATTTACAGTAATAAGTCAGCTCTTTATAATAAATAAAAGTAATTTGAAAATAGAAAAAACTATTATGAACTAGTGATCACTCCAGTGATGAACACTCCAGTGATCTAATAAAATAAAAATATTTAATTATTTAAAAAAAAAACAATTCAAACATAAATTTATAATTAATGTTATGATTATTCATTTAATTGCCACCAATATTTTCTTGATCCTCAATCAACTCTATGATTTTTTTCCGCTAGTTTTTTTTTTCTAAAGTTTTCCGTTTTTCTTATTGTTTATTTTTTCTTTTTGTTTTATTTTTCAAGTTGCTAAAACCATCCTATGTTATAAATAATCATACAAACTTAAAACAATCGGAACACAGCCTGAATATATAAATATATTCAACCTTTCCGGAGCTCTATAACAATTACTGAGTCTTTTTAGGACTACCAAAACAAATCTCATGTGAAATTTGTCAGTTATTTAATAGCTTTCAGTTCACCTTCATGACACTCAACAAAAAACCATAAAAATAACATTGTTTTTAAGATCATGTCTTTCCATTAAGTTTTAAATTGCCGTGATCAATTTCATAAACATTTTGTGGCCCACGAGGGGCTATTATGTTTTTCATTTTTGGACATACCATAAAATAAGTTTCATCACCATTGGAAACAGGAGTCGGATCTTTTAATATGTTTAAATATTTAATTTTTGATAAATAATCATATATTTCACTCAACCACTTTTTAATATCACTCTCACTTACACAAGAGCTGGCTTTAGTTGCTCTTTCTGGAAATCTTTCAATAGGAATCGGATTCCTTTTAAGAAATGCTTTATACCACCCATTTCCTAGAACATTGTCACAAGAAGGATTTTTTAGTTTACTTTGATCAAAAACTCTTTGACAATAGATTGTATATTGATCTTTTTTCTAGGAATGCTCCTCTTCTGCATTGCATCCTAATAGAGGAGACGGACCAGTAGTAGATTTGATGAATGCATTACTAAGACTAAATTGAATTGTTGGTTCGGAAATACCATACTTTTTTGAAGCTGTGCATTGTGACGTCCCATTTTAAACTGCATTAATAGCATCTTCAATTTGATTATCCGTACATTTTTTTATAAAACTGGTAAATAACTGGCATGTTTCACACGAGATTTGTCTTGGTAGTCCTAAAAAGGCTGTGTTCCGATTGTTTTCAGATTGTACCTTTTCTTACGTTGGCCATTTTATGTATATTAACACTAGCGTATTTAATCTAGAAATAAAAAAAAATTGTATTTTCACTAACTACAATAACAAATACATAAATAAATGCAAGTAAAATAGATTTTTCATTTTTAAATGCTTTAAAATTGTGTACTGAATATTTTTCTTGTCCTCTTAATTGTAGGTTAAACACACTAGGAATAACTGTCACATAGTTACTCTAACATCAAAATACTAATTGGTCGGATGATCGATCACTATAAAAACTGTTTATCGTGCGATATTTATTGTCTTATATTTTTCACAGTCAGTACTTTATTTTTATCAAAAAAATTTCTTTACAAATATCAAAAATCTGCACAAAAATCATTTTTAAATCATGAAAATATCTAGAAATAGTAAGGTTACTTTTTGTACATTTCTGTCTAAAATGACGTAAATCTCGGACTGGTCATTTTATTAATTAAATACACACATGAAACTTTAAGTTATAACAAAGTTATGGGTTGTATCCAATACAGAAAAGAATATAGAATTTTCTTCTGTTAATAAACAATTATGTCACCAAAAGATTGTCTTATAGTTATATAGTTTTCAAATTTTCACCAATCACTACCTACTGACCAACAACTGTACTATTTACCCCTATACATCACTCTATGAAAAACAAAACCATTCGAGAAACACAAACCACCACACATACATACAATCAGAGAGAGCAGAAATAACCGGACGACAAATAACCAACAACATAGTTGCTGCGGAGAATGATTATTCTAACCCAACACCTACTTTCAATACCCATCCGCTTATCCAATTTTTAATAGACCTTATAACCAGTGTTCCCTCTAAGCTGTGCGCGTGTGCGCGCGCACATAAATTTTAGACATCGCACATCATAGCACATGAAAAATATTGGCGCGCACAATTTTTTTTTCGTGCAGAAAATAAAATTGCACCTGCATATGTAGTCCATAAGAAAAAAAATGTAATTGATAATCTATTTTTGGCAATTAAAATGAACATCTTTACTTTCGGTTCGAGAAATAAATAACCACTTGGAAAAATACGTTTAGTCCAGTCATCTAGGCATATAACCCCCAAATCTAATTTCTTCATTTTAGCATTATCCATCCATGCTAGCATGTTAGAGTCCTTAGATATTCAAGGTTCAAGGTCGAAAAAATCTGTTTTTTTTTTTTAATCTCGTTTTCTCTGCCTTTTATTGTATTTGCATTTATTATGGAAGTTATTATGGAAAAGATCTTCTTTTTAATGTTGTTTTTATTGATATTAATATTATTGTTTTTATTGTTATTATTAGTCTTCTTCCGGTTGACCAGCAGTTTCAGACTCATTCTCATCTTCACTCTCCTCGTTATCAACGACATTATTTGTCATATCTCCTAGTTATCATTGACATTAATTTCAGGGTCATATGCATTGTCTTCATGGACATCTGAAGGATATGATGATGCATTGAGGCATGCATTTCCACTGCATTGAACACAAGCTAAAGAACATTATTGCATCCCTAACTTACGGCACTGACAACGCGAACCACAACCATTCTTGCAGTTACAAAATATTGAAGTAGTTCATCTGGTGCAGGAGGTAAAAGTGTTGTTTACCGGCGTTAGGCTTTCATTTTGCAGTACCCAACTCCATTCCTGGGCTTGTAAATCATTGCCTAACTAAGTTTGAATTTGATAGTAGATACGTTTAATGTGTTGATAAACTGCACTAGTTGGTGGTAGAAGTGATAACTTCACAGGTTTATTTACTTTGGTTGATTTAATAAACTATGTGTATCGAAAGTAATCGATGTTGCCCTCAGATTTTGACTGGTAAGAAAAGTCCATGTTCATGTTCATGTCAAAAGTCCATGTCCAGAGTTGAGTTCCATGTTCATATACTGTTGGCAAAGCATAGTTTTCTTCTTGAAATACTTGAGCCAGATGATCCAAATGAGATAATTTTTCTAATGTTGTGATGACTTTATTTTTTTCCTTTCCAAAAAAGAGCAGACGTCGTGTCACAACTTCTGAATACGTGTAAGAATAAAATATGTTCTTTACAACGGGGATATTTATCAAAACTTTTAGTGGAGTATAGTTGTGTTTCAACGTTGTCTTTTTTTAGTAAATTTTGCAATTTTTTCAAAGTAAATTTCTGGTTCATGTGATTTTGTAGGTCCAGTTAAAATTACTAATAAATCTATGTCCTCACCTATGATGACAGCAGTTCTTTGTTGTTCTAATTTTAGTTTCCACAATAAGTACATCAGCATCGTCTCTGGAAACTTTCGTAGCGATATTAGCAATTTTCAATCTCTCATCGAGCATGTTGATAAGGTTTCCTTTATTAAGTCGCTATGATAAAAAATAAATTGGCTGATGGGAACTACCATTGTTTCATCAAAACGAACATCATACGACTTTGAAAGAGCACCCAATCTTTTTATCATTGTCCTTAGTATACATTAAATACGACTACAATATTAGATATAGAACCATAATGTGTTTGTAAATATTTAATATATTTATCTAAAGCAGCAAAGAAAGTATCTTCTTTACTTCATACGACGCGGTGCAGAAGAAATCCACCATCAACAATGTATGCAATATTACCATACAATTGGTACCATACCATACTCTGATGATCTCTGAAGATGATTTGGTGGTTTTTCTAATACCATTGTTATCAAATAAAGATGTCAGCTACGGGCTGAGTTCATATTGAAGATATTCTTGAAGGTTACTTTCGGTATAATGCATTGGGATTCAGGATTAAGGAACGTATGGCTGAGCGCTCCACACTCTAGGCCTGGGGTTCCCAAAGTGCGGCCCGCAAAGCCCGTGAATGCGTCCCGCGATATCGATACAATATATTATATATTTAATAAAAAATAAATAGTAAAATAAATAATAAATATTACAAATAAGATATAATAAAATATTTTAGTATTTTAAAAAAATACTAAAGTATTTTAAAAAACTTTAACCGTAAGCGTTTGTGTTAATAAAATATTGTTGAGTTTATATTAAAAAAATTATTTTAGTATGTCTAGTCTAATTATTACACATTTGTACAGAAATATAATATAGTAGCCTCATATAGATAGGGAACTGTTAATCATTTAAGACATGAAATTTGAATTGATAGAATTACAGGAAAATGTTGATGCTAATAATTCTTATCGGAAAAATTCCTTAATTGCTTTTTATAAAGAATCATCATACGTGAATTATCCGAAATACGAAAACATGCTCAACGAATGTTTCCATTATTTGAGAGAACATATATTTGCGAAAAAAACTTTTTCTATACAAATAAAAAAAAAATAGTTAAATGTATTTAAAACAAAAAAAATCGTGGTTATTGTTTTGATTTTATACCTTTTTTTGGCCCGCCAAAAAATTCGGTAATATCAAATTGGCCCGCCTAAGAAAAACTTTGGGAACCCCTGCTCTAGGCCCTCTATCTCAAGAGCAGCTCGACGTACAAAAAAGGTTTCAGATGAAATTTGTAGAGAATTTTATTCTCTACAACTTTTATAATAAATGCAAATACGATTACGGCAGAGAAAACTAGATATTCTCAAAAAACTGATTTTTGCAACCTTTGACCTTGAATATCTAAGGACGCTCACATGTTGGATATTGTGATTTTTCAGACAACATTTGCAATGCTCAAATAAAGGTCTATACAAAAATTCAGCTTCTTTAGCTAGATTCCGAGATTGACCCCTTTTTTGACTGAGATGACTGGACTAGTTCATATTCCACAAAGTTGGCCTAGTGAAAACTATGCGTTTTCTTTTTTGAAAGTTGGAAATACTGTTGAAAATACGGAAATATTAAATGAAATTAAAATGGCACATTTTCATACTTTAATTGTTGATGAAAGCACAGACATTTCAACAACCAAATGTTTAATTTTATATTTTCAGTTTAGAAAATCTGATCAATATAAAACTGTTTTCGGTGGGATAAAACATTGAATTTAAAATAAATTTAGAACTTTTGTCTTCAATGTTAGAAGAATTCAGTGCTTTATGACAAATTTTTCAACGCCGTGAATTAACACCTATAGATGCTTTTCAATTTACTTATGCAAGAATTAACAAAATCAAGGAAAATTATTTTGGAAACATGGCATAGTGCAATAAAATAAGCGTGCTTTATAAAAAGGCTAATGATTCAAATATAACTATTAAAACAGATGATATGTTTCCAACGGATGAAGTAGAAGATTGGATATCATTTGATGGATGGATATTTTAATGATGGTCTAGATTCTAGACTATTTTTTCTAGACTCTAGAAAAACGAAACAAAGAAATAGATTGCATGGAAACTCTATGCTGATATGCTGATAAGAGTAAAATCATATATGAATGACAGAAACAATGTAAATTTAAGTAAAGTCTACACAGAGTGGTTAAACCAAAAGACAGGAGAAAGGAGTATAAAATAAAAAACATTAAAAATATATAAACCATAATTCTAAAATTGTTCAATAATAAGTAATTGTGAATTGTTGGTCTTGTTTGTTTGTTTTACAAATGTGTTAAGTAATTCAAAAAATTTGACCAGTCAACGTAAGTATTAAATTTTCTAATTTTCCATTTGAATGGAAATGGGAAGCCACAGTAATCAGCTAAATTCTGTCTTCACGAGCTAATGATTTGACTTGTTTTTGGAGTAGTTTTTTCATGTCAATGCGTATAAGTCGGTACAAAATTTAGCTGAATATTAATTATTATTTATTATTATTGTATTTTTTTATTAATGCGCTTTTTTAATTGCCGCACACATTATTTTTATTTTGAAAAAAATTGTACACACAAAAAAGTGCGCACACAGATCACAAAAAAATAGAGGGAACACTACTTATAACCCCCTTTATTTCTCAAATCAAACAATTTATTACAACCCATTTTCTTCCAAGCCTCTTCAATGACCCATAGAAGGAATTTCCTTCAAAATATAACAATCCTTAACTGGAACGCAGATGGCTTAAATAGACAGAGATCCCTATTTATAGCCTTTTTTGCTCGACATAACATTGACATCGCATGTCTATGTGAAACACATTTTGTACATGGCGAACAATGTAAAGTGACCGGATATACAATATATAGACATGACAGACTCGTAAGAAGTGCTTCTGGAGGAACAGCGATATTGATAAAAAACATCTCGAGCATTTTATTAACCCAGAGAAAATACTTGCTAGTCTGGAAACAGTGTCATAGATAAAATTCGACATGATCTAAATATATCAATATTTAGTGCCTACAAACAACCAAACAAAAAAATAAACGAGGAAGATATAAAATCAATTTTTAATATCGATAACCCCACTATTATAATAGGTGATCTAAACTCCAAGAATACAGCTTGGGGTGTAGAGTTAACATTCCACAAGATCTTACGCTTAACAAGCTAGCCACCAAATATAATCTTCAAGTAATAGCACCAAATGAGTATACATACTATCCATATCAAATGACTCTCCCAGATAAACTAGACATAGTCATATGCAAAAATATAAATATTCCGATACAACAAGTTATCTCAGAGCTCAATTCCGACCATGTTCCAGTATTAATAACCTTTCAATCCCTAGTACACTTCAAGAAACCTGTACCCACGCTCATTAACGGCAAGGTAGACTGGAAAAAATTCCAAATGGAATTAGACACTAATCTTAATACAACAGGAAATATACTTACGAAACAAAATATTGACGAAGCAGAATCTCAATTAACTGAAGTGATTACCAAATCTATAAAAAAATGCGACTACACCGAACAAAAAGGAATCAAAACGAAACCATCTCATTCCACCCCCACACATACTACACCTAATAAAGAAGAAGAGCAAAGCTAGACGCGAATGGCAAATTACTAGACACCCGGAAATAAAAAATATCGTTAACTTATCCCACAAAATTACATTGGCACTCGGTAACCACAGGCACGAATCATATCAAAGCCACATATCCACACTCAAACCTCAGGATCCATGAATGTGGAGAACCACCAAAAGAATTCTGCAACAACATGATGAAATACCCACCCTAACTGACGGTAACAACACACACAACGGATGCAACACCTATTATAAAACAGACGAAGAAAAAACTAAATTCTTCGCTAACTACTTAGAAAAGGTATTTATGACACATCCATCCACAGAAGTCAAAAACCGCACGAACGACCTGGAAACTATTACTGACAACTCCGAAATCAATTATACAACACCCACCGAAATTAAGAGCATTATTAAAAATCGGCCAAACAAAAAAGCCTTACCTATGTACTTTTAGTACTAAGCTATATATGTAAGCTATAGCATACATATCCAATATACTCAACGCGAGCTTTAGAGGCTATTTTCCAAAAAACTGGAAACATGCACATGTACTCATGTTTCACAAACATGGCAAAGAAAAGCAAAAAGTGGAAAGCTATAGACCTATAAGCCTCCTGCCGACTATTCCTAAGATGATGGAAATAACGATCCTTCAGAGAATCAATGAATTCCTGAAAGAGAATAACATCTTGCCACCCTTCCAGTTTGGATTCAGGAAATCACACTCAACGAACCATCAACTGCTTCGCCTATCTGAAACTATCGAGAAAATATTTGAGGACAAGAAATACACCATTGTGGCATTTATAGACGACCTAAAATACAAGCTTCAACAGCTAAATCTACTAAGCTATCTAGAAATATTATTATATTCGTTTCTCACAGACAGAACCTTCGCAGTAAAAATCCACGCGGAACTATCAGATGCCAAAACCATTAAAGCATTGATTCCACAAGAAAACATTCTTGGCCCAACTTTACTTTATATATACATGCACGATATTCCCGTTCCTCCTCAAGCGCTACTCTCAATGTATGCAGACGACACAGCTATTATAACCCAACACCACGACATTGAAGTCGCAGCAGAACAACTCCAATTAGCTTTGAACTACATCTACGACTGGTTTTCTCAATGGCGCGTAAAAATAAACTGTACTAAAAGTGAGATAAAAGTATTCACACTACGACGAATAAAAGACCTACCGCCAATCGAATTAGGAGGAAATGTAATAAGATATAACCAAGAAGCCGTAAAGTACATGGGTGTGCATCTAGATACTCGCCTAACATGGAGCCTTAACGTCATGGGCGTAGTCTGGGGTTCACCCCGCCCCCCCTAAATATGCAAAATATAACATAAATATTATATTTAAATCAGGAGGGACGAGTAGAGACGACTATCTTTAACAGAGCATGGTAGATGTGGAGTTTGGGAACCCTTGTGTGTCAGTTCTAGTCAGTAAATTGGTTCATTTCTGCAATACACAACCACAAATTGGTTGCCAACCTGAGTTGACGTGTCAGAATTTTCACCGACAATAAACCAGAATCTTCGAGTCGTGTAGTGAACATTAGATACGAGAAAGTGTCAAGAAGGAAGCGAAAGATAAATTACTCCACGGGAAGGCGAAAAGTCAAGAAGTGACAATCCAGACGCCGGAAAATCAGAGGTAAACAAAATCGGTTTTAAAAGATAGGTTAACTGATAACGGAGGACAAACACAGGCAAATTTCTGATCGAAGCGCGTACACTGTTGCCGGATCGCCAGAAAAAGAGCCTAATATAAGGAAAAATTACAGCTGACACCAAGAAGTGAGTCACTTACGAGGGGTCGTAGGAGGATATAAAAGCAATAAACGAAAAAGCAATGCTAGAAATAGATATACTCAAACAACAACTCAAAAAAACAAATGAAAAAATCGAAAAATTGAAAAAAAAGAATTGGTACAAATTGAAAAGAGGAGAAAAGAAAAGAGAATGTGGTAATTCAAGGCTTACGTATGGATTCAAGGGAAAAGAATACCATAAAAGAAGAAATAAACAATTTCATCAAGGAAAAATTAGGAGTGGAAGTAAAAATAAATAATGCCATAACATTTGGAGAAGAAACATGCATGATTTAACTAAATACGTTGGATGACAAAATAAATATCATGAAAAATAAATACAAGCTTAAAAATAACACAAACGAGAAAGTATTTATAAACAATTACATGACCAAAGAGGAAAGGGAGGCACATAGAAGGATAAGAAAAATTGCAAAAGAAGAAATGAACAAAGAAAAGAAATTAAAGTAGGACATCAAAAATTAATAAGTGAAGGACAAGTGTGGAAATGGAATAGGGAAATAAAGGCATTAGAAATGCAAAGGCCAAAAAACTAGAGATAATAAAAACATGGGAGGACAAGGAAGTGACCCTGGCAATGAAAAAGGATTATGAAAAGGAAAAGCAAGCAGAGAATAAAAGTGGAAACAGGAAAAAAATAAAAAAATGAGGCAATAAAAGAAAATGTAAAAATAAGAACATGGAACGTCAGGGGAACATACGAAGAAGGAGCAATAAAACAACTAACTAAATAAATGAAAAGATATAATTATGATCTTATAGCAATATAAGAGACAAAACAAAAAGGAAATGTAATCGTAGAAATAGAGGACTGTATAATTTTTAATAGTGGAGGAAAAACAGGATGCTAGAGGTACAGGGTTTCTAGTAATACCAAGATACGATCTAAAAATAATTCTAGATGGCGCGAATGCAAAAATAGGTAAAGAAGAAATGTACTGACCTACAATAGGCAAATTTAGCAAGCACGAAAACACCAATGAAAATGGACAACTGTTGATATAATTTGCAAAAGTAAAGAGCATGAGAATAAAAAGCACATACTTCGAAAAGACGGAAATTTACAAAGGCACTTGGAGATCACCGAACGGAACATACATTAATCAAATAGACCATGTATTGATAGAACAAGACGAAGAAAAGTGCATTACTGACATCAGAAGTTACAGAGGGGCAGATGCGGATTCAGATCACTTTTTAGTGGGAACAAAGCTGAAGCAAGAAATACCTCAACAAAGAAACAGTAAAAAGACCGAGAGGAAGAAAAAACTGAGGAGCAGAATCGCAAAAATTGAAGAGAGAGGAATATACAGAAATGATAAATAGTTACTCTCAGACAATGCATGGCGCAAATGACATAGACAGTATCTGGACGAATATAAAAACGTGTACAGAGCTAGCAGTAAGACATATCCAAGGAAAGGATAAAAGATAAAAAATGGTTTTATGCAGAATGCCAAAAAGAAATAGAGAAACGAAAAGTTCAGAAAATGGAGATGTTAAGAAGAGAAACACCGGAATCCAAGCAAGCGTACATGGAACAAAGGAAACAGTGTAAAAATGTAATGAGATATAAGAAAAGAAAGTATACAGAAAAACTCTTACCAGAAATAGAAGAAAGTTATAATAATAAAGAAATAGAGTTTATAAGAAAGAATTAAGAGAGAAGGGAAAGGATATCAACCGAGACCAGTACATTATAAAAAGAAAGAAGGACCATTAATAGGCAATGAGGATGATATGATAAAAATATGGAAAGAATATTTCAAAGATCTATTAAATGGTACACAAAATCAAGAAAACGAGAGGGAGCATGAAGAAGAAATTGATGAAGAAAGCCAACGGAGAGAGGAATCACCAACTTTAATAGAAATCGTAGAAATAAATAAATAAAATAAAATAAATAATAAGACTTAAAAAATATCAAAAGTCCTGGGAATGATCAGTTAACATCGGAAATGCTCAAGTATGGGGGATAAACCATAAGGAAGTGGATCCACCATCTAATACAAAAAATCTGGGAGCAAGAGAAATTACCTGAAAGCTGGAATGAAGCAGTGATAGTTCCTATATACAAGAAAGAGGATAGAATGGAGTGCACAAATTATAAAGGAATTGCTTTATTGAAGGTAGCATATAAAATCCTAGCCTCTACATTAAAAAATAAACTAACAAAGAAGTTAGACCAGTAAATAGGAGAATACCAGTGCGGCTTTCGGAAGGACAGATCAGTTATAGATCAAATATTTACTTTAAGAGAGCTAGTCAGAAAGCCACGAATATAACAAAGAAACATATGTGCTATGTCTGGATTTCAAACAAGCGTACGACCGAATAAAGAAGGAGCAATTGTACATAGCTTTAAAAGAACTTGGAATTAAAGGAAAACTATTTAACTTAATTCAATTAACATTAAAAGAAACTGATAACAGGGTGAGAGTAAGAACAAGAACATCAGAAAGGTTCAATGTACAGGAAGGTTTAAGACAAGGAGATCCATTGTCCCCAATACTGTTTAGCTGCGTACTAGAATATGTCATAAGGAAAACAAAATTAAATAGAAATGTCTAGCCTTTGCAGACGATTTGACAATAGTAACCCCATAGAAAAAAGAACTGCAAGAAGTAATAATACAATTAGAACAAAATGCACGCGTAGTAGGATTAGAAATAAATGAAAATAAGACAAAATTTATGACATGGACAGAAAAAGAATATACGCAACGGAACAAACTAATCATAACAACAGAGGAAGGAAAAACTACGAATTTCATGAAGTAGAACAATTTACTTACCTAGGGACAGAATTCTATAGGAAATCGGGAATATATAGAGAGATCCAAAGAACGATAATGGCAGGAAATCGATGTGTCTACGCCCTTAAGAAAGTAATATACAACACAAGTATTTCAAGAAACCTGAAAATTAGAATATACAAGACGATTATCAGACCCATAGTATTATTCGCCAGTGAAGTATGGACATTGGGAGCTAAAGAACAAGCATCACTTGGCGTTTGGGAAAGGAAAGTTGAAGAAAAATATTTAGAGGAAAGATAATACAAGAGGGATGGGAAAGGAGAACTAACCGAGAAATACAAGATATGTTTAACGAACCAAATATAATTGCTGTAGTCAATGGACAGAGAATAAGATGGTTAGGCCACGTCATGAGGATGAATGTAGAGAGAGTACCAAAGAAAATTTTTGAAAGGAGTTTATGTGGTAGAAAGAGGAGGCAGGCCGAACGCAAGATGGAAAGGTTAAGTAATCAGGGACGAAGATCAGAGCAATATCACAAACTGGAGAGAAAAGACAAGATATAGAAAAGTCTGGAAGGAATATATAAACCAAGCCATGGGCCAACTGGGCCTACAGTGCCGAGTTATGTATGTATACCCCATTTGGTGCACCACATCAAAAACCAATTTCAAAAAACTGCAGACAGTTCAGAATAATACTCTACGAATAATCCTAAATGCCCCTTGGTTTATCAGAAACAATCAGATCAGGAATTAAATGCACCCACCGTCAAGGCGTATATTACAAAAACAATTTTTTTTTTTTTGAAAAAATCCACCAAAAAAATGCCCCAGTGCCTTCTTCTACCAACTCGGACAACGTAACATCCACACCAGACTCGAAAGAAAACTCCCACAGGACATAACCGATCCCGACTCAGAAACTCAGAGAAAACAGTGAAAGGGATTAAACAGTGATAGTGATTTGAATAGTGACAAATTACCAACAGTAGAACTCTCCACGGATAAAGTACCTAAGTACCAAAAGTCAAAATAATTAATTATTAACACTACTGTGAATCACAGATTAATTCTGTCGAACCGGCATAATTAGGTTAGGTTAGGGTTTTTTTTCATTTACTCATAACCTTGCCCTACCTTTTAGGGTGTTATACAATAAACAAAGTTTTATATAGTTTCATATAAATCGAATTATAATGCAAAAAATAAAATTATCGAAAATTTTATAATTGGTAAAAAGGAAATAATTGGTAGTGTGTCCACTTAAGAATTGTTGAAAAATATAAGATTTACGTTGAAACAACAATAAGAAGAATTATAAATACGAACATATTCTTCTAAATATCAATGGATAAAATTAACAAATTTTCACAAAAAATAACGTTCCATATGGTTTAAAAATTTTACAAAATTATACAAATACTAAAACTAACATTTATATATGTAGTTATATAACTACATATTATACATCACAATTGTACTATTATTGATAAACAAATTATTGATAAACATATTATTCATAAAAACATTGTCTACGAAATATATTCGTTAGAATTAGAAACACAAATAAACTGCAATTAACTCTTAAAGTAGAATTAAAATGTGAATGCATAATTGAAATCATTTGAATGTATTTGACAAAGATGTAGAATTCAAGATTTATATGAAATCTTTGGTTAGCAACTTATTTGACAGATAGAAATTACTTAGAAATTTATTACATTTGATTAAGCTTTCGATTTCTGCCTTACAACTATTAGACAGCATTGTTTCCAATTCCTTAACTATTTCAGGATTCTGATCACAGTAAGGTCTCTTTAAAATTCCCTGCACCATAGCAACATCTGACGTACTTAAACATTTTTTTTCTAAATTCAATGATTCGATTTCCGATGGATGTACTCCAATCCATTTTGCGTTTGGTAGTGCTAATTCATGAGCCATATGTGCCATATTCTACAAATAATATATAAGTATCTAAAAAAATAAGTATCCAAACTTTCTTTCAATATACTTTTTTAAGCCTGTGATACAAGCATTTTAGTATTACAAGTACATGCTTATAAGAAGCATGTAGTACCACAAATACATCGTTAGAAATTTAAACTATGTTTCTTGTACCAGCAGTTATGGAATGTGCATACAGGAACAAATTTCTGGCATAAAAGCACATTTCTATAGTGCAATGCCAACTCGGTACAATCCAACTCTGCTCAAAACAACTTTGTACAATTTGAGACTTTACTCTAAACATATACAATAACTTTTTAAATACTGTAATAAAATACATTTTAGTTATTATAGTATAATACTAAAAAATTACCAAAGATCCAAAACGGTAGGTCATCATTATTTCAATTCCATACGGATCTGCATCGACGAGAATAAATATGGGAATTTGTAACAATTTCCAAAGAATATTCACGAAATATCTAGTGTTCGTATCGGGAAAGCCTTTTCCCTGAAACATATATATTTTTTAAGATTTTGTTGGAATGTGGCAGATTTAATTACCGTTATCAGTATGAATGGTCTGCCTAATCTGTTGGGAGCATCTTCGTCCAGTAACTTTTGGAAAATTGCATCTTTTTCCACAATCAGAATGAAGTAAGCTTGAGATTCAACTTTCTTAATATTCGTCAACTTATTTGGTATCAATGTACCTAAAATAAATATGATAAGTAGTGTTAATAATGATAGATAAAATATTAAGGAAAATAGCAAGTGTCCGTTATGCAACGCATTATCCGCTCTCATTATGAGAAAAACAACACCTTTGTTTCGAAGATACAGGGTGAAAAACAGTTGCGATATTATCATAAAGTATACGTAAAGTTGCTCAATCTACAATAAATGTTCGAAATGTCTTCCTCCAGCCTGGATACAAGCATTCAATCTTCTCGTCATTGAGTGCCGACGTCTTTCAAACACACCAGGGTTGTTTGTAATTGATTTATGCCCAGCAATTATCCGATTTCGCGATTCGTCAAAAGTACTCTGGAGTAGCGTAAAATAATTACTTCAGATAGCCCTTTAAGAAAGAATCCATGGGGTTTAAGTCTGGGCATCGAGTCTGGTCATGCGTGTGGCCCATCTCGATCAATCGAACGATCTCCGTATGCTGCTGTTAAAAAATCACGAGCAAACAAACTGAAATGTGGTGATGCACAATCGTGCATAAACCACATTGCAATTCTTGTGGTACCAGTGGAACATCGTGCAGAAACTCGGGCAGTGTTTCATCTTGCTAGTAAGTTTTGCTAGTAGAAATACCGGTCCAATTAGACATTCACCCACAATTTCAACCCAAACATTCAAGGAGAACTGGTGTTGAAGTCGATCTTCACATACCTCATGCGGATTTTGATTTGCCAACACATGGTTGTTATGAAAATGCCTTATTGCATTTCTTGAGAAAATGGTTTCATCGGTGAAAAGAATCTGTGTAAAGAATTGAGGGTCTGAGGGATTAGAACTAATGTTTGCAAAAGCCATTGACATAACGCAATAGGTGGACGATAATCAGAAGGTAGTAGTGCCGGAACACGTTGAATGTAGTATGGATAAAACAAATTGCCCTTAAGAATTTTCCATGCTGTCCAATGACTTACATTCAAAGTATTGGCAATTTTTCGCGCAGAAGTACTTGGATCTTCCTCTATCATGTCCAGCACATTCTGTTCCAATTGTACCGTTCTTACTGTCATTAATCTTCCTGGTCCTCCATTTCGTTTCAATTTGCCTGTTTCACGAAGACGTCGATGAATGTTTTCTAAGATTTTCGGTCGGGAATATTAAGGTTAGGAAACAGTTCAATGTACAATCGTCTAGCTTGTAATGAATTGCCATCTATAAGTCCATACATTAAACGCATGTCAGTCATATCGGCGTTCGTATACATAGTAGAGGACTTCACTAACTATTAAAGACACGTCAAACAGCCAAAAGTTACTTAATGTATCTTCGAAACAAAGGGGGTTTTCAGAAATCATCATAAGAGAAAATATTCTTAGAAAAGGCCAAGGAATAACCCCTTGAACTTTTGCTGCGTGTTTATCTAACACCCTGTATATGGACAAATGTGTAGAAACATCTGAAATTTAGTCCCGGTCGATATAAATTCAATTTTAAGATTCCATAATTGGATTGTAGCCAAAGTTAAAGAAACAATGTTTTCTAACATATTCCGTTTTTTTTTTCGGGCCGCTGAAAAGTAAAAGTAACATACGTAAAGCAGTCCTTGAATCCAAACCAAATCCTGAAATTCCTAATGGAATCAGGACTAGAGTAGGCGCTCTAAATGGGTAAGTATACTAACGTTTAGAGGAAAAGGGTGGGGTACAATAGATCTACGAAGGTCGCAGTACAAGTCATCACCTGGTCATCACCACCAAAACTCAATCTACAACATACGTAAAATTAACGCCGAAGCGTTACTTTTACATATGTCTATGAGCATGTCGTAGAAAATCTCGATGCCATTCAACGACAAACAAAGGCAAATGGCTACAAAAAAAATGCACACAAATATTACAGAACAAGTATTTCATTCAAAATGGTTTTTTTTTTTTATTTGACAGGTCTCATCATTTGCCAATCGTAGATTCATTGGTAGAATACTGAATATTTTTTTCTTATAATTTCTCGCGTTTCATCCACCTCTTTTAGTCTATTCGATCTATTCTCTCATCATCCCTCGTTCGCCTTTAAAATCCTTTGCTTTCATTCTCCATTTATTTTCATTCTCCTTACAAATTTAGTTTTTAACACTTTACCCCCTATTCCTCGCAAATCATTCTTTTATTGTCCGTTATTGT
Organism: Phosphuga atrata; assembly: GCA_944588485.1. NCBI lineage: Eukaryota > Metazoa > Arthropoda > Insecta > Coleoptera > Silphidae > Phosphuga > Phosphuga atrata. The sequence goes on along the minus strand of OX155901.1, from coordinate 26,970,484 downwards.
CCATAATTAATCTTCCTCACTTTTTTTTATATTACACTCATGTCTTAAACAGTTTTTTAAAAAGCCGTAATTGTATCTTTTGCGCACACTCTGACTCACCATACGTCCGATTCATACATACAAAATATTTCTTTCACACGTCTTCCGTAAAATTTCTTTATCTCTCCAATTTATTGATAGTAATTACTAGAGACCGGATTACATGCATTTGCATATGCATGTTCATATTTAGTTCATTTTCAGCGGTCAATGCGAATTTTATTTAAAATGTAGTGATGATGCATACTTTCGCTAAATTAAGTAGTAGGGTAAAGTAGGGTAGTTAATGAATGAAATGTTTTAATCACTGCTTACAGAATCGTCCATATTTACTGCTAGAACAGCCTAGGCCTAAACATTCGAAACCGCTATTACTGCATGCTGCAATACAACAAATTGTTATTGTTGTTGCATTTATAAAGTAAATATAAATTACCAAACGGTATTTAAACAATAATATAGAACGTCGCGTCATCGACACAGTTGAAAGTAGTTGCATGCATACACTGAAAGTTTGAAAACATTTTGAACAATAAGGCGGGCTTTAAACCTTTGTGCCAAATTAATAGTTTTATTAATGGGACGCTAGAACTTTTACCAGAAACTATAAGTGCTAACATAGCACCTAAATTCAAATATTGTCCAGTTACCTCAGTGGCATCTTTACACATCTTTAAAGTCCGGACATCTAGTCTACCAAAACAATTCAGAAACAAACCATCACGTAGTGGGAGTTGCTCTATTGATAAATAAACGTCTAAAAAATTGAGTTACAGAAATGAAATCAATATCAACCCGAGTCATATACATCATGATACAAATTATCAACAGATATAGCCTACAAACAATCCAGGTCTATGCACCGACCAGCACATCAGAGGATCAAGAATCGGAACAGCTACATGAGGACATATCAACTGCGAAAAATAACGACAAAGCCAAATTGCCCATAATAATGGGAGATTTCTGTTGTATTTTGTGTCCTGTTTAGGTGTTTTTGTTTTTGATGGTTGGCAGCACCGAGCAGCCGGCTTAAGGGTGTAGAGTTTGCATGCGTGTGGCGGCCATAGAACTTACACTAATGGAATAGGAATACCGTATAACTTACGTGTACCGAAACTGTGTCCAACATCTGTGCGACAAGGAAAGATATAACATTTCTTTTGTTCGCTATGCGCATGCTCCAAATGAAACAAACATTTATTTTCTAACCTTAATTTTAACCGTAAATATGGTTGAACTTTAGAAATATATTTATTGTTACTTATACAATTTTCATAACATTAGGTGCTTTTTATTTTTTAGGTGGTGTATTATTTAGTTCTATAATTTGTATCTGTTAAAAATATATTAAAGAAAAATTTAAAAAAGTTAAAAGAAGTGTTTATTTTTTAAAAGAAAAATATTGAAGTTTACATAAAAAATAACAGATTTATCCAAAGATAAGAATTTTTTTTTATTAGTATAAGTACTAGTATAGTACGATTTAATAACAATACAACTTGACACTGTAACAAGAAAACTACTTCTCTTATTTTATTTAATATTAAATTACAACTTTATTACAAATTTACTTAATATATATTCCAACTTTTACAAATTAAAAATAAATCTACTGTAAACTTAATAAAGTAGGAACTCAGCCTGAATATATAAATATATTCAACCTTTCTAGAGCTCTATAACACTAATGAGTCTTTTTAGGACTACCAAAAACAAATCTCATGTGAAATTTGTCAGTTATTTTTTAGCTTTCAGGCCACCTTCGTGGCACTCAACAAAAACCAGAATAATAACATTGTTTTTTAAGATCATGTCATTCCGATACCTTGTTGATACATGATCTTATCAAACAATGTTATTTTTCTAGTGTTTGTTGAGTGCCACGAAGGTGGACTGAAAGCTATAAAATAACTGACAAATTTCACATGAGATTTGTTTTTGGTAGTCCTAAAAAGACTCATTAGTGTTATAGAGCTCCAGAAAGGTTGAATATATTTATATATTCTGACCGTATTCCGACTTTATTAAGTTTATAATAATAATAATAAAGGCCTTTAATAGTAATAAACACAAAATATCAATAAAACATGCAAACCATTGGGCGAGGTTCAGTTCGCCCTGTCTACAATAATAGTAGACAAAACGTCTGTTCAACTAACCCAAATAATTAAACTAAAAATAGCCAAAATAATGAAAATAATAACATTTGAAAGTTTGTGACAGAGAAAATGCTAACCAAGCCAAATAATTACTACAACTTTCCTGAATTTCCGAAACGGTTTTATTACGAATGCCGCATTGCCAGCAATATACACCCATTTTGTTGATTGGCGATATTGATATTATCAAAAAAGAAGTAATAAACTGGATTAATAACAGGCATCTAACAAGATGGCAACTGTAAACAACATCGAAAAATTCGTGTAGGCCGCGCATGAGCATTTCGACCCAAAGAAATAGAATGAGACTTTGCATCTCACTTCTTGGACACAATTTTATGATTTGTATTCCTGTTCCATAAGTATATGTTCTAAGGTGGCGGCAAGTCGAGTAACGGGTTTTCTTTAGTATACAGAATAAAGTTTTTTAAGGTTAAGTTTTATTTTCAATAAAGTTTTTGTTATATTATTCAAATTGTATTCTACATACTCCGAGATATTAAAAACACAACAGGTTATGGTTCCAGAGTGTTTCCAAGGATAAAGAGTAAATTTGAAAAGTATTTTCGAACTAATGGAAAATAACTTAGACCTAAAGTTTTGACTAGGTTAGATTAGTTAGTTAGGTTTATTATTATTTTTCAAATAACCCATCTGGATGGAAAGGCAAATTGGCAGAATTGGAAACGTAGAGTATGTATAATACTCAGAGGTGTCCCTAAAGCATTGAACATTTTGGAGGGGAAATTAGTTAAGTCCATCTTACAAGCCACTGCCGCCCAGATAAATATGTATGAAATTGAATTAAGTGAATTTACCAAGGCGGATTGTAATGCAATAATAATTATCACAAGTAATATGACTGAGGAAACATATGAAAAAGTACGAAGTCTCACCAGTGCCAGTGAAATGTGGCTTGAACTACACAGGTTGTTCGCTTGCATTAATGAGGATAAGGCCTATGATTTATGCATGAAACTGTTTAATTTTGAAATGAGTGTGGGAGATGATGTAATGTCTCATGTGACCAAATTGAAACAAAAATATCTGGAAGGAATTAAAGACAAAACTAGAGAAGAAAGAAAACTCCGATCTATTGATTATGTGCCAAGTAATTGGAACTCTTCCAGAAGAGTATTTTTCATTTTCATCTAGTTGGAGAATGCTAAACACAAAGGAGAGAACCATAGAAAACCTGACTGCTCAACTTTGTGCTTTTGAGAGAGCTCTACAGTCCAAAAATGATCAGATAACTACTCAGAAGACTCTTTTTGTGAAGACTCACAAGTATGAAGAAAAAGCTGGAAATGCAAAGTTTAATAAACCTTTTAATAATAATAATAATAAAGAGTGCCATTATTGTAAAAATAAAGGGCATTTCATTAAACAGTGTAGAAAATGGATGGTGAAAATGAAAAGTGATGGAAGACCACCAAAAAAAAACAACCAATGTAAGTAACGGGGAACCTTTAGAAGCACTTCATTTAGAAGTTATGGCAACAGGACCTACTAACGACTGGACCTGCAATGACTTTTTTTTGATAATGGAGCAACTAGACACACAACATTCCAGAAGGAATTCTTTAACAAATATGAAGGATTCACAAGCCTTCAAGGTGTGAAAGCAGCAAATGGGTACATAATGAAAGCATATGGCAAGTGACAAGTGGTTTTTTATACAGTTGTAAATATTAAGATCAAGTTAGTAGAACTTAATGATGTGTGGTATGTGTCTAATATTAAAATAAACTTGTTCAGTGTTCCAGCAGCACACGATATGTCTCCAAACAGTAAATTTATATCTAATGGTAACAGAGCTAAATTTAGTGTAAAAGAAAAAGTGTGTGTAATTGGGATAAGACAAAAGAATGGGAGTCTATACAAGTTGGTGGCTAAACCATCAACTCCAAAAGTGGCTGAAATAAATGTTGTCGAGAGTCACAACATCCTTCAAGTTTACCATGAGAGGTTTGGACACCAAAACAAGACACATGTAAGGAAATTAATGGAAAGTGAATTAAACATAAAAAGTGATTTAGATAGTGAACTGTGTGAAGGTTGTATCTAACAAGCAACATATATTAAAGTTTGGTACCAGGAAAAAGGCAACTAAACCAGGAGAACTTATTCATGCAAATGTTTGTGGTCCATTCTGTTTTTCAATGTCTAAATTTAAATATGTAGTGTTATAAGATGACTTTAGTAAATAGATAAACTTAAATTAATGGTAAGTGTTTCAAAAACAATGGAACATTCGATAGTTGAGGTTCTTAGTGACAATAGTGGTGAGTTTAATAACAATGTAATCAAAAGTATTTAGATGAAAATAGTATTCAACAACGGTTGACCATGCCCTATACACCACGACAAAATGGATGCAGTGAGAGGGAAAATAGAACTTTAGTGGCTAGGACCCTAAGACTGGCACATGAAGAACTGAAACAAGTGTTATGGGCAGAATTAATCAACACAGCAGCTTACATCCTAAACCGAACTGGACCAACAATGATAGAGGGAAAAACGCCATATGAACTTTGGTTTGGTAAGAAACCCAGATTAACTCATTTGAGAGTAATAGGTTGTACAGCATATGTCCATGTTCCAAAGCAGAAAAGGAAAAAGATGGACACCAAAGCATTCAAAGGGACGCTAGTTGGCTACGATGGAGATGAGGGATACAGGATTTGGATAAGAAGTCAAAATCAAATCCTCCTTTCTCGGGATGTGATATTCAATGAAAAGGTAGTGAGGAATATAATGAACTTTCAGTCTCCAGAATCAAGTGAAGATGAAAATAAGCAGCTCGATTGTGTCGAAGACAATGATATTTTAGATGAAGAAAGTGACAGTAAGACTTATGAAGTGGAGCAGGATACAGAAGAGGTAATGGGACTCCGAGACAGGTAAAAGCTGAAGAACCCGGATAGGTTTAAAGACTATGTCATGTTTGTAGAACACAATGGAGATGAGCCAATGACGTACCAGGAAGCCATCAGCAGCATTGAAAAGAATAAATGGGAAGAGGCAATGAAAACAGAAATGAAAGCCTTTGAACAAAAGGACACGTGGCAGCTTGAACTACTACCACAAGGAAAGAAATTACTTAAGTATATGTGGGTCTACAAGGTAAAAACGCATGCAGATGGTTCTATAGATAAATACAAGGCTAGGTTGGTCATCAAGGGATGTGCGCGAAGGAAAGGCACAGATTATGAGCAGACATGCAGTCCAGTTGTGAGAGGTGCTACAATAAGGGCTCTACTAAGCACAGCAGCAAGGGAAAGTATGAAACTAATGCAATTTGATATATCAACAGCATTTCTATATGAACAATTAGAGGAGGAACTCTACTTGGAGCAACCGGAAGGATTCAATGATGGGACAGCGAGAGTGTGCAGGCTAACAAAAAGTTTGTATGGTCTAAAACAGGCTCCAAGATGAAGATTTATACAGACTGAAGCCGATCCCTGTCTGTATGTCAGAAACAGTACAAGTGGAAAATTAATAGTGGCTCTATATGTAAATGATGGACTGGTAGCAGCCAGTAGTGAAACAGACTTACTAAAGTTTGAAGAAGAACGCAGGTCAGAGTTCAAGATTACCTCAAAGCCAGCAAACTATTTCCTAGGGATTGAAATCAATCAACGAGTAGATGGAAGCATAAAAGTGACACAAAGTAGTTATGCAGCAAGGGAAGATAGATGATGTTTCGGGAAAATCTAATAAAAACTATCCATATAGATCAGTAGTTGGTGCTTTGATGTATCTGATGATTGGAACAAGGCCAGACTTTGCTTACGCAGTTGGGGTTGCATCAAGAAGCCTGGAGAACCCTAGTGATGTGGACATTGTTGCAGCAAAGAGAATATTGAGATAACTTAAAGGCACAGTGGGCTATGGGATCATCTATAAGGCAACAGGCAATTCAGACCAGCTGATTGCATACAGTGATGCAGACCATAGGAGAGATGAGGCAACCGAACGATCCACAACAGGAGTTATCTGCATTTTTTTCAGGGGGAACAGTAAGTTGGTTCAGTCAGAGACAAACTTCAGTAGCCATATCCAGAACAGAAGCTGAAGTAGATGCCGCAAGCGACGCAACAAGAGAAGTTGTCTGGTTGCAATGTCTATTACTAAATATTGCAAATAACAACAAAAGTCCTGAGTTGCGTGTTGACAAAGAAGCAGCAATCAAGTTAGCTCAAAACCCAGAGCTACACAAGAGAACCAAGCATATTCACATAAGGCACTTCTTTGTAAGAGAAAAGGTGTGTGATGGTGAAATAACTGTGGCCAAGGTAGACAGCGAGGATCAGCTAGCTAGTGATGGACTCACGAAGTCTCTACATCAGGGGTTTCCAAAGTGCGGCCCGCGATATCGATAAGATATATTCCTTTTTAATTAAAAAATAAATAAGTAAATAGTAAAGAAAAAAATAAATATTACAAATAAGATACAATAAAATATTTTAATATTAAAAAAAAATTCATACAGAGCTTTAACCATAAGCGTTTGTATTAATAAAATATTGTTTAGTTTATATTTAAAAAAATATTTTAGTATGTCTAGTCTAATTATTACACATTTATACAGAAATATTATATAGTAGTCTCAAATAGATACAGAACTGTTAATCATTTAAGACATACAATTTAAATTGATAAAATTACAGGTAAATATCGATACTAAGAATTCTTATCGGAACAATTCCTTAATTGACTTTTATAAAGGATTCATGAGTGAATTATCCGAAAATACGAAAACATGCTCAACAAATGTTTTCATTATATGGAAGCATATATATTTGTGAAAAAACTTTTTAAAAAATGAGCATAAATAAGTCGAAATTAAGATCACAATTGGGTGATAATCATTTAGAAGCAGGTATATAATAGATAATCGTCTTTAACCTATTGGCACATTAGCACTATTGGCACTGGACACATTAGGATAAAGGGCCCCTATGACCTTGGCTTTGAGAAGACCTTGAGAATAGACCAAGAAAGTAGCAATTTATAAAAGTAACTCTTTTAGCACTCACAGGTTAGCGCTTAAAAATATATATCGAGTGAAGAGTCACTATGACTTCATTGTCACTATGAACAAATTTCAAGAATTCGATTAAATGGCGACATTCTATTCCCAACTCTTTCTCGTTAACGTCTTCATAATAGATTTCAGCAAATTCCTTGCAATATTGTCTCAATTCTCCTCGGAATTCATAGTTTTCAAGCTATAAAATCAACCAAAACGTTGACTAATGTACTTATACGAATATAATCGCTGTTTTAGATGGACGCTGGGGGTATCAATTATGGGAAGAAAACCTCTATTTTCATTTTCTCTTTTCGCAATGCAGAGCCACCAAAAAAACTCTGGCGTGAGATTCTAAGTGTTGTTTCTTGAGAAAAGTCCTTGTAGTCAGATTCAGGATTTCTTTCTTTGGCGGACGATTCGAAGTAATCACATTTATCTCAGAAGTTAATAATAAAATCATCAAGTGAAGTAAACTAATAAGTTGCAATATCGAGTGTTATTGTTTTTTTTATCTACAGATAATTACTTGTTTGTTTTGTTTATTCTTTCTTACATAGAGCTGCAAATTCTCCGTTAGTGCAGTGTCTAGTTTCTGTGCCAGGTCTGTATATTTTGCGATGGACAAAACTTCTATAATTTGTTTATGACCTTCATGCAAGGAGCTTACTGCAGCAGCTCGGACTGACCATCTGGTTTGTGAAAGACTTTTAACAACTTTTCTTGAACTTAAATGTTCTCTCAATATATTCCATCGATGGGTAGAACCCGGAAAAAAGTGTTTTACGCTTTCTGAACCAATTCAAAAAACTTTGTTGCCTCTGATACACACGCAGCAGCATGGGTATCTACCAAGTTTAGTGAATGTCTCGCACATGACACAAATGTGGCAAATTCACAATTCTCCTTGATTATTGATTGTAGAGCAGTATACTTCCCCGACATATTTGAAGAATTGTCGTAGCTGATTCGCTTCGTTCGCTTGTGACCTGGCAGGAACTAGGATATAGATGGTGGGGCCCTGGGCACGTGCCCAGAGTGCCCAGTGGGAAAGAAAGGCCTGTTTACAAGCAGTATTAAGAATACATTCGACGGACATACGAAGAAGGACATACGACATTCGAAGAGATCGTCCATTAATCACGTTATGTTTTTTAGCAATTTTTTTTATTTTAATAAATATATAATTAAAGATTTATATTTATATTAAATTTAGTATAATAATTAGAAAAAGAAAAAATTAAATGTATTTAAAACTAAAAAAAATCGTTGCTATTGTTTTATTCCGTTTTTTTTTGACCCGCCAAAAAAATTGTTAACATTAAATTGGCCCGCCTAAGAAAAACTTTGGGAACCCCTGCTCTACATGGACCCAGATTGAAAAGAATAAATTCCCGAGATAGACCCTGAAGAAATGATGGCAGCACTAAAATAGATGAAAAACAGGAAAAGCCCAGAAGAAGATCAAATCAGCATCGAAATGATCAAAAGGGGCGGAGAAGATCTCCTTCAAAGCGTACGATTCCTACTGAATAAGTGTCTAATGGAAGGAAAAATCCCAAACAAATGGCAAAATTCAGAAATTATACTACTTTTCAAAAAAGGAGACAGAAACAACATTGAAAATTACCGTCCTATAAGCTTGTTATCGCACTTATACAAGCTACTAACAAAGATTATAACTAACCGGCTAACACACAAAATGGACTCATATCAACCATGCGAACAAGCAGGATTTCGGAAAGGATTTGGTCCACATACCACTTGCAAACACTTCGCACACTCATCGAAAAAAGTACGGAGTATAACATATCAATTCACACAGCCTTTGTAGACTACCACAAGGCGTTCGACTGCGTCGAAACAATGGCAATATTAAGATCCCTCGATAATGCGAGAATCAAAAAAGTCGGACTCGAAATGAACCTAACAAAGACAAAGATAATGAGCCCAGAGAATATCGACTTAACTATTAATAACCAGCAAGTCGAAAAAGTATCGCACTACATTTGCCAGGGCCACAACATTCAATTGGGTAAAGCATACCAAACTCTAGAGGTGTCCAGAAGAATAAGCCTCTCCTGGGCCGCTTTTGAAAAATTAAGCTACATTCTCAAGTTCAGGGAGTTCCCGATAAACCTTTGAAGGAAAGTATTCGAATCGTGTGTACTGCTGTTCTTTCGGAGAGGGTGAGGAGGGATGTGAGGGAGGTGTATAGGAAAACGGTGTGTAAGATCAGAGTGCATGAGTGTGTAACGGAATATTTCGAGATAAAACGGGCCTGAGGCAGGGATGTCCACTGAGCCCCACACTTTTCAATCTCTATGTGGCTGATTTTGAAAGAGTTTTGCAAACGGGCAAGCTGGAGGAGCGGTGGTAGGGAGAACAAAGGTGTATAGTTTAGCATACGCTGATGATGTAGTGGTATTTGCCAAGACAGCTGGGGAATTGAGAGAGATGATTGAAAGGGTGAGAGGGTTTTTTGAAAGGAGAGATTTGCGTGTGAATGTGGAAAAAACTAAATGGATGCGGTTCAAAAGAGGTGGGAAGTTCAAAAAGAGCGGTTTGAATGGAGAGGGTAGGAAATCGAGGAGGTGCAAAGGTTTAAGTATCTGGGGTTTGTATTTGGAAATGGAGGTAGCAATAGAGAGCATGTGGAGTATGTAGCGAAGAAAGCATGGGTGGCAGCTGGGCGAGTCTGGAATGAATGGAGCAATAAATTCGAAGGAAACTTCAGGGTGGCTGAGACGGTGTGGAAGGTGTGTGCGAGAAGCATTTTATTGTATGGCTCAGAAGTCTGGGGGACGAGTGAGGAGGACAGGATAGAGAGAGTCTAGTTAAAGTTTTTCAAAAAAATCCTGAAGCTTGATAGAGATCGACACCTGGTTACATCGTCCATATAAGGTGAGTGAAATGGGAGATGAAAGGTTGATAAAAGAGGTTTTTAGAATGGTAAATCGAGTGGGAGGAGGCGGTATGAAAGGGAGGGAATGGGGTAAGAATAAGAGGAAATTGTATGAAAGAGGTAGCATATCTGGTGATGGGCTCGAAACGCTAAAGCAGGAAAGGGTACTGTGGGCCGAAAGGTTGGCAGAACGTTTGCAAGAAGTGAACCTACAGGAGCGGCGAAGCAAAATAGAAAGTAGTAATTGTACATGAGCGGTTACCAACCTATTTAAGTGTAAATCAAGAGGACGATGCACAAGTCGTGTTAGCAAGGTATATGTGTGGATGTGAGGACCGTGGAAGAAGATACTGGATGAGTGAGGAGCATAGAAAGTGTAGTATTTGTGGGACAGCAGAGGATACTTGGGAGCATTGGATGGAAGAGTGTACAAGGGGTGAATGGAATGAGGGAGAGAGGCGGGAGAAGGAAAGAAATGGGAGGAATGTATGAATGATAGCGGAAAGGGTCTGAAACTGCTGAGACGGATAAAAAGATGGAAAGAGCAAACTGTTAACAGAGAAGGTATATTATAAAGCAAAAAAATATATTTATATTTTTTTTATGTGGTTTCTATATGCAAGTAGGTTAATAAATAAATAAATAAATAATACTGCCGCTCCTTACCTACGGCCTCGAAATAATGGCGTGCACTCGGAAAACATCGAATAGACTACAAACCACACAGAGAGCTATGGAGAAGTGTATGCTTGCAAATACCCTCAGGCACAGAGTTCGAAACGAAGGGGTCCGGAAAAGAACTGGTATGACGGATGTGCTAGTGAGAATAGCGCAACTTAAGTGGATGTGGGTCGGTCATATTGCGAGGCAAGACCCGGACAGATGGACAAAGAGAATCTCAACATGACGCCCGAGAGAGACCAAACGGAGCGCGGGCAGACCTAAGGCACGATGACGAAACAGTATACAAAAGATTGCAGGAAAAAACTGGATCCAAACTACAACAAACAGGAAGACGTGAAAATCCTTGAAAAAGGCCTACATCTAGGAGTGGATAAACGAAGACTGAGAAGAAAGAAGAAGACTTCAGTGGATGTGTAGCGATCCTTCTCCACTTATAAAAATATTTTGAGTGATGGAAAATAAAATATTACGACCGTACATTTGGAACAGTACCTGATTATTAACGTTACAAGGGGTCGTCCATTAATCACGTGATGTTTTTTAGCAAATTTTCTTTCTTTGGAATTTTAAAGAGCATTGACAAATAATACAATCAAAATAAACCATACATATTCTTGTAGGAAACTTGTAGGTGTTTTTCCCTTCTTATACTCTGCAAATAGGTATTTATATAGATCTCCTAGCAGCGGCGGATTTACACATTTGTCCCCAGTAGGCTATTCAAATTTTGCCGCCCCTACAGACCTCTGCAATTCAATACCCTCGTTCACAATCATATTAATTACAATTTTTTTGTCAATGAAATTGTAACTCTTTGATTTGTGCACTATCGACCTAATTACACCACCTTTTCTCGTAATTAGTATGATTGTGAACTAGGGGATCGATGTGTCAGTTCGTAGATAAATTTTACAACGCAACGGTTTGGTATATTTCTGAGCTGATAAAAGCTTAAACATGTACTACTAATAAGACGGGATAAATATGTCTTAATACTATTTACACAATAATGTACATTCGGTAAACGAAATTAAATATTTTTATTGCGCTTACTTACAGTTTAAAAACAATATATTCAATTATCTTGTAACAATCTAACTGATGAAATTCAATTAAGATTTACAATACCTTATTGCGCGATTTTCTATCCGCAAAATCATCAATTAAATTGTCGTATGAAATCTTGTTCATTAATTCCGACTGACTGTTGGTCACCAACAAGGCTATCTTCAGACTCGGCAAGTCTGAACAGAGAGCTTGAGTTGAGTTTATACCATTTACATAGATTCTTGAGCCATTATGTTTTTCTGCGGCCCGGATTTCTTTTACCAAAAATTTTTCCAAAAAGAAATATTGCAGTTTCCTCCTTTTGATGGTAGTAAGAATTTCGGTGGATTTATACAGACGTTGGAGTATTACCAAGTTGGATACTTTTTCCGTCCATGAAACTTTTAATATTTTCCTGTAAGCCTACATCTCAAAGGCTTCAAGCCGTCTTTCTTCGTACTTGTTTATAGTCCAGGCATTTTCTCAGATGCTATGTCTTCTCCACCCTGCTGTACGGTATTGAAGCCTGGACTATAAACAAGTACGAAGAAAGACGACTTCTGAAGAATTCTGACTCTATGCACAAAAGAGTTAAGGCGTTTAGCTTTCCTGGGCTTAAGGTAAATCTTTAAGGTAAATAATGTTTCACCCGTTTTAAGCACGAAATGTTTCTCTCACCCGAACAATTTGTCGCTGGTGTACATATAGGGATTGCTATCCGGTGCATTTTCAATCCGGCCGGATCCGGTCACATGCGGACCATCATGTGTCCTTTGCTTTTCGGCGGTTTTGAGCTTTCGCTCAGCTATTCCGCCGTCTTATTGGTTGTTCCGTTTTTTTTTTCTTTTTTTTCCCTTTGTTTTGTTTGTTTGTCTGTTTATTTGGTTTTCTGTTTTGTTCCTCTCATGACCGGTTGGCATGTGGACCAACTTACTCTCGTTATTATATACGTTTCGGAAACAGGCGGATCGTGTGAAAGATTTGCCCTCAGAAGTGTTGCCCTCAGTGGGACATAAAGCTGAAGAAATGTTTTCTGCCGTTATTTCGGAACTCAAAACACTGGGCATAAATAGTGAAGACTGTCGTGGACAATCGTATGATTGTAAAAGCTTGTATTTGAATATTCACTTTGTTTATTCTTTAAAAAAAAAAAAACTCAGCACACAACAACCATTACCGCCGTTTCCAGTTTTTCTAAATTTAAAAGTATTCCCGTCACTTCGTTTCGCGTTACAGGTTTTTCGGTACAATCATATGCCTTAATATGCCTTAATACTATTCTCCATTTGTACAATGGGTTACAGGGTAAAATTGAAAATTAACCCATTGATTTTTTCCTTCCTTGCTCTGTCCCCTGTTTAATTTAGTGGCAGCTGCGACTGCTGAATCTTGCACGGAAGCTTGTCACTTCTTCATATTACTTCTTCAAGTTATCTACATTTTTTTTATAAATTCGACACAACGCTGGCAAAAGTTAATGACTGAAATTGGGAAAGGGAAAACGCTAAAGAGAGTAAATTTTGCACGTTGGTCAGCTAGAGAGGACGAATGTAGTAGTTTATTGGCGCGATGTTCTTCAAACTTTGGAAACAACACGGAGGATTATACCGAAAAAACTGTAACGCGAAACTAAATTTAGAAAAATTGGAAACGGCGGTAATGGATGTTGTGTGGTGTGTTTTTTTTTTGAAAGAATAAACAAAGTGAATATTCAAATGCAGGCTTTTACCGTAGCTGTAATCACTGTTGCCGATCTTTACGAATCCCTTTGCAAGTTTTTCGTAGCTGAACGAGAGGATTTTAAGCATTTTGAAGAAAAGGCGATGGAATTAAGCGTGTCGAAGCAGTATACAAAAGACATGGGAAAACGACAACCGAAAAGGAAAAAATGTATGCTGAAACACGCGATGAAGAAATGAGTGACTACAAGTGATACTTACGGTTAATACATTTCTCGTCCTCATTGATAGACTCGTATCCGAATTAAAAAAATAACAAAAGGCCTACAACAGGTTCAATGAAAAGTTTTCATTTTTGACCAAAATGTAAAAAGCCCTTTTCTTAAAAGAAATGTATCCTAATGATTTAGAGACTGACTTAGTTCAAGAATGCATACATTTTCAATGCCACCTTTCTTCTTAAAGAATTTTGGTAAAACCAGATCATTGAAAAGTCTGTCTTTGTTCCTGCGAAATTAGAATTTGCAAAACATGTATCCCAACTTATATATAGCAGTTCGCATGGCTATATACATAGAGATTGCAATCCGGAAAACCGCATCCGGCAAACCGGTGGATCTGGCATCATTAAACGTTTACCGGATCCGGTGCCAATATTTAGCATCACCAGATCCGGTCACCGGATCCGGTTATGCTAATTTTGGCAAAATAATCGCGCTATTGCACGAGTAGGTACAAAATGCGTATTTATAGTAAATTGTAGATTAAATAGTTAGAAACTCGTTATTGAGACAATTGTGTAAACTCGTTATTGTGTCAATAGACAGATTCATCATGATGTCTGTCATAAATATAAGAATAAGGCTTGTTGGCACGCTCAAATACCTAATTGTTGTGATCTCAGTAGATTAAGTAAAGTTTATTATATTAGATTTAATAACGTTAAATACTAAAATTCTATCATTGAAATTAACTAGTTACTTTTTTATTATTAAAAAATAATGTATTAGATTTTTAATCGTTTAACTAATAATAAATTTGTGTCTCAGTGTGTGTATGTAAACTAACTATATAATACACAACTTCTCGATTATCCTATGATCGAATCAACTTAATTTCCATAGATCCGGATCGGGCCGGATAATCGAAAAGTTGTGTATTATATAGGTAGTTTACACACATACTCACACACACATTTATTATTAGACAAACAATTAAAAATCTAATTAGGACTTTAAATTTTACCCTGTAACCCATTGTACGCACCAGACATTTTCGTCGCATTATCATACGATTGTCCACAACAGTCTTCAATATTTATGTCCAGTGTTTTGAGTTCCGAAATAACGGCAGAAAAACTTTTCTTCAGCTTTACGTCCCACTGAGGACAAAAACTTGAGAAATCTTTCACATGGTTCGCCTGTTTCCAAAACATATATCTAATGACGAGAGTAAGTTCAGATGTGCTATATCTGGCGTTGAATGGATGATGAAGGAAAAATATTTCGCTCTTCTTATCTCGTCTCCAATCTTTTTTAAGACTTTATGACCCACCAAGAGAATAAACTCATCGCAAACGGTCTTAGATATTCAATATGACGCGCTAAAAAAGGATAGAATGCAGCTAACAGTTCCAAAATCATACAATAATTTCGGTTATTCGGTTATCACTGAACTTTTAATATTTCTCTTATAGCACACAACTGAAGAAAAATTAATACATATAAGAAATTGCAGGACTCAATCAATGGAGGCGGCTTTTCTTTTCGGCAGCTTTTCTTTTCGGCGGCTATTCCGATTGTATCGCTGCTCTATTACTATCTCTCTCAGACTCACTGCAACTACGCGGCGTATGCTCATAACTGCACGATCCCGTCGATCCCGCTTCGGACCAAGCACTACTACGCAAATTGTAGAAAAAAATAATTTAACAATAAGTGGTGAAATATATTACATGTTGAATTATTTGTGTGGAACTAATAACATTTACATTAAGGTATATAATAGTGAATCGTTGTAATTTCTTTAAGATATAAAAAAAAAATTGGCCCCAAATTTTCCGCCCTTAAAATCTGCCGCCCTAGGCTATTCATAGCGCTAGACATTGTTTTGAGGCAAAACATACACGGCAGCGATTTACGCATGTATTCGGCGTCAAAATCACAGACTTCTACTGGGACCACTGAAATATATACTAACTGGAACGAGCGATGCGATGCGTCTTGGCTTGTGCGGGCCGACAGGGAGCATCACAAGGTGTCGCTTGTATGGCTCTGTCTTCGTCTAGTACAGTCCAAAAGGAAAACTAAATGTGTGTCCGACGTCCATTTTTCCTTGCAAATACAACAGTATTTTACCATTGTCTTTTTGAAAACAATTTCATTAAAATATATAAACTTCGGTTTATAATATTCTCACCGATTGAACGATCTCACTCTCTTTCTTGATACAACTCAATACACCTATCTTTTTGCTCTGACTGTATCACATCCTCCCACTCTCGAATAAACTGTTAGCTAGACAAGGATGAAGGGATCCCCTTGTGACCTCTCACTTGGCTCGCACAAGCTTAGAGGCCAGTGCTCGTTCCAGTTAGTATATATTTCAGTGACGGACACTGGCAAGCGGAGCCGGGCAGTTTTTGCGGCGCGCGGGAAAATCATTGCCTGGCAACGGCGTTAAAAATCGCGCGTTCAACGAAAAAATAAACACACGTGATATCTCACTACTCATCACAATTAAATAGATGTCTGGTAGTGAAGTTGTGACAATCAATTACCAATCTTCACCAGAAACTGCCATAACAAATATTCAAAATTATGAGTTTACTCGAAAGATTGGACATTTTCATTTCAGAATGATCATCATCATTCAAATGACTGCCACGGCTGGCTCGACAGTCAACCCAATTTTTCAGTAGGTACTTTTTCGATTATTTGGGATCCAATCGCATGAATGGCAACTTCGATTTCGTGTTTCAAGGCATCAATCGTCTCTGGATAGTTAGCGTAATCCTTAAAGGTAAGCGTTCAGTAACCTTAAGGGCTCCCCACAAAAAAAAATTCAACGGGGTCAAATCAGAGATCCTAGATGGCCAATTGACATCAACATTTCGGCTAATTATTCGATTTCCAAAAACAGTGCGCAAAAGATCCATGGTTACGTTGGCTGTGTGGCATGTGACCCCGTCCTGTTAAAACCAAATATCATCCATGTCATACTCGTCAATTTTTGGAAACAAAATAGTTATTTACATTAGAGTGCGGAAACGTTGATTTTACAATGCAACAGCTCGTTTGGGGAACGAGTCTCATTTTCTGGAGCATTCTAAAATCATTTCCGCACAAAATTTGTATATGATTTTATGGCCGACAATTATTATTTAAGAAACAAATAGATTTAGATTAATTACAATATTTGAAATTATTTAATTTTTGTAAAGTTGGTACTCACAAACTTTGACATTTTTAATAATTCAAATTTATTAAGTACATAATATGTCATTTTTTTACAGACGCACAGTAAAATTTAAAAATTACTGTTATTTTCTACATTATCGTGACAAATATGGTGTAAAGTAGCGTTTTCTAAATTAGATTTTATTGTCTTATACTTAATTTATTTTGTAAGTGTCCCTGAAAGGTTAAAATTTACATGTCACTTTACCGCATCGTAGTCGAACTTTGCAATATTATGTGTAAAAATCTCAGTGTGTAAAATCTTCGCTGGACGTATATACGATGTCAAAGCCAGCTTTACAATTCAGGAGGCCAAAAATTCCTTTAGCATGACACAGAAACGTTCGCTGTTGACTGAAATATAGGGTTGATCGGTTGAGTCACTATCAAGCCGGCTGTCAAGTGGCTGTCATTTGAATGATGTATTTCATTCTCAAATGTAAATGTCCATCTTTCTAATAAACTCATAATTTTGAAAAAATATTCAATAGTTTTTTTATGCCGATTCAAATTCCAAAATTTAGATGGCCCACCCTTTATAATGATCATTTATTGCTCTGGCCATCTATAGCCCAGGTGCGTTCGTGAATTTATTATAGCATAAAATCGACGTATTGTGAAACGTGGGCGGTGATACTTCGCAGAGATCAAACTGCTCAGCGGTGAAAGTTCCTGCGGTGAAAGTTCCTACGGTGAAGATTTCTCGGTGAAACCAATGCGGTAAATGATTCAAATGACCCAAACTCTTTGAAATGACCCAAACTTTTCAAAATATGAATCCTTGCATTTTTAATTAATAATCAAACGCGACATTCCACTTATGTGGGTAAAAATATTTCATTTCAAATTTAAGTCACTTTTCTAGAATTGTTCTTGAAAACTACAAAAAATTCGATATAAAAAACTATAATTGATTTTTCATACGTAACTTTACTTCTGCCTGACGTTTTCCTGCTGATGCAGGATTTGCTCTTTGCTAGGCAGTCACATTACCAACATTCTTATTAGTTATGAGTGGGATTGAACCATTTGCACCACTTTTGCGGGTTAGTTTTACGCAAAGAAAGCTACATTCAGAGATAATCTTTAATCATTTTAACATAATTATGTTTTAATACATTAAAAATGATAAACCAAACGAGCTATAAATAAAGAAAACGTTTTACTTTAATTTATTTTAATTTATTTTTTTTTACCTTGGACGGTGGCTGCTCGCCACTGTCCCACGAAGAATATTCTTCAACTGAGCATGAAGGAAAATTTCGCTAAATGCACTACCCCAGGTGGTAACCAATCCACCGTCACCTATGGTGGCGTTAGCGGACCTTCGGATTCTGGGGAGTCCGCACCAACATGCTTTAAGGATGAGTCGGAGCATCCTGAAATCACCGGACGTAAAGTCAGACCAAGACAGCAAAGCTTCTTCGCAACATTTAATGCCAACTCACTACTAAAACTGAGTAAACTGAAACATTTGACTGATTCACTAACACGACACAACATAATACTGATAGCAGTACAGGAAACCAGATTTACGGACGACCATGCCTTCAAGTCCCAAGGCTACAGAATCCTCAAAGGAAAAGTGAAGAAAGTACCCCACTTAGGTACAGGATTTATAATCAGTAACAGGATCCTGGATTTATATTCAGTCACCTACTTTAGCTCCTCGAGCAGTCGTATATCGATCCTCTCTCTCTCAAATACGCAAACAAGGGCTACATTATAGTCAATCCCATCAACCAGGACAACAGACGCAATCCAGACAGATCTGATAAATTCTGGAAAGACTTAGAAGATATTATCTCTAAACTTCCAGAGAGGTACAATGTCATACTGCTTGGTGACTTCAATGCTCAATTGGGAAGAGAGAGAAAATACAGAAACATAGTGGGCAATTATCTGGCGCACAAGCGAACCAACCGCAACGGAGAACGATTGGTGGATCTGTGTAGGACTTCTGGGTTGTTCATGAAGTCTAAAGCCTTCAAACACTTGCCAAGGAGGCAGAATACTTGGATTTCACCTAAAACCAACCTGAGTGAACTCCAGATAGAACATGTGGCCATTTCACGAAAATCTCAAAAGGAAATACGAAACGTGATGGTACTAAGAAGATCCAATCTGGACCAATACCTCTCAAAGATCAAAATAAGACTCCAGCCTAGAAACACTAGATTACACAAAACCTCCAAAATGGTAAGATTTGACGTAGAGCAACTCAAGAACAGTCAAGAAGTAAGTCAGAACAATACAGATCTAAACAGCTGGGACCAACTAAAGGAGACTCTTGTCAAGGCGGCCAATGAACTCGGCCCTCTCGCTAGAAGAAGGAAGCATCTGTGGTGAACTGAAGACTGTGATAATGCAATAGCCCAAAGACAGACAGCCTGGGTGAAGTGGAATTCTAAAAAGGACAAGGAAAATAGGCATAAATTTTTGGAACAAAGAAAGCTTACAGCCAAGAAAATTCGAGGAACAAAACCAACCTTCGAACAAAACCAACTAACCCAAATCGAAGAGGTTTGCTAAGAATAACTCCAATTTCTTTGGAACCTTCAAGCAGACACTCAGCAAATACGCTCCACCAAACCTCCACTTCAGAGACTCACAAGGCAAACTGGCTTATAACGACAAGGACAACTGCCACCTTTTGGCTCAGTACTTTAAAAATCTACTCAACTGTGACCCACCCAGCGGAGATTTCGATTATAAACAAACCACACCAAACCCGGACTCGCTGCCCCCTTCATTGGAAGAAGTTGGCCAGATCATTCAACTTCTTAAGAATAATAAAACAGCTGGCGAGGACTCTATCGTTGCTGAACTGTGGAAAAGTGCTGGAAATAATATCGTGCGCAAGCTAACCCAGATCATCTAGGATATCTGGGAAACAGAGAAATTACCACCCGATTGGAAATCTGCTCTGATCCACCCGCTTCACAAAAAGGGAGATTTTCGGATCTAACCAACTACCGTGGAGTTTCTCTCGTCCCGGTAACCTACAAGATTCTCTCGAAGGCGTTACAAACAAGTTCAGAAAATCAACTGGATAGTCAACTGAGAGAATACCAGGGAAGCTTCCGGAAGACCCGACCATGTGTTGAACAGATTCTCAACCTTAAAACTGTACTTGCATACTCCAAGATGAGAAACCGCAAGGTGGTCCTTTGGAGAATCTCAGTAGATAATGTCAAGTTATTGACCTAACATCTCATTGATTAGAAAGAACAGTTTTAAAAATTTAGATTTATAAGAAATATAGAAAAAAAAAACAATTTTCCGTAGCACGTGTGCTGCACACCATATTTCAGGTATAGAGTTTTAGAATACCATGTTCCAATAAAGTAAAGCGTTCACTTATCTTCAAAAGATCTATGTACTTGTGTGCGTGCGTTCGTATAGTATAATTCGGCGGAACAGAAAGAATCAGTTAGTATAATCTCTTCTTTGTTGAACAGTAAGAATTCCATAAATTTTACAGTTATTTATATCCTTGTTCCACTGTTTTAAGCCATTATATACTGGTAATTATATTATTAGTAATTATATTATTAAATAAACATTGTTTAAGAATGTTTACAGCATTAATATTGCATTACCTCCACTTTTGTTGAAATAGACACTTTCATCATCAAATGTTATGGTTTTGAGGTTCCCATAAACTAGGCCTTTACTCGTAGATAATATACCGAAATCCCATTGGCCATGATTTAAAATCAAAGAAACCATGTGTATTCCTCTATCAACTTGGGATTGAGACTTGACATAATTTGTAATCTGATAATAGATCTCCCTAGAATGTAAATAAATTGAAAAATGGAATGAATTTATTGTAAATATTACCTTTTGTTGATACTCGAATTCAAAGTTAACAAGTTGTAAACTTTCCTTAGCAAATATACCACCATTTTCAGTTCACTACGTGGCTTATCAGATACACAACAGGTTTTTGATTTAAGAACAAGCCTAAAATAAACATTAATGAATATTAAATAATCAATTCAACAATTAATTAACCTTCCATTTTCATATCCAGAATTTCTCCACGAAACATCTTTTCTACGGATTAAAATCTTCTTGTTATTTATAACCTGTTCATTCATTTCGTAAAAGACCTTTGCAATTTTTGATAATATTCTAGCTTTTTTTTGCTCATGAGATAATATTTCAAACTGATGATTTGGACTTATTAAATTCAGATCGCGACTAATGTCATCAATAGATTTTCGTAATTTATATAAAGGTTTTGCTACTTTCTTATTATCATCAGTTACCAATTTGTTTTCCGCTGTTACAATTATTTTTTCTGGTTGCGACAATTGAGTGTTAACAAAGTTATCCAAATCTTCACTGTTTTCGACATTTTGAGTAATTATGTTGGTTTCTCTTACAAATTCTTGGATTGAATCAAATGCTTGAGTTTCAAGAAATCTATTAGATATTACAATATCTTTGCTAGGTTGTACGAAATTTGGTACACTTTCAAACACTTTTAAATTTTCAATCTTGTCTGGTATTTTATTTTTAATAATCGTATCTATATTACAATGCAAATCACTGGTACTAGTAAGATGACATAATTGACAAATCTTGCGCTTTCTCCCTTTACTATTCATTGTTTTGTTCTTCATATGACATTCGTTAGTAATTTGGAAAATTTCAGGAATATCTAGTATTACCACGCCGTTGTCTTCTGGGACGCTTAATATCATATCGTTATAATTTTGTAGTGAATTGTAAGTGTTTTGAGAAAATTTTTGGATATAGCTTGAACAAATTTCAAATTCATCTGTTTGTGTACACTGATCTACAGATTTTTGTTTGATTTTATTAGTTAATCTTTTAGCTCGTCCAATTTGCGGTTTACTTTTAACTTTTCTGGGTTTGGGTAGATTTTTCCTTAAAGAATCAACTTTCATAGTCTCTCGAGGGAGGCACTTTTTACATAGTTTTGTCTTCAATATAGAATGATTTAATACCATTGGACTCTCATCAAATAAAGCCTGACTAAAATTATTTTCAAATAAAGTACTTTTTACTAATTGTGAATCGTTTGAATTTTCATTTTGAAATGTTTCCTTGATTATATTCTTGACTGTATCTTTGGCATTCTGTTCTAATCTCTTCTGCATAGAACATTTTAAATTTTCAGTCTGATATTGAAACACTTGATTTGATATATTTTGATCTAAATTGTCTATAATTGACATATCTTGACTTTCATTTTGACTAATATTATTTATAGATTCATCGACATGTGTTGAATCAAGAGATTTATTTACATCGCCAAAGTGAGCTGTCTTTTCATGTATTCCAGTACTTTTATTTAAATGTGTAGTGCGAAATTCTGCATTTGTAATACTCTCATTAATGGATGGTAAACTATTTTCCACCACCCACGGATTTTCATCCTTGGTAATTACATTTGAAACATTATTGCTTTTGCTTTTATTATTCTCAAGATTATTTTTTATAGAACAGCCGCTTAGATTAATAATACTTTGTGTGAAATTATTATTTTGAGATTGGGAATTTATCGATTGATCTAACGATGATTCCAAAATTATTTCAAATTTAGTACCAATCGTTTGTTGGGAATCACTTTCCTCGCAATCGTTATACTCTCTGGTCGGTTTAGAAACATTAGTTCTGTAATTTATTTTGGGTTCGGATATTTGTTTAAGAAAATCGTCTAAAGTGAAGTTTGTATGTTTATTCTTGGAATTTTTGGAAGGCAAGTACTGAGAGGACTGAGATAGAAGCAAATCAATTTCGCGATCCAATTGTGATTTTTTGGGACTTTGCACTTTAATGTTATTATTTTCCAACATATCTTTTACTTCAATGCGTGCTTCCGTCTGGTTTAAGTTCTTCAATAACACTTTTCTATTACTACGAATCACAGGAGATGCAGAAATTTCTTGCGATACTTTTTCATTTGTATATATTTGAGAACGTCGCAATGCAAAATTGTTTTCCATTGATAAAAATATGTTATTTCTTTCAAGTAACTTGTTATTTCCCATTTCCTTTTTAGGAGATTTTTGTAATTCACGTATAGATTTGGCTTGCGTGTCATCAACACTTATTTCTAGATCATAATTACTTATTTCTAGATCGAGTGCTTCTGAAGCAAATAATTTTGTATTTTTATCAGCATTATCTTTTATAGTTTTTCTTTCTTTGAAATATTGTGAAACCTGTGAGTTCTGGCTACACATCTCATTGTTTTCGTTTTTATTTCGATTTCTTAATTCTATCGCACCCATTTGCTTATCGAGCGAGTTCTCATATATATTCAGTTGGCGATTTTTCTGTAAATTCCGGCTAGAAAAATCATTACTTTGCACGCCCTGGTTAGCTACAAAATTATGCTCTTGAGTATCGATTTTATGTAAATCATCTTTACATTTTCTTGATAATATTATTTTCTTTAATGAAAAAGCATTATTATTGATGGAAGATATTGGTATAGATTGCTCTTTATTTTGCGAAACTTTTGGATAATCAATTTCACAATTAACAGTCTTTTGTCTCCTTTCGAATGAAATTAATGTTTGATTCCGCATATTTTCTTTATCTTCGCTTTGCTTTTTGCGTAAATTTTCTAATACGCTTAAACCCGGCACATTATATTTCAATTCCACATTTATATCTTTTTTGCAATCCTTTTCAAGTTGGTGTTTATTCAACATTTGTATAAAATGTTCGAAAGAACTACTTCTTTCTCCCTTCCTACTTTTAGTATTTTCAACATCAAGAATGTTCGCAGGTTTTAATGTTACCTTGTCATGTATATTATCGATGTTTTCGAATCTATTAACGAATAACTCCTCGTCGGAGCTATCGTAATCATATGGATCTTGGAAGATAATGGATTTCCACGATGATCTATTACGTTTATTAATACGACATTTATTAATCGGAGATTTGGGTTTTTCACACGATTTCCTATCTTTTCTACTATTTGTTTGAAATGGTTCTGTAATCCCTTGAAGTTTTAAACGCTTTTGAGTCGATTTTATAGACTTTATGTAATCGTCAGAAGAATTTGAATTTTGCGATAAATCTTTTATTCTCTTCATATTTATAAGGTTTATCAGAAACTAATGAAATTATATTTAAATCAGTAATTTGAAAATTTGTAATAACAATATTTACTCACCTGGCAAAATGGCGTGGTTACAAGTTGAATTAAATGTGTACAGGTAGTTGTCTAGCTAAATGTTTGTGCATTTCCTAGCATACATTTGTATATGGCGTTGCCTAACTTACAATAACATAAATATTAAATATACTGGGTGTCAATATGTATCGATATATACTGAGCGATCCAAAATCTACGTCTGATGTGTTATGAGTTATTGAACAAGGTGTTATGGAACAAAGGCTCTTGCGAAGCAACATCCCAGCAGACTAAGCGATAATAATATTCTTTATACCTACTATAGCCGCTAGAATGAGTGCGAATATTCCTTACAATTTGTGAATATATTTTATTTTATAAGATGCTACCTAAGCATTGCTTGCTATTCATGCCTGCTTATAACCCTATATTCGTGCCTGCTCATAGCTGCTAGGTACCGTATAGCTAGGTAAGTTTGGATCAAAGAGCTCCTGTATTTATATATAATAATTTGGGATAATCCGTTGATTCATTTGGTTAAATGAACTTTGTAATATTCGTCTGAAGATATTTCCCTACACTAGATGAAATAACGTTCGGTTGAGCAGAACTGAGCAATTGTCGAACTATCGCCTGTGCTTAACCATTAAGAACCGGATTATCATGATATTATTCTATTTAAAACAATGTTTAAGATAATTAATCTATAATCTACCTATATATCTATAATTTATATATAACAAAATCAGTGTAAATTTGTATGTGTCCGATAAAATTACCATCCAACAATGATAATTTATATAATTGTGGATATATGGTTAAAATTAAGATATTCATTCTTTTTGAATAGTTTAGAATGTACGGTTTCATTACGACTGTGCACTTGAATATTTATTTGTAGATTGTAATAAGTGAAATTAATTGGCTGATCTATTTTAAATGAGTCAAGTTAACATAAATAAATGAGAACGCTTCACTGTGGGTAAATAGCAATTCCGAAATTAGCATCAATTTTGTGCAAATGAGCTTTCAACGATACATTGACCACGATCCCGTAAAACCAAGCAATTATCATTACTAGAAGACAATTTACATCTACTAATCTCAACTAAAACTATAATAAACTATATTTATGCCATTAAAACACGCCAAAGCACATATTTTTCAATGTTCAAAGTTTGCAAAGAATGAATAATAATAATATAAATAACAACAAAAATAATCTATTGTATCACAGCGGCAGAAAATGTGTGTCTTTTCTACCTTTCACATGAATTTTAAATGATAATTATGTACAAACTTTGAACTGATTGCAGATCCCATTAAACATCTTCAATCTAGAATCATCTGTATTGGTATTAGCTGCTTCAAGGTTCGAATATATTGTAGATTCATTTATATTATTTATTGGTGATGTTTTAAATTATATTCCATAAAAAAAAGGATATTTTCATCATTCATACATTTCATCTGCACAAAAATCAATAAGTTATGTTATATAATTACTATATTTTGTTATAATAATTATATTTTCCTTTTAGGATAAAGTGACCACACGTCCCGATTTTGGCGGGACAGTCCCGCTTTTTGGAGTAAATCCCACCGATTTTTTAAAAATGTCCCGCTTTTTAGAAAATAACTGCATTTCTTATTTTAAATATACTGTAATATATAATATAAGATTTTGACACATATTCCCATAAAATTTTCTTTTTTATTGTCTACCAATGAAATTTTTTAATATCCTCAAATTCAACTGTCCAAGATATTTCAAGCAGTTATTATAACAATTTCTAACTTCTTTCAGAAATTCCGGTCGTTTAATGGCACCTTGTTCTGAAATTTTCATTGGGTGACATTAAAAAAGGATTTTATGGGAATACGTGTAAAAATCTTGTGAATATATTAATGTAGTGTTATTGGTAAAAAGATACGTTACTGATGAAAAAGTTAAATGCTACTGGTCTGCATATGTGGAAACGGACCAAAAATGGACGGAGTTATTGCTTCATTTTAAACAGAATAATATTTCAGTTTTTTCACTATCAATAAAATATGGACAAATGATAAAAAAGCAGTTGAACATTAAACTTTAAAATCTATATTAAGCTTAAAAAATAATTTGACCAATTCATGTGAGAAATTTCACATTTAAAAAAAAAAATTACCGGGAAAGAAAATCATATTTTTTTGAAATAAAAAATTTTAATTAATCAAAACTTATGTTCAAATTATTGTTTTTTGCAAATATTTTTATAGTTACCAATAATTAATAATAAATACATTTTTTATATATTTATATACAAGTACCATATATGAATGTATACCATAATAGTAGTTTTTGAAGTGTGTGAAGCAGGGCTTTTGTGCATGAGTTTAAAGCACGGGCTTTCAAAGGGGATTGGTTTAATCGCAAAGAGTAGATTTAATCTAGATTAGGTTATGGTTAGGTTATGTTATATTAGAGCCAGATAAATCCAGATTGAGAGGCCGAGATTTTTTGATTCAAAATAAAAAAAATTAATTCAATTTTAATATACATCAGAAAATTTATTTTCACTACGTCGATGTTTTTTGTTTAGTGATGCAAGTTATTGCCATAGTAACAACAAACAGAAATCGTTTTATAATGAAACTATTTGATTTAGATTGTACTTTTATGTACGATTTGGATACTTTTACACACGATTATAATAATGGCATCCTTCACATACAATAATGTATTTATGAATGTGTTCATTTTGGTGTGTGAGTTGGTTAAATTTTTTTTTTGAATTATTGGTCTGCTTTCATAACTAAATTATAATTATCATTTCATCCCATTTGTCCCGCTTTGTGTCAATGAAAATGTGGTCACTTTATTTTAGGACCGTTTGTTTTACTCTCATTCATTCTTTTAAATTCAATAAACTTCATTCAAGGATATAAAATTGGTTGTAGATTTATAATAACAATCTTGTTATTTATAACTCATACATACGTTGATTGTGTATACCTTAGTGTTGTGTAAACCTTAGTGTTTTCCTAATTAAGTATTAATTTTTTTATTTGTTTTTCTATACTTATTAAGAATTAATTTTCTTTTTTGTGTGTTATTTGTATTTTTTGACATATTTCATTTAGTTTAGATGTATTTTCTATCTTACATAATTGAAATAAAGAATATTTGATTTGATCTAAGTATACTCCAAGATAAGTCCGGTAATGTTATTATTGCTTAAAACTGGAATTCTAATACTAAGGATTTCTTTATTCTACACTAAAATAAATTTATATTTACTAACTGGTATCTCTATTGTTTTATGTCAGTCATTTCTTCATCCTCTTCCTCTGCTGTGGCCTTAGCTGCGTTTCACTCTGATATGCTCATAATCCACCTGAGACTGCTTCACGGACTCAATATTATTCGGTAAAGTTAAGAATTTATCCCCAAAATTTTTCCTACCCTAAAAGAAATTAATAAATGAATATCGTTGTATTATCATTTTGTTATTTTACTTTGCTATCCTTTTGGTTGGTGAGTAAAGCGCCAGCATTGGCGTGAAGTCAAATGAATTGGTCATGAGCGATGTCTTTGATGCATCAACAGTCTTGTAGTATAGTAGTTTGTGCTGAATGGGATTTTGTTCAACACGGTTCAAAAAAAGTTTTTGCACTTTTACACCTAAAAATAATCCATAATTGGCCCAAAAAACTTATATTTTTATGTAAAAACTTACATTGTATGACATTCGTAAATACGTGTAAAAATCACCTCATTGATTTTGCTCTAAAAATACCGATGGTCTTTTTCATCTTTCATCAAATATTTGATGTTGTGTAGTGTTCATTGCAAACAACTGAAATTTTTCTTGCCCCTATTTTGTAAAATAATCTTGAATTTTAAATTGAAAATTTTTACAAAACAATAATTTTCAGTCGCAGCCAACCGTATATTCCTGATTGAGATTCAAATTGACACTTTTATTGGCATACGTTTGGTTGAATGGTCCATACAATCGTTCAATCGCATCAACATATGGTCTACGTCTGGGGTTAAAATCTTATTTAGTCCGAGGACCCCCTTATGAACAAATTTTTATTAACGGACCCCCTCATGAACAACCCTGGGCATTTTAAATCGTTCTTAAGACTTAATTTCTGGCTCAATATTCTCATATATTACGTGTACTCCTAATAAATATTGGTAAAAATATATCACACATCCAACATAAAAGTGACACAAGTGCGAATTATTGATTTCTGAGAACAACTGTTTATCTTCCTGAAAATCTGCTCAGATAAAAAAAGATATTTTCGCTTTCTGGCGGACAATAATTAAATTAAACAAAAAATGGACTTCATAAAACTAAAAACAACATCCTAGATACCCAATTGTCAGTTTAAAAAATGGCGATTTTTCATCCGCCATTTCATCCACTTGTGTCACTTTTCTGTTGGATATGCGATATCGCTGGTTATTTTAATAAATGGTAATTTTCATTAGTATACACACATTTTATTGATATAGAATCAAAAACATAATATCCTCGTCTTCTTGAATTGCTGCAACTCGCGGACCTCCGGTAATATAATTCAAATAAAATGAATTACATTTCGTATGAAGAAATTATGAAAAATTTACATGTAAATTTTGATTTAGGTGACCTTTACTTATTAGTGTGTTATAACCATAACCATAAGTTTTATTTTGTTTCATATAAATCGAATTATAATGCAATCAATGGAATTATCGCAAATTTAATATGAAATTAAATAATAATAATAAATAATATAGATTTATATTAAGGCAACAAAAAGAAGAACGTAAGATATTTGTTAGAATTAGAAACATAAAGAAACTGCAATTAACGCTTATCGTAAAGTAATTTGAATGTATATGACAAAGGTGTAGAATTCAAAATTTATATGAAATCTTTAGTTAGCAACTTATTTGGCAGATAGAAATTGCTTAAAAACCTATTACATTTGATTAAGCTTTCGATTTCTGCCTTATATTTATTAGACAACATTGTTTCCAATTCCTTTATAATTACAGGATTTTGATCAGAGTAAGGTCTCTTCAAAAGTCGCTTCACCTTAGCAACATCCGACGTACTTAAACATTTTTTTTCCAAATTCAATGATTCGATTTCCGATGGATGTACTCCAATCCATTTTGCGTTTGGTAGTGCTAACTCATGAGCTATATGTGCCATATTCTACAAATAATATATTCAAAATATATGCAGCAACTTTGTTTCAATATACACTTTTTTAAGCTTATAATACAGAGTAGTATTACAAGTACTACAAGTATATGCTTATAAAAAGCATATGGTACCATAAATACATCCTTACAAATGTAAACTAAGTTTCTTAGACCAGCAGTTATAGAATGTGAATACAGGAACAAATCTCGGTCATACAATCACATTTCTATTGTGGAATGTCAACTCTGTACAATCCAACTCTGTTCAAAACAACTTTGAACAATTTCAGATTTTACTCAAAACATATACAATAACTTTCGAAATGCTGTCATAAAATACATTTTAGTTATTGTAGTATAATGATAAAAATTTACCAAAGATCCAAAACGATAGGTCATCATTATTTCAATCCCATGCGGATCTGCATCCACGAGAATAAATATAGGAATTTGTAACAATTTCCAAAGCATATTCACGAAATATCTGGTGTTCGTATCGGGAAAGCCTTTTCCCTGAAACACATATTTTTTAAAAATTTCGTTAGAATGTGGCGGATTTGTAGATTTCGGTGGTGACTTGTTTATGTGGAGATTTAATTACCGTTATCAGTATGAATGGTCTGCCTAATCTGTTGGGAGCATCTTCGTCCAGTAACTTTTGGAAAATTGCATCTTTTTCCACAATCAGAATGAAGTACGCTTGAGATTCAACTTTTTTAATATTCTTCAACTTATTGGGTATCAATGTACCTAAAACATTGAATATATCAGAAAATATAAATTTAGATTTAATATTCAATAATTGGATTGTAGCCAATACAAGTTAAAAGGCCAATACTTTATAACATATTCATTTTTTTTCAACAGGTTGAAGTACAAAACTATGTCTATTAGCGTCTGTCTAGCGTAACTTTGTCTATAGTGTATGTCTATTAGCATGTTGTACAAAATCTCGGTGCCATTCAACGACACACAAAGGCAAATCACTACAAAAAAAAACATGCACACAAATATGCACCCTTTTCTCCGTCCGAAAAAAATAAATCGTTCACATTTCATTTTAAACCATACATTCTACTCATTTGTTGTTATATTTCATTCAAATTCTCATTCTAGCATTGCTACATGCAATGTTTTCAAAGATTTTCAGCTTTTCCGTACCTATCAGAGCTTTTATCTGCCTCTTTCAATCAATATCTCTGCTTTTTATTCTCATTTGACAGGTTTCATTATTTGCCAATCGTAGATTGTTTATATTAAAGTTTTAGTCAAAATGCTGATTTTTTTTCTGATAATTTCTAAGTCCCTCTGAACCTCTGTCAGCCACTGAGTGCCACACTTACTCTGTTTCGCCGTTCTGAAGTTTCCCATGCTGTAAATGTGTGTATAAAACTGTGCTCGGCGTTTTCTTATTACGTCCGTTATCGTGTGGATCTTTTGGTAGAGTTCATTTTGAGGTCTCTTCATCCAAATACTGTTACTACTAACTGCCCCGTAAATCTTTCTGAGAATTTTTCTTTCCTGTTTTTCTATATCCTTAATTTTGGAATGACCGTCGATCACCATTGTTTCGGCTGCGTTGGTTCCGGAAGAATCACCGTTGTATACTGCCTTAGTTTGCGTCTAGCGAGATGAACTTCTTGTTGCAGTGAGCCCACGTTAGCTTGTAGGCCTTCTGTAGTTTGGTGATTCTTTGTTCATTGACGATTGGGTTTAGTCCCGAGGATGATGTATGATTTCACCAAGGTATTTAAAATAGGAGACTTGTGTTATCTTATGCATGTTGTGAATTTTTCCATGATCATAAAAAGTGTTTCACGGTCTACAGAATCATACGCTTTTCTGAAGTCGACGAATGTAATTACTGTATTTCTACATTTTCTCATTTGTTATATCGTTTTTAGACTACCCAATAGTTCAGCACATGACCGCCCTTTTCTGAATCCGGCTTGGTATTCACCAAATAGTGGATGGGTTCTAACCTATTTAAAACTGCCTTGGAGAGGATATTGTAAACAATCGGAACAAGGAGATTCCTCTGTAGTTACTGATGGCTGTTTTATCATCCTTTTTGTGTCACATATATATATATATATATATATATATATATATATATATATATATATATATATATATATATATATATATATATATAGAGGGAGAGAGAGAGAGAGGGAGGGAGAGGGAGAGAGAGAGGTTTTTAAGGTAGTTTCATTTCCTTGTTCATTCACTTTGTCTCGAAGTGTTCCTGTCTTCTGCCAGTACTTCCGCTTTTTTTGTGCATAAGCCTTTTTCTTTTAGTAATTCCTCCAATTCTTTATCCCACTCTTTCTTAGATCTTCCTCCTCGTCTATTGTAACTTTTCTTTGCTTCCCATACTTTCCTGACTTGCCGAATTCTGTCTAGGCTTTTTAGATGCCCCATCATCTAAGTTGTGCCTTTTGTATGTACTTCCTCACACCTTCTACTTTTAGGTCCTCCCGTATTCTTTCGTTTTTTATCTTGTCGAGTAGTGTGACATTTGCTGTTCTTCTCAGATATTTCATTTCAGCTGCTTGTATTTTCTTTTGTATTTTTTCTGTTTTTAACCATGATTCATTATATATTATAGAAAGATTGTCCAATCTTTCTAATAAACAAATAATTTTGAAAACCTATATAATAGTTTTTTTTATAGCCGATTCAAATTTCAAAAGTTAGATTTTCCCCACTTTATAATGATCCACCCTTTATAATGATCATTTTTTGCTCTGGCCACCTACAGCCCTCGTGCATTGCAAGTGCTGACCGTGAATTTATTATAGCAGAAAATCGACGTCCAAATATGGTCTGCAGGTGGAACCGACAATGTAATTCAGGTAACTTCTTTATATTGCTTTAAAATTTAAAGTTTAAATGGTTCAGTGAACTGTCACCGCAAAATCTTAACCGCAGGAACTTTCACCGCAAAGCAGTTTCACCTGTATCAATTTGTTTACGTTAGCATCAGAGAAACCTCCATTACAAGATAATCTTCCAGAATGGTTGGAGAGTTAAAGAATGGTTAAATAAATATCTTTAATAAGTTTATAGTAAGTTGAATTACTCTTGCAAACTATATGCAACATAACCCTTTCCTGATTTCTTCTACTGTATTATTGGTCAGTTGTTTATCTTGTAGGAGAACATTTTAAAAGAATTGTGACTGATTAACGAATTAGACAGTCTTCTAGAGCCTTAAATTTAGGACACAAAAGTAAAAATCTATCACTCACAATCAGTCAATATTCTAGCTTTAGCACCAACCTCACGTATCCTCAACCCCTTTTCAACATAATCATGTCAAAACTTTGATAATGAATTCTAACATAGTTCTCTAGTTGGCTATATTTCTCAATTGCTAGTATTCGAGTTCTCTAATATATTTTATCATGTATCAGTCCCGTTATCGGGATATACAGGGTGCTTCAAAAAAATGTATACACACTTTAAACTATTGTAGTTTTCCCGCTCTACAAGGCTAATGTTATATTTCTTCGCCAGGTGCCAGCATAATCGTCCCTCTATGTTATATTATCAGTTGGAATTTGTAATATCAACATGGGGGACGTACGTTTGAGTTTTGAAGAACGTAAGCAGGTTATTAAGTGGTACTGGAAGTTTGAGAATGTAAATGAAGTTCAAAGGCAGTGGAGAAGGGAGTATGATACAGAACCACCTTCAAGATTAACAATTACACGCATACGAGACAAATTCGAAGTTCATGGAACAGTGTGTGATGTGCATAAAGGTCATTCAGGTCGGCCTCGAACAGCTACAAGTGATGAGTCATCAACGGCAGTCTTGGAACTGTTTCAACGCTCTCCTAACAAATCTTCAAGGCAAGGGGCACGTGAAAGTGATGTAAGTGCTAGCAGCGTGCTACGCATTCTGAAGAGAGGCAAGTATCGTGTTTACATTCCAAGGCTGGTGCAACAGCTAAATGACGACGATCCAGATCGAAGGTTGCAATTTTGTGAATGGATTCAGGAGATGGTGATACGTGAACCGGGATTTATGGGTAGCTTCATTTGGTCGGATGAAGCCCAATTCAAACTTAATGGAACTGTCAATAGGCACAATTGTGTTTACTGGGGTGAAGAAAATCCTCACATTACAATTGAAAAAGCTGTAAATTTGCCTGGTGTAAATGTGTGGTGCGGTTTGTCTTCAAGGGGACTCATTGGACCTTTTCGATTTGAAGGCACTGTAACTGGTATTAATTACCTAACAATGCTTGCTGATTCCATATTTCCTGCCATTCGTGCATTATACGGTAATGATGATTTTTATTTTCAACAAGATGGTGCTCCGCCGCACTATCACAGAGACGTACGAGCTTACCTGGATCAAAATTTGTCGGGACAGTGGATAGGACGCAGGGGGCCAATCGAGTTTCCAGCACGCTCTCCAGACCTTACACCACTGGATTTCTTCTTGTGGGGCACAGTAAAAGATGAGGTGTACAAACGTAAACCACGTAACCTAGACATTCTTTGGAATGAGATTCAAGCAGTGTGTAGAGAAATCTCATTGGACGTTTTGATACGATGTACAGAATCAGTGGTGACTCGTACTCAGAATTGTATTGATGCTGCAGGTCACCAATTTGAACAGTATTAACATTTGTTATTTATGTTTCATTTACATTGGACTTTCAGCTTTCTATTTTCCTGAAATTTAACTTTGTAGAACGGTAAATAAATTTTCTATGGAAGTTCAAAGTGTGTATACATTTTTTTGAAGCACCCTGTACATAAACACAGTAAAAACGCGATACACAAAACCATACCTATCGTGAAGAAGTTGGTGGAAACTGTTGCAGGCGTTCGAATGATCATAGGAGAGTAAGAATTTGTGAAGTTGATAAAACGTAATATTGGGATATTGAGATATGATATATTGCTGGACAAGCTACAGAATTATGGTATCAGAGGGAAGGTGGGAACATGGTTCCAATCATACCTCCAAAATAGACAATGTTATGTCAAAATACACCTTCTGAATGAGTGCGTCGCATCGGAACCTGCGTATATTAACATATGTGTTCCACAGGGCAGCGTACTTGCCCCGACTCTTTTCTCAATATACACAGCAGACCCCATTCATTACATAAGTGGTAAATAGTGCATCCTATATGCGGATAATGCAAGTTTCTTAATTTCTCAGAGCTCATTAATCGACACTGAAATCGCAGCGAATGCACTGATGGTAAGAGTGTTTAATTGGTTCTCCGCAAATAATAAGTCCAAATATATGATTTAACAAACCCCTAGAAAGAGGTCAGCAGAAAATCTATCCTTGGCAATTGGCAAAGACGAGTTATCCAGAGCAAAAAATACACAATTTCTAGGAATTACCTTCGAAGAATTCCTCACATGGAATATCACGAATCACGAGTCAATTGTAAAAAAAAATGAATCGTATAGATCTTACGATTCATTTTTTTTATACAAACATGAATATACACACATGAGTTTTCGACTGGGCATGACATACACAACCACAACACAAGGTACGGATCAAATTTGATCACGCGTAGATCAAACCTCACATTATGTAGCATAGCCGCACTCAGAATAGGAAAATTCATATATAATTGTATCGCGTCTAACTTAAAGCAAGGAAAAAAAATATCAAAAGCTTTTAGAAGAAAATTGAAAGATATTTTAACCGACAAAGCCTTTTACAGTGTTATCTCAAGCAAAATACGCCTGTGATCTGTATATTTTATTATTTGGCTTAATTAATTATTATACTCAATTGTTCTGTAGAACTTTTATTATGTAGCTAGAATTTAGAATTTTAATTTTTGTAATTGTGTCATGTTTTAATTTGTACTTCGGTATATCTTACAATTAGTTAAAATAAAATTGATTTCATTGATTAATTACAAGTACAGTATTAAAGTACAGTATTTCATAATGTTTTAATACATTAAAAATGATAAACCAAACGAGGTATAAATAAAGTGAACGTTTTGTGGATATTCTCAGGTTATTGAACAAACATCTAATTGATTAGAAAGTTTTGAGTAGTTTTAAAAATTATATGGGTTTATAAAAATTATAGAAAAAAAAATCAATTTGCCGTATTACGTGTTGCTGCATACAATTTTTTAGGTGTTAGAGTTATAGAATATCATATTTCTATAAAGTGAGGCTTATCGGCAACTTATCAGTTACAGATCGTATGTACTTTGTGTGCATTGCAATAGTATAATTCGGCTAAACAGAAAGAATGAATAATCATAAGCAAGAAGAGATGAATCAGTGTGTGTAATCTCTTCTTTTTTGAACAGTAAGAATTCCATAAATTATACAGTTATTCATATCCTTGTTCTGTTTTAAGCCATTATATTCTGGTTTAAACAATGACTATATGAAATTGTGAATTAGTAATTATATAATTAAATGAACATTGTTAAAGTATTTTATAGATAGTAGTAATTTTGCATTACCTCCACTTTTGTTGAAATAGACACATTCATCATCAAATGTTATGGTTTTGAGGTTCCCATAAACTAGGCCTTTACTCGTAGATAATATACCGAAATCCCATTGGCCATGATTTAAAATCAAAGAAACCATGTGTATTCCTCTATCAACTTGGGATTGAGACTTGGCATAATTTGTAATCTGATAATAGATCTCCCTAGAATGTAAATAAATTGAAAAATGGAATGAATTTATTGTAAATATTACCTTTTGTTGATACTCGAATTCATAGTTAACAAGTTGTAAACTTTCCTTAGCAAATATACCACCATTTTAAGTACACTACGTGGGTTATCAGAAACACGACAGGTTTTGGATTTAAGAAAAAGCCTAAAATAAACATCAATGAATATTAAATAATAAATTCAACAATTAATTCACCTTCCATTTTCATATCCACAATTGCCCCATGAAACATCTTTTCTATGAATTACAATCTTCTTGTTATTAATAACCTGTTCATTCATTTCATAAAAGACCTTTGCAACTTTTGATAATATTCTAACTTTCATTTGCTCATGAGATAGTATTTCAAACTGCTGCTTTGGACATATTAAATTCCGATCGCGACTAATCTCATCAATAGATTTTCGTAATTTATTTAAAGATTTTGTTACTTTCTTATTATCATCAGTTACCAATTTGTTTTCCCCTGTTACAATTATTTTTTCTGGTTGCGACAATTGAGTATTAACAAAATTATCCAAATCTTCATTGTTTTCGACATTTTGAGTATTTGTGTTGGTTTGTCTTACAAATTCTTGGGTTGAATTAAATGCTTGAGTTAAGACAACCGAAGTTTCAAGAAATCTATGAGATATTACAATATCTTTACTAAATTGTACGAAATTTGGCACACTTTCAAATACTTTTAAATTTTCTTTCTTGTCTGGTATTTTATTTGGAATAATGGTATCTATACTACAATCCAAATCATTGGTACTAGTAATATAAGATGATTGAGAACTCGGCTTGTGTTTTCTCCCTTTATTATTCTTTGTTTTGTTCTTCATTTGACATTCAGTAGTAATTTGGAAAATTTCAGGAATGTCTAGTATTACCACGCCGTTTTCTTCTGGGACGCTTAATATCGTATCGTTATCATTTCGTAATGAATCGTAAGTATTTTGAGACAAATTTTGGCTATAGTTTGAACAAATTTCAAATTCATCTGTTTGTATACTCTGATCTACAGATTTTGTTTTGATTTTATCAGTTAATCTTTTAGCTCGTCCAATTCTCGGTTTACTTTTACTTTTCCTGGGTTTGGGTAGATTTTTCCTTAAAGAATCAACTTTCCTAGTCTCCCGAGGGAGGAATTTTTTACATAATTTTGTATTCAATATAGGTTTGTTTAATACCATTGGACTCTCAACAAATATATCCTGACTCAAATTATTTTCAAAGGAAGTATTTTTTACCAATTGTGAATCGTTTGAATTTTCATTTTGAAATGTTTCATATTCATTTTTAGAACCTTGACTTATTTTCTTAACTGTATCTTTGGAATTCTGTTCTAATCTCTTCTGGATAGAACATTTTATATTTTCATTAGGATTTTGAAAGACTTGATTTGATAAATTTTTATCCAAATCGTCTATAATTGACACATCTTGACTATCACTTAGACTAATATTATTTATAGATTCATCGGCATGAATTGAATCAAGAGATCTATTTACTTCGCCAATATCAACTCTATTTTCATCTATTCCAGTGCTTTTATTTCCATGTGTAGTATCAAATGCCTCATTTGTAATACTCTCATTAATTGATGAAACATTATTTTCCGCCACCCACCGAGTTCTATCCTTGATAATCAAATTTGAAGCATTATTACTTCCGCTTGGATTAACAATACTTTTTGTGAACTTATGATCTCGAGATTGGGAATTTATCGATTGATCTAACGACGATTCCAAAATTATTTCAAATCTAGTATCAATCGTTTGTTGAGAATCACTTTCCTCGTAATCGTTAAACTCTGTGGTCCGTTTAGAAATATTATTTCTGTCATTCGTTTTAGGTTCAGATATTTCTTTAAGAAAATCGTCTAAAGTGAAGTTTCTATGTTTATTCTTGGAATTTTTGGAAGGCAAGTACTGAGAGGACTGAGATACAAGCAAATCAATTTCGCGATCCAATTTTGATTTGGGATTTTGCTCTTTAATGTAAATATTTTCCAATATATCCTCTAATTTAATGCGTGCTTCCGTCTGTTTTAAGTTCTTCAATAACACTTTTCTATTACTACCAATTACAGGAGATGCAGAAATTTCTTGCGATACTTTATCATTTGTATATTTTTGAGAAAGTCGCAATGGAAAATTTTCTTCAATTGAGTAAAATACTTTATTTTTTTCAAGTAACTTGTTATTTCCAATTTCTTCTTTAGCGGATTTTTGTAATTCACATATAGATTTAGCTTGCGTCTTATCAACACTTAACGTATTATCTATTTGTAGATCGAGTGTATCTGAAGCAAATAATCTTGTATTTTTAGAGCCTTGACTTAATCGTTTTATATCTTTAACATTCTGTACTAATCTCTGCTGCATAGAACATTTTAAATTTTCATTCTGATTTTGATCCAAATTGTCTATAATTGACATACCTTGACTGTCATTTTGAATAATATTATTTATAGATTCATCGGCATGCGTTGAATCTAGAGATTTATTTACATCGCCAAAATGAACTGTATTTTCAAGTATTCCAGTACTTTTA
Source organism: Phosphuga atrata (assembly GCA_944588485.1). Taxonomy (NCBI): domain Eukaryota; kingdom Metazoa; phylum Arthropoda; class Insecta; order Coleoptera; family Silphidae; genus Phosphuga; species Phosphuga atrata. The sequence goes on along the minus strand of OX155901.1, from coordinate 26,931,910 downwards.
TTTAAATGTGTAGTACGAAATGCTTCACTTGTAATACTCTCATTAATGGATGATAAACTATTTTCCACCACCCACGGCTTTTCAGCCTTGGTAATCACATTTGAAACATTATTACTTTTGCTATTATTCTCAAGATTATTTTTTATAGAACAGTCGCTTAGATTCATAATACTTTGTGTGAAATTATTAGTTTGAGCTTGGGAATTTCTCGATTCATCTAACGACGATTCCAAAATTATTTCAAATCTAGTATCAATCATTTGTTGAGAATCACTTTCCTCGGAATCGTTAAACTCTCTGGTCCGCTTAGAAATATTATTTCTATAATTTGTTTTAGGTTCAAATATTTCTTTAAGAAAATCGTCTAAAGTGAAGTTTCTATGTTTATTCTTGGAATTTTTGGAAGGCAAGTACTGAGAGCATTGAGATAGAACCATATCAATTTCGCGATCCAATTGTGATTTGGGACTTTTCCCTTTAATGTTAATATTTTCCAACATATCCTTTAATTCAATGCGTGCTTCCGGCTTCATGGCTGCTTCCATTGATAAAAATATGTTATTTCTTTCAGGCAACTTGTTATTTCCCATTTCATTTTTAGGAGATTTTTGTAATTCACGTATAGATTTGGCTTGCATGTTATCAACACTTAAGTAATTACTTTTTTCTAGATCAAGTGTTTCTGAAGCAAATAATTTTGTATTTTTATCAACATTATCTTTTATAGTTTTTCTTTCTTTGAAATATTGTGAAACTTGTGAGTTCTGGCTACACATCTCATTGTTTTCGTTTTTATTTCGATTTCTTAATTCTATCGCACCTATTTGCTTATCGAGCGAGTTCCCATATATATTCAGTTGGCAATTTTTCTGTAAATTCTGGCTTGATAAATCATTACTTTGCAAATAATTTGATATGCCTTGATTAGCTACAAAATTATGCGCAGTATTGATGAGTGATTGAGTATTGATTTTATGTAAATCATCTTTACATTTTCTTGATAATGGTATTTTCTTTAATGGAAAAACATTATTATTGGTAGAAGATATTGGTATAGATTGCTCTTTATTTTGCGAATCTTTTGGATAATCAATTTCACAATTAACAGTCTTTTGTCTCCTTCCGAATGAAATTAATGTTTTATTCCGCATATTTTCTTTGTCTACTCTTTGCTTTTTGCGTAACTTTTCTAATACGCTTAAACCCGGCCTTTTATATTTCAAATCCACTTTTATGTCTTTTTTGCGATTGTTTTCAAGTTGATTTTTATTCAACATTTGTATAAAATCGTCGGAAGAACTACTTCTTTCTCCCTTCCCACTTTTAGTATTTTCAAAATCAAGAATGTTCGCAGGTTTTAATGTTACCTTGTCATCTCTATTATCGATGTTTTTGAATTTATTAACGAATAACTCTTCGTCGGAGCTATCGTTATCATATGGATCCTGGAAGATAATAGATTTCCACGATGATCTAGTACGTTTATAAATACCATCAGAACGAAATTTATTTATCGGGGACTTGGGATTTTCACGCAATTTTCCATCTTGCCTACTATTTGTTTGAAATGGTTCTGTAATCCCTTGAAGTTTTAAACGCTTTTGAGACGATTTTATAGACTTTATGTAATCGTCAGAAGAATTTGAATTTTGCGATAAATCTTTTATTCTCTTCATATTCATAAAGTTTATCAAGAAACTAATGAAATTATATTTAAATCAGTAATTTGAAAATTTGTAATAACAATATTCACTCACCTGACAAAATCCGTAATAAGTGACAGATAGAAACAGATTCAATAGTTGGAATATTATGTTGCCACCACTTGATGTGGTTATAAGTGGAATTAAATGTGTGTAGGTAGTTGCCTAGCTACATGTAGATTTCTTATTAAAAATTTGTAGATTGCGTTGCCTATCTTACAATAACATAAATATTAAATATACTGGGTGTCAATATAGTATGGATATAAACTGAACGATCCAAAATCTGCGTCAAATGGTGTTATTGAACAAAAGCTCTTTCGAAGTATTCATTATACCTACTACAGCCGCTACAATGAGTGAGATGATTTCTTACAATTTATGAATATTTTTTAGTTTTAATTTATAATTTTATAAGATGCTACCTAAGCATTGCTTAGCTATTCATGCCTGCTTATAACCTTATATTCGTGCCTGCTTATACCTGCTGGATACCGTAGAGGTAGGTAAGTTTTGGATCAAAGAGCTCCTGTAATTATTTTAAATATTTAGAATAATCCGTTGATTCATTGGTTAAATTAACTTTGTTATATTCGGATGAAAATATTTCCTATCTATCTATAAATGTATTAAACTATCGCCTCTGTCAAACTATTATAACCGGCATGATATTATTCTATTTAAAACAATGTTTAAGATAATTAATCTATAATCTACCAATATATCTATAATTTTTCTATAACAAAATCAGTGTAAATTTGTACTTGCCCTAAAAAATTACCATTAAACAACGATAATTTATATAATTGTGGATGTATGGTTAAAATTAAGATATGCATTGTACTTTTTTAGATGCAGTTTCAATACGACTGTGCACTTGAAGATTTATTTGTCGATTGTAGCAAGTGAAATTAATGGGCTGAGCTATTTTAAATGAGTCAAGTTAACATAAATAAATGAGAGCGCCTCATTGTGGGTAAAGAGCAATTTCGAAATTATGCTCACTGAAATCAGATTTGTGCAAATGAGCTTTCAACGATACATTGACCACGATCCTTTTAAACCAAGCAATTATATCGACTAGAAGACAAATTATAATTTACATCTACTATCTCAACTTGAATTATAATAAACTATATTTATGGCATTTAAAACACGCCAAGCAGATATTTTTTTGTACGTTTGTACAAAATGAATAATAATAATCTAAATAATAACAAAAATAATCTATTGTATCACAGCGGCAGAAAATGTGTGTCTTTTCTGCCTTTCATGTGAATATTAAACTGGTTGGAGATCTATAATAATCCATTAAAAATCTTCAATCTATAGGTCTATCTGTATTCGAATTAGCTGCTTCAAGGTTCAAATATATTGTAGATTCATTTATGTTATTTATTGGTTATGTTTTAAATTATATTTTAAAAAAAAGATATTTTCATCATTCAACAAAAATCAACAGAAGTTATGTTATATAACTACTATATTTTCTTATAATAATTATATTCTCCTTGTTTTTCTTTACTTATTAAGAATTCCATATTCTAATTGCCAAGAGAAAGCAGAAAATGGCACAAGACGCGCGATCGCTCAACGGCGCAGACGTTAGGTCAGACCATCTACTAGTAATAGCTAAGCTAAACCTTAGAATAGTAGGAGGAAAGAAAAAGCATATAGCCAGGAAGAGATGGAATACCGAAAGGATAATAGAAAGAAGCAGCAGTATGAGGAGGAGGTAACAAATCTTATATCAAAAAAGACGGAAAAGGAAAATATAATATATAAGAGGAAGAATGGAGTTACATAAAAATAGTCATGGAAGAAGCCGCTGGCAAAGTCCTAGGAATAAAAACTATAGAAAAATGGATAGTATGGTTCGACGAGGACTGTAAGGTATTGCTACAGAAGAATAAATCCGCGAGAATAACATGGTTAAGAACAGGAAAGACTACAATAAATACCAGACAATCAGGAAAGAATGCACGAAATTATTAAAAACAAAGAAGACAAGATGGCTGGAGAAAGTAAGGAGCATAATCGAGAAGGATATTAAAAATAACACAAAGCTTTACAAATACATAAAGAAACAAAACATGAAAAGAACCATAACAAACATAAGTAGCATAGAATGGAGAAATCATTTTAAGAAGCTCTTAACTGATGAAAATGCAGGAAGTGACAGTGCAAGAGAAAAAAAAAAACCAGTTAAAAACGCAACAGAGATGAATACGACCACTCTGAATAACGGAAGAAGAATTTAAGGAAGTAATAGCACAGCTCAAAAGGAACAAAGCAGGGGGAAGCGATGGTATTGCCAACGAGCTGGTAAAACATGGAGGGGACCAACTAAAACAAAGAATATTCAAACTACTATCAGAAGTCTGGGAAAAAGAAAGGATGCCTTCGGACTGGGAAAAAGGGACAATAGTACCAATACACAAGAAGGGGAACCCGAACGTATGCTCAAATTATAGGGGAATAACCCTGCTGAACGCAGTATACAAGATCCTAACCACATTAATAAACAAAAAACTTATGAAATATGCAGAGACACAAATGAGAGACTACCAACACGGCTTCAGAAGGGGAAGATCGACCATCGACGCGGTACACATAGTGAACCAGTTAACTGAAAAGTGCTACGAACATGGCATAGGACTACAAATAACGTTCATTGACTTTAAACAAGCATTTGACAGCCTAAAGCGTGATCAAATAATAAAAGCCATGAAAGACACAAAGATCCCAGAGAAACTTGTGAGGCTAACAGAAATGACAATGAGGAACTCAAAAGCAGAGATAATGACACAGGAGGGCACAAGGGAAGCGGTCGAAATCAATCTAGGTGTACGACAGGGTGACGGGTTATCAACGACATTATTCATTCTAGTATTGGTTGCTGCAATTAGAGTTTTTTGAAAGGAAATTTAATTAATAAAATGATACAGGTTGTTGCCTACGCAGATGATATCACAATGCTGGCCAGAGACAGGAGAAGCATAGAAGAAGCAATTCGAAAATTCGAACATGAGACAAAGAAAAGAGGCCTAAAATTAAACCAGGAAAAAAGCAAGTTCATGGAGGTAAACAGAGAAAACAAGACCACAACTAACAAACAAGTGCACATAGGACATTTCGAGTACGAAATAGTAGACAGACTTCCAATACCTAGGAATAATAATAAACAACAAAAATGACCGAAGGATAAAAATAAACCATAGAGTGCAGGCGGGATATAGAGCGTACTACAAATACAAGCTCATCATGAAAAGCAAGAGTATAAGCACAAATACAAAAATGAAGCTATACAAAACAGCAATTAGACCGGTAGTGACCTATGGGGCAGAGACGATGAACCTAAAAAACGTAGAACAGGGAAATCTAAAAATCTTCGAAAGAAATATTATTAGAATATATGGATTAAAGAGAATCACTGATGGGGAACCCAGAAGACTAATGAACTCCGAAATACAAACCATCCTGAAAGGAGAAGATATCGTTAAGGTGATAAAAGTACAAAGACTCCGCTGGTATGGCCACATATATCGAATGGAAAACAACAGAGTGGTAAAGATGATTACAATGTGGAGACCAGTGATTAGCAGAGGTAGAGGAAGACCGAAGAGCAGATGGGAGGATCAGCTACTAGAGGGCATTAAGAACCTAGATAGAGGCATGGAGGAGCAAGATTTTAGACCGAGCCACGTGGAGGAAATTAACAGAGGAGGCAAAGACAAGCGACTGGACAGAGTAAGAAAAGGACAGAGAAACGTGGAGTAACTCACCACATGAAATGAGTTTCAAGAGCTCGTAGAAGTAACGAGCGGTTGCAACCCCGAGAGGGGTGTATAACCCTGTATTTGTATTATGAATTAATTTTCTTTTTTTGTGTGTTATTTGTATTTTTGACATATTTCATTTATTTTACATGTATTTTCTAGCTTACATAATTGAAATAAAGAATATTTGATTTGATCTAGGTATATTCTAAGATAGGTCCGGTAATGTTATTATTGCTTAAAACTGGAATTCTAATTCGAGGGATTCCTTTATTCTACAGTAAAATAAACTTACATTTCATCCTCTTTCATATATCATCCTCTTCCTCTGCTGTGAACTCAGCTGCGATTCACTCTGATATGCTCATAGGCCACCTGAGATTGCTTAACAGACTCAATAATATTCGGCTACGTAAGTATCTATCTCCAATATTTGTGCTACCCTAAAAGAAATTAATAAATGAATATCGTTGTATTATCATTTTGTAAAGGTTTATGTGGCGTAAAGGCAAATGAATTGGCCATGAGCGATGTCTTTGATGCATCAATGAACAGTCTTGAAACTAGTAGTTTGTGTTGAATGGGATTTTGTTCAACACGGTTCAAAAAAGTTTTGCATATTTAGACCAGAAAATAATCCATAATTAGCTCTAAAAACAATTGTGTAAAATGACATTCGTAAATACGCGTGAAAAATCTCCACATTGACTTCCTACAACTATATATACATATTCCTGATTGAGATTCAAATTGACACTTTTTATCGGCATACGTTTGGTTGGATGGTCTAACATATTGTCTACGGAGGACCTCCTTATGAACAAATTTTTATTAATGGACCACCTTTTGAACAAATTTTTTATTAACGAGGGGGTCCGTTAATAAAAAATTTGAAACTACTTGAACTACTCTGTTTTTGCTGATCCCGCCCCAGCCCTGGGTATTTTAAATCGTTCTTGAGACTTAATTTCTGGCTAAATATTCTTAGATATTACGTTTACTCCTAAAAAATATTGGCAAAAATATATCGCTGGTTATTTTAATAAATAGTCATTTTCATTAGTAAACACACATTTTTACCATGATATAGAATCAAAAACATAATATCCTCGTCTTCTTGAATTGCTGCAACTAGCGGACCTCCGGAAATTCAATTCAAATAAAATGAATTATAATTCGTATGAAGAAATTATGAAAAATTTACATGTAAATTTTGATTTATGTGACTTTTACTTTTTAGTGTGTTATACCATAAGTTTAATTTTGTTTCATATAAATGGAATTATAATGCAAAGAATAAAATTATCGAAAATTTAATATGAAATAATTGGTAGTGTGTTTATTTTGCACATAAGAATTATTGAAAAACATAAGATATATTAAGTTAGAATTAGAAACACAAAGAAACTGCAATTAACTCTTATCGCAAAGTAATTTGAATGTATATGACTATGATTGAGTTGTAGAATTCAAGATTTATATGAAATCTTTGGTTAGCAACTTATTTGGCAGATAGAAATTGCTTAAAAACCTATTACATTTGATTAAACTTTCAATTTCTATCTTATATTTATTAGACAGCATTGTTTCCAATTCCTTTATAATTACAGGATTCTGATCAGAGTAAGGTCTCTTCAAAATTCTCTTCGCCATAGCAACATCCGACGTACTTAAACATTTTCTTTCAAATTCAATGATTCGATTTCCGATGGATAAATCCATTGGAATCCATGGATATATACTCCAATCCATTTTACGTTTGGTAGTGCTAATTCATGAGCTACATGTGCCATATTCTACAAATAATAAATTCAATATATATATGCAGCAGCTTTGTTTCATTATACACTTTTTTAAGCTTGTAATACAGAGTAGTATTACATGTACATGCTTATTAAAAGCATATAGTACCATAAATACATAGTTAGAAATTTAAACTAAGTTTATTGTACCAGCAGTTATAGACCGAGATATGTTCCTGTATGCACAACAGGAACATATATCGGTCATACATACACATTTCTATAGTGGAATGTCAACTCTGTACAATACAACTCTGTTCAAAAGAACTTTGTACAATTTCAGATTTTACTCTAAACATAAACAGTAACTTTTTAAATGCTGTCATAAAATACATTTTAGTTATTGTAGTATAATGTAGTTAGTATAGGTCATCTATTAAATCTATTAATATAGACATCTATTAATTACCTTTTTTTATTTCAATTCCATACGGATCTGCATCGACGAGAATATATATAGGAATTTGTAACAATTTACAAAGCATATTCACGAAATATTTGGTGTTCGTATCGGAAAAGCCTTTTCTCTGAAACATATGTTTTTCTTTTAAGATCTTGTTAGAATGTGACGGATTTGTAGCTTTCGGTGGTGACTTGTTTAGGTGGAGATTTAATTACCTATATCCATATAAATGGTCTGCCTACTCTGTTGGGATTATCTTCGACTAGTAACTTTTGGAAAATTGCATCTTTTTCCACAATCAGAATCAAGTACCCTTGAGATTCAACTTTCTTAATATTCTTCAACTTATTTTGTATCAATGTACCTAAAACATTGAATATATCAGAAAATATAAATTTAGTTTTAAGATTTAATAATTGGATTGTAGCCAATACAAGTTCTAAAGCCAATATTTTATAACGCTGCAGCGTCACTTTTACGTATGTCTATTAGCATAGTGTAGAATATCTCGGTTCCATTCGACGACACACAAAGGCAAATCACTACGACAAAAAACATGCACACAAATATGCTCGATTTTCTCCGTCACCGAAAAAAATAAATCGTTCACATTTCATATTAAACCATACATTCTACTCATTTGTTGTTATATTTCATTCAAATTCTCATTCTAGCATTCTTACAAACATAAGATCTAATGATCTTATTAGATACAGTATTTTTCGGTAGGGTAGTTAATGTATGAAATGTTACATAGTTACAGACCAAAGCACATATTTATTAACTACATATGCGTATATATACACTTAACCGCAAAATTAACGCACCACATATACATTTCGATTTATTTTAATTGTCGTCAAAATTATCATACATTTTGAAAAACATATTAAGAATAGAACACATAAACAGAATTATATCGATAATAATAATAAATTTGACTTAAATAATTGTGGAGAAAAAACGAAAACCAAAAGTATGGTATATTTAACAAAATTATGTAAAATGATAATTATTATTATACACACGAATACAGCTTCTTTTGAAACGTTTTTGGCTTATCAATAACTAGTGTTACCAATACTAGATGTTATTACAGCCTGACATCGCGGTGGCATACTTTCAATTAGAGATCTAATCGTTTCTTAAGGGATATCTTCCCATACGCGGATAAGACTTTGTCGCAGCTCGTCTAAGATGTTAGGTGGTGGATGTCGACTTCTAACCCGGCGCCACATTATGTCCCAAAGATGCTCTATTGGGTTCAGGTCTGGACTGCAGACTGGCCACTCAAGGACTTGAATATTAACATAATTTAAATATTCAGTAACAATATGTGCCGGATGTTGCCTAGAATTATCCTGCATAAGAACGAATCCTAAAACCTAACCCAATGTAAGATGCAAAAGGTACCACACAATGTTCTAAAATGTCTGTTATATATCGTTCAGAATGCAGACGTCCACCATCAACAATCAAAAGCTCTGTGCGAGCTGTTAAAAATATTCCACAACATACCACCACTAAGCCACCTCCATATACAGTGGTTTTTCGAATATTACAAGCGGAATATCCTTCGTTTAGCCTTCTGACACTCTTGGGCGGCGATCAGAACTTTAAACTTACCAACCGTTGTATGAGACACACCATATCTTCTACCAAGTTCGTGATTTGTTAGTCCATCATTAGACAAAGTTACAATGTTAGTGTACAAAGTTAGAATGTGTTACAACACATTCATCACGATTAAAATTTTGTGTAGCACGTTGCATTGCGAGCAGATGTCTATGACTTCGAGATTAAAATTCGAGATTAAAAAAAGAGGACAATTAAAACCTACAAAAGACGTGACAACAAATATTATTAATATACTTATAATTGATGAATCGGAAAACACATATTATTTTTCGAAATAAATCAGAATGTGGTGCGTTGGTGCGTGGTGCGTTAATTTTGCGGTTGTGTATATATAATGAACATCTCACTAACGTGAACATGAAATGTAGTAACATTGGACGACGCATAATGTAAACAGCGGTAACCCCTGATAATATGAACGATACGTCATAAATTCATAGACATGCATTTGCGCAGTTCTTATATTCCGACATATTCTTGTTCTCCGAGTCGGTCTATTTATAGCAGTGTCGGTCCACTTATAGAGACAGTGGTCTGTTATTATTGCAATGCCGAAAATTCAAAGGAAGTGCTTGTCTTTGACTGAAAAGGCTAGAGTGCTAGAAGAACATGATAAAGGTATGTTTGTCACCGCATTAGGCCTAGGCCGCACTACGGCTAAACCGTCGCGGTTTTTAATCGCGTGATTTTGTGACTCAAATAAGCTAATACAAGCGGCCTCACTTTCGGTTTTTTCCCGCGACTGATTTTTCCCATAGCGCACTGTGTGTTTCTCGAGCGATTTCGCGGTTATAGCGATTACCGCTCGCGGGGAAAAACCCGTAGTGCGGCCTCGGCCTCGGCCTAAGCCGGTTTCGTCGGCGTTATAAACTTGGTTAGAATTCAGATCATGCTCTTCAAACATTAGAATAAACTCTTTTTTGAAGGGGTCAACCAATTTAGGATTAGATAATAACTTCTCGCCCGTAATTTTCAAAAATCGTATGCCAAGTCTACATTTAAAACGTTGCAAACGTTTAGATTTTGCAATCCCGTACTTCTTAGATTAGGCCGAGGCCGCACTACGATTTTTTTCCAGCGAGCGGTAACCGCTATAACCGCGACACCGCTCGAGAAACACACAGTACGCTATGGGAAAAATCAGTCTCGGGAAAAAACCGAAAGTGAGGCCGCTTGTATTAGCTTACTTGAGTCACAAAATCACGCGATTAAAAACCGCGGCGGTTTAGCCGTAATGCGGCCTAGGCCTTATACTGGCAGCTTATATTGCCAGATAAAACCTACATTTCCAATAATGAAAAGACTGCTCCGGGGATGAAAACATCAAAAAAGAGGATAACTTTTCTAGGCTGTGCAAATGCTTCCGGACTGCATAAACTAAAACCACTAATAATTGGAAAACAAAAAAACTGAAACTGAAACAAGATGTTTCAGAAATTTCAAGATCCCTCTAATATACAGAAATACAAAAAATGCCTGGATGACAAGTCAAATTTTTAAAGAATGGTTCTTTGAAAACTTTGTGCCGGAGATAAACCATTCATAGCAAGTCTTGATTGTTATGTACATAATGTACATATGTATTTGTATGTATTATTTTAAATTTTAGGTGAAATCATTTTTACGAAGCATGAATCTGCAACAGAGAGCAGTTCTACTTTTAGACAATGCGCCCTCACAACCATCAGCTGAAGAGCTCAAAACTCCAGATGGCAGAATTTTCGTAAAGTTCCTTCCATCCAATGTAACCTCTCTATTACAACCGATGGATCAGAACATACTAAGGCTCACAAATTTATACTATAGGAATAGCTTGCTAAGTTGTATCGCAGCAAGTGAGGAATCAATAGGAACAGCACTCAAAAGCATTACATTGAGAGATGCAGTTCTTCATTTGTCATCTGCTTGGGATAAATTAACACCAGAAATCATTAAAAAATGCTGGAATATTATAATGCCTAGAACTGACAGCTAATAATGTGATGATCCAGATGATCTTTTGCAACAAAGATGGAGGAACGAAAAGGCTAACGAAATTGAGTGTCATAAGGGATACAATTTCACTGCTAGAAGAAGTAGCACCCGTGAGTTTAGTTTCTAATAAAACCGTGATTTATAAAGCATGAATCACACAAATACATATTTTTTCATGTACCTGATTTTTAAATTTGGAATTGATTATAGGCTAAGTACAAATCTGCAAATGTGGAAGAGTGGAATGAAGATGTAGATAAAAGAGGTGCAATAGAATTGCAAGAATCAGCTAGCAGTATCGACGAAGAAAACGAACCACCAGTCATCAAAATAGTACATGCTTTAGCTATAAAAGCGTTAGATACTGCAATGGAGTGGTCTGAACAAAGCAATCCTTATTAGTGACCTAATGGCATTAAAAAGGATCTATGAAAAAGCTGTGATAGCAAAAATATCACAGAAAAGGCAACAAATGAAAATAACTTCCTTTTCTATAAAAATAAATGAGTAAATTTTCCACTAGATTGTGCATAAGTGTTTCTTTAATTTTTTATTAAATATATTGCAAACAACAGTTTTTTAACTTATTATGAAGACCCCCTTTACTGTGAACAATCTTGATGATGTAAACAGCCGCCGGGATTTTTTTGTTCACATTATCGAGATTGCACTATATATATATATATATATATATATATATATATATATATATATATATATATACTACACCCTCATTAAACGTATATATATTTTCTTGGTTGAAAATATACTATGGTATTTATATATATAATATATATATATATATATATATATATATATATATATATATATATATAAATACCATAGTATATTTTCAACCAAGAAAATATATATACGTTTAATGAGGGTGTAGTCAAAGCTTAGGTCGGTTTTTACAGACCTAAGCTTTGACTACACCCTCATTAAACGTATATATATTTTCTTGGTTGAAAATATACTATGGTATTTGTTTAATTATCTAGTCATTAATAAAACTATCTTGTATATATATATATATATATATATATATATATATATATATATATAACATTATGGCCATCTATTATTTTTATTCACACAACTTAATTTTCTTAATCGTCATTAACAAATATTAACTAAACAAAAATATAGGTACACTATTTAATTCAATCTATATCTAAACTTGGCCACTAATCAATTCACAAACGATACCGTTTTTTTAGGTAACAAACATTTTTAGGTAACAAATGTTCAAAATTTTCTAACAGAAATTTTTGTCTCCTGTGTGAAAACATATGTTTATAAATCGATTATTTTTTCAAAATCTACAGAAGTAATTGGTACATTTTTCATTTTACAATTAAAAATCAAAATTAATATCCTCAACCATTTCGACTTTTAAGATTTTGTTGATATTTTTTAATTTTAAAAATCCCTCATTTTATTGTATTACCGCTTTAAATTTTGTGTGTATAGATAGATTCACCTTACTCTACCTTTAACTTTTTTTGAAGGATTTCTTCTATAATTTCAAAATCTCAATTCAAATTCTTCTATAATTTCAATTGATTCTGATAGAGGCATACCTTTAGTTTCCCGTCTGTGAATAGAGTTTGGGACGAAGCAATAGTTTGCCATAAGAAATGCAAGGTTCTTACCAGAGACAAATATCTAAAGTTCCTACTTTTTGTAATTTTCGAAAACGGCGCTGGAATAACTGATTTCGAGAATTATATCTTGAATACCTGCAAAATTATCAGCATAAAAATTTGCTGCGTCTACCCCATACCACGTACCCCATCTGGTAATTATAGGTTCAGGAGGCAATTGAACATTCGGTAAACCTTATAAAATAACCTTATAAAATTCCCAAAGGGGGTTTTAAAAAAAAAATTTGACATTACTAATTAAATCGTAAACAACGAAAAATCTAGCAGATTTTAGCAACGAGCAAAATTTAGCAACGAACTAAACAGTTGTGTGAATAATGTTACAATAAAAAATAATAATTTTGAACTGCTTTTATCATATAGGGTCTAACAACTTAAGAAAAAAAATTAAAAGGTAAAAGGAAATTTTATAAACCCTCTTGTACAAATCGGGCAATTGTTAAATTATTAGTTTATTCAAGTTGTTTCAATGAAATTAAATATGATTTTGCAAAATGGTCTTCATGAAGAATTCCTATTAACAAATGGATTGCCCATTTCCATAATGGCCAGATTTGTCGGTACTTTGTCGTCTAATTTCCAACATTGTTTGAATATTATAAGAATTTAAATAATTGTTTCGTAAGGTACTCTAGTCAGGTATATATTATGTTCACAATATTTTTGTAAAAATGATTTTAAATTAATATTATTTTACTTTTTCAATGCTATATTAGAAATTTTGTGGGTGGTAGGTATGTATTTCCAGAAATAAAAAAAAAATAATAACCACTTAAATATGCAAGAATATGCAACTTTTGATGAAATATGCATGAGCATTGCCAAATATGCAATTACTAATTAGCGATAATTAACTCTAATCAATGTAATTCGTCCACATAATTAACTATATGTATATATATATATATGCAAAACATAAAATATATGCACTTTGTATATAATCCGCCCTCTACTAATAAGTAATTAAGGAGGTTCGAGCGTAACTAATGAGTCAAAATAGTGCTTGAATTTTTCTATATTTTCAATTATCCTAATACTTGTAAAAATTCATTATTTTTATTTATAATAACATATATAATAGCCCAAAGACAGATAGCCTGGGTGAAGTGGAATTCTAAAAGACCAAAGAAAATTGGCATAAATTTTTGGAAGAAAGAAAGGTTACAGCCAAGATAATTCGAGGAACCAAACGAACCTTCACACAAAACCAACTAACCCAAATCGAAGAGAGCTTTGCTAAGAATAATTCCAGAGATTTCTTTGGAACCTTTAAGCAGGCACTCAGAAAATACGCTCCTCCAAGCCTCCACTTCAGAGACTCACAAGGCAAACTGGCTTATAACGACAAGGACAACTGCCACCTTTTGGCTCAGTACTTTAAAAATCTACTCAACTGTGACCCACTCAGCGAAGACTTCGACTATAAACAAACCCCACCAAACCCGGACACGCTTCCCCCTTCATTGGAAGAAGTTGGCCAGATCATTCAACTTCTTAAGAATAATAAGGCAGCTGGAGAGGACTCTATCGTTGCTGAACTGTGGAAAGGTGCTGGAAACAATGCCGTGCGCAAGCTAACCGAGATTATCCAGGACATCTGGGATACAGAGAAATTACCACCCCATTGGAAATCTGCTCTGATCCATCCGCTTCACAAAAAGGGAGATTTTACTGATCTAAACAACTACCGTGGAATTTCTCTCGTCCTGGTAACATACAAGATTCTCTCGAAGGCGTTACAAACAAGGGCAGAAAATCAGTTGGATAGTCAACTGTGAGAATACCAGGGGGGCTTCAGGAAGACCGGATCCTGTGTTGAACAGATCTTCAATCTTAAAACTGTATTTGCACACTCCAAGATGAGAAACCGTAAGGTGGTCGTCACTTTTGTTGATTTTAGGAAGGCCTACGATTCCATTGATAGAGAAACGCTTAACAAAGTGCTCCAGGAACTAGCACTAGACAACAAAACCCGCAAACTCATCCTAGAAACTTTGACCAACACCCATTCCAAGGTTAAATTTAGAGGCAAGATTTCAGAAAGCTTCGAAATAAAAACTGGAGTGAGACAAGGAGATGGACTTTCCCCACTTCTCTTCAACTGTGTCCTTCAAAAGGTTATGAGAGAATGGCGCAAGGAACTGAACAATTTGGGTGCTCAGAGTGGTATCTACCTGGGAAGTAAGAACGATGGACTGGTTGTAGATTGCCTGGCCTTTGCAGATGACATGGCACTGTTTGCGGATTCTCTTGAGATGGCAACAATGCAGGTAAACTGCCTCAGAAAACAGGCTGTTAAAACAAGGCAACAACAAGGCTGTCTTCCAGTGTCGCTGGAGAAAACAGAATTCTTCACCAACATCAGAGAAGCAAACATAGAGATGTTACTAGAACAGGGAAACATCAAGAGGACTGAGAAATTTAAGTATCTCGGCGAATGGATTGAACCCAACTTATCAGAAAGAGCATCATTATCCAAGAGAGTCAGCAAGTTAGAACTAGCCTATCGGCTGACTAAGAACACTTACAATAAGAAATGCCTGTCACGCAACCTAAAACTTAAGCACTACACATCAGTTTTGCGACCAGAAGCCCTGTTGCCATGGAGTGTCTTTCCTTGAACCGAAGGGGTCTAATAGTGAAATTGGAAATCAGAGAGAGGAGAATCGTCAGGAAGATCCTAGGCCCGGTAAAGGAAGATGGGGAATTCCGAAGACGGCATAACTCTGAGCTCTACGAACATATTGAGATGCTCTCTGACTGTGCAAGGAAAAGGAGGGTAGCTTTCTATGGCCACGTTGCAAGATTGCTTCCAAACCGACTAACCAACCGTCTGTTCACCTTCTGGCAAAACAAGAAGCTTCGTACCACTTGGTTGACAGAGACCGAGGATATTAAAGAACTGGGAATAACAGATCTCAAAAACAGACAGTCTGTGAGACGCACCCTGAAGAAAGTCCGTGGATTTCAGGAAAAACCTCGAAGGAAAGGTACCCCCTGGACAGAAGAGAGAAAGGAGTTACACCGGCAGAAGATGCGACAATACTGGGCAAAGGTCAAAGCCCAACAGTTGAACAAGCGTGGTCCAAAGTAGGCCTATTCGAAAGAAGAACAAGCAAATTTAAAAATGTATAATTGTTATTTATTTAATCAAATAAAATAATTAATTAAAGTTATTTAATTCTTCGACTTTATTTTTATTTCGACGTTATTTTTGACTTATAAGGTGTAATAAAAAGATCAGGCAACAGCGCTTTATTCTGTTTTGAAAATATATAGTTCAGAGAGCGAAAAGAATAGTAATTTGAAGGAGTCGAGTGTATTTTTTCTGTCTATATAACTTTATATTTCCATCTTTTTTTTTTCGCAGCTGTTCTCGCGACGTTGTCAAACCATACGTCATGTGAATTACTCTCGATAAACAAGATTCAAAATAAAAAATTTAACTTTAATTAGTTAAATAATTACATCACAGAGCATCACATTGTTTTAATGTTATCGTATTTTAATATTATCTAAGTTTATTGTATATAGTTTTTTATTCCTTAAAGTTGGGAAATTAATATCGAAAAAAATAAAGATGTGACGGAAGCTTGTCAGCCATAGGAGCCTGTATAAGAATCGAAAAAACATCATTTTAAATTATTTTTTCCGGATAAACTAAACGGTGGATCACTTTCAAATTTTGAGAGGCCATAAATAAAGTATTGATCTGCATGTATAAAAAGTTTCAAAGCTTAAACTTGGAAAAAATATTTAACATGGGATTCGCTCGAACCTCCTTAATATCTTAAAAAATGCCAGTGTTTTGTTCAATTTAAAATTGGCCAATAAAGGAAATTGCATAGCAACTAATATGTTTATCTTCAATTTTCTCGAAACAACAAAAAATGGACTTACACCACTTACAAAATAAACTTTCAAAATTGTTTTTGTTGTTTAGAGAAAATTGAAGTTAGGTTACGTTAGTTTAACATATTAGTTGCTATTCCTATATTGGCCAATTTTAAATTGAACAAAACTTTAGCATTTTTTAAGATATTAAATACTAATAAATAAAAAGTTTACACTGAATTTATCATAAATTGCGTAATATCTTTTTTTTTTAATGGACTTACACCACTTTCAAAATACGGTTTTTATGTATATCTATATATATATATATATATATATATATATATATATATATATATATATATATATATATATATATATATCCGACCAACCCAATTTTTCAGTACGTTGTCGAATATTTGGGCGCTAATCTCATGAATTGCAACTTCGTGTTTCAAGGCATCAATCATCTACGGATGGTTAGCGTAACACTTATCCTTTAGGGCTCCCCACAAAAAAATCAAACGGGGTCAAATCACAGCTCCTAGGCTGCCAATTTACATCAGTATTTCGGCTGATTATTCGATTTTCAAAAACAGTGGCCAAAAGATGCATAGTTATGTTGGCTAACAAGTAACCCCGTCTTGTTGAAACCAAATGTCATACTCGTCAATTTTTGGAAACAAAAATTCCTTTAGCAGGGCACAGAAATGTTCATTGGCTGAGAAAATGGGTTGATCGGTTGGGGTACTGTCAAACCAGTCTTGGGAGTCATTTGAATGATGTGTTTCATTCTCAAATGAAATGTCCAATCATTCTAATAAACAAATAATTTTGAAAAAATATTCAATATTTTTTTTATAGCCGATTCAAATTCCAAAAGTTAGATGCCCCAGCCGCTAGATGGCCCACCCTTTATAACAATCATTTTTTGCTCTGGTCAACTACAGGCAAATTACATTGGCCAACTACAGGCAAACACAACAAGAGTCTATTGTCATGTCTAGGGTCCGGATTTATATGTAAATACATATTTTTAATTCATATTGTTTTCGGTCCTTTGATTTAGTTTTCCACACAAATTATGATATTTGGAACGAGAAAATGTATCTTTATTTTCCATGTTTTGCCAAATTTTTCCATATTTCAAAGGAAAGTCCATATTTTACCATATCCATATTTTCATTATTTTACGACGGAACAGCACAAAAAAATGCACAAAATTGGCGTTTGCGCAACTTTGATATCGCGCTTGCTACGGTATTGTTTATTTTTATATCCCAAAATAAGCCATGTAACGTGCATAGCACATGGTATAAATAGATTAGCCGAATTCATAAGGCCCCAGTTTAAAAAGGTTGATAGTTTACTATCAAATGTGAAAAAAATCTTTTTGAAAGCACCAAGCAGGATCTCCAAATTTAAAGAGATGTGCCAGTGCTGACACGTTGGGGTACATGGCTGACAGCAGTTGAATACTACACTCAACATTTTACTGAAATCTAATCAATTATTTATGAATTAGAAGACGAGGCTGCTAGTATTTTAGTCTCAAAAGAACTTCTTGAAGATGAGACGTAACGATTTGGTCTACATAAAAAGCAATTATTGTTTTTTATCACACCAGATAAGGTCACTGTAAAAAGTATCTGAAGCAGATGGCCTCGTTGCTGACGGGGTTAAAGAAAAATTAAGTTTTGTTTTGGAAAAAAAATGGAAAAAAAGGATTTGATACCCTAAAAAAAATTAACAGCATACAGGGCGGAAGATTAGAAGACTTAGACGTGATTCACTTACTTGCAGAATTGTGTAAATTTAACTATGCTCTAGTATCATCATGTGATGTTGAAAGATCATTTAGCCAGCACAAAGCATTATTTCGACCAAACAGAAAGTTTTAACTTTGAAGAAGTATGTTGTATACTGCAATAATTTCAATAATGTTAATGTAACTGAAGGCGAATAAAATTGTTCTTATTTATTTTTCAAATTAAACTGTGTTTTCATTAAACTATACTTTAAAATTATTGTTATTTTTAACTCCATATTTTTTAACTATATATTTTCCATATTTTAGATTTTTTTGTCCATACTATATGTACATATTTTGTAATTTTTAATGCATATTTATCCGAGCCCTAGTTATGTCTATTATCGATGATTTTAAATTTATTAACGAATAATTTTAAATTAATTTATTAACAAGAGATTACAGAGGAAGAGGTTGAAACGGTTATGTCAGCACTCAAAAGAAAGAAAGCTCCAGGCCCAGACTCGGTGCCAAGTGAGGCGCGGTGTCTAGCCACACCAATTGTGAAGGAGAGACTTCGTGGTGAACATAACAGCGTTTTCAAAGGTAGTAAACAAATTACGGACAGTTGGAGGGAAGGAATTATTGTACCAGTTTTTAAGCAAGGTAACAAGGAGGAACTAGGAAGCTATAGAGGGATAACTCTAATGGACACGTCATACAAGATCTATGCAAAGATACTGGAAAAAAAGTTACAAGAAGAAGCAGAGAAAAGGAATCTAATCTCAGAGGTACAAGCTGGCTTCAGAAAAAGACGCGGCACTGAACATATACATATTGAATTATATCATACAAAGAGATATAGCTAAACCTAAGGGGAAATTGTACGCGGTATTTGTTGACCTCAAAGCTGCATATGACTCAGTTGTGAGAGAGAAAATGTGGGAATATATGAGGGAGAAAGGTATATCGCAACAGATCAGGGAAAGCGTTGAGCATCTATATGAGAGAACATGGTGTAGAGTGAAGATAGGTGAAAGGCTATCGGAAAGATTTGAGGTTAGGAAAGGGCTAAAACAATGGTGCCCGTTAAGTCCACTATTATTTAATCTATATACGCGGACCTCGAGAGAACGCTAAGCTTGGGTCAAAAGGAGGGGTGGTAATAGGGACGAAAAAGATTTGGAGTCTAGCTTATGCGGACGACGTCGTTGTCTTAGCAAGTTCGAAAGTGGAAATGAAGAGGTGTTGGTACGAATGGAAAAGTTTTTAAAAAAAACGAATGTTAAAGGTAAATGTGCTGAAAACAAAGTGGATGCTGTTTCGGAAGAGAAAGGGATCAAGGAAAGAGAGTTTTGAATGGGAAGCGAGTGAGATAGAACAAGTTAGCAGTTTTAAATACCTAGGCTTTATGTTCCAACAAAATGGGTCGTGCGCTGCACATATCAAGTATATAGTAAAAAAAGCGTGGGTGGCTGCTAACAGGCTCTGGGATACATGGAGAGTATACTTGAGGGAAAAATTTAGGGCGAAAATGATTGTAGGGAAGGCGTGCGTACGTAGTATTATGATGTATGGGGCAGAAATTTGGGGTGTGAAAGAGGAAAACGACATAGAGAGAGTGCAGTTACAGTTCATAAAGAGGGCCCTGCAGCCAGAAAAGTCCACCCCCTGGTATATCGTTCAACAAGAAGCAAATTCTAACAAGGTGGCAAACACCGCGGTTATGAGAGTGGCTAAATTTGAAAGGAAAGTGAATAGTGCGGGAGAAGAAAGAAGACGTTCTGAAAGCGGTAAGAAAGGAGGGTAAAGGGAGTAATAAGGAAACAAAATGGGGATGTCTGCGCAAGCGTATGTATGAAAGAGGGGGATGGAACCTAGAAGAGATCGAGAGAATGATGAATGATGAATGTTAGTGGAAAGGATTCTGGCAGATAGACTACTGGAGATAGAGCTGCAAGAGAGACAAAGTACCTATAATAGAGACTACAGCAAAATCCAAGTTTTTGGCAGATGTCCAGAGTATCTAGTTAATCCTAAATCCCCACAGGTAGCGATTGCCCGGTTTAGGTGCGGTAGTGAGGAAAGGAGTAGAAGATATTGGATGGCTGCAACAGATAGGACTTGTCGAGTATGTGGAGAAGGGGAGGAGCTCTGGGAACATTGGGTGTTAAGCTGTAAGAAATGTGAATGGAGCGAAGAGGAAAAGTCAGTGGCGAAAAACTGGAAGAAGGTTATGGATGAGAGTGGCTCCGGTTTTGTGTACATGAAAAAAATATTGAAGCGCAAAGGACAGGGGTTAAGGCTTCCTGTTTCATTTTTTTTTTGTTTTTTTTTTTTGAATTAAGAACTTTTGAACTGTTTAGTTTTTGCTGTATTAATTTGGATATTTTTATTTTCCGTTTCATTCTGGTGTCTTTTTTTTTGTTTTTTTGTTTTGTTTTCTTTGTTGTTATTTTTTGTTCTATACATGTCACAACACTAATGTACGAACGGTCGTGTATTTACATTTATGCCAATAAAGGATTATTATATATTATATTAACGAATAACTCCTAGTCGGAGCTATCGTTCTCATATGGATCTTGGAAGATAATATATTTCCACGTTGATCTAGTATGTTTATTAATACCATCAGTACGAAATTTATTAATCCAGGATTTAGGTTTTTCACGCAATTTTCCATCTTTTCTACTATTTGTTTGAAATGGTTCTGTAATCCCTTGAAGTTTTAAACGCTGTTGAGACGATTTTATAGACTATGTAATCGTTAAAAGAATTTGAATTTTGCGATAAATCTTTTATTCTCTTCATATTTATAAGGTTTATCAGAAACTAATGAAATTATATTTAAATCAGTAATTTGAAAATTTGTAATAACAATATTCACTCACCTTACAAAATTCGGAATAAGTGACAGATAGAAACATGTTGGATTATTATGTTGCCACCACTTGATCCGGTTACAATTAGAATTAAATGTGTATATGTAGTTGCCTAAGCATATGTACATATGTTACTATAAATTTGTATATTGCGTTGCCTAACTTACAATAACATAAAAATAAGATATACTAGGCGTCAATATAGTATCGATATATACCGAGCGATCAAAAATCTACTTCTAATGGTGTTATTGAACAAAAGCTCTTTCGAAGAAACTGCCCAGCAGGCCCAGCAGACAAAGCGATCATAATATTCATTATACCTACCAGAATGAGTGCGACGATTTCCTTTAATTTGTGAATATGTTTTATTTTATAAGATGCTACCCTAGCATTGCTTGCTATTCATGCCTGTTTATAACCCTATATAACCGTGCCTGCTTATACCTGCTAGATACCGTAGAGTATATATCGTAGAGTGGATACTGTAGTAAGTTTTGGATGAAAGAACTCCAGTATTTATATTTAATATTTAGGATAATCCGTTGATTTATTGGTTAAATGAACTTTGTAATATTCGTATAAAGATATTTCCCTACACTAAGTTGAGCAGAACTGAGCAATTGTCGAACTATCGTCTGTGCCAAACCATTAAGAACCGGATTATCACAATATTAGTCTATTTAAAACAATGTTTAAGATAATTAATCTATAATCTACCTATATATCTATAATTTATCTATATCTCAAAATCAGTTTATAGTTGCCCTTGCCCGATAAAATTACCATTAAAAAACGATAATTTATAAAATTGTGGATGTATAGTTAAAATTAAGTTATTCATTGAACTTTATGAACAGTTTGGAATGTGCGGTTTCAATACGACTGTGCACTTGTAGATTTATTTGTCGATTGTAGTGAAACAAATCGGCTCAGCTATTTTAAATGAGTCAAGCTAACATAAATAAATGAGAACGCTTCATTGTGGGTAGTAAATAGCAATTCTGAAATTATCCTCACTGAAATCAATTTTGTGCAAATGAGCTTTCAACGATAGATTGACCACGATCCTTTTAAACCAAGCAATTATCTCGACTAGAAGACAAATTAAAAATTACATCTACAGATCTCAACTTGAACTATAATAAACTATATTGATGCCATTAAAAACCCCAAAGCACATATTTTTTCAATGTTCAAAGTTTGTACAGAATGAATACTAATAATCTAAATAATAACAAAAATAATCTATTGTATCACAGCGGCAGAAAATGTTTGTCTTTTCTGCCTTTCACATAAATATTAAAATGGTTGCAGAATCCTTTAGAAATCTTAAATCTAGATTTATCTGTATACGTATTAGCTGCTTCAAGGTTCAAATTTATTGTAGAGCCATTTATGTTATTTATTGGTGATCTAATTATATTCTATAAAAACGGATATTTTCATCATTCATTCATTTCATCTGAACAAAAATCAACTTAAGTTATGTTATATAATTACTATATTTTCTTTTAATAATTATATTTTCCTTGTGAGATCGATTGTTTTACTCTCATTTATTCATTTAAATTCAGTATACTTCATTCAAGAATATAAAACTGGTTGTAGATTTATAAGAACAATGACTACTCGTGCATCTAGGTATATTCCAAGATAGGTTCGGTAATGTTATTATTGCTTAAACTGGAAGTCTAATTACAAGGATTCCTTTATACTACACTGAAATAAACTTAAATTTACTAACTAGTAGATCTATTGTTTTATTGATTTATTTTTATTATTAGCTGAAAAATAAAAATGTTTACATCGTATGTTCAATTAACTTTTAAACTTTCTTACAGAATCTCTTAGAGTGTTGTTAAAACATAGTCTATTTTTCAATACAGTTCAATTTTATTGACATTCCTTCAATGAATTTGGTTTTCCAGTATACGGTTGGAGGTTTGCAAAAAATTTATTCCGCAGAAGCGGTTCGCTTTGGAAAGGTGAAAATGACACATTTTTTAGATGCAAAACTGCTCTTTCGAATAGGGGTTAAAAACATATTTCTTAGAATTGGAAAAGTTGGACAGAATAAAGATTTGAAGAATTTCAAAATGCATTACTGTAATTTAAAAAAATCCTAGGCGATCGACCACGAAGATACCAAAATGTCCATTCAAATAGAAAAATGTGTAATCTTTATAGAACTGCAAGAATTTTGACTAGATCTGATACAGTTTTCGAGATATAGTTATTTGAATGTGTTACCGTTTCTTCCGCTTTGAATTTGAGGGTTGCCGCCAGATAAAATATTTTACAAAATTGACACTGGTATTTGATAGAATGATCCTTTTTCTACAAATGTCTTAAATTTCATGGTTCCACATTGTGTGGTTTCTAATAAGACAATTTTTTAAATGAATCCAGACATGTCAATCACGTCGTTAAACTAATTTATTGTTTAGTTCAAATGCGAAAACTGATAAGGTGGGTAAATGTGATAATGGGGCAATTGTCTTAGTCTCTTCCGAAAACTTGCAACAATTCATTCATTGGTGTGCAACATACCAGTCTACATGACCACCACTTTAATACGTGTATGCATAACTTTTGCTACAATTCGTTTCAGATCTTTCGAGTGTGGGAAATTTCATTTATAAATATGATCATTGTAAAATTGACCTTGACCTCGTAGTTAAAATTGACCTTGACCACTTTATCGTTTTATATAAGATGTTCGGACGTTTTGTTTACAATAATTTTACAAACACACTCCTCGAGCGCGGTCGGATGTATAGCATTCATAATTATTTTATTTCATTCGCGATTAATAAATATGATTAACGCGATTGATATAAAAGCCCAAGCTCTAAACTCATCGTCATATCAACAATTAAAACTGTATCCCTGCGACCAATGTGTAAAAGTTTTCACAAGCAAGGATAATCCTCGTAGCTATAAGGAAGTATGTGATGATAATCAAACAATGTACTACAAATACACCGTTTGCAATTCAGCCTTCACAAGAGAAGATCGTAAAATCAACAATGATGGTGGGAAGAAGAGTCTAAATACTAAGAGAAAGTCTAAAAGAGAGAAGAAAGAGAGAGAAAGTCTAAATACTGAATATTCACCGTACACCTACAAGAAGATAAAGTTGAAGCCGCAAACAGCTAAATAATTTCTGTAAACTATGCATCAACAATCCCCAACAAGACAAAAGTATGCAGGAGATCTACGATCACAGAAACACCTCCAAGCAACAGCGAAGCCAGTCCAGCAGAATATCATCCTAGCTTGTGCCAGTTTAAGAACAAAGTGGCCAGCTATATAATTAATGGTTCAGAGAGATGGTTCAGAGTACGAAAATTCACATTCTCAATAAATGACCTCAGTTATAACTCGATGGATCTAACAGCTCCATATATTCACACGGTACCACTCACATATCCGTTTCGACAAATACCTTACAACCCTTTACATGAAATCTTATGATTCCCACATAATCCCCAAGTTATGGGCTAACTACCGTTAAGCCATTAATGAGAGCTAGACTGCATCAGTTTTTAATCAGCTTTTAATCAGCTTTAATCAGCTTTTAATTAGCTTTAGTTAGCTTAAAAACGCTAAAAGAGTGTGACGTATAAAACGTATAAAAGTGCACAAAGCCCCACGCTAAACAGGGTGTGATGTGTATGTAACCCCTCGATAAACAGGGTGTGAGATCTTTGTAACCTCACGCTAAACAGGGTGTGAGGTCTATGTAACCCCACGGGTGGGGCTACGTGGACCTCACACCTTGCTTAGTGTGGGGCTTCTCAGACCTCACACTCTTTTAGTGTTTTAATGATTTAACTGATTAAAACACAGCAAGTGGTCAAGGTGAATTTTACTATGATCAAATTTATGAATGAAATTTACACGCGTTCTTATGGGAACGGGTTAGATAACCATTTGTACTCATAGCGCCCAAACGATGATGGCAGGAACTCGAAATTTTCATGAATTCTTAATAAAAGTCCGTTTTATCTATATCCGGTGGCAGAATGTCTCGAAAAATTGAGGAAATATCGATTGAATCGACAAACGGGTGTCCGTTTTGAGAAAAATAGACTGAAAAGGACAGTTGAATGTTGTTTTGCAACTGAGCGTCGGTGGTGGGTGATGAGTTTCTCGGTGAAACTTTAATTTGCAAGAAAAAATAATCTGAAAAAATTTAGAACGTTCCGCTAAATGTCGTAAATCAAAAGAATGGACAAAAAATAAGAACATTGTATATTTTGCTATTGAGAAAAACCTTCTTAAAATTCGTCGAGAAATTTGTTGAAAAGTCCCAATTTTGATTTTTTAAGATTTTTCTTGAAAAAAAAATCGCCCTATTGAGACTTTCCTGTTTGGTCGCAAGAGGGCCAAACTCACACCCCTCATAAAAAAAGACTCGGGTACACGCTGAACGGGTCGCTTTTCTGAATAGATCGTTTCTTGGTGACTGCCTGACGTGTTTAATAAAGAGTAGAAAAATTCCGATTTTGCGAACGCGAAATTTGAGGAATTTTGGAAATTCCCCCCTTCCGAACCGGAGCCGGTGAGGAAGTCAAATTTACAACCCTTGCAGAAAACAGTTGTAATTTGCGAATTGCGGAGGTGAAAGTTGCTAAAGTTGAAACGGGTGAAATATGACGAACGAAAAATGATCAACGATTCCCGGGGCTTCGGGTGGCGCACCGCGAAATCGAAACGTAGAAACATGCTTTCGGAATGTCGGAAATTGCCGGTAGAAGGAGACCGTGTCATAATTTCTGAAAAATTCTCAAGCACCTCCCAGTTAGTAAGCAAATTTGAATTTCGTTTTTTGTAATAACTTTGCCAGTTGCGAACTGTTTGCAACTTTTCAACAATAGCCTATGACGCGGTCCAATCTGTTCTCGATCTGACATTGTAGGATAGGAAGTTGTGCCATTTTTACTTTTGTAGATCTTGAATGCGGATTGATATCTTACCAGTTTCTTTTATCGGCTGTGGCGACCTCGTGGTTTTTGCGAATCGGCATGTCGTACGCAAGATACCGTCGACCGTGAAGAATAAAATATAAAATTCTATGTCCGGTTCTGCAACCGCAAACGTCCTGTTTTGCGAAAACATCCACCGCAGGGCCATATTTGCAAAAGTTCGCGCGCCCTCTACGCAGACCTAGAGAGGAAGAACCTACGAAGCTGGATCCGCAAACCGGAAGCCGTTCCGTTCAGCGGTCGGCTCGCAATAGAAAGTCAAATAAAATCGTTTGTTTGGGACTTTTTTTTTCGTTTTTTCGAAATTCACTCAAAATTTTCAGCGAAGGCTCGAATATTCGAGATGATAGTTTTGTGTGGAAAAAATCGGCGCTCCCGATGACACTACCTTGACACTACCCATACCGTGACTGGTCCAAATACGGCCCAAAAACTCAAATTTTGTTTTGGAAAAAATCTTACACAAATCACTCAAAATGTCCGTTTTCATTCTCCAAACCCGATTTGAAGTATTTTCCGGCCCACCCCTAAAAAGGCTTTTATTCTCATTCAGGATTTTTTTTTAAACAATGGAAACGTGAAAATCGCATGATAGACCCCATCACGACCTAGTCTATATTCTACCTAATCTACTCTATTTTAAATTACTTTAAATTATATTTTGAAACTAGTTAGCAATTTAATTCTTAATTTATTTATTAACTTAACTATAAACTATCTAATCAATTAAGACGTGTGTAGTAGTTCCCCCAATTTAAAACAAGATTTATATTATTTAAATTGGTACAAAGGGATATTTCTCGAAATGGTGGTAATTATAATACCCACCCCAAGCAAGAAAAAAAAACCGAATCCATTAAAACCATTTAGTGGATTGAGCCAATAAGTATCAATTGTAAATTTAAAACGATCAAATTTTAAGATTACATTACCGATCGGAAAGCGGCAAAAATGCTGGTCTTTTTCTAACACGATATCTTTCCAATCTTGAACGAACCAAGTGCGGGTTTTTAATCACCTATTTTACACCCTGAATGTGTTATCTTAGGGTGTTGAAATTATTTCAAAACTGCTCATGTGTGATAATAACTTGGTAGCTAGTCGCGCCGAACTTTACAGATCTTATTTCACGATATCGACACAATAAAGTTTTTTATATCTAGAAATACTAATAGGATTCATAATAAGTTTCATGTAGATATTAAATCTAAATAGAAAAACCATATTATATAGTAATCGAATATACCGGATCAAGGGGATAAATCAAGATCATTAATATGCAATTCGAACGAAAAATTAAAAATCTCTGATTTATCAAAATTCGGTCATGCTATTTGAAGATTTCGGAGAGTTATTAAAAATTGAAACAAGAAAATAAGACAGTAAGAGCAAGAAATAAAATTTTAAAATCATAGATTTGACCCTGATTTATATAAAGTAGGTATTTTGAACTAACCTATTGATATATTTCCGTTTTCATAACATTAATTTTTAATCGTCGATGCATGATATAAAATATGGTTGTCTGAATCTGAGAATGCAAAATGTTGAAAATTATGATGCCCGTGACATCCTGTTCCATTTCATTAATCCGTGAACGCATTAATAGCAAGAACATGTCTGCAGTTGAAATGATTAGTAATGTTTTAATATCCGGCGAATGTGTGTGTGTGTGTCATCCAGAGAAAAACAGAAATAAAACAATATGTAGGATAATCACGTGGATTTTTATTTTCCTAGCGTTTCCAGCTGCTGAGGATACATAACCGGCTTTATCTCTCTATCACCTGCGTATTATAAGGTTATTGCAGATTATTCTGAGCACGAGTTAAAAAGTAAAACTAGTAACACGTGACATATCCTTCCATATGGTAACTCGACCGAACGCACGCTCCATACCACACCGACCGCCATTGTATTTAAAATAAGGACAGAAAGCTGCTACTAATTTACTACCTACAACATTGATTGTTATCACAAACGGCTTTGGAACACTATTATTATGTTTATTTAGTTCTTCTTTATGCCAAACACGAATTTGATCTTTTTCTGTAGATTTTTAATTTACAAATATTTATAATTAAATTACACGGATTGTTAAATGTTTGACATGGTTTTCATGTCAGGTATTTACATTCCTTTTAATTTAGGTAAAAGTTTATACAAATTTCTGGAAAAATCACATTTTAGTCTAAAACAGTTTCAATGGACTGATTGATTCATGGGCTGAGCTTAAAACTTTATGGTAACTGGAAGATGCTTGAGATGCTGAAACGAATGGCAAAATTTTAGCATTAAACTTGTAACATTAAACATACAGCGTTTATAATCCAGAAAAATATTTTATTTCAACATTGGTCAAATTCATTGGTCAAATTTTAAATAGGGTTTATACAAAAACAGACTTTGAAAAAACGGTTTTTCGAATTCCAGATTTTCAAAAAACTCGTTTTGAAATTAGGAAGTTTTTTTGAAAAAATTGAAATAAGGAAGAATATTTTATCTACGATCACAATTGTAAATGCCCATTATTGTACAGTTTGTCGACTATGTAAATACATCATACCACACATATATATAACAATCCGCGAGTAATGTTATCTAATAATTCAAAATCACCCTTGCTTGTTTGGTTTACGATTCGTTGATTGGTTGGGAGCTGCACGTTGATACTATTTTAAAATATAGTACTCCGTGATTTCCAAACAATCATTAAACGTCACATCATTCACATAGAAGCTGTCATTCATTTCGTTTTTTCACGTTTAAATCTAACGAAAATTACAAATAAGTACTAAATAAAAAGGTATGTAACCATTATGAATGTATTTCTTTTCATTTCTATCAAGTTAAATAAGGTCGAAGGTGTTACATCAAACATATTTTTCTTATTAAACAGAAACAAATTAGTGTGGTCGTAGATAAAGTATAGTACATAATTCGAGTTGTAAGGCAATTACGTGCTCGAGGAATTATGCGCTCCCCGCTACGTGGGTCGCTCTCTCATGACGTAATATACTATTATGTAATTTATATAAAATAACAAAAAACGATATCAATTTCAAAGTCAAAATAAAAAGAAAAATTTTAGGAATACGCATTACTTATACCAATGTTCTTCAACCGGTGTTCCATGGAACCCTAGGGTTCCACTAAAACATTCAGGGCTTCCGCGAATCAATGCTACAAAATCTTAACTTTATCCGGCGCCGGCGCGGCGTTTACAACTAGACACGATGCGTTGCACCGCTTTCTGTATGTCGATTGGAGTTTCATATTGGAACTATTCATTTGCTCAGTCGCTTATATTGGATGTCGACGACGCACATTACCCTTATAAATAATTTCAAATATCTAATGTAGTAGATATATTGTTAAATTCTTGCAAAGGCAAACGGTAGTAAGTTAATTATTTTATAATAAAGTTTTTAAAAATTGAGTATCCTAAAATCCTATGTAAATATAATGCAGAATTGGCTTAAAACTGGGAAATAGGAAACAAAATCCAAAGAACAAGTTTCTTGCTCTCTTGAAAATTCCACCAGTTTTGCGCCAACATTGGAGCTGACGGATAATATTGAAGAAGAAAATAAATCAGGATCTACTAGCCGAAAAATACTAAAGTATGATGAAGATTATTTGAATGTTGGATTTACATGAATTGTGGTATGTGAGTCAACAACAGCAGTTTAAATCCTACAAAATTAACACTTATGTCAATACCCGGGTACCCTTTTGCGTGTTCTTCTTACTTACATATCTTTTTTATTTAACGAAAAATCATCAAATCCTTTCAGATCCTCGTTATTTGAGTCTATTGACATCGATTCATATACATAAATAATAAAATGTGCCAAAAAATATATAAACTTTTTGGACTTCAAATACCCCGTTCAAGTACCCCGTTGTTCAATACCCGGGGTACCCGGGTACCCATATATAAATAAATAATTAAACTTATTTCTGGGGATAAAAAATATTACTTTATACATAAATAAATATTACTTTTTATATGTAAATAAACGGATTTATTTAACTTTTAATTAATTTTATTCTAAGACTTATTATAAATTATACATAAAATATTTTTATATTCAATTTATTATTGGCAACATGCGTCACATTTTACAATTGCTTTTGAATTTTCATCGCAAACTGGTTTGTTACATTTTTTACACGATTTTCGCGGTTTTTCTCCGTTTTTTGTAGACATCCTGGTAACAAATATGACATGATCCTACAACATTATATCCACACCAATTTTTGGTTTATTATAATACTGAACGATTTCTGGTTTCTTTTATTGTCTTCGCTGCAAATCTGAGTGCATCGTAGATAGAAGTATAACAACTTTCTTTTTTTTATGAATATAAGAGCATAGAGTAACTTTTTCATGAAACCAAAATAGAGAAATAAAATATCCAAAACATCCAAATATCCAAATAAAGGTAATTCTTCGCGATCTTTAGATGCTAGCATATCTACTAGAATGTATTTTTTTTTCAATGTTCCTACAATTGTTAGGTTCCATACAATAAATGCTTTGCTAAAGGTAAAGTAGTAAAAAAATTATCCATTGTAATATTTCTTCCGGATCCTTTATATTTGACCTTTCAATGGATATGAATTTTCGGCGTCGCTTATCCACCATATTTTGATCCCATACTTTGCCTACCCGGCGGTTTTATTTATAGAGATAGGGTTTTTCGGGTAGTGGAATACTCTATGGGTAATCCCGAGTTGTAATGTGAAAGTCTCCGGGTATTAAAATTATTTTATTGAATGAAAAACCCATGCGGGTACACGGTTACCCGGGTATTGAACAACGTAGTAACGACTGGGTATTGACATAAGTGTTAAAGCGTCATTTGGAATATTTAAGATATGGTGGTGACGACTTGTACTGCAATTTTTATAGATCTATTGTACCCCACCGTCCTCTTCCAAGCGTTGGTGTACTTACCCATTTAGAGCGCCTCCTCTAATCCTGATTCCGTTAGGAACTTCAGGATCTGGGTGGGATTCAAGGGCTGCAGCTCCTCTGTGTTCAAGCAGTGAGCTCCTAAGCACATCTGTCTCTTGCGGAATAATGCTCCGCAGTCTTTGAGCAGATGTATGGGGGTTTCCTCTGCTGAGCCATAGAATTTGCATCCGTCAACCTCCTCTAGGCCTGGGGCCTTAAGATGTTTCCTAAGTCTGCAGTGTCCCGTCAGGACTCCTGTCAGAATTTTAAGCTTGTTCCTGCTTAATTTCAGGCAAGCTTTTGTTATCTTCAGGTTAAAAGATCCCAGCATCACTTGGGACTGCCTTAACCCTGGAAGTTCTTTCCAGGTTTTCATCCATGTTCCTCTTGTTTCTTCATTTAAATTTTTGTGGATGGTGTTCACACTCATGCTGAAAAAGGGTTCCGGACCTATGAAGGGGCTACTGGATCCCTTGTTTGCTAGGTGATCGGCTTCTTCGTTTCCGTCTATACCAGTGTGTCCTGGTACCCAGTATAGCGTTATTTTATTATCTTTGCAAAGCTTGTTTAGCTTCCCTACACAGTCCCATACTAGTTTGGATCTGATGGTGTATGAGCTAATGGCCTGAATGGCTGTCTGACAGGATAGCAATACGTTTTTTGCGATAATTCCTGTCGAGGTTAAACTGTGCACATCTTTCGATTGCGTGTACCTCTGCTTGGAAGATATTTGGGGATGTTCCCATGGATTCGAAGTAAGTATGAAGACAGCAATGGCTGCCTTTGATCTCTGGAACTATTTTCTTTATACCTACGTGCTATTACGCCTTTTATAATACCAACCATAGCTTTGGCTCCATCAGTGGATTTTGAACATTCAATTCCAATGAATTGAATTGAAGTAAGCCGTCATGACATATGTAACGCACAGCTACTTCGTACTTGGTACGAGGTCCAAACACTCCTGCACCCATACCTTCCTTTGTCTTCGAACCATCTGTATATCACTTGATGGCATTTTGCTCTATGTGGTATGCTGAGGATTCGTCGCTCCAATCGGCTTTACCCGACTAGGAAAATAGTGAGGCATTTTCGGCATGCCTATTCGGGCCTAATGAGGCCTTCCGAACTGTTGCTGAACTGTGTGCAAGCCTCATTTGAATCTTGTGCCGTCCTAATTAGAAAAGCATAACTTAGGCAAATCTTTGGAAGTCCTAACTCCCACCTAATGAGGCCTTCCGAACTGTTACCGAACTGTGGCAAGCCTCATTCGAACCTTATATGGATAACCAGTTTTATCGTAGCTAGGCAAGCGATATTCGTTTGTTATTAGGAAAGTCTGTGGCATAGCCTAACTTAAATATATCTTTGGAATTCCAGAAACTTTGAGTTTCATTAAGCGCATGCGTACACACACTTACTCCTTCCAAAAGATCATTTCCATACTTGACTAAGATATAGCTTCAGTTACTAACTATTCTTTCAAATACTTTATAGTGCATCAAACAATTCGTATTTTTTAAGGTTTGGGTACTTTTAAGCTGCGTTTTTATCTAAACATGTTTCTTATTAACAATTAAAGTTATAGGAAACGTGAACTTGCTCGTTTAAGAGTCCAAAGATTCCGAAATATCGCGCGAGGTGAATTATCTTGTGTACAAGAACGTGAACGTAATGTTGAACCTGTTATATCTTGTGTTAATGACGGCAGGATATGTTGTAATGATATATTATCTACAAATAATATAGAACGTGCTACTGGTTCAAATTTAGTTCGTGGCCAAGAAAATGAAGTACAACATGTACGACATGATGAGTTAGAATTAGAAGAACATATTAACAGAAGTAGCAGTATCGAAACTAATGCTGACAAACAATCTCGAAATTTAACAAATAGCTCAGACTCGGAGACCGGGAGCGAATTAAATCATGTTATTGACAATTTAGATGCAATTGAAAAAATTAGGCAATGGGCATTGATATATCCTCCGATTCCCCACGCTCGATTAGAACAACTTTTAGATATTTTAAGAAATCGATTTTATCCGAAATTTTGATGATATGGCCGAATTTGTATATTTTGGAATCTAAACAAATTTAACTGTTTAAATGATAAATTACATGAAATAAATGAGATCGAATTGCTCATTAATATTGATGGTCAACCATTTATTAAATTGAGTAGAAAACAATATTGGCCCATTCTTTGTCAGGTGTTCCATAGCTCCAATCTTTATAAACCATTCACAATTGCTATTATATAGTGCGTAACATATGTCATGGCGGCCTAATGCGGTTGCCTCATTTGGAACGAACACGGAGTTCGGCATGCCTCATTCGTTACTAATAAAAACGAACTGAATTTCCTAATTGGGTGCAAGTGTGGCTTCCGCATGTGTTCCGAACGAGGCTTCCTAATTAGAAACGAAGGCGGACGTGCGTTACATATGTCATGACGGCTTACTTCAATTCAATTCATTGGAATTGAATGTTCAAAATCCACTGATGGAGTCAAAGCTATGGTTGGTATTATAAAAGGCGTAATAGCACGTAGGTATAAAGAAAATAGTTCCAGACATCAAAGGCAGCCATTGCTGTCTTCATCGTCATGCTCTCGCAATTAAACGGATACCAAAAGCATTGCGTGAAGTTCTCAATGAGGCCGTTAAGATAGTTAACTTTATCAAATCCAGACACCTAAATACCAGGGTATATGCCCTATTGTGCGATGATCTGGGAAGCTTACATAAAAACCTCCTTCTTCATACTGAAGTAAGATGGTTATCCGGGGGAAAGAAAATTGCATGATGCAATTCGAATCTGAACGTGAATTTACTGGAAAACTTAATAACACTGATGGGCTTAAAACCTAGCCTACCTTACAGATATATTTTCGTACATATTTTCATACAACGAAGTTAATCGTTCACTTCAAGGAACAGATACTACAGTTTTTAAGGTGAATGGCAAAGTAAACTCGATCAAATCGAAAATCAAGCTTTGGGAGGAATTCATCACAAAAAATAATACAATGTTTTGTTAAGTTAAATGATTTCCTGGCAACCAATAATATCGCATTCGACCAGAATTAAAAAAATCATATTTTGGAACATTTAACGTGATTGCAAGACATTTTTCAAATATTTCCGCCCCATTTGGAACAATTTAAGTTGGATCGAAAATCCTTTTAATGAGTGTTGTGATGTGGATAGCTTGCCAATCAACTCGATCAAATGAGAGTGATTTATAGATATATGTACCGAAACTACAATAAAATCTATATGGACCGGATAGTATTGGCCCGTTTTGGATAAAATTTAATTTGCGCGGTTAAGAAATTGATGCCTTTCGTAACAACCTATCTCTGTGAGAAATCCTTGGAATCAAAATCCAAAGAACAAGTTTCTTGCTCTCTAGAAAATTCCACCAGTTTTCCTCCAACATTGGAGCTGACGGATAATATGAATTTTCCACATATTAAGTATTATTTATTTAATTATATATTTTCCATAATATTTTCCACATACGTCGCTACAAAAACTAAGTATAGAAATCGACTTGATGCCGAAAATCATATGCGTATCCAATTAACACCGATCCATCCAGATATTGATACATTATGCAGCCATAAACAAGCTTAACGCAGTCAGTATTTTTTTTAAATATTTTTTTCTTTTGACTACAATTTCATTTCTATGTAAGTATAGTGCAAATATTTTATATTTCATATGGAATTTATAATTTTGTTTAAATAAATGCAAATTTATTTATTATGATTTTTTTATAATAAATGCAGCGATGAACCTTGTACATAACATGTAATGCGATTCCCCCGTTTAATCAAAGTGCTACTAAACAGAGGGTTCCATAAAAACATTCTCCAAAAAGGGTTCCGCGGGATGACAATCGAAGGTCACTGGTTGAAGAACACTGACTTATTCAAAATAACGAAAATTCAAACAAAAAATTCATATAGTATTTATCTTTATTTCACTTTAATAAAACTTTAATTTCTCTTAAGAAAATATGATTTAAAAAAACTTAAAATATCCACTGGACGGTGACTAAGTCTTGTTCTTATTTTCAAATTCAAATATACCTTCTCTTATTAATAATTTGGCATCTCGTCGCACTAAGCCTTCAGCTGCTATACGAAATATTTTTTCTAAAAGTTTAGGATATTGAGCTTCATTCCACATATGAGAATAACAAATATCATTCAACTCTAAAACAACATTCTTTTGCTGCCAGAAATCATCCAATCATGTCCTCTAACTAGAGATGCCACGAATAGGGATTTTGCCGAATACCGAATATCCGGCCACGCTCTTGGCCGAAGCGCCGAATATTTGGCGCGGCTTTTGGGTAAACTTTCGAAAAATTAGTGCGGGGCAGTGACGGCGCGACAACGCAGCGCTTCACAGTACCATACTCGCAGTACCAAGTGCGCTAGAAAATAAACAGTTAACTCTGAAGGAAACAATTGAAAGAAAATTGTTGTAGGATTTTAATGGCTCGAAATTAAGAAAATATCACTATTTAATCGATAATATGATTGCCTTAAGCTCCCCATACACGTGCGAACAATTTGTGCAAATTCGGTGTTTGTGCAAACAGTTTGACCGTCTACGGGGCTGTTTGAATGGTTGCTCAAACTGTTTGAGTAAAATCGGTCAGGATAGAAATAATTTGTACATATACTCCTTGTTTGAGTACTTGTTTGACGTGTATGGTACGGTTTGTGCAAAACTTTGGGTTAGTCAACTCCTACTCCTAGACACTGTCAGGCAGTTTCCTTTCTATTCCGAGGTTGAAAACGTAGTTTCGGTAATTTTTTTTTAGTTTGTTGTTATTTACCTCTCCAATATGGCGAATAAGACAACAGATGATGAACAGCGGGAACTTGCACGGGTTTATTACAGTGTATCGTGATTTACCCGTCGTGTGGAAGGTGAAAAGTGACGGTTATAAAGATAGAAATAAAGAGTGCAGATAGTGCAAGTGTACGCGAATGAAAATCAATTCATTCCGCACTGCCTACAGAAGAGAAATGAAGAAAGTGAAGGAGAGCATAAAATCAGGTGGAGGAACAGACGACGAGTACGTGCCAAGTTTGTGGTACTTCGACGAGCTTGACTTCTTGAGGGATCAGGAAACTCAAATTCAAGGAACTTCGACAATGGACGAAACTGAATTTATTGAAGGAAATATCGAAACGAAGGTACGTACATTTTTTTTTCATATTTTGTATTATTTTTTCATAAATTCAAATACAAATTCATTGTTATACAAAATCATAATATTTCATACAAACAATTATTTAAATATCTTGTCCTGCAAAGAAAAATTAAAAACCTCGCTCGCTATTTAAGTAATGTGAGAAATTAAGACGTACTTGCTTGGAAGATACTGGGGTATTTCTGCCCGAGAGCTGTTGCAATGGAAGTAATTGTCCATCCGAATGCCAATCAGCATTTATGATCTCCCCTGTAATTGTGTTCTCAATTTCAAAACTACCTTGGTTATACAAGTCATCTTTGTTCATTCTTAGAAAATTATGTAAATGAGTACACGCAAGAACTATCAAGCTTGTTTTTTCCGGGCACATATTGATATCTCTTAAAAATATTCTGAATCGAGATGCTAGTATTCCGAAGGCATTCTCCACAATGCGACTAGCGCGAGATACATTCCATTCTCACATGCCCGTTCAGCCCCATTAACGCCATTCAACTCGTACCCCCCGATTCCATCACCATCACCTTCAAACGTTTCCACTCATTCTGACTCATCGCAATACCTCAACATACGTGCCTCATGACAAGAAGTGGATCAGATATATGAATCAACACAGCAACCAGTTCTATTCATCAATTCATGACCATATTCATGATGAAGAACTAATTATTTACTCACCTTTTACTTACACCTAACTATTTTATTTACTCACCTTTATTAATCCTTTCAAAACGTGGATGAGAGCGTCACAAGTTTCCACTATTATTTTGTAAGTGTTTGAGCTGCGATGGCAGTTTGAAATTTCAGATCTTCAAAGGAGGCACCGCTTATTAGGTATCTCAAAGTGGCCAACAATCTCAGTTCTGGAGATATTGCGTCTCTCATCACCGTGTTGTTTTTCACTATGACGGGTGCCACCATTTCGAGTAGCTCGCTGAACGAAGCTGCGTCCATTCGAAGGTAGTTTTTGTAGTCTGCAGCTGACGTTATTTTGAGCTCAGTGACAAGGTGCTCATGACTGAATTCGTTCCTCTTCTGGAGCCAACTATTGACCCACACTCTTCGCTTTCTTTTTCTTTTAACTATTCGTTTCTCAGCCACTAGGGTCAGAATAATGGCGGCACAGCAATTGTCCGTATCTGACATGTTCAACGAACAACACCACAAATCGAAATGATGTTTGCGCAATAGGTTGCTACGTGATGTGCTAGCGTATGTACAAACAGGCGTTTGTACAAACACCCAATTTGCGCAAATTGTTCGCACGTGTATGGGGGGCTTTAGACAATGAACCATTATCACTTGTTGAACGAGCCGGTTTTCAAAGGCTTATGGAAAAAGCCGTACCTCAATACAAAATACCTGGCCGCACTTATATGACCGAGAAAATTATTCCTCATTATATATATATATATATATATATATATATATATATATATATATATATATATATAATAGAATCTACTCTAAAATTGAAGCTAGTATTTCCCAAATAACAGCAATAGTTTTGTGAGTTACGCTGCGCATTGGATATCTTCTAATTTTATTCTTGAACATGGCGTTTTAGCAATGAAGCCGTTTATTGGTTCACATATGGGTAGAAATATTGCAAAAGAACTGAATGGTATTGCAGAAAAATGGAATATTTGTCATAGCAAGATACATTTACTTGTCCACGATGGTGGAGCCAATATGATCAAAGGTAGGAGACCCAGAATATAATTCAGCCAAGTTTTTTATCCTTTCACTACAACGAGCAATCCAGAAAACGTTAAAAGCTCAAACGGAAATAACACTGGTGGTAGCTGCTGCAAGACGAATTGTTACACATTTTAACCACTCAGGTATAACAGAAAAAAAGCTCAAATCCATTCGCCAACAACTTGACTTGCCAAACCACCAATTAGTGCAAGATGTAAGCACACATTGGAATCCTACATACTATTTAATGGAGAGATTATTAGAACAAAAGCGAGCTATTTCTTTATACACAACTGATTAATATAATAAGTCATTAAATAATCTAACACTTTCTCAGTAGTTGTTACTGGAACAATGTATCAAACTCTTCAAACTATTTCAAGAGATAACAAAACTAACTAGCTCGGGTATTTCTTGCATCTCCGAAGTGATTCCACACGTTGTCACATTGTTAAAATACCTGGGAAAGGAAGAGACAGCAGATAGAACACCAAATTTGCTGAGAATGAGATCATCACTACAAGCTGAGCTAGGAACACGGTTCAACTTTGATGAGAAATAGCTGGTTGCCACTTTTCTTGATTCAAGATTGAGTTTAAACACCAAGAGCAAAACATTTTTTTTTTAAAGCTCTGAAAATGAGTTGAATTGACAATGAATCGCAACAGAAAATATGGAGAAAGATGAGAATGTGGAAAAGAAAAGTGCTGTTACTAATGATATTGATTTTTATCTAAAAACAGCTCGCCTAGATAGGACAACAAACCTTTACAAGTGGTGGTCAGCGAACCTACAGCAGTATCTAAAACTGACAGAATTCGCAAAAATATCTATTATCACCTGGTATACAGTGAGGGGCTATTTTCAGAAGCGGGTATAATTTATGAGGAAAAGAGCAATCGGTTGCTATCAACAAATTCTAAAAAAAAATTAAGTATTAATAAATTGTATAATTGTAATAAAGTATTAATAAATTGTAATGTTTTGTTGGTAAAATATAATCATTTTTTAACATGTGTGATATTTTTTTAATGATTTGGTATTCGGTATTCGGCCGAATAGTTAGCAATATTCGGCCGAATACCGAATATTAAAAAAGTGGCCGAATACCGAATAGATTCCGAATATTCGTGGCATATCTTCTCTATACTATTCCACCTTGTTCTGCATTCAAGAATTAAATTTAATTTTTTTCCATTTTCATGTTTGATATAATTTTGAAGAATGGTGTTTTTTCTAATTTGTGAAACTGATTGTTGGTAATAAAGAGATTTTTTATAATCGTTATATTCGTCTTCATCTTCAGGTTCCTCACTTGAAACATTTACTTCGGCTTCGGATATTTCTCTATGTTTATATAATACATCAGTAACTGCTAAGTGAGCATGTGAATGCATGGATATGGCATAGTTGATTAATTATAGATGATAATTTGCCAAATTTTTTCGTAACAGCAGCACCATCAATTGATGATGCAACTATCTCAGCTTGAAGATTCAAGTAGAAATTTTGTAGCAGATACCAATTCTAATGTTCTCTGAGCATCACAGAAACCAGCTATTGGCACTAATACCAAATTGAAATGTTCTGCCAAGTGGTGTACAATAATATTTAAATATCTATCATTTCTTCTGCTAGTCCACTCGTTTAAGGTATGTATAGAGATTTTTTTCCTATTCTTTCTTATTGAATCTAATTCAATAATAGTTTCATGTTTGGTATTGTCATAAAACGTATGAATGAGATACATTACTCTAGTGTTGTTTTTTGGTAATGAATATCCTTGTTGTGGAAGAGACTCCTGTATAAATGAGCTATTTGTAAAGCTATTAATAGAAAATCCATCCATTGCTGCAAGTTTCGAAATGATTTCTTCAAATACTCTTTTCACTCACACTTAACTACTCTTTTTCACTTTCATAAAATTCAAAATATTTGATTGTTTTTTTGATGAGCGTTTCTTCTTGGCCGATCGTTTTTGATTTCTTTTCGATAATTATTTTATGAAATACTTGCAAATAATTATATAGATTGCTTGTAGATTATCATTTGCAGCCCAACATTTTATTACAATAATTACAGATTACCTTGTCTATACCTAACTTTCTGAAACTATCCCAAACTTCAGATTTATTCATTTTTATCTAAACATGAAAGTGGTTCAATCAATATTTTTGATTTATAATTTTAACTATTAATATTAATGTACTATTACTATATATTACTATTAATTTAAAGAAAAAACTTAAGGCATTTTTAAAAACTAAATCTAATTCTAATTGAGCTTCATAAAGACATAATTTATGACGAAAAGTTGAGAAAGAAAATATGGATTATTTTAACACCCTGGGTTTTAATTAAAATCGCATTAGACAGAAGCCAGAAGTTTTAATTTTACATTATATTTTGAGAGAAGAAATTTTTACCAACTATGACAACTTTATATTTTTGTTTCCAGTTTTCACTTTAAAATATTTAGAGAACCTGTCGAGACTTGTGACGGATTGCACATATGTACTAACATAAAATAAGTCAGGTTAGCATACAATGAAAAGCAAATCAAATAAGTTTTGTAAAAAATACTACGTAATTTGAATTCTTTGTAACCGGTTTTCTTAGTTTAAAAACCGGTTTTCAAATGTGACAAATTTACTTCAAAAACCGGGTTTGAAAAACCGTCAAACCCTAATTTTAAATTTGCAAACCGCATTTTTTTAAATGCGGTTTTTGTACCGAAAGCCGCAATGTTTAATAATAATTTAATAAACCTTCACAATAATAACTTAATAGTACAACAATAGTAAATGATACAATATAACACATTACATTGTATGATTTATAAATTTATTTTGGATGGAATGTTAGAAAAATAATAAAGCAATACTCAAGATTGGTGTGCATAAAAAGGATATTGAGATTTCCGGTAAATGTGGTCTAAATACAATTGCCAATTGAGCCCCCAATTGAAGAGTCCCTGACTTATCGCACATCGAAATCTCCATTGTAAAACCGAACCGACGGGGTCTGGTTTTCCTTTTTTCCAATAAAACTGACTTTAATGTGATTTCATTTAAAACCCTTAGATCAACAGCCCGATACCATTGTATGGATAAATCTCCCATAAACACAATAAATTTGTCACAATTTTTATAATATAGATATTATAATGGTATATGTAGTTTTTTTCTGCTTGTATTTGAAGTGGATATTCTGTAAGTGGTTGCACTTACATTGGTAAAACGGTCGTTATATTCATTGGGCGCGGTTAGACAGTTTGGAACAATAGCCAAGTGGTTTATACCATTCTGAATTACCATTGTGTTGCAGATGTGGATTCATTCGATCTATATACTATATCTATACAAATCGGTCTTAATAGCTATATAAAAGATTCTACAATAAAATTCCACATTCACTTAATTGACACATATTTTTGTGATTTATGTGAATTCTAAAAGATCTTTATCTATAACGTGACATTTCCTTTTCTTTATGTAAATTATACTATAAGTAGGAAATTATTTTTTCAAAAGTAATAAAAGAAATATTTCGAAATAAGCTGATAAGAAAAAAAAAACTTTATCTGTTAAACTATCGGCATTTTTGCTTCAAAAATTTTACACCAAAATACTATTTTTCTTTTCAACCCTTATGCAACCGTCACAATCATTCTCTTTTTCGAATAAGCTATCAACAATTTATTGCAGAACTTGATGAAAATATTCTATAACCGTAAATTGTAAATTAAATATGCAAGAGAATTTGCAAACGATAATTGCATTTAGTTCCTTTATTTATTTCTTTAGTTCTTTTATTTAGTTCCTTCCTAAGTTTTTAGTTCCTTGCTTCACGAAATGACAACACATACAAACTCTTTTAAAATAACTGACACAAAGAACCAATGAGGAAAAACTTCAAAATCGAATTGGCCGAAACTAGATTTACTTTATATCTGTTGTGTGTATAATGAATAATTACTCGAAGGACCAGATGATTAAGAAATGGACTGTTTTTATTTATAAGTTTAATTAGTAATAAAGCCACATATAATTCTAATCTTGGCAAACTTATATTTTTAAGGGACACGACACCAGATTTTGCCGATAATAGATTGACTGAAACTTGCTGAAAGGAATTTACTGTTCTTAAATAAATACAAGCACCTTTATGTTACTGTTAACTTATGGTTTCTGAATATCCGCACTTTTTCAAAACCGCGGTTTTCGTTTTTTTGAAATTTAAAAACCGCGGTTTCGGGTTCGGTTTTTAATAACTTTTGGTAGTAGTGTCTGATATTTAAACAAGATCTTAGTTTTGTACAAAAGTTGGCGCTTAAGAAAAGTGAACTTTTGGAGTAGGTGGTTGTAACTTTAATTGTAGGGAGTGCTTGAAACAAAATATCTATATCTATCTTTTTGTTCTCTCAGAAGTTTTTTTATATTTAGCAAATTCCTGTTTCATAGAATTATCTTTTTGAACTGGATTGGTCACTTCTTCTATTTTTTCTGAATTTGCCAAACATTTACCTTCGACTTCAACCTTATTGTTGTCTGGATAAAGTCGGAAAAAGATTTTCGGCCAATATTAAAAGACTTTGTTGGAACTTTCGAAGGATCTAATAAGCATCTAGCCAATTCTGATAATTTCGGATTTTTACGGGTCTTCAAACGTTCCATGATATTTTTCATTAAAGCTGTGCTTATATCAGAACCAATTAATTTATTTTCCAAGAATCCTATTACACCTTGTGCCTTGTCCTTTTCAAAGAGAGCTTTCAACGTTTCGTTGTGGGAAACTGATTTTATCGGAGATAAACGAAAAAAAATTACAAGTTTTTTTACCATTTGTAAATTATTTTTAATTTCAGCATCTTCTTCAACGTAATACTCATTATCCACATCTTCTTCATGCAATTCTTCAGAAAATAAATCTTCATATTCACTGCTGCAGCTGTTTTCTTGTATCGCAAACAGCGACATGAATTGGTTTATGCAAATTTGTGGTTCAGCAGGACAACCTGTACCATTTTTTTAATTACCCGGGCAGCGTCATGTGTAGTTCCCACAATATTATTTCTGAAACTGATACTAAATGAATCTAAATGTTAAGATTTAAAATTGGTAAAACCATCCTACGTTATAGATAATCATACAAACTTGAAACAATTGGAACACAGCCTGAATAAATAAATATATTGAACCTTTCAGGAGCTCTATAACAATTGTTATAGAGCTCCGGAAAGGTTGAATATTTATATATTCAGGCTGTTCCGATTGCTTTAAGTTTGAATCTAAATGTTTTTCAACATTTATTACGATATTATTTTCAGAATAAGTTCCTTCAATTCGCAGAAAGCCTAAATTGCAATAAAAATTGTTTGCTCCATGAATATTAATGTTAGTAAAATGTTAATGTTAAGATAATAAGTTAAGATGTTAAGATAATAATCTTCGGCGTCTCAAACTGGTCCACTCATCCAGCGTAATACTATTTTTTTGTCCATTTGTTTTTAATTCTTGAAACTTTAAAATCATTTCTTTCTTTCTTTCTTAGTAATCTCTTTGAATTAAGTTCATAACACCTGAAGGACATTTTGGCAAGATTTGGTTGGGAAATCGGCCAGCTATTGCTTTCCGAATAAATACAGATTTTGATATTGTTTGAAAGAGAGCTAATTCAATGTATTTTGTTTTTATTTATTTTTAGATAAAACCGAAAACCGCGGTTCTCTATGACGGTTATACGGTTTCGGTTCTTGCACAGCGGTTTTGCGGTTCGGATATACCGAACCAGAAACTGTTCAAAATGTTCAAAATATTAGT
This sequence comes from Phosphuga atrata, assembly GCA_944588485.1. Taxonomy (NCBI): domain Eukaryota; kingdom Metazoa; phylum Arthropoda; class Insecta; order Coleoptera; family Silphidae; genus Phosphuga; species Phosphuga atrata. The sequence continues at coordinate 26,887,757 of OX155901.1, read as the reverse complement.
AATCCGTTATAAGTGCTCCTGAACGATAAGCCTTTTGGTTTGAAATTTTCGCTTTTTTAACAATTCCTTCGCGCTCGCATAATTGGCGACGTTCGAAGGGCCTATTGCTTGAGACTAGAGATGAGCATGGGATCCCATCGTCACTTATTACGATATTATTTTCAGATATAAGTTCCTTCAATTCGCAGAAAGCCTAAATTGCAAGAATAATTGTTGTCTCCATGAATATTAATGTTAATAAAATGTTAATGTTAAGATAACGTTAAGTATCTTCGGCGTCTCAAACTGGTCCACTCATCCAGCGTAATACCAATTTTTTGTCCATTTGCTTTTAATTCTTGAAACTTTAAAATAATATCTTTCTTTCTTTCTTCGTTTCCCTTTGAATTAAGTTCATGACACCTGAAGGACATTTTGGCAAGATTTGGTTGGGAAACCGGCCAGCTATTGATTTCCGAATAAATAGAATTTGAAATTGCTCGAACAGATATACCGTCGATGGTTGCCATTTTTGATGGTTGCCATTAGCAATGTTTGAAAGAGAGCGAATTTAATGTATTTTGTTTTTATTTGTGTTTAGACCGAAAATCGTGGTTCTCTATGACGGTTATGCGGTTTCGGTTTTTGCACAGAAAACCGCGGCTTTGCGGTTCGGATATATCCGAACCGGAAACCCAATGTTAACTATGTCTATGAGTTGTCTTAATTCGGTACAAGAAGATTTGGTCATGACAGAAATGTTCAAAATGTTAGTACTCCGTTATAAGTGCTCCTGAACGATAAGCCTTTTGGTTTCAAATCGCATTTTAACAATTCCTTCGCGCTCGCATAATTGGCGACGTTCGAAGGGCCTACTGCTTGAGACTAGAGAGGAGCATGGGATCCCATCATCCCATCCCATCCCATCGTCCCATGGTATGGGATGAGTGGTATGAAAGTCGCGTGAGATTGGATGGGATGGGACGACAATTTTGTATGGGACGGATTTTGATAATCTAGTTCGTGCATAATTAATTGCTTTCATATAAGAATATTTTTATTTTCATTTGTTTGTAGACACAAGTAGGCTTCCGAATACAAATCACTGTATTTTTGTTAGCTATTTCTAAATTTTGTTTTTTGCAACGCATATGTTTTTTGCGTGGACTTTGCGTTAAGTTTTTCACGACTCGACGCCGCAGTAAGTCGGTTACCGAATTGCGCTTGCGCAGTTAGGCTGGTATTTTTCTTTTGTGATAAAGAAAAGTTTTATTTTATCCTTGAAAATTGTACAGCTTTGTTTTAACGATTAGATTGAAAATAGACAATAATCTAGTTGTTGTCACACTTTTAAGATCGATTCCCATATGCGCGACACTCAGCTATTATTTACATTGTTTTAAATGGGCACGTTCCGTAGCAATAGTGAGAATCAATGCCACCCAAAGTACTAAGGCCTAAAGTACTAAACAATGTAATCATTATTTGACAGGCGATGTTGCACGACGTCGCGTAGTTGAGTGTCGCGTATATGAGAATGGGCCTTTACGCTACAAGTTCGTTTTAGGCAGAAATTCAAAGAACTTTAACCCTTTATTATATAATTAATATTAAAATAATAAATATTAACGGTGTAGCGAATCACGATTAAACTTTTGCAATAGTTTCTGCGAATTTATTAAGCTACTCAAATGTTTTTTTTGGAAATTTTGCAAATTAATCCAAAATTAACGTTTATCGTGCCCATACGCTAAATTTAAAAACATGTCCAGATCGGGAGATTTCTGGGATAACGATGTAATTCCTGAAAAATCTTCCGATCCGTTTGCGAAGGAAAATGAATTACTCATTGTCGAAAAAACAAAAAGAAAGTCTGTATGGGAAAAATTGGACGAATGGGACGGGCCGCGTGACCGGGATGGGATGGGATGAAAATTTTAAGTTTGTGGGATGGGACAGTGGGACGAAAATGCGATGGGATGGGACAGTGACAGGGACACGTCTCACGGGATGGGATCTGGGACGAAAAACTCGTCCCATGCTCATGTCTACTTGAGACATTCATTTAAATAGTGAAATTTCCGAATATCGGAAAGACTTGCATCATCGTCCACAAGCGATTTAAATGAATCGAAGAAATTATACAAATCACTTGGTTTATCAGAAAATGTTGGCAAAGGTTTTAGATTAATTGCGGACTATATATTATCCGGACCTGTTTTATTGATATTATGGTAGCTGACTGATATTTTCTTAAACGATTTAATGTTAACGACAACAGCATGAAACTGAGAAAATCGAATCTCGCGTTCTTTATTATGTTCCGCGTCCAATGCGGCTTCATCAAAAGATTTTCCTGTTTCAGCATTACTTAATTATTATATCTCGATTTGCGATTGGATTGTATCGCAATTTTTTTAAAATTTTCCGTTAAGTCGGCAATTCTAGATTCTAATATTAACAAATTATCTCCTTGAAATTTTTGACGGCGGTTTCGTGTCGGGTTTCATTTTTCGCTGTACTTTGAGTTCTTCTAGCGATACCATTATTATGTATCGTGAAACAAATAGATATAAAATATATAATAGCTTATGACCGTAGAAGAATTAACTATCAGAAATTTTGTATATAATGTTGAGTTGTCTGTTTAGGCGGGATTTATTGATAAAAAAAGGAACTGAAAAAGGACTGACCTGGACGCTGGAGCTGTGGTTTCTGGAATCCTATTTTTGAATTGACTTGGAAATAATTGCGACGCCTGGATCGGTGGTCGATAGTGTCGTCTTAGATTTAATTGCGACGCCTGGATCGGTGTTCGATAAGGCCGTCTTGGATTTAATTGGGACGACTGGATCGGTGTTCGATATGGTAGTCTTGGATTTAGTGTTGCACTGCACTGACAAAGAATCCGCTTCGTTTGGACCAAAATGTTGTGTGTATAATGTAGAATAACAACCAGATGATTAAGAAAATGTAGTGTTTTAGTTTTAACGTATATTCAAGCTATATTACAGCGAGATCACCTTTTGAGATCTGTTTATCGATCTATGTTAGAAAACTTAGTAACTTTTTATATTTACAAGATGATGACCCTGTCAGGGGGAGTGGCCACCACTTACCCGGTAAGTGAGGAATCTGTAATTCGTAACATCTATTCAGAGCAGTGTTGCCAACTGTACGATTTAAATCGTATTTATACGACCTTTTTGGAGCTGATACGATGTACGATCATGCATTCGAAATCGTACGCAAAATATAGGATGTTTCCAAATCTTTGAATTTCCAAAACATAACAGAAAACAACATACTTGAACGGGCCTTAAACTTCTTCTTTGGATTTTCAATGAAGGCATCCAATATATTTTTAAATACTCTGTCACACTTGCACTCGCACAGAAATACGCAGCGTACTATCCTGTAAACTCGTCGCATATACGATTCCCCGCCTAATCGATTTACCGCAATCAATGCAATATGTGGTCTTGCGTTATCCTGCATTAACAAGAAATTTTGACCTATTCCATATGCCGCAGGAACATGTTCTTCTAACACAAAGTCAACATAAAGTTTAGCGTTAAGATTTCCTGGAATTACAAGGTCGGCTGTACTGTCGATACTAATCCCACCCCAAACCATAACTCAACTACCTCCAAATCTGTCGGCTTCCTGGACAGTAGCAGCTGCTTAGCGTTCTCCTGGGCGTCTGTAAACCCGTACTCGACCATCGCAACGAGTAATACAGAACCTTGATACATCTGTGAAGAGCACATACTTCCATTTTCCAAGTTGCCATGCGACATGTTCACGAGCAAAATTCATGCTTGCTACTCTGTGGCGTCGTGCCAAAGAAGGTTTTCGGACGGGTCTTACCTTGCCCTCAAATTTGATTCCCTCAACCTATTTATAATTGTCTGATCTGATAAAGTGACCCCATGCGTCGTCCTGAGGGAAATTAAGAGGTGTTTCGCCGAAGAAACTTTATTGCGAAGACTCTAAATCAGTAAATATCGGTCTTGACCTCGTACCATCGAACCTGTTCCACAGTCTCTGAATATCAGACAGGCTTACGTTGAAATTTCTTGAAACTTGTCGAAGGCTTCCGCCATTTTCAATTAATGTTAGAGCACGAACAATTTCCACTTCTTTGAGATGACTCATTTTCAGTAGTAATATCGCTTGGATATTGATAATAGACGAGATAATTTTGTGACAATCGAAAGCTCTTTCCTTGGCAACAGCCCTCAGCCTTCGGCTCCGGGCTGTTACCAAACTACGAGCTAGAGAAATTTGTCATAAAATTATGAGGCATTTGTCAATGTTCGAGGGATATTCGGCGGAAATTTTTTTGACTAAAAATTTAAAACTCGACACAACGAAACATAACCCGTCTTTCTATTTCATATTGACCGCCCAATCTTTTAGTATCAACGCCAATTCTAATATTCTTCTATGTTCATTTAATTCATATTCTCGTTCGCAGCAAAATTCCATAAATAATCCCCAAATATATTTGTGACTGTAAGTTGTATTTCTGGGATTTTTTTTTTATTAGCGCATTTATACTTTAAACATTCGCATTGCCAAAAACGTGATATTTTGAAATTTATTTGGAATTAAGTTGTCAAACTCAATCGTGTTGTCATAGTGATTGATAATTGCACTACATGCAATTATCAGTGTAATGTTGACATGATTGGGTGGAGTTGTTTCATATGATACAAAATGACAAAATCTGAATGGTTGTTAGAACTGTCAAAATATTTTCACTTAAATCAAACTGTCAGTGGTAAACATTTCCGTCTGTTTATTGATCTGAACAAAACTTTCCTAGCTCTTTAAATCAAAGGGTTTTAAATCAATGTTGGTTGATACATTATTTCACTTGTTTTCGTATTTTTTGTTAATTATTGCGGATACTCCGGAAGTTTGCGATGCTGATAATTCCCTATGTGTCAATTAATACAATTAAATAAAGCGTCTTTCAGATGTTCTTAATTTTATTTGATTATAATTTCCCGGTTCAATTGTATTGAGGCACAAATTCGTGACCGCTAATTGTTTTGAGCAGTGTATACAGTGTGCAAAGCGATGAGGTTTCCTATAGGAAAAACTTTTTTAATATTAGTTTTAGGAGAAAATCTTATTCTTCATAAAAAGTTTTGCTTGTATCGAAACCCCTCATAGTCAAAGAAAAATCGAGTAATTACTTAAGACTTACACAAGATAAGATCAAAAACTTGAAATAATGTCGAGTTGTTGATTTTAAATATGACTAAGTCCGAACGTTGCATTTGTATCGCGTTACCCATGTATTACTCGTTAACAAGTGACATTTATTGACAGTTCAGCGAGCTTAATATGAAATAGTATATTTTACAGGAAGAGATGAAAAATACAGTCACAAATATATTTGTGACTGTAAGTTGTATTTCTGGGATTTTTTTTTTATTAGCGCATTTATACTTTAAACATTCGCATTGCCAAAAACGTGATATTTTGAAATTTATTTGGAATTAAGTTGTCAAACTCAATCGTGTTGTCATAGTGATTGATAATTGCACTACATGCAATTATCAGTGTAATGTTGACATGATTGGGTGGAGTTGTTTCATATGATACAAAATGACAAAATCTGAATGGTTGTTAGAACTGTCAAAATATTTTCACTTAAATCAAACTGTCAGTGGTAAACATTTCCGTCTGTTTATTGATCTGAACAAAACTTTCCTAGCTCTTTAAATCAAAGGGTTTTAAATCAATGTTGGTTGATACATTATTTCACTTGTTTTCGTATTTTTTGTTAATTATTGCGGATACTCCGGAAGTTTGCGATGCTGATAATTCCCTATGTGTCAATTAATACAATTAAATAAAGCGTCTTTCAGATGTTCTTAATTTTATTTGATTATAATTTCCCGGTTCAATTGTATTGAGGCACAAATTCGTGACCGCTAATTGTTTTGAGCAGTGTATACAGTGTGCAAAGCGATGAGGTTTCCTATAGGAAAAACTTTTTTAATATTAGTTTTAGGAGAAAATCTTATTCTTCATAAAAAGTTTTGCTTGTATCGAAACCCCTCATAGTCAAAGAAAAATCGAGTAATTACTTAAGACTTACACAAGATAAGATCAAAAACTTGAAATAATGTCGAGTTGTTGATTTTAAATATGACTAAGTCCGAACGTTGCATTTGTATCGCGTTACCCATGTATTACTCGTTAACAAGTGACATTTATTGACAGTTCAGCGAGCTTAATATGAAATAGTATATTTTACAGGAAGAGATGAAAGTGGCGTTTTTTTGGTGAGGTGGGAGTTTGCTCACGGGCGCCAGCGAGTTAGCAATCACACCGAAACAAACTTTCATCTCGAGTAGTAAATGCATTTTTTTCTACTGATTTCTGTTGTAGATTCCATAATTCGACTTCAATAAATCCAATTCAAAGCGAACTGTCAATACAAATTTAATTGTTGGTCGTTTCCATGGTAATATATTGCATTCTCATAGAAGGTGATACTTTTCAAGTCAAATGTCCTAATTTTATTTCGGTTTTTTAAATAGTTTCAGCCTCGTTTTACGTTTGTACATAAAATATTTCATTGAAATTTATGTAATTAATAAAAAAGTCCCAAATGTCCCCAAATTTGGTTAGTTTAGTGTTTTAATCGAGAAAATCATAAATTTAACATGCTCATTTTCGTCTCTAGATGTGAAAATATTTTCATCTCTAGAATGAAAAATTGTCACTTTCATGTAGGGTAAGCCGTGGAAAAAATGCCATTTTCACATGAAATGTTATGGTTTAGGAGAAATCTCGTATAAATATGCAATTCAGTTATTTAATGAAAAATATCCAAATGTTAGTGTAAGCACTAACAGCTTTAAAAAAATTAATTAAAAAGTTTGATGAAACGGGATCCGTTGCCGACAAAAAGAAGTCTCGCAAAGCGTACAATGATGATGATGCTGTGAACATTGCGGCTATCGAATCAGTTGTGGAACATCCTAGGATTTCTTTACGCCAGCGAGCAACTGAACTCAATGTTAGTCATACATAATTGCAGAAAATTTATAAAGCGAATAAAATTTACCCATATATAGCTAGATTCAGACACACCTTAGAAATTGCAGATCACGCTTTTAGACTCGAGTTTTGTTTATGGATTGGTGAGAATACTATAGAACATCGCCTATTTTATCAAAATCTAATGTTGAGTGATGAAGCAACGTTTTCGACAAATGATACTGTTTCCTCACAAAATTGTAGATATAGGTCAAAGGATAATCCAAATTTTAAAATTAGCGCTAGGAATCAGCGATATCAAAAAGTAAATGTTTGGTGCGGAATGCTGTTTAACAGAATAATTGGTCCCTATTTTTTTAATGTAAATTTAAATCAACATAATTACTTGGAAATGCTTCAGAATTTTTTATTGCCATTACTTGAGCAAGAGGAATTGCGACGCATCTACTTCCAACAAGATGGGTGTCCAGCTCATGGTACATTGATTGTTAGAGAATTTTTAAATTTACATTTTCCTGATAGATGGATTGGACGACATAGACCAATACATTGGCCAGTTGGGTCACCGGACTTAATTCCCATGGATTTCTTTCTTTGGGGTTACCTAAAGCAAAAAGTTTACAGGAAACCAATGGGAAACGATGTAAATTACCTAAAAATGCAGATTGAGGAGGCTGATCGAGAAATTAATGTTGGAATGTTAAACAACGTTTACAAACAATTTAGAAAAAGAGTTGAAGATTGCGCTGGATATGGAGGAGACTATGTGGAATAATTGAACAATTAAAATTAAATTATTGTATCAAAAATAATGTTTTTTTTTTGTTCAGAAATAATGAGATAAATTTTTGAGTTTCGTGACCATCCTTGTTTACAAACAGAAAGTCATATTTAAAATCAACAACTCGAGATAATTTTAAGTTTTTGATCTTATCTTAAGTGATTACTGGATTTTTATTTGAATATAACGGGTTTCGATACAATCAAAACTTTTTATAAAGAATAAGATTTTCTCCTAAAACTCATATTAAAAAAGTTCTCTAAGTAGGAAACCTCATCACCTTACACACTGACTTCTCCTAAACCATAACATTTCACTAGGTAGATTCGCTGCTCTAACGTTAACAGTGTTTTCATATTAAGCTCGCTGAACTGTCAATAAATGTCACTTGTTAACGAATTTCGGAGTTCGGACTTATTGTTAGTCATATTTAAAATCAACAACTCAAAATTTTTTTGATGAGGTCAAGTCAAAGTTTTTGATCTTATCTTAAGTAATTACTCGATTTTTCTTTGACTATGAGGGGTTTCGATACAAGCAAAACTTTTTATGAAGAATAAGATTTTCTCCTAAAACTTATATTAAAAAAGGTTTTCCTATAGGAAACCTCATCGCTTTACACACTGTATATAAACTTCTTAGTTGACAAATTAGTGTCAAAATTCTGGTAATCACGGTCCAGAAAATCATCCTTGCTCGTATCTAAATACCAAATATTGAAATGTTGTACCCTAAATATTAAATATTGATTTAAAGCTATAATAATATTACGTATTATTTATTATTATGTATTATTAAACTGCCCTGAAATGGAGGAGCTACATAACAAGCACGATGCCTTCAATATGCATAAAAATCTAAAAGAACTTACAGGACATACGAGAAAAAAAATACCAATGGTCACAAGAAACATACACGGAGATATTCAGCTAACAGAGGAAGATAAAGAGAGAACCTGGGAAGAATACATGACAAACCTGTTTGCAGCGGAACGAGAGGATTTAATGGAGGAAAATGGACAGGCGGATCATTTAGGTATTCTTAAATCGGAGGTGGAATATGCGATTAAGACAGCAAAAAGCAACAAAGCTGTAGGACCCGACAATATTCCGATAGAAATGTGAAAAACATTGGACGACAGAAACTTGAACAGCCTTACAGAATTTCTAAATAGAATATATGAAACAGGTGAAATTCCAAGAGAGTGGCTTAAATCAGTGTTTGTTCCGCTACCTAAAAAAAAACAATCCTAAGTCATGTGACGAATATAGGATGATCAGCCTGATGAGTCACACGTTGAAAATCCTCTTAAAAATTATCCAACAGAGAATATACCGCAAATGTGAAGAACAATTGGATGGGATGCAGTTTGGTTTCAGAGAGGGATTAGGAACTAGAGAGGCTCTGTTCGCCCTAAAGGTAATGCTACAGAAGTGTAGAGAGTACAATAAAAATGTATTCGTCTGTTTTATCGACTTCCAAAAGGCCTTTGATAGAGTCCAACACGACAAGCTTATCGAGAACCTACACAGTATTAATCTGGATCAAAGCGACATACGATTAATACAAAATTTATACTTTAACCAAACAGCAATAGTGCGGGTTGAAGATATAGAGACGGACGAAATCAAAATCCAGAAAGGCGTACGACAAGGCTGCGTCCTGTCCCCGCAACTGTTCAATTTGTACTCCCAGTTTGTGTTTCGAAGGGTGATGGAGGACAGAAGAGAAGGGGTAAATATTGGAGGGGCACTAATTAATAATCTTAGATTCGCGGACGATACTGCAATAATGGCGGAAAGTGGAGAAGAGCTACAAACACTATTAGAGAGAGTTTACCAAGCGTGCGAAGAAGTAGGACTTACCATTAACATAGAAAAAACGAAATTCATGGTAATAAGTAAAAACCCGAATAATTACCCTGTTATCACACTAAATGGAAATCAAGTAGAGCGGGTTCAAAAATACAAATATCTTGGAACAGTCATTAATGACCTACTAGATCCCGACGGAGAAATCAAGATCAGGATAGAAATGGCTCGAAAGACATTTATTGCATACTCTTCACATGTTCACAAATTTTAGTTTGTGCCTGCGAATTAGATTAGGGTTCATGGAGTGTTATGTGTGGTCAGTGTTACTGTACGGGGTAGAAACCTGGACCTTAAAAGTCCAAACTATCAAAAAGCTTGAAGCTTTCGAGATGTGGACATATAGGCGCATGCTAAAGATACCCTGGACACATAGAATAACGAAAGAAGAAGTACTAAGGTTCATAGGACATGAAAGGAAGCTATTAAAAATTAACAAGATACGTAAAACAGCATACATAGGTCATATTCTGCGCAACGACAAATATATACTGCTACAAAACATAATGCAGTGAAGAATAGAGGGGAAGAAGGGAATAGGAAGAAACAAACAATCCTGGCTCGGTAATATAAGAGAGTGGACAGCAATGAATGTTGAAGAACTGTTCCATGTGGCAAGAGACAGAGACGCATTCAGAAAGGTGGTCGCCAACTTTCAATGAGAAGACGGCATCAGAAGAAGAAGAAGTATTTAAATCATTTACTATTGTTTTATTGAAAATTCTATACGTACTTTTTTTTTCTGAAATTCTTAGCAAAATACGATTTTTCAAAATGCATGGTACGATCCCCTGAATAATAAAGTTGGCAACACTGATTCAGAGGTTCAGCAGAGAGATTAATTAGAGATATTAAGTAAGCTCTCTGCTGAACCGCAGTCTGTGTTTAACAGTCTAATTATTAGACAGTTAAACACACATTTTGTGACATCGAAATTTTTAGTTGTTAACGAATTTAAAAACATAAATTGTTTTACTAACAAGCGTTTTTTTTATAAAGTACGCAACATATGTTGGATAGATTTATTCAAATAAATTAATAAATATCGCACCACTTTGTGTAATGTATCAGCCTTGTGTATTGACAATGACGAATGTACCTTGTTAAGATAAGTTAATTCCTGTCTATTAATTACTAGAAATACACATTCAAGGATTCCTGTATCTGTAACTGAAATTTCCGAGAATGGTTATGGCTAAACCAAGCCAAATGGAGTTCTGGTTTGTTTGTTAATTACCGCTGGACATTATTCTTGCACGCCGCAGGGACATTATACTTCCGCAACATTTTGAAGAAAGAACATGCAGATATTGATATATTATAGTATCACACAGAAGATTCCGAAACATAAAATATATACCTGATTTAGATTTATTTACCTGATTTCTGTTTTCTACTGTCATTTTCAATAACATACGCTCTTTTTTATCCATGTCACAAAAAATATTGATTTCTGTTTATCAGTATTAGTTTAAATGCATTGAGCCAGCCGTTTTTAGAAATATTGCAATCATTGTCACAATGATTTTCTGCAGAATACTGTAATCTAGAAGCAAATTTAACTCTACAAAGTATGCACAACTTTTACTTGATATATTCTTGCAATATCGTGTTAATTAGAAGATATGCTTAACTGTAATGTTTTTCTGGAAGCGTTAATTCCCTGGAATTTGCTTTGATGACAATCGATATAATATTTATACTTTTCATCTAATTTCTATATAGATTGTCTATATCTGTTTTATATTTTTTATCACAATACACAAACACAATAACACAATATAGGTCTACTTATTTAAATTTGCTATATATTGATTGTACTAAAACTATTAATTTCTTAAGACGAGATGAAAATTAGACATTTAAGATTTACAAACCTCGTTAAATAATGTATGTTTAAAACATAGTTTTAGTGGTCTTGAAACATTCGGATTAACCTTTCATGTTCTAATCTTAGTTGAAGTAGGCAAGAGATAATTTGAAAAAACTGCCTTTAAATAAAAACACCAAGTATTTATAGGCCAATTTAATTGAAATTTACAGAATTTGATACGTAAATGAACTGCATCAAAATCAACTTGAAAAACAAAAAACTAATGAATAAAAATGAATAATGTGTTGGGCCTACATGATTTCCCAAGCACTCATTAACATGTTGAGGCATACTAGAAATCAGGCTATCAATATCGACTTGTGGTATTTCATTCCAAACTTCGTTAATTTGACCGTTCCGTCAATTGAAGTTCCTTTACAGTGTTAACGGGGCACTGTAAGTTACTTGTTCTAAAACCTATCATATCCCAAACATATTCTATCGGCGATAGATCTGGAGAACAAGATAGCCAAGGTTAAAAACAAATTGATTTCGGTACTATCAAAAAATTGTAATGTTCGACCGTGATTGTGACATGCTTGGCAGAAATTATTTGAAAAATGGGGTTAATTTCTTCTTCTCCTCCCATAACAATTTGATACAAGAATTGTTATTTACATTAGAGTACGGAGAAGCTGATTTTTACACTGAGTTACAACTGAAGCTGAGTTACAACAGCGCGTTGTAACGAGCTGTCGCGTAAAATGAAGTCGTGAATATACAGTAAAACTCGTTTCGTCGAGTCAAATTTCGTTTAGCAGCCACCAAATTCACCTTTATACATCATATGGTACAAGGAAGTTATAACGTCAAGACCTTTTCTTTTGGCAAGGTCGTGATTTATGGCTTCTACGTAGAGTTTTCTCAAAACACCAGGATTGGAAATGTGTTCTCTAGGAGTAGAGTCGCCAAAATCCATCCATTTTGTAGCTTCTTTGCGCCATAAAGATTCATTTTTGTTCAACAAGTCTCTTCCAATATCGTAACGTGTCGATCCTTTATGTTGTCTACTTTTTGAATACGGAATTCCTCTGGTATCGGATGTGGTGATTGCTATGCTGATTCCAGTTCCTGGTTGAGGTTTGTTTAGACAATGGCCTTCAAATGTTGAGTTACATTCGTTACACGTTCCATTTATCCCTAATCATATGCTATCTTCGGAACTGCAGTATTTTTGCTTTTTTAAACTGGTATGCACATAGCAGTTTCGTTTTCTTGAAGCAATACTTGGCTACAACATCAGTCCAGGATTCCCGAAAACATTCGTACGATAGTATTTCTTGATGATACTATGATGGAATTTGTCAATTACCTCCTTCGGGCGCGTCCCCGTTGTAATTGGGGAACGCTCTCTGAGTCTTGACTCGGAGGGTAGTGGAAAAATAAAATATCCACCGTGAAACAAAAATTAGACTGGTTCTCCAGGCTGGGGGTTTTGAGGTTAGACTATCGAATTGCCTCAAGTAAAAAGTAAACAATGCTCAAAGTTCGACGAATGAGCTTAGGAATAGGACGGATCCAAAGACGACGACACAGGCGAGAAAGAGACAACAGACAAACACATGGAGAAAGCGAGATACGAAAATCAAGTCCTTAAATAATAAAGATCAAGAACTGCTGCTCGAGCTAGAACATCATAAAATTGACATATGCGCAATCCAAGCAAAAATCAAAGGTAACGGCCAGAAAGCATTTAACAACTTTGTTTTAGTGCACAGCGAGGTAGGAAAAGAGGAGCAAGCAAAAAAAGGAGTTGGATTACTACTGAAGTAAAAATTCAAGGATGCAATAACAGAATGTCAGTACATAAACTCCCGAATACTACAAGTATCGATGACCACCAATGATACAAAAATACACATTTTGGTGGTGTATGCACCTGCGTCATGCAAGCCTATGTAAGAAAGACAGGAATTCTTTATTCAACTACAGAGAGTAAAAGACAAAATACCAAACCACGGGAGGCTGATACTCTTGGACGATTTTAACTCACGTGTTGGAAACAACACAATACAAGGAGTGAAACAGCGATTTGATGAAGACGTTTTAAATTATAATGGGGAGCTACTAATAGAACTGTGCACTCAACAAGAACTCCGCATCAATAACACATTCTTTCCACACAAAGCCCAACAAAAAATAACGTTTGCAAACACCAGGGGACAGCACTCCACGATAGATTATATAATAACGAATCGGAAGATTCATCCAATAGAGGTGATTGATGTGAAAACATTGAATTCAAAAACGTCAATACCGACCACAGCTTACTCATGGCCAAGATAAGTATCAAGACAAAACTTACTAAAACACCTAATAAAGCCAACTAATGAATCAAAAATAAGTATAGAAAGCATATGCGACGGGTCAACACAACAACTTTGTCAGAAGTGACTTAGTGAAAAAATAAGAGTACACCCAGTACGGAACGATCAAGATTTGAATCAAAACTGAACAACACTAAAACAAAACATCGAGGAAACGGCCAAAGAGGCCCGGGGGATGAGAACCTCTATATCAAAGACAACAAATGCAAGGAGAAGAAAGCAGCATACCTTGAATGTAAGAACAAACAAACAGAAGAAGCAAAAACTTAAAGACTTTAAGAACATAAGAATGCAAAACTTTAGAACATAACAAATGAAACGAAGAGCTTGGTAAGAAAAACCATGGAAGAATATTGGCGGCGCTTCACAAAATCAATGGAGCGAGATTCCTATCGATTGCAAGAACAAATCTGGAGACTAATACGGAGCTTACGCAGAGAAATAAATGAACTAACAGATGAGAACGAAAACAGCAGAATCATGGCACAAATACCTAACAAAGCTATACAAAGATACGAGGAAACACAAACCACAGAACGCCGAAGCACCGCTGATAAGAGTGGAAGGCGGAACCATTATCACAAGAACTGACTTCACGGCAGCCCTAAAAAAATCAAAAATCGTAAGTTTGAGTCCGGGCCCGGACGGAATAAATTATGAACTCCTAAAGTATAGAGGCGACACCCTAGAAAACGAAATAACAATGCTACTCAGTAAAATACTGAGCGAAAGCAAAATCCGACTAATAATAATCCGAATAAAACGAAATGCATGACAGAATCAAAGGTCCCAATACGATGTAAGTTAGAAATAGATGGCCAAATAATTCAACAAGTGATGAAATTCAACTACCTAGGTGTCGAGATATCGGCTTTTGGGGATATAGAAACATGCGTCAGGCTGCAAGCCATGAAAGCATCAAGAATTGCTGGATGCCTGAACGGTGTTATTTTAAAAACAAATACCTTAACACTCACACGAAATCAGGTATCTACAAAACTGTAATCAGACCAATAGCCACATACACAACAGAAACTCGCTCTGTGACAACAACACAAAGAATACTGTAGAGCGTGGAAATGTCGGTGATACGAAAGATCAACAATAAAACCTTAATGGACAGGATGAAAAGCACGGAGCTACGGCAAATGTCCGACGTACAATCCATAAACGACTGGGTAGAAGAACGCAAAGAGTTGTGGCGCAGCTACGTGGACCGGATGTACAACACCAGGCTGGTCCGAGTAGCACGGGATAATTCGCCAAGAGGGAAAAGAAGCCCAGGGAGACCCAGAAATTGGTGGAGCGACAATAGGCTCCACCTTGACCGACTATAGTGATGTATGAACAAGCAGGCCTGCCTATAATGAGAGAAAGACGAAGTATTTCTTGATTTTCCTTGTACGATTTCGTTAGATGTGGTCGAGTCCTATGAGTAGTCATTGATTGGTATTTTGGGTATGTTTTCTATTCCAAGAATTTTCTTGACTTTGTGCAGTTTTTGATTCCGATTCAATCTTGCGTAACAAGCCTTTGATGTTGGTCTACCTCCAAGAATCTCACTAGCTGTTTCCCATACTCGGTCATTTCTATCTTTAAGGGTTCCAAATTCGTCTGCAAAAATATTCACTTCGCAGAATGCGTCAATTATTTCTTCGTTTGAAGCGTTTGGTTTTGTAGGCATTTTCAATATATATTTTCATATATTTTCATATAGTTTCAAGTCATATCTCACGTACGGAAGCAAAATGCAATTTGTATATTTTTCTATTTTGCGTCTCTAATGAACTCATAACAACACTCATATGCGTGCGGTTATGGCTCGCCGAGTGTGATACAATTTTCTCAATATGTATCGGCAATTTTTTTATTTAGAAATGGAATAAAAGGGTACAAAACAGAAAAAATACTGTAAAAAACTCGTTCGTAAGGCGTTTTCAGCACTTACTATACTATTACAACCAGCAGGGAAAACACTTTCAGACACACTTTGAATTTTTTTTCCAAGGATAGCGTAAAATTTTACACAAAACATTGGCTCGCAATTAAAGTTTTCCATTCACTTATTAAATGATTTTATCTACGACGACAATTGTAAATGCCCGTTATTGTACAGTTCTTGGACTATGTAAATACATCGTACGACACACATATGTAACAATCCGCGAATAATGTTATATAATAATTCAAAATCACCCTTGCTTGTTTCGTTTACGATTCGTTGATTGGTTGAGAGCTGCACGTTGATACTATTTTTAAATATAGTACTCCGTGATTTCCAAACAATCATTAAACGTCATTTCATTCTCATAGAAGCTGTCATTCATTTCGTTTTTTCACGTTGAAATCCAACGAAAACTACAAATAAGTACAAAATAAAAAGGTATGTAACCATTATGAATGTATTTCTTTTCATTTCTATCAAGTTAAATAAGGTCGAAGGTGTTACATCAAACATATTTTTCTTGTTAAACAGAAATAAATTAGTGTGGTCGTAGACAAAGTATAGTACATAATTCGAGTTGTAAGGCAATTACGTACTCGCGGAATTACGCGCTCCCCGCTACGCGGATCGCGCGTAACTGTTCCGCTCGGACGTAATATAATTCTTACAACTTTCATTACGTAATATAATATTAAGGAAATACATTTTCCGCAGATTTCACGATGGCAAAACATTTGAACGGCCTATCACAGAGACTTCTAGTTTTTACAAATCGATTCAGCATCCCAAAATTAGTCGGAAAACAATGTTATTCCTACAAAGCTTTTAAATAAAAAATATCATCGAACCAGTCATCGATCCGCTAGAGCAGCGTTTTTCAACCTTTTTTGGCCCACGGACCAGTAAAATAAAATAAACAAATTCGCGGACCAGTGATATTTTTTTAACAACAAAATTTTACTAGTTATTAAAGAACTACTACATAAGTTAATTGTAACATTTGTATTATCATTTACTTACAATTATATTTAAATGTAAAGATATGTAATACTTTTTATTTTTCTTCAGTGCCGTACTAAGCATAAATTACATAGAATTAAAATTATTTTAATTGTAAGATATTTGTATTTCGTAATTTTATAAATTAAAATTTAGATTTTTTTTTTGTGATAATTAAATTTTTTTCGTGGATAGAAAAAAATGTTCGCGGACTAGTAAAATCTCTCCGCGGACCACTGGTGGTACGGCGGACCAGCGGTTAAGTAGTAGACGTCAAAAAGATTCAATTTTTTATTGCGAGATTCTGATTCCAAATTTTACAAAATTTCGACTCCATAAGTCTATATCTCGGGAACGATTGCATATAATTAAGAACGAATCATTTCATCATTAATAATCATAATTTTGCACTTAGATTTCCTTAAAATTATTTATTAGTTTCCCAGATATCTGCTCGGCCAACCGAAAACCCTGTATTTTTTTATGAATTTGACGACCCAAAGATATCCTCTAGCGAGCCCTCTGGGGGTGGCGACCATCTACAGCAATAGACAATAAATATAGTATTATTGAAGCAATGGCATTTAAATTTGCGTCTATAACATCGATTGATGCGGAACGAAGTTTTTTTGTACAAAAATGTCCTAGGATCAAACAGGCTGTGTTTGTTTTCTTTTTGAGAGCTTAAATGAGATTTTTATCACTTATTTTAACGAAAATTTAAAATAAATTCTGTGTATTAGGTTAGGTTATCAATATCACTTTTAATCATAAACTATTTTGGAATTTAGCAGTATTTTTCTTTTATAGTTATGTGTTCGTTGATCTTGTTTGTATAAAAAAAGATCGTATTAATAAAATTTGTTATAAATAACTATAATTTAATATTTATTTATTTTCAGATTTAAAGGAATATATACTTTATGGCATATTTTTAATTTTTTACAGCGTATTTTCATTTTCATAGAGCATTTTTTAAGCGCTTGAAGTAGTTTTTCAAGAGCATATTTTTGGTTGCCGTAGTTATTGTATACTCAATTTTATAACTTAGTAAACATAAATTTATTGCTATATGATTACAGTTAATAATTATTTCCCTTATCGCCTTGTGAATATATTTAATTTTGTCAAACCATCGTAATTTGCACAATTACAAACCGAATTAAAATTATTCTAATTATTTTAAGATTGTGTGGGAACACGTCAGAGCACTTTACTATATCAACCAGTTAAAATTTGAATCGGCAAATTATCTGTATAAATTTTTTTTTTTAAATTAAAAATAATTAAAAATAATTAAAAACGGATAAGAAGAATTTCTGGTCCATTTCGAAACTTCAGTTGTTTGAACAGCATTGTTATCATATAAATATTTATTCAATAAAATTAGCTATATCATCATTAAAAAGTTACTAAAAAGAAATTTAAAAAATATTGATTTTAATATTTCATTTTTAAAATTCCTTTCTAAATATGTATTTATATAATTATCTATTTCTGCAATTCAAACGATTTGTCAACCATTAAATATAAACTGGGCACTGAAAGGTATACATAATAAAGTAATCAAAATATTTAAATCTTCCATAAGCTTCAGTAATTTATGTTCTGAAAGTTATTCAGAGCGTGGAAGAAAAACGTTTATTGCGGTAATAACTTAGGCATACAAAGCGGACCTGTAGCTACCCCTCTTTAGCCGAAATCCAATGTGTGAAAATCTCAATAGCAATAAAATCCTAAGAAACAGTTCCGCTTTATAACGAAAAAATTGTGGCACCAGAGGAGGTCCTTATTATTATTAGCATTTGCATGCTCTGTCAATAAAACCTTCTATTCTCCATCTCATATTATGGACAATACAATTTTTCAGAACGGTAGCATCTACCTATTGTCAATCCTTTTATGTGCGAGTGATAAAATTTTATTGCCGAAAAGGGAGTTTATTAGTTTATTTTTATCTTTACATATTGTCACATTGAAATACAAAGAATAAAAAAAGAACATTAATATTTAATTATTATCAGATACAAATTAGTTAAAATATAAAACTATTATATTTTCAAGCAATATTTTATTAAACAAGGTTTTAATTATTGGGAACAGATAAACATTTTCTTGAAAGTTAGTTTAAACGAGGAAAACTAATAATTTTATACTACTAAAAATTTGAATTATGCACTAAATAGATGAATGAATATACAAGATTAGACTAGACATGCAAGACTAGACAGTAAAGATTCATAGATTAACTAACGAGCTAACTAGACGTAATAAGGAGAATAAGTAGATAAACTTTGAAGAACATTGATGCATTGGCGATAATTATTGTTGGAACATTGAGATTGATGAGAATTCGTTAGATAAAGTAAAGTAAGGTTTTATTATACATTTTTCCCTTCATAGGGTTTCCTTAATAGTGTTCATCAATCCGGCGTTAATTTGAGAGATAAGAGGTGGCAAGAAGCGCGGCCGCAAAAGAAATTGCTGATAAGGGGCAATTATTGCTGCTCGGATATAGGACTAATTGACTTTCCCTTTTTATCTTAGATTACCGGTTTAATAGGTACGGGTCAAACACTATTACTAGTTTTATTATGTAATATTTATGTGTATTTAATTAATTTGAACCTATTTGTATTGTGCAATCACAGAATTAAATGAACCAAATATTGTCAGGATCTTAAAAACAAGACCTCTATTCCAATATTTTCCAATTATTTATTTGCTCTTCATTATTCTCTTATTACTCTTTTATTATCTTATTTACTCTTCATTATTTTATATTAAGTTCTTCTTCGATTATTTATTTTTCTCCAATTACAGATTTAGTAGTTTAGTATGCCACCAATTGAGTCACCTCAATACATTTCGTTCCATATAGTATACACAGGTTAAACTAGATAAACAAGACTAGAAAGATAAAATAAACGGGCAGGACTAGACGGACAAGACAAGACGGGCGCTAGGCAGACAAAACTAGAAATATATGAATAGACGGACAAGACTAGACGGACACGACTAAAATTACAAGACTAGACAAGCGAGACTAGACAGACTAGATTAGAAGGCTAAAATTAAATGGAGGTTAGACGGTCAAGACTAGACTGACAAAACTAGACAGGCAAGACTAGACAGAGAAATTTAGGCAGACAATATCTTGTATTGTCAAACTAATATTTTTGATGTATAATTTGTTATAATTTGTTGTTTGTTCAGTTATATCTTGTAGCAGTTACACTATGCAGTTTTTTATATCTGTTCAGTGTACCTGCATATGCCTAAATAATGAAATAAAATCAGACATACAAGATACAAGAGTAGACAGATTGTTCAGATCAGACAGAACTTAAAATTAGACAGGTAAAAGTGGACAGCCGAGGCTGTGTAGATAAGATTAGACAAACATTATGGATGTAACTAAGACATCGATTTTTCTTAATTTCAGTTTTCCCATAATAAATGTCGCAAATTGTACAATGCAATCGACAATAATACAAGTGGTCAACTTAAAATATTGCCACCACAGGAGGCCAGCATATTGCACTGCCCGAGGGGCTAATAATACCAATAAACCGTTTTCACCCTTATGTCGTAAGGGCAGTAGGCGCGTAAGCGGAGCCGCAGCTTCACCCCTAAGCGTACGCACTTATTACATAATAGACAAAACACTGTAAATGATTCACTTTTGTTTTTTGAAGTGGCATAAACAATGGGTAACTGGAAACCACTGTTTAGTGAGCAATAAATATTAAAAAAGGACATAGTCTGAGCTTCGTGTCGTGGGAATCATTCTATAAAAGCTGTTTATAACGTATTGTTTTGATCATTTCGCTACCGATATTGTAATTTAAGATTGCCCTTTGTTTCACACCACGGCTACATTAATAATACAATGAAATTGTAATCCTTCCTGTATCAAATAAATAACAATGTGCGCAGTAATGAATTCATTTTAGGCATATTATTATATAAGATTCTATTATATATTTTATTAATTAAACATTTTATTCACAATATTAAAATGGTTATATTGTTACTATTACACAGCCCAATAGACATTTGAATGTCGGCAATTTCTCAACCGCTTTTAAATTTTGCGTGCAGAATTCAAAATAGGCGTCAGATTTAGCTCAAAATCAGATCAAGTATTTGAGATTTACTATATGTACCTCTTAGAATTTTCCGGACTTTTGAGCCATTTTCACTAACTTTCTGTAAGGTTTTCTTTCAGTGTTAGTAAAAGAATTCCTTACGCTTGGTTCAATATTACATTTTCGATAATCGGTTTAAAGTTTCTCGATAAAATTTA
This sequence comes from Phosphuga atrata, assembly GCA_944588485.1. Taxonomy (NCBI): domain Eukaryota; kingdom Metazoa; phylum Arthropoda; class Insecta; order Coleoptera; family Silphidae; genus Phosphuga; species Phosphuga atrata. The sequence continues at coordinate 26,866,647 of OX155901.1, read as the reverse complement.
AGACTCAATGAACCGACGTCCTGACGACTGGGCCGATGTAATTTTCATAAATTGTATATAGGAAATTTAATTCATTATAAGTTTTATTTGAATAATTTTTCTAAAATTCTTAGTTTCCGAGTTATTTTCGCATTTTCAGACAAGAAAAATAAATTAAAACGAAAATAAGGTTTTTACTCCGTTCTAGATAGATTTCGTTTCTAGATAGATGCCTTTTCATTTTTAAGGTTCTGGGATAATAAAATTTTCAAAATTTGGCCTATTTTCCGTTTTATTTTCTATTTTTCGGGACAAGAAATATATAAAACAAAAATAATTTTTCGACATTGTTGAAAGTTGATTATTACCAAATTGACTAATAAATTATCACTAAATAATAATAAAATAGATAAATACAGGTAACCCTCCTATAGCATGGTATACTATAACACGTATTTGCTCTAATACATTTAGATATTTGCGGAAACCCTCTTATAATAAATAATTTAATAAACTTGTATTATGTCTTCTAAGTAAAAATATTTAGTTTCAGCATAATTAGAGCTTAAACTTTAATGCTTGAACAATCACACATTTTTCTAGTTTTAACAATTTCGCTGCGAATGACTTTTTTGAACTGATGTGATTGTGTGCTCAATATTCTGAACATTACATTATAGCCAGTGCGGAATACATTTATAACTTTGTATTATTTGCAATAATTTGTAAATATTGCCAAATTTTCAAAAACCAAAATCTCTATTCGAAGCAAATTTTTTTTTTTTTGTTGATTTGAGTGGACATAGTTTGCAAAATTCTTTTGTTTTATGTCAAATTTGAACGAAAACGACAAAATAATATGCAACTCTAGTCTTGTCTGTCCATTCTTGTCTAAGTAGTCTCGTCCGTCTAACCTTGTCTGTCTAATCGGATCTGTCTAGTCTTGTCTGCCTACTATTGTCTGTCTAGTCTAGACTGTCTAGTCTTGTCTGTCTAGTCTTGTCTGTTCTAGTCTTGTATGTTCTAGTCTTATTTGTCCTAATCTTATTTGTCCTAGTCTTGTATGTCCTAGTCTTGTATGTCCTAGTCCTATCTATTGTATGTCCTAGTCCTGTCTATTGTATGTCCTAGTCTTGTCTGTATAGTCTTGTCCGTCTAGTATTGTCTATCCAGTGTTGTCTGATTAGTCTTGTCCGTCTAGACTTACTTATCCGTCTAAACTTGTATATCTAGTCTTGTTTTGTCTGAAACAAATTCAAGTTCAAACTTCGTATTGCGACAACTTCAAGTTGCAACAACTTCATATTGAACTTGAATTAGACTACTAACTTATAATAAGTAAGTGGACCATAGAGCACAATCTAATTCATCTAGTCCAATTCAGTTAGCATTGTAGAGAATTAATTAAATTCAGTACATTTTAATCTAGTAGACTATATAAACAAGACAAAAAAGAGATAAGACTAGATACAGACAAGGAGACAAGACTAGATAAGGCTGGACAAGACTAGACAAAAATAGACAAGACTAGACATAATAAAAAAGATATATGGCTATACGCATATTTTACAATTGTTTTTTTAATTTTTTGAAATATTCCAACGATAAGACCCTAGGTGCAGGGGGGAAGTCCCGAATCTTTCACCCAGGGTAACTCAACGCTCCAAAGAAAGTGTATATATTTATTAATCTCTTTGTTATGTTTAAAAAAGCCACAATGAATTCATGAAGTCGGTAGATTGCTATAGCAGTCCTGCTATTACAGTCCATAGCACCTTGGCGTCAAATCAATTGAACTCTGCTATAGGAGTCCATAGCAGCGAAAGGGTTAAAGCTAAAAGCTTTAGTTTAAAACTTTAATGTTTTATTATAGTCTAGTAAATACTCTATTTTTATAGGAACTTGTTTATAAATATTCAGTTTTTAACTAGTTTTTATTAAAATTAAACATTAGACTTGTAAATTAATAATTTGAAAAAATCTTGATGTTTCTTCTTAATTTAGCCGAATCGATTGACACTGGTCCGGTAGCGATCCGACTGGAGCATGAATTCGCTTTAACGAGATTGAAAATTTACTAAATCGATAGGCGATGGCTTTAATGATATGGCTAAAGAAGAAATTAGTGAACCACATTTGCTGGAAATGGCAGTAAGAGTTATAAACCATATTGACAGTAGGGAAAAAAGCAATGAAGAAGATGGAAAAGTTATTGATTTAACCATAAGAAAATTACGGGAAACTTGGCCTAGCTGAAAATGTAGAATCATTTGTCTTAAATGTAGACCCATCCTCCGCAAGAAGCCGCAAATTTAAAAGGGAGCTACAAAATTGTCCATCTCCATATTAAAAAAACTAAACGAAGACAAATTAATAGTGTCCTGATTTTAAGATGCAATTATCAATAAACCAAATAAGTTGGACACCAAAGTTGTTTTTTTAGCATTGCAGAGGAAAAATTAATACTGACAGCAGGTACAGGAAACCAGATTTACGGACGAACATGCCTTCGAGTCCCAAGGCTACAGAATCCTCAAAGGAAAAGTGGGTCAGCGGGTAATGAAGAACGTACCCCACTTAGGTACAGGATTTATAATCAGTCACAGGATACTGGATTCAGTCACCGACTTTACCTCCCCGAGTAGTCGTGTATCCATCCTCTCCCTCAAATGCGCAAACAAGGGCTACAGTATAGTCAATGTACATGCTCCAATCAACCAGGACAACAGACGGAATCCAGACAAAACTGATAAATTCTGGGAAGACTTAGAAGATATTATCTCTAAACTTCCAGAGAGGCACACCGTTATAATTGCTCAATTGGGAAGAGAGAAAAAATACAGAAACATAGTGGGCAATTATCCGGCGCATAAGCGAACCAACCGCAACGGAGAACGATTGGTGGATATGTGTAGGACTTTTGGGTTGATCATGAAGTCGACAGCCTTCAAACACTTGTCAAGGAAGCAGAAGACTTGGATTTTACCTAATACCCACCTGGGTGAATTCCAGATAGATCATGTGGCCATTTCACGAAAATCTCAAAAGGAAATACAAAACGTGAAGGTACTAAGAAGCGCCAATCTGGACTCAGACCACTACCTCTCAAAGATCAAAATAAGACTACAGCCTAGAAACACTAGATTACACAAAAAGTGACTCAAGAACAGTCAAGAACTAAGTCAGAGACTGAACAACACAGACCTAAACAATTGGGACCAACTGAAGGAGACTCTTCTCAAGGCGGCTAATGAACTCGCCCCTTTTGCTAGAAGAAGGAAGCATCCGTGGTGGACTGAAGACTGTAACAATGCAATAGCCCAAAGACTGGGTGAAATGACTACCAAAATAGCCTGGGTGAAGTGGAATTCTAAAAAGACCAAGGAAAATTGGCATAAATTTTTGGAACAAAGAAAGGTTACAGCCAAGATAATTTGAGGAACCAAACGAACCTTCACACAAAACCAACTAATCCAAATCGAAGAGAGCTTTGCTAAGAATAATTCCAGAGATTTCTTTGGAACCTTTAAACAGGCACTCAGAAAATACGCTCCGCCAAGCCTCCACTTCAGAGACTCACAAGGCAAACTGGCTTATAACGACAAGGACAACTGCCACCAACATCAGAGAAGCAAACAGAGAGATGTTTCTAGAACAGGGAAACATCAAGAGGACTGAGAAATTTAAGTATCTCAGCGAATGGGTTGAACCCAACATATCAGAAAGAGCATCATTATCCAAGAGAGTTAACAAGTTGGAACTAGACTATCGGCCGACTAAGAACACTTACAACAAGAAATGCCTGTCACGCAACTTGAAACTTAAGCACTACATATCAGTCTTACGACCAGAAGCCCTGTATGCCATGGAGTGTCTTTCCTTGAACCGAAGGGGTCTAGTAGAGAAATTGGAAATCAGAGAGAGGAGAATCCTCAGGAAGATCCTAGGCCCGGTAAAGGAAGATGGGGAATTCCGAAGGCGGCATAACTCTGAGCTCTACGAACATATTGAAATGTTCTCTGACTGTGCAAGAAAAAGAAGGGTAGCTTTCTATGGCCACGGTGCAAGATTGCCTCCAAACCGACTAACCAACCGTCTCACAGTGGGACCCGCATGATGGCCTGGGGGAATGCATGATTTCTTGTCAAAAATTATTTGAGCTAAATTTTGACTCTAAAATGATAAGTACAACACTTCTTAATAATAATACAAAGTTTATTATGTATTTGTTTCTAAATTATATACATGTATATGTCAAGAACCGACATATTAACATTTATGAAGAATCATCAAAACTGTATCAATGATATATTAATAGTCTGTATCAATTTTTTTTGTGGAAAACTGGTTAGTGATATTAATGTTCTGTTTTCACACACATTAGTTACAAAACTCATTGGTTTTTATGTTTCAGAGTACCTATTTCGGTTCTGCACTGTCAGCAGTTAGACCAAATCAGGGAAAAACACGTCTGCCGCCGATGCAGATATCTTGACCACCTGAAATTGTTTTGGTGATGTTTAGTAATATGTTATAATATTAATTAATAAATTCGCGTAAACGAAAATTACAATTTAAGTCTGTAACGTTTTTTTGTACGAATTTGGTTGATATCAGTGCATATCATGTCTGCAGTTATATATTTTTTTGTTTTTGGATTAGTTGTTCTCGGTTAATTCGAAAAAAAAGCTGCGCATGTTTGCGCCAATTGGAGATAATGCTGGTTTAGAGCGCAAAAGAATACCAAGTTTTCACGATTTTTTTTGTGGAAAAATGGTTAGTGATATCAATGTTCTGTTTTCACACATAGTTTATTTATACTTTCAACTTTATCCTTAAATTTTTATATACCAAAACAATGTCAAGTGGTCAAGATATCTGCATCGGCGGCAAAAGTGTTTTTCACTGATTTGGTCTAACTGCTGACAGTGCAGAACCGAAATAGCTAGTCTAAAACATAAAAACCAATGAGTTTTGTAACTAATGTGTGTGAAAACAGAACATTAATATCACTAACCAGTTTCCCACAAAAAAAAAAAGATACAGACTATTAATATATCATTGATCATTGATATATACATATATATAATTCAGAAACAAATACATACTAAACTTTGTATTATTATTAAGAAGTGTTGTACTTATCATTTTATAGTCAAAATTTAGCTCAAATAATTTTTGCCAAGAAATCATGCATTCGGCCCCACTGTGCGTCTGTTCACCTTCTGGCAAAACAAGAAGCTTCGTACCACTTGGTTGACAGAGACCGAGAAGGATGTTAAAGAACTGAGAATAACAGATCTCAAAAACAGACAGTCTGTGAGACGCACGCTGAAGGAAGTCCGTGGATTTAAGATCTCCGTGGATCTGGACAGAAGAGAGAAAGGAGTTACACCGGCAGAAGATGCGACAATACTGGGCAAAGGTCAAAGCCCAACAGTTGAACAAGCCTGGTCCAAAGTGGGCCTATTCGAAAGAAGAAGGCTAAATGCTTAATTCTAAATTAACAATTAATACTTAAAAAGTACATGGCTTAGATGACCTCCGTTTGCTTCGATGTATGACTGAGTTCAATGCAACAATGAACGAACGCATTGCACGCTGCCACATTTCTGGCGAAATAGCATGTCCAAAGTTTGCATGTCCAATGTTTTAAGTCCTCCAGGCTTTCATTAGCCCCTCGGTCAATGCAATATGCTGCCCTCCTGTGGTGGAAATAACTTTTACTGATAAACTATAGATTTAACATGATCCCATAATGTTAAAGCGGGTGACTATAAATGATTGAGAATTATTTTGTTATTAGGTCTTGACATATTAGGTCTTGACCTTTCTCGTTACTTGCTTTGACGTAGCGAAAGGCTCACACAATGCATCTAGAGCGCTGTGTGCTAAAGAGTAACAGAAGATTTCCGTGTCCCTCCCTTGATTTAATTAGTAAAGCTGTCCCAAAGTGGATGTTATTAAAACTTTTCAAATTTGAGTAGGCATTGTCTATGTGACTGTTATAAATAGTTGTCAATTAGAACATTATTTTGTTACGTTGGTAACACACTCAATTTTAAAAATAGACCTTTTCATTGCTGAATTTTTTGTGCGCATGCTACAATTTCCACCGTATTTTCGAGCACTTTTTGATATATTTTTGTATAACTAGTGAAAATAACAACATGTGCCCGAAACTTTCATATTCCCGCCTTTTAAGCATGACGGACGCGCATGCGCTCAACTAACCGTAAAAAAGTCTATTGAAAACAAACTTTATTAAATAAAAGTGGTTTTCAAATTTTATTAAATAAAAATGGTTTTCACAACAGAGCACAATACAGACTAATGTAATAATTGTAATCGCGTATTTTCCCAGTGAATTTCAAAATGAAAATGGCCATTTGCTGTATTCACGGCATTCAGCTTTCGAACAATTTGTAGAAACTTATCCCGAAGAACAAACCGAATATCGGAATTTTGCACAACACTGTGGGCGAATATTTGAACACTTTGCGAATATTGGTAATGTAAGTGAAGGAAAATCCATTGGTCATTCCACTGTTGCTACACCTGATGTCTTGCAAAATATGGAATAAATTGTTGAGCAAAATCTTCCCATTTCCATACGTCGTCTATCCCAACTACGTTTCCATTGACAAATAACCAGTTCTCATAAAATTTTTATAATTACTCTCTTATGAGTCCTGTCAAAAGATCCTGAAAGTATCCTTGCATTTACGCCAATGCAAATTTGCCATAGTCCAACAACATCGCCTTCTGGTTATTTCCAACGAATTCAATTTTGTCACTGGTATAACAATTTGCTTGACAATATTGACCAACAGGACATCACTTTCTATTCCGATGAAGCATGGTTCCAGTTGGCTTGGTCCATACTCAATTCACAACATAATAGATTATGGTCCACTCACAATCCAAATAACGTAATACAAGTTCCACTACACCACCTTGAAATGTTGTGAAAACGAATTATTGGGCCGATCGATTTTCTTCTACGAATCAATTAATGCGGAAAGATACCGAAGACTTCTTGTAGAGCGATGTTTAAATCAATTGGGCGACATCGAGCTTACAAATGGCTTGTATCAGCAAGACTCTGCGACTGGCATACAGCACGAGCCACAATAAATTATTTACAACTTTTTGCCAGGACGTTTAATTAGTGCAGGTCGCTGGTCAACTAGGTCACCTGACATGACCCCGCTGTACTTTTTTCTAAAGAATGTTGTGTTTCGCAATTCCATTAACAATTTGGAAGAAATGCAGCATGCTATTGAAAAGGCAATTGGAAACGTGGCACCTATTATGTCAATTAATGTTTACAATAATTTATTAGAGTTCAACGTTGCTTACAGCAAGAAGGTCAACACTTCGAAAACCTTCTGAAGATTTATTTGTTATAATTCGTGTCATCTAACTCTAATAAAGTCGATTATTTTGCAATCGTTTTTACAAGGCACAACATTCGTGACATAAACGAATATATATATAAAAATAAATACGATTGACAGCTGACATATTGCACGACCAACACAGAAAACTACTACCTACTTAGTGAAAAAACCTACTTAGTGTTGCTAATGTATTAATTTGCTTCGATCATTTGTAATCACTCGTTATAGCGGAATATATACAAATGTAAAAACAAATGAAACAACAATAAAACTAACTAGATAAAATATATATATATATATATATATATATATATATATATATATATATATATATATATATATATTTATTTTAATTTTAAGTATTGTTTAATAAGAAATTACCATAAAAATTGCAAATGTTTACTCAACATATTAAATTTATCATATTTTTATGTGGGTGGGCACGAAATAATCAACTACAACAAAAAAAGTTTCCAAAGCGATAAAGAAATAATGAATGCATCGCAGCTTTGTGGGGCTTTTCACTCGGAATAGCAACTATATTTGCCGTGTGAACGGGGTGGTCCCGAGTGGCTTATCTGTAAAATCGCCCGCCGCAGGATGCCACTTCGGTTACGCAATTTAGGGACCAGAAACCCCATGAGAAGCATCAAATGAATCGCGTAATACTTACGGTAAATTTTCCAACAGAAATCACCCAGTCAATGCGCAAACTTACAGTTTCCCAATTTATAGAAATTTTTGTCTGGAGATAAAATCTTAAGAAACAGGACGTTCATTAAAACTTTTCTCACAATAGTAAATAATGGGTAAATTGCATTTACAGTTTAAAGATTCTAGAAACTGATATTGAAATAATAAATAACTAAAACGAATATTGGTAACACTTTTGAACGTACCCAAATAACTCTGTATATTAATAATATATTTATTCGAATAAATTTTATTATAGACGAATAATAGGCTCTCGTTCCATTTCATTACAATTGAAACAAGACAACTGCGTGACATTCTCATTCTTACAAATTGACGAAAATATGATAGTTCGTGTTTCTTAATTTTTTTTAAAGAATAATTATAGATCTATTGCAAAATGTATCAATCAAGGCGAGTATTGCTAATACTTTATTATGCAAAAATGCATTTGCTGTTTGTTATCAATTTTATTTACTTAAAGAAGCAATTTAATATGTTTTCAAAATATTTCAGACTATTATCCATTTAAATAATTCCTACTGAAATCTAATAGTAATTGAATCTATTAACATAAACTGATATGCAAACTAAATGCTAATTATTATGAAAACAATTGCGACGATGGAAGCTGCAACGAATATGTAAAAACAAATGTAAATCATTGGGTAATCCCTAAGATATACTTAATTTAAATTTTATCATAAATCTTATCTCCAATTAGGATAACACAACCCTGTTTATCGAATTAATTTAATGAGTTGAAGTAAGTAAAAATCAGATAAAACTTGATACATTCACGATAGATACACTAGTTAGATATAATTATGTAAATGGCACTGAATATTTCCGAAAAAAAATCTGCAATTTGGATAAATCAAACAAATTTTCAGTAAAGTTTGGGTGATATGAGTGTAGATAAATAAACTTGTAGTAAGAAATCATAAATTGTAAATGTATTTAACGGAGTAAGAAAATTATCGTAACAGCATACAATTACAAAATCTTAAACGAACATAAAAAGCAAACTGTAATTATAAAGTAATAGCACCTACCAAACACAAATGCTAAAAATTAGCATAAACGCATACGATTATCTACTAAACATAGACCGGATACAATTATCATATTATAGTAATCGTCATCAATATATTTTGTTAAATAGCAATGGATGGTTTTTCTACTAGTTTTTTCTTTGGTTTCTTGACACGCTTTGGTCTCTTCTCAGATAATTGCTTAGCTATTGCTACGTTCATAGTTCCACCTGCTGACTTTGCAACACGCCCAAAACCAGCTTTATCAAACTGTTTATTAACATCTCTTACAGTTACTTCAATTTTAGGTTTCTTTTTAGGCAATAAGACCAGCCTCGACATATATTCCTTTAATCTAGTTGTATTAGTAAGCACATTTTTTGAATTCCTCCGACGCTTGTCTACAGAAATTCCAATGGTTCTGGCGTAACGAGGATTGATCTTTGCGACTTTCAATTCTTGGATTGAGAAACCTCTTCCAATACGAACTTTAGTGTTGTAGCGAAATGTTGGGCAACGTACGACGGGGCGTAAAGGGTGGATTGGACGAGGAGCTTTTTGTAACATCTTATTTTTTCGGTGGCGTTGACGCTTAACCTTCCTCATGGGCTGGTCAAAATTTACTCGCACATAGCGTTGCCAGTCCTTATGGAAGTGGCCATTTGATATCATATTATTATGCCTAACCATCTAAAATTAAAAAAATATATTAGATTGTACTCACTTTTAAATTATAAAAATATAAAACTATAAAAACAGTAAAATATATAAAATCATATGTAAACAATTGTATAAATTTTAATGTTACACAAACGATAATAAACTAGTAAAACATAGAACAGCAGACTATAGATTACAATTACGAACCCTAGATATATAAGCATGTATATTTGACAAAATAGACAATTATAATATTTTATCTAAGACCACTATTATAAATGCCCATTATTGTACAGTTCGTGGACTATCTAAATACATCATGACCCACACGTATGTAACAGTCCTCGTTTAATGATAACACACAAGTGCGATTGGTTTACGACTCGTTGACTGGTTGAGAGCTGCTACTACGTGCTCATACGTTCAGCACCCCCCGTGCCACAATTCAAACGAACGGAAATTGACATTGCCTACGTTGGGTTGTCTATATCTATGAGAACTCTTATTTCAGTTTAACCCAAATAAGTACTAAATAATAAGAATGTATTTCTTTTCATTTCTTTCAAGTTAAATAATGTCGAGTAACGGTCATATATGAAAATACATATGTTTGTTTATTATAATGTTAAATAATGATAATCAAATAACTTACAAAAAATCAAATAATTAACAAATAAATAAGAAATAAATTTGTTACATAAATCATATTTTTCTTATTGAACAGAAACAAATTAGTGTGATCGTAGATAACGTATAGTAGATAACTCGAGTTGTAAGGAAATTACGTACTCGCCGAATTACTCATTCCCCGTAACGCCATAACCCCGTAATATGCTTCTTACAACTCTCGTTTCATAATATACTATTACCAAATAGTCATGTCTAGTATGTACGAGTAAATTATTTATTAAATTGAGCATTGACCAACACCTATCAGGTCAATCAAATAAACTCCAGATGAAGTACAGCGACTGGAAAGGGAAGCAAAGCTGGAAATCAGAAATGGCCTTCCCTTGACATTATTTTATGCATAAGTTTCTCCAAGCCTTTCTGGAAGATGTAAAACTTAAATATATGGCTATGTAGCAGTAAATCGAGTTCGTAAAAATATTTTCCAAAATACACAAGATTAAGAAGGCCCATTATAGCCAGGATAATGCACATGTGCATACGAATATTGAGAGTGTGTCTAGACCAGAAGATGTATAAATACTGCGACTTGACGTTCCTACCTAGGTACTTTACAACAGTAAAACGTCAAATGCAACATATAAAATCAATGAAAAATTGAAATATGCAAGTACTAATAATCAACCAATTCTGATTAACTAAGTTCCCGCCTTCTTTTACAATATTAACATTCCTCTTGTTATTAAATGTTTCTGGCATAATTTCGATTTTTAAATCATTCGAAAGAGGATGTTTTGTTCTTCCAGTATCTATGTAAAAATGGAATGGGAAAATGGAATGCTCCCACACGGCTATGGAGAAGCATCTCACTAGATGCGAAAGGTGCAGAAGTGGGGCACATGGATTCTGCATGATTTAAGTGCCACAATTTCAGCTTGTTTGTCACCGCTCAACTCATGGAGACAAGCAACGATTTCTTTACCGAATCGTTTCTGGCACAAAAAAATGGTGGCTGTGCATAAATATGAAATAAACATGAAATATACCTAAACAAGCGACCCCATGCGATCCCATTCTTAAAATTTAATAAAAGATCAGGCCAACATTGTCTGAAGAATTTGATGATATTGAATCTGATGAAGTTATTGCTGTTGAAATTGAATAAAATATTAGGTTATTGTTGATGTTTTTCTAATGATTTTTTTTTAAGAATAAAACAATAAAATAAACGTCGCCCCTTATAAGCGCTGCACAAAAATTTCCTGGAAAAAATTAACGCCGCAGCGTTTATTAGAATAAATGTGATATATACAAAGCTAAGTAACTTGCTATATTGCGACCTATTTCTACATAAAAAGGTAGGACTAGACGGAGGATAAAGATTTGAAAGAAAATATGAGGTGCAATAGACTTGAAATAAGTCGGATTATTGGTTTATGTTCAATATTAATACGATTACATTACTATTATAAAATAGGCTGATAAATTTCAACTATAAAATGGAAACTGTTTAGCATAAATAAGTCAAGTAAGCTCTAATCTAAGAGAACGTTAATGCCATCTGCATAGATTGGCAATTCACTATCGTTAATAATTTATATATAACAGATTAAGTATGTAAGAAATTATAAAAGTGGCGACGATATGGTGCCGTATTTTATTACGCAGGTATACACTAAATGCGCTGAGCCAAAGCAGAAGTTAAAATAAGATGACTTACATTGAAGTTCCAATAAATACTTTACGTAGTAAATTAACTTAAAACATGATTTTTACAACATTCACTACAGAAAATAAGTAATACAAAAATCATTAGATGTAATTTTAAAAACATAAAACAAACCTTTAAATTTTAAACCACATTTTAATGAATATATTTAAATGTTTAATAATTTATTCGTAGATAATTTTTGCATCCTTGTGTAACATTTTATGTTTTATTATGGTTTTGAATTAATGGAATCGCCTTATCTAAGTATGAATAAAACGTTCCTCCAGCTGTTTGTGGCTTTTTATGGCACGGGAGCAAAGAATAGGCAGATGATATTGCCAGCAAGAAAATAAGAAGATGGGGATGATAAGCAAAACAATAGAAAGAAATATGGAATCGAAACCAAATTGAAAAAAAAACAGTTTGTATAATTATACATAAAAATTAAGTATTTATTATTAAATTTATTTTATTAGAATTATAATATAATTCTAGGATGAATTATATCATGGATATAAGGGAATTATTCCCTCAGGGAATTATCAGGGTTATTATCATTATATTAAAAGAAGATACACTTAAAAACAAAATGTTAGATGTGTATTTAATTTATAAAAAAGCAATTAATAAGTCTGCAAAACGAGTATGTGAAAAATATTAAAGAAAGTATAAAGAAATAAAACCTAAAACCTAGGCGAGAATATTTTAAATTACCAAGCCAATAATAACCATTGATCAATATTATATGAATGTTTTTGCTGTATATTCAAGCTGCGTTTGCTGCGAAAATACTAAGAAATACTCAACCAGAATCCGGTGGGTTAATCAAGATCAGATCGATTAAAAAAAGCTGCATGACGATAGCCCCCCAAAATCGAAAAAAAAAAAATTAAAATGGGATACGTTTGACCAAGATTTGACCATGATTGACCACCAAATAGTTTTGTTTGTCCACATTCCGCTTAAAAGATATTATAAAAAAATTATTGGAGGCCTGGCCCACCAAAATGCTTATAAATTTTTATCTATATTTGATAATGTCATCTTAAAAAACTTCGTTTGACCATGTTTGCCACTATTTCTTTGAATTAATTTTTTCTTGAACGCCAGAATCGTTTTTCTATATATTTTTTTTTTCGTTTGGTGTTGAAGAACTTCGTTTGAACATGTTTGACCATCATTTTTTCTTTAATTCAAAGTGTATTTAAGAGCCCCAAAATCATTTTTTCTTAGTCTTTGAATTAAAATAAAACGTTTTCCTTGCATAACGGGCGAAAAATTGAAAGATACAGATTTCACAGAGAATTGATACGGATCAAAAAAATGAGCAAACCTCGAAAATTAATGAAATTTTTTTTTCACGTATGCCAAAATAGTTTTTCACATTTTCCCTCACGTTTCTTCTGGCGCTACAGCCCAATTTGAGCCCTAGCCTCCCCTAGCTTTCTGCTCAATTCCTCTCTTTCCCGGGCCACTTCCTTCCAACTTCTTAGTTTCGCCTGGCATCCTGGTCTACTTCATCTTCCCATCTTTTTCTTGGTCTTTCTATCGGCCTCTTTCCATCCATTCGGCCGTTCATGAATATTTTGGGCATTCTACCATCTGTCATTCTTATAATGTAGCCTGCCCACCGGAGGCGCTGCAGTTTCGCGTCTATCGAAACTAGTTGATCTTTAAGGGCCTCATATACTTATATATATATATACCTTGTTGTATCTCATATACCTTGTTGTATCGCCTCCTATATTCTTCATTTTCCCGTACTTTGTCGGGAAGCTTCGATTTTTTCTTCGTTCTTTACGGTGAGAATCCACACTTTGCAACCGTACGTAAGTATTGGTCAGATGATTGTCTTGTATACCTCAATCTTTGTTTCTCTGTGTATCACATTGGACTTGACTACATTCGCCAATGAGAAATACGCTTTATTTGCCATCATCCCTCTGGCTCTAATTTTCGCGTCTTCCAGGCCTTTGCTATTGATGTTTGCACCCAGATACTTGTAGTCCTTCACTTGTTCCAGGATGTTGTGTTTGTATTTTTCGTGTACCCGTTCAAAGTGAACTAGCGTTTTTGTTTTGTCGATGTTGATTTGGAGGCCGATTGTTTGGGCTGCTGATTTTAGTGCTGTATTAGCTCCTTCCGTGGCTCGTTTTGTGTGTTCCATTATGTCAATATCATCCGCGTATGCCTCGAGTTGTACGGATTTAATTATTACCCAGTTGCCTCTGTTACAATTAGGTATCCCTAATCCAGTATTTCTTATTATATGCTCACGGGCGAGGTTGAAGAGCGTCGGTGCCAGTTCATCACCTTGTTTCAGCCCTTGTTCAACCTCTGTTGGTACCTAAGTTGGTAGAACCAACTCGGAAAAAAAATCCGCGGAGGCACATAATAATCCGCTTTTTATCCGCTAACGATTGTAAAAAGAAAAAAATTTCCCGCCCTTCCCATTTCCCGGGAAAATAGGATCCCGCTAACTTAACAGAAAGTAGGCGGGACCTATCGTAAAAATAATTATATGAGAAAATAATTGCACCGGAATTATCCGTTTTTTATCCGCTAGCAATTGTAAAAAGAAAAAAATTCCCGCACTTCCCATTTCCCGGGAAAATGGGGTCCCGCTAACTTAACAGAAAGTTAGCGGGACCCACCCTAAAAAAAATATTTTGAGGAAATACATGCACCGGAATTATCCGCTTTTTATCTGCAAACGAATGCCGCGAGAAAAATAATTTCCAAACTTTTCATTTCCCGGAAAAATTGATTTTTTTTCCGTGGAATTCGTTTGTGGATGAAGCAAAAGTCTGCTTATCAGGTGCTATCGCGGAGAAATAAAGATATCAGGGAAAAAAATTGCTGAGAGGTAATTTTGAAGAACAAAGAAAGAGAGGGGTGTCAATACCTCCACTAACTAAAACTGCCCTCGACTAAATAAAAAGGTGGGAGGAAGGCAACCAAAAGAACATTTCATTTTTGAAAAGACCTAACATACCGCTTGCGTCTTTGAAAAATGCCTTAACATGCCGCTTGCACCTTTGAAAGGTCGTAGCATGCCGCCCGCATCTTTGAAAGGCCCTAGCATTTCGGCGCCGCGCCGATGCCTTTTTGAACGGGCCAATGGACGGGCCAATATACCCCTTTCCGAAATCCGCTATCTATTTCCGGGTTGGAATTAATACGATGGGTTTCATGAATCACCGATACCTATGGATACGAGGAATGTCAGCCCGAAATTACTTATTTATTCTCGTTGCGATTAAGCTTTCACTATAGAATTGTTTTCAGAGCTTAATAAATCAAATTTTCCTCTAAATAATCGTAGATTCTTCCCTTCTTCCTCATTATCTACCCCTTTCTTTCTTTGTTCTTTAAAATTACCTCAAAGCAATTTTATCCTTATTTCGCCGCGATAGTACATGATAGATAGATAACCTTTGCTTCATCCACAAACGAACTCCGTGAAAAAAAAATCCCAAATTTTCCCGGGAAATGAAAAGTGCGGAATTTTTGTTCTCGCGGCATTCGTTTGCGGATAAAAAGCGGATAATTCCGGTGCAATTATTTCCTCAATATAATTATTTTTAGGATAAGTCCCGCTAACTTTCTGTTAAGTTAGCGGGATCCTATTTTCCCCGGAAATGGGAAGGGCGAGAAATTTTTTTCTTTTTCAATCGTTACCGGATAAACAGCGGATAATTCCGGTGCAATTATTTCCTCAATATAATTATTTTTAGGATGGGTCCCGCTAACTTTCTGTTAAGTTAGCGGAATCCTATTTTCCAGGGAAATGAGAAGAGCGGGAATTTTTTTTCTTTTTACAATCGTTAGCGGATAAAAAGCGGATTATTATGTGCCGTCGCGGATTTTTTTTTCCGAGTTGGTTCTGCCAACTTAACAGAAGTCCTTGTTCACATGTAAAGCTTTCTGATCAATTTCCCTGCACCCACCTGTGCGATGCATTCTGACATGGTGAGTTGGACAAGTCTTACCAGATTTTCTGGTATTCTAGGTTCTGTCAGTATCACGTATAGATCGTCTCTGTTTATGGAGTCGTATGCTTGTTTGAAATCGACGAACACATTGTATACGTCGACATTGTGTTCCCAGGCTTTGCTGAGAGTACGTTTGACGTTGTGTATTTGGTCTACTGTCGATCTTCCAGGTCTAACACCTGCTTGGTACTCTCCTATTATATTTGAGGCAAAATGCTTAAGTCTATTGTTAATTATAGTCGTGAATATATTGTATCCGTTGCACACCAGTGATACTCCTCTGTGGTTTAAGCATGTATTTTTATACATTATATATTTAAGCTATAGCATTTCTTGTATATCGGGCAAATTACGCTCTTGTTTCATTCTTGCGGGATCTGTTCCTTCTTCCATATTTCCATTAGGAGATGGTTTTGGTAGCATACTAGCTTTTCGCCGCCCTGTTTCAGTATTTCGCTTTGTATTCCTTCGATGCCTGGACATTTGTTAGCCTTTAGCGTGTCGATTGCTGTTCAACTTCTTCTATAGTTGGTACCATCGTGTGTTCGCTGTCCTTTTCACGTTTGAACACCCTTCCCATTTTTTACTGCATAAGAGGTGAAACATTGTGCAATACATAAATTTTAATAGGTCCTTGTATTTTCCGTAATGCAAGCACATTTTAAATATATCAGTAAATCAAAGTCAATATTAAAGAAAACAGTTTACTTTTATTTCAGTTAACAGTTTAACTTCACAGCGATTTGTAATTCCTCGACAATATTCCACGTAATGCCCGTTATCTCTCGTTCCTTTCACTTGTCTCCCAGATGGTTCGACATATTCTATTGCCCCGTGAATATAAGTTTTTTCTCTGATTGCAACTTTTTCGGGAATATCAACGAGGAAAATCTTGAACGTTGCATCATTGCTTAGCTTTCTATGGTAACTGCTCGTCAATGCAATTGAACGTCAAAAATTATGTTTTTACTTGGATTCATTTCTGCGACGGATGAATTGCGACAGTTGATGCAGGTTCGTATTTTTTCTCGAATAAAAGTAATCGACGAATTTTTGTATGCCGTTTTTGAATACGAATTAGATGATAGTTTTTGCGTCTACTTCGATTGTAATTTGCACACGGGTTTCGACTGGCAGATCGTACATGCCATTTGTTCTACAGTTGGATTTACAAGAAATAGTTTTCCAATAATATTGTTTGCAATTTGCTTGTCAATCAAGGACGCCATTGTACACCTTGAATATGCTTGCAAGAATTACTCCTCTTGCGCGGTAAAGTCTGGAAGTTGGTCCTTCCGATGCGTATGTTTTTATGAAAGATATAGTTTAGACAATTTTTGCTCCAAATTTTGCAAATATTCTTGAAGCAATTCATTACCTGTAATGTAAGCTATATTTTCAACAATGCTATCAAACGGGCAAGTTCAATTTGTCTAATCCAAACTGGTCCCACAATTCCGCCGTTTCTTAAAATCATCTTACTCTTGTCCCTCTTCATAGGTCGATCATTAATAAGTCGTACTTCTGGACACGGTGATAAAAATTTTCCTATTGATTTTTTTGTGTCCGAATTGAAATTTCATCGATGGTTCTTCTTCCGATTTGTGGAATGGTATTGATTATTGATCCGGTTTTGTCTCTGTAAAATCCACAGAAGAAAAATGCTCGCATATTATCCGTTTGAAAGAAAATCGCAGGTGAATTGGCACATAACTTCGAGTATATTCGATCATCGTCGAAAAAATTCGGCAATCCATTTCTTTTGGGGAATCGCTCATGTTGTTCATGGATATCAACTCAAAAGAAAACTTCAAAAGAGAAAGAATCAAAAAGAAAGTTTGATATCACCTCGTAGATCTAACCCTCCAAGATCATTTTTTTAACTTTATATTTTCCTGATTTCATCCTCAACCATGTTATAAAGTGAATATTTTCAGTCGATTTTTAATAATCAAGTAATGAAGAAAACCGAAATATCCAAGTTAAAAATAGTTCAACGAAGTCCAACTTCGCAAAGTTTCGTGATTTTTTGAACTCCAGCAAAATGGTATGTTATGGTATGGTGTTCAAAGGGATGTTTTAATAACATTTCGACCATTTTCTCAGTTTTACATAAACATCAGCTATCCAATTTTCATTCTGGATGACTCATACCTGAATATAAACCACCCATTCAATCGCAGGTAATAAAATGGATTTGAACCACTATCAAAATAAATATCTGCTTATTCTGATTATAAGTGAATAAAATCTTTACTGAGGGAATGTTTGTTTTATCGATATTGAATTTTATTTTGGATCGTCATAGTATTTTATGTCAAGATTTAACGACTTAATTGACTTGATTTTTTACGTTGCACGTAAAATATAATCTCATTTTACTAAACTTGGCCGATATCAAAATAATATTATCATATAATGTTCAAACAAATGCAGAAGGACCTTGTGCACGATAGCCCTTTGTATAATTTATAAAGCATACAATAAATATATTCTCTCTCTATTCAAACAAATCAAAAATATTTTCATGACAAATATTTTATTAAGATGAACAAATATGTAATATTGCAATTCTAGGGAAATGCTACAAAAATTAATTATATCTAAAAAAAACATAAATTGGTAATTAATAATTGAATAGTATATTATTTATAATAAAAACGATAAAAGCATCTCACCATAATAATTTTACATTACAATTTTTTTAGATTGTTTTTACAAAACCTTTTTGTGGAATAAGTCCATTAAAAAATTGATTATTTCGAATGTGCTTCTTCCGCTGAATGGGATTAGCGACTCGTTGATGCATAGTACACTTCGGGTGTATATTCGGTGTATATATGTTCATAAATTTTTATTGAGTTCGTCAATATTGAATTGGAATTTTTAAAACTGATCAGATGCATCAACTATTATATTATCAACGAAATGTCAACATAATTTCTCCGCTCATTACTTTCCGCGGGAATGCATGAACAAACAATGGATCAGTGGACCAATACAGATGAACAGATGGGAGTTTCAACAAATCCTATCCATAAAAATAGTCCAAACAGGCGTTTTATCCAATTTACGTAAATGTTTGGAAACTTTTATTTGTTATAGAGAATATATACTTGCTTTTGATTTGTCCAAAAAAAACTTCAACTATTTTGGCACCGCACATACTCATGAAATGTACATTCGGCTGGTTTATATCGGCTGGCTTGAGGACCGAACCACTTATTTTAATTACTAATTCCAATATTACTTATAAAGGGTGGGCCATCGGGTCAACGTTTGGAATTTGAACTACCGTTTATTTTGATTTTGAAAGGTATAATGGATATTCATGATTTGAAACAAATTACACTTGAACACAGTTGGGAAATATTGAAAACTTACTTCCAAAGTGGCGAGTCTTCTACTCAAACGGTAAGAAATTTATAAAACAAATTCGATAGAAAAGAAGTGTTGAAGGCACTTCTTTTCCGCACTTTGTGGACCAATTCACGATCTTGTCCAGCTCGCTCAGCCGAAAACATTGATGCTGTTGCTGAGAGTGTGCGTGAACTTGCATCGACATCAACTCGTCATGATCATTTCTCGCACTTCTCTGGGGAGAATTTTGAGGAGAAGACCTCAGTTTGAAGATCTACATAGATCAATTAGTACAAGAAATGAAGCCTCATGACCACCCGAAGCGGTTTCAGTTCGCCCAATACGGCTAAAGATCGTTTGGCCGAAGAGGCTATGTCAATAAGCAAAATTGTCGCATTTGTGGATCAGTGAATCCAAACATAACTATTGAGAAGCCTATGCATCCACAACGAGTAACTGTTTGGTGTGGTTTTTGGTCGGGCGGCATCATTCGGTCAACTTGCTTCGAAAATGAGAAAGGAGCCGCTGTTACCGTCAATAGCTAACGTTACTGTACCATGCTACACGAATTTTGGTTTCCAAAAATTGAAGAGTATGACATATAACAGGATGGGGCCACTTGCCACAAAGCTAACGTAACCATCGACCTTTTGCGCACTGTTTTTTAAATCGAATAATCAGTCGAAATGCAAATGTCAATTGGACGCCTAGGAGCTGTGATTTCACCCCGTTGGATTTTTTTGTGAGGCTAACCATCCAGAGACGATTGATGCCTTGAAGCACGAAATCGAAGTTGCCAATTATGCGATTAGAGCCCAAAGAATCGAAAATGTACTGAAAAATTGGGTTGATAGGATGGGGTACTGTGAATCCAGCCGTGGCAGTCAATTGAATGATGTTTCATTCTTAAATGGAAATTTCTAATCTTTCTAATAATTAAACTCATAATTTTGAAAAATTTTAAAATTGTAGTAGTATATCAAGTAGACGACGTTATTTCTTTATTTTTCTTTTTAATACGACATAACTTTCCTAACCAAAAATTTAAAACGGTTAAATTTGATATAGGATCTTTTTATCTACTGTTTGATTATTAATTGATTACTGATTGCTAAATTAATAGAGATTAAGTTAAAATAGAAAAAAAATATTTTTACCTTTAATAAATGGAATATTTCCCAAACACTAAAATTGAAACGAACGTTGCAAGCTTCTAAAACTTCTGACGAGTAAAACAAAACTGGAGGCTTTTGTTATAATATTTTGGTAGCATTGCAATTGTGTTTCCATCTTTCTTGTTATTAGAAGAAAATGTATCTGTCCGTCTTTGTCATGTCAAAACAGAATAAAAAAAATACTTAACATATAAAAATAACAAATTAAAAATTTAAATCTTACAAACTAATAATTTTGTGATTTTAACTATATTAATTTAAATGTGATTTTTTTTTTTGGCTAAACCTCAGTTAGACTCACGTAAGCTTCAGCGCCTCAGTGGCAGAAATTTTAACCAATAAAAACACAGTGGCGGGAACACTATTTGGACTCTATATTTTACTGTAATCGTTGTAGATTTTGTTTTGCTTTTGTTTTTCTAATGCCCGCCATACACGCTACGGTCTACCGGAGAGGTTACATGTGCAGGTTTGCCTGCAAAGGTCAACCGTACGCAAGAAACAGCACATGTCTATTCCCAATCACGCTCCGGTCTACTTGCGCAGGCAAACCTGCACAGGTAGACCTCTCCGGTGGACCGTTGTGTGTATGGCGGGCTTAACCCTTACCGATTTTGTTATGGTTTTACTGTAACCATTGGGAGTCTTGTACAAGACACGGTTTCTTAACGACTAACAGTTAAGAAACCGTATTAGTCTTATGGTCAAGAAACCGTGCTGGCTTGTATATGACACAGCAAAACCACCGGACGAGACAATGGTCAGGTACAGCTCAGAATCGTTTTATCTGGTCAAGCTGCAGGACGTGCGACGTGAATCCTAAACAAACAAGCCAATGGCGCTACAGCCCAGGGCGGGCCTTAGTCTCTTCTATTTATATAACTGTGAGTTAGTGTTATATAATATAATTATAATTATAGTTAGAGTTATATAATATTTTTACATATTATAAGTGTGGTTGGATATTATAAGGAAGGTAGCAAGGACTGTTGGTTTAACCTAGATTAGGTTGAACACCGCGAAGCGGCAGATAAACCAAGACCACATACGCGCGACAGCGCGAACTCTCAAGATTATGTAGCACACCGCTAAGCATCAGTACTTTATTATTACGTGTTACAGTGTCCACAGGACATAGGACAATGTGGCAAGGACTGCTGGTTTAACAAAGGTTAGATTAGGTTGCACACCGCGAAGCATCAGTACTTTATTATTACATGTTAGAGTGTATCTCGTTAAGAATTTCAATAGTAATTATTTTAAACTGTTATTTTTTTGTATAATACTTTGAATTTCTTGTGTACCCCTTCGGGCGTGGAGATTATAGGGGCCTTTACAGTTTTTAAAGTGGGCGGCAAGCCACTATTTTCTAGGCAGATTTTTACTGTGATGGTTTTTCCAGAGCCATGCCATGAACCCGGGACCTATGGCTTAGTATACTGAATTAAACATATGTTAATGTATACAATACATACATTAAACGATATTAATGTTTCTTTCTATTTGTATACTGTTACAAAATATGAATTTATATTTGAAATCAAAGCGATCTATTAAAAGCAACATATATACCACATTTTTTTCAACTATAGTCCATTTTTTTAAGAATGCAGTACAGGGAAGATAGGGCTTATTTGACCTTGTTCTGTGATTGGCTTAAATCGAGAAGTTCACACCGACGATATTTACTTTCTTTCTTTTCACATACATTTCCAGCAGTTAGTTGTCAATGGCTGCCGTGTCAGTTCACAATTATCATCTGATTTCTTTGTATCATTTATATTTCTTGCGTTTTTCTCCATTTATTTGTTTGTATTTTATTACTATTGTTGCCATTTGCTGCATTTAATCAATAATAATAAGGTATTCAATGAAACCATTAATAAATTACCAATTTTATATTCAAGTAACTATATTTGAATGTAGCGCCAATTTTTTTTTCAAGACTGAACATTTGTCATTGTGTAAATCAGGTTTCTAGTTACTGCATTCTGGATGCAAAAAATGGACTATAAATGTAACCGTCGCAACCGTTATTATTTTTTTTACACTACGCCACTGGCATCCATTAATTTGCGCATGCGCCCAATATTAAAGAAAGGTAGCGTGTTTAAATCAGAGAACTTATATAAGTATATAATAGAACTTATATAAGTATAGTATAAGTTCTAAGGTTTAAATGCATAAAACTGAGGTTTTATTTTTTTAAACTGGTTCATGCGCATCGCATTTTTTTGGACGGAAGAGTTGTTCTGGATGGAATAGTGAATGGTGGAATAGAAAAGGTGGAAAAGTTGATGTTGAGTAACAACAAAATATAGTAACAACAATAATCTTGAAGTGCCTGACACATGATTTTTCATGAATATGTGGTTCAAGCAGATTTGAAGGACGTGCGACTCTTGTAGCGCTTTTAGTGCCACCTGGGTTGTGTATGTGTGAAAACAAGGGAAATTGCAAATTGAACGATTCCTGATGTACACAAATATTTTTCTGAACATCAAAAACTACAAAATCAGTTTAAATGAATTTATTCATACAAAGTTACCAACCGTCTGGAATCAAAGTTACTATATTTAAAGAAGTGATATTAGAAATGAAAAGCTGCTAGCATTGATAAGAAAAAGTTACTGTAAATAACGATGTGATATTAGTTACTAAGTCTTAAAATAAAAAAAAAAACAGCTGTGGTGTAAAAGTTACTACAAACTGTAAACTCCATAACTAATAAATTATTTAACTGACACTGTATTGTTTACTTTGACGATCAATATAATCAACATATATTATTTTATTCAAGTTGGTGTTTTTGTGTCAAATGTGATAAATAACATAACCAAGTTAAAAAAATTCAGCTCTGTGAAACACTTTTTTTGTCATCAAAGTTGTATGCCAACACCAACAATCCTTGCCACATTATCTTATTTTTCATCGAGAGGATAACCTGCACAGAGCTGAAAGAATTTTGAATTCATCTGTCCAAGTTTCCAAGCTATAGAAATTTTTAAATTGTCTTACTATTAGAATGTCTTGCATTGTGTGCCGTTTGAAGTTTGAGGGGCGGCAGTCGCCGCCAGATAATATATTTTGCAAAATTCCTAAGAGGACTTGATAGAATGATCCTTGCTCTACATATTTGTAAAATTTTATTCTTCCATGTAGTGTGAATGTGAAACATACCTAATACGAACATTTCAAAATAGTGAAAAATTGACAAAATATTAACCATTAACCATTCAAGGATTTCAATGAAACTTTTACTGAATGTAGGTGGCCCGCTGAATGAAGTACCCGCTGGCCAAATTTGAACGTTCCAATTGAGGCGGTGTGGGGAATTATTTTTGCTTATGAGGATTTTTTGCAAATATCTCATCAACGCCTCAAAATAGAAAATTATGATATACGGGATCTCCATATGTAGGACATCAGTATCTACAAAAAGTAGTCCTTGCAAATTTTGTAAAATTGTTCGGTTTAGTCACAAAACTAAAAAATATAAAATGCGTCAAGAGAAATGCCTTCTCTAAATTTCGTTTATCAATTCACATGGGTTTAGATAGAGAACGCAGTAAGAGGTTTTCAAATTAATTTATTCTGCAAAAAACTGTTCGCTTTGGAAAGATGAAAATGACAATTTTTAGATGAAAATCTACTCTATAAAATAGTGCTAAATGCATGTTTGGTGGACTCCGGAGAGTTGGACAAAAATATATTGGCAAGTTTTTAATAAGTATTTCTTTATTAGAAAGAATCCTGTGTCAAAGCTATGGTCCACGAAGTTACCAAAACCTCAATATCAATAGGAAAATGTATAATTTATGTAGATCTGAAAGAAATTTGAATATATCTGTTGCAGTTTTCAATTTATAGTTATTTGAAGTTATTACTTTTTGTTAAAGTCCGAGTTTGTGGGGCGGTGACCGCCGCCAGATAAAATATTTTGCAAAACGAACTGAAGAATATCATAGATTGACTAATTCTCTACAAATGTGTCAATTTTTATTGTTCCACATTTTGTAAAATTTACAAAAATATATATTTTTTAATCCAGACGCAGAATCACGAATTCCGATCAAAACCGAAGACGAAAATTTAACAATATACAATAATTGCGAAAAAAAATATTAAGCCTGTAAGGAATTCAATGAAACTTTTACTGAATGTGTGTATCCACCAGAAGTATCAGCTGACAAAATTGATTGAACGCTCCCCGTCCAATGGGTACGGCGTGGAAAATTATTTTGTCTTCAGAGTTTTTTTGCAAATATCTCGTCAACGCCTCAAAATAGAAAATCATAACCGGGATATCCGGATGTAGGACGTCGGCGTCTACAAAAAAGTATTCGTTGTAAATTTTGTAAAAACCTTCGGTTTAGTCATAAAAGTAAAAAATATAAAATGCAAAAAAAAATCCTGCTTCTCTGAATCTCGATTTTCAATTTACATGGGTTTAAATGGAAAATGTGGTCGTTTTTTAGAAGAAAATCTGCTTTATAGAACAGTGTAAAATACATGTTCGGCAGAGTTCAGAAAGTTGGACAGAAAAAATATTTGAAGAATTTTAACACAAATTTCTGAATTTAAAAGAAATCGTGTGTCAAAGCTATCGGCCGCGAAGATTCCAAAATGACAATTTCAATAGATAAATGTATGCGCTATCTAGAATTGAAAGCTTTTGGAATACATCTGTTGCCTTCTGTGCTGCGTTGACTTTGAGAGGCGGCGGTCCTCGCAGGACAAAATATTTTGTAAAAATAACTGAGGGATATCATAGAATTAATAATTCTCTGCAAATGTGTCCAACATTATTGTTCCACATGGTGTGAAACTTAATGGTGTGAAATAATTTTTTAAATGAATCCAGACGTCAATAAAGAATTCCAACATGTTACAGCAGCCGCCGCCAGATAAAATATTTTTCGAAAATGATGTGTTAGATATTGAGGTGTTAGACAGATCGATTTTTTAAGTGAAAACTTCTATAGCCGCGTCGAATGACATTTGGGTAGGGGGTAAACTCATACATTTGCGTCATCGTCATCAATAGCTGCGTTCTATAGAAAAAATTACTATTACTCCAAGATGTATTCAAAAGAACACATCTATACGCATATGTTTAAAGTTGGCTCTGAACGTCAAACTTAATAGTCAAAGTTTTTGGCAGTGTTGACAGAACGTAGCGTTTTTAAGGAAATATCAACCCGTAGAATTAGTGTGCAGTACAAGAGTAAGTAGTTTTACCGGATGTAATAGTAGATGTACTAGTGCCGCATTATTGGAAAGTTTTTGGCAGTGTTGACAGAACGCAGCAAAGGAATTCGTGCACCTCTAAGGAAATATCAACACTGAATAATCAGTGTGCAGTATAAGAGTAAGTACTCTTGACGGATGTTCTAGTAGATATACTAGTGCCGGACTATTGGAATTTTCAGATTACTGGATTGTATCGAAGAATTCAGGGTAAATCACGAATCAGACCCCATGAAAGTTTTAGGCAACCAAATGTACTCGTGTGCTCTCCAAAGGAAGGAAACTCCAAAATAAAATTAATAGTCAGCGATATAGAGATAAGAATAAAAAAAAAAACTCTTGCAATAGTTAATTCAGAGATTTATAAACATCGAACAATCACACCTGAGAAGGAGGAAAAAATTAAACGTCTTTAGGAAGAAATAATATTCCAAACAAAAAATTAATTTACATACAGATAAATCTTCAAAAGCAGTTATAAGGCTTTTTTCTAATAGTCAAAATTTCCATAACTCACAAATTGCAGACCCATCAACATGAAATGTGCCATATATCCTACCAATTCATTTTGCTGACCTATCAACACAGATTCAACGAAACATTCCGGATTCAAATTCATATTATGATGATGACATTAACAGTCATTTTCCTTCAGAAGTGAGTTATGTTCCAGAATTATATAAAACAATGCTAACAAACTATGTACCAAATTTGATTAATTAAGATTCTGATAAATCCTCAAAACCAGTTTTAAAGCTGTTTTTTTTCAAAAGTTTTCACTTCAGTCGGCAGTGCCTGACTGCCTATATTTTTTTCCCTAGAATCGTGTACAATTTTATTGTTACACATGGTGTAGAACCTATTAAAACATTTTTTGAATGAAACCATCAATTTAAATGAGAAACGTGGTCAAAGATTTAGACATTTCACCCAGGATAAATAAAATACTTGTTAATTTGTTTGTTACAAAAAGAAGCGTTTATTACAAAATTAAATACATTTAAAACTCGGAATAGAAAAACAGTTTAAATAACCATAAATATTTTGATACATAATTCCACTAATATCACATGTTCCAAAATTATTTTCACTGATTTCAAGAACAAACTTTTCTGTACGAAACTTGCTCTTCTCGGTCAGAATTGTTCGAAAAGTCTGAGTTTTGTGCGAAGTCGAAATTTTTCAGCAGTCGCAGCTGATTTCAACTGACTGACGGTTGAGATGACGTTTGTGTTTGCATCCCGCCAGTAGCGCCGGTGTTCTTTCTTGCTGAATTCTTGGTTCAGCAAATGTGGAAAAAAATCGAAAATTCGAATCATCTTGCGATGGTACTTGCAGGTGAAGTTGCGGAAATGTGTTACCTCCTATTGGTGTTCATCGTTGTAGCGTAAATTGTTGTTGTAGAAAATTCCGATTTTGACGTACCCCAAATTTGAGGAATTTTGGAAAATTCTCCATCACCGAACCGCAGCCGGCGAAGAATCGAAATTTACCACCCTTGCAGAAAAGAGTTGAAATTTGGGAATTGCCGCGGTAAAAGTTAAAGTTGTAAAACGGATGAAATATGACGCGCGAAAAATGGACGACGATTCCCAGGGCTCTGGGGGGCGCACCGTGCAATCGAAATGTACAAGCTTGGTTTCAGAATGTCGGCAATTTCGGAAGGTTGCGGAAGGACACCGTTCAAAAATTTCTGAAAAATTCGCATGCACCTCCCAGCTAGGACACAAAATGCGAATTTCGTTTTTTGCAATAACTTTGCCAGTTGCGAACTTTTTGCAACTTTTAATAGCCTATGGCACGGTCCAGTCTGTTCTCGATCTGCCACTGTAGTGCAGGAAGTTGTGCCATTTGTACTTTTGCATATCTCGATTGCGGATTGACATCCTACCGATTTCCTACTATCGACCGTGGCGACCTCGTAGTTTCTGCGAATCGGCACATCGTACGCAAGGAGGAACCTACGAAACCGGACCCGCAAACGGGAAGTCGTTCCGTTCAGCAATAGAACGTCAAAGAAGATCGTTTTTCCGATTTTTTTTTTCGCAACTATCTCCAAATTTTCAGCGAGGACTCGAAAATTCGAGATGACAGTTTTATGCGGAAAAAATCGGCGCTCCCGATAGCACCATTCCCGTCGCGCTCGGTCGTCCCGTTCGGCGGACGAGAAATCGAAATTTCGTTCTCGCGCCGAACCCCCGCCGCCTTCGGCGGCACCACAATATCTCAAAGATTCAACAATTGCGTGGAGTTTTTTGAACATTTTATAACTTTCTCCCTGCAAAATTTCTTTCGAAAATAACTCAAAACGTCCGTTTTTATTCTCCAAACCCAATTTGACGCCCCCTAACCTAACCTAACACCACCACTTCTTAAAAAAAACTGAACGTCATGTACTCTTTTACATATCAAATAGGAAACAAAAAAAAAAACGGGCTAAACGACACTCTACGGCTAGCGGGTATTAAACCGTTTAAAAGATTTGAAGTAAAATAAACTCAATGAGCTAATTAATTCTATAAACAACCTAAAGCGCTCCATTGACTTTAAGGAGATTCAGTGCTGGAATATATGCAAATTTATTCGTAAGTATATCTCACCTCAAGCTAAGTATACTAAATTAATATTAAACCAATGGAAAACAAACAAAAGATATGCTACTTACATATTAACGCCATCACCGCTAAGTTTTTAAATGCCGCTAATCTATATACCTAAATTTTTTATATTATACACACACACACATATATATATATATATATATATATATATATATATATATATATATATATATATATATATATATATTATACTAGGAAACTATAATATTATAATATACTTGGATATTATAATATATATGTGTCCTTTTGTCGATTATCTTTTAGACATTTGTATATGTTCCGTATCTTCACTTGTAATCTATTGTATTATAATTATAAAGAACAAATACATGCCTTGAAATGAAATGAAAACAAATGTTATGTTATTATGCATGTTTTGAACTAATCTTTCTTTCAGAATAAAATTAATGTGTAACATTTATTTATTTCTTGGTGCAAAAACATTTGCCGTTTTTACGTAACGAGTATGAAAACAGAAATCAATAATGAAATATATTTATGTATTAATGAAATAATGACCACTGAGTTGTAAGAATTTCTCCCTACGGATGATAATATAACAATTAGGGATTTAAGAAGAACATCGTTTGCTCCAGTTGAAAATTCCATTGTTCAATTATTAAAAAAAATAATGATATTTTTCCGAGGCAAGACCTTGTTGTTAAGGCTGTGTTGCGATGTGTGGTGGAGAAATTTCGAAAAAGAAAATTGATTCTCTTAGAAGAACTTTAAACGACAATATATTAATTATATAAATACTTGCCTTATTTCTTAATCCCAAACTCCTTAATCCCAACCCACCCTAAGAGACTGGTCAATTTGAAATGTTTTGTTTAATATATTATAGTTATAAATAAGGAAAATAAAACCTATTTTAATATATTGTGCAAAATAAGGGCTGCATGTATAGAACGGCAGGCCGCAATGACAGATTACCATCACTTTAACCGTCGCAATTCGGTCCATATGGAGGAAGGACCGTAATATACTTTCTATACATATAAGGTGTCAAAGATTACAAAACACAAGCTGGCCTAGGCTCGGCAGGCCTCCAACCCTTTAACAAGATTTGCTGTGTTTAGGTCGATCGTATCGCATCAGATAAATGTCCGTTGCGTTCTTGAATTTCACACGGAGATCGTGATAGATAAAACACGGTTTCTTAACTAACGGATTATTGTATTAGTGAAAGAGGAAATGTTTATTGTTTATTGTTATTCTAATGTTTTTTACTACAAAAAAATGGTCGTAACTCCATGACGAGAGCTAGAAACATTAATTGTAACTTTGTTAACTAAACAGACCAATAAAAGTAGAAGACAATGATTGGTATTTTATAAAACATATCACACTTCGACAACAACGGTTACTCAACTCAAAAAGTAAGTAAAAGAAAGAATTAAAATCAATTAGCTTGTATTTAAAAAACTAGAGCTGCTACGAAAAAGCTTCATAATGTATATTCACAATGATGCAGATCTTGTTTGTTCAGCCTTGTTTATATATTCTTGTCTGTCTGGTGTTGTCTATCTACTCTTTCTTCTCTAGACTCCTACTCTAAACTGTTTACCATACAGACTGTATTGTGTGTCTAGTCTTGTCTGTTCAGTTTTCCTTGTCTAATCTAGCCGGTCTAATCTTGTTTGTCTAACCTTGTTTGCCTATTCTTGTCTGTCTGGTCTATCTACTCTTTCTTCTCTAGACTCCTAGTCTAACCTGTTTCTATCTAGTCCTAACTATTTGGTATATCTGTAGTCTGCTTCGTATTTTATGTATATTCTTTTATTTATAGTCTTGACTAACTTGTCGGTCTTATTTTTTCTATGCAATTTTGTTAATGTAGTCTTGTCTGTTTAGTATTATCTCTATAGTATTATTTGTTTCAGGATCGTTGTCTTTCAGGATTTCAAATACTCGCCTGGCAAGCTGAAGCCCTGACTTCCCTGACTCAGGGAAGAGATTAATCTTTTCTTTTTAATTTCCCTTAAAGCTATTTCTTTTTAATTTGCCTTAAAGTTTATGAGAATACCTTGATATTTTAGATTAAACTTTTCCCTGCCTCAGGGAAAAATAAAAAATAGCAAGGCATTTTCATAAATTTTAAGGTAAATTAAAAACAAATACCTTAATAATATATTAGTTCATTGAAAAACAAATAAAACTATTTATGATATTTTAGACTAGTCTTCATCTTTATTCTTCATATAATAGTTTACTACACAATTGCTAGTCCATTCTTGTTTTTGACTACATTCTTGTTTGATTTAGTCTTGTCTGTCTTGTATCGTTTGTTGTCTTATCTGTCTAGTCTTATCTTGTCTATCTAGTCTTGCCTATTTAGTAATGTTTATCTATCCTCCTCTGTCTAGCTACGTGTGTCTAGTATTGTCCGTATGAGGTCCAATGCTACTAGAGAAGAAACAATAAACTGGTGGTTTCCAATGTGTGAAATATACCCAAAATGTAAGACCATTTTTATTGTAGTTTGGGGGAACCTCTCAATAAACGGCCTTTTCAACTTGGCTTTTAATATGCGCCACCCTGCGCCATTCCTTGAGGGTGGGTAGCCCGGAGGGTTAGTGCCGCCCTGGTTGAAAATGCTTCTGCCTCGGGGGAGAACCGAACCTCGGGCTTCCGCTTGTTAGACGTGTATGTGAGACCTAGAAAGACTAGACCACATTAACATTTTTATCTTTCTGTGTCTATTACCCATCAAATAAAACTAAATATTTTGAGATAGATTAAGTAATTAGGCTAAAATATTGAAATTAGTCTTACTCCAGAAAATCTATTTGTAACAAGTTGATTTCATATCTCTAAAACTAACTAGACTATCTAAATGCAATTAGTCTAGTTTAATTTCTAAGTCTTTTTTCTACAAAACAAAATCAAACTTGTCAGTTTAGATTAAGCAGCTAGTCTACAATTGTAAAATTTGTGCAGGTAGTCCTAATCACTTTTTCAAAATTTCCTTAAAAACATAGTCAATATCACGTCTTACTAACTAAGTCTACTAACTAAGATTAAACATTTAGATCTAGATTAAGTAGTTAGGCCTCAATTCTGAAATTTGTGCAGCTAGTCCAAAAAACTAAGTTTAATTTCTCTACTTAATATCCTAAAAACGGATTAGACTAGCGAAATGGAATTAGTCTAGATTGATTTCTGCGTCTTTTGTCTACAAAACTAGATTAAACTTGTTGGTCTAGAGCAGAGATAGCGAACCTTTTTGAGTAGTGGGTCAAATTTGGTTCATTATATTTTTCGTACTAGCTGGTGGGTCAGCAAGTGACTGGCATCACTTGGAAAAGAGGAGGGAGGTCAAAGACTACTTTCTTTGTTCTCACTTTTAAAGGCTTTTACAAAATTCAAGTTTCCTTCTTGTTTTACTACTTTGGAAGTGAAGAGTAAAAAATAAAGGTCGAAGTCAAAAAAATATATCAATGAATAGGTCCATAAAACTTCTAGATCAGGGGTCTCCAAACTACGGTCCGAGGGCCACATCCGGCCCGCGGACAGATTTTGTCCGGCCCGCGGAGAGCTAGCGTACTTGAAAACTCCTTTAAGAGAACATATTTTTTATAGCAAATTAAATTTAGTTTACTGAAGTATTCTAATTTTATGTTGAATAATTATTAATATGACATTTACATTGATATGGTTGTGGGCTAACTACTCATAACATTGTTGTAGGCTTATTTTTATTGTTTTTTATGATAAGTTGGCTAAAGAAACACAGAATTGTAATGAGTAAAGACATGTATAATATGCAGAAAATTTAACTTCAGTATATAATAACTAACAAATTATTGAAATGAATCCAACTAACATTTTATACATTTTAAATAAAAACATAACTTATAACAAGCATAATGACATATGAAACACTAATGAGATTTATGTAATTGAGATTTTCCACTGACAATAGTTTGTAGTTGTGGACTAATTTTACTTGTACCAATTATTAAAAGAGATTTAAGATGCTCATCAGTTAATTTAGATCTTATAAAATTCCAACAAAGATGAGTTTTGACATTTGTTCTTAATTATATCACTGCACTGTAGATCAATCATTTCCATTTGAACTTCCGGGGCTAGGGTTTCAATGTCAGTATCAAAAGGATTCTGAAAAATCTTAATTTGATTCGCAATGGCATCAAAGTCCGAGAAACGAGTATCAAAATTTATTTTCAAAGCACTCAAAGTTTCGATTGCAAAATCGATAGCAAACTCAGTCTCAGTGGTGTGGCTGAATATTTCACATGTTTTAAAATGTGAAAAACATTTACTTCGTAGTTGTGATTGAAACAGTATCAATTTCTTCCGGAATGATTTGATATTAGTGTATAAATCAGGAAGATGCTGGTTTTCTCCTTGCAATCTCAAATTCAGTTCGTTCACATGTTTTGTCAAATCAACATAGAATGCTAACTTCCACAGCCATGCGTTGTTTTTTAATTCAGTAAGAGGGCGATGCTTTTCATTCAAAAAAATTTCGATCACTGCTCGAAGTTCAAAAAAGCGCTGAAGGACTTTCCCACAACTAAGCCAACGTACGGCAGTATGATAAGGTAAGTCATTTTCTCCAATCTCTTCAATAAATTGTCGGAATTGTCGGTGATTCAGCCCAAAAGATCTGATAAAATTAACAGTTGATATGACTGGTTTCAGAACTTCAGACATATCCAAACATTTTCCGCACAAAGACTGTTGATGAATGATACAATGTAAGACTAATGGTTTTGAACCACCGTCATTTTCTACAGCCTTTGACACAAGAGCGACCACTCCTATATCTTTCCCACTCATGTTTTTGCCTCCATCAGTTGTAATACATTTCAAGTTTTTCCATCGAAGGTTCTTTTGATTAATGGCCATTTCAACTCCTTTAAAAATATCTGTACCAGTAGGTGTGCCATGAATACTATACATATCAAGAAGTTCTTCATGCACTTCATAGCTTTTATCTACTCCTCGAATATAAATCAACACCTGAGCAGTATCTGACACATCCGTTGATTTATCCAAGGCCAAAGAAAACCACTCAACATGTCCATTTTTGTCGAACAGTTGAGAGGATATATTTTCAGCGATGTTTTCTACCCTTTGAGCCACAGTGTTTGCTTGACATACTGACAGTTTTTAATAAATTTACCTTTTCAGGGCACATTTCTTCGGCTACTGCAATTATGCATTCTTTGATCATTTCTCCATCGGTGAATGGTTTTCCACGTTTTGCAATTTTAAGAGCCACACGAAAGCTGGCACGAGTTGCAGCCTTTTGTTCAGTTTTGAGTTTTGTAAATGAAGATTGCTGCGATTTAAATCCGCGCTTCATAGCTTCGAATTTTTCTGTCCGCAAACTTCCTGTATATTTTGAGTAATTTTGAAAATGTTTTGTTTCATAATGAAGTTTAATGTTATATTCCTTGAGAACGGCTATGCTTTCATTGCAAATCAAACATAGTTACTTTTTACTTGTTACTGGACTCAATTACGAAATACTGAATGTTCCACTGATCTTTGAATTTTCTGCATTCACTATCAATTTTTCGATTCTTTTCCATACTACTAAATCACACACAAAAGCAACAATTCAAATCAAAATACTGTTACAAAGATGTCTTAAACTTAAACACGCACAAACACGTTTTAAGGAGGTACGCACTATTTTATTTCACAACAGTGTCATAGGAACTGACTTGTGGTTGCGCCACTAGCCTTCTTATATATTCCAATTACTGCCATCTAGAAGTGAGTGGAAGACACCAAAACTTTCTCGAACCAACGAGATTATTCTGTACGTGCTATTAGCGCCATCTGTTAGCGATAGAAGGTACTACCTATTTCCGCTTGTGTCCACCAGATGTCGTGTCACGTTACTCCTCATGGCTCGTACTCTACGACTAATCTAGAAAATTACAGATAATGACAGGAAAATTAATAATATGCAGTGTTGCCGTTTTGCGGACCTTAGTCCGATTTGCAGCCTTTTTTAAACGTTGCGTACTTTTTCGGACTTTTTTTCATCAGTGGACTATTTCACTTTTTACCACCGGCAACAATGATAATATGGTTTTGGCCCTCGGAACATACTGGAGTAATCAGTATGGCCCTAAGGCTGGAAAGTTTGGAGACCCCTGCTCTAGATTATTATACAATGATATCCAATTAGACTCCAATTGGATATCATTATATAATACATCACGAAGTTCTATGGACCTATTCATTGATATATATTTTTTGATTCGACCTCTAATTATTAGAGGACGTGGAATATTTTGCTTAAGATATTGAATAAAACCAATGTTTTTCTCCACCATATTAGGTACATCGTCTGTTGTAACAGAAACAATTTTCTTTAGGTCAGTATATATTTCTTTAAATGTAATGTCAAATTCTTTAAAATTATCAAGATCGGTACACTTCCCTTTCAACGTTATTAGTTTTAATAGCTCTTGTATTATATTTCTTGATTTATATTGAGTATAAACTGCTAATTATGCAAAACCATTTACATCATTACTCTCATTTTAAGAAATTGAATACATTGTTGCATAATTTAAGTCTATCTAATTCTAGTATTCGAATAAATGTATTCCGACTTATTGATAACTTATTTATACGCTTCATTACAGTATAAAACCGCGATTACAGAGGTGAACATCCCTAATTTTTCCAAAAGCGAAGATCAAATGGCAAATTTTCCAAAATCGTGTTTTTCCGAAACCCCAAATGTAATATCCGATCGTTAATAGCTCCTAAAACCCAATTTATTTTTAATTTCGCGATTTCCTAACATAAGCTAACCTAATCAAGCGCCAATTTGGAAGCTCTAGTTTTTTCAATACTCAAAAACGAATTAAGAATTTTCCTACAGTTTCTTCAGTTCTCTTCATCTGGTCCAAAGCTCTCATTTAAAAAAAAATTAAGGGTAAACTCCAAATCATCCAACAAATTTTTCAGTTTCCCAAGGTTTAGTCCATATCTAGGTATAGTCAAAATCCGGGAAAATATTTAAATATGTCTTCAAATGACGTTTCCTGTTCTTCGTGGGCTGATCCAAATTGTAGGTAAAGATTTTACTGAAAATCAAATTTCTTTAGATTCTCCTTGGTCTTGTACCAAGCGTTTTCCCGACAATTGAAAATAAAAAAAATTTTAGAACAATTTTTCCACGAAACCAAAGATGATTTTTCTAAGGAAAATCGATTTTCCAATTCCGTTCCTTCCGAAGAATCAAAGACGAAGCAGACTTTCTTCAATCGGATTTATTCGAAGAACTTTGAAAACTCCAAATAGTTCCGTATAGAAAGAAACGGGCGCAGCAGGAAAGTTTAAATAAATTGAAAGAAGAGCAATTTATATTTTTAGGAAAACTTTCACAAACTAATTTACTCAAAAATTAAATAATATAAACGCTATATAAAAATCTAAATATTGATATAAAATATTATTTAATGATATTTGAAACCAAAAATCATAGCAATTAAAAGAAACAGAACTAATTAATTTAAATCAAAAGAAATATCATAATATGTTAAAAAATGTATATGGCATTTCGTTCAAAAAGTTTGGAACACCTGTATATCAGTCAAAATTATCAAATGATACATAGTTTTTACATAGGTTTAGGTTAATAACGGTTGACGGAAACTTGGATTCAATTAAAAGAACGCATTACAACGTCAACTAGGCATAGGTTTTTAATAAAGTATAACGTAATACTACGTCAACAGACTGCAATGTGTTAATCAAGTCTGTGTCTTTAACATCTGGAAATAAAGTAGCACTACATTCTAAAAACGCTTGTTATACAAAAACCATTTCTGAAAAATGTTTCTCGCGATCTCGAGCAACGCAATGGAAAACTTGAAAATTAGCAACTGTAATGTTCTGATCTAGGTGACGGGAACAAATAGTGTTCCCGTCACTGTGCGCTTTTATTAGTTAGCAATTTTTGCCAGGGAGGGGCTGACCGTTGCAACCTTATTGTGTCAGTGATTTGAAGTATTTTGTCGGTCAAAATTACAATTTTTCAATATTATCGGTAAGCAATAATAATTTCTTTGTAGATTCAACAGTATTTGAACATGATTCGTAGATAAAATAATGTATGACACACGTGTGTGAAAGGTTTTTGTGCATGAGTTGCGAAGTTTAATCGCAATGGGTCCTTCTTCACACACTTGTAACATAAACTACTATTTTGGGGTCAAAAACGCTTTTAAAACATAAAATTATTCATTTTTTCTTTTGAGAAAAATATGTTTCTCTTTCTTTATCTGTTGAAAAGGCGACATTAGAAACTGGCGAGATATGCAACTTTTCAAAATGTCTTTTACTATTATACGTACGTGAAGTAAGTTTTTCATTAGAAATTACACGCACAGTCTTTTTATTCTCTTCAATCACACAATATTTATCAAACCATTCTGTTTAGTATGACCTGAAATTTTTATCGTTTGTTTTTATTGTTTAAACCGCAGCCATAAACATGTTTATAACTAAAAACATGTTTAAAATTGAATAATTTGAGAAGAAATTTCGGTACTTACGTAATAACGCCACTGCAGCAAGAGGTCGCGCTACCGCGCGATATGTGGTCTGTATTTATCTGCTCTAATATAACCTAATCTTATCCTTACCAATATTTTTTGTTATTTTGGAATCCAGAGGTCGCGCTACCGTGCGATATGTGGTCTGGATTTTATAACCTAATCTATCCCTCTATTTTGTTCAAATCTGTAGCTGCGATGGAGTTAGTCAGTAAGTACCGACATTTCTTATTGATATATTCAATATTCATACCTTTCTGGTTGAGAAACTTTAGTAAGAAAATAATAAAAAGGGTTGTTATTGAACATTTCTAAAAGTTCTAAAATCAAAGCACGGGTCACACAAAACCCTGTGTGGGTCAGTGTCTGACCCACGGGTCATAGGTTCGCCATAGAGCAAGTGGTTACTCTGCAATTGCAAAAATTAGTTCAGCTAGTCGTAATCACGTTTCCAAATTTTGCTAAGAAAATTAGTCAATTTCAAGTTTTAATTATTTAAAAACTAGTTGGACTTGATTAAAAAGTTAAATATTATTATCTTTCTGTGTCTATTGCCCATAAAATCAAAAATATGTAAATAAATTCAGATAGATTAAGTAGTTAGGCTAGAATACTGAAATTAGTGCAGCTACTCCAAAAAATATATTTATAACTACTTGACATCTAGAAAACTAATTAGACTATCTAAATACAATTAGTCTAGTTTGATTTCTACGTCTTGT
Source organism: Phosphuga atrata (assembly GCA_944588485.1). NCBI lineage: Eukaryota > Metazoa > Arthropoda > Insecta > Coleoptera > Silphidae > Phosphuga > Phosphuga atrata. The sequence goes on along the minus strand of OX155901.1, from coordinate 26,828,856 downwards.
TTCTACAAAACAGGATTAAACTTGTTTGTCTACATTAAGTAGTTAGGCTACAATTGTAAGATTGGTGGGACCAAGCTGGTCCTAATCACATTTTCAAAATCTCCTTAAAAAACAGTCTTAACAACTCAAAAACTAGTTCTATCAGACTAATCAATTAGTCCGAATGATCTTACTGTATTTATTATCCTTTAGATAAAAGAAACCAGAGAACCAGTCAACCAGATAGACCATCTGATAATAGACGCTAGACATTTTTCCGACATAATGGATGTGAGGAATAGGCGAGGGGCTAATATCGACTCTTTATGATAGAGACACGAATAAGAGCTAGGATATCTAATGCAAGTAAAAAAAAAACAAATAACAAAAAAGGGTGGTATAACATAGCAGAAATAAGGAATCCAACAAAAGCTGAGAAGTACTAAAGTGTAATTAAAAACAAGATAGAGGCACAAATGACTAACAATAAGATACCAAAAACGATCAACGAACGCTGGATACATTGTAAAAAAATCATCGAGGAATCAGCAATCGAGGTCATAGGAAAGCAAGAGAGCCATAGACGCAGGCCAAAGGATAAGTGGTTTGATGCGGAATGCGAAAAGGCAACTAAAAACAAAAATCAGGCATATCTAAAGCTACAACATACACATCACACAAGGGGAGCTGAAACTACCTATAAAGAACTGAGAAAGAAAATCCAAAAACGAAAAAAGAAGGAATTCTTGAAGCAGGAACTGCAAGAGGTGGAAGATCTAAATTCACAGGCAGAAACTCGAAAATTTAACAGAAAACTGAATAACAGTAGAAAAGAGTTCAACCCAAAGGCCACTATGTGCAGAGACAAGGAAACATTATTTGTGAAATAGATGAGATACTAAACCGGTGGGCGGATAATTTCAAAGAACATCTCAACACAAACAACAGGGAAGACATCGATCAAGTCACAATGAACCCAATTCAAAATGACAGAGAACGATACGAAATACCAACCATCATAGATATAGAGAAAGCTATTCATAGGTTGAAGAATAACAAAGCATCAACCAATGATGGTATAGCAGCGGGGCTGATCAAGGAAGGAGGTAAAGAACTAGCCACGCGCATCCAAGAACTTATAGATTAGCATCCAAGAACTTATAACTTATTGCATCCAAGAACTTTTATTTGGCAACAAGAAACTATACCAAACGAACACGGGTATAATCATTCCTATACATAAAAAAGGTGACCAACTAGAGTGCAACAATTACAGAGGCATAACTCTCCTCAATACTGCCTACAACGTACTAGCCAATATCTTATTCGACCGCATCTGACCTTATGCAGAGAAGGAGATCGGCAACTACCAGTGCGGCTTCTGTTAAAATATTTCCACAATAGACCAGATATTTACAATACGGCAGATCCTAGAAAAGACTCGGGAATATAACGTTAACACGCATCATCTATTTGTTGGCTTCAGAAGCGCGTATGACACTGTCAATCGAAAAGCACTATTCGAAGCAATGATTGAGCATACCACAACATCTAGTACTTCTTACGAAGGTAACTCTTTCAAGAGTGGAAAGCAGAGTTAGGATCCAAAATAGTGTATCAAGATCGTTTACTACACACAACCGATTACGACAAGGAGACTATCGTGCATCTTATTTAACATCGCCCTTGAAAAAGTAATCAGGAAATCTGGAGTAAACAAAATAGGCACCATAATAAACAAGTCAGAACAGCTACTAGCATTCGCGGACGATATAGATATAATATCTAACTCGAAAAATAAGATTATCCAAGCATTCACGGCCATTGAAGCAGCAGGAAAAAGAATGGTTCTAGTAATAAACACAGATAAAACAAAATACATTTTGGTTTCTACGCTGGATGCACAAGTACAAAACGTAACTATCGGGACGCGTAACATCGAAGGCGTATCGAAATTCATATACGTGGGCTCCTAAATTGCGAACACTAACAGCTGCAACAAGGAGATAAAAAAAGATTATACCTTGCAAATAGAGCATATTATGGACTAATGCGACACCTAAAATCCGAGACTATATCCAGAAGAACCAAATGTCATATCTATAGGAGCCTAATAAGACCTGTACTGATATACGCAGCCGAAACCTGGGCCCTAACCATGGAGGAAGAAAGAATCTTGGGATGTTTCGAAAGAGGGATTCTAGGACACATATATAAAGGCGTACAGGAAAACGGAGAATGGAGACGGGGATACAACCATCAGCTGTACCACCTTTAAGAACACACGGATGTAGTTCGTACCATAAAAATTGCTAGATTAAGATGGATAGGACATATCGAGCGAATGAAAGATTCAGAGCCAGCAAAACTTATTCCACGACAAAGACCAGTAGGGAAAAAGACACGAGGCAGGTCAAAAACAAGATATCTGGACCAAGTGCAGGAGAATGTATTAGCAATGAAGGTGACCGGATGGAAATCTAAGGCCTGGAATAGATTGGAATGGAAAAAAATTCTAGAGGAGGCCAAGACCCATAATGGGTTGTGGAGGCAAAGCTGATGATGATTTATTATCCACTAACTAAGATTAAACATTTAGATCTAGATCAAGTAGTTAGGCCTCAATTCTGATATTAGTACAGCAAGTCCAAAAAACTAAGTTTAACTTCTCCACTTAATATCTTAAAAACGGATAAGACTAGCTAAATAAAATTAGTCACAGATCTTCATCTAGCCTTGTCTGTTTAGTTTTGTCCGGTTTTGTGCGTCTATTCTTGTCTGTCTAGTCTAATCTGTCTAGTCTTGTCTGTCTAGCCTTGCCTGTCTAGAGGCTTTTCTGTGTATTTTTCTCTGTCTAATCTAGTCTAATGTTGCCAGTGGTGTCTACCTTGTCTAGTCTTATGTGTCTAATGTTTTCGGTCGAATTTCTTAACCCTCTAGCGGGCGCGTGTGCGGTGTTTGGACTGCACTTTTCCCATTTGTTAAATTTGCTATCGCTTGGGGCACCACCTGACGTTATAGAACTCATGTATTCTTAAGTTACTATATTCTAAACTAGATTGCAGGAGTTGTCGTTAACCTGATTGTCCATTTGATAAGGGCTCAGTCACAAACTTGACAACGTGCTTTTCGGACTAAACACCGCCACGCGCCAACTTCACTGACAAGTGGATTTTATTGCTGTTTTGGAGAAATGTAAGCAAATTATTGATTTTACTTTAACAAATAGCATATAAAAACAAATAATTTAATTTATTTGTATATAATATGGTTTTTGATTGATGTTTCTATAATTTTCTTTGTTTTTCACTTTTCTGATGCTGTATAATTTTTACATTTTTTTACTACTGCCTTAGTAGATATTTTTTATTTCATTTACAATTTTGTTTTAGGGAACCAAGACTGGTCACTGAAAATGACATACGAAGGTGCCTGGAAGAACTTTCTGAGGGTGAAGATTTCGATGATGAGGACGATATCGATTTTGAAAATCCCCAGATTGAGGAGGATGACCACAACAGCGATTCCGATCAGAGTATTGCTGATCTGATGGATCAAGATCCAAAAATTGATGACGAAGAGCCCATGGAGGATGATGATGACATTCAGTTTTATGTCGGTAAGGACAAAGAAACGTTATGGATAAGTAAACCTGAAGCTCTAATTTATAAAACTCGGAGTAAAAATATTATCAGAATTCTTCCAGGCCGTAAAGGCCATGCTCGAAACACACCTTCCCCAATTGACGCATTTCACAATATCATATCTTTAGAGATGATAGATAATTTAGTAAAAAATACTAACATTTTTAATGACATGACAAAAGAAAAAGCAAAGGCAAGGTGGACCCCAAGTCAAAAGCCATTTCGAGATAGGGATTATAAAAACATATCACGTGCTGAAATGAAGGCTCTTCTTGGAGCATTGTTTTTAATTGCAATAAAGAAGGGAAATCATGCGAATGCCTTAGAACTCTGGGCTGCTGATGGAGTGGTCCCGACTGCTCCTGCGTGCAAATTTTTCCACCCGGCGCTTTTACTTTCTGTTACGAAGCTTGCGACTTGATGATGTCAGGACAAGGCCCCAAAGTCTAAAAGTAGACAAGTTGGCAGCCGTCCGTGAATTTTACACTACTTTTATTTCCAACTGCCAGAGCTCCTACTCTTTGGGAGAGTATGTAACGATAGACGAAATGTTAGTACCGTTCCGTGGACGTTGGGGTTCCATACAATATATGCCACTGAAACCAGCAAAATATGGAATCAAGATGTATGTAATGTGCGATAGTAAGACATTTTATACATATTCCTTAGAAATATATTGCGGCAAACAAATTCCAGGTCCATTCAAAGTTTCTAACTCACCTATGGATATAGTACAAAGAATGGTAACTCCAATAAAAAAGTCGAATAGAAATCTTACAATTGATAACTATTACAGTAGTATTCCACTTGCCGAATGGCTATTAGAAAACGGAATAACCTTTTTGAGTACTCTAAAAAGGAACAAAAAAGAAGTAAAGCCAAACTTTTTATTTGACAAAAAAAATCCTCGAAAGGTAGGATCAAGCTTGTTTGGCTTCCAAGAAAACTTGTCTCTGGTGTCTTATGTGACAAAAAAGTTAAAGGTCGTGCTTTTATTGTCATAAATGCACGACACAGACGAAATTAATCCACTCACCAATATGCATGTTAAAATTATGGACTATAATATAACAAAAGGAGGGGTGGACACAGTAGATCAGCTGTGTTCCGCCTTTTCTACTGCGAGAAAATCAAGAAGATGGCCACTCACTGTATTTTTCCGTTTGCTACACATAGCTGGTGTAATTTTCTTTCAAAATATATTCAGCTAACAACGCAACAGCCAAAGAAGATGCACCAAAAAAGACCAGGAGGTTATATCTGATGTCACTAGCGAAAAGTTTAATGGACGAGCATCTACGAGAAAGAGCTGAAAATTGGAGGTTGCCTAAAGATATAGGGTCTTTTTTATCCACTTTCCGAAATAATCCTAATGTTTCAGTTGGAAACGTATGTCACAATCAGAGAAAAATATGTTTTCTTTGTGGAACTCATAAAAACAACAAGACAGGTGAAAATTGTGGGAATTGTTCAAGAAATGTATGCAAAAATCACAGCCAACGAACCGTTACTTGCAGTTCGTGTGTTGCACCAGAGAGTGACGATGACTAAAATTTGTATTTTTCATTCGGTTTTGATTTTTTTGTAGTATTTTCTTTATATTTTATAAGATTTAACATAACATAAATGTTTTCATGTAAAAAAAGAGACATTTTAATAATAAAATAGCTAAAAATCACAATGCTTATAATCTTTTAAATTTAATTAACCCACATGAAAAAAATTACACAGGGTTGACACAAAGAGCCCAATTTGACCTCTATGTACACCCAGTTGGCTTCATATACTTCTATAAGTATCCTAAAATTAACAACCTATAACTGTAATAAATAAAAAATGAACTAAACCAAGGTATTGTATAAGATATATAAGTGCGGTCCAAACACCGCTACGCGCGCACCAATGTACTTCTCAGTAACGCGCACACTAGAGGGTTAATCTCTAAAATGTGTTACACTAACATCTATATCTATAATCTTATCTATATCATGCATTTTATTATATTGAGCCCATTTCAGCCTATTTATTGCTATCTCTGTAACAATGGTTCTATTTTTATTATATTGTTAACACTACTAACACGACAAATTTATAGAGCCTAGAATGACTATGTAAAATGTAAATAGAACAAATCCTAACAGACATGACAACAATATTTATTCAGCTGTATAATTTTAAAAACTAGAATTGAACATCTACGAATTTCCATTCAATTGCCGCTATGTCATAAATAATTCAATGCCGTAGATGCAAGCAATTTTTACCGTGAAAATTTATTTGTGGCGCAGATAAATAAATTTTTATCGGCGCATCGTCGATGCGAGTGTAAATTCCGCACGAAACTTCCATGCACATTTTATTATATAAATATTTATTAATTCGTCGTCTTTATTTATTGTCAATTTACATTCAAAGTAAATATTTGTTCGACATCGATACCATTCATTCACTAGGTTATTTGTAATATGTAAATTGAGACTGTACTAAGCATCTTGCCTGGTATTACTTATTCAAAGCTTCGGTACTACTTATTAAAAGTGCTCTTGCCTCATATTTTCTCGGGAAGAATTTATTATCAGCGTCTTTTTAATATCCGTTTCTAGAAAATTGATTAAATCTTTCTATAAAATGTTTATATACAATGGCCAACCGCTTGCTTTGTATATCTTGTTTGTCTAGTTTTATCTAGTTTTGTCTGACGTCGTTTGTCTTGTCTGTCTAGTCTTGTTTGTTTAGTTTATTTAGTCTTGTATGTCGTGTCTATATATTGTTGTGCATTCTGCCAAATCTGCCTTGTCTACTTGTTCTGTCTTTTATAGTTGATTGTGAGATTAATCAATTTACGTTCGTGATTAATAGACTTAGTATTCAGTACACAGAATTTGCTTTAAAAAAATGGGCGTAACCTGTGTTTCCAGCTAGAATTATAAAAGATAAAAGCATGTATTTGTTGTTAAGCGCACGCTATTAATAAAATTAATTTATTTCGAGCAAAAAGACATAAAAATAGACATAAAAGCGAAGTTGGTGCGCAGATAAAATATTAGTGCTTAAGTCCTTACTCTAATATGTAATTTGCATAATTGCAGTGCGTTTTAACTAACCAGAGCGTCTGCAATCATTAATATCAGTCAGTGGAGTGAGAAAAGGAAATTGAAAAATAAACTATTTTGAAATAGTTTGAATAAAGTTATGGTGAACGGGTGTCGCTTGCTATACAATGTAATGTAATCCATCCAGCAGCTGATTTCACAATGGTATTCAATATCTGTATCTCCTGATTTTGTTTTTCTTTGTAAGATTTCCATTCAAACATTTGGTTATTTTATAAACAATTTAGTCAATATTTTATGTTTTGAAAAATTTTGCATTATTTGTCACAAATAAATCTAAAAAAAATCCCAGGATAGTACACATATATAAGTCTCATAAATATATACGATAATACGATTCTAAATGGACGCTATATGTAGAGAGAAGGACTAGATAAACTATGAGACTATGCAAAATATACTTACAGATCTTTATAGACCAAGAACTTTATAAACAGGGAACCAGCTATTTAATTTTAATAGTATATTAAAGAACGAGTTCAATAAGCGCGATTTTTCAACACGTGTCTATTTAGAAAACGGGAGTTTTCTAATGGACAAGTGCGAGAAACGTCGAGTTTTTTATACGGACGAGTTTTTTATACTATTTTTTCTATTTTGCGCCCTTTTATGCCATTTATAATTAAGAAGATCACCGACACATATTGAGAAAATGGTATCGCACTCGGCGAGCCATTAACGAACCCATATGAGTGCTTTAATGACTTCATTATAGACGCAAAATAGAAAAACATTATTAAATATTCAAGACTATAAGCACAAGGTAAAGCATCACCAGACAGAAAATTATAGACCGAAAGACTGAGGATACACACAGGCAAACAATATTAGACAAACAAGTTTGGATAAAACTAGAAACACAAGATATGCAGACTAGGATAAAATATATCTGCTAGAAAGATAATGAATAAAAGAAAATGACAATTTAGCATACAATAAATTCCTATTGAATATAATAAATTAAATTATATGTAGGACTTATTTATAGAAGGCTCAAGAATTAGAAAAAGGTAAGATAAACTTCAAATGTGGTCCTGATTAGATAAACATCAATATGGATTTTGAGAATAGACTAGATATTAAGTTATGTATTTATTGTTATTAATTAAATTATATAATTATATTTTTACAGATATATGTCCGTTTAGATCAATAAATTTTATTGATATATTTCGACATAATCACAATAATTTAGGTAATACTAACTAGATAAAATTAGATCAAGACATCTATAATGCGAAGACTAGATATGTAATGGAGAAGAAATAGGATATATAAACAAGAGTAGAGTTTTGCAGGAACATTTCTAATCTGGAACATCTCCCCACATATTCACAGTTCAACAATTCTCTATAGAAAAACTTAATGAAATGACAAAAATCATTGTACATGCCTTTGTACCAAACACGAATTTAATATGTCTCCCTTTTGTAACATCTTGTTCACCTTTCGCTTTGAATGAATATTTGTGTGGCGCAATTCCATTGTGTAATATCTCTGTGACATAGGAAAGAGGAGGTGAGAGAAGAATGAAAAAAAAATAGGGAACAACTGTCTAATTTGATAATAACATGGGGCACGAGTGGCCCACACCTTTTCATTCGGTATGCGCGCGTGTGTCGTGTTTGTGTAAAGGCGGGGGTGGGTTTGTGTGACGATATTATTAAGTGATGTTGCCACTAGCCGAGGTACAACTAAACATTTAAGGGTTGCGGTAGGTAAACAGAATCCTTTTATGATTATCGCGTTAGCGTAAGTCAACATCTGTAGTGGAGTGATTATTATTACAAGTGGTCGGAAGTTAAGGGTTTTTCAAGGACAAACAAGAATAATAAACTGAAAGGCTTAGTTCACCAAACAAATTATTTGCTATTTTTAGATAATAAAGTAGTTAATTATAATTATAATATTTGTAAATATTGCATTTTTCATAAAATATTACAATCTATGTAACTAAATTTTGAATAAAACAGCCAATTTTATAGACATTAAAAAAGTTGATTACAAAATTTATAAGGCGATTACAAAATACAATAAATGATTCGATACGTTCCTGTAATCATCTCGACAAATTTACCATATTCTTTAAGAAGAAATAGATATAAATGATCAAGCAATTTATTCCACATCAAATACCATTGCATACAACCCATGCTTTCCAGTGTTATCTGTATTATATGGATGATAATCTGGATTAGGTAACGGACACCTATTAAAATTATATTAGATAATTTGTCCTTTTTCATTTTCCAATTGCATTTTTTTTTCAACATTTCTCTTGCAATTGTAGACGGAATAAGCAACACATTTGTAGATAGATTGACTTGTGTTGTGACCTTTATATATCTATTGTACCCCACCATTTAATCGTTGGTATACTTACCCATTTAGAGCGCCACATCTAGTCCTGATTAAGCAGTCCTCGAGAAGATTTTATGGGATGTATGGGAATTTCTTCTGCCGCTGACTACTTCTTCAACTATGGAATCTACATTTATCATCTTTTTTTAGGTTTTGAAGTGTTTACTAAGACTGCAGTACCCCTTCAGAAATCCAAGCATGTTTCTCTTAAGATCCAAGCAAGCGTTTGTTCAGGCATAATAATTTTATCAGGCATTTTCTTTTCCGGTTAAAAGATCTCAGTATTACATTGACCTATCTTATACCTTATACCTGGAAGTTCTTTAGATGATTTTATTTCACTGTTTACCTGTTTCTTAATTCTCAGCTTATGTAGATACTCATGCCACAAAAGGTTCCTAGACTAATAAGGAACTAGATACTTTATTTGCTAGGTTATCAGCTTTCAGGTAATAAGCTAATTACCGTCTATATTAGTATCTCCTGCTAAACAGTGTCCCTTCATTCTCTTCTTATCTCCCATCTGGTTTAGCTTTCCAACACATTTCCATACAAGTGTCTATTCCCATTCTATATTGCTTCAAAGCAATAAACTTATCAACGTCTACAAGCCTCCAAGTCTACAAATCTTCACATCTCCAAGTCTTGCTACCTAGCAGGCCGAGCCAAGGACGCCAGCCAGGCAAAATACGCCTACGGAATGGCAAAGAAAATGCGAGTAAACAGGCAGGGGACAATGGACCAGATTATTAATTCCGGACCCAAACAAATGGAATGATAGAAAGCACGGAAAAACCAACTTCCACCTGACACAAATACTTACGGGACATGGATGTCTCAAGGACTAATTACACATCATTGGTAGAGCAAGAGAAGCACAATGTGACTGCTGCTAAGAGGACGAGAGCGTGTATCACACACTATTTTCCTGCGACAGATGGGGACGCCAACGAGCAATGATTATAAAGGACGGAATTCTAGAACCAGGAACAATACCAAACATTTTAGGAACAGAACAAAACCGGGATAACGTGAACAAAACGATAAAGGACATAATGTTCTAAAAGGACAAAGACGATAGGTTAAGACAAGCGTCAGAGAGGATGAGGTATTTGAACATGCCCACTGGGTAGAATAGATCATATACCCTGCAGTGTTATGAAGAGTAGGCCCGGGGTGTCAAAAAGTCTCCAAGTGTTCATGTTTTATGGTTTCCAAGTATTCAAGTCTCCAAGACTCCTATTCTCCAATTCTCTAAGTCTCAGGACTCCAAGTCTTTAAGTCTCCAAGTCTACAAGTATCCCAGTCTCCATGTCACCTAGTCTCCAAATCTTCAAGTCTCCAAGTCTTCCACTTTTCAAGAGACTTCTAGTTATCAAGTCTAGGTCTTGTGGTTTTCAAGTCTTTAGGTATTCAAGTACAGGTCTTCAGTTCTTCCAATATTCAGGTCTGTAAGTCCTCAAGTCTTGAAATCTTCAAGTCTCCAAGTTGTCAAGCTTTCAAGTCCTCAACCTTGAAATTTTCAAGTCTCCAATACTTCATGTCTTCAATTCTTCCAGTCTTCAAGACTTCAAGATTTCAAGCCAACAAATCTACAAGTCTCCAAGACTTCAAGTTTTCAGGTGGAATTATAACATCAGAAAAATGCCCCCACGAACATTGATAATATTAAAAAAACCAGAGACCATCGAAAAATTTTGGAACAAACTTGAAAAAACCATGAGCAAAATTCAGCAAGACGACGTGAAAATCCTAATGGGAGACTTCAATGCCCAACTTGGGAAAGAAAAAACTTATCGTAAAATCATCGGCAAAAATTCTGCACATTAAAACACTAACACAAACGGCATACGTCTGATTGATATATGCCAACAATTCAATCTCAAAGTTATGTCTACCCACTTCAGAAAACTCACACAAAAACAGAAAACTTGGCAATCCCCGAACCAACATCTTAGTGAATACCAGATCGATTACGTTACCATCTCCTACGCCCACTACAGAATCATTCACGACATGTCCGAAGAGGTGCGAACATCTATTCAGACCACTACCTCACCCGAGTCAAGATAAAATTCTCTCCCAAGAGAGTGCACCAAAATAAACCGTACATCCGAAAGTTTGACACATAAAAAATTCAAGAAACAAAGATCACAGAGGAATAGGAAAAATATACGACAAATAACTAGACCGACTTCTGCAACAAAATAATCATAAAAGTTTATCAAGGAATTAATCCCACTTAAAAAAATGGCAAAACACCCATGGTGGGATTCCAACTGCGATCAAGCCATCATCAATCGCCGACTCGCCTTTCAAAAATACAACAGCAACAAATCGCCGGTAACCCTACAACACTTTCTCGACATCCGCAAAGAGACAAACAGAACCATCAGGAAAACCAAACGCCAATACGAACAGAACAGAACAGCTCACATCAATTGAGGATGATTTTAGAAACTACAACAGCAGAAATTTCTATAGAGCTTTTGCAAATAAAATTAAAGTTTACTCACCACAGAATTTGACCTTCAAGAAAAAAGATGAAAAACTTGCACTCACCAACAAAGAAAACTGCGAAGAACTGTCGAACTACTTTTCCGAGCTCCTTAATTGCCCCGAACCATCCGAACGATTCCCACACACATCTTTAATAAACACGAAACCGGACGCTGATCCACCGACACTAGAAGAAATCCAACACCGTAGCACAAAACTGAAGAATGAAAAGACATCAGGAGAAGATGGAATAACCGCAGAATTACTGATGGACCACGATCTTGGATCTGGACCACGATCATTACAGGATATCACAAACATAATTCAGGAAATTTGGCGAAGTGAAGAACTCCTATATGATTGGGAATGCACACTCATCCACCCACTCCACAAAAAGGGAGACAAATCTGTTGTGAGTAACTACAGAGGAATCTCCATCCTTTCCGTTCCCTACAAAATCTAATCCGCTTGCCTCTTACAACGCACACAAAAACAACTCGAACCCCGAATTGGGAATATCAAGCTGGTTTCAGACCACACAGATCATGCGCCGAGCAAATTTTCAACCTGAAATCTGTACTAAAAAATTGAGCTACACGAAATCTCCCAACCATATGCACATTTATTGACTTCAGGAAAGCTTATAACTCCATCGACTGACAATCCCTGTTTAATATACTTGAAGAATCCAAAAAATCCAACAAACACTACTTCCAAAATCAAATTCAACGGAAAAATCTCAAAACCTTTCCCCATCAAGACTGGTGTCCGGTAGGGCGATAGCCTCTCTCCGTCACTTTTCAACATCGTTTTAGATAAAGTTATCAAAACAAGGGAACAAGAACTGGAAGATCGAAAAATTTGAAGACTTTGAGACATAAGACTAAGAAAACAACAGGATAACATCAACGTCACATGCCTAGCCTTCGCTGATGATCTCGCGATTCTTTCCGAAAATGAAAATCCATCAATCCAAGTTCTAAAAGAACGTGCCGAGAAAGCTGGACTAAGAATTTCCTTTTCGAAAACCGAATTCATGGCCACAAAACACATCAAAACAGAAAATTTAATTACAAAATACGGTATGATAAACAATGTCACTTCAAATACTTGGGCGAAATTATTGAACCTACAGGAACTGAAAGATTAGCACAAAAGCACGGGAACTCAAAATGCGGAAAGCATATGGAAAATTTGCAAGCATCTATAAAAAAAATATGCATAAATATCAGCACCAAAATCCGACACTACACGATTGTTATCAAACCAGAAATACTCTACGCCAGCGAGACATTAAACCTTAATTACAAGGGAGACATAGAGAACATCAAGAAGGCTGAAAGAAAAATTAGTAAAACAAGTCCAAATTGATCTAAAAACCGCCAACATCTCACCGACAGACATCAGACCTCGAAAAATCTTTAGACAAAAGATCTACAGCTGGGAAATTATATTAGTGGAAAAACCCAAAATAACAAGAGCAAAATGGACAGATGAACGTCGAGCTTCGAGCGAGAGACATAGCGAGATGATGAAACAATTCTGGAAGAACAAGAAAAATAAAAGCAAAAGGTCATAATTTGCTTTATGTGATCCCCTGTAGGTCTAAACAATATAAATAAATATCAGAGAATATAAAAAAAATAGTTTTAGGCACGGGATTTTCCCCTAACATGGCGCCTAGATAAAAGATACAGTAGAAAATTTGCAGTACCAATATGGGAACTACAAAATTATGAAACATAACTAGTTGCAAAAAATGATGGTTATTCTCAGTTTCGAATATTATGTTCGAATATTAAATGATATTTAGTTAAAATTCTGGGTTCAAAAAAGAGAACCCGAAAATAAAAGAACCAAAGTGAACATTTTTGCATTAAAAAATAAAATAATTCAAACAATCTAAATTGACGTTACACCTAAACGTTACATCTCGGCAAGCCGTACAGTGCTGGGGACTCCAAGGCTCACAACCTCTGTAGTACCTTGGCTCGTGTGAAGCAGCATCAGTCCCAATCTACAGTTTTTCAACTGTTCAAAGCATGGCGGAAAGTTCAGCGGAATCTACTACTCGAAGTGGTATCCAATCCACCGTCACCTTGGACGACGCAAGTAGTCATTCAGATTCTGGGGAGCCAACACCGACATGCTTGGAGGAGTCGGAGACTACAGGAAAGATCAAGCACAAACGCTTGAAGAACTACTTTGCCACCTTCAATGTTAACTCTCTTCTTAAAGTAGGCAAGCCAAAACAACTCACCGATGGATATCTTTTTTATTCCAATCTTTTTTGGATCTTTGTTGAATATTAATTGCCGCGATTCAGGAAACGAGATATACAGATGAACTTGCCTTCGAGTCAGCGGGTTACAGGATCTTCAAAGGCAAGACAGGCAAACGTGCAGTTAAATCCATCCCAAATTTCGGCAACGCATTCATCGTAGAAAAGAAGATTCTAGAACCTGTGACGGATTTCAGCTCTCCTATTAGTCGAATATCCACTCTCTCCTTCCGAAGCATGAACAAGATATACACTATCGTCAATGTACACGCTCCAACTAACCAGGCAAAATAAGAAAGACCCGGAAGGAACAGACAATATCTGGGAATAACTAGAGGATGTCCTGAGTCACACGACCATCGTCGTAAAAGACTTCAATGCCCAATTAGGAAAGGACAAAAGTTATGAAATATCATTGTTACTCATCTCAGATTCTCATCCCTTATTACCCAGCTCATCAGAGAACCAATCGAAATGGAGAGTGACTCATGGAGCTCTGCAAGATCTTCAATCAGGTAATTAAATTAACTGCTCTCAAACGCTTGCCCAAGAAGCAGAAAACCTGGACATCCCCAAACACTAACCTTTGGAAGTTCCAGATTGATCACGACGCTATCGCACGGAAAGCACACCGAGAGATTCAGAAAGGGAATGTTTTAAGAAGTGAAAATCTTGATTCTGATCGTTACCTCTCTAAGATCAAAGTGAAACTCATTCTTAGAAATACCAGAAAAGTCCAAATAAAAAAGATGAGGAGGTTTGATACGGAAAAGCTAAGATCAAATCCAGAGTTCTTTGAGAAACTGGAGTAATTGAATTCATATACTTAGGAGCAACTACAACAAGCTATAACGGAGATAGCACAGGAGACAGTACCACTAACAAAGCGAAGGAAAAATGCCTGGTGGACGAGTGAATGTGATTTAGTCATAAGGCAAAGACAACTTGCCTGGCAAAAATGGAACTCATATAAGAATGAAGATAACTGGTTCAATTTCGTAAGTTCAAGAAAACACGATGCGAAAACCATCCGTGGAGTAAAACGGGCCTTTGACAAAAATCATCTAGCTCAAATTGATCAAACTTCGAGAAGAACAACACACGGAACTATTACAGAACTTTCAAACAGCATTTGAGCAAGTACTTTCCACCGAGTCTATACTATAAGAATCCTGATGGTAAAACTGTGTTCGACGACAAAGACTGCCGATCTTGGCAACCTACTTTGTATCTCTCCTCAACTGCAAACCCACCTACAAAGGATGAAATCAAACAGATCATCCTAGCACTTAAAAACAACAAGGCCCCAGGTGAAGATTCAATTGTTGCTGAACTATGGAAACAAGCTGGGAACAAGGCAGTTGAAAAGCTTACAGACATAATCTGCGAGATATGGGAAACCAAGATACTTCCAGGAGACTGGATCTCAGCTTTGATGCATCCTCTTCATAAGAAAGGGGACAGAGCGGACGTGAAGATTTACGGTGAAATCTCTCTTGTCTCAATAATTTATAAGATCCTCTCTAAGGCTCTACAAAATCGGGTCAAAGAGCAACAAGATCCACAGTTGGGAGAATATCAAAGTGGATTCAGGAAAGGGCGTTCATGTGCTGAACAGATTATGAACTTAAAATCTATACTTTCATATCTCAAGCTTAGGAACAAACGGTTTGTGGTAACCTTTGTCGGTTTCTGGAAAGCGTACAACTCAATCGATCGATGTACCTTAATACAAATCTTGAAAGAAATGGGGTTCTTCAGGCAGACCTTAAGTAGCACAAAATCCAGGGTGAAATTTAGAGGAGAGATTTCAGATGCCTTCGAAATCAGACAGGCATAAGGCAGGGAGATGGGCTCTCACCTCTGCTATTCAGCTGCGTACTTGAGAAAGTCATCCTTTAGGGGAGCAATGAAATAAGCAACAACGGAGTGGAAAATGGGGTCAAATTGGGTTACAGAAACATGAAGCTAACAGTAGACTGCCTAGCCTTCGCAGATGATCTCGCGATATTTTACAATCTTATGGATAGAGCTGGGGAGCTCAACCAAGCGGCTAAGGCAGACCTTCAGATTTCCTTTGACAAAATAGAGTTTACCACAAACATCAAACCGGCAGCCAAAGTACTTGACATGGAATCAGGAAAAATTAAGCGAGCCGACAAACTCAAATATCTAGGCTAATGGATAGAGCCCAACATCTCGGAGAGAGAAGCTCTCACTTCACGTATCAGTAAAATGGAAACTGCATATCAACTGACAAAGAGCAACTACAACAAGAAATCAGTATCCCTAAATTTCAAGCTCAAACACTACCAAACATTATCAAATCGTCCGGAAGCCCTATATGCTACAGAATGCCTTACAATGAGCAGTAAAGGAAGGATAGAATCCCTGGAAATTAGGGAAAGAAGGATTCTGAGGAAAATTTTGGATCCAGTAAAGGAAAATGGTTAATACATAAAACGGCAAAATCATTAACTCTACGTAAACATGGATAAAATAACAGACATTATTCGGAAGAGAAGGATCACACTTTATGGTCACGTGGCACGAATGAACTCAACGAGATTGACAAACAGAATCTTTACCTATTTACTAGGAAAGAAAATCAAGGGAGCATGGTTCACAGAACTTGGCCAAACACTTGAAAGAAGTGGGGATCACATGGGCAGATATTCAAAAACGTAAATCTCTTAAGATGAAGCTGCAATCATTCCAGAATTTTCAGGAAAAGCCAAAGCTCAAAACAGACCAGATCTGACCTGAAGAACGGAAGCAGAATCATCGAGATGTGTCGAGAATCATCGAGATGTCATCTGCGACAGTACAGTGTTAACATTGAAAAAAAATTATTTGATTGAACACATCATTCAATCAAGAATCATTTGTAAGAAATCCGTCAACCATGGTCACTGTACTATTGTAGTTAGTTGTTCCGGTCCAGAAGCAATTTGAATTCATTGTTTCTCTTCATAAGTTCTTCTTGGACTGTATATGGATGTATATGTATATGAATGAAGCTGTTTTATTTTGATTTACCGGAAAATTTCTCCCTTTTTACCCGGTATGTGAGAACAATAAATGAGACAAAATTATCGGGTTCACCATATAAATAGCCCATTTCATGTGAGGAACATACACTACTATCAGATGCTCAATATTGGAACGTAGTTGCCACATCCTGTATAAGCTGTATAAAACTAGTATCGCTACAATTGCTCCAATAAATTTGTTTTGGATACTGTGACAGACTATAATATATGTGCACCTATTAGTGCATTTTATATACAACATTTTTGTTTCTCTACTCTAGTTATAGAGACAAGAATAGAAAAGCAGGAATGGACAGGAGAATGGCAAAAAGGTTAAAGGAATATATTAAATATTAAATATATATTTTCTTATAAACTAGCATAATAGATAATTAGTACACTTATATAATTCTATATAATTTGAGATAGTTTCAACTAAATTAATGAATATTTGTACAAGATGCTACCAAGAAAAAAATAGAATTTTATGTACTAAAATGAAAATATTGTGCAAGGTGTGAGGATGTGTTGTGGGTACAGGATGCGTTAATAAAAAAAGCAAACAGAAGGTTGACGTAAGGATAAAAGGATAGTTAGGTAAACAAGTCATATAAATATATGTCATTTAATGTGCCTAAGACCTTGAGGCAACAAATTAATAAAATCTAACTACTGGTCACGGATTTCGTTTTCCTTTTCAAAATCCATTACTCTGAACGTATATAATGCAATGCAAATTGCGAATAAATTTTTATGCATCGTAATTAATTGCAAGATTATTTTACAACTAGAAAAAGGCAGCAACACAACATTAAACCAAACCATTTAGTTTCTCTGCTAGTTAGAAATTTTAAAGCATATATTTAATAACATTTATTCTAACCTAATTGCTGTATTTTAATCCTTAGCGTTGTAATCTCGACTATTATTAAGTAGTTTAAAAATTTACATGCGCGTATTATTAAATTTATTCACATTGTTTGAGATTTAGATAGGATATAGTTACAAACTGTTTTACAGTATCTTAATTATATATCTAAATAGTGGTTATAATACTTGAGCAATTAAAAAAAAAATGAAGATACAAGATTTTTGTTTTTATGTCTACTCGAATGAATATGTTCGAAGGTAAAGGTTTCGAAACAAATGTTAATTATATATGCTTGATGCTTTATATAATTTACACGCCAATCAATTAGTGCATCCCATGAACTAGATATTTAATTTAAAATTAAGGTTTTAACACAAAACTAACATATAAATTCTTGTAAAATAAGCTCATTGACCTGACCTAGTTATTGTATGAAAAATGTTTAATATTGAACAACGATAGTAGAAGATAAAGAAGGAAATATATCACACAATTCTGGATAGATTTTGTTTGCTAATATACTAGATAACAAATTGTATGGCATAACTTCCCTGTCTAGCCTTACTTGTCTAATGTTCAATGTCTGGCTTTACTTGTCCAGTCTTACCGATATAGTCTTATCTGTCTACTCTTGCATGTCTAGTTTAAGATGTATACTCTCCTCTGTCTCGTCTTGTCTGTTTCACATGGACTTGTCTCTCTAGTCTTGTCTGTATAGTCTTGTCAGTCTAGTATTCCTGTCTAGTATTTTCTATCTAGTCTTATCTGACTAGTTTTGTCTGTCTAGTCTTGTCTGTCTAGTCGTGTCAGTCTAGTCTTGTCTATTTAGTTTTATCTGCTTAGTTTTGTCTGTCTAGACTTGTCTGTCTAGTCTTGTCTGTCTAGTCAAATCAAATCAAATCAAAATACTTTATTTCATTATTAAAGTTCTTTCGGATACAAAACATGTGCCAAATAGGACTAAATGAAATTTGTCACAAATAAAAAGGGAAACAGAAACATATTCATACAATGAATTGATTTCATAAATACTGAAAATAATTGCTTAAAATTAACGGTATATAACTTAAACTTACGATTTTTATGAAGAAAATTTGATTTATAAAAGTAAAATTAACAGTGTTTAATCTAAAATGGTGAAACAAAAAAAAAAACAAGCACAATATTCAATTACATTTTTTTTTTTAGTTCCCCATTATTGTTCTTTTTGCTGCTGTTCTATATTCATCCATATCATATGGTCCAATATTGTTGATAAAATTAAATAATTTGTTTTTCAAAGATTTATAATTATTTACTACTTTATACTCTTTTGGTAGAAGGTTATATAGTTTTATGATACTATATGGTGGGTTCTTCTCTGTTACAGTTAACTGGTGTCTGGGAAAATTGTATTGGTCTTTGTTATGTCTAGTATCCTTTTCATTAAGTTTTTGGAAATTATTGAATAAATTTCTGTGTTTGAAGAAAAACATTAGGCTTTTGTATACATACGTTCCTGTGGTTGTAAGTATATGGGCTTCTTTGAACTTTCCCCTGCAGGAATCTCTGTGATTTAACCTATTTATTAATCGAATTTCTTGTTTTTGGATTCTAAAAATATGCTGCCTCAGAACTGGATTCCGAATCGGAGGTGACTTTGAAAATTTGCTGCATATACCAATTTTAAAGTTTCGGAATCTATATATGATTTCAATAATCTTATGGCATATACCGTTTTATTTAACTTAGGTGACAATTTAATTATATGAACTGACCCATCCAAGGTGCTATCTATGTAGAGTCTTAGGAATCTAACCGACTGTTGTGTTTCTAAAACGTAATTTCCTATTTTATAACGGAGAGGATATTGTGCTTCGTATAGTTTTGAACAGTATAATATGTGTTTTAGTATTGTTGACCATAAGTTTATTTCTGCCGAACCAATGTAGTAATGATGCCATTGTATTATTAGAGTTTGGGCAAATTTCCTCCATAGAGCGATTTAATAAAAGCAGGCTTGTATCATCTGCATACTGAATTAATTCATTTTCAATATCTATCTGTATTTTCGGTAGATCGTTTATGTATAATGTGAATAATAATGGTCCCATAACACTGCCTTGTGGGATTTCTACATTATTATTATTGTATTGGAGTTTGTGTGTCCTTGAATGGTTTCTATTTTTGTGATTTGTTTTCTGTTAGTAAGGAAAGATGATATCCAGTGTAGTGCTGTTCCTCGTACTCCATATTTTTGAAGCTTTTGGAGCAATATGTTATGATCAACCAGATCAAATGCTTTTGACAAATCTAAGAGCATTCCAGACGGGATTAAGCGTCTCTCTAAGCTTTCAATAACTTTTTTTATGAAGACGTATTGAGCGGTGTCCGTATTTCTTCCTTTGATAAATCCATGCTGATTATTGTTTAAGATAATTGTATTTTTCGAGGAAATTTAAATGTCTATTAACGAAAATTCTTTCGAACAGCTTAGAGAAACTTGATAAAATACTAATCGGTCTATAGTTTTCGAAATTGCTTTTATCTCCGCTTTTGTAAATCGGTATTATTGTTGACCATTTCAGCATATCCGGAAATATGCCGTGAAGTATCGAGTTTTTTAAGATTGATTTTAGAGGTTTTAAAATAAAATTGCACGATTTTTTTAACACTGTTACTGGGATTTCGTCTTTGCCTGTACTTTTTTTATTTTTCAAACTATGGATAACTGTATAAATTTCTTCAGATGTAATTGGGAGAAGGAATATGGAGTTGTTGTTTGTTTTAATGGTATCATAATAGTTTATATGTGACATTGTCTCTTGTAGCGTGTGTGCCCTGTCTGCGAAGCAGTTGTTAATATCAGAGGCTTCTTGATATGGATCCTCACTACGATTTTTTAATATAGACTGTGGTTTTTTTAAGTCCGCTATATGCCTTATTATGTCCCACGTTGTTTTTTGAAGGTTTTCTGTTCTGTTCATTTGTTTTTGGAACCGCCCTCTTTTCTTTTTTTAATATATTTTTAAGCTTCCTAATAGGTTGTTATATGTTTTTTTGAACTTATGCTGATAGCGTGAAATTATTTGAAGTATCTTCAGTTCTTGCTCTATTTTCGTTATTTGCGGATTGGAATGATTACCTCGTACTACAGATCCGCATATAATTCTTTACGTAGAAAACATTCATTAAAGTAATACTGGAATAATCTTATAAATTCAGACCATTGACTGTTTACTTCACTCTCTTCAATCTCATAAATTTCTTTCCACGTTTCTTTATTTAGTTGTTCTCTAAAGAGCCTCATATTTTCTTCATTGTAACTTCTGATATATTTATTTTGTGTTTTTATCTTGCTGCAACTTAATGTGAGCTTAATTTCTTGGGCGGAGTGGTTCGATATGTGGTATTCCATGGTTTTAGTTTTATATTCCAGTTTCGTATATATTATTATAATATCTAGATATGTGCCCGATTGTGGGTGGCTTATTTCTTTGAATGTTATAGTTGCGTTGAAGGATTCTAGCAGAGACACGAATTCTTGTCGGACATTACTTTTCTTTCGAATATCTATGCAGAAATCTCCAGTTATTATAAATTGTACTGATTCCGCACTTTGTTTTATTAGCAGATTATGTAAACTGTTAAAGAATAATGACTTGTTCGTCAAAGGAGATCTATATATTTCAATAATTATAAACTTGTGTGTATTAAAATGTGATTCTATTGCTGCGCATTCAAAAACGTGTTTCACAGCCAGTTTGTTGTAGTCTTTTCGCATTTTCGATTCGATATATTTTTTTGCAATAGATTGCTACTCCACCGTGTTCTCCAGAGAGTCTAGAATAATACGTTGCCTAATAAAAATCCTTTAATTTTATCATTTCTAATTGTGATTCACTTTTCCAGTGTTCAGTGACTAGTAAAAATTTGCAATCTGGATTTTGTACCAGCATATATTCTATTTGATCAAAACTATTTCCAATGGATTGCAAGTTTTGATTGATAATACTAATTTTTCTAATAGTTGTGTTCGATTTAGATATTGTTGCCGCCGGATTCTTCAAATTCTGTAATGGCTCGTGGTCATTTAAATCATATGCCTTGTCTTTTCTAGTTTTAATAAAAAACGGTTGAAAACAAGTATATTTTGGACATATTTCCGGGTTTTTTAGTTTTTCATAGTTATCTGCCGGAACCGATATTTAAAAAAATGAGTATTCCTCGGGATGTTTTGACTATAATTTCTTACATATTACTGTAGTAAAGTGTTTATTATGCATATAATTTAAAATATCTAATTCGGACAGATTTGGGTCTAATTTGAAGACATGTAAATGTTCGTACTTCACCGCAGCTTTTATTTCACTTATTTCTTCATTTTTACCGTGAATTAAAGTTGATTTTCTATTCCTTTTCCTTGTTTGGGATACCCATGTCTCATTTTTTACATTTATATTTGTATTTGGTGGACTTATCTCCTTTTCAAGTATAGAAGATAAATTTTTCTTTTTTGCTCCAGTACGTTCGCCGTTGCTATCGCTTCTTACAATTTCTTTATCTGGCAACTAAAGCCCCCCATACACGTGCGAACAATTTGTGCAAACAGTTTGATCGTCTATGGGGCTGTTTGTATGGTTGCGCAAACTGTTTGAGAAAAATCGGTCAGGATCGAAATAATTTGTACAAATACTCCTTGTTTGAGTACTTGTTTGACGTGTATGGTATGGTTTGTGCAAACTTTGGGTTAGTCAACTCCTGCTCTTAGACACTGTCAGACAGTTTCCTTGCTATTCCGTGGTTGAAAACGTACTTTCGGTAATTTTTTTTTAGTTTGTTGGAATTTACCTCTCCAATATGGCGAATAAGACAACAGATGATGAACAGCAGGAACTTTAGAGAGAGTTTATTGCAGTGTATCGTGATTTACCTGACGTGTGGAAGGTGAAAATAAACGGTTATAAAGATAGAAATAAGAAGGACGCGGCGTATAAAATAATCGTCGATAAAATGAAGGAAATTGAAACCAATGCAGTTAGGGCAAGTGTACGCGCCAGAATCAAAGCATTCCCCACTGCCTACAGAAGAGAAATAAAGAAAGTGAAGGAGAGCATAATATCAGGCGGAGGAACTGACGACGTGTACGTGCCAAGTTTGTGGTACTTCGAAGAGGTTGACTTATTGAGAGACCAGGAAACTCAAATTCAAGGAACTTTGACAATGGACGAAACTGAATTTATTGAAGGAAATAACGAAACGAAGGATTTTCATATTTTCTATTGTTTTTTCATACATTCAAATACAAATTCATTATTATACAAATTCATAATATTTCATACAAACAATTATTTGAATATCTTGTCCTGCCAAGAGACAGCACCTTGCTCGCTATTGAAGTAATGTGAGAAGTTAAGACGTACTTGTTTGGAAGATACTGGGGTATTTCTGCCTGGGAGCTGTTGCAATGGAAGTAATTGTCCATCCGAATGCCAATCAGCATTTATGATCTCCCCTGTAGTTGTGTTCTCAATTTCAAAACCACCTTGGTTATATAAGTCATCTTTGTTCATTCTTCGAAAATTATGTAAATGAGTACACGCAAGAACTATCAAGCCTGCTTTTTCCGGGCTCATATTGATTTCTCTCAAAAATATTCTGAATCGAGATGCTAGTATTCCGAAGGCATTCTCCTTAATGCGACGAGCGCGAGATAGCCTGTAATTAAATATTGCTTGTTCTCTGGTCAGGTTTTTTCGACTGAATGGTTTCATTAGGTTGTCCTTAAGAGGAAATGCATCATCTCCCACCAAAACGTATGGCTGTTTCATTTCACTGTCAGGTAAATTATCAGGTTGAGGAATTTGAAGTTTGTTATTCACGAGTCGCCTATAAAATTCTGTATTAGAGAACACACCCTCATCGGAAACTCTTCCATTGGTTCCTACATCGACCATTATAAATTCGTAATTGGCATTAACCACAGCCATCAACACAATACTGAACGAATTCTTGTAGTTGAAATAGTAGGAGCCACTTCTTGGTGGTTTGCGGATGCTGATATGCTTTCCGTCGATGTCTCCGATGCAGTGGGGAAAATTCCACCTTCTCTCAAACTGTCCGGCAATAACCTTTCATTCATTCTCACTTGCTGGAATCTGCAACAATTCAATTTTTATTTACTATTTAATTTAATTATTTAATTCCATTACAATAACTTCAATAATTTCAATTGATAAGTACTTTCACGACTACATAGATATTTCCATTTATTTTGTTTTAGGTCGCAGAAAACAGTTCTCAAACATCCCAAACCGAGCACACACCTACACGTAAAAGATCGAGAAAAACTGAGGACAGTGAAGAAAGTAAAAGGACTAAATTATTGTCTATGGCCTGCGAACTTCTTGAAAAACCCTCCTCAGACGCTCAGATCATAGCAAACCCCACCCTGGGTGTAGAGTATGAGAAAATGTCTGCAAGTCAGCAACTTTAACGTTTTACGCTAAAAAATTCATTGATGACATTCTTTACGAAGGACGACTGGGCAACCTTCATAGACATTCAATCACCATAAATAATCCACCTCAGTAATTCGCAACCCCTAATCATCCTCAATACATTCATCCACCTGGCTACATTTCATTCTCACATGCCCGTTCAGCCCCATCAACTCCATTCAACTCGTACCCCCCGATTCCATCACCATCACCTTCAAACGTTTCCACTCATTCTGACTCATCGCAATACCTCAACATGCGTGCCTCAAGACAAGAAGTGGATCAGATACATGAATCAACACATCAACCTGTTCTTCCTCTTCTTCTTCTTTCGAATAGGCCTACTTTGGACCACGCTTGTTCAACTGTTGGGCTTTGACCTTTGCCCAGTATTGTCGCATCTTCAACAGCAACCAGTTCAATATTCATCATTTCATGACCTTATTCATGATAAATATCTAATTATTTACTCACCTTTTACTTACACCTAACTATTTTATTTACTCACCTTATATTAATCCTTTCAAAACGTGGATGAGAGCGTCCCAAGTTTCCACTATTATTTTTCCAAGTGTTTGAGCTGCGATGGCAGCTTGAAATTTCAGATCTTCAAAGGAGGCACCGCTTATTAGTTATCTCAAAGTGTCCAACAATCTCAGTTCTGGAGGTATTGCGTCTCTCATCACCGTGTTGTTTTTCACTATGAGGGGTGTCACCATTTCGAGTAGCTCGCTAAACGAAGCTCCATCCATTCGAAGGTAGTTTTTGTAGTCTGCAGCTGACGTTACTTTGAGCTCAGTGACCAGGCGGTCAGGACTGAATTCGTTCCTCTTCTGGAGCCAAACTCTTGACCCATACTCTTCGCTTTCTTTTTCTTTTAACTATTCGTTTCTCAGCCACTAGGGCCAGAATAATGGCGGCACAGCAATCGTCCGTATCTGACATATCCAACGAACAACACCACAAATCGAAATGATGTTTGCGCAATAGGTTGCTACGTGTATGTGCTAGCGTATGTACAAACAGGCGTTTGTATAAACACCGAATTTGCGCAAATTGTTCGCACGCGTATGGGGGACTTAACTTCCTTATCGCCAGTGTACGGTTGAATTTGCTCTATATGTGTAGACGAAGTACTTGGCAAAATTAATATATTGAATTGCTCAGCAGCACTTTGTTTTTCATCGTGTAAAGATTTTAATTCATTTTTGAGCTCTCTTATCTTTTTAATAAGTGTGCGGTTTCTTTTCTTACTATTGCCGACATTAGATCGTGGAATTCGGTACTATAAAAGTACAACGGTATTTTCTCTTCTTGGACTACTGAGTTTCCATTTGAACGTAGTTGCCTCGGCATAATTAGGTTGTTTTGTAAATTTGTTGTTAAATTTCTTACTGAAATTTTATTTAATCTGATTTAAACGATTGTTTTAAAAACAATCTAAAAATTTAAACTTTTTAAACTTTAAAACTTTTATATTTGCATGCACTCTGTTCGTACAATCACACGCGTCGAGAGTCGCGAGCCAACTGTCTTGTCTGTCTATTCTTGTCGGTCTAGTCTTGTCTGTCTAGTCTTGTCTGTCTAGTCTTGTCTTTCTAGTCTTGTCTGTCAAGTCTTGTTTGTCTAGTCTTGTCTGTTTAGTCTTGTCTGTCTAGTCTTGTCTGTCTAGTCTTGTATGTCTAGTCTTGTCTGTCTAGTCTTGTCTGTCTAGTCTTGTCTGTCTAGTTTTGTCGGTCTAGTCTTGTCTGTCTAGTTTGTCTGTCTAGTCTGTCTAGTCTTGTATGTCTAGTCTTGTCTGTCTGATCGTGTCTGACTAGTGTTTAGCCAAAATCCCATATTTTACCTGCAATTATAATTATAAGTTTATAAAAGCTTTTTGTTTCTACGCCTATAATGGTATAAAACGAAATTAGTTTATTGAAACATTTTCGTATGATTTAATTGCAGCTTTCATTGTGTGAGGAAGAATGATATTGCTTCGAACATTAGTTATGACTTGTAGATTTTAATAATCTCTGTTTTTATTAGAAAGCAAGATTATACATCACAACCTGATAAAATGTGAAACACCGGCAGGATTAGTGTTATTTATGAACTAATGTATTATTTATATAATTACACCATTAGTTGGTGGCAGGTTGTGTAAATATTGGTCCAAGACATATATTTATAAATCAAGAAATTGCTAATGTTTTTCATTCAGTTTTCTTCTTTGGATTTTCTTGCTGGATGATTAACATAAAACACACGTTTTCTTGTGATCATATATTAATGAATTCTAAACGAACAACGCTTGTTGGTTGCAAACTAGATGGCAAGAAAAGTAATAAATAACAAAAATAGCAGCAAATTTATAAATTTGTATATTTCAATGAGATTCTTTGTAAAATGACCAACATTACATGTTGAATTACCTATATTTATTTATCCATTGCAACAAGCAGAAACTATTAACTGCAACAAGAATATTCTAGTATTTATTAATTGGCTAGTCGGTTTATAATAATAATTGTTGCTTTTATTACGATATGAAATATAAGTCTCCACCTGCTTGCCGTGTTAGAGCTAATGAAGACTATCACCTCTAATACATTGATAGTATATCAAAATTAATTAAATTTATTACATACAGTTTCGTATTCAAAGTAAATAAATTTTCCAAAATCGATAGATAATTTCGCACGACTTTTTTTTAATAATTACATCGTTTATTTAATGGCGGAATCGTTAAAAGTCCACTGAAGACTTGTATAGTTTAATGGTTATTAGTCTCGCTCCAGTTTCAATTATATATAGGTAGCATCAGCTACTTTTATCTCGGATGCGTGCTAATATCATCAGAAAAAATCCTTGCCGACTCGAATCGGATATTGAATGCGCATTCATTTCATATCTGTTGAAAATCAATAAGATTGCAGAGTGACAAGAAAATTAAATCAACATGTCAGGGAGGAATTCAAAGCGCTCACGACTTACAATTGCTAGAAATGTATTATTGATATTCGGAATATTTAAATTATTAAATCGTTTTAATCGCATGGCATATTTATCACGTGTAAATATTATAAACTTTGTTTATTTGATATGTATATTATCTGAAATATGCAGTACCATTTGGAAAATGCAGCAACAAGCATATATGGTTACTAGTTATGTATTATTTTAGATATTGTGATATATTAGTACAGTTCAGTACATTAGATATTGTGATATATTAGTACATTATTTTATAAGGAGCTGTAAAAGTTTTGAATATGAAATTTAAACCGTTTATGTTGCTTTAAGTTCCAAATTAAACTCAAAATCAAAAAAGTAAAAATCTAGCGAATTCGCTTTTTTTTCCGTGACTAATTTGAAATGTTATACAGGGTGTTTACGGTCTTGACAAACATCTTAAAAGGCCAACACCTATTCCACAAAAATTCACCGCTCTAGTAATCCGTGCATGAGAAACTGGTGTACTGCAAACACGCCAACGTCGGGATGGTGGACCTGGTCGACACCAACGAATTTTGGATGCCGAAGAAGAAATCTTAAATCTTCTTGAAGTAGATCCTTCTAGTAGTGGCAAATATCTCGCCAAGATGATGTCTCAAATCGAATTGTCTGGCAAACACTGCGAGAGAGTCACTTGTAGACTTTCCATGTACAAAAAATACAGGCTTTACAACTTAAAGTTCGTCCTTTACGTTTACAATTTTGCCGATAGTATCTACAAAAACATGCTGAAATTCCAAACTTTTCTTCCATTGTATTGGCGATTGATTGGCGAAACGTTTGCACGTAACGGCATAAAAAATATTCATAATAGTCATATTTAGGCTATCTAAAATCCGCATGTTGTTCGAAATCATTTCCAGCACATATTCTTGATAAACATTTGGACCGGACTGGTCAACGTAAAACTTAAGGCCCCATGTGTCAAATCGATTGACAGGAAATAATTATCCGTTTATACAGAGTCCGTTTTAAAGATGCGCAAAACTAAATCGATCACCGATTCAGATAGCTAAAAGATCGAAAAAAGATGAGATTAAAGATAAAGGAAGAGGTGAGAGTAGTACAGTGCAGAGTGAGCAGCTGGATAAAATTCTACAGGAATTAAAAGAAATTAAAAAGGAGTTCACAGCAGTAGATGGAAATCTGGAGGAAATGAGAAGGGAAAACAGAAGACTGGAAACCTGGAAAGAGTGGTGTAGAGACAGAAGAAGGAGGAATAAGTAGAAAAGGACTGGAGAAAAGAATTGTTATCGGAGCTGAGGGCAATAAGGGATGAGAATAAGGAAATAAAGAATAGGATGTCGAAGCTGGAGGATGCAGTGGAATCAGTTAAGGAGGAGAAGGAAAGAACCGAGAGTAGGTGGGAGGAGGAACGACAAGCGCTGAGGGAAGTACTGATTAGCCTAAAGGATATTGAAGAGGGGAGATTAAGGAGGGAGATAAGAAAAAACATCGTAATTTACGGAATTGAAGGAGTAACATGGCGAGAAGAGGCAACGAAAACGATAATGGAAAGGTTAGGAACTAACGAGGGTTTCGTGAATGCATACCAGCTCGGCTCTAAAGGAGGGAACAAGGGCCCAATTTTGTTAAAATTAAATTTGTCGGTGATAGACATTGCAGTTGTTAACGACTCCGCGAGACAAGAAATTAGAGAGATGGAGATCGGATTGAAAGGTGAATCTGACCATATGCCAATACTGATCACGTTAAAGCAGCAGATAGAAGAGGGGTCCGAAAAAAAAATGTGTTACCAGATGGGATAGCGGCGCGACGGAGCTGTTTGAATTAAGAATGGAGGCAATAGTCTGGGATAATTTAAAAGATATAGATATGATAACCGAGGAAATGGAAACAGCATTGGTCAGGAGGAAAGTCACAGAGGGAACAGTGGAAAGATTATGGGCGGATAAGGAATTCATAAGGGAGAAACAAAATTATAGAGAGGTGACAAGAAGGTGGAGAGGGGGTACCGGTGACAAGAAACTGTCGTTAAGTACGAGAGCGGACTTACGAAACCTGGAGAGGAGAAACAAAGAAATGTGGGAGAGAAGAGAGCGACAACGAATACTGGAGATTAAAACTGAAGCTCAGCTGTGGGAATATTTAAAAGAGAAGAGCGGGAAGAAGGAGCGAATCCCAGACAGTATACCTAAGGAAACCTGGTTAAGGCACTATATGGTTCTATTGGAAGGAGTGGAGATAATGGTGGATCGAGCGAAAGACAGTATTAGAAGGGAGCAGACTATTGAAGATGTAGGTGAAGAAGAAATCACGGCCGGGGAAGTACACCAGGTAATTTCAGCCTTAAAGCAGAAGAAAGCGGCAGAACCGGACGGATTTGGAAATGAAGCGTGGAAGTTGGTACCAGAGAAATGTATCGACAAGCTTACGGAGGAGTTACGGAGGAGAGAAAGGGTGGAGAATTATAAGGGGATCATGCTGATGAACTCTCCCTACAAAATGTTCGCCAAGATTCTAGATGGGCGGTTGAGAAAAGAGGCAGAAGAAAAGCAATTAATACCAGAGGTGAAGCAGGATTCAGAGAAGGAAGAGGCACAGTCGAGCAACTCATAACGTAACTGAGATATTGTGTTTGAAAATATGTGGATTGGTCGAGGTGGTCCTGTTCCATGACCTCCTCAGCCACCCGACCTTAATTCCCTTGATTTCTATTTATGGGGCGTTATAAAACCATGGTATACACCAACGAAATAATTGATTTAGATGATCTTCATAACGGAGATGAGGCAGCTGCGGCGACAATTTGACAGCAATACCAGGGCCTAGTAAATTATGTAAATTCATGGATAAGTCGAGTGAGACTGCGTTCAACAACACTACGATAACTTTGAATAACTTTTTATATAATGCTTTAATAAGTTTAATCGCCACTTCAAAAAACCAACAAAAATAATTAAACCGTAACATCTCTCTTATTAACTTTGGTTAAGGCATTTTTACCTTATTACTTACTTTCCGTGTCCGGCTCACCACAACGAATCATATTTTCAGTTTCCAAAAATCAGCCACATATGTGCCTTTGTCCTTTGCGAGTATCAGGTCTTCCTCTGTGCAAGTCTCACTCATGTTTGGGTATACAGCCAGATGTTGGTGGTCTTGTGTTACGCCGCATTCACATTTGTCATCCTCTTTGTAGCGCCATTTTTTTTGGTTGCTGTTACATCGTACGACTCCCGTTCTTAGCCTGTTCAGAGTCATCCATGTGAGGAAAGGTAGATGGTGTCCAGGGGCCAGCTCTTCAGAGGTGTTGTCGACCGCATAAAGCTCTTCCAAGACAATGCGGTTGCATTTGGTGCCCATATAAGGGATGCCTCTGGTCAGTTTCTTGTTTTTTTCGCTTAGCCCCCGCGGCTACACACCTCTTGATTGTAGGTGGGGCAATACTAATTATTGGGTAGATTTTTTTTAAGAACACAGGTGTGTGCTTTTCATCTTAGAAACAAGGAAGCTCACAGGAAGCTAAGGGTGACATGGCAGGGCCAACAGTTGGAGCATAGCAACACATCGAAATACCTAGGCATACGCCGGGACCGAACTCTAAGTTTTCGGAAACACTGTCAAGAGATCAAAGGGAAAGCATGCGCAAGAAACAATATCATTCGTAAACTAACAAACACAACATGGGAAGCACATACACTTCGAACTTCGGCTCTCGAATTTTTATCAAGAGCTACACTAGCAATAGAAGTCAGCAAGTTAAAATACACAAGAGCTTGTCGCAGCCAGTTCAACTAGGAGGGTACCACAGGGCTCCGTACTGTCTCTGCTATTTACACTATAGGTGCCGGTGCGAGTGGTGTAGTGGTGACGCCCGTGGCCTCATGTTAGAGCGCTAACTAACAAGTATAGAGGTCCCGAGTTCTATCCCCAGTGCCGGCCGCATTTGTACCAGAAGAAAAATGTGAAAAATAGTAATTAGCGCAATTTACAATAACAACAGGTTTCTGGGCCTATAAGTGAATGTGAATGCAGAATACAATATCATCGAACCAAACTTTTAAAAAATAAATAAATACACTATAGGTGGTTAATCTGGGCAATCACATCAAATTTGGCACCAAACAGCAGCAATATGTTGATGAACCCAAATTTTATATACCTCTCATCCCCAAGAAGTAAGGCTGGTACAAGGAAGAATAAATTCTGACCTTCTAACTAATGGATGTTCCAAAATTTACGCAAGATTTGAATTAAATAAAAAACAGTTTTTCATAAATAAATTTTAATTTTTTTATTGGAACATTGGAAATAACACATCGGGCATATGGCCTCCACGACTTTCCAGCAATTTTGACGATTAACGAAGCCATCAAGGTGAAAATGAGCTTCATCTTTTTGAATTTTTTTTTAATGATTCCTCACATTTGAAGAATTTAAGACAATATTACGACCATATTTTGTTCGAAATTTGCGAATTGTGGCTGCAAAACTTTCACCATTTTTTAAATATTGTTTAAAAATGAAAACGCGTTGTTCTTTCGTGTAGTGCTCCATTTTTAGTATACCTAAACTATTTGCTGTCAAACTGTCTTTTTTTTGGTTAGAAACACTATACCTCACAGATGGTGGCTAATTCGAATCTTGCGTAAATTTTGGGACACCCTATATAACCGAAATTTCAATACGGCATTTCCTTAATCTTAACCCAGAGAAGACGCAAGACGCAAATTATATTTGCACCTAAACATAAGCGAGACGAGATTAAGGAAAAACTGGTAATAACAATTGATGGAAAAGTAGTGCAAATTAAAGACGAATTGAAAAACCTGGGGCTGGTTATTGATGAGAAACTCAAATTTATCGTACACATTACTTGAACAACTAAATTGGCTATGGCCAGCCTGAAAGTGCAGATCTGAAAAAAACTTCTTCATTCGTGATATCTCGGTATACGCCGATACGGTACATGGTTGTGGTGGTGCCACTGGGACGCGAAGCTAAGTTGGCAAACATGAACATTGATTTTTTAACAATGTGCTAGTGATTTTTGAGTTGGGTTAACGGTTTGAGGTTAGAGAACACAAGTTGATTATCATCATTGTAAATATTTAACTTATAATATAAATAAATATTCAAATATATTATCACTAAAAACAGTTCGTTCATTAAGTGATTAAAAACCTTCTGACACGGACCCATAAATTGGTGACCTCCGACAAAGAAAACAATCAAACCAATAATAATTTAATTTGTGTTTTGTTCCTGATAGTCAGTACAGAGGGTTCCTGATAGTCAGCACAGGGGGTTCCTGATAGTCAGTACATAACCCTGCAACAAGATCTGAGGATTAAATCCCTCCACCGACACACTACATACAGCAACAGAACTGGTAGAATTTAAGTATATTATATTTCATTATTTTTTTATATATTATTTCATAATGTCAAGAGAAGAGCTTCCAGAAAATATAAACCAACAATCACAAAAATTACACCAGCAAATTGCTGCAATCAGCGTAAAATTATCTGATTTCTGGAGAAAAGATGTAAACATTTGGTTTCTTCAGATTGAATCACAATTTGTTACGGCAAAATAACAACTGAAACAACCAAATATCACCATATTTTGGGTTCACTTGAAAGCGATGTTGTTTCACTTATCAGTGATTTTTTCAAAAAAAACATTTTCTTCAACTCCATATACCGACTTAAAACAACGGTTAATAGAACAGTTTGAAGAAAGTAACAACCGCAAAGCTACAAAGCTTTTAAATGAAATATCATTGGGAGACAAAAAGCCATCCACATTTTTGCGTGAAATGCGTTCATTGGCGGGAAGCCAAATTAAAGATGACTTCCTAAAAACAATATTCCTACAACGCCTTCCTGATAAAATAAATGCAATCCGCACAGCTACAGGGGATAGTTTAGAGCTAGACAAATTGGCTACACTAGCTAATAAGGTTATGGAGACAACTGTTCTAGCTCATACCATGATTGGTGCTTCACATCAAGCACGTTCAAGTGGAAATTCAAGGGGATTGGAACAACATTTAGCAGCACTGGAAAATGCTATAGCATCGTTAGCCACACGTCTACGGTCACGATCTCGTAACCGTTCCACTGACAGATTCTGATCACAATCTCGAAACCGTACAAATAGGCAGCCATATGATAAATGTTGGTACCATTACAAATTTGGTTCACAGGCAAAAAAATGCGTTGCATCATGCAACTTTACTACAAATCAGGAAAACTTGAGCCACAACCACTAATGGCGGCTAGTGATCGTGAATCTGTTTTGTGCCGCCTGTTTCTGCATCAATCAACAAAATTAAGATGTTTAGTTGATTCTGGGGCAGATATTTCAGTTTTACCTCCCATACCACAAGACAAATGTGAACATAATAGGATGTTATATGCAGCCAATGAATCTCAAATAAACACATATGGCGAACGTTTACTTAGACTGGACATTGGACTTAGAAGAAAGTTTATCTGGCCATTTGTTATTGCACATGTTCAATCTTCATCATAAGGTGCTGATTTCTCAGTTATTTCAATCTCTTAGTGGATTTAAAAAATCAAAGGCTGATTGAACAAATGACTAAGTTAACGACTAGAGGCAAGCTTTTCGCCTGTAACATTGCATCATTACGTACATTCCAGCCACAACATCGATATGCAGAATTATTATCAAGATATCCTAACCTAATTAATCACATTCTTAATTTCAATACAGTGTCAGTTGAAGTAAAACACACAATCACCACAACCGGACATCCAGTTACAGCCCGAGCCCGCCGCCTACCTCCTGATATGCTCCAATCGGCCAAGATGGAATTTCAAGAAATGGCCAAGATGTGTATTTGTCGACTATCTAAAAGTGAATGGGCTAGTCCACTTCATATGCTACCCAAGAAGATTGGCTCGTGGAGACCCTGTGGTGATTATACATATATTGTCATTTATTATATATATATATATATATATATATATATATATATATATATATATATATATATATATATATATATATATATATATTGTCATTTTTTGCCTAGTTCCGCAAAAAAATAACAATTTTTATTTTCTATGATAAATGGTAATATAAAAAATGACAAAACTCCAATATCTTTGTCAGAACAGTTAGCAATATTTGACCAACAGATCTATTTTGAACTTTTTGATACAAGATTTAATTCATACAACCTTACTGGCACATCCAGTACCTGATGCCAATAATTCTCATGGTAGATGCATCAGACACAAGTCTACGTAGCGCTCTACATCAGATAATTGATGGTAATTTACAGACGTTAGCGTTAGCATTTTTTCAAGCAAACTAACTAACGCTGAAAATAACTATAGAGCATATGATAGAGAGTTACTAGCAGCTTATAAATATGTTAAACATTTTCGTTATATGTTAGAGGGTCGTCATTTTATCATATATACCGATCACAAACCTTTAACATTTGCTTTTAAACAGAAACCAGAGAAAGCTTCACCTAGACAGTTACGTTATCTCGATTTTATTGGACAATTTACAACTTCAATTATTTACATACCGGACAAAGATAATATAGTAGCAGATGTTTGCTCACAAATTTGTGATATACCTACAAATACCAGCCATCATCTCAGATGAAGAAATAGCTAATACACAAAAATCTGATGATGAGTTACATCAAATTATCGCCATCCCTCTAAATTCTTCTCTACAATTCAAATCTATAGGTCGCAACGCAGGAAGATGAAAAAGGAAAAAACCAAACTTGATCCTCAACTGCGTGTGACCGGCAAGTCGGCGGCGGGAGCGGCCGCACCAACTGGCACTAGTGCCGGGAGTGGGTCTGGGACTGCCGTCGTCAAACGGCTAAGATCTGAGGGTAGAACACCGTCTCCCAGACGGAGCTATCCTCGGCCTCTGGAGCCTAAAACAGGAGGGGCCGCTGTTGAACAAACCTGGTGCTAGCTCACAGAGCAGGCCTAGGCAGTCCTACAGCGGAGCTCTCTCTGCCTGCAAAATGGCTATTGTTCCTCAGAAATATCCTGAGGAAAAGATGACAGAAGCACAAGATAAGCTTCTGCAATCCGAGCTAATGAGGGAGATCTGGAGCTGTGAACCAGGCACAGGCCCCCATTTTATAAACAGCTTTGTGGACAAGGGCGCAGTCTACGTTACCTGTGCCGACGAAGCTGCAAAAGTCTGGCTCCTGGAAAAGTTGGCCAAGCTTAAACCTTGGGAGGGGGCAATTCTCAGAGCGGGTACCGCGAGAGATATTGTCCGTACGACCAAGGTGACGGTTTGGGTTCCAACTCAACTTCTTGAAACGACGGAGCCAGCTAAAATACTCCCCCTACTTAAGACCCAAAACAGGGGCTTAAATGTAGAGGAATGGAGTATTGTCCGCAGCAATGCGGATACTAAGGGAACCACTTTGGTTCTCTACATAGATTCTGCATCTGTGAGTGAGCTGACCAAAAAGGGCTGCAAAGCCTATTTTGGTCTAAATCAGCTCACTTTCAGGATCATAGGGAAGAGAGCGTAGGGGCCCACTGATGAAGGTACTACAGATCAACCTTCAGCATAGTGAGGCGGCCTCTGCTTCCCTATGCAGAATCTTAGCTGCTGGGGACATCAGCATAGCGCTGATCCAAGAACCCTGGTTAAACAGAGGCAAAATAATGGGTCTGGGTGAAGCTAGGGGTAAGTTAATCTATGACTACTTCTGTAACAATTTCAGATCCTGCATTTATGCTAGAAATGATATTGACATATTAATGTGGCACGACCACTGTTTCAGAGATCTTGCCACAGCAAAAATCAGGTATCGCATGGGGGGGGGGGGGGCAGTTAGGGAACTTATTGTGACCTCTGCGTACCTACCATACGATGCACCTGAACCACCACCTACCGCAGAATTGGAGCGCCTGGTGAAATACTGCGAGATTTTCAATCTCCAGATCCTGGTGGGGATGGATGCCAACGCCCAAAACGTAGTATGGGGGAGCACTAAAACCAACAAAAGAGGTGAGTCTTTGCTTAGATACTTAGTGTCCACGAATCTGGCAATACTGAATGTCGGTAACAGGCCCACCTTTCAAACAAAACGACAGAAAGAGGTTATTGATATGACCTTGGCGTCCTTATATACAAGTGCACTAGTGAGCAAGTGGTATGTGTCCAAAGAACCGTCGTTGTCGGACCATCGATACATCTTTCTGGAGATCAACGCCGTTGACAGGACAGAGGATGTGTATCGTAATCCACGCAAAACTGACTGGGAGCACTATAAGGAAGTGCTAAAGATACATGCAAGTGTGTTAAGTTCGCACATAACCAGTCCGCATGATATTGAAGAAGCCTGCACTCTACATCAGGAGGCTATAATAAATTCTTATCATGACAGCTATCCTCAAGTGAAACGAACCAGGAGACGAGAAGTTACCTGGTGGAGCAAGGAACTTGAACAGAAGAAAAACAAAACGAGAAAGCTCTACAATAGAGCTACAAAGACAGGGATGTGGACCGCATATACGGCTACACTCACTGATTATAACAAATCTGTACGGAGGGCTAAAAGGGAGTCCTGGAGGAAGATGTGTGAGGATGTCGAAAGTACATCTGAAACAGCAAGACTCCAGAGACTTCTGATAAAGAACCCGTTAAATCTGGTTGGTACTATTAGAGGACCAAACGGAAAACACACAACCAGCGAGAAAGAAACTATGGAAGTTTTACTCCAAGCTCACTTCCCAGGTTCCTATGTGATCGACCCAACAATGGATAATCCTGACTGTCCTGCTGTACGCTCTCAAACAAGAGGGACGAGGTGTGACTGGCAGGT
This sequence comes from Phosphuga atrata, assembly GCA_944588485.1. Lineage (NCBI taxonomy): Eukaryota > Metazoa > Arthropoda > Insecta > Coleoptera > Silphidae > Phosphuga > Phosphuga atrata. The sequence continues at coordinate 26,791,777 of OX155901.1, read as the reverse complement.
GTCCAAGCGAGTTGACACATATGAAAGAATTGAATGGGCCATAAATACCTTTGGCCCATACAAAGCAGCTGGCCCGGACGGTGTCTTCCCCGCCCTTCTGTGGCAGGGGAGGGAAACGCTGGTGCCAAAACTGATCAAGCTATACAGGGCAAGTCTGGCATCAGGCTATGTGCCAGCTCCCTGGAGGCAAGTAAAAGTGGTATTTATACAAAAAGCCGGGCGTCTAGATTACACCCAGGCTAAAGCGTATAGACCAATAAGTCTAACCTCCTTTCTATTGAAGACGAAGAAAAACTGGTTGAAAAGCATCTGAGGGAGACCTGCCTGTTAGAAAGGCCCCTACACTCTAATCAACATGCCTATCGACCAGAAAAATTATGTGAATCTGCTCTACACCAATTAGTGGTTAGAATAGATAACACACTAGAAAACAAGGAATTGCACTTGGTGCCTTCCTTGATATCGAAGGTGCGTTTGACAACACCTCCTTCGACAGTATAGCCTATGCAGCCCGCAGCCATGGTGCAAATAAAACATCAATCAGATGGATTAAGTCCATGCTACAGGGTAGAAATATTGAGGCTACAGTAGCAGGTGACACAATGAAGGTGGCTGTCATCAAGGGGTGTCCTCAGGGTGGGGTCCTATCTCCACTGCTTTGGGACATGGTTGTTGATAGCCTGCTTGTGTCACTAAATAATAAAGGATTTTACACCCAAGGCTATGCGGATGACATAGTCATTCTCATCAGGGGTAAATTTCCCTCTATAATAGCAGCGCTTATGCAAGAAGCACTGAACGAGGTGGAGAGTTGGTGCACGGGGGTCGATCTTCGAATCTCAATTTTCTATAACGAGCATCTAAAGGTGAGTGATGAAGTCAATTATCTAGGTGTAATCTTGGATGCCAAACTGACTTGGGAATCAAGACCGAAAGAAAGCTACCAACAAGTGAAAAATGGCACTTATGATGACCAAAAGAACACTTGGAAAAACATGGGGACTGAAACCAAGCATGATATACTGGCTATACACTATGGTAGTGAGACCCATTTTGACATATGGCTCCACAGTATGGTGGACCAAATTGAAGCAAAAACAGGCCATCAAAGAACTCTCCTATGTTCAAAAACTGGCCTGTTTAGCAATTACGGGAACGATGAAAACCGCCCCAACTGCGGCTCTGGAGGTGATCCTAGGCCTTCCTCCCCTGGATATCTTTATCATGGGCGAGGCAAGGATGGGAGCTTTCAGATGCATATGCAATGGCACATGGGAATCTCTGGCGAGGTCAGGACATACCATGACAACGAATGTCATATCAGAACTGTACCTCAATATAGAGGGGGATTCGATGCCTAAAAGGCTGTCATTCGATCTACCCTTCAAAACACATCTACAATGGACAGAAGTCAATCAAATAACCACTTGTCGAGGAGGACTGGACTGGTATACAGACGGCTCCAAGAAGGACAGTGGTACTGGTGCAGGAATCTATAGACTATCCCTGGGGTGCAGCTTATCTGTACCCCTGGGGACACATGCCACAACATTCCAAGCAGAAATACACGATATCATGGCCTGTGCCCGTGAAAATTTGAGAATGGACTACAAAAGTAGAAACATCCGCATTTTTACGGACAGTCAGGCTGCGATTAATGCTCTAGCGTGTCACGAGATCAAATCCAAGACAGTTTGGAACTGTCTTCAGGACCTAAAAGCCCTGGCAAAGCATAACAAGGTCATACTCGCTTGGGTGCCTAGCCACACAGGACTGGTGGGTAACGAAATGGCGGATAAGCTAGCAAAAGAAGGAGCCTGCAAGGCCAACATCATTGCGGAAAGCGGACCCAACATTACAAAGACCACGACCCGAAATAAAATCTGTAAATGGGTAGCAACTAAGCACCGTCTACAGTGGGTCAATTTGAATGGTCTGACACACAGCAAACGAATAGTAGCTAAACCATCGAAAACTCTAACTGCTGGAATCCTGCAACTGCCAAGGAAGCAGATCGCAATTATGGTAGGCCTACTTACAGGACACTGCCCTCTACGAGAACACCTGCATAAAATGGGTATCTGGAAAGATGAACCTTTATGCAGGTTATGCTATGAGGAGGACGAAACCGCCGCCCATATAATCTTCCACTGTGAAGCAATTGCACGTAGGAGACACAAGCTTGATATTACAGCTGAAAGAGTCCCCGTGGTAAACATCGCACATAGAATCCTGGACCTAATAGAGGGACTGAATCTATTTGCATGAACAAAACAATGTGGGGAAATACAATAGGCCAATGGGCCGCAGTGTTTTAAGGGCTAACCCCCTTGGACCCACATTGGTTAGAAAGAAAAAAAAAAAAAAAAAAGATTTGTATGGACGAATATTAAAAAAGATATCACACAAGCATGCATACCATGCCAGAGAGTCACACTTATAGTCCAGTAGCACCTTATTCAAGTGTTCCGCACAGATTCCAACACATACATTTAGATATTGTTGGCTCCTTACCTTCTCCAGAAGGTTATACATATCTACTTACAATGATCGACAGGTTTTCAAGATGGCCGGAAATTGCTCCACTGCAAGACATTACTGCAGGAACTATAGCTGAGAACATTATATCAACTTGGATTTCACGTTTTGGAATACCTGAGCGAATTACTACTGACACAGGTAAACAATTTGATTGTTCCTTATTTTTGAACAGTTAACTAAGCTTCTGGGTATACAACACATTAAGACTACTGCTTATGACCCAGATGCAAATGGTTAAATCGAGCGCTGGCACAGAACGTTGAAATGTGCTATTAAAACTCAATTGAGTGAAGATTGGGTTTCCAAATTGCTAATTATTTTATTAGGACTGAGGTCACAACTAATAACGGATTTCGATACTAGTCCAGCAGAAGTAATATATGGAACTCAGTTACGCCTTCCTGCTGACATGATAGAACAACGACAACAAGACAAGGATTTTCCATCGTTTCTAGCTAAATTGAGAGATCAAATGAAAAAAGTACAACCCATCATATCAGAACATCACTATAAACCCAAAGTATTTATCCATAAAGACACATACGTATTTGTTAGTATAGATGCAAAGAAAAAACCTGTGCAGCCAACTTATGAAGGTCCATTAAAAGGTTTTAAAAAAATCACCCAAGTTTTTTACAGTTGTTGGTCGACGCGGTCCTAATAAAAAATATGTGTATCGACAGGCGACAGGGAAGAAGACAGCGACACATCTGACACAACTACCACAGAAAAATCCACAGCATCCATTCCTAATCCGACAACAGTCATTCGGGAAACTCCGAGGACACATTCTGGTAGAACCGTTCGTTTTCCACCAAAACTGCTCGAAGTTATCACTGAGGGAGGAGTATGTGGTGGTGCCACTGGGACGCGAAGCTAAGTTGGCAACCATAAACATTGATTTTTTAACAGTGAGTTAGTGATTTTGGAGTTGGATTAACGGTGTGAGGTTAGAGAACACAAGTTGATTATTATTATTGTAAATATTTAACTTAATATAAATAAGTATTCAAATATATTATCATTAAAAACAGTTCGTTCATTAAGTGATTAAAAACCTTCTGACACGGACCCATACGGTAACTGTTTACATTACGATACATCCAAGCTACTACAAAGGACAGAGAACATGTGCATTAGGTTCGAACACAATTTAAAACTAAAACAGAGTGTACCGCCTAAATACGTAACAAGTGGAGTGACATGAGACAGACTAGGAAGCGGAACGTATATTTTGTCTGTAAAAGATTCATTGAGCCTAAATAACCTAGCTAAATTTACAAAAAAGTCAGATTTAGAAGGGATGTCCTCAATATCAACATAAGGACATTAACAACCCCAAAGAACAGGACTGGTCTGTACCAAAAATGTTTTTCGTACTAAATCGAAATAATAAATATATACATAAATTTATTGTTTTTGGGATAATCGTTAGGACCCGTCAATTTTGTTTACCAAAATACAAAGTTATGACGTAAAAAAAAATTTCGTGACGTCTTTGACATTTTTTTTTTAATGGAAACCCCCATTTTTTATTCTCGATTTGGATAGACCTTTTCATTGTCTAAATGGTGGTGTAAAAATTTTTATATGTTAATTTTTATATTAGAAAATTTTTGAAAATACAACTGATTTGAATTTTAAGATAACGAACATTAGCCAGTTTAGTAAAATGTGTTTGTAACAAGAAAATCTTAATAATTTTACATGTCCTCAAACATTTGATATATTCATTTCAGTTGTTTTGTTATTCTATTTGTAAGTCGTCTAATTTATACATTTGGTATGTGTTCTAACCTAGATATTCGGCTTGATCTTCTGAGAAAATCCAGTTCTACCATAAAATAAAACCATGTCGTAAAATGATTAAGATTTTCTTGCACATACACATTTTTTCTAAACTGGCTAATGTTCGTTATCTTAAAATTTAAATCAGTTTTTTTTTGAAAAATTTTCTAATGTAACATATCAAAATTTTTATACCACCATTTAGACAATTAGAGGGTCTATCCAAATCCAGAAATAAAAATGGGGCTTTTCAATTAAAGCAAAATGTCAATGACGTCACAGCGCAAACACCAATGACGTAACGAACATTTTTTTTGCGTCATAACTTTGTATTTTGGAAAACAAAATTGACGGGTGCGAGCGATTATCCCAAAAACAATAAATAAAGAAGTTATTGGTTTGATTCCAAACTTTTATACCACACTGTTATCAATCTTTTCATCCACAGCAACAGAAAGAGGCACTTCATCATCATCAGCTTCGACGGAGGATGATGAACTAAGCTTCTTTCATCATTTTCTGGAATAACTCCTTTATTTCCCTTCGAATTAAACTTTTTAGTGGCAAACAAAATGTTTCATCAACAACTGGATTTTGTAAGTAAATTGAACTGCACTTGTATTGGTTCGTCTTTCTGTTATACGCCGCACACTGGGACGGATTACGAATTTACGGCGACAAAAATAAAATCCAGTTCATTTCAATTTTTTGTCTCACATATTACCTTATGATGACATTCTGATGATTCTAAAAAACCATTAGTCTATATTAGATGTACACGATTAATTAAAAATGCAAATTTAAGTGGATTTTTTTTTGTATGACAAAAGTGCAACATTGTTTTACAAATTCACAACCGATCTTCTTCAAAATCAATGAGCATCACTATTTGCATCTTCTTCATCATCACTGACGATATCGTCAGTAAATTCTCGTGAATATTCTTCATTAAGATAGTTGGGCATTCGATGCATTCCTAAAACTACCTCATTCCATTTTTCTTTATGAGTTTTTTCCTATAACTGGTGATTAGAGGATCTGATGACATAAGTAACCAGTTCAAAATATCCGTATTCGTTTTAATTCTTGATGTTTGCCTGGAGTGGTATTGTCTAAACTGTTTATAAGTCTTATGACTAGCCTCTATAACATCTTCTGAGAGGAGTCCTACAGGCAATGGAAGTGACTTTATTATGACAGCCCCATGCATCAATAATTTATGGACACTCGCACTCATTATATACCATCCATAAGGTGTGGTAGCTAACTCCGCGGTCTTAAAACAATACGTTTTAAATTCTTTCTCTTTGACTTAATGTCCACACAATATCACTGTTAGAATATTGGACATTCTTTCAATCAAATCCCTATCTAAACCTGTGATTCAGGAACTCACTTCAGAATTTTTGAAAAATTTTCGTACCGTCTTTCCGTCATTACTATTTTAAGATCCATTTCCTTATAAAATTTCTGAGCAATTTAACTCTTTCTTTGTTCCACTTTTTTTTTCGCTTCCCGTCCTCTTGCTTGCCATTGTTTTAATTCTAATTCAAGTAATATTTTCTAGTTTTTCGGATAATTCCCGAAGCACAATTGTACATAAAGTTATATTTGAGTCCACATAAAAATTATTATTAGTATAGTTCTGCTTATACCCGATAGAAAACCCGATCTTACCACCCGATCGAAAAAACTAGCCGACCAGCTTAACTTACCGAAAGAATTGAGGAACTTACGAGAAGCTCTTTCTTCAAATGGATATCCAAACAGCTTAATATCCAGAGCTTTCCGTCGTACAGAGAACAGTAGCCAAAGAACTGAAGAATGCCAGAAACCCGTTGGCACAGGATACCAACCATATGTTCATGGATCAACTGACAAAATCGCCAGAATCCTTAAAAGACACAACATCGACACCATTTTCAAACCTAACCAGAAAATATCCTCCATGCTACGCAGCGTTAAAGACACCATCCCGTTAGAATCCCATGGAATTTACGAAACACCTTGCGGAACATGTGAACGAACCTACATTGGACGTACCAATAGAAAAATATCTGCTAGGATTCAAGAACATGTAGTTTCAGTCAGACACAGAGACAAAGTTTCATCGGCACTTGTCCAACACACAAACACCGGTCACTGGATGGACTTTAGAAATTCAAGGACTCTTGCACAGATTAGCCACGAAATGTCACGAGTATACAGAGAAGCCATAGAGATAGAAAAACGAGACTACTGCATGAACACGAGAGACGATTCCTAGACACTGCCCCAGCTTAGCGACCGATCATATCCACCCTCAAAATACAATCCCAGACACCCCAGACTCATGTACGACCAACAAGACAAACAAACAACCGAACCGAAGCACCGCACACAACGCGCATGACCCGAAGCCAGACAGCTATAAGTAGTCGCATCGCACGAACGAGCTCTCAGTATGCGTCTAACGGTTGACCCGCATGGACGCATATATCTCTTGAGAATGGCGAATGTTAGTTCGCCGAAACGTCGAAACTATTTTTTGTATTAAGAGATGAATCTTAATACAAAAAATAGTTCATTTCTCTTCAACGTTCTCTTTTGCAAATGCTGGTCATCACGACTACCTGGAAAAAAGGTGTAATTGTCAGTAAGGTGGAACGATGTGGACGGGATTTTTGCTTTTCTAGAATTGTCAATGTTTGTTTTGTTCATTTAATTCAACGGAACTATGCGGAACTTTTTTTTAAAAATCAATTTATTGCAGTTTATTACAACAAAAAATTGAATTTACGATAGTCGTTAACAAAACTTTTTTTTTTAACCGCATTGATTAAAACTTTCTACAAATTTGATATTATTACATGTAAATACATCATTGAAGCTATATTCTCCATATTTAAAAAGTTCACAATTTTTAGGGTTCCGTACCGAAAACGGAACCCTTATAGGATCACTTTGTTGTCCGTCTGTCTGTCTGTCTGTCTGTCTGTCTGTCTGTCTGTCCGTCTGTCTGTCTGTCAAGATCTTTTTTTCAGGAACTCGTAGAGGTAACAAGTTGAAAATTGTATCAAATACTCGAGTCTGCGGTCTTCTTCAGCTGTGAAAAAATCAAACTTGTAAGTCAACGCGATCAAAAGATATGACCGTTTATGTCGAATATTTTGCGATTTCACGAGGGAATCAAAACCTATAGGGTACTTCCCGTTGACCTAGAATCATGAAATTTGGCAAGAAGCGGTGTCTTACAGCACATGTCAAGGGAAAAATCTGAAAACCGTAAATATGTAGTTTAATTACAAGAAAAATGCGAATTTACTATTTGAAACTTATGAAAATTCACTAATGTTGTCGTAGTGGTATTGTCAGGCTCCAGAAGCATATGGGTTGCATACAGTTAGGTCCTATTCTATGTTTATTCTGAATTTTCTTTGTTTATATTCGTTATGCATTTCATCACGTACGCTTTATATACATAATATATACAGGGTATATATTATGTCTAAATTTTGCTTTTTTATAACCGACATGCGACATACTCAAGTCCCGTAACATCCTGTATATATTATATTTCGTCTAATTTTTGGGCCAATATCATAAGAGATTTAGGAACATAAAATTTCAATCTTTACATAAACTGCTCCATCTAATTTTGCAATCTCTTATCACCTCAGTTTTCCTTCATAATTCCTTCTGTACGTAATTCTGTAGTTTGTAATTTTTAGTAGGTGACCTTTTAAACAAAATTACGTCTTTCCGTATCTTTTTGATCAGTTCTCTAAAATTTTGATATAATTAAATTTTTTCATTAGAGGATAGTGATAGTGAGACAATAAAACCTTTTTGTTGTTCGTTCTCCAAAATCATCTCCTCTTCAACTTCCTCCTACTTGTCTTTCGCAAATCACAGATTTAATCTGAATTTTCGAACGGAGATTTTTTATTATCGTATATAATATCTAATATATCCAACTGCCAGCAATCAACATAACAGAGTTGCTGAAAGGCATAATTAGTTTACCAACCTTCACCATTACGGCCGCACCTTCACCATTACGTCCGTTGTTACCGCAACAATTTCTTTGCCTAAAACGAGATCGTATTCATTTAGGTTCTGCTTTAATAGCTCAACACATATTACAGCTAACATACACACATTAACTCTAACATGTCCCAGATTTCAGAACATAAATTGGCAAAATTGTGAATGTTAATGTTCATGTACCTCCGGTTGCCAGTAGACGAATTCATCGAACGTTAGATAAAAACGTCATTCAGTTTTCGTATAATTTTCATTCAGTGAGTTCACGTATAATTTTGGTCATGCCGTAGTTCGTGATCGTCATACGAATAGTGTTTGAGGAGTAGGGAGTACATGTCCTTTACCCTCAAAACATTCTCGTAAATCCGCTTTTACGAAAACGCTTAAAGTCCATTTTTTGCCACCATAAAGTTTACTCGATCGAAAAGTATGTGCCCATAATAATTTTCAATCACGCAAATCTCGTGGGATCCCGCAGTGAGCGGGACTGATGAAATCATGCGGGATCTTGATATTTCGGGATCTCGGTATACCGAGATTGGATGCCTAAAAAACTTAAACCAAAGCACTAAGAACATAAATGCAGAGGAAAGAAGGAACCAACAAAAAAGAATGCTAGCAGTAGTAGTGGAATCAATAATATTGTATGGGGCAGAAACTAATGGGAAACAAAAGTGTATAAGAAAAAGCTGAGCAATTTACAGAGGTCTAGAAACCCCGAGTCTCTAGACCTCTGTAAATTGCCCAGTTTGTAGACCTAGTTAGTTAACATACTCAGGCTAGATTATCAAATGTCTAGTCTACATTATCAGACTATTTGCGCAAGCTAACCGAGATCAAGCTAACCTAAGCCGTCCGCAAGCTTACCGAGATCATCCAGGACATCTGGGAAACAGAGAAATTACCACCCGATTGGAAATCTGCTCTGATCCATCCGCTTCACCAAAAGGGAGATTTTACTGATCAAAACAACTACCGTGGAATTTCTCTCGTCCCGGTAACAAACAAGATTCTCTCGAAGGCGTTACAAACAAAGGCACAAAATCAGTTGGATAGTCAACTAGGAGAATACCAGGGGGGCTTCAGGAAGACCCGATCTTGTGTTGAACACATCCTCAATCTTAAAACTGTACTTGCATACTCCTAGATGAGAAACCGCAAGGTGGTTTTTGTTGATTTTAGGAAGGTATACGATTCCATTGATGGAGAAACGCTTAACAAATTACCCCAGGAACTAGTACTAGACAACAAAACCCGCAGACTCATCTTAGAAACTTTGACCAACACCTATTCCAAGGTTAAATTTAGAGGCCAGATTTTAGAAAACTTCGAAATAAAAACTGGGGTGAGACAAGGAGATGGACTTTCCCACTTCTCTTCAACTGTGTGCTTGAAAAGGTTATGAGAGAATGGCGCAAGGAACTGAACAATTTGGGTGCTCAGAGTGGTATCTACCTGGGACGTAAGAATGATGGACTGGTTGTAGATTGCCTGGCCTTTGCAGATGACATGGCACTGTTTGCTGATTCTCTTGAGATGGCAACAATGCAGATAAACTGCCTCAGAAAATAGGCTGCCAAAGTAGGTCTTCAAGTGTCGCTGGAGAAAACAGAATTCTTCACCAACATCAGAGAAGATGTTGGTGAAACAAAACAGAGAGATGTTACTAGAACAGGGAAACATCAAGAGGACTGAAAAAAGAGGACTGAAATTTAAGTATCTCGGCGGATGGATTGAACCCAACTTATCAGAAAGAGCATCATTATCCAAGAGAGTCAGCAAGTTAGAACTAGCCTATCGACTGACTAGGAACACTTACAATAAGAAATGCCTGTCACGCAACCTGAAACTTAAGCACTACACATCAGTCTTACGACCAGATGCCCTGTATGCCATGGAGTGTCTTTCCTTGAACCGAAGGGGTCTAACAGAGAAATTGGAAATCAGAGAGAGGAGAATCCTCAGGAAGATACTAGGCCCGGTAAAGGACGATGGGGAATTCCGAAGACGGCATAACTCTGAGCTCTACCAACATATTGAGATGCTCTCTGACTGTGCAAGGAAAAGAAGGGTAGCCTTCCATGGCCAGGTTGCAAGATTGCCTCCAAACCGACTAACCAACGGTCTGTTCGCCTTCTAGCAAAACAAGAAGTGTCGTACCACTTGGTTGATAGAGACCGAGAAGGATATTAAAGAACTGGGAATAACAGATCTCAAAAACAGACAGTCTGTGAGACGCGCCCTGAAGGAAGTCCGTGGATTTTAGGAAAAACCTCTAAGGAACGGTACCCCCTTGACAGAAGAGAGAAAGGAGTTACACCGGCAGAAGTTGCGACAATACTGGGCAAAGGTCAAAGCCCAACAGTTGAACAAGCGTGGTCCAAAGTGGGCCTATCCGAAATCCTTGCAAGTGTAGTTTGTTGTGTAATGAAACCTTGATGATCAAGTCTAGTCTAGTCACTCAGATTAGATTATTAAAAGGCAATTCTAGATGAAACCTTCACAATGAAGTCTCTTCAGCACAGTGGGACTAGATTTTCTTAAGAAAGTCTTAGGTGAGATACGCACACTTAAGTGAGATATTGCATAAAAAGTATTCCAATTATCTTATTCTTCTTTCTCTCGTTATAGGCCAGCCTGTTCATCCATCACTATGGTCGTCAAGGTGCTTCATGTGCTCCATGTGCTTCATTTCCCTATTGGCGTATTATCATGTACTATTCAGACAAGCCTGGTGTTGTCCATTTGGTCCACGTGGCTGCGCGACATCTCTTTTCATTCTTACACCCAGTCGTTTATGGATTGTACGTCAGACATTTGCCTTAGCTCTGTGCTCCTCATCCTGTGTATTAATGTTTTATTGTTGATCTTTCGTATCACCGACATTTCCACGCTCTCCAGTATTTTTAGTGTTGTAGTTGTCACATGGCGAGTATCTACTGTGTATGTTTATTGTAAGGCTATTGGTCTGATTACAGTCTTGTAGATGCGTGATTTCGTGTGAGTGTTTAGGTACTTCTTTTTAAAATTGACCCCTTTCAGGCATCCAGCAAGTCTTGATGCTTTCATGACTTGCAGCCTGATGCCTGCTTGTAAATCTCCAAAAGCCGATATCTCGACCCCCAAGTAGTTGAATTGCATCACTTGTTGAATGATTTGTCTATCTTATTGGGAGCCATGATGTTGTCATGCATTTCGTTTTATGTACTGATATGCCATGTTTAATTGTTTGACTGTCTGATTAAATGTGTGTAGCAGATTTTGGATCTGTCCTCACTGTCGGCGATGATCGCTGCATCGTCTGCGTAGCAGATAATTTAAATGTCTTTGGGTGCCCACTGGGTAACCTTTATCTTGGCTGTTTTTTTATGATTTCGTTTTTTGTGAGTTGCTTTGCCTTATGCCCTGTTCTACTGGTATTGCCGCCGTGGTTTGGTTATTAACCCTTGCTCGTACTGAGTTCGATGAATATATGTCCTCTATTAGTTTTATCACGTCTTATGGCATTTGCCGATGTATTGATCTGTTATGATCTTTGTCAGCAGTTTTAAGGTGCTGCTTAAGAGTTTTATGTCCCTTTTTAAACAGTTATATCGATGTGCTTACTCTCGATTCGTCTGGGAAGATATGAAAAAAGCAAGAAACATTATGCATAGACATGGAATATCCTTCAATAATAAAGATCAAGAACTGCTGTTTAAACTAGAACATCATAAAATTGACATATGCGCAATCCAGGAAACAAAAATCAAAGGTAATGGCCAGAAAACATTTAACAACTTTGTTTTAGTGAACAGCGGGGTAGGAAATGAGGAGCAAGCAAATGAAGGAATTGGATTAGTACTACTAAAAATACAAGGATGCAATGACAGATTGCCAGTACATAAACTGACCATCAATGATGACCACCAATCATACTAAAGTACACATTGTGGTAGTGTACGCACCTGAGTCATGCAAGCCTATGCAAGAACAGACAAAATAACAATCCAAGCGAGGCTGATACTCTTGGGGGATTTTAACTCAAGTGTTGGAAACTACACAATACGTGGAATGAAACAGCGATTTAATGAAGACGCTTTAAATTCTTATGGGGAGCTACTAGAACTGTGCCCTCAACAGGATCTCCGCATCAATATTACGTTCTTTCCACACAAATTTCAATTATGTATTAATTAATGGTTAGTGAAAAATATAAAACAATATTCAATGCAAAATAAAATACCGGCATTAATAAAAATAAATAAGGTCCGGTATAATAAGTTTGAAAATTGTTACAATGGACGGATAATCAATTTGTGGCGCGCAAATTGATTATCCGGCCCTTGTAACAATTTTCAAAGCATGATGAAACGAACGTTGCCCATGTCTGTTGTTCTACAACTACTAACAATGTCTACTAAAATGAGTAAATATTCACATATTGAACGAATTACGTTTATATCCTGAATATTGACGAAACTTCTTTGCAATCGACAAGTCTTAATATTCATAATTAGTGTTAGCAGTAATACTATAAATAAACAGCGCACTAACTTTAAAAATAAAAGACTTATTGTACAGACAAATCACATCACGAGACAATAATATAATAATAATAAACTTTATTCACGTTGCTGCTTACAATTATATAGAAATTATAAAAGGAAAAATAATATACATATATAATTTGCAGATGTGATTGTCGGCATACGAAAAAAAAGGAAATTGTAAAATACATTGCGAGAAAAAAAAAACCAAATACACAAGCAATATATAAAAACACAATAAATACAAAACAATTCTATACATTTGAATACATTCAAAATTTTAAACATATCTACTTGCAGAGATTTTTATTTGTTCAATGATATCGTTTAACCAATTTGTTGTTCCAAGAATTCATCAATTCCATAAAATGTACCAGCTATTAATTTTTCTTTTATTGATTTTTTAAACTTATTGTATGATTGAGTGCTTATTTCTGACGATATATTATTGAATAATTTAACACCAATACAGAAAAAAGAATTTGCATATAAGGTAGTGTGATGCTTTTCAGTTTCATGCTTTTCAATAGTTTACCATTCCTTATGTCATATGTGTGCATGCTAGAGGATATAGTGTAATTACGAGTATTTTTTTTTTGATATAACGCAGACATTTATAAATGAAAATAGAAGATAAGGTTAACAATTTGTTGTTCCTAAACAATTTGTTGCTCGGTTGACGCTTTATATTAAATATTAGTCTTAAAATTATTTTCTGCATAACGAAACATTTGTGGCTATATCTTGAATTACCCCATAATAAAATATTAAAAGATATATGTGAATAGACAATAGCATAGTACAGGCTTAACAAGGTACGTGCATGCATAGACTTTTTCAGTTGAGATATTGCAAAATAAGCTCTTGCTAATTTTTTGCAAACTAACTCTGTGTGGTTCGACCACGTAAGTTTAGAATCAACTAATACCCCAAGAAATCTTGCAGAATTGGATATTTTATAGCGTTTATTAGTGGTTGTCTACAACAATCTGAATCTGGGTCGGTAAAGTTCTGCTTTTGCCCATGTATAAACAGAGTTTTGTCGCTATTCAAGATTAGTTTGTTTTTTGTACACCAATTATTAAATTGTACGATTGTTTCACAATTGTGGTGTCTGCGAACAAGACGGTTTTAGCGTCTATGTACCCTGGAAGATCATTTATAAATAAAAGAAAAAGAAGAGGGCCAAGAACAGATCCCTGTGGTATACCTACTGTTATGTTCTTTTTATTCGAAAGTGTGGAGTTAATTTTGACAATTAAATGTCGGTCGCTTAAAAAAGATCCTAAAAGATCCAAAAAAATTCCACGGAATCCATAGCATTCTAATTTTTCCATTAGATAGCCTATATTAACGGTATCGAATGCTTTACACAAATTAAAAAACAGTCCCATGACGTGTTCTCCTTTATCCAGTTTCTTTGATGCATATTTCGTAAAGCTGGCGGAAGCAGTTTCCACCGATATTTTTGATCTAAAACCATGTTGGCATTCAGATAATAAGTTATTTTTAACGAGATATACCATCATTCTATTATATATTAATCGCTCAAATATCTTAAAGAAAATAGATACTAAAGATAGGTCTATAGTTGTCCAAAATCTGAGGGTCAGATTTTTTATGTAGTGGCACTACCAATGCCACTTTTAGCGCCGATGGATATACTCCTTTTGCAATGGCCTTATTGAATAGCTGCGTTAGTGGAAGAGCCAAAGTTTTAATATTGGGTCTCAAATTTTAATTGAAATGCCATCGCTTCCTGTGGAGTGTTTTGAGGCTATACTGTAAACGACAGCATGTTGTAGATCAGTGTTATCGACAGGTGACATGTAGAAAGAATATGCATGTCTAGTTTTCGGCAGAGTACATTGAAGCAAAGAGAGTGATGGAAAAAAGCATTTAATGTTTTTAAAGCAATGGTCGAAAAATAGTTAGCAACTTCATTAGCAACCTGACTTGAATTTAAAATCAATATTCCATTTACTTTTAAAGAAATATGTTTAGGTTTTTTATAATTATTCATAGAGTTTTTAATTATTCTCCATGCTTCTCTACTTTTATTACTGGCATTATTAATGAGGTTAGTGTAATACATTATTTTAGCTTTCGATATATTAATAGAATGTTGCTTTTTCATAGTTTTATATGTGTTGTAGAGATGTGAGTTTCCTGCCATGCATAATGTCCAATACATATTTTGTAATGACTTACCTTCATTTATGATGGCAGTCGATATCCAATTGTTGATAGGTTTGGAAACTATTGTCCTGAGTTCTAAAGGAAGAAATCGGTCCAAACTATTTGTTAAGATATTAAGGAATTCTTTAAAGCCCAGCTCCTCATCGCTCGCAGATATAAATGAAAAGTCTGTTTTTAAGAGACAGTGATGCAATTTTAGGATTATCTAAAATTGTTATCTTCAGAGTATGCCCTACTTAGTTTATACATCATCCTACTGTTTTTTGATTTGGAATATGATAAAAGTTCTTTTTCGCCACAGTAAATAAAATCTCGAAGTTTGATGTGAAATAAACAATAAAATATTTGTAAACGTTAGAATATAGGCGAGTGAACCCGAGAGGTGGAGACAAATATTTAAGCACAACTGCGTGCGGGTTCGAGACGGGGCCGGGTCTTTAAACTTTTTGGTAGCAAAGTGAATAATAAAAAATAAATAAGGCATAGGCAATGGACCACCACAGCAGGTCAAGATCAAACAGTGAGTCTAGAAGTCCGCTTGATCGGTGCGCGAAATTGAGTCGGTCGCCGACACAATTGGCAAAACGTTTCAAAAAAGAGGATTTGGAAAAAAGAGAAATGAGTGTGGGTATGGGAGGAGCTTTGGAGATGATTTTTGAAGAGCTTCGGGAAATGAGGAAGGATTTTAAAGCCGTCGAGAATAAAATGGAAGAAATGAGAAGAGAAAATAAAGAACTCGAAGAAAGCTTGGAAAGGGCTAGGAGGGAACAAAAGGAAGTAGAGAAGAAGGAAAGGGTGTGAAAAGAGGAAATGATATCACAATTGAAAGCGATAAAAAACGAAAACACCGATATCAAGGGCAGGATAAAGAAGTTGGAGGACGACTACAGAGTAGAGAGAGAAAACTCCGTCAGAAGTGAAGAGAATGATCAAGACTCACTAAGAGAGGAAGTAAAGCAACTAAGAGAAATGGAAGAAAGAAGAGAAAGAAAGGAAATAAAAAAATAATATTGTGATTTATGGGGTAAAAGGAGAGAGATGGTTAGAAGACGCTAAGAGGTTATTGGAAGAAAGATTTGGAGTAAAAGAAGGTGTAGGAAGCATCTTCAAGATAGGAGATAAAGGTTCGAACCAAGGGCCAATTGTCGCCAAAAATTGCTAAGTTGGGAGGTAAAGAGAGTAGTCATGCAAAATAAATATATGCTGAAGGGGTCTGATATTTTTATCCAAGACTATCTTACTAAGAAAGAACGGGATATTCAAAAAGATTTGCGATAGAAAGCAAAGATTCTAAAAGAAAGAGGGCACCAAGTGAAGATCGGTTATAAGAAGATGGAAGTGGATGGAAATTGGGTAACATGGGAGGAGTCACAGAAGATTATACAAACAAAAGTAAGGTGCAACAAGCCAGGTGCGGGAAGGGAGAAAAAGGAGAAAAGAATTAAAATTTAAAATTTTGGAACGTGGCAGGATTACTAAGGAAACTGAGAATAGGAGAAGAAGAATTTGATGCGTTCTTGTCTGATTTCCAAGTTATTAACATAGTGGAAACTTGAACAAAACAAGAGGAATGGGAGGAGTGCATTAAGAAGTTGCCGGAAGGCTATAGATGGAGGCCCGAATTTGCAAAAATAGATTCTTATTTCGGAAGGGCAAAAGGTGGAATAGTAACAGGGGTGGACAAGGCTCTCAGGGAAAAAGCCTCCGCAAATATACCCAGAAGAGAAAAAGATACGGCGAAAGATATGTGTGAAGGTCTGGTGATGAGGGAAATAGAAATTGAAGGGCTATGGTGGGGGGTGATGACGGTGTATAATAATAATAGATCTATGGAAATACAACAAAAAATAGAAGATTGCCTGAACGAAGGGGAACACGAAAAACTGCTGATAGGAGGAGACTGGAATGTAAGAATTGGGGAAGGGCAGCCGATGGGAATTAGCAGTAGTGGAGGTGAAATTACGGTAAAGGGTGAAAGAGATATCAAACATTAATAACGAAGCGGAGCTGTGGCGGTTCCTAAGGGAAAACGGAGGTAGAGGACAAGGAGTGACAGACAAATTTGAGATAGAGGATTGAAAAAATTGTGGAGTCTGGCGTAAGCCGATGATGTGGTAATACTGGCAAAATCGGCAGGAGAATTGAAAGAAATGATGATGAATGAGAGATTGGAGAGATTTCTCGATAATAAGAAACCGACTGTAAATGTAGATAAAACAAAATGGGTAAGGTTTAAGAAAGGTGGGGTGTGCATGAAGGAGAGGTTCGAATGGAAGGGAATGGAGATTGAGCAGGTTGGGCATTTTAAGTATTTAGGGTTTGTATTTGCGAGTGGGTGTGGTAATAAAGAGCATATAGAGTACGTGGCAAAAAAAGGCGTGGGTGGCGGCGGAAAGGTTCTTGAATATATGGGGAAAAGATTTTAGCACAATTTACCGGGCGAAGGAGATGATATGGAACGCTTGTTGGCGGAGTATATTGATGTATGGACCTGAAATATATGGGGTGAAGGAAGAAGAAGGCGTGGAAAAAGTGCAACTACATTTCTTTAAAAAGCCCCTGAAATTAGAGAGATCAACTCCTTCCTACATAGTACTGCAGAGCTAAATGCATTTAAATTAAGAATTGAAGCAAGCCGACGAGTAGCAAGGTATGAATGCAAAGTGAAGGGAATGACTGAGGAAAGAATTGTAAAAAAAGTGTTCAGGGTAGCAAGTTTGGAAGGAATTAATTCTAGGAGAGAGACAAATTGGGGAAGGAATAGAAGGAAACTGTATGAAGGAGGTGGTATGTCTATCATGGAAATGGAAAGGCTTAGGAGGGAAGGCGTGCGAGTTGACGAATGGCTAGTGGTAAGGCTGAAGGAAGTTGAACTGCAAGAACGTCAAAGGAAAATAATGGAGAGTAGATATAGTAAGGACAATGTGGAAATACAAATATTTGAAGAGCTACCTAAATACTTAAAATCAACAATGGGCCTGAATGCTCAGTCAGTAATTGCCAGGTGTTTGTGATTCTTGTGAGAAAAATAATATAACTTGGCGTCGTTTTATTTTATAGTTTTATTGTAAAATAGTGTTACACGTCTAAACCGAATGGAGACTCTTGGTGAATGCTGCCTTTCAACTCTAGTGGCTCTTAGTGCTGTTTTAGGTTAATAGCCATGCCACACCATCTGTAGTTGGTAACAATGAAAAAATTAAAAAGAGCGGTAGAGAATAGTTTGAACATTCTTCCTACCTTGAAAGCTTACGGCTTTAAAAATAACATAAGATAAAAACGGGAATACATGATGAAAATTAAAAAAAAAACAAAAAAAACATGATAAAGCAAATACATATGAAACAAGATTCTTATAGTTCATGCATCACTTTGGACAGGCATTGGCGGTTATTGCCCTACACTGCTGCACTTGACATGTCCATTGCACTGTTTGTTGGAAGAGGACACACCTTCGCGATGGCACGTTTTACAAGACGCGCGCGGTTTGGATAGACACTACTCTTATATGTCCGTCGCTGCCGGGATGTAAATCTTTTATACGGCCCATTGGCCACTGTAATGGAGCGGTGTTGTCTTCCTTTAAAACCACAAGGGTTCCGATTTCTGGTTGATTGATTGGGTGCTGGTTCCACTTGGTCCTCTGCTGCAATTGGTGGAGGTATTCCTTTGACCATCTCTTCCAAAAGCCTTGTCTCATGGCCTCCAACAATTGGTATCGAGACAATCGATTAATGCTGAGATCGGTGATATTTGGTTCCGGTGACGCTCGTAGCGCCTTTGCAATCAGAAAGTGGCCTGGGGTTAGCGGTTCTAAGTCGGAAGGGTCATTGGATTAAGGAGTAAGAGGACGGGAATTGAGACATGACTCAATTGTTACTAACACCGTGTGCATTTCCTCAAAATTTAGTAGTGTTTTCCTATCACACGTTTTAAATGACTCTTTGCTGATTTTACTGCTGCCTCCCATAGCCCGCCCATGTGAGGCGATCTTGGCGGAATAAAATGCCAATTGATTCCTTCACTACTTAGTGAATTTATGATTTTATTTTGAAATTCTTGTGATTCAAATAACTGTTTCAATGTGTTTAATTTCTTATTTGCACCAACGAAATTTGTACCATTATCAGAATACAGGTGTGCAATTTTACCGCGTCTAGCAATGATTCGTTTTAATGCGTTTAAGAAGGTGGAGGAAGTGTAATCGCAGACTAGCTCTATGTGTACAGCCTTAGTTGCGAAGCAAACAAATAGGACAATGTAACCTTTGATTGTTTTGTTAGTGCGACCATGTCCATTCTTTAAAGTAATAGGGCCTGCATAATCTACACCAGTACAGGTAAATGGGCTCGACGGTTTCACCCGGTGTTTTGGTAAATTTCCCATCAATTGTTCAAAAGATATCGGTTTTTCTCGGAAACAAGTCACACATGATCGTATTATTCGTCGTACGACTCTTGCGCCTGATATTGGCCAAAATTTTTGTCTAATCGCGACTAATGTGGTTTGACACCCAGAATGAAAATTATTGATATGTTCTTGTGTTGCGATTAGATTTGTGATGGGATGATTATTGGGTAAAACTATTTGATGCTTGCTGTCGTGAGGTATGCTTGCGTTCATTAACCTACCCCCTACGCGAAGTACCTCGTCTTTATCTAAAAATGGATTTTTAACAAACATCGCAATTTACTGTAATTGTAAAGCATCTTGTGATTTTTTAGTGAATGAATATCGCTAAAAAATGCTTCCCTTTGAACTATTTTTATTATTTTGATTTCGGCTTGGTTTTTTTCTTCGCATGATAAATGACCGGACATTTTATTTTTGCGACGTGTATTATTTGAAAAACGTAAAATGTACGCTATGATTCGCACTAATTTTTTGAAAGAAGAAAATTTGTTGAATAAATCGAATTCTGTGGTAGAAATACTGTCCATAATCGCTAAACAACACACTGCTTTTACTTCTGGTATTTCTTCGACTTGAGTAGGTCGTTTGTTTACTTTAGAAAAGTCTACTGTACTGTCGCGTAAAAAAGTCGGGACCTTTGAACCAAATATTCGACGTCATTAATTGAGTTGTGATTGCTCCACGCGATAACACGTCAGCAGGGTTTTCGGTAGTTTGAACATACCGCCAGTCCTCTGGTGAACTTATTAACTGTATTTCACCTACTCGATGTGCTACAAATGGTTTTAAATTGTTTGGTTGCATTCCTATCCATGCCAAAGCAATTGTCGAGTCTGTCCAGTAAAAATACTGGTTTACGAAAATATCGATAGAATCTTTAACTTTGTTGATTAATTGTGCAAGCATTAATGCAGCAGATAATTCTGAACGTGGTATTGTGATGGTCTTCAGAGGTGAAACTCTGTTTTTGGAACATAGTAAATGTAAAATGCAATCTCCGTTGAGTGAGATTGTACGTACGTAGACGCATGCACCACATGCAACTTGGCTTGCGTCACTAAATCCGTGGATTTCAGTTCTAATCCGTTGTTGAGATCCTAATGATACACATCTTGGAATTATAAGAGAATCTAACTTTGAAAAACTTGTTAAAAATTGTTCCCACCTTGCAAGAAGATGTGATGGTACTTCTTCATCCCAATCTATCTTTAATGACCATACCCTTTGTAATAATATTTTTGCTGTAACCGTAACAGGAGAAACTAAGCTTAGTGGGTCAAAAAATCTAGAGATTAAGCTCAGAATTGTACGTTTAGTGCCTATTTGATTATTTGGTTTTACAAAAACTTTGATTGTGTCTGTGTGACAATCCCAATTAATGCCTAACGTTTTTTCGCAGGATTGCAAATGTAAATTTATCTGATCTGTGTCACTATTATGTTGTGTTGGTAAGATTAAATTATTGTTTGAGGCAAACTTTCGTAACCCAAAACCACCCTTTGCCAAGGTGTTAATTAATTTATCTCGAATTTCGATGACCTTGTCAATAGAGTCCGCTCCTGTTAATACGTCATCGACATAAAAATCGCGTTTAATAATTTTGGAAATTTCTGGGTAATTTTCAGCTTCTAATGATGCAAGCTCGCGTAATGTTCTAATTGCAAAATATGGTGCAGATGCTAATCCGTACACAACTGTTTTTAATCTGTAGGTGTTAACTCGATCGTTTGGATTGTCGCGCCATAAAACTAAATGATAGTTTCTATGATCTGGATGAATAAGTATCTGTCGATACATTTTTGCGATGTCTCCCGTGATTACGTATGGATGCAATCGAAATCTTATTAAAATAGCAAATAGTTCCTGTTGCAATGCAGGACCCACATGTAGGTTGTCATTTAAACTTTTACCGTTGTCAGAACTCTCAGAGCCATTAAAAACAACGCGATATTTTGACGTGGTGCTACTATTTTTTATGACACAGTGATGGGGTAAATAAAAACACGATGTCTGTTCAATTGTAGTCTCCTCTGCAGAGGGAACTAATTCCATGTGTCCTAGACGTAAATATTCGTCAAGAAATTGTCGATAATTATTTTGTAAATGTCGGTCTCTTTGTAACCTTCTCTATTATGATAATAAACGTTTGAATGCAATATGTCTGGAAGAACCCAATTGCGGGGGTTCCTGCTTAAATGGTAATTTCACGATAAATCGACGGTGATAATCCATTTCGGTGTTGAGTTTTTCACATACGTCTGAAACTTGGGACTGTCCCATTTTCTGAGAAGACGAATTAGGATCTTCAATTTCCCAAAAACGTGTCATTTGTTGTTCTAACACTGCGAAATTAGACAATTGACAAATTGTTGGTGTTTGATTTTGAATTGAAATTACCGCAGCTACAATGTAACCGAACTGTGTTTCTTGCAAAATAGTACCTGATGAGCCATTTGACTGAATTTTATGTGGAAGAATTAGATGCCAAAATAATTCATTTCCGATTAAGATATCGACTGGCCTCGATAAATTAAAGTTTGGATCAGCAAGTTTTATGTTTTTTGGAATGTCCAAGTTGTCTGAATTGAATGAAAATAACGGATGATTTGATGATAATTCTGGTAACACTAAGCATGATAATTCACCTATGAAAGAATTATAGTTCGACTGTATGGTAATTAAAGTAACTCTTTTAACAAATGTCTGACTTTTAGAAATGCCTATTATGGGTAAATTAGTTTTGCTAAGCTCTAACCTTAATTTATTGCATGTACTAGCTGATATAAAATGAGATTGTGATCCACTGTCCAGGAGTGCTCGTAGATTATGAAATCTACCATTACTATTTCGAACTTTAATAATAGCTGTCGTCAAAAGAACGTTCTTATTATTTCCTTGGGCGCAGTAATTTGAAACAATGGCTGATGTCGAGGGTTCTTCTGATCGTGGGGCTATATGATTATTATTAGTACTATTAATGTGGAGGAGAGAATTATGTTTCTCACCACAGGTTTTACAACTATATAATGATGGACATGCAGAAGCCTTGTGATTAGGACGTAAACAGTTTTGACAAATTTTAAGTCGTCTGACTTCGCTTAATCGTTGATTTGCAGATAGTGACAAGAATTGTTTACAATAATATAAATAATGATCTTGATTGTACAGAATGCATTTTGTTTTGTGATTGAATGAGCTTAGATGGGATGTCGAAGTGTTTGAATGTGAATAGCGATTGAATTTGTTATGATTTAAAGAATTTATGCCATTTGTAAATTGACTGCTAACTTCTAGTGATTCTAACATTTGACAGCGTTGCGTTAGAAATTTTGTTATATCGTTATTACATAGGTGATTCACTGGATAACGTGGCTTCCCAAGCAGCAGTAGTATTGCTATCAAATTTTGATGAGATTAAATGTATTAATAGATCCTCCCAATTATCTACTGGACGCCCGATTGATTGTAGGGATTTAAGATTAGCTGTTACCGTATGCAAAATGTGTCTTAGAGACCTTGAATCCTTATGATTTACCGAAGACAAGGAGAAAATTGCTCTAACATGATACTGTGTAATCAATCTCTTATTTTCGTATCTCTTTGACAGTAATTCCCATGCTGTTGCATAATTGTCTGTAGAAGGTGTTAAATGGGAAACAGTTCAAACGCTTCATTTTTTAAACTGCTACGTAAGTAATGAAATTTTTGAATAGAGTTTAACGCTTCATTGTTATGTATTAATGACTGGTAACTGTCACGAAACGTTATCCACTCTGTAAAGGAACCGCTAAAATGTGGTAACTGAATGTCTAGAAATTTAATTTGTAGTGATGCGCCTTCATTTTGTGTGTTTGATGTAGCGACAGAAGAGCCGACGTTTGTTTTGATTAGACTTTCGGCCTCACTAACAGTTTTGAAATAATTATCTTCAAAATCAAATAACTCGTTATCTGTGACTAATGTTTCGTCCAACAACTGAATCAGCAAATGCACTTCCTCGAATTCATGATGAGATGCTTCAATTATTTGTAATCGTTTGCCTATCTCTATTGATTTTGATTTGTTTTCGAGTAAACTGATAAATGATGCAAATTTCGTCAAGCGTGTCTTGATTTTGGTGCGCTTTAACGAAGGACCAAAATGTTTGTGATTCTTGTGAGAAAAATAATATAATTTGGCGTCGTTTTATTTTATAGTTTTATTGTAAAGTAGTGTTACACGTCTGAACCGAATGGAGACTCTTGGTGAATGCCGCCTTTCAACTCTAGAGGCTCTTAGTGCTGTTTTAGGTTGGTAGCCATGCCACACCATCTGTAGTTGGTAACAATGAAAAAATGAAAAAGAGCGGTAGAGAATGGTTTGAACACCAGGTTTAGATGCGGCTGTGAAGAAAGAGGGCGAAAGTATTGGATGGATGACAAGTATAAGAGTTGTGGTGTATGTGGGATAGGGAAAGGCGTGTGGGTGCATTGGTTTGAGGAGTGCAAAAAAATTGGTTTGAGAGTGGACCGAAAGAGAGAGAGTGTTAGGGTCGAAATGGAAACAGTGCATGAATGAGGATGGTAATGGTTTGGTAATGATGGAAAGAATAAAAGGATGGAAGGAACAGGGAACGGAAACAGAGGAATGTCCAGTGTAGTTTTATTTATTTTCTCTCTCTTTTAACTTGGACATTATTTTTATGGTGTGCGATTATTGATTTTTTTTTTTTTTTTTAATTTTGTTGGTTTTGTTTTTCTTTTTGTTGTTTTTTGGTATTGTAAGAGGAAAGGTTTATGTTTTTTTTTTTTAATTTTATGCCAATAAAGGTTATTGTATATGAAAAATCTAGATGGAATATTTGACTTAGATGGTCCGCTAGAGTTGGTTCCACCAAACTGCACTTAAATGCTCTTCTGTCTAAGTTGGTGACCAAGTAATCGATGGCTGTTTTAGAATTTGTCCCATCTGGTCTTTTACCTATTCTTGTTGGTCTCATGTTAATAGTGGATAGATTAAATTGAAGAAAACTATTAAGCAACACACTTCTTTCTTTGGAGTCTTTTAAATTGTCGAAGATCACCGCACAATAATACTGGGTTTTGAGATTTAAGAACTTCAACCAACATGTCATTTAGCCCATCAAAGAACGAATTAAAATTTCTTAAAGAAGATCTATATATACATATCAATGCAATACAAACATTTTCAAACAACAAGTTGTTACCACAAACTTCAAAATCAACTTTTTTAGAAAAGTTTTCGAGATTTAGTTTAGAAGTAATGTATATCGTCACGTACAAATATGGCCACGCCACCATGCTTGTATGTACCTCTACAATAATTCGAAATCACAGTGAAGTCGTTAATGGAAACAATGTCTAGCTCAGGTTGGGTGCACCAAAGTTCACCTATACACAATACTTTAATATTTTGTCTTTTAATGAACAGTTCCACTAGTTCCAGCTTATTTTTTACAGACTGAGCATTCACATGTGCTATATTAAAACATTTCGGTTGTTTCGGAAATTTTTCGGTTGATACTTTTGTTATGTTTTCACTGTTAGTCTTCCGAGTCTTAACAAAAAACGGTTTACGCAGGCGTTTCTCGGCCAAGTTTCTGGTTTCGATATATTTTCCAGATCCTCAACGGGCACCGAAACTTTGAATGATGGGTACTCATCTGGATGTTTGGACTGAATTTTCGTACATCTAACCTGATTAAATTTTTTATTCTTTAGATATTGCAGTAAATCATCTGCTGAAAGTTGGATCAAGTTTAAATGCATGACCATGTGCGTAACGTGTGGCAGCTTTTATTTGATTAGATTCGTCATTAGTACCAAGGATAAGATTTGATTTCTTAGTTTTTCTTGATTTGCGCCTTTGGGATGCCCATTTTTCGTTTTTACACTTTCAGTATGTTGGACGACTCTATTTTCTGAATCGGTTTGATTATTTACGTTTGGAATCAGTTGGACCACTATGTTTTCTAATTCGGTTGTTTTGTTTGTATTTTCTGCACCAGCTCGCAAATCCGTGCGGGAATTAACTTTTTCATTCTTATCTACCAAGTTTTTCGGTACACTATCGCTGACTTTGCTTGTCCCTGCGCGTTCTTCTTGAGAATTTTGTGAAGTTTTAGATTTTACCCGCACATTAGAAATTACGGAATTTGACAACTTCTCGTTCACTTCGGACAAATATGTTACTTTTTTAGATAGGTCGGTGATCAAAACTAGTAACGGATCAACATTTTTTTTTATTTATTTGTCATAAACATTAATATTTGTCATAAACATTTCAAAATCCGAGCTTTGTAAAAACGTTTGCACTATATCAAATTGCTTTTCGGAAGGAACATTGGACCTTAGTTCCATCGGCATTATAACAGAAATCATGTTTCACAGTGTCTATAACATAAACTTTACATTCCACAATATTAATTTTTATTAAATTTAACATTAAATACTCTCGCACGTCCACTCTCGTTGAACGCCAACTCACGAGAGAGATAGATGTGGTATTACAACAGACAGTCTCATTTCAATACTTCGACATGTCTGCGATCAAAATCGGACTATTTTGATCTCAGGCATGTGGAATGGCACGCACACACGTTCAAAAACACTGCAATCATCATATCCAGCAGAACCGTACTGAAGCGCTGAAACGTGAGTGTCAGCATAGGTATTATTTTACTTCGATAAAAAAATATTTTCTTATATTAAAAAAAATATATATTCTATACAGGTAAAATAAAGTACAATTTTGAAGAAATTATATGGAATCACATAATAATTGCGAATAGAGTGAATGTTAATTATATCAATTAATAAGGAATAAATTCATTACAATAGGTTTCAAATATTTATTAAATTAAGAAATATTTTATATATGTCAATATATAATACCCTATCCATCCCCTTAAAGTTTGTTTTTGTACTGTTGGTAGTAATAATACAGATTTTGTTTGAAACTTTTATGTTCCACAAAAAATGGAAAATAAATCGGATACTGGCGAAAATTTGCAAAATGTTACAAATAAAACTTGAAGATAATTAAAAGTTTGTATAAAAACCTTATTTAATGATTTTTTGTCTGTCAATTTGAAAGAAGAAAAGCAAATGTAACTTATTACGTTTTTTTCCGTCAAAGATTCGAAAATAGCTCAAAAACTATACTCAATTTTGAAAAATGTTTCAAATTAAACTTAGAAGGAAATTAAATCATCTATAAGAAAACTTTGAATACGGTAGGCGGGCAGATACTTTGAAACGACTTGGTTAGAGATTTGTTAATTTTAAGTAGAAAACTTGAAAGTCTCAATTCTAAGGATCTGAAAATCTAAAGGTTTTTAAAAATTGATATGCAAACAAATTAATTACCAACCGGTTGTTAAACAAAATCATATTTTGTAAAATATTTTTAAATCCGCTTAAACTGAACTCAAACGATGTTGATGCAACGAAATTATATTCCTGCCTTTAAAACATTATATTACCTACAAATCTTTATTAAGTTCTCACATCTAATAGCAATGTATCCCTTATCGTCCACCAAACCTCTTACTACATTTTACTCATTATCTACACTTAACATATTTTTATCGCATGTCTTAAAGTGATAATCTATGGGATAAATTTATACACTTTTCAATTTTATATCCTTCATAACTTTTTCGCACTTGTTACGTTAAGTAATAAGCAGTTAAATTGTTTTATGCGTAGACTATAAAGTAGCCTCATGCAATAGCTATTATCCATACATTATAATATAATTAAACTTCTTCATTATTAATATAGTTGAGAAAAGGAGAAAATGAATTGATCTGAAAATATAATTAGTTTGGTCAAGAATAATAAAAGATAATATATTTTCAAACAATTCAGTCATACTAATATAAGAATAACTGTTACATCAATGAGAATATTAAAAGGATTTCTAAAATATTTGTGAAATCAACAAAAAATAAATATTTCACTTTTATTTTCCTAACGATAAATATCAATTATTAAGCGACTTGACAGATGAAACTTTGTTTTTTCATTTTAAGAAACCTTATAAAAAAAATTTGTGTATGTAAGTGTAAATACAATCAATTATTCTTGTATTTTTGTCAAAACATTCCATATATTTATGCACAGTTTCAAATTTCCAGTGTTATCAAAGCCCAGTTGTATATTTATCTATATTACAGACTATTCAGTTCATTCTCTTATAGTTATTACTCACAAATGTCTTCTTCATCTTCAGCCTTTCAAAGTCCACTGCTGGACATAGGCCTCCCTCAATTTATTAAATTTTTTTCTGTCTTGGGCTTCTTGGTGCCATCTTTTGCCGATTTGCCGACTAGTCTTTTTACTTTCTCCAGCCATCTTTTCTGAGGTCTCCCTGTGCTTCTCTTAGTTTTGCGTGTCTCCACTGTGTAACCCTATTTTTCCAACGGTCTGAGTCTTGCCTTGCGACGTGCCCTAACCAGCACCACTTTGGTTTGCCACTCGGTGAATTACATCTGTTACACCTGTTCTAGTGCGTACCACTTCATTTTTTATTTTGTCCCTCAAGCATATTCCAAGCATTGCACGTTCCATGGCTCGTTGGGTTGTTCTCAATTTTAAGGCGATCTTTTCTGTCAAGGTGGTAGTTTCTAGCCCGTAGGTCATTACAGAGAGTATACATGCATTAAATACCTTGGTTTTTAAGCACATTGAGACATGCCTGTCTTTTAAAACGTGTCCTAGTTTTCCGAAGGCAGCCCAACTTAATCTTACTCGCTCCAAAATCTCGGTGGTTTGATTTTCTTTGCATAGTTTAATTTGATGGCCTAAGTATATGTATTGGTTCACAGTTTCTATGATATTACCATCAATAGATATCTGTTGGTTAGTGCTGCTCATTACCTTTGTCTTGTTCAGGTTCATATTTAATCTAACTTTTTTGGAAGCTTGATTAAGTTCTTGTAGCATGATATGTATTTCTTCCATGCTATTACCCATAAGGACAACATCAGCTGCAAAACGTAGGTGTGTCAAGTTTCTGCCTTCTATGTTTATACCACTTTCGTCCCAATTTAGTTCCTTGAAGATATTTTCAAGTGCCAGAGTGAATAGTTTAGGGGACATCTTGTCACCATGCCGGGCGCCTCTTTTAATCTTTATTTGGTTAGTCTTAATATCATCGTCTAACTTGACAAGAAAGGTTGCATTTTCATATATGTTCGTGATTAGGTCTGTATATATTTCATCAATTCTTGCATCGGAAATTGCGCTCAGTAACGCCCATAATTCTACCGAGTCGAAAGGTTTCTCATAGTCAATGAATGCCAGGTGGAGTGAGTGGTACATTATATTCTGTGGTACATTATATTTTTTCTATTAACGTTCGGATTGTCAGCAGTAATCAGTACCTGCAAAAGTCCTGCCTGCTCGACCGGTTGGTAAAAGTCTAATTTGTTCGTTAGTCGATTTGTAATAATTTTGGTCACTAATTTATAGAGATGCGATAACAAGTTAATAGGTCGATAGTTTCCAATTTTTGCGATATCGCCTTTTTAATGGATCAAAATTACTTCAGCGTTTTGTCAATTCCTTGGTATTTTCCCTTCAACTAAGCATCGATTCAGTAGAATACGGATCGCCTCAAATAGGTTTGCAAATCCAAGCTTCAGAATATCACTTCATATTCGGTCTTCTCCCGGCGCTCGCCCATTCTTCATTTGTTTGAAAGCAGTTTCCAGTTTTTCTATACTGATGTTTGGCATTTCTTATTAGTTGATGTTACAGACGTTTCTCTGGAGCATTTAGAGGAGTAAAGTTTCGTGTAGAAATTTTCTACGACTGCTACGATCTTTGCAGTATCCGTAACAATAATTCTTTGTTCTGTTTTCATTCGGCTGATTCTTCATGATTATTCTGCCATTCTGTAAATTCGACTTCAGAACTGTCATATTCTTATTCCGTTCGATTGTCTCTATGATCTGTTTGGTGTTATAAATCCTGACATCTTTTCTAACTGCTTTTTGCGAATAGGCCATCTAAGGACCACGTTCCAATTTCAATTCCTAATTCTTTGTTCTTTTCTTCCAATATTCTTTCATCTGTTCACTATGTTTTTTCTTTCTGTCGTCAGACCATTTTGAACCAGTCTTCTTAGCAGCCCTGCCTTGGAATCCTCCAATTTTCAATATTTTTTCCCGAAAGGCTTGTCTGTTGTATATAGCTTCTGTTTGTATATTATTTCTTTCTAAATCCATTTTTACTTCGTTGACCCAGCCTGTTGTGGACTTTTTACACCATAGATATCTCATTACGTTTGATATATTTTCTATATTTTCGTATACTTCATTGCTTCGTAATTTTGCTGTGTTATTCCTTAAATTCCTTCTGCTGTGTTTTGTGGTCCTAATATTTTCCATATAGTTCGCCTTTCCAGTACTTCTACCTTATCCAAATTGTAGTTTAGTGCCAGACATCCTCTTGCATATAGACATTCTGTCTTCAGGCATTATAATATGTCTTCAGTACATATTATAATGCCTGATTTTTGCATTTTGGATAGGCATTTCTTATTGTAAAGATCTTTGGTGATACCATATCGTCGGTCCAGATGAACAGGGTGAACTCAAAAAAGCCTGGAGAGCGATTTCAAGTTTTTAAATCAATATATTTCCGTTTCTGTAAATAATTGGTTAGCCTCTCTTATAATATCTTTTAAACTATCGATTAACGTTTATTGATAACGTATTTATTCACTTCATGACTTTGTCAATTTTGCTATTACTGAGAAAAAAAAAAAAGAAATTCTACAGGCAAGAACATAATTAGTTAATACCCTGTTCATCCAAACGAACGATATGCTCTACTCATTTTATGTAACCTTTCTTCAATTGCAGATTTTTCCAAAGCATTTTCTTGGATGAGCTCTCCTAGATATTTGAATTTTTTAATCTTCTCTATTTGGCCAATATCTGTTTATTTATGATCTTATTTAGGCATTTGTATTCGTTTGAATCCCTACATAGTGTTCTCTTTTTTGAATGAGTTTGATAGTTTCTTCACTGATCTTTTTATTATGTTGGATATTAGATGTCGCAAACCTTTTTGGTTGCGGTTTGTACATCATTTGTGATATTATCAGAGAGTATATCAAGCTCAAGGGAGTTCAGATTTGAGTTTGTTAGTTTCTTATCCAGTTTCTCCTAGATTTTTTCCTGTTGCTTTGAGATGTCGTCTATAGCTGGGAGAGCTCACCATTTTTTGTCTGCCCACTTTGGTATTGAGTTCCATGGTTGCCCTTACTAATCGGTGGTTGCTTCCGGTATGGAATTTATTTAACACTGAAACCTCGTTGATTATATGGTTTTTGTTGGAAATGATGTAGTCTATTTTGTTTTTAACTATCTGATTTGGACTTATCCATGTACATTTCCTTTGCATTGGCTTTTCAAAGAAGGTTTTTTCTGTTGCATATAATTCAACAACTTTTCTACCCGTTCGTTTCTAAGTCCTAGTACAAAGTTTCCGATGTTTTCAATATTATCCTCGTCCTTTTTGCGCAACGTAGCATTTAGATCGCCAATGATTAAGGAGAAAACAAACGGGTTAGGGGTGACGACAAGAACAACCAAGTAAGACCGACCCAAATATCAACCTCTCCTGCACGCGGTACCCGCTGCTAAATAACTAACGAGGCTCTGGCGGTATAACCATTAAAATTAATAATTAAGGAAATGTATTTCAATCTTAATGTCATGAGAGGGGCTCAATATTTTAATGATCTGAAGAGCGATGCCAGCGGAAGCAAATGCTCCTGGTAGGGCCGCCCTTGCTGGTAAGGTTATCGGTGAGTAGAGATGTTAACTCGTCTTGATGCGTTTGACCCAGAGTGGGCGATTAAAAACAGCGTCTGTACCCAGAATGGGCGGCTGAAATATTACCTGGGAACAGGACTCGCCAACACGCAACAGGATTCGGCAAGCGCGGCGTTTTTAATTGCCATCACCCCCAAAATGAAATGTCAATTTTAAATACAAATGTAGGTATATACTAATTCAAATAACATTTCTCTAATACAGTCGAATGTAACCTATTTTTGATTAATCATATTCTATTCTATCCTAGCTCTCATATAGCTATCAAGACTACTACAAGAAGATTTATTATAGTAATATATTTCAGCCAAATAGCCATCATCCAAATTCAGACTTCAGATAATTTATTGCAAATTCTTATCAACTCATATGCAGCTTTAGATGGTATTGTCTAGCCTTCCCTAAACTAGATTATTCTCGGCTCGTATGTCAAGTCTTATTTCAACTATTCTAGTCTTGTCCGGCTTTGTATGGTTTTGACTCTTCTTATCTGATCATATCTGGTCCGGTCTTCTTTCAACTAATTTATCTGGCTTTGTCTGGTCTTGTCCAAACTTCTCCGGTCCTGTCAGATCTTGTCCGTTCTTGTCCGCTCCTGTACGGCCTTAATTGGTATTGTCCGCTCTTGTCCGGTCTTGTACGGTGTTGTCCGATTATGTCCGCTCTTGTAACATCTTGTTCGGCCTTGTCCGATCACGTCCAGTCTTGTCCAGTTTTGTCAGGTCTTGTCTTGCCGTGTATTGTCCGGTCTAGTCCCGCTAGTCCGATCTTTTCCGTTCATGACAGGTCCTGTCCGGTCTTTTCCGGACATGTCCGGCCTTATCCGATCTTGTCCTGTCTTGTCAGGTTTTCTCTGGTCTTGTCTGGTCTTGTCTGGTCTTGTCTGGTCTTGTCTGGTCTTGTCTGGTCTTGTCTGGTCTTGTCTGGTCTTGTCTGGTCTTGTCTGGTCTTGTCTGGTCTTGTCTGGTCTTGTCTGGTCTTGTCTGGTCTTGTCTGGTCTTGTCTGGTCTTGTCTGGTCTTGTCTGGTCTTGTCTGGTCTTGTCTGGTCTTGCCTGGTCTTGTCTTGTCTGATTTCTAGTCTTATCTGGTCTTGTGTGGTCTTGTTTGGTCTTGTCTGGTATTGTCTGGTCTTGTCTGGTCTTGTCTGATTTTGGTTGGTCTTGTCTGGTCTTGTCTCGTCTTATATGGTCTTGTCTGGTCTTGTTTGGTCTTGTCTGGTCTTGTCTGGTTTTGGTTGGTCTTGTCCGGTCTTGTCTGGTCTTGTCTGGTTTTTCGCGATTTTGTCTGGTCCTGTTAGTCTTGTCTATTCTTGTCTACTCTTCTCATATTATAAAAATTATTAAAAAATAAGAATAATATTTGTGTAGATATGATAATCTGAACATTTAATCTAAATGCACGTGTATATTTATTTTTATAAGGTTAATAAATCTGAAAGGAAGATTTTTGCAAAAAAAGGAAAAAAAACCTGAAAACTTATCTTTTATCTAATTTTTTATCTGCTTCATCATGTACTTATATTACTTGAAAAAAAAAATCACTTAAATTTAACATACCATTGGACATACACGCTGTAGCTTAAAGTTAATTAAGCCCTTAATTATTTGAATAAGTTTTCTTTAACAAGACATTAGTTTTAAAATTTATGACATCTAGTTATACTTCTCTAGTATTGTCCACGTAACCTTGCTTTTTTCAAATATTTTTTGTGCGTCCATTGTCCCATAAACTAGTCCCATTGTCTTAAATACATTTTTTATTGAAGCTAGACAACATATTTCTATAAAGCGTCTTGTCTGTTTATTTAGTCTTGTCTGTCTAGTCTAATCCGTTTAGTTTTGTCTGTCTAGACTTCTCTGTTCAACCTTCTCTGTCTAGACTTCTATGTGTAGTCTTGTCTGTTTTTATTGGTTAATTTTTCTCTTTCAAGTGTTTTTGTTATCTTATGTAGTTGTTTTCTGTGGCTGGTCTTATATAATCTTGATCTTACTCCTGTCTGCCTCGGCTTGCAGCGAAACTAGTATTTTAAATTTAGTTGATTATATTTGATTTTTCCCGTAGATAATATTTCAATGATTCACGTAGGTTTGCCGCACATAGCAATGTTGATATGTTAACCTCTCACCCCCATGTATTTTGTGTTTCTGCACAAAGCTACCTTTATTAACCTTTACAACTATTATTAATTTTCTTTTTCACAATTTGAAATTTGCTCGAGCATGAAACACCTGTCTTGCCTACGCTATCATTACTTACGCCATATTTTAATTAGAATTCACAAATTGCACCTTCTATGAAACGGACGAAAATAAAACGGGTTTCAAACAAAAATTAACTTTAAATATTATTTATGGGACAAGTTCTGCGGATTTCATTTATTAAAAATCTATTCATCGATGCTATGAATTATTTATTTGCAATGAGAAATAAACCAACTTATTAAAAAAATATATATTAATAAACCGCTTTACTTTTTTACTAATTTGTTTTTATATAAACTGGTAAATGTAGTAAAAAACTGCCTCATAAAATAAATTACATTCTTTTCTTGGATGAAAATGGTAAGAATTATTTATGGTTTAAGTCTTATAGCGTGTTTCTGAATATTTCTAAATGTTAGAGGAAACAATTTTTTTATTAAATTAGTCTAATGCCTTTTATGGGGCGTGTAATAGACGATCCAATTATTACAAGATTTATCGCACTCTATGAGTTTCACTAGACATCTTATAATTTTTCTAATGATACTAAATTCCAAATGATATTACTTTTGATTTAGAAATACTTGTTTCGTTTTTGCAATCGCGGCAGGCATAATTTTTGCATTGTAGATAACATTTTTTATTTTTCATATATCTAATTGGCAATTATATTATAAATTATCGTTATTGCGATAAAATGTAAATCTAGTTGAAAATATTATTATACGGACAAGTAAAGTAAAATTAAGAAAGCATATGGTCGTGCCAGAATGTTGTTTTATTGAAACAATAGTATATTTTACAACGAGAGATGAAAGAGAGATGGCGTTTTTTTTTGGTGAGGTGAGAGTTTGCTCACGCGTGCCAGCGAGTTAGCAATCACACCAAACCAAAAAAAAAACCGCTTTCATCTCGAGTAGTAAATGCAATTTTTTCTACTGATATTCGGTTGCAGAATCTTTCGACTAAGAAAGTCCATGGAAATTTGGTTAGTTTAGTGTTTTAATCGAGAAAATCGTAAATTTAAAATGCTCATTTTCATCTCTAGATGTGAAAATATTTTCATCTCTAGAATGAAAAAATGTCACTTTCATGTAGGGTAAGCCGTGGTAGAAAATTAATTATTGGTTTTGATAATAAAATTCGTTTATAAAGGATTTGAAAATGGATGAAATTTGGAATATAAATATGTTTTTACGCAGGCTTGGGCAAAAAGCGGCCCGCTTCGACATTTTATGCGGTCCGCGAAGCATTTTATAAATCACTTTAATCAAAAAATAATGTATTATGATAATAAAAAGCTAATTTTATAATGGTGTCCTTGATTGTTTTGTATGATCTTATTTGGTATTCCAAAATAAAAAAAAAATTAAAGGAATCCCAAAAACATATGATATGCTTATTATGTTTACTTTATAATCTACCTGCTACTAAACTTGCGTGCAATCGGCGCACTTTTGAAAATAGTTATTTTTTTATAAGCTTTTTATGAAATTAAATAAACATATATGTCTAAAGATAATTTAATATGTTTTAATATGAGTTTAAATTTATAAAGAATACTTTTCGTTTATAGGCGTAGCAACCGCTAAACAAAAACGAACATATTTATGTATTGGTTATTACGAGAATAACAAACTTGATATAGGTACATTGTAATGATTACCTTTGCAATTGAAATTTGCACAATACTCGTTTTTCACAATTTGATTAGTGTTCAAGGGAGTTAAAGGGCACACAAGTTTTTGTTCTTTAAATTGCCCTTGTTCTTCAAAATCTAAATTGATTAGCCAATGATCTGTTGATCAATAACTGGATATGACACGCGCCGCGGATCGAAGAGTGTTCCAGACTGAAGAGTTTGGAACATGCTTCGAAGAGTGTTGGATCC
The DNA here is from genome assembly GCA_944588485.1 of Phosphuga atrata. NCBI lineage: Eukaryota > Metazoa > Arthropoda > Insecta > Coleoptera > Silphidae > Phosphuga > Phosphuga atrata. The sequence continues at coordinate 26,756,337 of OX155901.1, read as the reverse complement.
TTTCCAACAGAGACTGGATTCTTCCACAGACGAAATAGAACAGGCAGAAGGAGATTTTCAACGGCTCGGGCTGGCCGCTTTAATGTCAACATCATTAAGAAATCGCACTAATGCTGTTCAATTGCAACAACAGCTCCGCGAAGTACGAAGAGTGGCTACTAGTCAGTGGACAGTAAGACGAATACTGCATGAAAGTAACTTGACTCCTAAGACACCTGCTGATTGACAAAAACTTACCCCAGCTCACCGTCAAGCACGCCTGCGTTTTGCAAAGGATCATTTAAATTGGATGGCAGAACAATGTAGTTCTGCTCGGTTTTCAGGTGCGACCAGAGTATGTCTCTATGGTAGCGACCGAAGAAGAAAAGTGTACTGGAGACCAAGACAGCGATTTGTAGAATGAAGCATTGAAGAGCGGACTGCTTATGGAGGTTCATGCATCTGGGGTGCAATTTCTATGGCAGCAAGAATCGACCCTGCTTTCATTTTATTATTATTATTATTATTATTACCTTTATTGTCTTTATTATTAACACAATACAGAAACTTCCTCATTATACAAAAATATAACAACAAAAAACTGGAAATAAAAAAAAAACTAAGAATTAAAAAAAAAATCGGCCACACAATTTTTTCTCACTCCTTAGACTCTTTCCACAATCACTTCCACGTCCAGGCAAGACTTCCTCGCTTCTTCGTCCAGGTAAAAATCTTTACACTTTTTCTTCTTCTGTACATCCCATGTCAGCTCTTTGCACTCTTCCATCTAATGTTCCCATCTGTCAGTACAATCTCCGCATATGGCACACAATATTCCCCATTTTTTTAGCCAGTACCTTCTTCCCTTTTTCTCGTTGCCGCACCGAAACCTGGCTATTCTACATTGTATACCGCTTGAACCTCTGCTTAGATACAAAGAGAGTTTACTTGTACCTTGTTGTAATCCTGGTCCTACCATCATACTTACGACAATCCCACTCGTTTGGCAAGAATGGCCTCCTAGACTGGGTAGGGACAGGTTACCTACTCTATGGACGGCGGCGGAATGAGACAGGCTCCCAAAAGTACGGCGGCGTTCCTCAGGCCTGAAGATTAGGGTTACTGTATTTGCTACTTAAGGGTGCCATTAGGATCGGAACCTATATCTGTAGCAGCAGGCAGGCTATTATGTGCAATCCCCCCTGTTACTCTGTGCACAGTCACCCAACAACAATCAACCAACCCCACCCCTTCTTCACACCATAAGATCAGGCGGCATCGAACATTTGAATGTTCTTAATGCCAACGTACCATCCGATCTCGCATCGGTCTCTGGAGCCACCAACAGACCCATAAGCGGAGGCGACGATGGCAATGAGGGCAGGTTCTTCTGCAACGAAGAAATCCCGACGACAAAGAATATAAACACTTTCATATCTTGCCACTCTCACTGATGCTTCTACTGCAACTTTATAAACATTAGCTTCTTGTGGCACCAGGTACCCTGGCGTATTCCTGTCGAGTTTCAGCGCCCTTTTTATAAACTGAAGTTATCATCACCTATTCTATTTCCTCTATCTTATTCATACCCCACATTTCCGCCTCATATAACAAATTACTCCTTCGCGCCTTCCACACTACCATTTTTGCAAGGAAACTCTTTCAAAATTATCATTCAAATTTATCTTTCCATGCATTCCAAAACCTGTTAGCAGCCACCCATGCTTTCTTACATATGAACTTAATGTGCTCGTTATAGGACCGATTATTACAAAATATAAATCCTAAATATTTGAAGCTGCTAACCTATTATATAACCTTTTCTCCCACATCAGACTTTCCTCTTTTTACCATCCTTCTTTCTAAAAACAATCCACGTAGTCCTCTCCACATTCACACTTATACTTCCTTTCTCAAAATATCTTTTAATCCTTATAATCATCTCTTTCATTTCCGCTTTTGTTCTAGCTAGAGCAACTATGTCATCCGAGTATGCTAGCGGCCACACTTTCCTCCTACCTATTACCACTCCTTCTGCCTGCCCATTTTTTAAAACCTATTCTAAATCAGAGATGAAAACATTGATTAGGATAGGGCTATGCTTTCGTAATTAGGGGCGACCATGGTCACGGGAGAGGAGGTTCAACGGGTGCTAGGTGCATTTCGGAGATTTTGGCAGTTCGAGTGTTAATTTAGATAATTGTCAATAACCATATTTCTTTTAATAATAGAAGTTAATTTGTTTAATTATGTTATTAGAGTTAATTTCATTATGTTATACGCAAGAAATCGAAATAAATTTGAATAAATTTAAACTCATATTAAAGCATATTGTCCTAATTAATAATTGTCTTTCAAACAAAATATTTTTTTATTTTATCTCATAAATAGTTTCTAAAAAAAATAGTTAAAGCCAAAAGTTTACAATGGGCCAATTTCTATGTATGCAAGTTTATTTTATAGACATATAGACACAACTATTCAAATATAAAATTAAAGTATGCGGCTCGCAGTCTAATTTTCATTCATTATGAGGTCCGAGAGCAAAGAGATTTGTCCACCCCTGGATTAACGGAACAATAGAATGTTGTTGAAGCAGTGGAATTTGATTGAAATATCCAGCTTGATTTCCGCGAAGAGTCAATTAGTACAACTCAACAATGGCCTAAGAAATTTTATGATAGAAATGATGAAGAAATGCCTTGATGATGAAGGAGGTTCAAGGAAACCTTGCAGATATTGGCAAATGTAATTTAAAAACAAATATTAATGTGGACACACATGAGTATATGCCACAAGAACCCAATGTTGATCATTCTGCAGTAGTTGAATATCATAACTAATAGATTTTCTCTCAATTTTCTCGTTTTCCTCTTAACACTTTTTGGTCCTAATCCCAGATATAAATTAACAATTTAGTAATTCAAATTTGATGAGTAGAATGGTTGCGACAGTTACTATGTGGTAATTCATCCTTACATTGAATTGAAAAATTCACTGTGTTTTCACCACACTAATACTATGTAAAAATGTTATACAACTTGTTATTCACAGTTATATAAATTCATACACATATCACATAAATATCACGACTTAAACGTCGAAACTTAAGTCGTGATATGTGTAGAAATGTATATAACTGTGAATAACAAGTTGTATAACATTTTTACATAGTATAAGTGTGGTAAAAACATAGTGAATTTTTCAATTCAATGTAATTCAAATTTGAATTTAGGAAATTCTAATTAGCGTATGAAATGCTAATCGTCACTTATTACTACTTGTTACATTATGAATTTACTAGTTATGAAATGCTATTTAAACCGAAAATTAAACAATATGTTATTTATACAACACGTTAGGTGATTTGGATGAAACCTTTTAATTAAAATAAGAAATTGTATTGGCCGAAAGTGAAGAGAGATTAATTCAAGAAGAACACATTTTGTTCAAATAGCATAATGGATTTAGACAAAATCTGTGCAATTTGCAGGACAACTAATCACATGCGGGATACGTAAAGACTAGGATTAATTTTAAAATAATAACAGTCATATATTTTTAATTATATTAGAAATGTAGGTACTAATCCTCGCTTTGAATGTTAATTTTTAAAGCAATTAAATAAATTTCTTAAAATATAAATTCTATATTGAAATAATTCCCAGAATTTATCTCTTTCCATTGTATAATACGCAATAAAACCCTTAACTCCTGTGCAGTAATATTGGATGTTAACAACATTACGAAAATTACTACCAAAACAGTAAATTCTATCTCAGCATGTAGCTTACCTAGACGGCCTTCCGTACTCAGTTAAGAGAATTGAAAGTTGAATATGAAGATTTACTTTTTTTCGCAAATGTTAAATGGCTTACTAGAGGAAAGTTTCTCGAGTTTTTTTTTACTTTTTACCAGAAATTCAATCAGTTACAAGATCTCCTTTGCTTACAAAATCTATCATTTATCGCCAAATTACCTGATTATAACAATAATTAAAATTTGGAAATCTTAGATAGAGAATAGTATATTTTACAGCAAGAGATGAAAGTTGCGTTGTTTGGTGAGGTGGGAGTTTGCTCACGAGCGCCAGCGAGTTAGCAATCACACCGAACCAAAACAAAACACTTTCATCTCGAGTAGTAAATACAATTTTTTCTACTGATTTCGGCTGTAGAATCCATAATTCGACTTTAATAAATCCAATTCGAAGCGAACTGTCAGAACTGTTAATACACACATTTAATTGTTGGTTTGGTTGTTTCCATGGTAATATATTGCATTCTCATATAAGGTGATACTTTTCAAATCAAATGTACCAATTTCATTTCGGTTTTTTAAATAGTTTCAGGCTCGTTTTACGTTTGTACATAAAATATTTAATTGAAATTGATGTAATTAATAAGAAAGTCCATGCAAATTTGGTTAGTTTAAGAGTTTTTATCTAGAAAATCATAAATTTAAAATGCTCATTTTCGTCTCTAGATGTGAAAATATTTTCATCTCTAGAATGAAAAAATGTCACTTTCATGTAGGGTAAGCCGTGTAAAAATGCCATTTTCACATATATCAGGTGAAAAACACATTATCGATTTGGTTATTTCCCTGAATGTTTTCAAGAGAAAGTTAACGCTTTTGTGGCGTCACATGTTATATCGATTTTGATTCTAAAAAAGTGTGCTCCGAATTAGAAACTCTTATATAATCTTATATATTTAATCTTATATATTACATAAGTTTTTTTTTTCAAAGTGAAACAGTAGTTCACGACAAGGTGAGGTCTTTAGTTGAACTTCTTATTTCATAGTTAATCTAAACCTTTTTTCGTATTAGACACTTGTGCAGAAATTTCTTTAGGTAAAATTGTTTCAAATTAAGGATAAGTCGGTTAAATGGTTATTGATAGCTTAATTATTTCTGTCATTAAGTGAAAGTTAAGATCTTTTTAAACATTTCTTCTTGATATTAAAAATGCTTTAAAAATATCTGGTTACTATAAAAGAAATGTAAACTATTAAAAAAACAAGACATCTTTGGTATTGTATAAAACAAAAGTTTTGTGATATTGACATGCAATTTGAGCTGGCATATTGAGGAACTGTAATAGTTTCGATAGTACAGTTGGTAGTACTGCGCAAGCATAATAGCTACGATGGCTTCAAACTCTACTGAGAAAGCATATTCGTGCTTGAATTTGCCAAAACGAAGCCTCGATCTTACACCATGCGATTTCTTTCTATATGGATTTGTGAAAGGCCTGGCTTATGTCCCTCCGGTTCCTGATGATTTTGATGAGTGAAAACAACGCATCACGAGAGCTGTGGGAAGTGTCAATGCAGATATGTTACGCTGGGTCGGAAATGAACTAGGCTATCGCCTTGATATGTGCCGTGCGAGAGGAGGACCCCATATTGAGCACCTATGAGTTCTCAAAGTAAACTTTAAGAATCACTGTATAAAATAGTTTAAATGAATTCATAATAACGTTATTACTTTCGGATTAATAATACATTGAAAGTGTCTATTTTCTTGTAGTAACCGTGTATTTAGACATTTTTATTACTTCCTGACGCACGTTCTCTAATACGAGAAATGCCACTTCGCATTGTCTTTCCACATAACCTGGGTAACGCACGCACATATTCAATATCGCTAGGTTACATTAGAAAAAAAAAAATAAAATGAAAACATAAACAGATTGGATGTCCAACTGGACCCACAATTAGGTTACTACCAGGGAGGATTCAGAAAACGAAGATCCTGTGCCTAACAGATACTAATCCTGAAACTCTTAATAAGGTACAGGAGGCTGAGGGTCAAAGACATAGATGTGACATTCGTGGACTTCAAAAAAGCATACGACTCTATAGATAGAAAGACACTATTCAATACGATGGAAGAATTCGGAGCCGATGAGAAATCAATCACAATTACAAGAAAAACCTTCACAATCACAAAGTTAAAGGTAAACTTTACGGGAGAGATATCAGAATCTTTTGAGATCACAACAGGAGTCAGACGGGGCTCTTCCCACTACTCTTCAACGGTGTACTGGAGAAGGTAATGAGAGAATAGATGAAGAGAATGGAGGAAGAGAATAGAGAAAGGGAATGAGAAAAGAGAGGTAGTAGTAATTTCCAAATTAATAGTAGGAAGAAAGAAGGATAATCTTGAAATAAATTGTCTGGCTTTTGCGAACGACCTGGCCGTGCTAGCAGAAAATATGGAAGAAACTAGAACAGCGTTTCTCAAACCTTTTTGGCCCGTGGACCAGTAAAATTAAAAAAAAAAATCGAGGACCAGTGATATTTTTTTAACAACAAAATTTTACTACGTATTAAAGAACTAATACATACAAACTTAAAACAAACGGAACACATTTTTATTATCATTTACCTACAATAATATTTAAATGCAGATATGTAATTTTTTTACTTTTTTTTTCAGTGCTGTACTAATCATAAATTACATAAATAAATTTAGTTCGCGGATAAAAAAACTGTCCGCGGACTAGCAAATTTTTTCCGCGGACCACTGATGGTCCGCCGGACCAGCGGTTGAGAATAGCTCCGCTAGAGGACAAATCAATATACTGAAAGAGACTACAGAGAAGGCTGGATTACAAATATCATATGATAAGACAGAATATGTGACAAATAGAAAAGATGCACCAAGACGGATATGGTAAAATGAAGAGGGTCAACAAGTTCAGATACCAGGGAGAAATAATCCAACCAAACGTCCTGGACAAAGAAGCAGTCCTTGCAAGAGCAAGAAAAAGCAGCTATTGGCAAAAATTATATAAAATAGAAAGGCTATATCCATTAACGCAAAACTAAGACACTACAATACAGTTATTAAACCCAGCCGCATAAACCGCATAAACACAGCCAGACAAATAGAGGAGATAAAAAAAATGAAAGAAAGGTTATTCGGAAAATCCTAGAACCAAAATATGAAAATTGAAAATGGAAACTGAGAAGCAAAAAAGAGATCTGCAAAAAAAAACAGAAAAAATAACAGACACAATGATAAGAAGAACAGCAACCTTCTACGAACATATTAAAGAATGGTCGAAGGAAGATTGTCGAAGAAAATATTCAACTACTTCGATAGAAACACCAACACACAGATGACATGGATCAAGGAGGTCAAACATGGAAGAGATGGAGAGTAGGTAGAGAGAAGAGAAGAATTTAGAAAGCAGATCAGATGATTTCAGGCGTGAAATTGAGTCCTAGTTACAAAATATACTATTTTCACGTTTCACGTTGTTTTAAGACAAATTTCATGTTTCTGGTTATAAAATTTAAATTGTGGATTAATTCAACAGATATTTTATTTAAATTTAAACTCAAACTTAGTCTAATCTCTTATAGTCAGCTTTGTATTAAACGTTTAGTAAAATTTGTAAAAGTTTTTATTATAATATATATATATATATATATATATATATATATATATATATATATATATATATATATATATATATATAATGTGTCGGTTGTTCTGCTGTCGCCAGTATAAATTTCCTAGACATACACTTGGTATTATTACACAATATTTAAACATTCAATATTTGTTAGGTTTATTAATTATTATAGCAGCAATGGTTGCTGTATTGATGTGTATTGATTCTCTTACCAAATTACTAACTTACTAAATTTGCGTACTATTATGATTCTGCTAATAAATTTCGCACATGCTCTAGCTCTAGAGAGTTTTTTTCTATTCGATGTAGCAATAGTAGAAGGGAATGTATAAGATGTCGCACTAACTTTATAATGCACTTTCCTCGTTTTGTGGATTGCTGCTTAATTCAAAACCCGATCATGCATCAGTAGTCATGCATCATTGTAGTACTACCAATTTTGGGCATAATTCTTAGTTTTTAATCATTAATAGTTTATTAATTGTAGAAAAAAGAATGGGATTTACATTCAAACTAGTTGAGAACTTAAATATAGATATATCAAAGAAAATAACAAAAAATGGAGAGCGAAGACTACAGAAGAGAACAGGAAAATAAAAGTAGTCAGATAGAAATAACACCTCGAAAAGCAGAAATCACCAAACTCAAGGACGAAAACGGCGATTCGACGAAACGAAAACGAAGAGATTCTGGAAACCGTAAAACGGTTCTATTGTGGAATCTCAGATCACGGAACAACAGAGTTGCAAAATCTCCTACAATTCTCCGAATTCTAAACCACGGATCGGATGTATCGGAGATAACCAAAGAGGAAATCTAAAATTCAATGACCAAAATGAAAAACAACAAGGCCCCGAAGAGGATGGAATTTGAATCGAAGAGATAAAGGAGGGAGGAGAAGAGCTATTAGAAGCCATAAAGATCAATCAAGATAATTCAATAAGTGTGTCTCACGGAAGGCACAACACCAACAACATGGGACAATGCAATCATCGTTATTATACACAAATAGGGTATCACAGCCGACCTAAAAAACTATAGACCAAAAAACCTGCTTTCGCACCTCTGTAAATTCTTCACCAATGTCATAAATATACGTCTAACAACCAAACTAGACTTTTACCAACCGCCTGAACAAGCTGAATTCATAGCCGGATAAGAAACAAATGACCACTTGCAAACACCTGCAAATAAACCTGCATCAGAACCCTAATTGAGATATGAGTCGAGTACAAAAAGTCACTCGTACTGACCTTCGTGGACTATGAGCAGGCATTAGGCTCCATCAACCACAGAGAAATGTTCGAGGCACTGGCGAACTACCAAATATACCATAGGAACTTGCCAATTCTACAACACATATACACGCAAAAATAGACAGATTTAGAGAAAAACGTGGCCTCTGACACGGTGACACCATCTCGCCTGGAAGACATTGTTGACATCAAAGTCAACAAAAACATCACGTTGACATTGTGCTAATATTGGATAGCGTATAAAAGAAGGAAAAAATGTTTAAGAACAATCGCATTAAGTCGGCCGTAATTAAGAATCTCTAAAACGCAACTTAACCTAATCCCCGCCTGAAACATTATAAAGAAAGAGAATGATATCCGGTAGGTCACCTCATCCAAGTATCTAGGTCTCGAGATTAAAATAGGTAGAGACAATCAGACACGATATTGGAAGGAGGCTGATACTGATATAGGCAGCCTATGGAAAACTGAAACACATTTTATAATCCGGCCTAAAACGCAAGGTGTTTAACCAATTTATCCTACCAGTGCTATCTTACAGAGAAGAGACTCAAGCGCTCACACAATAGTCTATCCAAATGGGTATCCGGTACGTTCACCGCACTCGTTTCATCGCAGAATCTTTACCGTAGGAACTTTCAACGCAGGAATCCAATTAAAAAAATAAATATAGAGAAATAAATTGTTATAGGTGCTCAACGGTGAACGTTGTTGCGGTGAAATTTCCTACGGTGAAGATTCCGCGGTGAAACGAATGCGGTCAAAGTTCACTAAACCATCAAAAACATCAGTGTAGTACAACGAGCCATGAAACGTTCCATGCTCGGAATCAAATTAATATAAACAGGCCGAAATGAAATATAAGACAGCGATCTGGGGTTATAGATCATCAATTGAGAGAATAACAAAACTAAAATGGAACTGGTCTGGGCACGTCGCAAGGATACTAAAAAGCAGATGAACCAGGGATGCCAAACAGCAGATGGACAAAGATCCTGGATTGGCGACCTAGATACGAGGCTTACAGAAGTAGAGGACGCCCACCAACCCGATGGACAGACGATGTGAAACGAATCGCCGTAAACTGGATCCAAGCAGTCGAGATAGGCTGTTATATGATGATGATTGGTATATTAAATTGTATAATTAACTATTTTAATAATATTCAAGACTTTTTCTCAAAATTTATCGCAAGATACATTTTGATTTGATTTGATTTTTTAGTAATATATTGTGACCGTCGTAATTTATGTAATACATTCGTACCTCCACCTTCAATTGTGCTCCAATTTAGGAATTATTTTAGGTACGAAAATTCTAGATCTAAAATTCGATTCACGAGCCTGCCAAGACCCAACTACTGTTATTAATAGTCCTAAACTGTTTATATATAACCAATTATATTGACATATTTTTAAGTGTACTCAGGTTTCAATATCTTTAGAAAATATTATGATGTAAAGACCCAATAATAAAGCGAATAAGTTATGAGTGATTTCTGTCCATAATTGATAGTTAATAGTTATTTTCGGAAAGTATTATGAAGGTATGCCAAGTATCATTACAAGCAATTTGGGGCGGTGGTTGAGCTTTCTGCATTGGGCATTTCAATTCGTTTAAATGGATAAAATTGATTTGAAATATCAGTAATTCGAGTTACGAACCCTATCAAAGAACGAATTAAACTCGTAAGTCGTGATACCACTGTATAACCAATAAAGACTCGTCTTGCGATCCTACATTTTTTGAGTTGTAACATTAGTCCGTATGTGAAGCAACTTTGTTCGCTAAAGCCGTTGATATCTGGTTATATTAACGCTTGGTGTAGTTCTTGGTGTATTTATTAGAAACGTGTTTGAATAAAAAATTGTAACATTATAATAAAGCAGATTTATTTTAGATTAGTGCAGGGAGTCGAATATGGATAAGTCTAGTCCATACAATTTTATGTGTGTTGCGTACGTTTTATTCAGCAATTTGTCGGCTTAATTCGTTTATAAAGTCGTGCCGGACTCGTCTTGTTCATTTTGATCTAGTAATTATAGATATCGTTTACACGCACACCGAATCAAGTTTACGTTACTAGTTCAAAGATTAAAACTTGAACAATTTAAAGATGCTTACTATTAAATTATTTTAATTTTCTAGACGAATTTGTTTCTTCACTCTCTGGTTGAAATCTGTATGCTGTATGGCTGTATTTAAAAAATATATTTCTGGTTTTACTTTATCGTTTATACAGTGATTATCAGAATTTTAAAATGGGGTACAACCACAAATGAAATTCAGGCAACACTATCAACTTTCGGAGAAACTCGGTTCATGGAGAATCTGGGCGAGGTCATGCTATAAACAAAATAAGAAAGTTTTGACGATCTCTGCACTTTTTATTAGTTGTTACCTGCGTTTATAAAGTATTTAGTGATTTCCATTGATCAGCATAGTTTTGTATTCTAAAAACATGGAACAAGGTTTTACCAAGGCAAATAGCTCTTAATTGCCTAGAGTTGATCTGACGATGTTGGGGGAGTTTTTGGCATAAAACAAAGACTTTTGTTCAGCAGAGTTTAGAAATGTCAAAACTACAATGTACGTATAATATTAATCTTTATTAATAATTGAATTAATCTTTATTAAAAATAAAAAAAAATAATTCAAAAGTTCAATACCCATAAAATCAGTTTTAATAAAAAGCACTTCTTGATAGATTGATATTAGAGGTTATGTTACTAAAATATTGTTTTTATTAACTATAACAGATTCTTTCATATTGATTTCCTTGTTAATGATCCTCCAGGCCGTCTTATTGGGATGACGCTGTAAGCTACGATCAGCTTAAACATGATGGAAATATGTGCATAATAATTGTTAAAATCTGCCCAGAACGCAAGGTTTACTCACAGTTATATAAAGTTACATTAATAGTCGACGAAGTTCACAAGGAGGCTGCAAACATGCCATAGCATTCCTTATGTCGGTCCATCGCAGGAGTGAAGAGCTATCCCGTACATCTGTTGAATGCTACTAGCTACTTTATAAATGAAGTCTAAATTATCCAGGTTTGGAACTACCATGCAGTATATTTCTTCAAAAGACTTATCTAAAAAAGTAAACAATTGTCAGTTAATAAAATATGAGAAAGACTATGTTTGTGATACATTAGAAAGATTATCCATGCACAAATTGGTGATGAAATACAAAGAAAAGACCTGTGACACTTTCTTGCAAAAACTTGTATTGACTGATGCAGATTATAATATAATTGAGGAAGAAACAAGAGACCAACATCAAAGCTGCCTTTGGCATGAGTTAGGATATGGCAGGGTGACGGATTCACGAGCCTAGGAATTTAGTAGGTGCAAAAACAATGATGGAACGCTGATTGCTTTAATAATGGGAGAAAAAAACATGAAACGCGGTAGAATGTTAAAGGATGAAGTGAGGAGAACCATCAGTACCACACTGGGAAAAACATGAGGCTTAATGGTCTGTAAAAAATTTACCATGATAGCAGGATCACCTGATGGGATCTGTGAAGCCAGCATAATAGAAATAAAGTGTCCAGTAGGTGCGAAGACTTTGAAGAGGTGTGAAAAATTAGGTAGAAAATGGGAAACCGACCCAAAACTATTATGTGCAGATGAAGCTACAAATGTATTTGACAGGTCTACGAAAAGGTTACTTCTGTGTAGCTGATTGTAACTATAGTCAAAATAAAAATGTTGATATCATAAGTGTTACATTTGATGATAAATATGTATCAGATTTGATTAACGTTTCTCTTCGTGAGAATATATATATATATATATATATATATATATATATATATATATATATATATATTCTCACGAAGAGAAACGTTAATCAAATCTGATACATATTTATCATCAAATGTAACATATATATATATATATATATATATATATATATATATATATATATATATATATATATATATATATATATGAATTCTTAGGTTATCTGGGTTGCATCCGCGTGCTATTTGAAAATTTCTTTTTACAAGCTTTCGGCAATCTCGCTGTTGCCATCTTCAGGTTATATGTGCTGCGCTCTGCTTGACAGTTCAGGCAGTTCTGACAGTTCACTTTTTGCTGACGACCATGACACTCCATGTGTGTGGTAAACGTTAAGCATCATCTCGTTTGTTTAAGTTGTTAGGTCTTTTTTCTATCTCTCTGGCCTCCATGATGATCCGTTTATGGTAAATCTTCCATTTTACTTATTGTTCTGGTGTTGTTGAACAATTAATGATATGTCCAGTGGCTGCTACATGTTGCGCAAGAGATGATGTCTTGTCTTGCCGGCTTACTGCTTTTTTGTGTTCGTCTCGTCTAATATTTATTCGCCTATTTGATTGTCCGATGTATGAAAGATTGCATGATCGGCATGGTATTTCGTACACTCCTTGTTCTTCTAACGAAATTTTGTCCTTGAGGTTTCGTAAGATTTGTGAAATTTTTCTGTCTGTGTTGTAAATGGTCTTGATATCGTACCTACCCAGTGCTCTGCTGATTTTGTCTGTTGTTCCTTTGACGTATGGTAAAAAGGCTCTTTTGGTAGTCTCTAGTTCGTTCTTATCGTTAGATTTTGGTTGTTTACGTTTTTTCATGATGGTGTTTATTTGTCTTTTTGGGTATCTATTTGATATCAGAGCACTGCGGAGTTTGGATGTTTCTTCATTTTGGTGTTCTGCATCTGCTAATTTAGTGGATCTATGTGTAAGTGTTTTTAACACCCCATTGAGTTGTGCTGGGTAATGGTGATATTTGCATTTAGGTATCTGTTGGTATGTGTCATTTTTCTATAAACAGTGTGACATAGAGTTCCATTTTTCTTTTGGATTACTAGCATGTCTAAAAATGGTAAATGGTGCCATTTTGTTCTATTTCCATTGCCCACTTGATCCTTTGGTGTAAGCTGTTTAAGTGGTTCAAGAACTTGTATATTTCTTCCTTTCCATGTTGCCAGAGGACGAATGTGTCATCGACGTATCTTAATCAGAGCTTTGGTTTTTTGGTATTATCGCTGTCCTTCGTATACGAAGTAAGTGTTTGCAAAACAATGCTTAACTAGGTCAATTATGTGCTTTGCTGGTTTGTACTTTACTTTAATTATGGTTAAGGCTTCTTCCGTTGGTATTTGTGTGAATTACGAAGTTATATCAAAGCTTACTAGGATGTCATTATGTTCTAGTTTCTGTTTTTTGATGATCAACGAAATGGGTGGAATTTTTTACGTAAGACTCCATGTTCTCAGTGTATGGTTGTAGTATTCTGGCTAAGTACCTCGCTAGATCTTGAAGTGGTGAGCCGATGGAACTGACTATTGGTCTCAGTGGAAGGCCGTTTTTGTGGATCTTGGGAATACCGTACATGTTCTGGCATTTTGTTGATTTCTCGCTGGGTATTATTGTATCTTGTGTTTGTGGATCTATTGGTGTTCGTTTGATAAAGGCTTTTGTTGTTTTTTCCAGATATGTTGTTGGATCTGTTGATATTGGTTTGTATGTTTCGTCTTGCAATAATGATGTCATTTTTTGTTTGTAATCCGTGGTGTTCATAATAACAGTGGCATTTCCTTTATCTGCTGGAAGCACAATAACGTTTGTGTTCTGGTTAAGGTTCTTGAGCGCTGCTTTCTTCTGTTTCTTCTCGTGTGATATCTTTCTTTGGAGGTCTAACTTTGCGTAATATGTATGTATATCTTGACGTATTGTCTCTGCTGAATCCGGGTCCAGGTTTTTGATTGCTTTTTCTATGTTGCAGATTATGCTCTCTGTTGGAATTCGCATTGGTGCTATTGCAAAATTAAATCCTTTCTTCTGAACACTGATAGTGGCTCCAGTGTCGAACTGTGAATCTGATAAGTTGTGCACTAGTTTATGTGAAACGTGTTTGTTGTTGTTGTCGCGTTTCAATGGTTGTTGCAGATGCTCTATTTTCTTTTTTTGTTTTTCGGTTTAATAAAAGGTTATGTTTTCCGCATTGTGCTCAGCTAGCATGCTGATCGTATTCCATAGAAGAGGGTGGATTTGGTTGCTTAGTTGGAGATGCAACCTGATTAACTCTTCATCCGTGGTGTGCAAACTACGCCCATAGTTTTTGCAAAAGTTTTGCAATTACAATTGATTAATTGTTAATTGATTGATGCACTTTCACAATTACAATTAACAATTAATAAATGTCGGTTAGAAGATGTTTATTATACTCCAATGTATCACTTGCCATAATGCGTAACTGAAATAGTTATTTACATTAGAGTGTGGAAAGTTTGATTTTACAACGCGGCAGCTCGTTTGGGAAACGAGCCCGAAGGGCGAGTTCCGCATTAGCTGGAGCGCTGTAAAATCGTTTCCGCACGAAATTTGTATAATTTTTTTGGCCGACAATTATTATTTAAGAAACAAATAGACCCTCCGCCTCAATTTCCGGTCCCCACCCTGCTTCCGGTTACCGCCCCCCCCCCCCCCACTTCCAAGTCCGGAAGCGGAAGTGGTGTGGGAACCGGAAGTTTGAGTGGGAACCGGAAGTGTGAGTGTGAACCAGAAGTGGGGGTGAGAACCGAAAGTGGTGTGGGAATCGGAAGTGGGAGCGAGGTTGTGGGCCGGAAGTGGAGGGTCCAGAACGAACCATCTTTCCCAACTAGTCCTTAGTCCTTGTCCCAACTTAGATTATTTACAGCATTGGAAATTATTTTTTGGCCTCCTGAATTGTAAAGGTAGCTTTGACATCGTGTGTATACATCAAGCGAAACTAGAATTTTACTCACTATGTTGCAAAGTCCGGCTACAATGCGGTAAAGTCTCTTTCCCGCATTGTAGCCGTACTTTCCCGCATTGTGCCAAATAAAATAATTTCCAATATTGTAAATAATCTAAATAGTTGGGAAAGATGGTTCGTTCGGGACCCTCCACCTCCACTTCCGGCACTCAACCTCGCTCCCACTTCCGGTACCCACCCCACTTCCGGTTCACGAACCAAAAGTGGGAACCGGAAGTAGGGAAATTTTTGGAACCGAAAGTGGAGGTGGGAACTGGACGTAGGGAAATAGACCACTTCCGGTCCCCTACCCTCGCCCCCCACTTCCAGTTCCCACCCACTTCCGGTTTCCCCCCCAACTTCTGTTTACCACCCACCTCCGGTTCCCACCTCCACTTCGGGTTCCAAAATTTTCACCACTTCCGGTTCCCACCCCCTATTTCCGGTTGCAAAAATGTTCACAGTTCCGGTTCGCACTTCCGGTTCTGGAAGTGGGGTGGGAACCGGAAGTGTAAGTGGGAACCGGAAGTGTGAGTGTGAACCGGAAGTGGAGGTGGGAACCGGAAGTGGGGTGTTAACCGCAAGTGGGAGCGAGGTGGGGGGCCGGAAGTGCAGGTGAAGGGTCCAGAACGAACCATCTTTCCCAACTATTTAGATTATTTACATTATTGGAAATTATTTTATTTGGCACAATGCGGGATAGCACGGTTACAAGGGAGGGATACACGGTGACAAGAGGGAAAAGTTTTTACATTCATCAAATAGTATTAATTGTTAATTGTAATAATAAACAATTGATGATTAAGTTAATTGTAACTAACAATTAAAATTTTAATTGCAATTAAATTAATTGTAAACCACAATTATTGGATTTAATTGCAATTGATTTCAATTGCATCTCACAATTAAACAGTTAATTCAATTAAATTAATTGCAATTGATTTAATTGCAATTAAAATTGTAATTGTTTGATTCTACAATTAAAAAATTAATTGAATTATGCCCAACACTGACTACGCCTTGTGTTTTGTACTCTTTCTCTTAGAATAGCTTGGCTGGTTCGGTACAAAATGTTGATTTTTGGTGTCTTGATATAGAACGATACTTTGCAGCATGTTGGGACAAGGTTTGTCTCCTTGCACCGTCCTAAAAAGGCCAAGTCACATAGTAAAGTCGCTTTTTGGCCTTTCAGCTTCTCGTAGTATTTAGTACGTTGTAATGTTTCCTTCCCGTAAAGGTGTAATATGTTAATATTTAGATTTTCGCTGGCGTAATATGAATTCTAAGGTTCTCAGGGTTGCATCCGCGTTCTATTTGAAAATTTCTTTTTACAAGCTTTCGGCAATCTCGCTGTAGCCATCTTCAGGTTATATGTGTTGCGCTCTGCTTGACAGTTCAGGCAGTTCTGACAGTTCACTTTTTGCTGACGAGCAAAAGAGCAGCCTCACAAAGATCAAGTGTCATGGTCGTCAGCAAAAAGTGAACTGTCAGA